>CM077080.1:211275118-212761813 GCA_039513925.1 Platanthera zijinensis
AAGACACGAGCAAAAAACAAGGCACACGGCAACAGGTCGCGGGCGAACAGAGAGACAGGTCGCAGCGAACAGGGAAACAGGTCGCAGAGAGCAGACCAAGAGCACCCAAGGCAACAACCAAGAAGCGACTAAGCACAAGAAGAAGGAGTCGTGCACACAGAGGGCAACAACAAGGAGGAAGAAGGAGACCGCACGGACAGGGTGCAAGCCGGCGAAGCAAACCGCGCGGACAGAGACGCCACAGAATCAGGAGGAAAAGATCGAGTCCTCTGATACCATGTGAGAAACGAACAAAAACAAGCCGGAACGGTTTAAACTGAAAGTTTATTATCAAAAAAGTAATTTATTATTACAAAGGTATGACCTCCCTTATATAGAATGGAGGAGAGAAGAGAGAATACAAAAAAAGAATGTGTGACTAAAAAATACAATACACAACTGGACTGTACATAAACAAACCGCACAAGCCGAGCGGTTAGATAGAGGGGTTAACTGCTCGACAACTGCCAGAGTGAGAGAGAGAGACCTCCATGTGAGACTGCCAGACCACCCGTCTCCAAGTCGCCAGATACAAGGCGCTAGACCGCTTGGACCACAGACAGCACCACACAGCAACCAAACCGCTGAAGGGAAACCGCCAGACTGCCCGGTCATCAACCCGCCAAGCTAGGACCGCCAGACCGCCCGGTCACCCACTTCAAACAAGAAGCTTCTCTAATATTCGAGGCTATCGACAATGCCAGGAATCGAGGTGCGCAGATGAGGAATGATGAGAGAAAGTCTGATGACAGTGGAAGCTCTCGGGCATCTGAACCATCTTCGAAGAAAGGAAGTAATGAAGCGTGTAGTTTCCATGGCCGGTCAGGCTATCCCTTTCGAGAAGTGTTTCAAGATATTAGGAGCTCAGAAGCAGTAGCAGGTGCTTGCAATTCAGAGTACACCCAAAAGAGACCTGGTCTGTGCTTTGTGAAAGCAGAATGGGCATGATGTCGTCCATTATTTGACAAAGGATAAGGTTGCTTCCAGTGTGGGCAAAAAGGGCATTTGAAGTTTAGGTGCCCGCGCGTCTCAGCCCCCACTGCAGCCAGTTCCACTTCAAGCCTTGCCACCGCTTAACATCTGGATAAAGGGAAGGGCAAGTTAAATATGGTGACCATAGAAGAAGCGCAGACTTCCACCCAAGTGATCTCAGGTTAGATTCTAATCTAGTTCTTAGCTTTCAGCTTTAGTTTCGATGTTGTTCGACTAGTTACGTATAAAATTTATATGGGATTTTAAGGTAAAGAACCGTTGGGCGCACGACTTTTTGATTCTGGTTCTACCCACTCGTTCCGTGGCTAGGACTTTTGTAGTACGTCATCGTCTGACTCTCGAGCAAGTCAGTGATTCTCTCGCGTTAAGTTTCCCTCTGGTGACTCAGGGGTGTCGGACCAGGGTATCCAAAGTTATCCTATCCTTTTAGGTGATTTCCTAGCATTTGACGATTGAAGGTGCTAGATCTGAAGGACTTTGATGTGATTTTGGAATAGACTTGGTTTCCAGATATGATGTTGTTATCCATGCAAGGTTAAGCATTTGGACTTCAAGATGGACAACAGCCACCCCATGAGTGTGTATGATTTTTCGCGCCAGGATTCCCTAATTATATCTATGGTATGTGCTCGAAAACTTTTAGATTCCAGTTGTTTTGCTTACCTGGTTTATATTTTGGAAACTGTTAGTAGTTTGCCGCTCATCGAGAATATTTCTGTGGTGCGAGAGTTTTCCCGATGTTTTTCCAGTTAGTCTTCCTGGTCTTCCGCCTGAGAGAGATGTGGAATTTATTATTGATCTCGAGTCGGTTAGTTGCCCTAATTCTAAGGCACAGTACCGTAGGCCCCTCGTAAGCTGGAAGAGTTGTGTACCCAGCTAGATGAATTATTGTAGTGTGGATTTATTTGACCAAGTTCTTCACCTTGGGGTGCTCCTGAAAAAGAAGGATGATTCCATGAGGTTGTGTATTGAATAGAGAGAATTGAATAAGGTACCCATCAAGAACATGTATCCCTTGCTGCAGATAGACGATTTGTTTGATCAGTTGCGTGTAGTACGGGTGTTGTCGAAGATTGATCTTCGTTCAGCTACCATCAGTTGAGGATTTGAGAGTCAGATGTTCCAAGGGCTGCTTTTCATTCCGGGTATGGGCATTTTGAGTTTTTGTGATGTCCTTTAAATTGACTAATGAACCCTCTGTTTTTATGGATATGATGAATAGAGTGTTTAAAGATTTCTTAGATCATTTTGTAATCGTTTTCATCGACGATATTCTGGTATATTCCCGGAGTGCTGAGGAGCATGCACATCACTTGATTTAGTTCAGTCTACTTTAAGAGAGCATAAGTTGTATGCGAATTTGAGTAAGTGTGAGTTTTGGCTTCCTCAAGTGTCCTTTTTGGGTCCTGTTGTGAATAAGGATGGAATTTCGGCTGACCTAGAAAAGATAGTTAATGTAATGGATTGGAAAAGACCTACCACACCTAAGGAGATAAGAAGCTTCTTAGGGTTGGCAGGCTATTATAGAAGGTTTGTGGAAGGATTCTATGTAATGTTTGCACCTCTGACTAAGCTTACGCAGAAGAATGCATCGTTCGTGTGGAGCGATGAGTGCGAAGGAGCCTTGTTAGGAATTGAAAAAGAGATTGTGCACTGCTCTAGTGTTTACTTTACCTACTAAAGGAGCGGAGTATACTGTTATGTGGATGCATCGCACGTCGGGCTTGGATTTGTCTTGATGCAGGAAGGAAAAGTGATTGCGTATGGGTCAAGAGAATTGAAGATTCACGAAAAGAATTATCCTACGCATGATTTGGAATTTGCGGCAGTGATTTATGCCCTGAAGCTTTGGAGACATTTGTTGTATGGCGCGTTGTGCAAGATTTACACAGAACACAAGTGCTTAAAGTACGTCTTCACTCAAAAGGAGTTGAATTTGTGCCAGCGCAGATGGCTGGAGTACGTCGCGGATTATGATGTCGATATCCTTTATCATCGGGCAAAGCAAACGTGGTAGCCGATGCCTTGAGTAGAAAGACCGCGAAAATCTTTAACCTTTCTATGCAATCCTTGGTGGATGAGTTCTTATTAATGAACATAACTGTTGGGAGTAGCGACTCATCGAGTAGCTTAGAAGTGGCAGAGCCTTCATAGATTACGCTTACAAGGCTTCATCAGAAGGACGATCCCGATTTGGAGCATATCTGGAGTAGAACTGGAAGAGGGGAATTACTGGACTTTTCGATTGATGATGTGGGTACCTTGAAGTACCACGACAGATATTGTATTCCAGCGGTTGGTGATATTCAGACAAGGATTTGCAGTGAAGCGCATAGTTCTAGTATTGTATGCCACCCTGGCTCTACAAAGATGTATAAAGATCTGAAGCAGATCGTTGGTGGTATGAGATGAAGAATGACATAACTAAGTTCGCGTCTGAGTGTTTCACCTACAAGTGCATTAAGGCAAATCATGGAAGGCCTGGTGGCAAGCTGACCCCTTTGGATATTCCAAGTTGGAAGTGGGAGAGCATCTCTATGGACTTTATTACCGGTTTTCCAAGGTCTCCCCGTGGACATGATTCTGTGTGGGTCATAGTTGATAGATTGACGAAATGTGCTCATTTTGTGCCTTTTAAGATTTGTTATTCCATGAAAAAGATATCAGAATTATATTTGGATGAAGTCATCAGACTGTATGGAGTGCTGGTAAGTATCGTGTCAGATCGAGTCTCTAGATTTATTTCGCATCTCTAGAAAAGTTTGCAGAAAGGGTTGGGCACTGACCTCAGGTATTCAACCGCTTATCATCTGCAGACCAATGGTCAGACAGAGAGAGTTAATCAGATTTTGAAGATATGATTAGGTGTATATCTTGGACCATGGTAGATCCTGGGATGAGCGTCTTAGACTGTTGGAGTTTGCTTATAATAACAGTTATCGGGAAACTTTGCAGATGGCCCCCTTCGAGGCTTTGTACGGAAGGCGTTGTCGAACGCCCTTGTTTTGGCTGAGATTGGTGAGAGACCATTGTTAGGTACAGAAGCCTTAGAGCAAATGAGTATTTCTGTGATATATATTCGTGAGAAGCTTTGTGTGGCTCAGAAGCATTACGAGAAGTATGTTAATCGACGAAGGATTGATGTGGAATTCGCCAGTGGGGGACATGTTTTTCTGAAGGTTTCTCCGATGCCCGGTGTTAAGAGATTTGGAAGGAACCACAAGTTGGATCCCAGGTATGTGGGGCCTTTCCATATTGTTGAGCGCATTGGAGTATCAGCTTATAGGCTGGATTTGCCCGCTACTTTCCCTAGTGTTCACAATGTGTTTCATGTGAGCCAGCTGCGAAAGTGTGTGCTTAGTGATCGACATGTCCTTGACTCGGTGCCCTAGTTGCAGCCTAATCTTTCCTACGTCGAAGAGCCTGCTCGTATTTTGGAGACTCAGGATCAGGTGTTGCGGAAGAAGACGATTCCCATGGTCAAGGTTATTTGGTGGAACTAGGACGTCGAGAACGCGATATGTGAGTTGGAGTCAGCTATGAGAGATGCTCATCCTCACCTTTTCTCCTAGTTTCCTTGGTAAGTATTTCTATCCAGTAATCCTTGGTTACTTCCTTTCCGTTTCAGATTCGATTTGTGTATCAAGTTTCGTCCCGAAACTTTCTTTTAGGGGGAGTGGCTGTAACGCCCCTGAATTTTTGATAATTATTTCGATCTCTTTAACGTCGTATTAATGACGTAAGGACATTACGTTGACGCATAGTTAATGGGGCGCCGCCGTTGGTGCATGATTTTGTTCCTTGACGTTATGTTAATCCCTTTAGCTACAGTTGTTAGACTCGGCGGAATTCGTGTGTTGACTTGGGAAATTAAAGTAATAAATTTTAAGCGTGTTTGTGGAGTCTCATTAAGATCCTGGCTTTATTGGGATCTCAATGGATTTTATAAGGATGACTATTGTTTTAACTTCGGGGAATTTTAACCCGAGTTTGATTTGTCTGATCCTGATTTCAACTTCGTCGTTGGATTCGTAGCACCGCCATTTAATTTTGGTGCGAATTTCATTGAAAATCGTGATGATTTGATCACCCTCGTTGTTTGAGTTATTCTAGTTATTATATTAATAATATTACATATATATACCTATAAAAAGAAAACCTTATTCATTCTCTTTTTCCCAAAACTTCGGTCCTAAGAGAAGAAAGAAGAGGGCGGCTACCTTCCTCCGTGAAACTTCCAGGCGCTGTTTCAGGAGCTCTGGTGGACGAAACCTTCGACGGAGCATAGATCCGGAAAGCTTTTGCCGAGATCTCCACGTGTACGGTAAGATTTTTCCCGTTTCGTGGATTTTGATGTTAGGGTATTAAACCATTACCATATTTTACCCTGAAGAATTCAGAGATCGTAGGCGAGGAGTCTTGCGGCCGATCCTTGAAGCAGAGCGCTGGAGAGGCTGTTTTTTTCGGGAGATTTTGAGGCAAGTGGTGGTTCCCTCCCCCTTGCTTGTTCATTTGTTCCTATTATCTTTTTTCGTTCCTGCATAGAACTTAGGAATAGGGTAGGGATTAGGGTTTGCTGAATCTGTGTAGGGTAGGAATCGGTCCAAGTCAAAATTCGTCGAGTCAAATTTGTCGAGTCAAATTCATCGAGTATCTTTGGATTCATCGAGTGTCTCTGAATCCGTTAAGTAAATTCATTGAGCGAAGCCTTGGCGTCGAGTAACTTTGAATTCGTTGAGTCAAAAGCGTCGAGTGACTTTGAATTCGTTGATTCAAAAGCATCGAGTGACTTTGAATTCGTCGAGTCAAAAGCGTCGAGTGCGTCAAGTGACTTTGAATTCGTTGAGTCAAAAGCGTCGAGTGACCTTGAATTTGTTGAGTCAAAAACGTCGAGTGACTTTGAATTTGTTGAGTCAAAAGCGTCGAGTGCGCTGAGTGACTTTGAATTCGTTGAGTCAAAAATTCGAGTGCGTCGAGTGACTTTGAATTCGTTGATTCAAAAGCGTCAAGTGCGTAGAGTGCCCATGTATTCGTTGAGTCAAAAGCGTCGAGTGCGTCGAGCGACTTTGAATTCGTTGAGTCAAAAGCGTCGAGTGCATCGAGTGAAGAAAAAAAGCATTGAGTGGCTTTGAATTCGTCAAGTATCTATGTCAGGTCAAGTCGAATTCGTCGGGTAAGCAGTAATTCGTCGAGTATTCTCGACGAATCTGTGTGGACTTCGAATTTTTCGTCGGATGAACTCCAAATTCGTCGAGTATACCTTAGGAAATTTTTGTTTTCTTCCCTTTGCGTCGTTGTGGAAATCCGATGCCGAGTCTTGGGTTTTTCCTTCGTTATCAATGTTTTTGGAAGTTTATTTGTGGCTTGAGGTTGGCAGTGGATAAAGGACCACCACCTTAGTGCCGACTTGTGAATCATTACACCTGGTGGGTTTTTTGGGACTGTTGGGTTGTGTTGGATAATGTGGTCACCACCACAGTACCTTTTCGAGATGTTTGGTCTGATGGTTTGTGTTGGACAACGTGGCCACCGACTCAGTACCGTTTTTTTATCGGGGTTAATGATTCATATGTTTGAGCTGACCAGTCTCTCTTCTTATACATATACATATGTTTACATGCATATTCTTGCAGATGTTATTGAAGCATAGCTCTAAAGCACACTTGGTGCAACTTTACATATTTAACCCCCTGAGTTTTGCCTGCTTACTACTTTATGAATTTGATACTGTGGTTTGACAGTTTTTCTGTATTGGGTTAGTAACCCTTGAACTTCTCTTGTTTAATAACTTTTGATCTTTTACTATCACTCGTTTATTTTTGCTGATGTGTTCTTTCTTTTGAATGCCTCAGGCTCGGAGCAGTAGCGGTCTGAGCAGCTAGATTTGGTGGTTCTTAGCATGGGCTTAGTAGTTGTGGTTTCCCTCATTCACCTTCGTGAGGTAGTTTTGTTGTTCTTGTTCTAGATCAGACATACATTGTCTGTGGGTTCGTGTCAGGTTGTTGACTCCTACAATGTATTATTGTAGAATTTTATACTATTGCTAGTTGTTATGCTATTTTCTTGCTGGTTGTTTTACCTAGTTGCTCTCTGGGAAGGATTTATGCTAGGTTGCATGTTAGTTATTTTCAAAGTATAAAAAAGATCAATGTCTTAGCTCACTCATAGCATCTCTTTAAATCAAATGTCACTCTAGTTTAGCGAACATAAAAGCTCTTTTGGTACTTACATTAAACCTAGAGGTGTGCATAACATGAATTGTTCCAATGGATTTTCATGCTCATATAGGACAATAAATGAACTAAATAAAGTATTTTCCGCTGCGTATATGTATATTTTTACTCGGGGATTAGTTGATCCACTGAGCCGAGGGACACAACCATCAAAACTCAAACTATATTTTTATCATAACAAACTTGAGGATTTTATGAAAAGTATTAGAAGTAGGTTCTTGCCTGAGCGTCTGCAGTTGTTCCCTGCATGGTGTGACATCACCGCACGTTTTTCTCTTACTCTAATACATTAATAAATGTTGAGAAAATGCGGGTTGTGACACCTAATACCATAAAATATGAAGAACTTGCCACAAAATTGTAAAACCAGCCTCCTTAGAATGGAGAAGCCTATTATAACAAAGTTACATCCTTAGAATGGAGAAGACTCCTATGAATGGAGTTGCCTCCTTAGAATGAAGAAGCCTCCTAAGAAAGGAGAGGCCTACTTGGAACGGAGAGAAGAACTGAAATTGTCTCCTTGAAAAGAGATGGAACTGCAGAACTGAATTACTTCTTATTTTATTATTTTATTTCAACATTTTAATTATTGTACTTCATTTCAATGATTTTCATATTTCAGTTCAGCATTTTAATTACTGTAATTTTTCAGTATCTCATTACCACAATTTAATTACTACAATTTACTAAAAAAATTATTTTTACACCTTTATTATAGATTCTGCTTCCATAAGCGGCTTAACTAGTTGAGTATTAGTTATTGTTAACTTGGAGATGAGTTATTCCACTAAGGCCAGCTCTAAATAATAGGCTCCCTCGATCGCTACACTCCTTGTCTAAAGTTGAGCGGTACAATCAAACTATTCGGTCTCCTGCCGGAATTTTTTCAAGTCAAGTAGGGCGAGCCACCGCAGACCCGAAAGGTGCTAGTTATTTACTTTATTGAAATATTTGTAAATTGCTTACAGTGAAAAGTGGTGGTTCGATCATACTCATAGACCGTTCGTATTGGTACGGGAAGGTTGACGATTTTAGGCACTAGGGAGTGAGTGTACCCCTAAAGCTTGACCAAGTTTTATGCCTCATCGGATCCCTCTAATAGTTAACCGAATTTCGGTTATCACCGGACGTTGCTCACATCCAAGTGACACCAGGTTGTACATTGGGGCTTGGGTAGTGCAGTTTGACCACACCCAAAAGTGGCAGGACCGTCACTGTCACCGACGGCTACATCAGTGAGGTTTTAGGGTTCTCTACCCTGTTGGAAGAGAAGCGGTCAAACTATGTCGACATAGGGTGTTGTTGCAGGTTGTGAACACTTGCGTGATTTTGCGCTAACTAGTGGAGCTTTATAAAAAAAACTGTTTATCACTGCATTTCAGTTATTGCTGTTATATCTGCTCCTAGCTTATTTCCTGTTGATATATATAAAGCTGCTAAACATTGTTGTTTTGACTATTGTTGTTTATAGAGTCTCACTCTTGTCCCCAAGTCTTAGGGATCTTGGGAGGAGATGTGTATCCACTAGTCTTATGACTAACATGTCTTCGTACACCATTTTTAGGAGATGGAGGGCGCGACACCCAACGACTGTGTGAGAGAGTACCTGCTATAGAGCCTGCTCTAGTGAATGCACCAGTCTCGTTTCATGACTATAGAGATGTGAGCTCATAGAACTTAGAAGCATCGAGGGAGGATGTAGTTTTATTTTGTTAGCCCTGTCAGGGTCTTATATATAAACTCTTGCACGACTTTTGTTATATAAATATATTATGATTTTTTTTGAATTGTTTTCCGCATCTGATCTGGATGTGGTGATTGTTCAAATATATGACAAGGCAATCATTCTACGCTTGGAGAGGGGCATGTTGCCACTTAGGAAGCGTAGGGTGGCCGTCTTGGAGGTAAGACACGCCTCTGACCTGATTCGAAGGGGGGGCGTGAGGGGAAGTGGACCACAGTTGGGGAGGGGGTATTTAGTGCCTTTGCACGTTTGGTCTTGTCCCCCTTTCGGGGTAACTTTGGACCCTTCGAGCGGGAGCAGCTCGCTCGATCGGTTACATTGCTTAAGTGTTTTGGTCAGGGTCCCACTAGTTTTGCTTGGGAATCTTTAGAGGGAATCTCTTCAAATGGCAAAATAGTGATTTCAATCCCATAACGCTCATATCCTTATGATTTCAGTCCCAAAAGTTTTTGATTTAGGATTTCAGTCTCTAAGATTTGTTAACTTTATTATTTGAGTCCCTTCAGTTATATCAAGGAACACCTCTAATGTAATGCTTGTGTGGTTGTTGATTATGATTGAGAAAAAGGCTAAGTAGTTCCCAAATACTGTCACATGAAGCATGCCTCACTACAATATTTTCGTTCTTTAGCAACACTTGAAAATTATTGCCTAAAATTACAAACTGTTGCCAAAACATTGCAAACTATTGTCATAGGGGTGTTGTCTATATACCGGCATTATCAAAGGTCTAAGACAACAATTTTCATATATTTGGGTAACACTATGCAAAAAAATGTTGTCTATACCCTTAGAATAGGCAACAGTTTTTTAGTAGACCTATTGCAATATTTTAGAAATGTTGTTTGTAGCATTACAGTTAAAAACTGTTGTTAAAAGGTATAAAGACCACTTCAAAATTGTTGTAAAAAAACTATGACATTTTTTTTAATTGGCCAATGCAAAAGCATACCACAAAAGTAATTTGGAGTTCATGTAGGGGTGCACAAAAAGACCGGTCGGGACCGGACCGGTCGGGACCGGACCGGTCGGGACCGGACCGGTCGGGACCGGTCAGAGACGGTCGGGACCGGTCAGAGACCGGTCCTGGATAGGACCGGTCCGGTCCCGGACCGGTCCACAGGTCCCGGACAGTCCCTGTTTTAGGGACCAAAACCGGTCCCGGACCGGGACCGGTTTCGGGACCGGTCGGGACCGGTTATGAGAGCCTAACGGCTCTCATAACAAGAGCCAAACGGCTCTTTCTAAAGAGCCGTTTGGCTCTTTATTTTATTTTATAATATTATATAATATATTAATATATATTATTAATAATATTATAAAATAATATTTAATAATATATATTTATATTTTATAATTTTTTGATTTTTTTTAAAAAAATCTATAAACCCCCCCCCCCCCCCCTCTTTCTTTCACTCTCTTCACTCTCTCTCACTCTCTCTAACTCTCTCTCTCTCACCTCTCTCACTCATTCAAATGGCTTCCTCCTCCTCCATGCCGGCGTCCTCCTCAGCATCCGTCGGACATGAGATTGTCGAGCACCGACATAAAGCGGCGGTATGGGATAACTTCGAGAAGGTGCGGATCGGCGACGAAATTAAGGCGAAGTGCAAACTTTGCGGCAAGCTTATGGCGGCTAACAGCAGCAACACAACTCTCGCCCGACACAACAAATCGTGTCTATCCAAACAAGCTCCGTCGGAGACCAACCAAGCTCAGATTTCAACGACCGGGCAGATTTGGACGTATGACCAAGCTCGGCAACGGGAGCGACAAATGGAGAATGTCATCAAAAGCGGTCTCCCGTTCAACCACTACGATAACGACGAAATGACGTCGTACATACACGACACTCCAACCAAAATATCAACAGGTAAGTCGTACTACAACTCGGCGTGATGCTTTACACGCTTACATGCAATCCAAATTTTTTTTACAAAATTATTTTGAAACATTCGAGGGACTAGTTAGTTTAACGAGCGATGTTTGGACTAGCGGTGTAGTAGACGGGCTTTCTTATATTTGCATAACTTGTCATTGGGTCGATCCCGATAGTTGGGAATTAAATAAACGTATTATTTGTTTTGAAGGTTTTGAATATCCGCACACCGGTAAAGCAATTTACCAGGTGATTATTAAGTGTATTCGAGATTTCAAAATAAAAGATAAATTTTAAGTATTTCATTTGATAACGCCTCTAATAATAATATGGCTATTAAATATTTAATTAATGATCTAGAACCTATGTTAGATGGTATTTTTTTTCATACACGTTGCGTTTGTCACGTGTTAAATTTAATTGTGCAAGATAGTTTAAATTTTATGAACGATTACGTTATTAAAATACGTACTATGTTACGTGTTATTTATAGTTCAAAACGAAGAAAACAAGATTTCAAAAAATTTGTTATTGCACAAGGTAAAAAATTTTTGGGTCCATCTTATGATATGCCCGTACGATGGAATTCCACGTACAAAATGTTAAAACGGGCTTTGTCACAAAAATCGCTATTAACCGAATTTTATAATAGCGTAGAAGAAGCACACGATTTAAATGCGTCAGATTGGGCTGTAATCGAAGATTACGTTAATTTATTAGAGAGTTTTTATAGGGCGACAACTGTTTTATCAGGAGTTTACTATCCTACAAGCTCGCTCGTCATTGAAATTTTTTATTAATTACAGAAACATTTAAAACTTATAAAATTAACCCAATGTGGCGTCCGTTAATTTTTTTAATGGAGGCAAAATTTTTAAAATATTATACGCATATGCCACCTATGTTTTCTTGTGCGGCGGCGTTAAACCCTTTAATGGGTGTAGACGGCGTGGAAAATTTTATAAAAGAAATTAATAAAAATTTAGATTTAAACGAATCTTCTAATGATTACCACAACGTTAGTGTAACAAAATTTAATTCCGATTTTACTAATCTATACAATTATTACGATCAAATATATGGATTGCTACCTCGCGAGGAATCCGCCGCCCCGCGAACAAAAGATATTTTAAAAAATAAATTTTTAGAATTAGCTTCGAAGAAAAAACAACGAACTTCGAGCACTTTAAACGAATTAGGTTTATATAGCAAAACACAATTTCAAGAATTTATGACCGCGCACGAAATAGAAAATTTTGACATTTTAAATTGGTGGAAAAATAAATCTAACAATTATCCTATTTTGGCCTTAATGGCCCGCGATTTACTAACCATCCAAGCTAGTACAGTAGCTTCGGAGTCTGCATTTTCTTTGAGTGGCAGGATTCTGAACGAGCGAAGGAGCCGTTTGACCGAAGAATCTTTGGAGATTTGCATTTGCTACAAGAATCATTTGGACGCTTTGAGGAGGAGACAACACGTCTCGTCAATTGAAGATAGCGAGTCTGAAGTTGAAGACGAGCTTACTAACTTAAATCTGGGAGCGTCGCAGAATGATTTCAAATTGTATTTAGTTTTTTGATTTCAAATTTAAATTGCAAATGTTTGTATTTGGATTTTTAATTATAAATTGTATTTTGTATTTCATTTGTAATTATATTTTAATTTTGTAATTTTATTCCATATTTAATAAAAAAATTTATTTATTTTGCAAATTGCAATTTTAAAATTTTGTATTTGTGATTTTGACATTTTGTGATTTGTGTACATGTACAAGTTTTTTTGTTTTTTTTAATTAATATTAAAACATAAAAATAAAATTAATTTTTATTTTTAAAAATAAATTTTATTTAAAAACCGGTCCCGGTCTGGGACCGGTTAGGACCGGTTAGGACCGGTTTTTCCGGTCCCAGCCGGTCCCGGTTTTCAGAGGGAAAACCGGTCCCGGACCGGGACCGGTTTGGGCAGGACCGGTCCGGGACCGGTGCCCCAAAAGACCGGTCCTGCCCAGGACCGGTCCCGGACCGGGACCGGGGTCTTTTCGTGCACGACTAAGTTCATGGCAAAATAAAAAAACATAAAATACAAATCGCACATCCATAAAGTGCACAAAATACAAAATTTGTTAACAATTAATATATTTAGTTTAAACAAAATGAATTATCGGACGGCAATGGGGGCAACTCCAAACAATGGGGGCAACTCCTAAAAATTTCTAATAATAGTCCACTAAAATATAAATCCTTTCTATACAATGCCTGTGTTTAACCCAATTCCTTCCTAGCAATAATAGTCCACTAAAATATCATCGATTCTCCTTGCTATGAGCTGCGCCTGCCGGACGGTCGCCGTGAAGGCATAAAGTGCAGCCATTGCTGGTGCGGAGCAGCTTCCCATAGAAGAGCGAAAACGTCATCACACAATTTGCATGGGGAAGTCATGTACGTACTCGACCACGCAGTCTCTCTTCTCAGTCTGAACGGTCTTCAAACCTGTGACCGCCGTCGATTCGCAGCATTATCCGCCACAGTGACAACCTTGTTCACTCTGTAGTCCATCCTCAGCACATTGTACGTGTGTTCTGTCGCTGCAAAATATGCTTGATGATAACAAAGTGCAGATTTAGCATCAAAATCATTGTACAAACCTGGCCAATGAGATGAGAAGGAATAAACCATGACAATCTCCAAGGACAGCTGCTCTAGATCGATCAACAAGCCCTCTTTACTAACATAGTCTAAAGCTGCCAGAACATCATTTACATCCTGGCCCCACATTCAAAGAACAATAAGAACAGAAAATATCAATGAAAATTACTATTATAAAACAAAAAGTATGGTCTCTTGGAGAACGAAAAAATTGTCAGAACAAAATCTGAGATCCAATAACAATATAGTAAGCTATACCAGAACAATTGGGTTTAATAAAGAGAGATTCAATCTGGATGTCCATTCCTGCATCAGAAGCACATAAAAATCAATTTTTGCTGCAGGTTGAAGCCTACAGCTTCTCCAACATCTGCCAATATTTCAATGATTATAACCGGCTTACCTGCTGTCAACCTGTTTGAACGAGTTCACGAGCTCATTTCTTACAAGGGGCTGATTGCTGAAAGATATATCCTTGTTATGGGAATCAAGAACTGGTTTTTGTGAAGAAGAAACAGAAGGTATGGTGAGTAAATTGCTGGTAGAGGAAGATGGCCCATTGAGAATTGAATTTCCTTGATTGTTTTTCCACTTGGTTAGCATGTTGGAGGCAGATAAAGGCTGGAGATAGAAGCAAATGCATCACATTACTAACCATTAAGATCAAGCATATAATATCTATAGTTTTATAGAGTACTCCATAATCCATACTGACCTTTAGTTCACTTATCTATGGTATAATCTATGTTTCAGTGAAGAAGAAAAGAAGCAGGAAATTTCTGTAGATTCATTTCTATTGAAATGCAAAATGGAGACAACTTCTGTACTTGTCTTTAAAAGAACCAGACAAAAAACAAATATGAACAGCTCAATAGGAGAGTTAATCTTGATAAAATCTCAAATTGTTTGTTTATCTAGTGTCTTTAACCCAAAAGGAAAATATACATAATGTTTCTATTGAAATACAAGGAGCTCAGTTAAGCTCAAGAGACAACTCAGCTCACAGCAATAACATACAGATAAAGCCAGTTGATGAAGCTCAGCAGGATGGCGTGGTGATGAAGAAATCCCCATGTGACAAGAAGCAGCGCACCTGCAGAGAAAGAGATGGAAGTGTTTCAGAAGAGATGCAAGGACAAGCAAAAAGGCGCGGCGCTGATGCGTGAGGAAGAAGAAAGCCCCAAACTTTTTATGCTTATTTAAAGTCCCGTTTTGGGCACTGTTGTCAATGTATGAAAAAACAAAGCTTTTTAATGTGATATTTTGCCACTGCTTTTGATCTCTCCGATTCCTGTGCCACAAACACAGCCATGTGTTATAATAGTTTTACATATAATATTACTTAAGCTTTTATATTCTGTAAAAGCATTTGTACTTTTTCAGTGGTATCAGAGCGGATGGCTTTCAAAGGAACTGGAGCAATGTTGGCCTCGAATATGCCAGCATTCAATGGTGATCACTATGAATACTGGGCTATACAAATGAGGATACTTTTTCTGTCACAAGGACTGTGGGAGATCGTGCAAAATGGAATTCCAGAAATGGCAACTACATCAGAGACTGGACCTACTGCAGATGAACTAAAAACGGCAGCAGAAAATCAAAGAAAAGATGCAAGGGCACTTGTGCATATCCAACAAGGTGTCACCAACACCATTTTCCCAAGAATTATGGCTGCAACCACATCTCAAGAAGCCTGGGAAACTCTCCAAGTGGAATATAAGGGTTCACCTCAGGTAATCTCAATTAAACTTCAAACGGCCTGGAAAGTTTTTGATACTTTACTTATGAAAGAGAATGAGAAAGTACAAGACTTTATAGCAAGAGCCACACAATCAATAAATCAGATAAGGATGTTAGGTGACACCATAGAGGATAAACGGGTAGTCCCAAAACTTCTTAGGAGTCTAACTCTACAATTTAATCATATTGTTGCTGCAATCGAAGAATCTAAAGACCTCAATGTCTTGAGTATACCAGAGTTACTAGGTTCTCTTCAAGCCCATGAAGATAGGTTAAATCTACAACCCACTTCAATGGATCAAGCCTTGCATTTAAATTCACTACCCATCAAAAATCTTACACAGAAACAAAAATCAGAAAAAACAGACTACACATTCAACAAGAAACTTCTGTTAACAAATAACAGAGGTAGGGGAAGAGGAAGATTTTCTCCCCAAGGAAGATCTACCTACAATAAAAAAGGCAGTCTGTCCTATTCTCTGTGTAACAGAACAAATCATGAAGCTCATGATTGTTTCTACAAATGTAAAAGGTGCAAGAAGCCAACACACATGGATAAAGACTGTTGGTTCAAAGATAAAACAATATCAAAAAAATACTGAAGAAGAAAAGAAAGAGGCAATGTTCTACCTGAATGACAAAAAGAACTATCTTAATACCACTTGGTACATAAATAGTGGTTGTTCAAGTCATATGACAGGGAACAAAAATCTTTTTGTCTATATAGATGAAAGTTTTACTGCTGATGTTGTGCTAGGGGATGGAAATGTGCAAAAAATTCAAGGAATAGGAACTATAAAAGTGAAAACTGTTTGGAATCAAATTAGATATGTATATGATGTAAGCTATGTCCCATCACTGACAGCCAATCTCTTAAGTGTGGGACAACTTCTTCAAAAAGGCTATGAAGTCCACTTCACAAGTGATTCCTGCACTATTATCAACAAGTCAGGAGAGACTGAAATCATTGCAAAAATGACAAGCAATAGAATTTTCTCCTTGAATTTATACCCGGTCAATGAAGTAGTTCTTACCAGCACAGCTCAAATACAGCAACAAACTAAGTTATGGCACCAAAGATTTGGTCACCTGAACGGACATGATATGAAGAAACTAAGTACACAACATATGGTAGAAGGTTTACCTCCAACAATTACAGATAATACAGTTTGTGAAAAATGTGCAGAAGGAAAAAAATCACAGATTACCATTTCCAAAGACATCATATAGAAGAAGTTTAATGCCACTTGACCTGATTCATTCAGATCTATGGGGACCATCCACAACTCCATCATTAAGTGATAAAAGTTACTTTCTTCTATTTGTGGATGATTGCAGCCGCTTCATATGGATCTACTTCCTCAAACACAAGAGTGATAGTTTTGATACATTCCAAATCTTTAAGGCACTTGTTGAAAAACAATTTGAAAAATCAATTAAAACTCTAAGGACCGATAGAGGAGGTGAATTCACTTCAAATGAGTTTACCTCCTACTGCAGTAAAGAGGGTATAAGAAGAGAGTTAATTGCTAGTAGATCACCTCAACAGAACGGTGTAGTTGAGAGGAGAAATAGAACCATAATAGAAATGACAAGAACTATGTTATTAAGCAAAAGTATGCCAAAGGATTTTTGGGCTGAGGCAGCCCACACTGCAGTATACATTTTGAATAGATCACCTACCAAAGCCCTCATAAAACAAACCCCATATGAGGTAATATATAAAAGAAAACCCAAAGTTACACATTTCAAAATATTTGGATGCATTGCATATGTTTTGATTCAGAAAGAAGATAGAGGTAAGTTAGACAAGAAGAGTGAGAGGTGTATTTTTATTGGTTACAGCAATGAGTCAAAAGCTTTCAGATTATATCAACCTGTACAACAAAGGTTAATTATTTCTAGAGATGTTTTGTTTGATGAAGATAGAAGCTGGGAATGGGGGGGGGGGGGCTCAGATTTGGAGCAAAATTCAAAGAGCTGGTCATATACTGAAGATTGTGATACCTTCCAAATCAATGAAATTCTTCCTAATGAATTTCAGATGGTTGAACCACAAACTCTGTTAATCTCAAATACTGAAAGTACTCAGTCATATGACCTCTCACAAGCCTCTTCCAGCTCTACTTTCTATCCAGATTCCTCATCACCCCCAAGAAAGATGAGATCTGTAGAAGACATTTATAGACAAGGAGAGGTAGTTCTTAATATTACCACTCCAACCAGTTTTGAAGAAGCTTACAAGAGTCAAGCCTGAAGACAAGCTATGGATGATGAGATTAAAATGGTTGTAAAAAATAATACATGGATATTAGTACCAAAACCACCTCAAGTTGATGTAATAGGTCGGAAATGGATCTACAAGCTAAAAGAAAAAAAAGATGGGTCAGTACTCAAATATAAAGCCCGGATAGTAGCCAAAGGCTACTCACAAATTCCAGGAATTGACTATAATGAAACATTTGCACCAGTTGTCAGAATGGAGACTGTGAGAACACTTATTGCTTATGCAGCCCAATACAATTTTCCAATATATCAATTAGATGTAAAATCAGCATTTTTGAATGGAGAAATAGATGAAGAGATTTATGTAGAGCAGCCGAGAGGTTATGAGGTAAAAGGAGAAGAACACAAAGTCTATAAGCTAATTAAAGCCCTCTATGGACTTAAACAGGCACCAAGGGCATGGAATGCCAATATTGACAGATACCTGAATTCAATTAATTTTCACAAAAGCAAAATAGATTCATCACTTTACTGGAAGGAAGAAGATGGGATGAGGATGTTTGTGTGTCTTTATGTAGATGACCTAATCTACACAGGCAATAATCTAAACTTCCTGAATAACTTCAAAAGAGACATGGAGCAGAAGTATGAAATGACTGACATGTGACTACTACATTATTTCCTGGGATTACAGTTTATACAAAGTCCAAACTGTATTCTAATTTTTCAAGAAAAATATGCTTATGATATATTAAAAAAGTTCAACATGGAAGAATGTAATTCAGTAAAACTGCCAATGTCTCCACATGATATGCTGTTTCCTGCAATTAACAGTGAACCAATGGCAGATCCCACGATATTTAGAAGTCTAGTTGGATCATTGATATATCTAACAAATACACGACCAGATCTGGAGTATTCAGTAAATTCCATCTCTAGATTTATGAGCAATCCAACCAAACTTCATCATGAGGCTGCAAAAAGAATACTGAGGTATGTGCAAGGAACAAAAGAATTAGGACTTATATATCGCAAGCATCATCACAGCCACTTAACAGGATATACTGATTCAGATTGGGGAAGAAGTGTAGAAGACAGAAGAAGCATAAGCGGATATGTGTTTTTCTTAGGACAAAATCCAATCAGTTGGTCCTCCAGAAAACAACAATCGGTCGCACTTAGTTCAGCAGAAGCAGAATATATGGCGTTAAGTAAAGCAACAAGTGAAGCCATTTGGCTTAGACGCCTGGTTGAAGAAATTTTCAGGGAAAAGGAGAAAGAAACCCTAATTTATTCCGATAGTTCTTCAGCAATAGCCCTCGCAAAAAATCCAGTTTTTCACAATCGAAGTAAACATATCGAAATCAGATATCATCATATAAGGGAGAATATAGAGAAGGGAGAAGTTTGCTTACGCCATATATCCACGGAACTTCAAATAGCAGATATTCTTACCAAGCCTTTGCCCAAGCCACGATTTGAATCTCTCAGAATGAAGATCGGAGTAGAAGATCTCTCGAGCTTACGAGGGGGTGTTGAAATACAAGGAGCTCAGTTAAGCTCAAGGGACAACTCAACTCACAGCAATAACATACAGATAAAGCCAGTTGATGAAGCTCAGCAGGATGGCGTGGTGATGAAGAAATCCCCATGTGACAAGAAGCAGCGCACCTGCAGAGAAAGAGATGGAAGCGTTTCAGAAGAGATGCAAGGACAAGCAAAAAGGCGCGGCGCTGATGCGTGAGGAAGAAGAAAGCCCCAAACTTTTTATGCTTATTTAAAGTCCCGTTTTGGGCACTGTTGTCAATGTATGAAAAGACAAAGCTTTTTAATGTGATATTTTGCCACTGCTTTTGATCTCTCCAATTCCTGTGCCACAAACACAGCCATGTGTTATAATAGTTTTACATATAATATTACTTAAGCTTTTATATTCTGTAAAAGCATTTGTACTTTTTCAGTTTCGTTAAATTTTACATAATATTTGCAGATTGAACATTATGTCAATTAATCAATGATACAAATGGCTGAAATAAACCACACCTAAAAGAAACGCCATTAGAATTAAAAAATAGCATTCTCAAGCCTCGTTCTAGAAATTTCTGGAGTGCATACTTAGAGCTATGGAAAGAAATAATATTATGAGCAGCAATCACATAACATTGTGCTAAAAAATGTTTATATATTGCACCAGATAAACTATGTGCGCTTCTCGATGCTTGCAAGAGCTATTGCTTCATTTGTTTGTAGGCGGACTCCAACATCGGCGTTGACTACATTACCAGAATGATTGTTAAATCAGTCACTTTAGCTCCATGAGCTCTCAATTCACTGAATGCCTGTGAACGGTCATATTACTATCCCATTTGAAATTCATGTGTGAAGTAATGCTACTATGGAGCTCCATGATTAGAAAAAAATAATAACATAGACAAAAATTGAATACACATCGGCCCAAAATTCTTATATGTGTGTGTGTATCTATGTCCATGTAACAAGATGTTAGCACACATACCTCATGCCCAGGTGTATCAAGAAAAACACAGGACTGAAGTTTTCCATCATCAGGAACTTCATCATTGTATGCCCCAATGCCTTGTGCTATTCCACCAGCTTCAGATGCTACCACCTACAAATTCATGTTAAATTTAATGTCGAGGGAGAACAATGACTCGAAGATGTATGGAAGCATTCGTTACAAGAACTGTATGATGCCTAAATGGACAAAACCTTGGACAATTCCTGGAAGTTTCAACCATTCAAGCACAAGGAGAAATTTTTGGGTCCGAGCCCCATATCCTGATTTGGAGACGGGACCGCTGCGATGGCGCCACGTGTCAAAGTTTTTTTTATTAATGATGCGCTACGTGGGCAACAAAAAAGATATTCGTGCGACTCCTTTTATCATCCTGCGAGCATTTTTAATCAAAATGCTATTATTTTTTATTATCTTGCAACTATTTTTTTATTATTATACCATTTTGTGAATATTTTACAAAATCCTTGCAATGTCATTAATTTTAATTAAAATTTGAATGTTTTTTATTATCTTGTAATTAATTTTGATTAACATGCAATCATTTATATTATTCTACAGAATTTGAGAGTTTCAAAACAAGCAGAACACACATGTTTTGTACTAGACGCTTTGTGCATGCATTTTGTAAAATAACATTACCTGTTATATCCAAGTAAACTTGATGACTGTTATGTTGATGCAAACACAAAATGATTAGGAATAAGAAATATCTAATGTAAGGGCTTTGTATTTTAAGATAAATTTGGTAGCAAAGATATCATAATTTAGTTGGCTGAATGTCATTTATGATATCCATGCATACAAAAAAATTAATGCAAGGATATCATATATGATATCCCTGGAATCAAAGACGATTGCAAAAATATTACTTTATATAATATTGTATTGTGATTAAATCACGTGTTTTAAAATGCTCGCACAAAGATCATCTTCTTCCTCATTTACAGTCAATCAACATTTTCTGAGGGAAAGTACGTTAAAAGGGAACTATAACTGTATCATGATATATCTTCTCCTCCTTGTTTGGAACACTTTTCACAATTAGAGATCAGAACCAGGATTCAGCGTTTCAGCAAGAATAATGGTTGGAATCATGGGAGCTTCATTATAGTTTAAAGACAACAAAGGACGCTGCATATGGACGGCTTCGACCAGAAGCAGCTTCGTCCAGGAGCGACTTCGGCTCAGAGTAACAACTTCAACATTGAAAGGCTTCAACGAGTAGCAAATCGACGACGTGCAACACCAACGATTGGTGGCTTGAAGGATCGGTGATGGGGATGATCAAAGAGGCACAGATGGCCTGTTTCGGCAAGAATTGGGAATGAAGCTGAGCGGGAAAGTAAAAAGAACTGAGCGGGAAAGTAAAAAAGAATTGAGCTGAATATTTTTTTTATTGCCCAGATAGCGCAGCATTAATAAAATGATTTGACACGTGGTGTCATCGCAGCGACCCCTTCTTCAAATCGAGAGACGGGGATCGGACCAAAAAATTTCTCCAAGCACAAGAGCCAAAGTTGGGCCCTACAAGTCTTTTAATACATCATACATAAATAACTGGAAGAAGTTCAATATAAGTTACTACACTTCAATTGGATAACATTCCAGAGTTTGGGGATGAAAATGCATAGAAAAGATGTTAGGGTCCGTTCGGCGCGCAGACATTGACATTCTGGCATTGGCTTTGGGCAATATTAAAGCCATTTCACGTGTTTGGCGGGTCGGAATTGGTGTGGAATTGACATTGGTCTTAAATACATCGGTTTTAACCTACCATTAAAACCCGATACCCCCAATTCTTACCTCCAGACACCGGATTTCGCGATTTTTGGTTTCCCCCGATCGCAGCCGATGGAAGCAGCGCAGGACGACGCAATTCTTCCTCCTCCCCGATCGCCTTCTTCCACTTCTCCCGGCACAGGTATACCTCCTCCTCCTCTTCCTCCTCTTCTTCTTCACCTTCCTCATCCTCCTGATCTCCCCTATTTTCCGCTTCTTCCTCGCAAACTTCTTCTTCCTCCACCTTTCTTCTTCCTCCTCCGCATATCTTATTCTTCACCTTCTATTTCTTTGTAGGAAACTTCACATCCAAAATACTGTGTCCAGAAATCCAGGGTTTGCCTTCTCCACTTCTTCCTCCTCCTTTCTTCTTCCTCCTCCTTCCCTCTTCTTGTATGATATGAAATGAAATTTTGTGTATGGTATGAAATATCTAATATGTCCGGCTTTTTGGCACTTTGCACCCGCCAATTACCGGGTTTTGGCACTTTGCACCCCCAAAGTTTAAAATTGGTGGATTGCACCCCCGAATTTATAAATTTTGGCACTTTGCACCCCATGAGGGGTATTTATGTACTTTGACGTTATTAAAATAGTAATTTTAAGTGCAAACCACTTTTGGCTACGTGCAAACCAATAATTTTTAAGTACAAACCAATTTTTTAGATACAAGCTACGTGCAAATCAATAATTTGTAAGTACAAACCAATTTTTTAGATACAAGCTATGTGCAAACCGATCACTAGATTAGAGGCTATCTAAGACAAAAGTAAGATGGATGATGACAGATTTGCAAATTTTGATGAAAAGAAAAACGGATCCAACGATGATGTCGGCGGTTGCCGTGGCAATGGCGGAAACGATGACGTCGATGTTGGCGGTGATAACAACGATGGCGGTGATGGTGGCGATGGCGGTGACGGCGACGGCGATGGCGGCGACGGCGACGGCGATGACGGCGGTGATGACAGTGATGGCGGCGTTTGCCACGGCGATGGCGACAACGATAACGGCCGCCGCCGCGGTGATGGCGGTGGGTGCTCTTTGGATAACCTAAGATGTGGATTGGGGAAATATGTTGGTTGACGAAATTTATTCTGAAGGGATGAGTGGTCTTCTTGATAGTAGTGATGACTCGCAGAGCATGAACGAGGAATTTGATGATCAAAATTCATAATTTTCTGATGATGATTTGAATGATAGTGAATTTGAGTTAGAAGATTAGAATTTTGATGATAATATAGATGAAGAAATCGAATTGAGTGGTGAAAAAATCGAATCAAATCAACCTTTGAGTACGAATGTGAAAATACATTTAATGGAGCATGGTAGTCAATCATCATCCAAGATACAAAAAGGAAAATGTCGTGAGGTCCAAGTAGAATATGTTAAAAATGAGTAAAAAATTTTATATGGAAAGTTAATTTCTCATCATGCTATTTTTTCTTAATAATAAACTCGTTGGAAAAATTAATGATCAATTACGATGTGCAAATAGCTAAAAAAAAGAAGTCCGGGGTGCAAAGCGCCAAAATGGCTTTTTTGAGGAGCCGGACCTAAATACCCCTCAAAAATCGGCCATGAGGTGCAAAGTGCCAGAATTTATGAATTCGGGGGTGCAATCCGCCAATTTTAAACTTTGGGGGTGCAAAGTGCCAAAACCCAGTAATTGGGGGGTGCAAAGTGCCAAAAAGCCAATATGTCCAGCAAACCTAAGATCTGAAATTTCTGCCCAGAAATTTCAGATCTCAAGTTCCAGATCTTGTATGCCCAGTTCTTAAGAGAGGGGAGAAGCCCCTCTCTCGGCAAACTGTGAAATTTTGGGGTTTCTGCTGGGGCTTCTTTGTAGCAAAATCAAGTTCCAGATATTATGTGATTCGTATAGCCGGCAGAAGCCCCTCTCTCGGCAAGCTGTGAAATTTTGGGTATTATATGTGATATGATTAATAATAAGAGAGGGTTCTGTTGTAGAAGTCTTCGTTTATCTTAGGATATGCATCCAGTTTCCTCAGCTTGCCGAGAAGCCCCTCCATCGATGGAATCTCCCAGCAGAAACCCCAGATTTGTATTGAGAAGGGAACAAACAGTAATTGGATTATAATCTTAAACTATCTATTAATGGTAACATCCACATAAGATTAAAATCTTAAACTACCTATTCCATCATGTTTATGTCTTATGTCTTGTCTTAATGCTAATGATATAAACAAGATGAATTAAGATTAATCAAAAAGCTCTGTTTGGTTCACCTTTGATAGTCGCTAATTACGTTATGCTAAAGTTCGTATTCATATTTTTTGTCATGTATATGTAGCAAAGATTTATCTTGCAACTAGGTATTATATGTGATTAATCTTATGTGGATCCGTCGGAAAGAAGCATGCTTTTATGACCACAATGTTATGTGGATGTGGATGTAACCCAGATCTCCATCTCTAGGTTATTTTTTGTCTAGGTTATTTTTTGTGGGTATGAAGATGACGTGCTTTTATCTTAATGAGGTTTATCATATGTGATATTAGCTCAATCACTCATTATCTTGCAACTAGGTATTTTTTGTGGCTTTTTTAAATTTGTTCTATGCTTCTCATTCTTTACAGTAGACATTTTATGCGTACCTTTGCTACAATGGATCGTAATGAGGCGGTCAAGAAACGCAAACGAGATATCATCATCTCGGCATCAGTCGGTGCGACTTTAGGGACAGCTGTAGTTGTTCTGAATTCCATTCCTAGAAAACCTACATATGTTGCAGACAATGAAGTCTTTCGTAACCTATTATTAACACGTTTATTTGCTGGAAAAGAGGTTGATTGTTTCAACTAGTTACGTATGGGTAAATCCCCATTTAACGAGCTCTGCAATATATTACGCACCAAAGATTATGTTCTTGATACGCAGTCAGTTTCTACCAAAGAAGCTGTTGCTATGTTTTTATACATATTAGGTCATAACAAGAAATTTCGAGTTGTTGGGCATACATATATGCGCTCGATTGATACTATTAGCAGACACTTCAGCATTGTCCTTCGAGGAGTTTTAAATCTATCCAAAGGTTGGTGGTAGAACCGAGCGGTCGTACATGTATTAGACAACCGAAATGGGCATTACTCTTTCGAATGCTTTGTTGGAACAACACAGTTTGGGTCATAAAACACCAAACGAGTGGAAGAGCGTGGCTTTCACGGCTGCTATGACCGTGTTAAAAGACATTTGCGGCGTTGAGACAAGCAAGGAAAAG
Organism: Platanthera zijinensis; assembly: GCA_039513925.1. NCBI lineage: Eukaryota > Viridiplantae > Streptophyta > Magnoliopsida > Asparagales > Orchidaceae > Platanthera > Platanthera zijinensis. The sequence continues at coordinate 211,300,183 of CM077080.1, forward strand.
TTAATGGCACGTCTCAAAACTTGGAACAAGTATTACGTTGAGCTCAGCGCGATGTTAGACACATCAGGATTTGGATGGGATTGGGAAAGGAACATGGTCAAGGTTGACAGCGAGGAAGTTTGGGTAAACTATGTGAAGGTAACTTATATATGTTGTTTTGTATATTTAAGAACTCGTTCTAAGAAATATTCTCATTCTAACTTATTGCATGCACATCCTTCTGTGAAGCATTACAAAGATAAAGTGATTATGAATTGGTCTGATTTTGCTATGTTGTGTGGGACTGATAGAGTGACTGGTAGTCATGCTGCGACCGCAACAGAATCGGCGAAGGAGATAGATGCAGAGTCTATGACGGAAAAAACAAGTAATACACATGATACGGCTAGAGTTGATGGAGAAGGGAGTAGTAGAAGGAGGAGAAAGCGAGCTGGACAAAATTACTCGGTAGCAGTGGCCATTGAAAAATTGGCTGACTCAGTGCAAGGAGCGGTGGGGACCATGACTGTTAGTGATGTTGACGACATCTACGTCGCACTTACTCGAATGTCTGGTTTATCTTCTCAAGATTTCCTTAGGGCGATGGATATACTGTGTTATGATAGTGTCAAACGCGATATATTCAAGAGACTCCCGGACGAGTTAAAGGGCACATGGCTGCGAATGCAGTTTGATCGCTAGTTTAGTGTTTTCTGTTTATGAGTCAATAACTTATTATCTAATTGTGTTGCTATTTCAGAACTTTTATTCTGTGGACGATGATTTAAAATTTTTAGTACTTTCATTTCAAGTATGTTTAGTACTTTGATGATTTTGTGGACACTGCTTAAATTTAAACAAAATTAGTTTTTAAAATTTACAATTCCAGATAACCAATTCCCTTGCGCAGCCGAACAACATTTAAGTATCAATGTCAATTCTGTTCACTGAATACCTTCCTACAGCCGAACAACAGAATTGGTTTTCTGCACAAAACCAATTCTTGTAGATATTGGTTTTCTGACGAAAGCCAATTCCAGAAAGCCAATACCTGCGCACCGAACGGACCCTTAGTGGAATGTCATCATCATACACCAACTCACTTCATCTATGCTTCCTAAAAAAATCACAGTTACGATTCAAACATTCCTAAAAATAGTTGCAGCATAGAAGAGATTTACTAGAAACAACAAATATAAACGAGAGATTTACCAATTTCCCTGATCATATCTTTATTGAGGCCACACTTGAAATGACTCCACTATTCCATCTGCACTGTTGATCTCTCTACATGGCTTTAAGTTAAAAAAAAGAGAAATCAATCAAAGGGAAGTCACGAGCATTAAGCAATAGAGATTATAAAAAGCATAAAGTCATGATTGGTTATGATTATCTAATGCCTAATTACAAGGTTCATTGTTCAGTATATTCTCGGTCCGTTCGTTTCACAGACATTGATATTGAAGTATTGGCTTTGAGAATATGAATGTCATTTCTCTTGTTCGTATCAACAATTTTAAATTGGAATTGGCTTTCTGATGGAAAGTCGTCGATATTCACCGTAATCTAAAAACTTATAGATTCAATATCTATCTCTAGTGGCGGATATTCAGTCCGGTTTTCCAAAATGAGACCATTTTTTTAGCCTGAACGTGATTTTTTTCGGCCGAACGCAATTTCTCATCGGGACGCAATTTTTTTGCGCGGACGTGTTTTTTTCGTCTGTGTACGATTTTTTCGCCCAGACGTAATTTTTTGTCTTGAAGCATTTTTTTTACCCAGGCAGGTTTTTTTTCTCCCGAATGCGATATTTCTGCACGAACGCGGTTTTTTTCTTTATGACGCAATTTTTTTGCCCGAATGTGTTTTTTTCGCCCGTACGGAAATTTTTCGCTATGATTCAATTTTTGGTCGCCTGAGCCGAATTATTCATCTAGACGTAATTTTTTCGCTCAGACACAATTTTTTTCGCCCGAACATGAATTATTCGGCCAAATAAGGTTTTTTCGCCCAAACGCGTTTTTTTTCGCCCGGACGAGTTTTTTTCGCCCCGACACGATTTTTTCGCCCGGGCGCGATTTTTTTGCCCGGGCACGATTTTTTCGCCCAAACGCGATTTTTTCGCCCGCACGCGATTTTTTCGCCCGGACGCGATATTTTTGCCCAGACGCGAATTTTTCGCCCAGACGCGATATTTTGGACTTGACGCGATATTTTCGCCCGACCGCGATTTTTTCACCCGGACGCAATTTTTTCGCCCGGACGCGCATTTTTCGCCCGGACGCGCATTTTTCGCCCGGACGCGAATTTTTCGCCCGGACGCGAATTTTTCGCCCGGACGCGAATTTTTCGACCGGACGCGAATTTTTCGACCGGACGCGAATTTTTCGCCCGGACGCGAATTTTCGCCCGGACGCGAATTTTTCGCTCGGACGCGAATTTTTCGCCCGGACGCGAATTTTTCGACCGGGCGCGAATTTTTCGCCCGGGCGCGAATTTTTCGACCGGACGCGAATTTTTCGCCCGGATGCGAATTTTTCGCCAGGACGCGATTTTTTCGCCCGGACGCGATTTTCTCGCCCGGACGCGATTTTCTCGCCCGGACGCGATTTTCTCGCCCGGACGCGATTTTCTCGCCCGGACGCGATTTTCTCGCCCGGACGCGAATTTCTCGCCCGGACGCGAATTTTTCGCCCCGACCAGAATTTTTCGCCCCGACGCGCATTTTTCGCCCGGGCGCGAATTTTTCGCCCGGACGCGAATTTTTGACCGGGCACGAATTTTTCGACCGGACGCGAATTTTTCGCCCGGACGCGAATTTTTCGCCCGGACGCGAATTTTTCGACCGGACGCGAATTTTTTTCCCGGACGTGATTTTTTCTCCCGGACGCGATTTTCTCGCCCGGACGCGATTTTCTCGCCCGGACGCGATTTTCTCGCCCAGACGCGATTTTCTCGCCCAGACGCGAATTTCTCGCCCGGACGCGAATTTTTCGCCCCAACGCGCATTTTTCGCCCATGCGCGAATTTTTCGCCCAATTTTTCGACCGGACGCGAATTTTTCGACCTGGCGCGAATTTTTCGACCGGACGCGAATTTTTCGCCCGGACGCGATTTTTTCGCTCGGACGCGATTTTCTCGCCCGGACGCGATTTTCTCGTCCGGACGCGATTTTCTCGCCCGGACGCGATTTTCTCGCCCGGACGCGATTTTCTCGCCCGGACGCGATTTTTTCGCCCGGACACGAATAGTTCGCCTGGATGCGAAAATATCGCGTCGGGGCGAAAAATTCGATTTGAGAAGTAAAAATCGCGTCCGGGCGAAAAATCGCGTACAGGAGAAGTGCTTGGGCGAGAAATTCGCGCCCGGGCGAGAAAATCGCGCCCGCGCGAGAAAATCGTGCCCGGGCGAGAAATTCGCATTCGCGCCCGGGCGAGAAAATCGCGTCCGGGCGAAAAATTCGCGTCTGGGCAAAAAATTCGCGTCCGGGCGAAAAATTCGCGTTCGGGTGAAAAAATCGCGTCCGGGCGAAAAGATCGCGTCCAGACGATAAAATTCGCGTGCGGACGAAAAAATCGCGTCCGGGCGAAAAATTTGCGTTCCTATGAAAATTTCGCATTCAGACTGAAAAAATCAAATCAGATTGAAAAAAATCACGTCATGGCGAAAAAAACACGTTTGGGCGAAAATAACACTTTTGGGCGAAAATTTCACGTCCGGTCAAAAAATTCGCGTTGTGGTCGAAAAACTTGAGTTTGGGGGAAAAAATCACGCCTCAAGAAAAAATCACGGTCGGGCTAAAAAACCGCATTTGTGATTTTTAATTGTGATCATTAATAGCATTGACCAATGTCAATTCCTATGACAGAAAGTCTTTCTACAAACGAACAATAAAAAAATATCAATGTCAATTCCTATGATATAAAGTCTTCATGCGGACGAACAAAAGAATTGGATTTAAATCCAATATCATTTCCCATGTGTATTGATATTGAATTGAAAGTCAATACTTAAATGCCAATGTCGCTGAAACGAACGGAGCCTTAGTGTATACATGTAGGCTTGAAAATGATTTAGGAAGTATAGTGGGAGCAATCAGAGCCTGCAACAAGCTCAAGTTCATAAACAACTAACTGTAAAAAAGGAATTTCAACTTTATGGAGATTGATAGAAAAGCTAATTTCAATTGTGCGTGATTCAAAAGTAGAGATCACTCAACTAATTTCACTTAACTTCACGAGATCACTTGACGAATTTACCGTTCACTTCACGAGATCACTCGACAAATTTACTGTTCACTTCACGAGATCACTCGCAGAATTTACTGTTCACCTCACACCTCACGTGGTCACTCGATGAATTTACTGTTCATTTTACGAGATCACTCGACGAATTTACTGTTCACGTCACGAGATCACTCGACAAATTTATTGTTCACTTCACGAGATCACTCGACGAATTTACTGTTCACTTCACGAGATCACTCGACGAATTTTACTTAACTTTCTGACTAACCCGCCAGACATCATCTTAGACCTATCAGAAGTTTTCTATTTAACCAAGATTGTCATACTCCTACATTTTTGAAAGCTTGGATCCTAACCAAGAAAAAACTCCATAAACCGGTGATTTTACATCCTAAACAAGAACGAGATCGAAAATTTAAGAAACGAGGGGAAAAAGAGCAAGAGAGCAAAAGCCACTTGCCTCAAAATCTCCCGATATCCGACCTCCAAAACACTCCACGTCAAGGATCGGCCCAAACGAAGGCTTGACAAGAGAGATCTGGGAAGAAATGGCAAAAATCACGCTTATGTCCATTTACCCTAACACCAAAAATCCACGAACCAAAAAATCTTACCGTGCACGCGTAGAGCTCGGTGAGAGCTTTTCGGATCTTTGCTCCGTCAAAGATGAAACTCCCGAAACGAAGGCCGGAAGGCTTACGGTGAATAGTCCTTTATTTTTCTTCCTCCGTTCTGTGGTCCGATACTTTTGGGGAAGATGAAGTTTAGGTCTAGAAAACTTATGTTTATATATATACAAGTGACAGGCACGGGCCTTCGGCCCTGGGGGCATTCGGCAAGGGTGCGACAATCGGCGGGGTGCGATATTCGGAGGGGTGCGACATTCGGCGGTGTGCGACATTCGCCGGGATGCGAAATTCGCCGGTGGTGCGACATTTGTCGTGGGGACGACATTTGTCGTAGGCGGCGACATTTGTCGTGGGCGGCAACATTTGTCGTGGACAGTACCCGCCCCTATGACCTCGCGTGACAGTACCCGCCCGCTCCCGGCGGGCCCCGCCCGCTCCCGGCGGGCCCCGCCCGCTCCGCAACATATGTATATGAGTACTCAAAATGACCGTAAAAAAATATAAATCAAGAATACAATTTTTATTTTGTAAAACAAATTATATTTTAACGTTAAAACATTATTTTTTCTCTTGTCATTCCTACTTAGAGACAATAGGTTTAGGATATTTAGTGTTTTTATATTTTGTATTTTAATATTGTAAAGTTGTGTAATTACCTAAAAAGATATTGTCTTTATAATATACTAATATAAAGTTTGGTATAATTGTGTAATTATGAATACAACTATAAGGGCAATATAGGAACATCAGGCAATGTTTCACCAACGAGTAGTTTTTGTATATGAGTAGAGATATAATATTATTAATATAAATAACTAGAAAACTCAAATGACGAGAGTGATTAAATCATCTCGGTTCTCAATGAAACTCTCTCCCAAGCTGAAAGCTGGTGCTATGAATCTAACGACAAAGTTAAAATCTGGATTCGACGAGCCGATCTCTAGATAAGAATTTTCAAAGTTTACGATAACGATAATTCCTTAAATCTTTGAAAATTCACCTAGCCTCAAATATAGCTCGGATCGCAACGAAGCTTGACAGACACAATTAAAATTAAATACTTTAATTTCCTAAAGCTTAAAACCCCATTCATGATGAGTATAAAAACTAGCTGACTCGCCCCAACGAACGATTTCACGCACTAACGACGACACACCGTTAACTACGCGTCAACGTAACGCACTTACGTCATTAGTACGCCATTAAAGAGATTAAAATAATTATTGAAAATTCAGGGCCGTTATATAAGTGGCCAGGAGCGTGGGGGCGAGTGGAGCATATAGGCTCGCACTCGCCCTGGGCCCATGGCAAGGGGTGGACGAGTGGGGTAATCGGACCCGCACTCACCCTAGGCCCCAGGTTGGCGACGAGTGCGAGTCTCATCGAGCACTCACCGCCCCAGACGAGTGGTATTTTCATGGACCACTCGCCCAGTAGCGTCTTTTACCAGATTGTCCCAGATGGCTTGCCACTAGCCTCTCCGAACAACGAAGTTACGATGTTGGCAGACCAATTGGGGCTGCGTATAGCAGTTCAGAACAACGGAGTTATGTTGTTTGCAGACCAGGCTTGAAATTCTTTAAATAGACCTTGTGGGCACCTTTGGAGGGGATCCAGTTCTTTTGGCTTCTTCCTCCTTGGGTTATTTTGGTTTGGCTGCGAAAGCCCACCAGCGTGCGAGCTCAGCTTTTGGCTTGGGAGGGGAAACACTCTAGAAATCTTTCGGGTGTGTGGTGGGACCTCCATGTTATAGGCCAGGGTCAGTTTTCTAGTTCTGAGTGACTGGTCAGAAGTTCAAGTTCGGGAGAAGTACGTGCAAGCTACCCCCTTGGGTCTGAACCCTCGTTGAGACCAAGTTTTTGCTTCAACATTTTTGGTGCGGTGAGCGTGGACCGTAGCCTATACATGAAAACCTCGAGCTAAGCTACATGGTTGGAGGCAAGGGAGAAGGAGCTGGCTTGGGCAACTCGCCACCTCAGGCGAGTGGTGTCACGATCAGGATGCTAGAAGAGTTCAAGAGGGAGATCCTACAAACCATTCACATAGCATTTGTCACGAGGGGCGAGTGTCGGTAGGCTCAAATCGGGATCCATTTCCATCTTCCCCGACCTTGCACCCTAGTTCCTGGTGGTCGGCGGGGATTATTAAACTCGCGGACCATCTCGAGGTCTTGGTGTGCAAGGCGCATATTCTCTTGTATATGGTCTATGAGCGGTCTGGGGGAAGTCATCTCGCCGTCCGATCCTCGCCTCACCTCGTCTGCTAGTTTTGCGTAGTCCTGTTCAATGGCACATAATCGTTGCTCGAAGACAGCCCTCTCCTCTTGGAGCTCCCGCAGCATGAATCCATACTTCTTGAGGACCCATACTATTCGTTTATTTATCTCGACAGGGTCGCTCGGGATGTTCAAGAAGTATTCAAGCGAGTTGGGAGAGGGGGGGAGAAGTGCCCCTGGTCGGAAGACTCTTCAGCTTCTGAGTTTCCTGGAAGGCCTGAGACAATGACAGTTTTAGTAAGACGCGACTCTAAGTATAAGAAGGGGCGAGTACATTAACTAACCGCGCGAGGTGGAGATCCACTGGTGGTGAGGCTGACAGGAAGAGCTTGACTGTCCTTAGTGGGGCCGACCGAGGGGTGAGACGAGTACTTTGACATGACACAGACGAAAGGAGCCTGGGTCAGAGATTAAAGTGAAAGGGGAACAGGGATGTCCCTAGTGCCACCCACAGTGAGTGTAAGGTCAGGGGTAGGATCACGCTCGAGCCTGTGAGTCGGTGACCTTAGCGACGGAGAGCCCAAGTCGGTGGTCCCAAAGATAAGAGCTGGAATGAAATGATACTGATGAGAAGGGTAGTGAGAAAGGACATGAGAAGGAGATGATTTACCCGGATTTCTCGCAGGATTGCCAGTAACGGTCCGGGGATGCGAGTTAGTGGGTGTGGGCTTAACCTGGACCAAGGGAGACTCGCGTTATCATGTGGCAAAGCACCCTGGTTGGCAAGAACCTCATCGGCCCCTTCTCCTTAAAGTGTACACCCTACAAGCACATCTAGAATAGTTATACCCAGGACGTTTGTTGAATGCAATGGGGTCCAACAAAGCTTTCGAAGACCTGTGTCAAAGAGGAGGAAGCAAGTCCATGACTTGGCATTAAGGGCGGCTCACCGAGGGGGGATTGTAGACGGCCGAGTCGGGTCTAGCCTTCTTCTCATGCTTGTGCTTCAGCAGTTTACTCGGGGTCTGGTTGGTAAGCCAGGGCATGAGTTTGGTGGTGTAGGAGAAATTGATCTCTCTCGCGGTTGAGCCTCTCTTGAAACTCCTTAGAAAGAGGCATGGTGTAGCAGATATCAGGAATTTAGGAAGGGGTAACAATGTTCATCTCCCCCTGGCAGACATGCATATATAACATTTTGTGGAGCCCAGCATAAGATTATTTCAGACCCCAGTCTCACTCGCCAAAAGCCCGAGGTTGGATGATTCTTTCCGAGCTTGGGGCAATCTCGCAAAGAGTGGGGATTGTATACTGTAACACCTGCCCTATAATGACCATATAATATGGGTCCGGTCAGGGCCCCACAATATATAGACGCTACAGTTTTAGCATTAAAAGCGATATAGAAGAACTACGTATCTCAAAACTCAGAACACAAACAACGGAAACCCACAAACACAAGAAGTTATCCACTATCACCGGAGTATTAAAACGGCTTTAAGGCCTTACAACATAAATGAGTCCAAAACTGAAACAACAACAAATATAGCAACGCGCTTTATCAATCCTAGGCTATCTCGGCATGCAAGCCGGATTACAGTTCATGGAGCAAAGCATTCAACAAAACATAAGCCGCTAAACAAAGAGTTCACTTCATGAGGCTTAGGCCTTTTTGGCCGGCGAGCTTGCTCCTGCTGAATGCGAAGGCTCGCGTTATCATGTGTAAAAATTTGTTGTAACGTGGGTCAGCAAAGGCTGACCTCAACTGTATAACCAACAAATCTCCTCTTGGCCATCCCTAGCAGACCCCGGAGCACTCCATCACCCTACAGGTCAGCACTTCGTATGCAAATATACATGAACATAGAAAGCAATAAAATAGGTTTGGATGTCTCATACAACAAACACGTTTCTATGTTGAGCAGGTAAAATAAAGGGGCATACAATACAACATGTATGCAATCCTGGGTTTCACCCAAGGCATCCGATAGCACATGAATCTAACACATCATCACACATCATCAAACGGGTACTTCCAATTTCCCCATCGACGTTTAAGCCGCAAATACATGGGTACTTCCAATTTCCCCTAACGGCATACAAGCCACAAACACACGGGTACTTCCAATTTACCCTAACGACATACAAGCCGCCACACAGAACTCTTGCCAAGGCCCCACCCGCTCGTGGGTCTCAAAAACCGGGCTTGCTTGCAAGCTTTGACTTCTTATGTCAGGATTCCGTATCATAAACAACAAACTGATGCTAAGAACCCTTGCTTGACCCCACCTTCTTGTGAGCTTCATTTCCTGGGCTTGCCAAAAGCTTGACGTCCTCGTCAGTTTCACAGGAGGGGACTTGTCTCGTCGGGACACTCTCCACACATGACTTGTACGTCACGGTCTAGCCAACTGAGCACATTGACAAAGTCGCGCCTTAACAAATCATAATCAACAGCCTTTCTCGCCCTAATCCACCATTCGTACTCACACGAAAATAAGGGGGGAACAAACATCACAAACGACATCTTGCCGCAAACGGATTTCTAGCAAAATCCTTAAGGCTCATTATGCAATATCACCGAGTCAGACTAACGTTCGCGACTAAGGATTCACCCACAATGTCTAATCCACTAGCGGAGCGGATTTCTAGTTCAACATCATGTCGGGGACGGACACAATCGACCCGGTGGCTCCTCTTAAACCATGGCGACCCAAACCCCTCTCATTTGAGAGATCTGGTGCATAAATGCTTGAAAGAAAACAAGAACACCATGGATGCCATGCACACATCCTAAATATCGAGATGAGAAGTGTCGTTACCTTACGACTCCTCTTCCTAGCCATGGAAAACTCGATTTGCACGGATGAAAGTGTGTGCCTTCAAATCCTCTCCATGGATCTGGCCTCGGATCGATGATCAGAGCCCCAAAGCTTCGTTAATGGCGGAGAAAGGCCTTCTTCCTCCTCCAAACTCTCTCTCCCCAAAACCCTAACTCTTTCTCAAATGAGATGAATTGAGGGTTTAGAACGCTTCAACCCTATTTATGCCCTTTGAATGGAGTGTCTTGGGATATAGTATCAAATCCTAAGATAAATCGGACGGCTAAAAAGCCAAACGACGGAACTGCTCTCGTGCACTATCGCCGGGAAGTAACTACCTACCGCGTCGCGGTAGCTTCCAGAGCGCTCAGCCAGAAAATAATGTCGCGCTATTGCCAGCGGTAAGAATAACGTTGCGCGGTAGCCCACTCAATGCCTACCACTCAAGGTCTCCACTCAACGCTCTCAATGCCAGGCCACCGTGGAGCGATAGCTTACTAAAGCCGCACGCTAGTACTCAACGCTTGGTTTCGACGAAACAAGGCTATAATCAGGCGATAGCTACCTATCGCCGCGCGATAGCTTCCTGAGGCTCAAGCTCTGGAAAAATTAGGGTGTTACAACTCCCCCTTATAAGAATTTCATTCTCGAAATTAAGCATACACTCAACCAAAAAGCATACCTGAAGCAAAAAATTCTGGCAAGTCCTCCCGCATTGCTTGCTCACACTCCCAAGAGAATTCATCTCGCCCGCAGTTGTCCCAACGCACCTTTACGAGCTTAAACTCATTATTATGTAACTGCCAAACTTCTGAATCCTTTTTGCCAACCGGACGGACTTTCCTCCTCATGTCCCCTTCTACCGGCACCGTCGTTGACTCAACCACAACACTTGTATCCACCAAGAATTTTCTTAGAACTGAAACATAGAAGACATCGTGTAATCCACTCAAATCTGGGGACAACGCCAACTGGTAGGCTGCTTCTCCAATACGTTTCGTAACTTCGAACGGACCAAAAATCCTCGAACTCAACATCTTGAGTCGACGAATCCACAAAACACCTTTGAACGGCTTAATCTTTAGATATACTCAGTCGTCTATGTTGGATCCCTAGTTTTGATTTGGGCTAGGTTCACTAATCTAGGCTAAGTCAGACCCACATTGTATAGCCACGGTCTAGTCTAGTGTCTTAGGTGTCAGTCAGGTCAACAACTCAGTGAGACAAGACCAAGACATCAGAGACCTAGAATACAACAGAGAGTGAACAAGGAAGAAATTTTTCTAAGTAAAAAGTCATTCGATGATCTCTAAAGAGAGCTCGACGATCTTCGTTCTGCGCTCGACGATCTCAGAGTTAAATCTCTAAATGCTGAGATCGACGATTGCTGAACTCAGGTCGACGATCTCTGATCTACTTTCAAGATTGAGATCGGCGATCAACCATCTCAGTTCGATGATCTTGAAGCCCAGTTTGGAAAGCAGATTTTCAGGTCAACGATCACATGGCTCAACTCAACGATAGAGGATGTTTGAGCTCGACGATCTCAGGACCAGATCGACGATTTTTTCCAGATCAACATTTTATTCCCTGACATTATTGTTTTCCTTATTGACTGTTTATTCTTTTGCTTATATGAATCTGAGTGATTAATGCATATATTCTCCGAATATAGCCGTTCCTTGGCAAGCATTAATTGTTGGTTTTCACAGAGTTATTATACAGCTTTTCTCGGGACAGTTAAGGAAATGAGTTAATTCTCTTATAGCCATTGCACAAGTTCCCGTGATTCCTACAGTCAATCAATGTGGACGATTTCAAATTCAGTTTGGAATTATTCAAAGAAAAGGGACTCAGAGAATAAAATACCCAGAGAATTTTTATTCAGGACTTCTTGATGCAGTCGACTGACTTTTGAAAGAAATCACAAGGCTGCAAGAAAAAGAAGAAGAACAACTCTCAGTTCAAAAAGCAAGAGTTCATTCAGGAATCTTGTGGAGACAATCATCTTCAATCAGTCTCAACTTTCTAGATTTCAAGTCCTACATCCTGTACAAGGCTCTGATCTTCTGAACCATTCAAATCACAGGACAAGCCTTGACTCTATCAGGATCACTCTCAAGTCTTCTCTCATTTGCTTGAGAAAAGAGAAGACAACTCAACTTTTTTTTCCTTTCCCCCTTTGTTTAAAGGGTTTTTACTCCCTTCAAAATTAATTCCTGGTTGTGAGGTCACCTGATCAAAAGACTTCAAGTTGGTTTTCCGACACCTGATCAAAAGCCAGAAGGGTTGCAATATCTCCCTTGAAATAGATATTATTTGGTGGCAGTCACCTGATCAAAAACCTGAGAGTGATTCCTACCAAGGTGGTAGAAGAGTGGATGTACCCAGATTTGGGGACCACTTTAATTTCTTGTGTCATCTGGTTGTACTTTTTCTTATTGCTCTTGCTAGTTCCTGTGATATTTAGAATAGTTCTCTAGTTTTTCTTCTGCTAAAATATTTATTGGTATCACCTATTTTTGTTCTTTGGTTGTACAAGCTAACACTTGAATCAAGATCCCTGCTTTTTCAGGTTTTCTTTTCCTTACCTATTCATTTATCACATGACACAGAACAAGGATTATGCAAGCACTAGACCTACAGTCTGTAACTTAATAAGTTCAGTATCTGGAAGGCAAGAATAAGACTTTATATGAACTCAATTGATGAAGATATTTTTAACTCAATTTTGACAGGTCCCCTCAACCAACTTAAGCTGCTTCTACATCTACTGCCACTCATGCAGTACCACCACCAACTTGGACTGATGCTCAAAAGAAAGCAAAAAATACAGATGCAAAGACCATGAACATACTGGCCCAGACTATGTCAGATGACATGTTCCAAAAGGTTGATGACTGCAAATCAACAAAGGCAATCTGGGATTATTTGAACCAAATGGTGGCAGGTTCAGTGGAAGGAAGAAAAGACAAAAGATCCCTTCTTATTTCTAAGTATGAGAACATCAGAAAGGAAGATGTTGAATCAGTTGAAGAAATATATAGCAGACTGAGTGCCATCATCAGTGAATTGAGAACATTGGACAAGGACATCTCACTAACTGAGATCAATGATAAAATATTGATGTGTTTTCCCAGTTCTTGGGACACAAGAATCTGGCCTATCAAAGATGTCAGAAGTATTTCAGAAATTTCCACAGAAACACTTCTGGGAAAGCTCAAATCCTTTGAGCATTTGACAAAGACTAGGGAGGCAGAGCAGAAGGTCTCTACTCCAGTCAGGAAAGACTAGAACATTTCTTTTAAGGCTATAGAAGAAACAACAGCTCCTGCTATTAATGAAGAGTTCTTGAGTCTCTTAACAAAGAGATTCTACAAGTTGGGAAACAGAGACTTCAGGAAGAAGTCATCCAGAAGATAAACCCAGGTATGACAAAATACCAACTAAATAGGTTATTTGTTTTGGTTGTAGGAAACCTGGACACTACATCTCTGAGTGTCCAAAGAATCAGAAGAAGGAGAAAAGAAAGGACAAGGACTCCAGAAGACAGAAATACAGTAAGCCTTCCTAAAGCAAGCATAAGAGGAAAGAGAAAGGCTTTGTAGCAGAAACCTGGAGTGATACTGAAGAGGATTCCTCATCCTCTAGCTCCAATGATGAAGATGAGGAGGAAGAAAAGGCAAAGGAAGTTTGCCTAATGGCAATTGATGCTTCCATCCCTCATTCAGGAGAAGATTCATCAGATGATGAAAAACCACTTTCAGAAGTGGATCAGGTACTCTTTTCTTTTGACTTTAATTCTGAAGATCTTGTACATAAATTCAAAACTATGTGCATGGACCTAATTAGTTCAGAAAAGGAAATTAAACAACTTAGAGAGTAATTGAATGATCAAAGTAGTTTAGTTGTAGAAAACCATAAATTAAAAGATGAAATTACTCTTGCAAATGAACAGATAATTAAACTGAAAACTGAACTAGCTGAGGCAAGACAACTTGAAGAATCCCTTAATGGGAGAAGCCTCAAGCAGATGGACATTACAAGCACTGTTAATGCTAGACTCACTGGCAAACTGGGCTTGGGTGCTTCATCAAGCCAACCCCCACTAGTCCAGAAAAATGCACTAAGGACCCCAGTAAAATTCATCTCTGAAAAAGATAAAGAACTAATCTACGAGAAACCCTCAACTGCAAATAAGAACAAACCTAACAAACAAAAAAATAGAAACAGACAAAATCAAAACAAAAACAATGTTCAACAGTTTTCGTTGAACTCAGATCGACGAAATGTGAACAAATCATCGAACCCAGGTCGACGATCTTTGAACAAAAATTTCTACTATAATCAAACTTCTTACTGCGATCGACAACTTCTATATGGATCATCGAGCAGAGATCGATGAACTTGGGGCACATAGAATGAATATTATCCTTCTCTGAGCAGAGATCGACGATCTCAACCCATGTCGTCGAACTCAGATCGACGATCTCACTTCTAATCATCGAACCCAGTGAGAATTAATAAACCCTTTAACTGTAACAGAAACCCTAATCAGAAAAGATAAATAATCAATCCTTTCACCCTTTGGGAAATTCCACCTAGGAGATACCATCCACTAGGCTATAAATCTCAGCCAACCATGTCTGTTATCTCAAGTTTTTCTTATCAAGAAAATAAAGGACCCAAGGTAACCTGGGTCAAGAACAATTAATCTTTTGATTGTTGCAGGTGAAGAACTGTCCACCATACATCCAACAATGCTATCTGGACAGTGAGTGATCAAAGCACATGACAGGATGGAAGGACAACTTATCCAACTATAAGTCAAAGCTAGGACCTAAGGTTATTTTTGGTGACTCCAACTTTGGCCAGACTGAAGGCTATGGAGAAATCAGGATAGGTGATGTCACATTCAAGAAGGTTGCATATGCAAGTGGATTGAAGCATAACTTGATCTCCATTAGTCAGCTTTGTGATGAAGGATTTCAGGTATCTTTCAATCAGTACTTTTGCATTATTTATCCAGCTGACAACATAGTAGTTTTATTTGGTTCTAGAGTAGGTAACATTTATATTGTTAACTTCAATTCATCCATAAATGAAATTTGTTTATTTAATCAATCATGTAATCAAAATAAATTATGGCATATGATACTAAGACATGTAAATCTACAATATATTGCTAGGCTATCTAAGGACAACCTTATAAGAGGATTTCCTTCTTACCCCTATAAGAAGGAAAGCCTGTGCAGGGCTTGTCAACTTGGCAAGCAAACTAAAAATAGTTTCAAATCCATTAATAAGAGTGACTCACCTAGGATTTTGTATTTGCTTCACATGGATCTTTTTGGACCCATTGTTGTACAAAGACTAGGAGGGAAGTCTTACACCATAGTTATTGTAGATGACTTCTCCAGGTTCACTTGGGTGTTCTTCTTGAAAAATAAGTCAGATAACTTCAAGGTTCTTACAGATTTTCTCAAGTGCATACAAAGTGAGTTCTCTACTCAAGTTGTATTGATCAGAACTAATCATGGTACTGAGTTTGAGTCTCTTCTTATGCAAGAGTTCTGTGAGAAGGAAGGTATCAGCCAATATTTTTCTTCTCCTAGAACTTCTCAACAAAATGGGGTAGTTGAAAGGAAAAACAGAACCCTGATTGAAGCTATAGGTACATTACTTGCTGATGCATACTTGCCCCATTCCTTCTGGGCAGAGGCAGTGAGCACAACTAACCATGTCCTGAATAGAAGTTTAATACATAAGCTAAAGGCTAAGACCCCCTATGAGCTACTCAAAGGGAAGAAATCTAAAGTAGACTATTTTAAAGTATTTGGTTGTGTTTGTTACATTCATATTAACAACAGAAAATACACTAGAAAGTTTGAAGCCAAGTCTGAAATGAGAATTTTTCTAGGAGATTCCCAAGTAAGCAAGACTTATAGGTTTTATAACAAATTTACCTTGAAAATTAAAGAGTCTGTACATGTATCCTTTGATGAAACTAATATGTTTTATAAGGAGAAGAATACTTCTACCAGTCAGAACTTGCAATTACCTACTTTGTGTGAGAATTTGGATGCTGTGACACTCTCTCCTGAGGTTGTTACACCATCATCTTCACAAATAGCTGAACACAGTGATGAAGATATCAGTGAGCCAACTGATAGTGTCCCAGTAGCTGAAATAATTCCACAAGAGGAATTAGATCCACCAATTATTGAGTAACCAACTCCTCCTTCTGATTTAGTCACACTTAGAGATCATCATGTATCTCAAGTGATTGGAGACATATCAGTAGGTGTGCAGACTAGACATCAGCTCCACCAGGATTTGATGCATGTCTGCTTCATTTCTCAAGTTGAACCTCAATCCATTCAAGATGCAGAGCGAGATCCCCACTGGATCCTTGCAATGTAAGAGGAGCTCAACCAATTTGAGAGGTGTAGAGTTTGGGAATTGGTCCCAAGACTAGAGAACTACCCAGTAATTGGAACAAAATGGGTGTTCAAAAACAAGATGAATGCACAAGGAGAAATCATAAGGAACAAGGCTAGGCTTATTGCTCAAGGGTATAGACAGGAAGAAGGCATTGATTATGATCAGACCTTTGCTCTAGTGAAAGGTTAGAGGCAATCCGGATCTTCTTGGCCTATGTTGCTTCTAAAAAATTTAAAGTCTATCAAATGGATGTTAAAAGTGCTTTTCTGAATGGAGAACTGAAAGAAGAAGTCTATGTTGAACAACCACCAGGTTTTATCTCTCCAACTCAACCTTCTTTTGTTTATAGGTTGCATAAGGCTCTTTATGGTCTTAAGCAAGCTCTAAGAGCTTGGTATGAGACCCTAGCTAGCTTCTTGTTAGAACATAGATTCTCTAGAGGCATAGTAGATAGGATTTTATTTGTTAAACATCATCATGATAAAATATTATTAGTACAAATATATGTAGATGACATAATATTTGGCTCTACAGATCCCAAACTATGCAAGAGGCTTTCCAACCTTATGCATTCAAAGTTTGAGATGAGTAGTATGGGTGAGATCTCCTACTTTCTTGGTCTCCAAGTCAAGAAGGCACCTAATGGAATTTTCCTATCCCAATCCAAGTATGCTAATGAGTTAATCAAAAGGTTTGGGATGGCTAGTGCCTCAGCTAATAAAACACCCATGACTGTCAATATTGTGATTGATTCTGATGAGCATGGGAAACCTATTGATCAGAAATTATATAGGGCCATTGTTGGGTCCCTGTTATATCTCACAGCAAGTAGGCCAGATATAATGTTTGTCATATGTCTTTGTGCTAGGTTCCAGGTGAATCCTAAAGAATCCCATCTTATTTTATTAAAAAGGATTTTGAGATATATAAAGAGTTGCCCAAATCTAGGACTCTGGTATCCTGTTGAGTCAGAATTTGAGTTGACTGGATACTCAGATGCTGACTTTGCTGGATGTAAAGTAGACAGGAAAAGTACCTCTGGAATATGACAGTTCCTAGGTGCTAGGCTTGTCTCTTGGTTTTGTAAAAAGTAAACATTTGTGTCTACATCAACTGCAGAAGCTGAGTACATAGCAGCTGACAGTTGTTGTTCTCAGATGTTATGGATACATAATCAGCTACTAGACTATGGGTACAACTTAAATAATTCCACTATATTTTTTGATAGTACTAGTGTTATTTCTATAACACATAATCCAATCCATCATTCTAGGACTAAGCATATAAATGTAAGACATCATTTCATTAGGGAGTGTGTAGACAAAAAGAAAATCAATCTCACCTTTATCCCTACTGATTTGCAAAGGGCAGATATTTTCACCAAACTCTTGGATGAAAAGAAACATCTATTCTTCATGAATCAGCTAGGTATGATTAATGGAGATGAGATTATTTGACTTTCTGTCTGAGCTCGACGATTTGTTGACAGATCGTCGAACGGAGATCAACGATCTGCTAACGTATCGTGAAGTTAAACATCGAATGGAGATCGACGATCACTTCTTAGTGAAACAATTGTTGTCGAACAGAGATTGATGATTTTTGGTTCAGAGAATTTATCGTCGAACTAAGATCGACGATTTATTCCTTCTCTTTGATCTGAGGTTACCAAACTCATTTTGTATTAAAATATTTCTCCAACCTTGGTTTTGAAGTCGTTTTAGTAGTTACTATGCTTGGCTAATCCCGTCTCTTCGTTTTCTTAAACCTTATAATCTAGTGTTTAGACGGAAATAGTCCCGCGCTTTCCATTTCCCTTCTACACTTGATCTTTGTTTTCTCTGCAGGAACTCTCCAATGGTAATTCCAGCGGCAATTGTGTCCAGCATGAAGTTCGATTCAGGTTTTGATATTGATCTGGATTAATTCAAGTATAGTGATCAGATGTTTCAGGACGTGTTGAAGCTGTTTGATGCATCGAAGTTACAGAAGTTTCTGACGACCATGATGAAGTTACCAGTATTAGAAATTACAGAATGGGCTTATACCTCTTCTTCAGACGGACAGATGATGATAAGAACTATTTCTGGACAGGAGGTACATCTAACCCCTGTCGTTCTTACAGAAATTTTCAATTTTATTAATGGAGAAGATGATATTGATTTGGATAAAGAGGAATTTGCTACCATGCTTGCCAAAATGGGTCATGCTGAGGCAAACCCTAGCAAGCTTCTGAAAAAGAACTTGTCTTCTCAATACAAGTTCTTGGCAGATATTGTGGGAAAAGTGCTGATTGGGAAGCACACTGCCCATGATAATATATCCAGGCACCAGTTTATTTTGATGAGTGCCTTGGCTAATCAAAAATCAGTGAATTGGGCTGAAGTTTTGTTTGAGTTGATCAGGATGAAAGCAAATAAGAGAGAGGTCTCTCTTGGCAGAATTTTAGAGATTTTTCTCACTAAAAAATACCTTGAGTTGTTGACATCCCCAACAACATTCATCAATGCTTCCAAGAGGCTGACCCCAACTCCCTTTGGAAAGTGGGAGAGGACTATCTCAAAGCCCTCCAGGGATCCCTCCACCAACAGGGTTTCTGAGGACACAAGGACTACCCCAGTCACTCTTCACCCTAGAGAAGATGAGCCAGAGATTCCTCCTTTCCCAGCTAGACCAACTTCCCCTTTGCCAAATCAACCAAATCCACCTCAAAACCCTCCTCCAGGAACTCCAACTCCTTTTTCTCCTTTACCATATTATCTAGAAGAGATCCCCTCCACCAACATCTCAATCCAAACCTCACCAACTTTTGATCTTCATTTCTCTTCACCAACTCCTTCATCAACTCATTTACCTTCTCATGAACCCTCATCTCATGTTTCTCCCCATCCAGAACAAGTGTCTATCCCTGAATCCACCAATCAACCTACCATCTCCAACATCTGCACAACTTGTGGTCATTCCACTTCCTCTCTTCCATCTACATCATCCTCTCCATCTGCTCTCATTGCCCTCCTCACCCCTACCATCAAATTCATTATAGAGGATTCCATTGCCTCTCTACTAGCTTCTCTTAATTCTTTTATTGCCTCTTTTTCTTGCCTTTCTTCATCTAGGGGCCCAGCAGCAGACATTATTGCTATCAGGCAGGGGGAGATGTCCAGTGAAGAAGTCCCTCCTCCAACAGTTACAACAGCAGAGGCAGCCACAATTTTTGCAGAGGCAGTCACATGTTTGACAATTGTAGATACAGAGATTGTAGATACAGTTTTGGCAGATACAGAGAATGTAGATATTGATATTCCTAATGTAGAAGTTATTGTATTTTTGGAAGGTGACATTGAAATCCCTGAAGAACCATTGGACATTCTTCATGGAGATTGTTTCATCTCTCCATCGTTTGAACTGACTTAAGTTCTAAGCTCTTTTGATCTTTTGTATATAGATTGTCTTCCCCATGCTACTTTTCAATCTTGTTCAGATATAGTATGTTATACTGCTCCTGTGAGCAAAGATATTTTACTTCAGCTTCTTCAGAGTTTTGCTACTCTAGTGCCTGAGCTCTTGGCAGCTCCTGAGTCTGAGCCTTCTGCAGCTCTTTCTGCAGTTCCAGTGCCTGAGCTGATTAGTATGCCAGAGGTTAAGATTTTAGAGCCCAAGACTTTCTCTCCTCCAACCTATATCTGTTCTACTTCTCCAATCCCAGACTTGGATGAAATTATGGCTGCTGATGCAGCTGAAGAACTTTCAGTTATCAAAGAGATTTATGATTTGTATGATAATCCACCAGGCTCATCTGATAATGATTCAGATTCAGATTCAGACTTAGATCCAGATGTCAGCAAGAAGAAGATAGTGACCAAGAAAAGAAAAGCTCTAGTGAAGGAAGTGCCTAAGTCTAATCCTCAAGATGACATTCCTTAATTCATCAGGCACAATATTACTCTCACATCAACTACTCCTCACTGGATGAGATTTTCCAAGAATGAGATGAAGGCTCAGAAGAAAAGGAGAAAGACTATCTCCTCTCCTGTCAAAGTTTTCAGAAAGGATCCACCTCCTCCTCCTCCTCCTTCAGCAGATGCTAGTGGAAATTTTGCTTTTAAGACTGCTACCTCCTCCCATCAGCAGACTTCTTATGCTCCTCACTTTCACAGTAGACCATCCAGGTCTTATTCAAGGGGTTATTCAAGAAAGAGAGGTAGATAGAATGATCAGGTTGACAGAGAAGATATTTCAGATTCTAGTAGGAGATTCAGAATTCCTGAAAAATTCAGTCAAGTCAGACCTCCTCCAAACCTTCATAACAGTCATTCTCAACATACAACAATAGAAAAAAATTCCAAGAACAATCAATCAAGCACAGGAAGCTTCAGAAGACCTCTCATGACTCTAAAGAAGAATCATCTCAGTATGAACCTGATCTTGATCCTAACTTCAGGATGGCTAGGTTTCATGAATTGATTGCTCTCTCTCAAATAAACAAAGCTAGAAAAGAAGAAATTGATCCTTCTCAATTCTCGACTATGTCTAAATATAGGGAGAAAGAACTGGAACAATTTGATATTGATAAGAATATCTTTGATGCTAATGCCTATATGCAGGTACATCCTGAGGCAGTTGTTCCCAAAGCAGCTACAATTAAAGTTCTTGGTGAAGCAGACATGAAAATGACAAGACAGCAAACCGTAGATCCAAAAAGAAGAATTGAATTTACTAAGACAGCTTCAGACAAGTCTTAGTAACTATTTTCTTTTTGTGTCTATATTTATTATTGTAAATATCTGTTGAACTTTTCTTATATCTCATGACAGATATATTTATTTAGTTTTCCTGTTGTTTTCTTTTATTGTTGTTTAGTGACCTCACCCAAATAGGGGGAGATTATTGGATCCCTAGTTTGGATTTAAGCAAGGTTCACTAATCTAGGCTAAGTCAGACCCACATTGTATAGCCAGGGTCTAGTCTAGTGTCTTAGGTGTCAGTCAGGTCAACAACTCAGTGAGACAAGACCAAGACATCAGAGACTTAGAAGACATCAGAGAGTGAACAAGGCAGAAATTTTTTTAAGTAAAAAGTCATTCGATGATCTCTAAAGAGAGCTCGACGATCTTCGTTCTGCGCTCGACGATCTCAGAGTTAAATCTCTAAAGGCTGAGATCGACGATTGCTGAACTCAGGTCGATAATCTTTGATCTACTTTCAGGATTGAGATCGGCGATCAACCATCTCAGTTCGACGATCTTGAAGCCCAGTTTGGAAAGAAGATTTTCAGGTCAACGATCACAGGGCTCAGCTCGATGATAGAGGATATTTGAGCTCGATGATCTCAGGACCAGATCGATGATTTCTGCCAGATCAACATTTTATTCCCTACGGTTATTGTTTTCCTTATTGACTGTTTATTCTTTTGCTTATATGACTCTGAGTGATTAATGCATATATTCTCTGAACATAGTTGTTCCTTGGCAAGCATTAATTGTTGGTTTTCACAGAGTTATTATACAGCTTTTCTCGGGATAGTTAAGGAAATGAGTTAATTCTCTTATAGTCATTGCACAAGTTCCCATGATTCCGGCAGTCAATCAATGTGGATGATTTCAAATTCAGTTTGGAATTATTCAAAGAAAAGGGGCTCAGAGAATAAAAGACCCAGAGAATTTTTATTCAGGACTTCTTGATGTAGTCGACAGACTTTTGAAAGAAATCATAAGGCTGCAAGAAAAAGAAGAAGAACAGCTCTCAATTCCAAAAACAATAGTTCCTTCAGGAAGCTTGTGGAGACAATCATCTTCAATCAGTCTCAGCTTTCTGTATTTCAAGTCCTACACCCTGTACAAGGCTCTGATCTCCTGAACCATTCAAATCACAGGACAAGCCTTGACTCCATCAAGATCACTCTCAAGTCTTCTCTCATTTTCTTGAGAAAAGAGAAGACAACTTAACTTTTTTCCTTTTCCCCTCTGTGTAAAGGGTTTTTACTCCCTTCAAAAGTAATTCCTGGTTGTGAAGTCACCTAATCAAAAGACTTCAAGTTGGTTTTTCGGCACCTGATCAAAAGCTAGAAGGATTGCAATATCTCCCTTGAAATAGATATTATTTGGTGGCAGTCACCTGATCAAAAACCTGAGAGTGATTCCTACCAGGGTGGTAGAAGAGTGGATGTACCCAGATTTGGTGAACCACTATAATTTCTTGTGTCGTCTAGTTGCATCTTTTCTTATTGCTCTTGCTAGTTCCTGTGATATTTAGAATAGTTCTCTAGTTTTTCTTCTGCTTAAATATTTATTGGTATCACCTATTTTTGTACTCTGATAGAATAGTTAAAAATAGCCTAAAGTTTTTAAAACACTTTATTCACCCCCCCTCTAGAGTAGATCTGAATAACTCCCTCCTTTCAGTCTACCGCAAACTCCACCTTCCTATGACACACATTGAAATACTTCGCCTGCCGATCCTGAGCAACCTTCATGCGCTCCTGAATCATTCACACCAACTTAAAAGCATCGACCACCATCTCTTTTCCCAAAAGTTTGATGTCTCCTGCCTCTATCCATGACATTGGTGTTCGACACCACCTTCCATACAAAGCCTCGTATGGCGCCATCTTGATACTCGCCTGGAAGCTGTTATTGTTGGCAAACTCCACCATGAAAAGGTGATCTTCCCACCTCTTGCCAAAATCAAGGGTACACATTCTAAGCATATCCTTCATAGTACGATTCGTCCTTTTGGTTTGACCATTGGTTTGAGGATGGAACGTCGTACTAAATTTGAGCTTTGTGCCAAGACTTTTTTGTACCAATCTCCAGTCCTTGGATGTGAACCGTCCATCACAATCACTAACAATACTCTTGGGAATTCCGTGCAACCGCACAATATTGCGAATGTACAGTTCTACCAGCTTCTCCACGCTGTCCTCCTTTCGATTCGAGATGAAGTGAGTCACTTTGGTCATGTGATCCACGATCACCCAAATCACATCGTTACCATGCTGTGACCGAGGTAGGCCATGCACAAAATCCATGGAGATGTCATCAAATTTCCACTCAGGGATAGAAAGTGTCTTCAGGAACTCGCTCGACTTTTGACACTCAGCCTTCACTAAGGCACAAGTTTGGCACCGACTCACGTACAAAGCTACATCCCGCTTCAAACCAAGCCACCAAAAGGATTTCTTCATATCCAAGTACATCTTTGTACTGCCCGGATGAACGGAGTACTTTGTGAAATGAGCCTCAAACATCAACTCCTCGAGGAGTTTGCCGAACTACGGTACACATACCCTTCCGTTCTTCCTTAGGATTCCATCAATCATATCTCAGGTACTACCCTCACCTTTGTGAGCTTCCACCACAAATGGCTGGAACTCTACATCCACACTGGTCGCTTCCCGGATACGATCAGACAAGTCGGTCTGCAACTCTATCCAGTTCAACCGAGTCATGCTAGACTCGCCTCTTGCTATACACTCAATACCAAGGGACTCAAAATCCCGCACCAACCGCTCATAATGAGCTTCAATCCAATTCCCTTATTCTGAATACTTTCTACTCAAGGCATCGGCCACCACGTTGGCCTTGCCCGACATATACTGAATCGCCACGTCATAATCCCCAAGGAACTCGACCCACCCGCGCTGCCGCATATTCAAGTTTTTTTGATCTAGAAGATCCTTCAGGCTTTTATGGTCCGTGAAGATCTCTACTTTCGCACCGTGCACATAGTGCCGCCACAACTTCAACGCAAAAATTACTGCCTCCAAATCCAAGTCATGGACGGGGTAATTCCTCTCATGAGGCTTCAACTGTCTAGATCTAAAGGCTATCACACTGTCATGTTGTACTAGCATGCAACCCAATCCGCAACCTGGCGCGTCACTGAAAATCTGAAATCTCTCAGTCCCTTTAGGAATACTTAGGATTGGAGCTGACATCAACGTTTCCTTCAGGGTATCAAACACTTGATTGCACTCCCGAGTCCACACAAATTTCTGGTCGTTACGAGTAAGAGTAGTGAGGTACAGAGCTATCCACAAAAAGTTTTCCACAAATCTTCTATAGTACCTGGCTAGTCCAAGGAAACTCCTGACTTCCTCCACGATTCTCAGAACTGGCTAATCCCTAATGGCCTCAACTTTCGCTGGATCCACCTCCACCCCATCACCACTAATCACATGGCCCAAAAATGTCACCTTATATAACCAGAACTCACACTTCAATAACTTTGCATAAAGGTGGTTCTCTCTCAAAGTCTGCAAGACTGCTCTCAAATGAGTCTCATGCTCCGCCTCCGATTTGGAGTACACCAAGATATCATTGATGAAAACTACTACAAATGAGTCTAAGTACTCCAGAAACACTTGGTTCATCAAATCCATGAATACTGATGGCACGTTTGTCAACCCGAACGACATCACCGAGAACCCGAAGTGGCCGCACCTTGTACCAAAAGCTGTTTTGGGTATGTCCTCATCTCGAATCTGCAACAGATAGTACCCTGACTTTAGGTCCAACTTAGTACACCACCGACCCTACCAACTGGTTGAACATGTCATCTATCCATGGTATCAGATACTTATTTTTAACAGTCAGTTTATTCAACTCCCGGTAGTCTATGCACAACCGCATACTACCATCTTTCTTCTTCATGAACATCACTGGCGCGCTCCATGACGAAGAGCTGGGTCTAATGTACCCCTTCTCAACCAGTTCCTACAACTGTACCTTGAGTTCGGCCAACTACTTCAGTGCTATACTAAAACGAGGACATGACACCGGTCTAGCTCCTGACACTAACTCATTCGAGAAATCGATCTCCCGTCAGGTTCTCCAGGAAGCCCATCATGAAACACATCCTCAAATTCTACAACTACCGGCGCTTATCTAAGTGATAGATTGGAAAGGTGAACTTCCAACAACGCTACGAAAGCTACTCCTCCCCGGTTAACTACCCGCGCCAACTGCATAGATGAAATCAGGGAACAGGACACTCCACTAAGGCCCTTAAATTAGACTTCTGTCTTTCCTCCGCTTCTCAGGGTCAATACCTTAGATAGGTAGTCAATTCTGGCGTGCTGCTCTGTAAGCCAGTCCATTCCCAAGATCACATTGAACTCGGCTAACTGTAGAACTGCTGCTTCCAACATGAAGTCAATTCCGTCTAAACTCCAACCAATGTGCCCTTTCGTCTCGGTAGTCATGAAAGACTCATTGTACATGCACACCCTAAGCTCTACGTCCACCGAAAAGGGCTCGACTCCAATTCTTCGGATAAAGCTTTCCGCCAAAAAGGAGTGCGACGCTCCTGTGTCGAACAATACCCTAGAGGGGTAACTGAAAACTAACATGAAACCTACTTGACTGCAAGTTCCTTATGACATTGGGTTCACTCCATATCACTTTCTAATGTCCTGGCAGCCTCAATAAACTCGTTGAAGCCCACATTCTTCGTAGCTATTAGGGGTTGCCTCAGATTCTCTCTCAACTCATTGTAGAAGAGGTTGACCCTATACTCATCATCATCCATGGTCGTTCCAGCATAACGACTCAATCGAGTAAACTCCTGAACGTACTCATCTACAGTCGCATCCCGCTGCACAAAGTGCAGACTGCCTCTGAAGGTCTAACCTTAACGACGAAGGGATAAACTTCTTTAAGAAGGAATTCCCGAACTCTCCTATGGACGGGGTGCATCCAAGAAACTGGGGGCCGCTAAGGCTCACCCACCACAACTTAGCATCACCTTCTAACATGAAGGACGCGAACTGAGACATGAGAAAACTCACGGTCCCGCGATACTCCTATGTGGATAACTTCTTTACGCGATCCGATTATGTCAAATCGACCACTAAACCTTACCTTGGACACTAACCTCCCTCTGATACCAAATTGTAACACCTTCACTATAATGACCATACAATATGAGTCCAGCTGGGTGTAACGACCCGGGTTTAGGCCTTTAGCCGGCCACGACATCGTTCAAGGGTTGCAGCCCGTGCCACCCAAACCCCTCTCTGGCCTATTTCTCAGCGCATCGGGTTTTGAGAATGTCAGGTTTCGAACCCAACACCTCCTTAACAAGACACCTTAAACCCCGTGGTGAGGAGTGGTATTAAAGGCTCCTTATCATGGTCTCGGGTTCGAAACCTTGCGGCAACAATGTGCGCGGCCGATAAACAGGCGCAAGATGCTTTGGGGTGTATGACCTGTATGCCTTGTACATTCCGGCTATACCACAGGTTGCACCTTGGGCTCTCCTTGGGCTGTCTGGTGGGCCGGGCGATGTCGTGGGGGCAGCTTTAGGCCTAAACCCGAGTCGTTACACCGGGGCCCCACAATATATAGACGCCACAGCTTTAGCATTAAAAAGTGATATAGAATAACTACGTATCTCAAAACTCAGAAAACAAATAACAGAAACCCACAAACACTAGAAGTTATCCACTATCACAAGAGTATCAAAACGGCCTTAAGGCCTTACAACATACATGAGTTCAAAAACTGAAGCAACAACAAACATAACAACGTGCTTTAGCACTCATAGGCTACCTCGACATGCAAGCCGGATTACAGTTCATGGAGCAAGGCATTCAGCAAAACATAAGCCGCTAAACAAAGAGTTCACTTCATGAGCCTTAAGCCTTTTTGGCTGGAGAGCTTGCTCCTGCTTGCGATCCTTGCCCTGTAAAAATTTATTGTAACATGTGTTAACAAAGGCTGACCTCAACTGTGTAACCAACACATCTCCTCCCGGCCATCCTTAGCGGACCCCGGGGCACTCCATTACCTTGCAGGTCAGCACTTAGTATACAAATATACATGAACATAGAAAATAATAAAACAGGTTTGTATATCTCATACAATAAACAAGTTACTATGTTGAGCAGGTAAAATAAAGGGGCCTACAATGCAGCATGTATACAATCCTGGGTTTCACCCAAGGCACCCTATAACATATGAATCTAACACATCATCACACATCATCAAATAGGTACTTCCAATTTCCTTTTTGGCGTTTAAGCCACAAACATACAGGTATTTCCAATTTCCCCTAACGACATACAAGTCGCAAACACACGGGTACTTCCAATTTCCCCTAACGGCATACAAGCCGCAAACACTACTTCCAATTTCTCCTAATGGCATACAAGCTGCCACACAGAACTCTTGCCAAGGCCCCACTCGCTCGTGGGTCTCAAATCTCAGGCTTGCCTGCAAGCTCTGACTTCTCACATCAGGATTCTGTATCACAAATAACAAACTGATGCTAAGAACCCTTGTTTGACCCCACCCGCTCGTGGGATTCATTGCTTGGGCTTATCAAAAGCTTGATGTCCTTGTTAGTTTCACAAAAGGGGACTTGTCTCGCCGGGACACTCTCCACACATGACTTGCACGTCACGGACTAGCCACCCGACCACAGAGACAAAGACGCGCCTTAACACATCACAATCAACAGCCTTTCCCGCCCTTATCCACCATTCGTACTCAAACGAAAATAAGTGGGGAACAAACATCACAAACGACATCTTGCCATAAACGGATTTCTAGCAAAATACTTAAGGCTCGTTATGCAACATCACTGAGTCGAACTAACAGTCACGACTACGTCTTCACCCACAATGCCTAATCCACTAGCGGAGCGAATTTCTAGTACAACATTATGTCGGGGACGGACACAATCGACCCGGTGGCTCCTCTTGAACCATGCTGACCCGAACTCCTCTCATTTGAGAGATCCGGTGCCAAAATGCTTGAAAGAAAGGAAGAACAATTTGGATGCCATGCACGCAACCTAAAGACCAAGAGGAAAAGTGTCGTTACCTTACGACTCCTCTTCCTAGCCATGGAAAACTCGATTTGCACGAATGAAAGTGTGCGTCTTCAAGTCCTCTCCATGGATCTGGCCTCAGATCGATGATTGGAGCCCCGAAGCTTCGTTAATGGCGGAGAAAGGACCTCTTCCTCCTCCAAACTCTCTCCCCAAAACCCTAACTCTTTCTCAAATGAGATGAAATGAGGGTTTAGACAGTTTCAGCCCTATTTATTCCCTTTGGACGGAGGGTCCTGGGCCACAGGATCAAATCCTAAAAGAAATCGGACGGATAAAAAGCAAAACGATGGAACTGCTCCCGTGCACTATCGTCAGGAGGTAACTACCTATCGCATCACGGTAGCTTCCCGAGTGCTCGGCCACAAAATAATGTCACGCTATCGCCGACGGTAAGAATAATGCTGCGCGGTAGCTCACTCAACGCCTACTACTCAATGCCTCCACTCAACGCCTGCTACTCAATGCTCTCAATGTCAGGCTACCGCTGAGCGGTAGCTAACTAACG
This sequence comes from Platanthera zijinensis, assembly GCA_039513925.1. Lineage (NCBI taxonomy): Eukaryota > Viridiplantae > Streptophyta > Magnoliopsida > Asparagales > Orchidaceae > Platanthera > Platanthera zijinensis. Next base: position 211,328,856 of record CM077080.1, read on the forward strand.
TCGCGCGCTAGTACTCAATGCTTGGTTTCGACGAAACAAGACTATCGTCGGACGATTGCTACTTGTTGGGTTCATTGTTCCCAATGTCCCTGATTGGTGAGAATTCAAACAGGTCAATGTCACACACATCAACTATATTTGATGTGTATTTGAGGTCTTAAGTGCAGGTTAGTCCATATCATATTGATTGGAAAAGTGGACACAACAATTGGTTGCTGGACATAGCAAAAATCTACTAAGTCCACATGCGTTGAGTGGAGCAAGCTCACTCAACGCCAGAGGTAAGGATTCAATATTGTCTAGCTAAAAATTTGCCTAAGTCAACAGACGTTGAGTGCAACTTACTCACTCAATGTCATATAACAAATAGCGTTGAGTCTATCTCAGCCTAACTGATAAATAGCCAAAAATATGGCTAATTATAAAAGCGTTGAGTGTAGTATACTCACTCAACGCCATTCAACAAAAAGCTATGAGTCAGTCAAAGCCTAGAGAAATAGGGTGAAAATGTGGCTAAGTACACATGCATTGAGTATAACTCACTCACTCAATGCCAGATAACAGAGAAGTTCTATTAAGTAGTTTGGCGTTGAGTGGAGTTTACTGTCTCAACGCCAAGGCGCAGAAATATTTGCTAAGGCAAATAGTGTTGAGTGAGGCGAGCTCACTCAACGCTCTCAAGGCTCTCAATGCCTTGACGCAAAAAATTCTGCTAAGTACAAATGCGTGGATAGCTTGGCTTTAATCGAACTGAGCCTGGAGTTAGTCGAACCAAATTTACTCTTTCGTCGAACTGAACCTAGAGTTCGTCGAACTAAATTTACTCTTTCGTCCAACTGAATTTACTCTTTCGTCAAACTGAGCTTGGCATTCGTCAAACGGAGCTTAGATTTCGTCGAATTGAACCTGGAGTTCATCAAACTAAATTTACTCTTTCGTCGAACTGGATTTAATTTTTCAGTGAATTGAGCTTATCATTCATCGAACGGAGCTCAGCGTCCATCGAGCTAATCGCTCTCAACGCCAAGACAGATAGAATTTTGTCCAAGTGTTGTGGTATTGAGTGATGCTAACTCACTCAATGCCTTTGCTTCTAATGCTTGAATTTTGTCTAAGTTCACAGATGATGAGTCATGCTGACGTCAGCAAAGTAAAAAAGTCAACCAAAATTCAAATGTTGTGGGAATGCTGCCAGAAGCACATGGCGGCTAGCTATCATAATCCTCTGCACTTTCCAAGAAATATTTTCATCTTTAAGTGTTGGGTCCAACTCACAGCAAAAGAGTCGTTGAATCAAGAGTAAATGGAAAGCATGTGCTGGATAAATCTCATCCATCAATCCTAGTGGTGGGCCCACTACTCGATTTGGCCGTCAAAGAATAAAAAGAAGCAAATCGGCCAGAGCAAAAAAAATTGAATCCTTGTCTAGGTTTTCAGAAAATGAAAGTGCGGCCGAACTTCAATCTTCTTCCTCGCCTTTCTTATCGAGCCTAAAGAAGCTGTTCTACACAGTTAACCTAACTGAGGAAAGAGATAGCTGAAGCAATCACCACCTACAATAGCAGGTTCAGAAGCGATTCTGAGGAAGCAGATCAACAAGTTCTGTAAAGAAACGATAGCTGTCTGAAGAAAGATTCAACTACCGACTTCATTGTCTTCAACAGCTAAAGCTAGGACTGATATTTGCTCAGTCCAGAAAGAGAAGACACAGAGTTATTGCTCTGGTGTCTAATCAAAACACCTTTTATTTCTACTGTATAGATTCTTGGTGATTCTGAAGTTGTAAGCCTGTATTTTAAAGGCTAAGGTCTTTGTGACCTGTGTTTGGCTTAGTGCCGGGTGAAAGGAATTTATAACCTTAGGTTTGGCTTAGTGCCTAAGTGGTAGGTCTGTGTGACCTGTGAGGTCCTGCGGGATCTGTGCTGTAAGCTATTAAGGAGCTGAGTTTTGGAGGGAGAGCTTAGCCTAACACATTATTAGAAAGGCGCAGAGGGATAGTGGATGTACTCAAGATTGGGGAACCACTATAAAATTGTTATGTCGTTTTGATTGTTCTTGAAACTAAAAACTAACCTAATCACTAAGCATAGAAATCAGCTAACTAGCAAGAAAATTTAAATAGAAACTAAAACCTATTCACCCCCCCTTTAGGTGTTTAGCTAGCCTTGAAAACAAGACTTTCAAGTGGTATCAGAGGGAGGTTACACTTTAAAGGCATAACAGTCTGAGTAGATCTCCAAGGTTAGTTAGAAGTCTGTCTCTATGGGTTCAGGAATGAGCAATAAGGAACTGAGTGCTGTGAGGCTTTCAATCTGCAGGAAGAAAGACTTTGGCATCTGGAAAGCAAGTGTGAGGCAATTCATGGAAACTGCTGACCCTAGGATGTATACTACATTCGAAGAGGGACCATTCATCCTAATGAATATCTCTGCACTGGATGCAAATGTGAAGACACCTAAGACATATGATGAGATGATTAAGGATGAGTTGGTCCTGGCCTTAATAGACAAGAGAGCAAAGAATATAATCATGCGTATTGTTGATGACTCTACACTTCAAAATCTGATCCATTGTACACAACAAAGGAAATGTGGGACATACTGGTGATCTACATGGAGGGGACAAATGAAGTTTGAGATGATAGGAAGTCCATGCTCAACCAAGAGTATGAGGCTTTCAGGCAATCTAAGGGGGACAACATAACCACCTGTTATGAAAATTTCTTTAGGATTTTTAATGAACTGAAGACTTATGGAAGGGTATTCAGTCATTATGAACTGAATGACAAGTTTCTTAGATCTCTCACTAGAGAGTGTGACACAAAGATCTGTGCCATCAGAGAAGTGGCAAAGTTGGGTGACACTGATCCTCATACCCTCTTTGGGAAGTTGATGTCATATGAGATGTAGCTGGCGGCTAGGAAAGAAGAGGAAAACCACAACAAGTCACAGGCAAGAGACAAGACTGTAGCATTCAAAGCTGAAGGCTTAAACAAAAGCAGAAGAAAGTCTCTCTCTCCACTAAGGAGAGATGTTGAATCTGATTCTGAAAGATTAGAGAAAAGCACATCAAACTGCCAATTATCTGATGAAGATTTTGCTGCCTTCACGAGGCAATTCCAGAAGTTCTTGAAGAAGAAGAACTGGAGTGGTCGGCCTTCCTCCTCCTCTCATCCCAAGGATGACTTCTACAAGGGCAGGAGGAAATCCTCTAAGGAGGACAGGTATGGTTCTAGAACTAGTAAACAGGTTTCATCTAACATGACTTGTTATCATTGCAAAAAGGCTGGGCATGTAATAGACGACTGCCCAGTCAAAAGAAGGGAGCATGGTGAGAAAAAGGACCACTAACAAAAAGGCAAGAAGGATAAATCCCTCATTGCTAAGAAGCAAAGAAGCTGGACCGACTCCTCCTCATCAGAGTCAGAAGATGATGAAGAAGAAGCCTACATTGGGCTGTACTCTACTGAAGATGGAGCTGTAGAAGTAGATTGCATTAAAAGGCTGGCTGCTATAGAAGAAGAAGCTGAGAAGGTTCTTCCTGCTGCCAGGGTTGAAGACAGGGCCCCTCTATCACAACCTGATGATGATTTAGAGGTGGATTATGAAGAAGATAGCTGCTGCTTTGGGCTGATGGCTAGGTCTGATGAAGAAATCAGCCAGAATAAGCTAGGTCCAAGCAAGGTAATCTCTGATACTAGCTCTTCTAGTTCATATTATGAATCAATTCCATATTCTTGTGCCTCTGCATCAAATGATGATGATGGCTCAGAATCTGAAGGAGACATCAGTCAATTGATTGACAGCTATGGTGCACTTCTACAGGCTCTAAAGAAAAGCAAGCTCCTGGCCAAACAGCAGGCTCAGGAAATTGCTTCTCTACAGCTTGCTGCTTCAGAATCAGCAAAACTACTAGATCTGAAGATGCAAGAAGTCAGCAAACTGAAGAATGTAATAATCATTCAAATGAGCACCATAACCTTCAAGAATGACCATATCAGGAATCTTGAAAGAAAGCTCAAAAAAGAGAGGGAACTAGTGGCTAGCTACTCCAAGCTTAGCATAGTTATGCCTTTGATAGACTCTTTCTCCTCCCAAAAGAGAAAAAAGGGTTGGGTTTCAAGGGAAGGACAAGAGCTGTCAATCCCAAGGGATAGGGCAAAGCTCAAGTGCAGCCAATAGCCTCTAAGACTCCTACCAAATTTAATAAAGTGCAATTACCTTCTAACAGATATGACCATGAGAGTATTTATGGTCACTGGAATAATGCTAGACCATCTTGTGTAAACAAAGATGTTCCAAAATATGGTGGTAGATATTGCAAGGGAGCAAGTCCCTTTAAGAGAGCCTATGAGGGAATACAAATGGCTCATCTTGGACCATTTGTGTTAGGTGTAATAACCCCTTCAGTTAAGGGCAAAGCTGCTGACTGTTCTCCAGTTCCTCCAGCACACTCTAAGACAAAGGGCAAGGCTGTCAGTAGACCAGGTCTGGGCATCTTTGATGCCATGAAGAGTATGCTTTCTGAAAATAAAGTAGCTACTAGAAGGGCTCAAGATATCCCAAGCACTTCAACTGCCAGACCCATCACTTGTCAGACTGGGGCTGAGAAACTAAAGAACATGACTGCTGCTACCCCTTATAGACCTAGAACTACTGTTAATACAACCACTAGACTTGCTCTGAAAAGAAGGTACAACATCCATGAGTGTTGGTGTTGTGGCAAGATAAGCCACTTTGCAATTGATTGCTGGCACAATCATAGTGTGCAGAGAGACACTGTTAGCTTGCCTGTCAGAAATACTGCAGGCAGGCATAGTCATTTTTAGTCTAAAATGCACCAAGGACCCAATAAAAATTGGGGTCCTAAGGTTTACTGATTTGTGACTTGCAGGTTATTCCAAGTGCACATACCCCTATATGGTACTTGGATAGTGGATATTCCAGGCACATGACTGGAACAAGGAGCATGCTGAAGGATTATGCTCCTGTAAGGAATGGACCAAAGGTTATCTTTGGTGCGTCAGAAAAAGGGGTGACTAGAGGTTATGGTAAGATCTCTAATAACATATTCACTATCATTAGAGTAGCCTATGTGGAAGGGTGTAACACAACCTGATAAGCGTTAGCCAACTCTGTGATCTTGGCTATGACATAGTATTCCACAAGGATGAGTGCCAAATTAGGAGGTTAAGTGACCAAGAGGTCATCTTAACAGACACTAGGAGTGGAAATGTCTACTATTTAGATTTCCTATACTTAAGCAAAGACTCACTTGTATGCCTAGTTACAGATGAGAAAGGCTCTTCCTATGTCTAGTGGCACAAGAGGCTAGCTCATCTAAATTATAGGACCATAGACAAGCTGTTCAGCAATGAACTTGTTAGGAATGGGCCTAAGTATATATGCACTAAGGAGGGTATCTACTCTGTCTTCTAAAAGGGCAAACAGACTAAGACCTCCTTCAAGAGAATTGACACCAAATACTCAGTGAGGTGCTTATACCTCATGCATATGGATCTGTTTGGTCCTATGCCAATTCAAAATCTAGGTAGGAAAGTCTACATTCTTGTGGTTGTTGATGACTTTTCTAGATTTTCCTGGGTATTCTTTTTAAGGAAGAAATCTGAAACCCCTGATGTCTTCCAGACATTTGTCAAGCAAATTAAGAATGAATTCGACAGCACTGTGGTCAAAATTAGAAGTGACCATGAGACTGAGTTTCGGTATGAGTGCATGACAAGGTTTTGTGAAGAGCAAGGTATTCATCAAGAATTCTCCTCTCCTAAAACACCCCAGTAAAATGGAATTATTGAGAGGAAAAATAGGACACTCATAGAGGCTGGTAGAACCTTATTAAGTGACTCATCACTCCCAGAATACTTCTGGGCTGAGGCAGTTAATACTGCATGTTATGTCCTTAATAGGGCTTCTATCACCAAGAGCCATAAGAAGACTCCCAATGGGATCTTGAAGGGAAGAAAACTAAACCTGAGCTATTTCAGGATCTTTGATTGCAAGTGTTATGTGCTCAAAAATGGAAAAGTAAATTTAACTAAGTTTGTTGCCAAGTCACATGAAGAGATCTTTGTTAGGTATAATACTCATAGTAAGACATATAGAATCTACAATTTAAGTAGCCAAGTTGTAGAAGAGTCAATGCATGTTGTTTTTGATGAATCCAACATGATTAACTATGAGCTGCCTAGCTCCTCCTCTTATAGTATTGCAAGTACAGAGCAGATGATGGATAAGATGATCATCAAGGAAGCTACCCCCGCAGTCCAAGATAATGATGATGGACTCTCCATTCCAAGGGAAGGGGAAGACATACCTGAAGAAATTGAAGACCAGCTAGCTGAAAACACTGAAGATCAGCAAGATGCAGTTAGATTGCCTCCAGCTACCAGGCATCTAAGGGACCATCCAGCACACTAAATCATTGGTAATGGAAATCATGAAGTATAGACCAGAAGAAGGAGCATGAATACAAATCTCTACTCAAGCTTTTTGTCTCAAGAAGAGCCCAAGAAGTTTGAAGAAGCATTCAAGGACCAGTTCTGGATTGGAGAAATGCAAGAAGAACTTGACCAATTTAAGAGATGTAAGGTCTGAAAGTTAGTTCCAAGACCACAAAGACAAAATGTCAAAGGAACCAAGTGGATCTACAAGAACAAGTTGGATTAAGATGACATTGTTGTTAAGAATAAGGCTAAACTGGTGGCTAAAGGGTACAGACAAAAAGAAGGCATAGACTTTGACCAGACCTTTTCCCCAGTAGCTAGATTGGAAGTAATAAGGTTATTCATTGCATTTACTACCTATCAGGGATTCAGAGTCTACCGGATGGATGTTAAGTCACCATTCCTGAATGGGGACCTAAAAGAGGAAGTATATGTGGATCAGTCATCTGATTTTATAGATCCTAACTCTCCTAATTTTGTATATAAGCTTATGAAAGCTCTATATGGGCTAAAGCAAGCCCCTAGGTCTTGGTATGAAACCTTCTCCAGCTTTCTCATTGAGAACAAATTCTCAAGAGGAAAGATAGAAAAGACCCTATTCCTAAGGGAATCAAAGGGCAAGCTTATCCTTATCCAGATATATGTCGATGACATTATCTTTGGATCTACAGATGACAACCTTTGCAGGAAGTTTGCTAAACTTATACAAGGGAAGTTTGAAATGAGCTGCATGGGTGAGCTTAAGTTCTTCTTGGGACTCCAAGTAAGACAGACTGATGATGACTTGTCCATATCCCAGTCGAAGTTCACTAGAGAGCTAATCAAAAAATATGGTATGGTGAATGCCTCTACCATGAGAACCCGCATGGGGTCAAGTATGCCTATAGGCAAAGATGAGGCAGGGAAACCTATTGAAGAGTCTTTGTATAGAGGAATAATATACTCCCTTCTATACCTAACTTCTAGTAGGCCTGACATCATGTATGCTACATGTGTCTATGCTAGGTATCAGGTTTGCCCTAAAGAATCTCATTACTCTGCTGCAAAGAGAATCTTGAGGTATCTTAAGGGCACACAAAATCTTGGCCTATAGTACCCTAGAAATAGTGATTTTGATCTAACAGGATTTTCAGATGCAGATTTTAAGGCTGCAAAGAAGATACAAAAAGCACTACTAGAACCTGTCAGTTCTTAGGAAGAAGACTAGTATCTTGGAGAAGCAAGAAGCAAATTAGTGTGGCTATATCCACACTGAGTCAGAGTACATATTAGCACGCAGTTGTTGGACTCAACTGCTATAGATCCAACATCAACTCCAGGATTATAACATTCAGGTAAGTAGAACTCCTCTATACTGTGATTCTATAAGTGCTATTTATATTGCTAGGAATCTTGTCTCACATAGCAGGACTAAGCACATAGAAATTAGATATCATTTTTTTAGGGAGCATTTGGAGAAGGAAGACATCAGTCTTGAGTTTGTTCCAACAGACAAGCAAGTAGCTGATATATTCACTAAGCCACTAGATGAAGCAAAGTTCAACACCCTCAAATTTGAGTTGGGTATGTTGAACTTAGCCTAGCTTCAGACACTCCCTTTTGCATTTTTTATGGTGCAGGTATTATTCCTCTTGCTTGAAGACTCCCTGGTGGTATCAGTTCACTGCTGCTTCTATTGAAGGGGGAGTAAGTTACTCTAGAAGGGTCAAACCCTATCTGCCTATTCTGCAGAAGTAAAAAAGGGGAGAGAAGAGATAAGGTCTGAGAGAAGAGAGAAGGCCTTAGCAAGGGGGAGAGATAACAAGTGGGAAAGATGGTAAGGGGAAGAGAAGGACATATCCAGTAGATGACAAGGAGGAGAGAAGGACATATCCAGTAGATGATCACTATCATGTAGCAAACCAAAGGGGAGAAAGAGCTATTCACATACAGGGGAGAAAGTGATCAAGGCACTCAAGTAAGGACAAATGCCTTGCAACAAAACATGGGGAGTAGGTGATGCTCACCTTATAGGCAGGAAATGAGGTACACTTCCTTATGCTGCTATGTCAGAATTAAATATTTATTTTGCTGTATAGATAGTGTGTGTCATTGACCATGGAAAGAAAATAATTTGGATAAGGGTTTTGACTTCTTCAAATGGGGGAGATTGTTGGGTCCATTATTCGCATTGTCCCTGATTTGTGAGAAGTCAAACAGGTTAATGTCACACACATCAACTGTATTTGATGTGTATTTGAGGTCTTGAGTGCAGGTTAGTCCATATCACATTGATTGGACAAGTGGACACAACAATTAGTTGCTGGACATAGCAAAAATCTACTAAGTCCACAGGCGTTGAGTGGAGCAAGCTCACTCAACGCCAGAGGTAAGGATTCAATATTGTCTAGCTAAAAATTTGCCTAAGTCCACAGGCATTGAGTGTAGCTACTCACTCAACGCGATATAAGAAATAGTGTTGAGTCTATCTCAGCCTAACTGATAGATAGCCAAAAATATGGTTAAGTACAAAAGCATTGAGTGTTGTCTACTCACTCAGCGCCATTCAGCAAAAAGCTGTGAGTCAGTCTGAGTCAGTCAAAGCCTAGAAAAATAGGGTGAAAATATGGCTAAGTACACAGGCATTGAGTGTAGCTCACTCATTCAATACCAGATAACAGAGAAGTTCTATTAAGTAGTTTGTCGTTGAGTGGAGCTTACTCTCTCAACGCCAAGGCGTAAAAATATTTGCTAAGACAAATATCGCTGAGTGAGGCAAGCTCACTTAACGCTCTCAATGCCTTGACGTAGAAAATTTGACTAAGTCCAAATGCATGGATAGCTTGGATTTCGTCGAACTGAGCCTGGAGTTCGTCGAACCAAATTTACTCTTTCGTCGAACGGAGCTTAGTTTTCGTCGAACTGAACCTGGAGTTCGTCGAACTAAATTTACTCTTTCGTCGAACTGAATTTACTCTTTGGTCGAACTGAGCTTGACATTCATCGAACGAAGCTTAGCTTTCGTCGAACTGAACCAGGAGCTCGTCGAACTAAATTTACACTTTCGTCAAACTGAGTTTACTCTTTCGTCAAACTGAGCTTGGCATTTGTCAAACGGAGCTCAGCGTTCGTCAAGCTAATCGCTCTCAACGCCTAGACAGATAGAATTTTGTCCAAGTGTTGTGGCGTTGAGTGAAGCTGACTCACTCAACGCCTTTTCTTCGAATGCTTGAATTTTTCCTAAGTTCACAGATGCTGAGTCATGCTAACGTCAGCAAAGTCAAAAAGTCAACAAAAATTCAAATGTTGCGGGAATGCTCCCAGAAGCACATGGCGGGTATCTATCATCATCCTCTGTATTTTCCAAGAAATATTTTCATCTTTAAGTGTTGGGGCCCACTCACGGCAAAAGAGCTGTTGAATCAAGAGTAAATGGAAAGCATGTGCTGGATGGCTAAATCTCAACCATCAATCCTAGTGGTGGGCCCACTGCTCGATTTGGCCATCAAAGAATAAAAAGAAGCAAATCGTCCAGAGCAAAAAAAAAAAATCAAATCCTTGTCTAAGTTTTCTGAAAACAAAAGTGCGGCCGAACTTCAATCTTCTTCCTCGCCTTTCTTGTCGAGCCTGAAGAAGTTGTTCTGCACAGTTAACCTCGCTGAGGAAAGAGACAGATGAAGCAATCACCATCTGTAACAACAGGTTCAGAAGCGAATCTGAGGAAGCATATCAACAAGTTCTGCAAAGAAACGATAACTGTCTTAAGAAAGATTCAACTGCCAACTTCATTGTCTTCAATAACTAAAGCTTGGACTGATATCTGCTCAGTCCAAAAAGAGAAGATACTGAGTTCTTTCTCTGGTATCTAATCAAAACATCTTTTATTTCTACTATATAGATTCTTGGTGAGTCTGAAGTTATAAGCCTGTATTATAAAGGCTAAGGTCTTTGTGACCTGTGTTTGACTTAGTGTCGGGTGAAAGGTATTTGTGACCTTGGGTTTTGCTTAGTGCCTAAGTGGTAGGTCTGTGTGACCTATGAGGTCCTGCGGGATCTATGATGTAAGCTCTTAAGGAGCTGAGTTTTGGAGGGAGAGCTTAGTCTAACACACTGTTAGAAAGGCGTAGAGGGATAGTGGATGTACCCAAGATTGGGGAACCACTATAAAATTGTTGTGTCATTTGTGATTGTTCTTGAAAGCTAAAAACTAACCTAATCACTGAGCACAGAAACCAGCTAACTAGTAAGAAAATTTAAATAGAGACTGAAAACTATTCACCCCCTCTAGGTGTTTAGCTAGCCTTGAAAACAAGACTTTCAAGTGGTATCAGAGGAAGGTTACTCTTTAAAGGCATAATAGTCTGTGTAGATCTCCAAGGTTAGCTAGAAGTCTGTCTCTATGGATTCAAGAATGAGCAATAAGGAGATGAGTGTTGTGAGGCTTCCAATTTGCAGGAAGGAAGACTTTGGCATTTTGAAAGCAAGAGTGAGGCAGTTCATGGAAGTTGTTGACTCTAGGATGTATACTACAGTCGAAGAGGGACCCTTCATCCCAATGAATGTCTCTACACTGGGTGCAAATGTCAAGACACCTAATACATATGATGAGATGACTAAGGATGAGTTGGCCATGGCCTCAATAGACAAAAGAGCAAAGAATATAATCATGAGTGTTGTTGATGACTCTACACTTCAGAATATGATCCATTACACAATAACAAAGGAAATGTGGGACACACTAGTGATCTACATGGAGGGGACAGATGACGTTCGAGATGATAGGAAGTCCATGCTCAACCAAGAGTATGAGGCTTTTAGGGAATCCAAGGGGAAAAACATAACCACCTGTTATTAAAAGTTCTTTAGGATTGTGAATGAACTGAAGACTTATGGAAGGGTATTCAATCACTATGAACTGAATGAAAAGTTCCTTAGATCTCTCACTAGAGAGTTGGACACAAAGATATGTGCCATCAGAGAAGTGACAAAGCTGGGTGACACTGCTCCTCACACCCTCTTTGGGAAGCTGCTGTCATATGAGATGCAATTGGCGGCTAGGAAAGAAGAGGAAAACCACAACAAGTCTCAGGCAAGAGACAAGATTGTAGCATTTAAATCTGGTGGCTCAAATAAAAGTAGAAGAAAGTCTCTCTTTCCATCAAGGAGAGATGATGAATCTGATTCTGGAAGATCAGAGAAAAGCACATCAGACTGTCAATGGTCTGATGAAGATTTTGCTGCGTTCACCTGGAAATTCCAGAAGTTCTTGAAGAGGAAGCATTGGAGAGGCCAGTCTTCCTCCTCCTCTCATCCCAAGGAATACTTCTACAAGGGCAGGACGAAATCCTCTATCGAGAATAGGTATGGTTCCAAAACTAGTAGACATGTTTCATCTAACATGACTTATTATCATTGTAAAAAGCCCGTGCATGTAATAGCCGACTGTCCAGTCAAAAGAAAGGAACAAGGTGAGAAAAAGGACCACCAGCAAAAAGGTAAGAAGGAGAAATCCCTCATTGCTAAGAAGCAAAGAAGCTGGACTGACTCATCCCCATCAGAGTCAGATGATGAAGAAGAAGCCTACATTGGGCTGTACTCTACTGAAGATGGAGCTATAAAAGCAGACTACATTAAAAGGTTGGTTGTTATATAAGAAGAAGCTTAGAAGGTTCTTCCTGCTGCCAGGGTTGAAGACAGGGCCCCTCTATCACAGCCTAATGATGATTTAGAGGTGGATTATGAAGAAGACAGCTGCTGCCTTGGGCTGATGGCTAGGTATGATGAAGAAATTAGCCAGGTCCAAGTAAGGTAATCTCTGATACTAGCTCTTCTAGTTCAGATTATGAATCAATTCCAGATTCTTGTGCCTCTGCATCAAATGATGATGATGGCTCAGAATCGAAAGGAGACATCAAGCAATTGATTGATAACTGTGGTGCACTTCTGCATGCTCTAAATAAAAGCAAGCTCCTGGCCAAACAACAGGCTCAGGAAATTGCTTCTCTACAGCTTGCTCCTTCAGAATCAACAAAACTACTGGATCTGAAAATGCAAGAAGTCCGCAAACTGAAGAATGTAACAATCATTCAGATGAACACCATAACCTTCAAGAACAACCATATCAAGAATCTTAAAGGAAAGCTCCAAAAAGAGAGGGAACTAGTGGCTAGATACTCCAAGCCTAGCATAGTGATGCCCTTGATAGACTCTTTCTCCTCCCAAAAAGGAAAGAAAGGGTTGGGTTTCAAGGGAAGGACAAGAGCTGCCAATCTAAAGGGAAAGGGCAAAGCTCAAGTGCAGCCACTAGCCTCTAAGCCTCCTATCAAATTTAATAAAATGTAACTACCTTCTAACAGACATGACCATGATAGTATTTATGGTCACTGGAATAATGCTAGACCCTCTTGTGTGAATAAAGATGTTCCAAAATATGGTAGTAGATACAATAAGGCAGCAAGTTCCTTTAAGGTAGCCTATGATGAAATACAAATGGCCCATCCTGGACCATTTGTATTTGGTGTAACAGCCCCTTCAGTTAAGGGCAAAGCTGCCAACTGTTCTCCAGTTCCTCTAGCCCACTCTAAGATAAAGGGCAAGGCTGTCAGTAGACTAGGCCTAGGCATATCTAATGCCATCAAGAGTATGCTTTCTGAAAAGGAAGAAGCTACTCGAAGGGCTTAAGATATCCCAAGCACTTCTACTGCCAGACCCATCAATTGTCAGACTGGGGCTGAGAAACTAAACAACAGGACTGCTGCTACCCCTTCTAGACCCAGAGTTACTGTTAACACAACCACTAGAACTGCTCTGAAAAGAAGGTACAACATCCATGAGTGTTGGTATTGTGGCAAGATATGCTATTTTGTTATTGATTGCTGACACAATCATAGTGTGCAAAGAGCCAATGTTAGCTTACCTGTCAGAAATGCTACATGCAGACATAGTTATTTTCAGTCTAACATGCACCAAGGACCCAATAAAAATTGGGGTCCTAAGGTTAACTGATTTGTGTCTTGCAGGTTAGTTCAAGTGCACATACCCCTATATGGTACTTGGACAGTGGATGTTCCAGGCACATGACTGGAACAAGGAGCATGCTGAAGGATTATGCTCCTGTAAGGAATGATCCAAAGGTTATCTTTAGTGGGTCAGAAAAAGGGGTGACTAGAGGTTATAGTAAGATCTCTAATGGCATAGTCACTATCACTAGAGTAGCCTATGTGAAAGGGTTGCAACACAACCTGACAAACATTAGCCAACTTTGTGATTTTGGCTATGACATAGTATTCCACAAGGATGAGTGTCAAATTAGGAGATTAAGTGACCAAGAAGTCATCTTAACATGCACTAATAGTGGAAATGTTTAATGTTTAGATTTCCTATGCTTAATCCAAGACTCGCATGTATGCCTAGTTGTAGATGAGAAAGCCTCTTCCTGTGTTCAGTGGCACAAGAGGCTAGCCCATCTAAATTATAGGACCATAGGTAAGCTGTTCAGCAACAAACTTGTTAGGAATGTGCATAAGTCTATATACACTAAGGAGGGTATCTGCTCTGCATGCCGAAAGGGCAAATAGACTAAGACCTCCTTTAAGAGCATTGACACAAAAGACTCAGTGAGGTGCTTATACCTCATGCATATGTATCTGTTTGGTCCTATGCCAATTCAAAATCTAGGTAGGAAAGTCTACACTCTTATAGTTGTTGATGACTTTTCCAGATTTTCCTGGGTGTTCTTTTTAAAAAAGAAATCTGAAACCTCTGATATCTTCCATACATTTATCAAGCAAATTCAGAATGAATTCAACAGTACTGTGGTCAAAATCATAAGTGACCATGAGACTGAGTTTCAGTCTGAGTGCATGACAAGGTTCTATGAAGAGCAAGGGATTCATCAAAAATTCTCCTCTCCTAGAATACCCCAGCAAAATGGAATCGTTGAGAGGAAAAATAGGACTCTCATAGAGGCTGGTAGAACCTTGTTAAGTGACTCATCCCTCCCTGAATACTTCTGGGCTGAGACAGTTAACACTGCATTCTATGTCCTTAATAGGGCTTCTATCACCAAGAGCCACAAGAAGTCTCCCTATGAGATCTTGAAAGCAGAAAATCAAACTTGAGCTATTTCAGGATCTTTGGTGTCAAGTATTATGTGCTCAACAATGGAAAAGTCCAATTAACTAAGTTTGTTGCCAAGTCCCATGAAGGGATCTTTGTTGGGTACAACGCTCATAGTAAGGCATATAGAATATACAATTTAACTAGCCAAGTTGTAGAAGAGTCAATGCATGTTGTTTTTGATGAATCCAATATAGTTAACTGTGAGCTGCCTAGCTCCTCCTCTTATAGTATTGCAAGTACAGAGCAGATGATGGATAAGATGATCATCAAGGAAGCTACTCCTACAGTCCATGATAATGATGATGGACTCTCCATTCCAAGAGAAGGGGAAGACATACCTGAAGAAATTAAAGACCAGCTAGCTGAAAACACTGAAGATCGGCAAGCTGCAGTTAGATTGCCTCCAGCTATCAGGCATCTAAGGGACCATCCAACACATCAAATCATTGGAAATGGAAATCATGAAGTCTAGACCAGAAGAAGGAGCATGAATACAAATCTCTACTCAAGCTTTTTGTCTCAAGAAGAGCCCAAGAAGTTTGAAGAAGCATTCAAAGACCAGTTCTGGATTGGAGAAATGCAAGAAGAACTTGAGCAATTTAAGAGATGTAAGGTCTGGAAGTTAGTTCCCAGACCACAAAGACAAAATGTCAAAGGGACCAAGTGGATCTACAGAAACAAGTTGGATCAAGAAGACATTATTGTTAAGAATAAGGCTAGACTGGTGGCTAAAGGCTACAGACAGGAAGAGGGCATAGAATTTGACCAGACCTTTGCCCTAATAGATAGATTGGAAGCAATAAGGATATTCCTTGCATTTGTTGTCTATCAGAGATTTAGAGTCTATCAGATGGATGTTAAGTCAGCATTCCTGAATGGTGATCTAAAAGAGGAAGTATATGTGGATCAGCCACCAGGTTTTGTAGATCCTAACTCTCCTAATTTTGTATATAAGCTTAGAAAAGCTCTACATGGGCTAAAGCAAGCCCTAGGGCTTGGTATGAAACCTTAAAAAGCTTCCTCATTGAGAACAAATTCTCAAGGGGAAAGATTGACAAGACCTTATTCCTAAGGGAATTAAATGACAAGTTTATCCTAGTCCAGATATATGTCGATGACATTATCTTTGGATTTACTGATGACAACTTTTGCAGGAAGTTTGCTAAACTTATGCAAGGGAAGTTTGAAATGAGCAGCATGGGTGAGCTCAAGTTCTTCTTGGGACTCCAAGTAAAACAGACTGATGATGGCTTGTCCATATCCCAGTCCAAGTTCACTAGGGTGCTAATCAAAAAATATTATATGGAGAATGCCTCCACCATAAGAACTCCCATGGGGTCAAGTATGCCTATAGGCAAAGGTGAGGCAAGGAAACCTGTTGAAGAGTCTTTGTATAGAGGGATAATTGGCTCCCTTCTATACCTAACTGCTAGTAGGCCTGACATCATGTATGATACATGTGTCTATGCTAGGTATCAGGCATGTCCTAAAGAATCTCATTACTCCGCTACAAAGAGAATCTTGAGGTATCTTAAGAGCACACCAGATATTGGTCTATGGTACCCTAGAAATAGGGATTTTGATCTAACAGGATTTTCAGATGCCTATTTTGCAGGCTGCAAAGAAGACAGGAAAAATATTACTGGAACCTGTCAGTTCTTAGGGAGAAGTCTACTATCTTGGAGCAGCAAGAAGCAAACTAGTGTGGCTATATCCACTGCTGAGTCAGAGTACATATCAACAGGCAGCTGCTGTGCTTAGTTGCTGTGGATCCAACATCAGCTCCAGGATTACAACATTCAGGTAAGTAAAACTCCTCTATACTGTGATTCTATAAGTGTTATTTCTATTACTAGGAATCTTGTCTCACATAGCAGGACTAAACACATAGAAATTAGAAATCATTTTATTAGGGAGCATGTGGAGAAGGAAGACATAAGTCTTGAGTTTGTCCCCTTATACAATCAAGTGGTTGATATCTTCACTAAACCATTAGATGAAGCAAAGTTCAACACCCTCAAATTTTAGTTGGGTATGTTGAACTTAACCTAGCTTAAGGGCACTCCCTTTTGCATTTTTTGTGGTGCAGATATTATTCCTCTTGCTTGAAGACTCCCTGGTGGTATCAGTTTACTGCTACTTCTATTGAGGGAGAGTAAGTTACTCTAGAAGGGCCAGCCCCTATCTGCCTATTCTGCAGAAGTCAAAAAGAGGGAGAGAAAAGTGAAGGTCTGAGAGAAGAGAGAAGGTCTTAGCAAGGGGGAGAGATAACAAGTGGAAGATGGCAAGGGGGAGAGAAGGACATATCTAGTAGATGGCAAGGAGGAGATAAGGACATATCCAGTAGATGATCACTATCATGAAGCAAACCCAAGGGGAGAAAGAGCTGTTCACATACAGGGGAGAGAGTGATCAAGGCACTTAAGTAAGGATAAACACCTTGCAGCAAAATAGGGGGAGTAGGTGATGCTCACCATACATACAGGAACTGAGGTACACTTCCTTATGCTTATATGTCAGAATTAAATATTTATTTTACGGTATAGGTTGTGTGTATCGTTGACCAAGGAAAGAAAACAATTTGGAAAGGGTTTTGACTTCTTCAAATATGGGAAGATTGTTGGGTCTATTGTTCCCAATGTCCCTGATTTGTGAGAAGTAAAACATGTCAATATCACACACATCAATTGTATTTGATGTGTATTTGATGTCTTGAGTGTAGGTTAGTCCATATCACATTGATTGGACAAGTGGACATAACAATTGGTTGTTGGACATAGAAAAAATCTACTAAGTCTACAAACGTTGAGTGGAGCAAGCTCACTCAACGCCAGAGGTAAGGATTCAATATTGTCTAGTTAAAAATTTTCCTAAGTCCACAGGCGTTGAGTGCAGCTTACTCACTCAATGCCATATAACAAATAACGTTGAGTCTATCTCAGCCTAACTTATAAATAACCAAAAATATGGCTAAGTACAAAAGCGTTGAGTATAGTCTACTCACTCAACGCCATTCAGCAAAAAGCTGTGAGTCAGGCTGAGTTAGTCAAAGCCTAGAGAAATAGGGTGAAAATGTGGTTAAGTCCACAAGCGTTGAGTGTAGCTCACTCACTCAACGACAGATAACAGAGAAATTCTATTAAGTAGTTTGGCGTTGAGTGGAGCTTAATCTCTCAATGCCAAGGCGCAAAAATATTTTCTAAGGCAAATAACATTGAGTAAGGCGAGCTCACTCAACGCTCTCAACGCAGAAAATTTGGCTAAATCCAAATGCGTGGATAGCTTGGCTTTCATCGAACTGAGCCTAGAGTTCGTCGAACAAAATTTACTCTTTCGTCGAACGAAGCTTATCTTTCGTCGAACTGACTGGAGTTCGCCGAACTAAATTTACTCTTTCGTCGAGCTGAATTTACTCTTTCGTCGAACTGAGCTTGACATTCGTCGAACGAAGCTTAGCTTTCGTCGAACTGAACCTGGAGTTCGTCGAACTAAATTTACTCTTTCGTCAAACTGAATTTACTCTTTCGTCGAACTGAGCTTGACATTCGTCGAACGGAGCTCAGCGTTCTTCGAGCTAATCGCTCTCAACGCCTAGACAGATAGAATTTTGTCCAATTGTTGTGGCGTTGAGTGATGCTGACTCACTCAACGCATTTTCTTCTAATGCTTGAATTTTGTCTAAGTCCACAGACATCGAGTCATGATGACGTCAGCAAAGTCAAAAAGTCAACCAAAATTCAAATGTTGCGTGAATGCTGCCAGAAGCACATGACGACTAGCTGTCATCATCCTCTGCACTTTCCAAGAAATATTTTCATCTTTAAGTGTTGGGGCCCACTCACTGCAAAAGAGCCGTTGAATCAAGAGTAAATGGAAATCATGTGCTGGATGGCTAAATCTCAGCCATCAATCCTAGTGGTGGGCCCACTGCTCGATTTGGCCGTCAAAGAATAAAAAGAAGCAAATCGGCCAGAGCAAAAAAAATCGAATCCTTGTATAGGTTTTCTGAAAACGAAAGTGCGGTCGAACTTCAATCTTCTTCCTCGCCTTTCTTGTCGAGCCTGAAGATGCTGTTCTACACAGTTAACCTAGTTGAGTAAAGAGATAGCTGAAACAATCACCATCTGCAACAGCAGGTTCAAAAGCGATTCTGAGGAAGCAGATCAACAAGTTCTGTAAATAAACGATAGTTGTCTGAAGAAAGATTCAATTGCCAACTTCATTGTCTTCAATAGCTAAAGCCCGAACTTATATTTGCTTAGTCTAGAAAGAGAAGACACAGAGTTCTTGCTATGGTGTCTAATCAAAACACCTTTTATTTCTACTGTATAGATTCTTGGTGAGTCTGAAGTTGTAAGCATGGATTATAAAGGCTAAAGTCTTTGTGACCTGTGTTTGGCTTAGTGCTGGGTGAAATGTCTTTTTGAACTGAGGTTTGGCTTAGTGCCTAAGTGGTAGGTCTGTGTGACCTGTGAGGTCCTGCGGGATATGTGTTGTAAGCTCTTAAGGAGCTGAGTTTTGGAAGGAGAGCCTAGTCTAACACACTGTTAAAAAGGCGCAGAGGGACAGTAGATGTACCCAAGATTGGGGAACCACTATAAAATTACTGTGTCGTCTGTGATTGTTCTTGAAAGCTAAAAACTAACCTAATCACTAAGCACAAAAATCAGCTAACTAGTAAGAAAATTTAAATAGAGACTAAAACCTATTCACCCCCCTAGGTGTTTAGCTAGGCTTGAAAACAAGACTTTCACTACCTATCGCCGCGCGATAGCTTCCCAAGGCTCAAGCTCTAGAAAAATTGGGGTGTTACATTTACAACCCTGTGCCCGACGAGTGGCCCCGTCAGGGGAAGTCCTAGCCGAATGGTGTACAGTGAATGACTAAGGCGAGTCGGATGGGCGAGCGTGGTGGGACCTCCTTGACTCGCTCTAGCTAAGTGGCCAGGAGTGTGTGTGTGTGGGGGGGGGGGAGTGGAGCATATAAGCTCGCACTCGCCTTGGGCCCATGTCAAGGGGTGGGCGAGTGGGGTAATCAGACCCACACTCGCCCTAGGACCCAGGCTGGCGACGAGTGTCAGTCCCATCGAGTACTCGCCGCCCCCAGGCGAATGGTATTTTCATGGACTACTCGCTCAGCAGGGTCTTTTACCAGATTGCCCCCGATGGCTTGCCAGTAGCCTCTCCGAACATCGGAGTTACGCTATTGGCAGACCAATTGGGGTTGCGTATAGCAGTTCAGAACAGCGGAGTTACGCTGTTTGTAGACCAGACTTGGAATTCTATAAATAAACCCTATGAGCACCTTTGGAGGGGATCCAGTTCTTTTTGCTTCTTCCTCCTTATGTTATTTTGATTTTGCTGCGAAAGCTTTCCAGGGTGCCAAGCTCAGCTTTTGACTTGAGAGGAGAATTGCTCTAGAGATCTTCCGGGTGTGTGGTGGAACCTCCACGCTGCAGCCTAGAATCAGTTTTCTAGTTCCGAGTGACTGGTCAGGAGTTCAAGTTCGGGAGAAGTAAGTGCAAGCTACCCCCTTGGGTCCGAACTCTCGTTGAGACCAACTTTTGGCTTCAACATACGTGTATATGTATGTCCCGATGCATGTTGAGACGGTGATTGTAGCAAAGTTTTTTATCAAATTGAAAGCCAACATTCTCGTTATTGTGGTGTTTTCATTTCTACCGAACATTTTTGTGTTCACACTTTTAACTCATAACAGTTCAGCGGCACATCAGGATAGATTAAAATAGTAGGCTTCTCCTGATCGCCACATAAATTGTCAAATAAAATAGCTTAAAATTGCATAGAACTATAATCAGAGCAGGACAGGAGGGTCAAATCCGCTATTAAAAGCTAATCCAAATTAGTTCTCCATTCCTTCAACAAAAAATAGATAATGGAACTGATTTCAGGATTACTAGGTTAACCATGGTTGCTCCCCGATCCAGTTCCAAGCTTCCAAGTAGAGGGGGCCAGTTGAGATCGAGTGAGGATGAGCGCTGGCTGCGAGAATTTAGGGAGTAGCGAGATCTGATTTCAGTGAGGAAGGAAAGGTAGTCCATGTTAGGATCCAAACTAATCTCAAGCAAAAAAAAAGTAGAAATTAAAGGATCATAAGTTTGTAAATTCAAATTCAAAAGGGAAGAACAAAATACAGGATAATTGATCTCTCCTAAGAGTCGAGCTCTGAACAAATGAATCGTCCGTCACGGGGAGTTCTCGTTCAACCGAGCATAACCACAAAAACACACCAATACATTCAACATACCCTATTAAGACCTAACATCAACTATATACAGACATTCGCATATGTAATATTACAAAACTATCTTTTAACATAAAATAAGAACGCATCATTACTCCCTCCTCTTAATCGAGCTTGCCCTCAAGCTCGAACGTCGCGAGGGTGGTTGAGTCGTCTGACATCTTTACTTTGCGTCAGAACAATTCCTGGTAGCGCATCGCGATAGCTGAGGCTTCGACTAGTAGCGGCGACACCGTCCAAAAACTATGCTTTGAAGGATCGGGGTCCAGTAGTATTGGCGAAGAGGTAGGTTGCAACATCAGTAAAGCGGCCGGAGGAACAATGTCCCATGGCAAGAACGGGTTTGGCGACGCAGCAGTGAGGTGTCTTGGCACGACGGCCAGAAAGATCACGGCCTGAGGAACTACGACCGGCAGGAGCGGCGTCCAGGTGACTAGTGAGGGTGAATGAGCATGGGCTGATACGGGAACGGTGACGCTGATACTGACATCGACGGTGGTGGCGACTTTCGGTGGGCCGGAGGTAGTGGCGGAGGAATAGTGGCCACTCGAGCAGGGGTTGGTGATGGTACCATTTGCAAGGCGATTGATGGAGCAACGATCGGTGGCGAGAGGGTTGGATGGGCCGGTGGCGAACAGACTGTCTGGTGAAGAAGTGAGATTGACGGCCGAGCGAGCTCCGACTACAAATGTGGCGGGGCGGTTAGTGGGTCTGTTAGGCCGGGGCTGGTAGAGGAAGGACTGACAACGGGGGTCGTGAGACCAGCGGTGACATGTGTACCATTGGAGCCGGTGGTAGGACAACTGCCTGTGGTGGAGACGATTCGATGATTAATGAAGGGGCTAGAGGACACAGGTCGTCGTGACGAGAAGCAAGTTTGACGAGATTGGCATTCATGGTTGCCACAACCGCGGCACTCTTAGCAGCTGATGATGCTAGGTTGCTGGCTCGAATTTTGAAATTTATTATTATTATATTCATTTCGAGCCAGCAACCTTTCTGACGAGATTCCGGCCAAACCGTGCAAATTTTGGAAGAATGTTCAACATGAAAGTTGTAGATCTCGTTCTTGGCTACATAATGTAGATATATTTTGCATAATTCTGATATGTATTGTGGGAGAACCAACTCAAGCTTTTTAAGCTTAAAAAAACTTGAGCTTATATATGTTATTCTCATATATATATATATATATGAATATATATATATAGAGAGAGAGAGAGAGAGAAAGAGTAATTATACAGAGAGAACCAGTTCTCTGAACCTTATATAGAAAACCAGCAAATTGACCCTCAAATATTTGTTTTTTCAAAAAGTGATCTACAACTTTCATGTTGATCACTTTTTGAGAAAATACCGTTTAGACCCCCGATTTGAGCCCCGAAAAAAGCCAACACGAACATATGTATATATATATATAGTCCGGTTTGACTTTTTTCGGGGCTCAAATCGGGGGTCTAAACGGTGTTTTTTCAAAAAGTGATCAACATGAAAGTTGTAGATTTCGATGAGATCTACAACTTTTATGTTGATCACTTTTTGAAAAAATAAACATTTGGGGGTCAATTTGCTGGTTTTCTATATAAGGTTCAGAGAACTGGTTCTCTCTCTATAATTACTATATGTATATATATATATATATATATATATATATATATATATATATATATATATATATATATATATATATATATATATATATATATATATATATATATATATATACTAGTATCTTCGAACGGGCTCCGCCCGCTCTCAATGCGTCGCTGCGGGCTTCGCCCGCTTGACATTCAAGCGGGCTTCGCCCGCCCCCGGCATGCTTCCCAAAGGAAGAATATAATTAAATTAACTTTTTAAGAAAACAAAATTCTAAAAATTAAAAACTGGAATCCAAAACAAAATTAAAAAATAATTTAATTAAATTATATTATGATTCATTGATTCCTGTGCCCTTCACCCTCCTGCATTTCTTCACTCTATGATTTTTGTGCATTTTTTTATAATTAAATTATATATATATAAAAAAGCCTAAATCCCGAGTAAAGAACCCGCTTCCGCCCGCCTCCGCCGTCCGCATGCTCCTTGCCCGCCTATTCCGCCGGTGGCCTGCCTGGCGAACCCCCCCGGTGGGCGCCTGCACGCCGTCGACAACAGGTGGTTAACCGTGAGGGGGGGGGGGGGGTTGAGGCGGAAATGGGTATCGGGAATTCTAGAGGGTGAACAGTGCTTAAAAGGGAGGATTTGGATATTGACAGCCCTCCTCTCTTGAATCCAACGGCCAAAAATTAAAGATGCTTGATCGGACGGTCCGAATTCATTCGGTGGTGTGCTTTAAGATATCTATATTGTTTATATAATAAATAAATAAATAAATAAATATATATATATATATATAATTAATTAGGTAGTGATTAATTAATTAGAAATGAAGTGAAAACAACATTTTAAAAAAGAGAGGAGATTTTGGGTGAGATTTGATTGGAAAAAACGGATGAGAAGAAAATTAAAAAGACAAAAGAAGGTGTGGGTCCGGGCCGTTGGCCATTAGCAGAAGTCGAGAGAATAAAAAAAAGTAGAGGAGTTAAAATATAATAAAAGAAGGGTTGGGGAGTTCGGGAACAGTTGGTGGCGTTCTTGGCGGGATCCGGATTCTCTTCATTTCAAAAGAAATGGAGGGGATTCATTTAATCATCCAATGAATAAGAGACGTTTGAAAGAAATCTTGTGGTGAAGTTTTTTTTTATTAAAAAAATCTAAAAAAGAATGGGAAATGATGAATCCGTCGGATCAAAGAGGTTTTAATCTGATCGTGAAATGGATCCCCTTCATTTTGTTTGAAATGGAGAGGATCCTGATCTTGGCAGGAGTGAGTGGTCTTGATCAGAAAAAAAAATCAAAATGTAAAGAAAGGAGTGGCGGGAACGGCAGATGGCGATTCAGAAATTAAACAGTGGAAAAGGGAGGAGCTCGAGGACGGCGGAGACGACTCCTATGGTGGTCGGATGAAAGGAAGACAGAGGCATACAGTACTGGAGCGGAAGAGGGGAGAAGCACGCGCGACCGGCTGAGAGCTTCCAAACAGTGGAAAGCGCGGGATGAAGGGAGCGACAAGGGCGTTCTGGAGGACGACGTTGCATCGGCTGTCGATTTGGAGGAGGACGACTGGCCTGGTGGGATAGCGGTCAGCTGGGATGGAGTTGCGCGGCGAGGAGTTAGCGGCCGACAAAGAGTAGGCGGTGAGAGGGTAGGTGGTGGGAGGTTGAACAGAATGCAGGGGGCGCGGGGATGCAAATCAGGCAAGGGAGATTGTGGCGATTTAGGGTGCGGCCGGAGGAAGGACTTGCAGGTCTGAGGAATGAATGACTCTGCTATCTTTGTTACGATCCAAACTAATCCCAAGCAAAAATGCAGAAATTAATGGATCATAAGCTTGTAATACATTGATTAAAAAGGGAAGAACAAAATGCAAGATAACTGATCTCTCCTAAGAGCTGAGCTCTGAACTGATCGACCGTACGTCCGATGTTGGGAGTTCTCTTTCAGTCACACTTAACCACAAGAACACACCAATACATTTAACATACCCTAATAAGACCTAACATCAACTATATATAGAAATAAATATATGTAATATTACAAAACTACCCTTAATATAATAAAGGAACGCATCAATCCAGGTGTGTTCAAGCATGAGGACGGGTTGCGAGGATGTAAGAGAGGGAGGATTACCACTCCTTTTCGTGCCGACATGCTCCAGGCGAGATTGGAGGAGGTTTTCAGTGGTGTGTGGGGAGCGACATCGGGATAGGTCAGAGATTTTAATTAGGTTTGAAATAATTTGGCTTTATAAATTAAATTTTAAGTGTTAATTTTGATGTGCAGATAGAAATTTCTTGTGTGGGAGCTGTCATTTTTAATTCGATTAGATATGGGTAGGAGCATTTCTAAAATGTTGCAAAATATAATTTTAATGGACAACATATTACAATTATTGCATAAAGTGAATTAGCAAGTGCAATATTTAGACAATATTCCAAATAATAGATAATGAAACATTTATTGAATGTTAAGCTAAATGTGTTGCTTAAAACTGTTACTTTATTGTAACAATTAAAAACCGCTTCATATTTTACGTTTAAATAACATTTTATAAATGTTGCAAAATGAAGTGTTGCCAAAAGTCTTCGTCTCAGTTCGGTTCATACTCGCTGCGGTCTAGGGATTACAATAAGCAACCGCACAAACTTTGTAATAAGTTCTTCTCCTTGAAAGTTCTTCTCCGAGAAGAGCTACCATGCAAGCTTTCCGAACAGCTATACCGCCCAATGCTGTTCACTACAAGAAAATTGACATTTAGTGACAAAAATTTTGGTCACTAAATATTATGGTTTTGTCACCAAAAATATTTAGTGACCAAATTAAATTTATCACAAGGTGGTTGCAAAAGGTCCATCACAAAATGTATTTAGTGATCAAATAAATTTTCATGCACATTTTAGTGTCCACTATCTTTCATCATTAAATGTATATTTTTAGTGGCTTTTAATTTTTGTCAATAAATAAACATTTGTTGTGACAAATAATTTAGTCACTAAATGTATATTATTATTGACAATATTTTTCGTCACTAAATACATATTATTAGTGTCTTAGTGACATGTTTTCCTCACTAAATGTACAATATTAGTGATAATTATTTTTTTCATTAAATATATTTAGTGACTAAATTTATTTAGTCACTACTTGTACATTGCAGTAATAACAACTTTTTATTACTAAAATTATTAATCTCTATCATTAAATGTAATAATAAATAAATTATCCACTTGCTATACTCATGAATGAAAGTGAATTTTTCTTTTAAATTTATTAATAAAAAAAAGTGAGATATAACTCAAAATCTTCAGTATAAACCAACAGAGCTTTTAACTTTATAAACTCAATATTTAAAAATATCATGTAATAAACAAATATGACATCACTATTTTCTTACATGCAACACAAATTAAATAAATGTATTGTGTTGACTCATTATATTGTGATTTTTCCATCCTCTTCAAGCTCTCCGTCTTAAAGCTCCTCATAGGCACCATTTCTACGGGATCCGTCTCAATGTTTTTTGGAGGTTCAAATTTTAACTACTTGGAGGCGCTTATTCATCCAACATGCCTTGAGAGCATCATTCAGCATGCTCACTCTCACCATGTTTTGAAAACCTGAGGCATAGAATAGAATAATCATGCTCAATAGAAATGAAAGAAAACTACTAACTCCATCAAAACATTTTAAAAAAACGGATTTGGATATTGACAGCCCTCCTCTCTTGAATCCAACGGCTAAAAATTGAAGATGCTTGATCGGACGGTCCGAATTCATTCGGTGGTATGCTTTAAGATATCTATATTGTTTATATAATAAATATATATATATATATATATATATATATATATATATATATATATATAATTAATTAGGTAGTGATTAATTAATAAGAAATGAAGTGAAAACAATGAAGTGAAAACAACATTTTAAAAAAGAGAGGAGATTTTGGGTGAGATTTGATTGGAAAAAACTGATGAGAAGAAAATTAAAAAGAAAAAAGAAGGTGTGGGCCGGGGCCGTTGGCCATTAGAAGAAGTCGAGAGAATAAAAAAAAGTAGAGGAGTTAAAATATAATAAAAGAAGGGTTGGGGAGTTCGGGAACAGTTGGTGGCGTTCTTGGCGGGATTCGGATTCTATTCATTTCAAAAGAAATGGAGGGAATTCATTTAATCATCCAATGAATAAGAGACGTTTGAAAGAAATCTTGTGGTGAAGTTTTTTTTTATTAAAAAAATCTAAAAAAGAATGGGAAATGATGAATCCGTCGGATCAAAGAGGTTTTAATCTGATCGTGAAATGTATCCCCTTCATTTTGTTTTAAATGGAGAGGATCCTGATCTTGGCAGGAGTGAGTGGTCTTGATCAGAAAAAAAAATCAAAATGTAAAGAAAGGAGTGGCGGGAACGGCAGATGGCGATTCAGAAATTAAACAGTGGAAAAGGGAGGAGCTCGAGGACGGCGGAGACGACTCCTTTGGTGGTCGGATGAAAGGAAGACATAGGCATACAGTACTAGAGCGGAAGAGGGGAGAAGCACGCGCGACCGGCTGAGAGCTTCCAAACAGTGGAAAGCGCGGGATGAAGGGAGCGACAAGGGCGTTTTGGAGGACGACGTTGCATCGGCTGTCGATTTGGAGGAGGACGACCGGCCTGGTGGGAGAGCGGTCAGCTGGGATGGAGTTGCGCGGCGAGGAGTTAGCGGCCGACAAAGAGTAGGCGGTGAGAGGGTAGGTGGTGGGAGGTTGAACAGAATGCAGGGGGCGCGGGGATGCAAATCAGGCAAGGGAGATGTGGCGATTTAGGGTGCGGCCGGAGGAAGGACTTGCAGGTCTGAGGAAGGAATGACTGCTATCTTTGTTACGATCCAAACTAATCCCAAGCAAAAATGCAGAAATTAATGGATCATAAGCTTGTAATGCATTGATTAAAAAGGGAAGAACAAAATGCAAGATAACTGATCTCTCTTAAGAGCTGAGCTCTGAACTGATCGACCGTACGTCCGATGTTGGGAGTTCTCTTTCAGTCACACTTAACCACAAGAACACACCAATACATTTAACATACCCTAATAAGACCTAACATCAACTATATATAGAAATAAATATATGTAATATTACAAAACTACCCTTAATATAATAAAGGAACGCATCAATCCAGGTGTGTTCAAGCATGAGGACGGGTTGCGAGGATGTAAGAGAGGGAGGATTACCACTCCATTTCGTGCCGACGTGCTCCAGGCGAGATTGGAGGAGGTTTTCAGTGGTGTGTGGGGAGCGGCATCAGAATAGGGCAGAGATTTTAATTAGGTTTGAAATAATTTGATAAATTAAATTTTAAGTGTTAATTTTGATGTGCAAATAGCAATTTCTTGTGTGGGAGCTGTCATTTTTAATTCGATTAGATATGGGTAGGAGCATTTCTAAAATGTTGCAAAATATAATTTTAATGGACAACATATTACAATTATTGCATAAAGTGAATTAGCAAATGCAATATTTAGACAATATTCCAAATAATAGATAATGAAATATTTATTGAATGTTAAGCTAAATGTGTTACTTAAAACTGTTACTTTAGTGTAACAATTAAAAACCGCTTCATATTTTACGTTTAGACAACATTTTATAAATGTTGCAAAATGAAGTGTTGCCAAAAGTCTTCGTCTCAGTTCGGTTCATACTCGCTGCGGTCTAGGGATTACAATCAGGGGCGGATCTAAGGGGGGGCCGGCGGGGGCCCGGGCCCCCCCAAGAATTTTGGCAAAATAAATGATAAATTTGTGTTCCTCTCGTCGAGCCAATGGATTTTGACTACTTATACTTCAAAAACGGTGTCCGAATAAGGGAGAAAAGAACCCGGAAAGATGGAGACATTTTTTTTTTTGATTGGAAGATGAGAAAGTTTACATGAGAGGCAACCAGTTTAATTAATTTTTGTGGAGATAATATATACAAATCTAGTTAATATAGTTGCAAACAATTTTGACCCCGCCAAGTCCACATTCTTCTTTACTCATAACTTCTTCAAAATTTCGGAAAGAAACACTATCGTTATCTTTAGCACGATATAACGCGACATCTTCTTTACTTAACTCTTGTAATCTTGTTTATTTTTCCAGTGTCTCTTTTATTACACTGTAAGAGTACACGAGATCAAAGCCAATGAATTTTAACTATATGTTTCTTAAATTTTTTGAATAGTTTAGGCATCCCCTTGTTGAAATTCTCATTCTCTGCAGTAGAAGCATGCCTAGCTGCCTGACCACGCGATCTGCTGCTGCCGAACTGAACAGGCCGCCTTAAGTAGACGACTTATTGAACCCCGAAACAAGTTGTCAAAGAGAAAACCGCCTGATCGTTGTCCGCGACCTGCTGTTTACCGCTTATTGCTTAACCGCAGAGTCTGCACTGTCCCTGACCGCAATCAGAGCTATGTCCTGGCTTTCCAGCGCTATCCGCACAACCTGCGCGGACAGATCGCCCTGGTTGCCTGACCATCAGCTAACCGCTACCTTATTGCCGACCTGCCTATCCGCCTATCCAGACCGCACAGGCCGCGCGGATAGAACTCTCAAGTCGCGCAATCTGCCACTTTCACTTCACAATTTTCAACAAGTATCACGCAATATTCCATTTGTTCTAAAACTGATTAAAGATTGAGCTCGGATGTCTCTAAATAAATAAGCTGCAATAAGAAATAATTTTTTTATGACTCAATTGTGATATCTCTACATGCACAAATTTTAGTATAGTCATTGATCATAAAAAAAATTCTTCGCTTTTTGATTGGGCCCCCCCTAATCAAACTTCCTGGATCCGCCCCTGATTACAATAAGCAACCGCACAAACTTTGTAATAAGTTCTTCTCCTTGAAAGTTCTTCTCCGAGAAGAGCTACCATGCAAGCTTTCCGAACAGCTATATCGCCCAACGCTGTTCACTACAAGAAAATTGACATTTAGTGACAAAAATTTTGATCACTAAATATTATGGTTTGGTCACCAAAAACGTTTAGTGACAAAATTAAATTTATCACAAGGTGGTTGCAAAAGGTCCATCACAAAATGTATTTAGTGATCAAATAAATTTTCATGCACATTTTAGTGTCCACTATCTTTCATCATTAAATGTATATTTTTAGTGGCTTTTAATTTTTGTCAATAAATAAACATTTTTGTGACAAATAATTTAGTCACTAAATGTATATTATTATTGACAATATTTTTCGTCACTAAATGCATATTATTAGTGTCTTAGTGACATGTTTTCCTCACTAAATGTACAATATTAGTGATAATTATTTTTTTCATTAAATATATTTAGTGACTAAATTTATTTAGTCACTACTTGTACATTGCAGTAATAACAACTTTTTATTACTAAAATTATTAATCTCTATCATTAAATGTAATAATAAATAAATTATCCAATTGCTAAACTCACCAATGAAAGTGAATTTTTCTTTTAAATTTATTAATAAAAAAAGTGGGAGATAATTCAAAATCTTCAGTATAAACCAACAGAGCTTTTAATTTTATAAACTCAATATTTAAAAATATCATGTAATAAACAAATATGACATCACTATTTTCTTACATGCAACACAAATTAAATAAATGTATTGTGTTGACTCATTATATTGTGATTTTTCCATCCTCTTCAAGCTCTCCGTCTTAAAGTTTCTCATATGCACCATTTCTACGGGATCCGTCTCAATGTTTTTTGGAGGTTCAAATTTTAACTACTTGGAAGCGCTTATTCATCCAACATGCCTTGAGAGCATCATTCACCATGCTCACTCTCACCATGTTTTGAAAACCTGAGGCATAGAATAGAATAATCATGCTCAATAGAAATGAAAGAAAACTACTAACTCCATCAAAACATCTTCCAAAACAGAACAACTAAAGACCGCACATACCTCTAGCCAGAGAAGTAGCCACCCTGCCACCAAGCTAGAGAACCAAGTCAAACCCAAAGCAGTGGCCCCTAGCAAGAAGGTCGATTCTAGCGCCTGCATGCAATACAAGGAAAAAAAAATAGTTCACTTAGTACAAACTGTTCCATAAGTTGTCGAGAGAAAAGGTCTTAGGGGATTCTGAACATTGAAGGCAAAACAATTTTACCAGTAACAGCAAAATGAGATATTTTGCTGCCACCAGCGGAAGAGGGGAGTCCTCCATCAAAACATCTTCCACAACAGAAGTACAGAATATATAGCTGAGACCGCACACAACTCCAGCTATATCTAGAGAAACAGCTACCCTGCCAACATGCTCAAGAACCAAGTCAAACCCAAAGCATTCACACCTTACAAGAAGCCCACGTCTAGCGCCTGCAAAAAAATGGACAGAAGAAAATAGAGTTCAATACTTCAATGTCAAATCTCCAGAAAGCACTAGAGGCTCGATGGGGGTACAAAGAAAGCATTTTGCATTTTTTGATACCCTGTAGGCACATGCATTACAATTGACACCATAAATCAAAAGTAAAAAATAAAAGATCCAAGATGCTCTCAGAATGTGTAAAATGAGCTAATAAAAACATTATTTCTTAAGAAAATTAAGAATAAATAAAATAAAAACATTATTTCTTATAATGCAGAGTTTTCAAAGTAAATCCTTTGCAGTTGAGTTAATTATCATAGACAAAACATAAGAATACTTGAACCTGTCACAAGATGTAACTTTTGTAGAAGCGCTTGAAACATCCGGAGGAGGGTCAAAGTGGAACCCTCTTCTCGTTGCCCCAAACTAGGAATATATAGAACAAATCCTAGGGTTCCCACGCGCAAAGCCCCCGAGCCCGATATTCGTCCGAATATACCTTTACAATCTTCTCCTATATTCGTGACAAATAACGGTAACGTTTCGGGGTGCTGGAGTGTAGACAAAATAATAGTCCAAACTAAACAAAGCATTCATGACAGATCATACTAATTAACAGAATAAAGGTTTTGCCTAAACGACAAACCACCACACATATTCTATCTCAAAAAACATAGTCTGAATAATTATTACAAAGCAAAACAAAACATGAATTAAACGTTTGATGATTCTACTCATCTAGTAGATCATCATCATCCATGTCCAGGTCTACAGTTCCTCTATAATATCCATCGTAGCCTGCAATGAATTTCATGAGTCAGACTATGAATTCATAAACATATGCAGTAACATTTAAAGTAAACTAGCTGTTGGGTACATTGGAAAATGTGTACCTGATTTGAAGAAGCCTAACTTAGCTTAATGATATACATCAAGGTGTATTTGATGTTATTTTGAGTTGACATGTGCAGGTTAAGTAAGTTCTAAAAGTACAGGAAATTATTCTAAGTCCATGTGTCGACACCAGAAAAAGCTATGTCGACACTTCAGAATAATTGTGTCGACACTTGAAGAAGGCTGTGTCGACACAGAGAAAGATAGTCGACCACATTTATGTCGACACTGGGAAGCAGTGTCGAATTACAGAAGTAGAGTCGACAACTGCTGTATCAACACTGGGAAGCTGTGTCGACACATTGAAGCAGAGTCGACACCAGAAGGCAGTGTCAACACATTGAGGCAGAGTCGACACATATTGGCAGGGTCGACGATAGTTGTGTCGACACCAGAAGACAGAGTCGACACATATTGGCAGGGTCGACGATAGTTGTGTCGACACCAGAAGACAGAGTCGACACATATTGGCAGAGTCGACAAAAGCTGTGTCGACACCTGAAGACAGTATCGACACATACTATGTTCTAAATCTATAACAACTGTGTCGACACACAGGACTTGTGTCGACACACTGCAATGTCTAGACTAAGTCATTTTCTGAAGAATGATGAAGTGCTTGAGTCGACACAAATATTCAGTGTCGACTCATTCTCAAGATGAGGTTCTGAAGAAGTTGAGTCGACTTAAAGGCAAACCAGTCGACTTCATCAAAGGCTGTGTCGACACCTAAGTTACTTGTGTCGACACATATAGACAGATGGTCTCGACACTTTCTGACAGTCAGTCTCGACACTTTGCTGTCCAAGACAAAGACATAGGATCTGTTTGAAGATTTGACAGCTGCGGGTTGCAACAGGTTAACTGAAGCTGTCAGACTTGTCAGAAGTCAGTTAGAAACCGGATCAGCCGGTTACCATGAAAAAGGTCTATAAATAGATAGATTCAGAAGGCGATATTAAGGATTTGATTTTGAGAGCAACATACATACAAACTGATTGAAGAATCAAATCAAGAAAGTGCAAGGCACTGAAGAAGAGAAGTTAGTTCTGAAAAATTCAGATAATCAGGGTTCAGAAAGCTGTGATTCAGATGCAGATTTTGCTGCATTCACAAGGCAATTCCAGAGATTCTTGAAGAAGAAGCAGTGGAAGTCTAGGCCCTCCACATCACAGTAAGTTGATCACTATTATCAGAAGAAAAAGTCATCAAGGAAAGAGAAGAGCAGAACAAAGCCCAGCAAAGCCACTACATCAAAGATAGTCTGCTATTGCTGTAATAGGCCAGGACATGTAGTAGCTGATTGTCCTGATAAGAGGAAGGAGTCATCTGATAAAAAGAAGACTCATCAAAAGGGCAAGAAGGAGAAATCCTTTGTTGCAAAGAAGGAAAAGAGCCTAACAGATCAATCAACTTCAGAGTCAGAATCAGAAGCTGAAGCATATATTGGACTGTATGCTGCTACTGAAGAAGAGGAGTTCATGCAATTGCTAGACTCCATCTATGAACAAGAAGATCATCAGTGCATGGGACTGATGGCAGGATCAGAAGAGGACATGTGCCAGAATCAGTCTGGTCCTAATAAGGTGCAATGTCCTTCTATAAAATCTGTTTGTAGTACAAGTGCAGAATCAGCTACATCTGCATCAAGTGATGTAGATGCATCTGAATCTGAAGGAGATGTCTATCAATTGATAGATAAGTATGGGGACTTGTTGCATGCCCTTAAGAAAAGCAAGAACCTGGTTAAATCTCAGGCTTAGGAAATTGCTGATCTAAAGGTAGCTGCAACTGAGTTAGAAAAAGTAATTGATCAGAAGTTAAATGAAATTGCCAAACTGAAGAATATAACTATTATTCAGATGGGAACGATCAACTATAC
This sequence comes from Platanthera zijinensis, assembly GCA_039513925.1. Taxonomy (NCBI): domain Eukaryota; kingdom Viridiplantae; phylum Streptophyta; class Magnoliopsida; order Asparagales; family Orchidaceae; genus Platanthera; species Platanthera zijinensis. Next base: position 211,362,385 of record CM077080.1, read on the forward strand.
CAATGATCAAGTGAAGAGTCTAGAGGCCAGACTAAGAATAGAAAAAGATTTAGTGGCTAGTTACTCTAAGCCAAAGTCTGTTTTACCTTTGATAGATGAGTTTGTCACTCAAAAGAGTAAGGCAGGTTTAGGTTTCAAAGATAACCCCATGGATACCTTATTCAAGAGAAAAGGCAAAGCTCCTGTCCAGCCACAAAACTTTTCAGTCCCTGTTAAGTTTAGAAAGGTGGAAGTGCCTTCTAACAAATATGATCTAGAGAATATTCATGGTCATACTAAGACTAATATTCTGATAAACAAGGGTGTAAAAGCCAACAGGTCTACCCATGTTCATAAACCCCATGGTTATAAGAAACCTGTGGGTGAATCTGCTGCAGCACCAGCACTGGACAGAAATTCTTCTGTCAAGGATGTATCTAGATCTAGATACAATAAGTTTGAATGTTGGTACTGTGGCAAGAGAGACCATTTTGCCTTAGACTGCTGGTATAACACAAGTGTTAGGAAGAACAATAGTCTACCAGTTAGAAGAGCTGCTAGTAGTTTTGTTGGTGCTAACCTAAACCAAGGACCCAAGACTTACTTGGGTTCTAAGGGCAAGTAATTCTGTATTGCAGGATAGTCCAAGTTGCCATGCCCCTATATGGTACTTGGACAGTGGATGTTCCAGGCACATGACTGGAATAAAGGGGCTGCTGAAGGAGTATACATCTGTCAAAGATGGACCTAAAGTAATATTTGGTGGATCTGAAAGAGGGACCATCAAAGGGTTTGGTAACATCTCTTCTAACCTAATTACTATCACCCAAGTGGCTTATGTAAAAGGTTTGAAACATAATCTGATAAGCATAAGTCAGCTGAGTGATCTTGGATATGACATCTCATTTGTTAAGGATGGATGTCATATCAAAAGGTCAAGTGATCAACAGATCATTTTGACTGGGTATAGGAAGAGAAATATTTATTGTCTTAATTTTGTATGTGAGAACAAGGCTTCTCCCATCTGTCTTGTAGCTGATGACAATGCATCTCATTGTGTCAAGTGGCACAAGAGGTTGGCTCATCTCAACTACAAGACAATTGACCAACTCTTTAGCGAAGAGTTAGTGAGGAATGGTCCTCAAGTTAAGTGCATAAAGGAAGGGATATGTTCAGCTTGTCAAAAGGGCAAGCAGTCAAAATCCTCCTTTCATAGCCTTGAAAACAAGGATTCTGTGAGGTTCCTATACCTCTTGCATATGGATCTTTTTGGTCCTATGCCAGTTCATAGTCTAGGTAGGAAGGTCTATACTTTTGTGGTTGTAGATGACTATTCTAGATTTACATGGGTGTTCTTTCTGAGACAGAAATCAGAAATCCCATGTGTCTTACTTAGTTTTGTAAGGCAAATTCAGAATGAACTGAACAGTACAGTGGTCAAAAATCAGAAGTGACCATGACACTGAATTTCAATCTGAAAGTATGACAAAATTATGTGAAGACTTTGGGATTCTCCAAGAGTTCTCCTCACCTAGAACACCTCAGCAAAATGGAATTGCTGAAAGAAAGAATAGAACATTAATTGAAGTTGGTAGAACACTATTGAGTGACACCTCTCTTCCAAAATATTTTTGGGCTGAGGCAGTAAACACTGCATGTCATGTAATCAATAGGGCTTCTATCACCAAGAGCCACAAAATGACTCCCTATGAGATTATGAAAGGTAGAAAACCAAATCTATCCTACTTCAGGATTTTTGGATGTAAGTGCTATATACTTAACAATGACAAGTCATATTTGATTAAGTTTGCTGCCAAATCCCAGGAAGGGATATTTGTTGGGTACAACATAAATAGTAAGGCCTATAGAGTCTTCAACTTGACTACTCAAGTTGTAGAGGAGTCTGTTCATGTTGTATTTGATGAAACAAGATTAATCAACTGTGAGTTGTCTTGTAGATCAAATGATTCAACAGGTATAAGCCAAAGGATGAACAAGCTTTCCATTGCAGAAACATCAAAGGAAGATGGAGCATTGGAAAATGAAGGCTACTGTCCAGGGGGAGTACAAGACCCTTTAAAAGCTGATGAAAACCAGGAGGTACAGCATAATGAAGGAGCTGGAGATGTTCAACCTGAAGGAAACCTTCCTCCAACTACAAGACATCTTAAAGATCATCCAGCTAATCAGATTATAGGTGATCCAAGATAGGGAGTGCAGACTAGAAGCAGAAATCTGAGCACAGTTCTGCATTGAAGTTTCCTATCTCAAATGGAGCCTAAGAAGTTTGAAGAAGCTATCTAAGACCAACACTAGATTGATGCTATGCAAGAGAAGCTGAATCAATTCAGAAGGTGCAATGTCTGGGAGTTTGTTCCTAAACCAAAAGGCCATAATATAATTGGCACAAAATGGATCTATAGGAACAAGTTGAATGAGAGTGGAATAATTGTGAAGAACAAAGCTAGGTTGGTTGCTAAAGGATACAGACAGAAAGAAGGGATTGACTTTGATCAAACATTTGCCCCAGTAGCAAGGCTGGAGGCAATCAGAATGTTCCTTGCCTATGCAGCATATCAAGACTTTAAAGTGTACCATATGGATGTGAAATCAGCATTCCTGAATGGTGATTTAAAAGAGGAAGTCTATGTAGAGCAACAATCAGGTTTTGTAGATCCTCTTAAACCTGATTATGTTTATAGGCTTAGAAAAGCTTTGTATGGGTTAAAGCAAGCTCCAAGGGCTTGGTATGAAACCCTGTCTACTTTCCTTATTGAGAACAAATTCTCAAGAGGGAAAATAGATAAAACTCTATTCCTTAGGGAATCTAAAGGTAAGATCATCTTAGTTCAGATCTATGTAGATGACATAATCTTTGGATCTACTGAGAATAACCTTTGCAAAAAATTTGCCAAACTTATGCAAGGGAAGTTTGAGATGAGCAGTATGGGGGAACTTAAGTTCTTCTTGGGACTCCAAGTAAGACAAGACTGATGATGGCTTGTCCATATCCCAGTCTAAGTTCACCAAAGAGTTGATAAAGAAATATGGTATGGAATCTTCCTCTACCATGAAAACTCCTATGGGAACAAATATGCCTATATGTAAAGATGATACAAGTAAGCCTGTAGATGAGTCTTTATATAGAGGAATAGTTGGTTCTCTATTATACCTCACAGCTAGTAGACCAGATATTATGTATGCTACATGTGTATGTGCTAGGTACCAAGCCTGCCCTAAAGAGTCTCATTATACTGCTGTCAAAAGGATTCTGAGATATCTTAAGGGCACACCTAATCTAGGCCTTTGGTATCCTAGGAATAGAGATTTTCTACTAACAGGTTATTCAGATGCAGATTTTGCAGGCTGTAGAGAGGATAGAAAGAGTACTACAGGTACTTGTCAATTCTTGGGAGGAAGACTGATATCATGGAGCAGTAAGAAGCAGACCAGTGTGGCAATATCCACAGCTGAGTCAGAATATGTTGCTGCTGGAAGCTGCTGTGCACAGCTATTGTGGATACAACATCAATTGAAGGATTATGGTATTCAAGTAAGTAGAACACCTTTATTGTGTGATTCTAAGAGTACTATTTCTATTGCTAACAATTCTGTTTCTCATAGTAGAACTAAGCATATAGAAATCAAATATCATTTTCTTAGAGATGTAGAAAGAGAAGACATCTCATTGGAATTTGTTAAAACAGATTATCAAATAGCAGATGTATTTACTAAGCCACTGGATGAAACAAAATTCAATAAATTTAAAATTGAATTGGGAATGCTGACCATTGACTAGTATATCAATAAACTTTCAAGTGGTATCAACAAACAAATATTGGCTAAGTAAAATGGTGTCGACACTTATAGTAATAAAGTGTCGACTCAGTGAAGTCTGGTCGACTAGTCAGAGAAATTGTGTCGACACAGAGAATATGTGTCGACACTTAAGGGTCAAATAGTCGGCTCATCCAGAAATATAGTGTCGACTTCACCAGAACATTGGTGTCAACACTTACAGATTTTGTGTCGACACTTGGACGAAGAGTCGACACAGAATTTCTGATGCTCTACTACGTATGTCAGGTGTCGACATATCCTCATTTGGTGTCGACACATAGTAGACAGAATTGTTTGTCGAGACAATAGAAGTTTGTGTCGACACATTTCATCTGTGTCGACACATTTAGACTGTTTTTGCCCGGCTTTTGACCTTCTTTCAATAGAAGGTATAAATAGGTCAAGAACGTATTCTGTCGACACGCTTACAAGGTATTCGAGACTAAAACCCTGTGTCGACAATCTCTCTCTTCTCTCTCAAGCTTTCTCGACTGATTCAATGGCGCCTAAGGTTGAAGATAACGTGAATGAAGGATATGAACTGGTTAGGGCTACGTTCGACACCGCCGCATCAGAATTCAAACAAGTGATTTCCCTTATTACTGAAAATGGATTGGAATTTCTGGTTTCTGAACCAACGAAGATCTGAAAGAAGGAGGTCCTTGAATTTTACACTACTGCATCAATGGATTCTTCTGGACTCAAGATCAAGTCCACAGTTCATGACATCAAGGTCAAGCTTACTCTACGGAGTTTAAGAAAAATTCTTCAATTGCCAAGCATTGAGAATGAAGAAGAGGTTCCATCCTCTAAGACAAGGGAGGCTCTCCAATGGTATGGAATGGATCCAACCATAAAGATTGGAGCAGCCATCAATATAAAAGGCATGAATCAACAGGGCAAGTTTCTGTCAGAAATAGTTGGGAAAGTAATTTTGTGCAAACCTGGTGGACATGATAGGATCTCAGCCTATATGTTATGCCTAATGACAAGAATTGTGTTTACGATTCCAACTGACTGGTCAGCAGTGGTATTTGATAAGATCAAGGAAGGAATCAAGAAGCCAAATCTGGCAAGAATTTTGAGTTTATACCTGGTTGGAGTCATCCCAGAGGTTGTGCAACAAATACCTGGGTCTAAGATCAATCACATGAGAAAGATGGACATGAGATTATTTTCAAGGTAGGATAGGGTGCTGTCCAAAGAGATGCCTGAGGTGGACAGACAGGATTCACCTGAGAAATCCCCAGGTCATGAACAAGGTACTGAGCAGCATCAAGAAGAACAAGTTAGAGAACCAGTTGAGGACCTGACAAGATCTTCTCCAGCCCAGCAAGAAACATTACATGCATAGGTGCAGGGGGAGCACGTATTTTCTCCTGCCCAGAATGTATCTACTCCTGACCAGGTACAGGGGGAGCAAGGTCATTTTCCTGCCCAGGACATTCCAAATACTGAACAAGTGCAGGGGGAGAAGATTTCTGAACAAGTACAAGAAGAAGAAAGAGAAAACCTACCAGAAGATCTACACATTCCTGATCCAGATGATTCATCTTCTGTTCAAACTCAGAAGGAATACACTTTAGATGAGTTATTTTCTAATGTTGAAATTGCTACTGATAGAGTTGAGGAAGAGCAAGTAGTTGAGGGGGAGCCTGTGAATGTTGAGGCTGAGCAACATGTCACTGAAACTAATATTCCTCCTACTCCTCCTGAAAGAGTTCAAATAGAAAGTTCATCAGCCTCTGAGACTGAAGAAGCCAGAATGGCTAAGAAGAGAAAGCTCATAGTCTTCAAGAGAAGGAGCCAAAGTTATAAACAAGCACTCCAAACTTCAACTCACCAATCTCTATCTGAATTTAACTACAATAAGTTCATGGTAGATTTGCAAGATAAGTTGGATGAGCAGAGATTAGTAATGGAGAAGTATGTTGATGAGAGCAATAAATCCCTTCAATTTGACTTGGCTCAAGATATTAAGTCTATTAGATTTGAAGTAAATATGAATAAGAAGGAGATGACAGATTGCTTCCATAAGGGAGGTAATGCTGTAGTATTTTTGGCTAAACAACAGCAGTCCATTCTTACTAAAATAGATAATATTGCTTTGAACCAAGGTTATGTTTTGGAAAATCAGCTGAGGATGAATGATAATCTGACTGAATCTCACCATGAGATTCTCAATAAGGTAGTAGATACTGCAGCAGGACTGTCTGCTGCAAGAGCTAAAGAAATGGAAGTTTATGATCAGAAACTCAAGGAGGCTATCACTTCAGTTCAAACTGCTATCACAACCTCTCAGACAGAGATATCTACTAGGCTTCAAAAGTTGAAACCATATTTTCAAGAGGGTGTGAATTATCTTGATGGCCAGATCAGATTTCAGAAGGATGATCTCAGAGACCATATTGAAAGAGAAGTCCTAAAGGGGGAGAGATTATTAGTTCATGCTGGCTCAGAACACACCAAATGGATGACTAATAGTATTCGAGCCCATTGGGATATCCACCTTTATGTGATGATGCTATGGTGGCTGAGTCAAGAATTCAACAAGATTTACTTGATGGCAATCCACCTGAGGTTGCCCAAGTTATTTACCCCCTGCAGATTTTGATATGATTAATCAGCAAGTACAGGCTATGTATAGTCCTCCACAGGAGGTTACAAATGTTGTTATTGAGAAAGTTGATAAGCCTGATGCAGGTTTGAAAGAACAACAAGATGCTCTACTGTCCAAGAAAAGATTTAGAGAGCAAGATGAACTTAGGCCTGACTTTGAGCAATGGAGTCCCACTTCAAGAAACATTATACTGACATCATGGAAGGCTGTAAAGGATCAAGTCCAGGAAAGAGGAAAATGGTATAATGAGATTGAATGGCATAAGTATGAAGCTAGGCAGGAGGCTATAGTTCAATATAGAAGAAAAGCCAAGATGGGGAGGTTACCACCAGATGCTCAGGAGCCATGCAAATATTTTCCAAAGCCCTTTCACTACTTTGAGAGACAAAGGCTCAAGGAAGAAGCTCAGAAGAAAGCTGATCTGAAAGGCAAGAAGCCTGCTGAGGTTGCTGAACCTGCTGTGAAGGCTCAAATTCAATCTGGCAAAGGAATTGTCATAAGAGAGCCTGATCAGTCTTAGCTTAAGCTTACCAGTCCTTTCAATTGTTTTGTAATGTTTTGTTAAGTCATTCAATATAAACATCTGTAACAAATATTTCCAAGTTATAAACAAAACATTGTTCTGTAATCATTTATTAATGTTCATCTTTATTATGTGATGAATTTGCTGAATGTTTTGTTTATTAATGTATTCCTGTAATGTCATGCCTATATACATCATCATATTATATTTTTTAAATGGTGTATATCATTAGCTAAAAGGGTTATGACTTCTCCAAATAGGGGGAGATTGTTGGGTACATTGGAAAATGTGTACCTGATTTGAAGAAGCCTAACTTAGCTTAATGATATACATCAAGGTGTATTTGATGTTATTTTGAGTTGACATATGCAGGTTAAGTAAGTTCTAAAAGTACAGAAAATTATTCTAAGTCCATGTGTTGACACCAGAAAAAGCTATGTCGACACTTCAGAATAATTGTGTCGATACTTGAAGAAGGCTGTGTCGACACAGAGAAAGATAGTCGACCACATTTATGTCGACACTGGGAAGCAGTGTCGACTTACAGAAGTAGAGTCGACAACTGCTGTATCAACACTGGGAAGCTGTGTCGACACATTGAAGCAGAGTCGATACCAGAAGGCAGTGTCAACACATTGAGGCAGAGTCGACACATATTGGCAGAGTCGACGATAGTTGTGTCGACACCAGAAGACAGAGTCGACACATATTGGCAGGGTCGACGATAGTCGTGTCGACACCAGAAGACAGAGTCGACACATATTGGCAGAGTCGATAAAAGCTGTGTCGACACCTGAAGACAGTATCGACACATACTGTGTTTTGAATCTATAACAACTGTGTCGACACACAGGACTTGTGTCGACACACTGCAATGTGTAGACCAAGTCATTTTCTGAAGAATGATGAAGTGCTTGAGTCGACACAAATATTCAGTGTCGACTCATTCTCAAGATGAGGTTCTGAAGAAGCTGAGTCGACTTAAAGGCAAACCAGTCGACTTCATCAAAGGCTGTGTCGACACCTAAGTTACTTGTGTCGACACATATAGACAGATGGTATCGACACTTTCTGACAGTCAGTCTCGACACTTTGCTGTCCAAGACAAAGACACAGGATCTGTTTGAAGATTTGACAGCTGCGGGTTGCAACAGGTTAACTGAAGCTGTCAGACTTGTCAGAAGTAAGTTAGAAACCGGATCAGCCGGTTACCATGAAAAAGGTCTATAAATAGATAGATTCAGAAGGAGATATTAAGGATTTGATTTTGAGAGCAACATACATACAAACTGATTGAAGAATCAAATCAAAAAAGTGCAAGGCACTGAAGAAGATCTTCATCGGAAGATCTAAGAAGACATTCTGAAAGGTTCAACCTATCAGGATCTATCTAAGGAGAATTCGTTCAAGAATTCTGAAGAAGATTCAAAGGGATTGGATAGAGAGGGATCCAGCCATTTGATGATCAAGAAGGAAGCTGTTACAAGTTTCTCAAGAAGCTGTTTGGAAATCAACTCAGCTAGTTCAGATTCAAGAAGCTTTGAAGAAAGCTAAGTTTCAGTTGGTTTCATCCATCAGCTGATCAGGTGCTGTCTTGTCCTTTCTCTCTCAACAAAGGCAAGATTCTATAAGACTCTTTTCTAATTTCTGTAGGGTCTATCAATATAGATCTGAGTTGTAAGCCTATGTTATAAAGGCTGAGTGTAGGAGAGTTGATCTCTGAGTGGTAGGGCTGTTGCCTGAGTATAGGAGAAAGTTTTTCTCTGAGTTGTAGACCTTGTGTCAAGGCTGAGGTAGGGCTGTTAAGTCTGAGTTGTAGGAACCTTTCCAGGTTCTGAGCTGTAGGATCTGCTGATCTGAGTTAAAGAGGAAGTTTAGCCAAATCTAGCACACTGCTAGATAGGTGAAGGGGGAAAGTGGATGTACCCAGACCTTGGGGAACCACTATAAAACTGTGTGCAATCTGTGTTGTATGAATTTCTGTGATTGCTGTGCTGTGTGATTTAATTCAGTTATTATATTCTGCCTAAAAGTGAGAACAAGCATTAGAACCTATTCACCCCCCCTCTAGGTGTTTAGGTAGTCTTGAAAGTAAAACTATCACTAGCTCTTACTAAATGAGATTAGCACTTCTAGCAACGGTGAAGTAACTCTGTCAGCATCTCATCCAGTCTAACTAGGACTAGTCACATTACCTTACTCATTACTGATCACTATGTGCCTCACAAACACATGTGGTGTAACGCCCCAAAACTCAGAAGTGAATCGGGCGGTGTTTTGAGCCAAGTTTGTGTCTAGGAAGGGTGAACATGACCTGTGACACGGGTGTGTCACAGGGCGTATCGTGCTCGGGTAGTCAAGTTGAGGTCGACGAGCGTTGAGTGCTCGAACACGGCCTATGACACGGGCATGTCAGGCACGCGGCCTGTGACACGGGCGTGTCATATGACCATGTACTTCTCTGGAAGTTTAGTCCTATGTCGACTGAGGGACACGGCCCGGAACACGGGCGTGTACTGTGTGACACGGGTGTGTCACGCCTGACACGGGCGTGTCGCCACCCGTGTCCACCAAGTGACGTGAATGTTGGCGTGAAGGTTATTTGTGACACGGCCCCTGGTCACGGGCGTGTCGAGTACCCTACACAGGCGTGTCAGGTTGGGACACGGGAGTGTCCCAACCAGTGTCCTTTTCTGTGCTCGATATTAGTGGCTGGATCGAGGCACACGGCCTGGGACACGGCCATGTGCAAGGCCGTGTTCGGCCCAGGATTAAGGAATTTCAGGCTAATCTGAGCCGTTCGTTTTCTTTAAATAAGATCTAACAGCCCAGAGGAGTTCCTGCTTGTGTTTAGTCCAAGATTAGAGGTTTAATTCCTCATTTCATCCTAAACTCTCTCTTTTTAAGAAGTTAGAGAGAGGAGAGAGCAAGGAAAAAGTAAGGGAGGAATCCGGCCACCGACAGAGAATCGGAGCACGAAAGTGAGAACCGAGACCAGATCTGTGGAGAGAATTCCCTTGTGAAGCCTTTCATCCGGCTAGTTTTTCATGGCGCCTAAGCAGACTTCAAAGGCAACGATTCTCAACTTGGACATGTGAAGTCTTCTTCCTTTCTGCATGGGAAACCCGATCCCGCGAGTGTGCGGTGAGTGCGCGGTGTTCCTTGGGATAGATATGTGAAGTCACCCTTATTTAGAGTCCGGAATCGAAGTACGGGCATAGACATTGTGTGTGAAGCCTACCCGGTAGTGTTTGTCTGGATCGGTGATGTTGCATTGCATGAATAGCCGGAGAAGACTCCGTGCGTTGTTTTCGGGTTTCTACGTAGTAGATTACAACAGGGATCCTTGGGGATTAACTCCAAGGCGCACCCGAAAAACTGGGCGGAAACGTGATTCTGCTAACTTGGCGGCCGGGGAGCCAGCCTTGAACATAATTGGGTTATGTGATGTTTTGAAATGTATTAGGCTCCGGGTGAAGCTTGGCCCGCGCGTACGTCTTAAAGTGACTAGGCGGCGTGAGCAACGGGCGGGTGGAAACGGACCTGGGCTTTGCGATTCGGTGCTAGAGGCCCTAAAGTGGAACTGGCAGTTGGCATAGTCTTGAGTCTTGGACTGCGGTCGGAAAGACTCAAAAATGCTCACAATGTTTGCCATCCTGAGGGTGGTGGTGAAGCAACGGAATTGACCGGATTCACTGAGAATGTGGCCTGAGTGCACGAGGTGTTTGACCGAGCGATCCTACACCTGTGGCAAAATATATATTTACACTTTACTATTTAGCCGGACTAATGATATGCAGGGAAGGAGCACCGCCGTCCCGAGTAAGGGGCGGGGTCATTATAATTTAGTCAGCTTTAGCTGACCGTTGCTTTGTTTGCCACCGTGCGGTGGAATTTTGCTTGCAGGTGCTGCGGAACCAAACGTCAAGTAGCGGGCTAAAGCCCAAGTTGCTGAGCTGGCCCTCGAAGGCCAAGCGAACCGTCGTTTTACTTTTGTCATGTGTGGCCGGCCTGTGAGCCGATGTATGTAAAACATTATATTGTTAAGTGAACATTTGTAAGGCCTTAAGGCCATGTACACTTTTGTATATTTGATGTATTTCATTCCTGTGGCATAGTGGACATTCATGTCGTGGTTGTGCAAATTCTGGGTTCTCTTAAATTATTTAAAAGCTTCCGCTAGAATTATCTGTGTTTAGGACGAGTAGTTGAGTTTTTGGTATTATTCTGTAACCCTTCCGACTGTCCGTGGTATATGACGTCGGGTTCCAGCTGGACCTTCTGTTATATGCCATATGACGGATGAGGGTGTTATAATTTGGTATCAGACTAGGGTGTCGGTCGTCTGTATTTGAATTCGTGGGCGAATTCTTTTAAGGGGTGGTGAACACATGTATGTGCGTCATCGTTATAACATAAAAGAACCCATGAATGTCCACTTAGGAATAAAAAAATACACTTGTTTTGAGGAACCTGAGTGTTCTAGTGATTGCTTTTAGCAATTTGTGTGTTGCCTAATCAAAGGTTTATGCTATTATAGGTTTCTAAGAGCGGTGCTGGGCAATCAGAACGTCCGCAATCAGCGGAAAGTAGTGCACCGAGTGACGTGCCTATAACACCTCCTTCAGCAGAAACCATCAGATTGGTGGCTGAAGCAGTCTTTGTTATGATCAATGCCCAACAAGTACAGCCCGTACTGTTGGGTCCGGCGTTCTTTCACTTGACCCGTGGCGTTTTGCTACTTATTTAAGAAATTAAGTAGCGTCCTCTCCAATAGTTTGGGCTTTTGGTGTAGTTGGGTATGCGCTTGATCCTTCAATTGGTATCAGAGGAGATCACGGGTTCAAGACCGGGAGGGCGCTATTAAATCCCGATTTTTCCCTTCTACCTGTGTGGGTCCGGCGGGTCAGGCAAACCGTGGACATATTGTAACCCCACCTCTAAGCCATGTAGGCTATGTGGTAACCCCACCTCTGAGCCGACGGGTTGTGCTGGACGCCGGGGGGGGATTGTTGGGTCCGGCGTTCCTTCACTTGACCCGTGGCGCTTTGTTACTTATTTAAGAAATTAAGTAGCGCCCTATCCAAAAGTCCGGGCTTTTGGTGCAGTTGGGTATGCGCTTGATCCTTCACGCACCACCTGCTAATGAGCAAGAACCGATTAGAGTGGCAGAGCCGGGATTGGTAGAACGCGTGGTAGTTGATCCGGTAGCACCAAAGAGAGCCACGAAGAAACAGCTCTAGCATGTGATGAGCTTTAATCCTCCGATGTTCGACGGGATGGGAACGCCAACTCAAGCTGAGGATTGACTCTCTACGATGAAGAGGATCATGAACGCCACAGAAACTATGGAGTGGCAGAAGACCACAATAGCGACCCTCCTATTGGCTGGTGAGGCAAGGATGTGGTGGGACAAGTTGGAGGTTCATCTCTTAGTGGGAAGGCAACTTGCCGAAGTACCGATGGAGGAATTCTCAAGGTTGTTCTTGGCCAGATATCTACCTTCTGCCCAGAAGCTTGAAATGAAGAATAAGTACCTTGGATTGACTCAGGGAGCGAGTAGCGTGGATGAGTATCTCCACGAGTTTACTCGGTTAGGTTGTTATGCTGGTGCTATGTTTACTGAAGAAGAACGAAAGACCAACCGATTTTATGAGGGCCTACGGGGCGACCTACAGCTACTCCTCGCTGGGCCTAAAGCACAGGGCTTCCTAGCCTTGGTTAATGCGGCTCGGTCTCTGGAAAGGGTCGCGAAGAAAGTTCAAGAGAAGAAGGAGCCAGGGGAAAAGAGGTCAGAGTTCAAAATGTCGAGTTCAAAGTCTGGTTTTTACAGATGGAACAAGAAGCAGAAGACTTCAAGTTCAGCCCCTTCGTCTGGTGCGACGGGGGCAAACTCAAGTCGAGTCCCAAGAGCGTGCTACAACTGTGGAAAGGTGGGGAATTTTGCACGTGAGTGTAGGAGCGGATGTGCAAAGTCCGAGAAGAGGACTGGAGCAACTTATGAGGAAAAGAGGAAGACGGCGGAGTCGACCGCATCCCACCATGCTCCAGCCCAACCTAGAGTTTACAACCTTAATTGGTCTGCAAGAGGTCATTAAGCAAGCTGATGTGGTGATAGGTATGAGTTAAATATTTACTGTTTAGCTTTTGTAGTCGTTACATTTTTACATGTTAGCTTTTAAATCTTGGTGCTAGGCTTTGTGTTAGTTTTTGATAGTCCGGCGAGAGCCTTGTTTGATACGGGAGCTTCGCATTTCTTCTTGTCCGAAAGATTCGTATCGCGCATCGGAGTTCCTTCCTCGATGGCAAAAGACAAGTTAGATGTGTTGTTGCCCAATGGGTGCTCAATGCGTGCGGATAGAGTCTGTGTGGTAAAGATTTAGATCAGGGATCAGGAGTTCGTTTTGCAAGCGTTGGTACTGCCGTTAGCTGAGTTCGATGCAATATTTGGAATGGACTGGCTCTCGGAGCAGCGAGCATGCAATGATTGCAACCGTAAGGAGGTTAAGTTGGGACTGAATACTGATCAGGAGACTACGTTTGCAGGTATGAATGGGTCGAGCAAGATTATGATGTCGGCTCTTCAGGTGATTAAGGCAGTTCGGTCTGGGGCTGAGTTGTTTGTCATTTCAGTGCAGGCTTCAACGCCTAAACCTAGTCTTGACAGTATTGCAGTTGTGTCCGAATATCCTATTGTATTCCCAGACGATCTCCTGGGAGCCCCTCCTCTGCGGGAGATTGATTTTATAATTGAGCTGGTGTCGGGTGCCAAACCGATGTCACGCTCTCCGTATCGGATAACGCCTAAGGAGATTGAGGAGTTGAAGGTGCAACTGCAAGAATTGTTAGAGAAAGGGTATGTGCGTCCAAGTTCGTCTCCTTGGAGCGCACCGGTCCTCTTCGTTAAGAAGAAATATGGGAGCTTGCGACTCTGTATCGACTATCGTGAGTTGAACAAGCTTACGGAAAAGAATAAATATCCGATCCCAAGGATTGACGATCTATTTGATCAGTTTGTTGGGTCAACAGTATACTCGAAGCTAGATCTGAAATCCGGATACTACCAACTAAGGATAAGAGAAAGTGTCATCCCAAAGATAATGTTCAGCACGCAGTTTGGGCATTACGAGTTTACGTTCATACCGTTTGGATTGACCAATGCGCCATCCGTGTTTATGGATTTGATGAACAAGACGTTCAGAGAGTACCTGGACCATTTCGTGATAGTATTTATCGACGACATCTTGGTGTACTCGCGGTGTGAGGATGATCACTACAAACATCTGCATATGGTATTGGAGACGTTGAGGAAGAATCAGTTGTATGTTAAGTTCTCCAAGTGTGAGTTCTGGTTATCCTCAATCGCTTTCCTTGGTCATATTGTTAGTGGTGAAGGCATAACGGTGGATCCGGCGAAAATAGCGGTGATTCAGAAGTGGCCAGTGTTGACTACGGTGGGGGAAGTACAGAGCTTTCTGGGGCTAGCCAGCTACTATAGGCGCTTCATAAAGAACTTCTCGCGGATAGCGCTACCACTCACGTCACTGACAAGGAAGGATCAAAAGTTTGTGTGGATGCTGGAGTGCGCACAAGCTTTTGAAGAATTGAAGAGGCGGTTGGTCACGGCGCCTATTTTGCGTTCGCCGAGTGGGTCTGAAGGGTTTGAGATTTATAGTGATGCTTCGGGCAGTGGTTTGGGCTGTGTTCTGCTATAACATGGGAGTGTAATAGCCTATGGATCACGACAGTTGAAGGTTCATGAGAGAAATTATCCGGTTCATGACTTGGAGCTAGCGGCTGTGATATTTGCTCTAAAGCTGTTGAGGCACTATCTTTACGGTGTGAGGGTCAATATCTACACAGATCATAAAAGCCTGAAGTATTTGCTAGATCAGAAGGACCTGAACATGAGGCAGCGGAGGTGGATGGTGTTCCTGGGGGACTACACTTTCAAAATACATTATATGCCCGAGAAAGGAAATGCAGTGGCGGATGCGTTGAGTCGTAGGGCACCTACGCAAGCCAACTGGTTGGCGGTGCATGATGAGAGTTTGGTCCATGATTTGGAGGCTTTGAAGATCTCCTGCATTGATAAACAGGCTGGTGCCGAGGCAATTTTGTGTTGGACGGAGGTGCAGAATGACCTAACTGATAGGATTTGGCGGGCTTTGGTTTAGGATAGTAGTATGAAGCAAATCTTGGATGAATCGTTGGATGGGTCAAATTCCCAATTTGCGGTTGAAGATGGACTGCTAAGGAAGGACGGTCGCCTATGCATCCAGAGTGTGGATAACCTTCGGGAGGATTTGATGTATGAGGCTCATCATACCAAGTACACAATCCACCCGGGGAGCACAAAGATGTATAGGGACTTGAGAAAGTTGTTTTTGTGGCCAGGGTTGAAGAAGGATGTAGCACTTTATGTGGCGAAGTGCCAAACTTGTGCCCTGGTGAAGGCGGAATGCCAGAAGCCCGGAGGTTTCTTGAAGTCCTTGCCTATCCCGGAATGGAAGTTCGACGACATTTTCATGGATTTTGTGCATGGTTTTCCAAGGTCGCAAAGGGGAAATGATGTCATCTGGGTGATCGTAGATAGATTGACAAAGGTATCGCACTTCATCCCGAATAGGAAGGAAGATTCGGTGGAAAAGTTAGCCAAGCTCTATGTGGATAATATTGTATGGTTGCATAGTGTGCCACGCAATATTGTTAGTGACTGAGACGGACGCTTCACATCAAATGACTGGAGGCTGGTGCATAAGTTGTTGGCAACTAAGTTGAGTTTCAACACAGCCTTTCATCCGCAGACGGACGGTCAGACTGAAAGGGTAAACAGGACGATGGAGGACATGCTTCGCATGTGCGTCTTGGATTTCGGAAAGCAGTGGGAAAATCACTTGTACATGACAGAGTTTGCTTACAATAACAGTTTTCAAGCGAGTATTGGTATGGCATCTTTCGAGGCCCTGTATGGGAGAAGGTGTCGCACGCCGTTGTCTTGGTTGGAGACAAGCGAGTCAAAGTTATATAAACGTCAGGCAGTGGAAGACGTCACTTCAATGGTACGTACGATTCAGAAACGGTTAAAGATCGCCCAGGACAGACAGACAAAATACTATAATGCCAAGCATAGGAATATGGAGTTCAACGTTGGCGATTGGGTGTACTTGAAAATCAAGTCATTTAAGGGCGTCTCGTGGATTCGACGCTTGAAGAAGCTGAATCCGAGATACCTTTGACCATTTGAGATCCTGGAGCAGATTGGCGAAGCAGCGTATCGATTGAAGTTGTTAGTGGAATTGAGTGGGCTACACGATGTATTCCACGTTTCGGTATTGCGGAAGGTTATACAAGAGCCTTCTCAGGTTGTTGTGGTCGATCAAGTGCCAATTGATAATGGGTTGACGACCAAGGTCAAGCCTGTTCGCATTGAAGACTTTGAATTCAAACGGCTCCGCAATAAGGAAATCAGAATGGTTAAAGTCCGTTGGGATAACTACGGACGAGAGGAGCTTTCTTGGGAACGAGAGCAGACTATGTTGGAAGCATACCCTGAATTATTCCACGCAGGTAATCTTTAAGTTGTTTTATGTACTTTTACATAATTTCGTGGACGAAATTCTTTAAGGGGGTAGATTTGTAACGCCCCGAAACTTAGAAGTGAATCAGACGGTGTTTTGAGCCAAGTTTGTGTCTAGGAAGGGTGAACACGGCCTGTGACACGGGCGTGTCACAGGGCTTGTCGTGCTCGGGTATTCGAGTTGAGGTCGACGAGCATTGAGTGCTCGAACACGGCCTGTGACACGGGCGTGTCAGGCACACAGCCTGTGATATGGGCGTGTCACATGGCCGTGTACTCCTCTGGAAGTTTAGTCCTGTGTCGACTGAGGGATACGGCCTGGAACACGGGCGTGTATTGTGTGACACAGGCGTGTTGCCACCCGTGTCCACCAAGCGACGTGACAGTTGGCGTGGCGGTTATTTGTGATACAGCCCCTAATCACAGGCGTGTCGAGGACCCGACACGGGCGTGTCAGGTTGGGACACGGGCGTGTCCCAACCCGTGTCCTTTTCTGTGCTCGATATTAGTGGCTGGATCGAGGCACACGGCCTGTGACACGGCCGTGTGCAAGGCCGTGTTCGGCCCAGGATTATGGAATTTTAGGCTAATCTGAGCTGTTCATTTTCTTTAAATAAGATCTAACAACCCAGATGAGTTCCTGCTTGTGTTTAGTCCGAGATTAGAGGTTTAATTCCTCATTTCATCCTAAACTCTCTCTTTCTAAGAAGTTAGAGAGAGGAGAGAGCAAGGAAGAAGGAAGGGAGGAATCCGGCCGCTGACAGAGCATCGAAGAACGAAAGTGAGAACCGAGACCAGATCCGTGGAGAGAATTCCCTTGCGAAGCCTTTCATCCGGCTAGTTTTTCATGGCGCCTAAGAATACTTCAAGGGTAACGATTCTCAACTTGGACATGTGAATTCATCTTCCTTTCTGCATAGGAAACCCGCTCCCGTGAGTGTGCGGTGAGTGCGCGGTGTTCCTTGGGGTAGATATGTGAAGTCCCCTTTATTTAGAGTCCGAAATCGAAGTACGGGCATATGCATTGTGTGTGAAGCCTACTCGGGCGTGTTTTTCTGGATTGGTGATGTTGCATTGCATGAATAGCCGGAGAATACTCCGTGCGTTGTTTTCGAGTTTCTACGCGGTAGATTGCAATAGGGATCCTTGGGGATTAACTCCAAGGCGCACCCGGAAAACTGGGCGGAAACGTGATTCTTCTAACTTGGCGGTCGGGGAGCCAGCCTTGAACATAACTGGGTTATGTGATGTTTTGAAATGTTTTAGGCTCCGGGTGAAGCTTGGCCCGTGCGTACGTCTTAAAGTGACTAGGCGGCATGAGCAACGGGCGGGTGAAAACGGACCTGAGCTTTGCGGTTCGGTGCTAGAGGCCCTAAAGTGGAACTGGCCATTGGCATAGTCGGGAGTCTTGAACTGCGGTCGGAA
The DNA here is from genome assembly GCA_039513925.1 of Platanthera zijinensis. Lineage (NCBI taxonomy): Eukaryota > Viridiplantae > Streptophyta > Magnoliopsida > Asparagales > Orchidaceae > Platanthera > Platanthera zijinensis. The sequence continues at coordinate 211,380,352 of CM077080.1, forward strand.
AGACTCAAAAATGCTCACAATGTTTGCCATCCCGAGGGTGGTGGTGAAGCCACGGAATTGACCGGATTCACTGAGAATGTGCCCTGAGTGCACGGGGTGTTTGGCCGAGCGAGCCTACACCTATGGCGAAATATATATTTGCACTTTACTATTTAACTGGGCTAATGATATGCAGGGAAGGTGCACCATCGTCACGAGTAAGGGGCGGGGTCGTTATAATTTGGTCAACTTTAGCTGACCGTTGCTTTGTTTGCCACCGTGCGGTTGAATGTTGCTTGCAGGTGTTGCGGAACCAAGCGCCAAATAGCGGGCTAAAGCCCAAGTTGCTGAGCTGGCCCTCGAAGGCCAAGCGAACCGTCGTTTTATTTCTGTCATGTGTGGCCGGCCTGTAAGCCGATGTATGTAAAACATTATATTGTCAAGTGAACATTTGTAAGGCCTTAAGGCAATGTACTCTTTTGTGTATTTGATGTATTTCATTCCTGTGGTATAGTGGACATTCATGTCGTGGTTGTGCAAATTCTGGATTCTCTTAAACTGTTTAAAAGCTTTCGCTAGAATGCTCTGTATTTAGGATGAGTAGTTGAGTTTTTGGTATTATTCTATAACCCTTCCGACTGTCCGTGGTATATGGCATCAGGTTCCAGCTGGACCTTCTGTTATATGTCATACGACGGATGGGGGTGTTACATGTGGGCACACATCACGTGCAACATTATCAAATGTGGAATAATGTGTTGTGATCAATAATATTTAGATTAATATTTACAACGACTTTCAATTTCAAGTTGAATAATTCTTGAATCAACTTACAATGAGAGGACGTTAGGTTATCAAATATGGAATAACCAGTATCCAACCATCTTGGGTTTTCATCAAGAGATTATTTGGGGTTTTCAGTCTGTTACTTATTAGATGCTTGAATGTTGACAGCTATAGGCTCGTACGTATCAAAACATAAACGTTGGAGGAAAGTTTCATATTTATATGAACTTTAATCTCATTTCTCTCGATGTTTTGATTGTGAGAGCTCTATTTAATCATTTATTCAAGGCGTCTGCAACATTATCTTTCGATCTCACATCAACCAGGGTCAAAATCCCTTGACTTGTGAGAGAGGTCAACCAGGTCTGTTTCATCCTAAGTTGCCTTCTTTTGTCATTGAACAAAGTGTTCGTGGCAATCGTTTAGTAGCCTGATTTTCGAAATAAACTACAATAGAACTCAGTTTCAGGCTCGACAGTGGAATGTCCATCACCAAATCTCTTATCCACTATGTCTTTTCACTAGCTGAAGCTAGAGCATAGAGTTCGGATTCCATAGATGAGAGTGCAATGCACGACTGTCTCTTGGACTTCCAGGCTACAACTGCTCCTCCTAGTGTGAAGAGGAATCCACTAGTGTCTTGCTGTCGTTTACTTCTGAGCACCATGATGCATCAGAATATCCTTCCAAAACTGGAGGATGACCACTATAACATAAAGCATACTGTCGTGTGTGCGCTTTAAGTATCTCATCAGCCTATCAAGGACATCCCAATGGTCTTGGCAAGGATTGTTAGTGAACCTACTTAACATGCCGACCGTAAAGGCTATGTCAGGTCTCGTATAGACCATAGCGTACATGAGGCTACCAAGCAGTTTAGAATAACCTAATTGTCGAATCACATCTCCATCATTGGGCTTTAAGCGGTTAGAATAGTCGTATCGTGTCTCAGCCGCTTTACGTTCACTGTATCCCCACATGTCCAACATGGACTGGATGTAGTGGCTTTGACTTAGGGAAATGCCATGTTTCTCAAAGCTCACTTGCATACCTAGTATAATGTCAACTACACCGAGGTCTGTCATGCTAAATTATTTAATTAGACCTGACTTTACGTCATCCACTTCGGATTGATCAGATCCTATAATAAGCATATCATCCACATACAAACATATTATGGCAACTTTGTATGATCTATGACGTATGTAAAGACATTTGTCCGAGAGACTCAACATGAATCCCATGTTCTTTACTGTATAGTCAAACTTCTTATGCCATAATTTTGGTGCTTGTTTTAATCCGTATATCAATTTTAATAGCTTACAGACCTTGTTTTCATGACCGTCTACAATAAAACCTTCAGGTTAACTCATGTAGATCTCTTCGGTCAGATATCCGTTCAAGAACGCAGTCTTAACATCCATTTGATGAACAATAAAGTTCTCAATGGCCGAAATAGCAAGAAGAACCCTAATGGTTGCTAAGTGACACACAGGTGAGTATACATCAAAGTAGTCTACTCCACTTACTTGTGTGAAACCTTTAGCCACCAGACATGCTTTATACTTAGCTACGCTACCATCGGGATTTAGCTTCTTTTTCAGAACCCACTTGCACCCTACAGTTTAGCCCCTTTTGACTTATCAACTAACGTCCAGGTGCCGTTCTGAAGGAGAGAGTTCATCTCTTCCTCAATGGCTTCTTTCCAGAGTAGGGAATCCCTTGATCTCATCGCTTCCTTAAAGGTAGATGGATCATCCTCAATGTGGTAAGTGACAAAATCACTACCGAAGGTCCTTGGGGTTCTCTCTCTCACTGAAGTCCTCGTAGACTCTAGGCCAGATTTATCTACCGAAACGGAATAGGAGGTGCTCGGTACTGATTCAGGATCTTCCTCAGTAATAGTTGCTTGCATACCTGTGATCGTTAAGTTCTTATCTTTGAGGAATTTATCCTCAAAGAACACCGCATCCCTAGATTCTATTATAATATTATTAGAAATATCAAGGAACCTATCTGCAGCACTATCTTCAGCACAACCTAAGTAGACACATGTATTAGTCCTAGGTCCAACCTTAGACCGTCTAGGGTCAGGAACCCTGACATATGCTATACAACCCAGGTATTAAGTCTAGTTAAAAACGGGGGTCGCTTAAACCAAAGCTCGTAGGGTGTAACCTCTAACTTAGCATGAGGAACTTTATTCAGAATGTAATCCGCAGTCAAGACTGCTTCTCCCCAATAAGTAGAAGGCATGCCTACAGTAAGCAGCATAGAGTTCAATATTTCTGTTAACGTTCTATTCTTGCGCTCGGCTATGCCGTTAAATTGGGGGGAGTAAGGAGCAGTGGTTTCTGCTATGATGACCTATGAAGCAAGGAAGCATCTGAACTCACTAGACATATATTATCCTCCTCTATCACTCCTAAATCTCTTTATTTTCATGCTTAATTAGTTTTCTACCCTGGTTTTGAAAAGACAAAACTTTTCAAACACTTCGTCTTTAGTTTTAAGTAACGAAATATGACAAAACCTTGTGCAGTCATCTATGAACGTGATCATATACTTTCTTCCACCTCTAGTGACAAAACTCTTAAAGTCACAACTATCAGAATGTATAAGCTCAATAGGTGTTGTGCTCCTAGTAACCGTGTTAAAACGTTTCCTAGTGATCTTAATCTGAGAACACACTTCACATTTTCCAAGTGGAGACTTAGTGTCTAATGTGATCTTGTGAGTTCTAGCTACTTGGAATATTTTCCTGTAGTTTACGTGTCCTAGTCTCTCATGTAGAGTCCTAGGGATAACTAAATTCAATTGAACTTGTTGCATTATCTCATTTGCTAGACTCAGACGGTACATCCTATTTTGGACGTATGCACATCCAAAGTAGTGAGAGTTAACTAACAGAGTCACTCTACCGCTACAGAAGTTAATGTACATACTAGCATCACACAATAAACTAATAGACACTAAGTTAATAGATAAAGAAGGAATAAATTTTACGTTCTTTAAAATTAAAGACTTACCTGAGGAGAGCATCAGAGTTGTGTTCCCCACCTTTAATACGTCAGTTGTTCCTCCATCTGCTACAGTCACTGATTCCTTTGCATTCTTCAGCTCTGTCAAAGATTAGCATTATTACAAACGTGGCACGTTGCCCCAAAATCTAGGAACCACTCTGTGCTGGCCTGCTCGTGTCCGACCATGGCAATAAAGTCGGATGGCTCAGCTTGGCTGACCAGATGAGCCTGGTTGCCCTCTTGTGGTGCTCTAGTTCTCTCCTTCCTCGGTAACTTGCAGTCAGATGCACAGTGTCCCCACTTGTTGCAGTTAAAACATTTACCCTTAAATTTTTTAGAGGGTCTACTCGGTCCTGCAACCTGCGGGCTACAATGAGACGTTTTGGTCTTGTTAGGGGGAGAAGCACGCATAGAGCTTGAAATCATGTTGGCAGCAGCCTTCTGCTTGCCAACAACTTCCAAAGCATGCTTCGTCCTGTTCTCATCATCAATGCGTATGAAATGCTTGAGGTCGTTCAGACCAACCTGCATCTTTTAACGATACATTTCCGTTTTGAAATTGTACCACAAGGAGGGCAACTTATACACAATTGTGCCCGCAACAAAACTATCGGGCAAACTAATAGACTCGCTATGCAAGGAATCAATCAAATTTTCAAACTCTGATACCTGAGGGAGAATGGCTTTCTCCTTGTCGAAGTTGAAGGAGTGGAATTTATCCACCAGATGATCCTTGAAGAGGTCCTCCTCCTGCTTGAAATGCTCCTCCAGTGCATCCTATGCAGGGATTACCTGTTGAATTGCCTCTCCTCTAGCCTGACCAAGAACTACATCAAGATGCAGTCTGCAGCAATGTCAGCACAAACAGTCTTGATGGTGTAGAGACGTTCAGGTATTTCATCCTGAACTGTGTGTTCAACTTCCAATCGTTGAACTCGGAGGCTGTGAACTTCTCCAATTTGTTCATGGGCACAGGAGAGGAGAGGCTGGAGTTCCTCATCTTGACTTGCTTTGCAAATCCTAATAGGATCCAAGAAACCCATCACACAAGAGAGAGTAGAATGGAGACGGCTACACTGGATCGTCTTTGTAGGCAGCAGTTCAAGTCGTCGAAGAAGCCCTAGATCGGCTTCACTTGAGTAGAGCACAGGCGGTTAGATCGAGAGGAGCAGATCTAGACAATCTTCGCGGGATCAACAAATCTTGCCCTAACTTCGGCTTGACCTAGCTGCGGTGATTTGCGAAGGCAGCGACGGCCTCCTGGGCAAACAGAGGAGAAACCAGGCGGCGGGTCGCGAAAAAAAAACAGCGGTGACGTAGTGAGTCCTAACGAGCAGCGGAGGATCTCCTTGGCGATCGCCGATGGGAGCGAATGGAGAGAGCTCCAGGGAAGAAACGCAAACGGCGACGGCGACGAAGCGATCAACGACAACTGTCGGGCAAGCCCTAGAATCGCGAACGACGACGGCGACGATGCTATCGGCTTGACCTCCGGGGAAGATGCGAACGGTGACTTGAGGGACGCGATCGTCGAGCCCTGATGTCGCGAGCGAAAAAACACTCGATCAGCGACAACTGTCGGGCTTGACCTAGAATCGCAACTGAGAGAGGAAGGGGGAAACGGAGAGGAAATTTCAAGAATGTAGAAGCGCTTGAAACATCCGGAGGAGGGTCAAAGTGGAACCCTCTCCCCGTTGCCCCCAGCTAGGAATATATAGAACAATTCCTAGGGTTCCCACGCGCAAAGCCCCGAGCCTGATATTCGTCCAAATATACCTTTATAACTTTAACTACAATTACATGATTAAATAACAAATGTGAATTGCTTTCAGCTATGAGTAATAAATCAATATCATATTATCTATTTTGGAAAGTGTTGCGGACTAACTCGACATTCCGATCGGGCCTGAATTCTTGGACTGTCTTAGCTCTTGGAATGGTCGAGTACGCACACAGTCAATGAAAATAGAAAGTTGACAAGGTTATTTTTTTGACGTGAAAACCCCCGGAAAGAGATGAAAAATCACGTGACCGGATCTGTGCCGACCAAACCTCCACTAGATCTGAGTGCTGTTACAGAACATTTTCAAGAACTCGAGGGCGACATGCTGTCTCTCATTATAATTATTAGGGAGAGAGTGAGAGAACCTGGAGGGTGACAGACCACCACTCACAGGGCTAATTATTTTTTCGAGTGCTGCGGGGAGCGATGCGCTCGTTATATTCTGGAGTCTTCTGATAATTCCTGGAGGCGGGAGCAGCTTGTTGTACGCGTTCTGATGTCTGGAGCTTTGAGGCTCGGAGACACGTTAGCACGCCTTACCCTCCGCTTCTTGTCTCCGATTGTCTTTTGGAGAAGCGTAGTTTGGTCGTCTTATCGGTAGATGGAGTGCTTATTCTAGAGCGCGTGGTGCGCTTGTTGGCAAAGAGCGCGCTGAGAGTTTGCTGGAGGAGAGCGCGCTAGGCGCTTGCTGGAGGAGGGCACGCTAAACGATTGTGGGTAAATAGAGAGAGAGCTCAGGGCGCTTACAGAAGGAGAGTGCGTGGAGCTTGGGGAAAAGAGACCCGCGTTAGGGAGCGACATGTGTGAGAGTGTGCGGGAGCATGCAGGGGAGAGATGCGTGCAAGAACACGCGAGGGAGAGGAACACGCGAGAGCGCGCAAGGAAGTGATGAGCGGGAGAGCGTGCAAGGAGGCGACGCGCGCGGGAGCGCGCAAGGAGGCGGTGCGCGTGGGAGAACGCAAGGAGGCGGTGCGCGCGGGAGCGCGCAAGGAAGAGGACGCGTGGGAGTGCGCAAGAAAGATATGTTTGCTAGAGTGTGCAAGGAAGAGAACGTGCGCGGGAGCGTGCAAGGAAGGAAACGCGCGCAGGAGCGCACAAGGAAGAGAACGCGCGCGGGAGAGCGCAAGGAAGAGAACGCGCGCGAGAGCGTGCAAGGAAGGTAAGACGCACAGGAGCACGCATGGAAGAGAACGCGTGCGGGAGCGCGCAAGGAAGAGAAAGCGTGCAGGAGCGCGGAAGGAAGGCAAGGTGCGCAGGAGCGCGCAGGGAGGCGATGCGCGCAGGAGCGCGCAGGGAGGTGATGCGCGTAGGGAGGAAACGTGCGCAAGAGCGCGCAGGGATGCGATGCGCGCAGGGATGCGATGCGCGCAGGAGTGCGCAAGTAAGAGAAATGTAGGAGGGATAAAATTCCTAGGAGGGTTTCTCAGACGAAAAAGATGAAGATCTTCGAAGGAGGCGTCGAAGACGAAGGAGATCTTCAAGGAGCGCTTGAAGGCCTTTGAGGAAGGAGGAGATGGAGGAATGAGAGAGAAAATCCGCAGGAGGATTTTCCCAGGAAGGAGAGAATCCTCATTAAAGGGGCATATGAGGCCCTATTTATAGGCTTCATGGGTGGTTATGGTGATTACGTGGATATTCGTAGACCGTAATCACCTCACTTAATATATGGAGACCAAATTAATATAATATTAATATTTATATTATTTCATTTGACTTACTAAATATAGCCCCCTCTAATTATGACAACTCATTATCATCATAATGGGTTGACCATGCTAAATTTGGCCACCCATTATCCCATTACAGAACGATCATGCAGGCGGTTACGTGGGTCGTTACCCACTTAACCGATGACGGCGATCGCGGGAACATGATTTAACGGTGGAGGATTAGCGATGACCAAGGATCCGGCCAGCGGCGGCCGACCGATGGTAGAATTCGGTCGATGGCGAAGGCCGGCTGAACAGAGGAGGAGACTGAGATGACAAAGGAAGAGACCAGCCATGATGGCGGAGGCCTACGAAGATAGCGACGACCGCGGCATTGGGAGACGACTGCGGCGGCGGCCGTGGAGATTTGAAACGACGACAACGGAGACCGTGGTGTTAAGAGGCGACGACGACCGCAAAGTTGGGAAATGATGGCGGCGGAGGCCGCGGCGTTGTTTGACGACGACGGCCGCGGCCGCAGAGTTTTGATCGATGGCAAAGGCGGTTGTAAAGTAAGGAAATGACGGCGGCGGCGGCATTGGGTGACGACGGAGGCGATGACCGTGGAGTTTTGAAACGATGGCGAAGGCGGCCGTAAAGTTAGGAAACGACGGCGATGATGTCCACGACACTGGGAGATGGCGATGAAAGCATCCAAGGAAGGGAGGGGGGACATAGCGTCGGCATCCCCCACAAAAACTGTCGCACTATCCCCTAAGGGGGTGGGACAGTTGACCCATGACTCCCTTTTTGGGAGTGCACTCCCCAACAGGGAAGTGCCTCCCATCGCTACCTTTGTCGTGTAGGGCGATTGCCGCGTGGGAGGCCCCATAGAGCAGCTCGGGTGGCTGCGACGCGGGGTTGCTATTTGCGAGAGATTATTGTGGTTGTGCTCACCGGATCCGCGGCTCGATCAAACCCGTTTAGGGGAACCCAATCACTTGCCCCCCATGTCCTCAGGCTCCGCGGTCGGATTGGAAGGAGTCCGGGGACTTAATTTTCGGATTGCGTGCATAAATACGGTGTAGATGATTGGTGTAGAAAAGGTGTGGAAGTTGCACTAACCTCCGAGCGAAGTGGTCACTGGTTTGTGCGTAAAACAAAATGCACGGGAGGTGTAGAGGTTAGACCGTATAGGGGACGGCTTGCGTGCAAGGATTTGCATGTACAAGATGTGTAATGTGCATCATGCATGCTCTGGGATATGCACATGAGGTGTGCTTAATGCGCGCAATGTGTTCGATTGTATGTAAGAGTGCAATGTGTACAGAATGGTAAGATACACTTGCAAGTCTGGAGATAAAGAATCTGCACATGGTGATGCCCCTGTGTTGATATATGTGGTGGGCGCAGTGTGCGCGGGGTGTACATTTTGACGTTGTGCGCGCATGGAGCGATATGCACAATCATGTCTTGTGCGTGCGCAAGGCACAACATGTGTAACGTGTACAAGAGGTGTGATGTGCGCAGTATATAAGGTGCATGATGCATTACGGGTGTTGCATGCAAGATGCACGCTGCATACGCGATGTGCGCAATGTGTAATATGTATGGCGCATTGAGCGCTCATCTGTGGAAGGGAAGAGGTCGCTGAGATGCGGAGTTTCAGGTTCCCCCGAGTGTGTCACCGAGGTACCTATTGTATATGGTTGGAAGGACAGACTTGTTGTGGCATGATACATGGATGTAGACACGGTGCCTCCATTCTTATTGGGGACGAATGATACCTTAGTTGGCGAGGTTCATGCTATTTTACGTAAGTTTGGCGTGCAACGTCGTTCTGCGCGAGACTGACTTGCGACTCTTGCTCGTATGAGATTGGCTCGTGACTCTTGCTCGCACGCGACTGGCTCATGACTTTGCTTGCGTAATTTGTGACCGCAGCTTAGTTTGCACGAGGCTGGCTCCCAGCTTTGCTTGCACGAGGCTGGCTCGCGACTTTGCTTGCACGAGGCTTGCTCGCGACTTGATTTGCACGGGTCTGGCTCGCGGCTTAATTTGCACGAGTCTAGCTCGCATCTTAGTTTGCACGAGTCTGGCTCGCGGCTTGGTTTGCACGGGTCTAGCCAGCGGCTTAATTTGCACGAGTCTCGCTCGCGGCTTGGTTTGCACGAATCTGGCTCGCAGCTTAGTTCGCTATGAGCCGAAGAGGCCAAAATCCCTTTTGCGAAGATCTTAACACTGAACACTCTGTAAGGTAAATGCCAGAGTCCCTTGTTGGGAACACTGAACACTCTGTAAGGAGAGAGGCCAGAATCCCTTGTTGAGAACACTGAACACTATGTAAGGTAAATGCCAGAGTCTCATTTGCGGAGATCTAAACACTCTATAAAGTAAAGGTCAGAGTACCTTGTTGGGAACACTGAACACTCTGTAAGGGGAGAGGCCATAGTCCCTTATTGGGAACACTGGACACTCTATAAGGGGAGAGACCAGAGTCCCTTGTTGGGAACACTGAACACTCTGTAAGAGGAGAGGTCATACTCCCTTGTTGGAAACACTGAATACTCTGTAAGGGGAGAGACCAGAGTCCCTTGTTAGGAACACTGAACACTCTATAATGGGAGAGGCCATAGTCCCTTGTTGGGAACACTGAACACTCTGTAAGGGGAGAGACCAGAGTCCCTTGTTGGGAACACTGAATACTCTGTAAGGGGAGAGGTCATAGTCCCTTATTGGGAACACTGAACACTCTGTAAGGGGAGAGACTAGAGTCCCTTATTGAGAACACTGAACACTCTGTAAGAGGAGAGGCCAGAGTCCCTTATTGGGAACACTGAACACTCTGTAATGCAGTCATCAATAAGATTGGAAATAACACTTGATGTTTGTCTCACGAATGTTAAAAATACAAAATACAAGCAGTGATGATGGAGCTCTGGATTCTCATTTGGCAGAAAGCAAACTCTTCTTTGAGATGTTCATCCTGGGGATCGTCTCAGTGCCGGATCATTCTTGATATATTGATTCAGAGCCTTTGTTTTGGAGAGAACTCTCGAGGTACCCAAGGCGAACGAATCGTTCGATTTCTGTCTTCAGTATTGAACAATCTTCTGTATTATGCCCGTGACCTTGATGGAAGTTGCAATACTTAGATTGGTCCCCTGAATTTAGAGTAAAAGTCATTGGCCTTTGGAGAGACGGATGGTTGCGTATGGCGAGCAACACTTCCACTCGCGAAGTGTTGAGGGGAGTGAAGGCTTGATGTTGGTGATACCCCTCATCCCATCGAGAGTTGACGCATCACGAGTTGAACTTTTTGGGAACCGACACTTGTGTCAACCCTTGCTCTCGTTTTCTCTTTGAATTATTTTTGAATTGTTGGTGGTGTGCTTTGATTGCATCGTCCGCGACGATCTGGGCATCGATCCGTTGAACAAGATCAGAATAGCTGGGTATAGTTTCTTGTACTAGTGCGGAGTGGGAGCCACTAGGGCAGAGCCCTCCAAAAAGAAATCTGCGTAGGAGTTCCGCTTTTATTCCAGGGATTCGTCGTGCTTCAGTAGTGAAACGACGAAAGAAATCTTTAATGGTTTCCCTTTCACTTTGACTGATACCGGACATCTGGGAAGGATCGTTGAATATCCGGTGGCTGGCGATGAATTGATCCGTGAATTGTTGTGTTAGTTCTGTGAAATCCTTGATTTCTCCTTCCTTTAGGGACATGAATCATGTGCGATCTTTCCCTTTCAAAGTTGTTGGGAAAGCTTGACACAATAGTTGATCTGGGGCGTTGCAAAGTTGCATCATGATTGCGAAGTGTCTGACATGCTCTGACGGGTCACTTGTACCAACGTATGCCTCGATCTTTGGGAGCTTGAAATCATGAGGGATTGGGTGTGCCCGAACCTCGGGTGCAAATGACGAGTAATGATGGAGAGGACGGCTGGCGGGAGCGACATATTGCTTGGCCCGCTCGCGTTCTTCTGCAATTAAGTTGAGAACTTATTCGCGTGTTAACCTTTCAACTTATGTTGACCTGATGTCTGTTGCTTCTAGGTGATTGTAGTGATGCTGAACTTTAGATACTTTGTCTAAACGGTCTCTACGGCCATGGACATCCGCACTGGGGAGTTCTTCTTCTGGTATGACGACACGCCGGTGAGGGGGAACTGGACCAACCAGCCCACCGAGTGTTGTCCCTTATGTCGTGCGGGCAACTTCTCCCGCCATGGTCTTTAGTTATGAGTACCGTTGTGTTTAGGGTACTTTCTTTTGAGGATGTTGGGTACTCGCTTCCCACAGACGGTGTCAAACTATTGCGGGCTAACTCGACGTCCCGATCGGGCCCAAATTCTTAGACCGTCTTAGTTCTCGGAACGATCGAGCGCACACACAGTCAATGGAAATAGAAAGTTGACAAGGTAATTTTTTTGACATGGAAAACCCCGGAAAGTGGTGAAAAACCACGTGGTCGGATCTGTGTCGCTCAAGCCTCCACTAGATCTGAGTGTTGGTCTAGGGCTTTTTTAAGAACTCGAGGGATACATGCCGCCTCTCGTTATAATTATTGGGGAGAGAGAGAGAGAACCTGGAGAGTGACAGGCCACCACTCACAGGGCTAATTTTTTTTTTCGAGTACTGCGGGGAGCGATGCGCTCGTTGTATTCTGGAGTCTTCTAATAATTCCTGGAGGAAGGAGGAGCTTATTGTACACGTTCTGATGTCTAGAGCTTTGAGGCTCGGAGGCGCGCTTAGCACGCCTTACCCTCTGCTTCTTGTCTCCGGTTGTCTTTTGGAGAAGCGTAGTTTGGTCATCTTATCGGTAGATGAAGTGCTTGTTCTGGAGCGTGTGGTGCGCTTGTTGGCAAAGAGCGCGCTGAGAGTTTGCTGGAGGAGAGCGTGCTAGGCGCTTGCTGGAGGAGGGCGCGCTGAGCGATTGCGAGTAAATAGAGAGAGCGCAGGGCGCTTGCAAAAGGAGAGTGCGCGGAGCTTGGGGGAAAGAGACCCGCGTAAGGGAGCGACATATGTGAGAGTGCGCGGGAGAGCGTGTAAGGAGGCGACGAGCGGGAGAGCGTGCAAGGAGGCGATGCGCGTGGGAGCGCGCAAGGAGGCGGTGCGTGCGGGAGCGCGCATGGAAGAGGATGCGCGAGAGTGCACAAGGAAGATATGCGTGCTAGAGTGTGCAAGGAAGAGAACGTGCGCGGGAGCGCGCAAGGAAGGTAACGCGCGCAGGTGTGTGGAAGGAAGATAACGCGTGCAGGAGCGCGCAAGGAAGAGAACGTGCGCGGGAGCGCTCAAGGAAGAGAACGCGCGCGGGAGTGCGCAAGGAAGAGAATGCGCGCAGGAGCGCGCACTGAAGAGAACGTGCGCGAGAGCGCGCAAGGAAGGCAAGGCACGCAAGAGCACGCAGGGAAGAGAATGCGCGCAAGGAAGAGAACGCGCGCAGGAGCGCGCAAGGAAGAGAACGCGCGCGGGAGCGCGCAAGGAAGGCAAGGCGCGCAGGGAGGCGATGCGCGCGGGAGCGCGCAAGGCAACGTGTATAGGAGCGCGCATGAAGGCGATGAGTGCGGTAGCGCGCAAGGAAGGCAACGTGCGCAGGAGCGCGCATGGAGGCGATGCGCGCGGGAGCGCGTAAGGAAGAGAAATGTAGGAGGGATAAAATCCCTAGGAGAGTTTTCCGGACGAAGAAGATTAAGATTTTCGAAGGAGGCGTCGAAGACGAAGGAGATGTTCAAGGAGTGCTTGAAGGCCTTCGAGGAAGGAGGAGATGAAGGAGGAATGAGAGAGAAAATCCGTAGGAGGATTTCCCCAGGAAGGAGAGAATCCTCATTAAAGGGGCATATGAGACCCTATTTATAGGTTTCATGGATGGTTATGATGGTTACGTGGCTATTCGTAGACCGTAACCACCTCATTTAATATATATAGCCCCCTCTAATTATGACAACTCATCATCATCATAATGGGTTGACCATGCTAAATTTGGCAACCCATTATCCCATTACGGAACCATCATGCAGGCGGTTACGTGGGTCGTTACCCACGTAACCGATGGTGGCGATTGCGAGAACATGATCGAACGGTGGAGGATTAACGAAGACAAAGGATCCGTCCGGCGGCGGCCGATCGACCGCAGAATCCGGTCAGCGGTGAAGACCGACCGAACGGAGGAGGAGACCCGGATGATGAAGGAAGAGACTGACCATGATGACGGAGGCCTACGAAGATGGCGACGGCCGCGGCATTGGGAGAAGACTGCGACGGCGGCCGCGGAGCTTTGAAACGACGGCGAAGGCGACCGTGGTGTTAAGAGGCGACCGCAAAGTTGGGAAATGATGGCTGCGGCGGCCACGGCGTTGGTTGACGATGACGACAGCGGCCGCGGAGTTTTGAAACGATGGTGAAGGCGGCCGTAGAGTTAGGAAATGACGGCGGCGGCGGCGGCGTTGGGTGACGATGGCGGCGACGGCCGTGGAGTTTTGAAACGACGGCGAAGGCGACCGTAAAGTTAAGAAACGACGGCGACGACGTCCCCGACGCTGGGATATGACGATGAACGCGTCCAAGAAAGGGAGGAGGGAGGTACCGCCGACGTCCCCCACGAAAACTGCCGCACCACCCCCTTAGGGGGTGCGGCAGTTGGCCCACGACTCCCTGTTGGGGAGTGCACTCCCCAACAGGGAAGTGCCTCTACCAGCCAATGGGGGCTGGACGGCGGGATTAAACCCATTGGATTAATCCTGCGGGATTAATCCCCTAATCCCCGCAGGATTAATCCCCCTATTTTCGCGTAGGGGTGCAAATGAGTCGTGCTTGACAAAATTTTCGAGCTCATTTATCCCAGCTCGAACTCGAGCTCAATGCTAAATTATCGAACTTGAGTTTCGAGCTCGCGAGCTCGAGCTCGAGCTGCTCGCGAGCTTTTTAGCTCATGAGCTTTATTTTTTTGTTTTATTTTTTTTAAAATGTTTAAATTAATAAAAAGCTCACAAACCGGCTCGCGAGCTCATGAACAACACTAGATGAGCTCGAGCTCGAGCTCAACAGACTCGAGCTCGAGCTCAACAGACTCGAGCTCGAGCTCAACAGACTCGAGCTCGAGTCGAGCTTTTTTCGAGCCGGCTCAACTCAACTTGCACCCCTAATCCCGCGGAGATTAATCCCGCGCAAAGTCGCACTGCGCGCGGGATTAACTCAGCGCCCAATGTGCGCGGGATTAATTCCGCGCGCACTGATTAATCCCACGCGCACTGTGCGCGGATTAATCCCCCGCACGCGGTGCGCAACCAACTCCCGCGCACGCAGCGCGCATGAGGATTTTTGACGCGGGGGGGGGGGGGGGGGGGGGCGGGGGGGCGCTCCCCATCGCGACCTTTGTCGTGCAGGGCGTTTGCCGCGCGGGAGACCCCATAGAGCAGCTCGGGTGGCTGCGTCGCGGTGTTGCTCTTTGCGAGAAATTATTGTGGTTGTGTTCACGGGATCCGTGGCTCGATCGAACCCGTTTAGGGGAACTCCATCAGAAAGCAAAACTGTCAATGGGATGAAATCAGAAGTTACCCGCATCTCTCCAATACAGAAAAGGAGAAAAATTATGTGTAACTTATGAAGTCTTAGAAAATTGCGTCTTTACGAATTACGATATATATTTCAAATAAAGAAACTACTGCTGAGAAGTTAATCAGCAGAGAAGTGAAGGTATAAATAAGAAGTAGGAGTACCTGTAGGATGGGAAGCTGCGAGGAGAAACTAATCAGATAAAACCAAGAGTAGAAATCTTATCTTCAGTTTCAAAAGAGGATGCCCTCTTCGTTTTGAAAACTCCTTATAACCTTGAAATTACGGGAGGAAACCATAAAAATGAATAAAGAATACAGTGGAAGTTATAGCCAAACGTGGAGAGATTTATCATCTCCAAAACGCCACAGTGAAAGTTACAGGGCATGTTTTGGAAGGCTTTTTACTTTCTTTTCATTTTCTCCAAAACGTCACAGTGCTAATTAAGCTGTTTGTTTTATCTGCCGGTCAAAAGCGAACTAGTCAAAAAGCACTTTTATCGGTCTATTTGAAAAGTCATGAGATAGCACCAGTACAACTGCGTTTTTATTTTCTCTCTCGCCCCCGATTTCCCGATCTCGTGCTTCCCGAGTTTGCAACTCCGCCGGCCACCGGTCTCCTGAGTTCGCAACTTCGCCAGCCGCTGCTCTCCTGAGTTCGCAACCCCGTCGGCCGCCGCTCTGGTTCGCAACTCCGCCGGCCGCCGCTCTCTGAGTTCGCAACCCCGCCGGCCGTCCTGAGAGTTCGCAACCCCGCCGGTGATTGTCGATTTCCTTCTAGATTTCGATTTGTAGGTATGAATCCATCATCTCTTCCTCCGTTTCTTTCTAGTTTTTGGATTTTCATGAGATCTATGTTTTTTTTTAATTTTTCCCATTCCAAAAATGCTTCTTCTTCTTTCTATAAATCTAATTTATTTTCTCCTTTTCCCGATTTTTTTGTTGTGGTATCGTTTCTCCCATTTCAGATCTAGGGTTATTCTCAAATTTTTGTTTCTCATTTCAGAAATGCCTTTTCCTCTCCCATTTCAGATCTAGGGGTTTTCTTCATTATTTTATTTGAATGTAAATTTTTTTAATCTGCCTTTATTTCAAAGAAATGTTTATGTTTAACTAAAAAGTGTTTGTAAATGAAGAATACAATTTCCACTGTATTAGATCTGTTGCATAGAAAGGGAACCTTGACACACCTGTTAAGATGTTACCGTGCAACCATGAGGTCACAGGTTTGAGTCTTGGAAGCAACCCTTTGCAAAGACACTGGGTAAAGTTTGTCTACCTTTCGCCCTTGTGATGGGGGCCGTCCCGGGCCGTCCCGGGCCGCCCTTTCTATTATTATTACTATTTGAACTGTTGCATGATGCTTTTTTTCATATATGTTGTACCATCCAAGTGCATCTGTATTTTGGTATATGCTTATGCTTGAATTATGGAGGTTTTGTAGCTCTTTATTTAACCCTCTTGTTGAGACCAAGCGGTCTGGCGAGTTGAGACCGGGCGGTCTAGCGGTTTTGCAGTCTGGCGGCTTGTCCCAACGGTTTGGTAGCCGGGTTGGAGACCGGGCGGTCTGGCAGTTTGTCTGGCAGTCTGGAGGCTCCTCCCAGCAGCTTGGTGCCGAGATGTTGTTGGCTGGTGTCTGAGAGTCTGAGCGATCTGGCGGCTTGTCTATGACGGCTTAGAGATATTGGTCGTTTGTCCTCCACAATGTAGTGGCCGTGCGGTTAGGCTAACCGCCCGGCTTGTGCGGCTTGTATAGTTTTGTGTTCATGTAATTATTAGTCCCACATTGCTTATTTGTAATCTCTCTTCTCTCCTCCATTCTATAAAAGAGATGTCATACCTTTGTAATAGATACCTTTTTGGATAATAAAAATTTTGTTACTCCAATTTTGTAGTCTCTGGTTTTCTGTTCGCACAAGATATCAGATGACTCGATCTTTTCCTCCTGATTTTTTGAGCCCTCTCTGTCCGCACGACCTATCCGCGCGGCTTGTTCCTCTTCTCTCGCAACCTGTTCTCGCACCTATTTCTTCCCTTGTCGCGCCCTGTTCGCGCGGTTTCTTTTTTCCCTTGTGTGAGCGACCTCTCTGCCCCTCCTTTCTAGTCGCTTCTGCTCTTTAGTCGTCGCGACCTGTTCCTAAGTCGCTGCGACTTGCTCTCCTTGGCCCATCTCCTTTTTCTAGCCGCTCATGCTAGTTAGTCGCCGCGACCTCTTCTTAAGCCGTCGCGACTTGTTCTTCTCTCTGCTCTCTTATATGACAACCTCTAATATCTCTACCTCCACTACTCCTGTTTTCGCTCCTCCTACTCCTTCGGGCAACCTTGACACCGTTTCCAAACTCGTCGGTCCCAACTACCCGGATTGGAGTGTCTCCTTCACCTTCCTTCTCTGATCTCAACGCAAACGTCATCATCTCACCGATGAACCTCCTCTGTAAGATTCCCCTCTTTTTGATGATTGGGATGCCAGCGATGCCCTTGTCAGCACATAGTTGGCTTACATTCTTTCTGATGAATGCCTACCCGTCATCCTTCATGATGAGACGGTCAAGGCTGCATGGCTTTATCTTGCCACTCTCTACTCCAAGGTGGCTCAGATGTCTCGCATCTATACTTTGTATGCGGACCTCTTTTCCCGTCCCTCCATGTCTCCTGCTGCTGTATACCAACAAGTTCAGGCTCTCAGAGCCGAAATTCTCTAGAATCTCCCCTTCTCCGCGGATCTATCCGAGCAACACAAACACTTCAAGGAGCTTCTAGTTGTGTGCTATCTTCTACGCCTACCTGAGTCCTATGATATGATCCGTCAACAGATCCTTTGTAAGACCCCTTTTTTTTCTTTTTCGAACACCGGGGTCTTAGCCCAGAATTGCCGCTTTGCGGTGGCACCGACTCACGGGAAGGTCGCCACTACAAAACGCCAACTTTGCCGACCCTTTTCGATCACAAGAGAGAGAAGTAAGTATACATAAATGTAAACATGTCCACAAAAACACATAAATAAAAAGGATCACATCAGGTCCATCAGTGTATAAAAATAGAAAG
The DNA here is from genome assembly GCA_039513925.1 of Platanthera zijinensis. Lineage (NCBI taxonomy): Eukaryota > Viridiplantae > Streptophyta > Magnoliopsida > Asparagales > Orchidaceae > Platanthera > Platanthera zijinensis. The sequence goes on from CM077080.1 coordinate 211,398,173, forward strand.
TACTACATAAGATCAGCTCAGATGAAAATCTATGAATGGGCTCGAGCCCGGTACATCAGAGTCCTCACGACAAATTACTCATCGCGGAAGCTATAAAAATACTAATCACTCACGGAGCTGGTCGTAGGTGCACCGGTGCTAGACTGACCCACCTCCATGCGCACCGTACTCCGTTGGTGCTGGTCCCTGTCTCCCATCCGGAGCTCCTGTAATGTTGTGGTTCGAAAACCATTAGTCATAAAGACTAAGCCCTATCATACCCTACCCCTCCCCCCACGACTCCTAAGCACCGAGCGGAGAGGAGGAAAGGGAAGCTACAAAGGTGGAGAGTAATCAAGCAGATGACAATGGAACTAATCTAACAACTATCATGGTGTATAAACAACTATCTAGAATAAAGTACATCTAGCAATTCTACGGTAGTGAGTAATAAAGTAAACATGTATTAAGTGGCAAATATATAAGAAGGCGGATAGAGAACAAATAAGTAAATAAGTAAGTAAGTAGGTAAGTAAGTAAGTAAGTAGGTAAGTAAGTAAGTAGGTAAGTATGTAAGTAAGTAACCTTAATTTATATGAATGCCCATACAAACTTATAAGTTAAGGGGTCTTCTGCAAGGCTCCCATCGTATAAAAAGTCCTATACCGATTTATACGTTGGGGTGTCGGTTGTATGCAAATATGAGTGTAGTGATATGCTATGCCATGATTCATGCAAGTGCAACTCACGCACACGACTCTATGCGCACAAACCTTTAGTTCCCCCTGTTCGGGCAGCTAGCTTCACTCCCAGGAACCTCCGTAGTGGCAAACGGAGACAGTGGGTCGGGCCCCCCACTCCTAGGCGGGTATCCACACTATCGGGCCTAGACCTTCCGTACGCCCCTAGAAGAACACAACCTAGAGTATCCGCGTACTAGTGCTGGCTATATCCACCAGACTTCTTTGGCTAAGTGTCCCACACCGCCAAGTCAACGTACCGATGTCGGTGTGAACGACAATCAAATACCGAAGACCCACCACCTTTATTCTGTACTCAAACCCTCGAGCCCTCGGCTCCCCGGACTGTCCCGTCCGTACATCTACCTTCAGAGCTACCGTCTGAATGGCAACCAAACCAACTTATTCTACTTTCCTAGCTATCGAGGTGTGTGAAAGTGCAACCCTAGTTATACTAGTTGCTCTTCAATTTATTATTCCTACGGTTTACGTTAGCCCAGGACTGCCCCCGGTATTCCCCGTGAAGGGCTCTCAAAGGGCACTAGGAACTATGATGGTAGATGAAGCCCACCGTTCCCTTTCGCAAGGAACTTATTGTTATTGGTTGATACCCATTACCCGATCCCTTTTTAAGTTACTTTAGATCTAGCCCTAGAGTATTAAGACTCTTCCTCTTCTACCCGGGGTGGACGATCTTTCGTCGTTCCCGACACCACTTAACACTAGCCACTCTCACACTCTACTTATCCTGACTTCCAACAATGAACTTAAACTTAGCTTGCACTATCCAAACCAACAACTACCAAAATTCCATCTCCCCAAGTTCATTACCCACTCTAGTTCAGTTTCCGTGGTTTTACTATATGTAGACCATCCTAAGATACATGAGGTATATAAGGGGAGGTACTCAAAATTGTCTTCCAAATCTCCTATAATATTTACTGGAGGCCTATCATGACATAATATAGCTAAGACCAAGATTTCCAAATTTTTCCTATTTATCGGGCATTTAATTTATTTATTCTAAGCTTCCAAATGCCCTAGTATGAATATGAAGTGCACTAATGAGCCAACAATAAATCATCATAAAATCAATAAACATTATATGAGGCATTTAAGCAGTAATTGCAAATTTTGAGAAATTTCAGAGGTGTTTAGGCCTATATTTCCTAATTTACCAATTTAGGCCACTTCTACCATATTATGAAGCAAGTACTGTAAATACCTCAACCCTAGCAGATGCGGGAGATGCCGAGGCCAGTAGAGGAGGCACCGACATTCTATCGGTGCAACCAGCCGGGGCACATTCGGAGGAACTGCCCCTTGAGGGAAGCCCCTCCTCTAGCACCTCAGCATGCCCCACCTACCCGGAAGTTTGGTGGCCAAGGACACGACCGAGGACGTGGATTTCAGGATGGAGATCGTAGATCGGATAGAGGGCAGGTTTATGCCATGGATCTTGCTCAGCCCCGGAACCCGGAACGGGTGATAACAGGTACGTCGATGAATTAAGCTTTCTTTTCTTTCCTAGAATCTAGATTACATGGGTATAAAATTGCTTGAAATATGAAGGAAAAACTATAACTAGATATCTAAGACATTTAACCAACTCAGGGGTAGTGATGGTATGCGACAAGCCTGCCCATACCTTGATTGACACGGGGGAATCACACAACTTCATCTCGGAGGAATTTATCAAGGACCTGGAAGGCATCAAATACTACTAGGGAGTCACCAGGTGGGTGTATCTCCCAAATGGGATGGAAGTCTTGTCGACGACAAAATGCCATCTAAGGGTGACCATTGATGGGTTAACCCTAAAGGCTCTGACGATGATCTTAAGCTTGGTGTACTTCGACCTCGTATTGGGAATGAAATGGATCACTTGGAACCATGCTCAGGTTGACTTACCGACAAGGAAGGTCGTACTTAGATACGACAACATTTATACGACCTTCGAAGGTATTATCCCAGTTTCTCACCATCTACTCTCTTCTATTCAGGTCATCAAGGCCCATATGCATGGAGACGAGGTCTACCAGGTGTTATTCGAGATGATTGAGGTCCAGGACCCTGTAGCCAATATTCCAGTGATGCGGGACTTTGTAGATGTATTTCCGGAGATGTTGTCAGGGCTACCACCGCATCGGGAGAAGGATTTCTAAATACAGCTCGTACTGGGGGCTAAGTCGGTATCCAGAGCTCCTTATCGGATGGACTTGAAGGAGTTGGTGGAGTTTCGAAGCCAGCTTCAGGAGTTAGTAGAAGCTGGGTTTGTTAGGCCGAGCTTTTCGCCATGGGGAGTTCTGATGCTATTCATGAAGAAGAAGGATGGGACACTCCGAATGTGCATCGATTACAGGGTACTAAACAGGCTGATAGTCCGAAACACAGATCCCCTACCGAGGATAGACGAGTTGTTTGATTAGTTTGAGGGAGCTTACAGGTTTTCAAAGCTGGACCTGAGGTCAGGGTACTACCAGATGCAAATTTAGGAGGTGGACATCCCGAAGACCGCTTTTAGCAGTAGATACGGGCTGTATAAGTTCATCGTGATGCCCTTCGAGCTCATGAATGCACCAGCCGCCTTCATGAGTTTGATGAACCAGGTGTTCGAGGCCTACCTAGATGTCTTCATCATAGTGTTTATTGATGACATCCTTATCTTTTCGAGGACCGAGGAGGAGCATGCACGTCATTTGGATTTGACTCTGGTGAAGCTCCGAGAGCACAGGTTGTAGCTAAGTTCAGCAAGTGCCAGTCTTGCATGAAGGAGGTGGCCTTCTTGGGGCATATTATTAGTGGAGCAGGACTGACAGTGGATTCAACAAAGGTTAAGGCCGTACGGGATTGGCCACCACAAAAGAAGTCCACCGATGTGAGGAGATTCCTCGGGCTTACCGGTTACTACCAGATGTTCGTAGAGGGATTCTCTCAGATTTCCCTCCCTCTCACATCTCTGACGAAGAAGGAGACTCGATTTGTTTGGACACCGTAGTGTGAGGATGCCTTCCTGGAGCTGAAGGGTCGGCTTACCTCGGCCCCTATCCTTGCCCTTCCATCTGGGAAGGAAGGATTTCAGGTTTATAACGACGTATCGTATCAGGGGATGGGTGCTGTTCTAATGCAAAATGGGCACGCGATAGCTTATGCCTCCAGAAAGTTGAAGAAATATGAGCAAAACTACCAGGTGTACGACTTGGAAATGGGAGCAGTTATCTTCACTCTGAAGATCTGGCGGAACTACCTCTATGGTGTCCACTATGATATCTTCTCAGACAACAAGAACCTAAAGTACGTGGACATGCAAAAGGAGCTGAACATCCGACAAAGATGTTGGGTAGAGTTTTTGTCAGACTACAAGTATACCATGCACTATCATCCCGGGAAGGCCAACATGATAGCAGATGCTCTGAGTTGGAGAGCCACCACATCAGGAGCGGAGCCTCAGGTGATGGATATGGAGCTGGTGCAGATGTTGGAAGAGATGCAGATATTTCTGGTATCCGAGGACAATCCAGAGCTTTACGAGGAGTACCAAGCATCGATGAGTACTACTGATGACATCCGGGATCGCATCATGGTTGGGCAGAGGCTGGATGCGAGGATGAAGCCGATATTAAGGGCCTTGGAGGAAGGTATGTCAGGGGATTACTCTCTGATAGATGGGTTGCTATGCTTTAGAGGCCGAGTTTATATACCGGTAGAAGGCCGAATTCGAGAAGATATCATGACAGAGGCACACTGTAGTAGATATTCAGTGCACCCTGGGATCACGAAGACGTCAGTGGATCTGAAGAGGATGATGTATTGGCAAGGCAAGAAAAATGATATCACACAGCAGGCCTTTAAACTGAACCACATAGAGCAGGTATGGTTTCACTCAACTCGCTGTTCACACAACCACGACACTAAAAGTCATCGGCGCGAGCTAAGTTTCCCCGTAACCCGTAAATCGATCAAACAACGTACATAACCCGATTATGTACAATGATGGCTCCCGGGCCACCAACAATGGCAGAATCATGCTTCTACCCAGATTTTCGGGTGCGCCTTGGGGTTAATCCCTAAGGATCCCTGCTGCAATCTACCACGTAGAAACCCGAAAAACACAAAAGGCACGGAGTCTTCTTCGACTAACAATGCATAGCAAATCATCACCAATCCAGACCAACATGTCCGGGTAGGCTTCACACACCATGCCTATGCCCGTACTTTGATTCCGGACTCTAAACAAGGGGGAATTTACATATCTACCCCAAGGAACACCGCAAACTCGCCGCACACTCGCGAGAGAGGGTTTTCCCATGCAAAAGAGGAAGAGCTTCACATGCTCAAGATGAGAATCATTACCCCTGTGTTTCTCCTCGACGCCATGGAAAACTACGCAGATGAAAAGCACCGAAACGATCTTGCCTCCACAGATTTGGGCTCGGTTTGCGATTTGGCGCTCTGAATCTCCTCCGGTGACCGGATCTTCCTCTTCCTCCAAACTCCTTGCTCCCCCTTCTCTCTAGGTTTTAGAAAGAGAATGGCTAAGTTAAAGTGGAGATTTAAACCCCCAATCCTGTCCTTAACCCTAGCATGGAGAGCCCTGGGCCGTTAGATCCCCAAATAAGAAAACGAACGTCCGCAATTCAACCCGAAATTAAACTTCCTGGGTCGAACACGGCTTGCGACACGCCCGTGTCCAAGGCCGTGTTCCTCGATCGACACCGAAATCGTAACGTCCCGAAAAGAACACAGGAAGCTTTATGGTGACCTAAAACTATCATAAACCAAGTCCCATGATTTTTCTCTAATACTCTGGGCTCTGAATTTATTTTAATGTAAGATACTAATTTTCCTAGCTTAGTGAAGGAGGTACTGTTTTTAATCATCTAAAATTTCATAGAAAATTACAGGGTGACTATCATAGTTTGAAACATCCACTGATTAAATTTCATAATTTTTTAAATAGTAATTGGGCATTATTTGTATTTTTGACTATATATCCCAAAGGGTAAGTTAAAGAAGCAAGTACCCAAAATAATCGAATAAATCTCCCAAGAAAAATACATAAGGTATAACATGCTATAAAATTACTTAATCCAAGATTTAATAACATTCCAGTGAACAGAAATTCCAGAATCATCAAAATAAATATCTAGGGCACAACTAGGGTTGTAAATGAAGTACTGTATAAATTAACCTAAAAATCTCAACAAAATTATAACATGGCCATTTAGACCAGAAAATCACCCTGCCCAAATTTTATTTGATTTGTAGTTCATTTGTCAGTATAATAGTTCAAATTAAGATTGATGCCCTAAACTAGGGTTAGGATTTTAGGTGGCCTAACTGTCTCCAAAGCCCCTAAGATTTTGTCCAGAGAACTATAATGGCCCTATGATCCTCTCCACCAAATTTTAAGTCAGTCCAAGGTCATTTGACCCCATGACCTTCACAACCCTAAAAATCCCCATTAAGGGACCTTCCCTAGGGTTCTAGGGCTACCCTACACCAAACTACCCCAAACTCCCTTGGAGGGTGTGTCATGCCCAAAAAAGTAAGTGACCAAAATATCAGCCTCTGTTGAGGTGATATGGCCACTCAAATACCAAGGGGGTGTTTGATCCTAAATTATCCTATAAGGATCAACCTAGGGTGGGATAAAAACCTATTCAAAACATCTCCAAATGAGATGAAATTTTTACCAGAACATTATGATGAACCCAGGGACCACTAACCAAAATTTGGGAGGGTTTGGAAGTCATTTAGCCATCTAATTAATTTATTCTAGGATTATTAAATGTTTCTAAAAACTATAGAAAAACATTTTACAAAAATCCTAATTTTTGGACAACACCTAGATATAGGTAAGATTAGGCCACACCCCAAATTTCAAGTCATTTTGATGACTGGATTGGATTGGGGAATTTTTCTAAGATCATGATAGCCCTATAGGTAAACCTCACCAAAATGAGTGATGAGGTCTATCCAGGGGCCCAAAACACTTGAAACAAATTTTAAATTTTCCTAGACTCATAGAGCTACAATATTGGTGTTGAAAACTTTTTCTGTATGAGCCTCTAAGTATTTTTCCTAAATTTTCTAAAGTGACTAATATTCTAGTATAGAAATTCACATAAAAGCAAGAACTTAATTTAACAGCACAGATCTTAAAGGTTGATCCGTCAGCTGGGAGGTTGTCTTCAACCTCTAGCCGATGGTCTAGATAGCACGCGCCTGGGAACACTTCTCCCTCCCACAGCCGGCCGTCCAGCCTCCTCCCTGGCCGGCCACCGCCACCACCACCTCCGTTGAGGTGGCGGCCATCGCCGGGTGGCGGCGCAGCCGCCGGAGAGGCTTTTTCCGGCGAGCCCGAGCACGTGAATTTCATGGAAAATCCATGAAAATGAAAGCTCCAATCGGGCTCAGTTGAGCCCGATTCTCAATCCTATTGAATCCTAAGATCTATCCGCAGAAGAAGAGGGAGGGGAGGACCTTGTTCGTGGTTTTGAGTCGAGCCGATCGTCGTGATGCCATTTGCGCGGTGGTGGCGTCGCCGGAATTCTTCAACAGCAAGGGGAGGCTCGAGAGCTTCAGGTAAAGGCTGGGAAAACTTCCTCTTGGGCCTCTGAGGGTGTTAAAAGGCTTGGTCAGGGAGGGAGAACGGCCAAAATCTGGTGGCCATTAATGGCCCATTATAGCTTGGCTCGGCCATGATGGTGGGGGGCTGAAACGGCTCTGTGACAGCAAGCTAACGGCTGGAAACTCCTCCTCTCCCTGAGGGGAGTTAAATTCAGCCGTGAAAGGGAAGGGGAAGGCCATGGCATCAAATGCCATTGATGGCCATGAAGCCTAGCTCTCGGTCATGGCCGTAACTGTTCCTTTTGCCAAAGCCGACGGTCCACGTGGCACAACTTCACTTGACCGGTCAACCTTCTTTAAAATAAGACTTAATTGGGTCTTATTAAAAGGAAACGGCCCACTCCTAGATCGGCCCGGTTCAGCTGAACCAGCACCCAGCCATAACCAATGTACTAGAAAAATGCCAGAAAAAAGTCTAAGTATAATGGCGTTGAGTGAGCTCAGCTCACTCAACACCATCAAGCTACGGCGTTGAGTGAGCTACGCTCACTCAACGCCATCCCAGACTATGGCGTTTAGTGAGCTCAGCTCACTCAACGCCATCTGGATTATGGCGTTGAGTGAGCTCAGCTCACTCAACGCCATCCGGATTATGGCGTTGAGTGAGCTCGGCTCACTCAACGCCATCCGGATTATGGCGTTGAGTGAGCTCGGCTCACTCAACGCCATCCGGATTATGGCGTTGAGTGAGCTCAGCTCACTCAACGCCATCCAGATTATGGCATTGAGTGAGCTCTGCTCACTCAACGCCACCCAGAATATGTTCTTTTTTTTTAAAAGATGGTGTTGAGTGAGCTTAGCTCACTCAACGCCATCCAGATTATGGCGTTGAGTGAGCTCTGCTCACTCAACGCCATCCAGGCAACAACAAATGGCATTTAGTGCGGTCAGTGCACTCAACGCCGTTCAACTTATGGCGTTGAGTGCACTCAACGCACTCAACGCCGTCCCGCCTGACAGTTTACGGTATTGAGTGAGCTAAGCTCACTCAACGCCATCCAGTCTACGGCGTTGAGTGAGCTCAGCTCACTCAACGCCAACCTGACGACACCAGATGTCGTTGAGTGTAGTCAGTGCACTCAACGCCATTCAACTTATGGCTTTGAGTGAGCTAAGCTCACTCAACGCCATCCTGCTTATGGCTTTGAGTGAGCTAAGCTCACTCAATGCCATCCAGACCACGGCATTGAGTGAGCTTAGCTCACTCAACGCCATTCCAAGGTCACGGGCATGACGGATCGGTCACGGGCGTGTCTGGCTTATGTTTGAAATTTCTGAGCTCGACGATCGTCTTCCTGAGGTCGACGATCATAGAAGGGGGTCACGCCCTAGGTCACGGGCGTGACGGGTCGGTCACGGGCGTGGCCACCCCTTGACTCAAAATCTTGGTCGACAAACTTCAATTCCTGGGCTTCCTAGGGTTCTGTTAAGACAAAACCACTCCCAGGTGTCTAGTTGGAAATGGGATGTTACATCCTTGGCGAGGCAGAGTCTCCCACCTTAGATTCCACTGCTGCCCGCATATCTGCGGTTACCTCTCTGCTACAACGTCCCATGTTATCCTCCCCTCCTCAACCGAACAATTATGCTCACTACACTCAGCGGACTGGATCTGGTGGCCGCAACAATCAATCAAGCGAACGCGGTGCTGCCCGCTTTCTCTGCTCTCACTATGGGAACACCGGCTATACGGTTGATCGCTGCTGGAATAAACATCCTCATCTTCGACCAACGGGTGACGCTTCAACCTCCTCTTCGATGCAGTCCGCTTCGGTGGTCACGTCTTCAGGTAGTGCTCATGTCGCTACTCAGGGTAAATGGCTGAACGACTCTAGTGCTACCAATCACATGACTGACAATCCTCAATGTTTTTCTCTCCTAGAAAAGCATTATTGGTTGCCCCCTATCTTTATTGTGGATGGCTCTCCCTCACCGGTCAATAAGATGGGAGTGGTTCAAGTCACTCCGTCTCTTCGCTTGGAGGATACCCTCTACGTGCCTACGTTCCCTTGCAATTTACTATTTGTTACTTCTCTGTGCAAGCAACTACAATGTTTTGTCACATTCACTCCTACTTCTTGTTCTTTTAAGGATCTGAGCTCCCAACGGATGATTGCTACTGGGACTAAGAGCGGCGACCTCTACTTCTTTGACAATGTTTCCGCATTGTCCGCTCTCTCCTCTACTGATCTTTGCCAGTGGCACCTTCGTCTTGCTCTTGCTCCTCCACGACTTCTTCATCAGCTTATGCCTCACCTTCCTCCGCAGAGTCCTCCCCTCAACTGTGACACATGTTAGCTTGGCAAGCATCACCGCTCCTCCTTCTCACCTAAGCAAGGTCGTGGATCTTCCTGACCGTTTGATCTGGTTCACTCTGATATCTGGGGACCCGCTCTTACCTCACCATAGGTCGGGGTAGTTCATATTTTGTAACTTTACGATTTCTCCCGCTGTACTTGGGTGTATCTCTTACGAGATTGCTCTGAATTATTTAATGTATGGACATCTTTTTATTATATGATTAAGAATCAATTTGATGTCTCTGGTAAAACTTTTCGCTCTGATAATGCAAAAGAATATCTTAGTCATGAGTTTTCCGCCTTCTGTATGAAACATGGTATTGTTCATCAAACTGGCTGTGTGATGTAGGCCACTCCCTAAATGGAACTAGAGCACGTTATGAAAAGGGAAAATTCTATGTGGAATTTGAGCGAACACGTGGTGTGCGTGCTAAATTCGAAATTTCGGCAGAGTTTCGTTTGTAATTGCGCGATCTCACAAAGGGGAAATTTCCACCCAAACCTGCACGAACATACACATTCACTACTATCATATCCTAACCATACATCTAGCATCGCATCACAAACATTTTCATCCACATAGAGGGCGATCCAGACTAAAAATTTCAATTCGGAAAGTAGTCCAAACTTAACCCTCAAAACAAAACCATACGAGGATATACCAAATCCTCTTGATCCATTCGAAACCAAAGGCTAAACAAGCCCCGGTTTGCAAACGTCCAAGGGGACCCACCCTTACGGAAATCTTCGCGAAAATCGGATAATAAAACAATACAAATTCAGATTTTTTATAATGCAAATTGACTCAATAGTTAGGATAAAATTTTGAAACCAAATGTCTCCAATAACTCACAAGATTAAGATGAAAATCACACAAAGTTTAGGGATAGAAAATCGTTATCCAAAACCAGAAATTAGAGAGGAGGTGAGGAGGAGGAGGAGCAAGATAATGGTGGAAGAGTCGCACTTCCACGGGTCACCGGAGTCGCACCGGATGAGGAAAGAACTGAGCCGCCTTCTTCGGAGTCACACCGGAGGAGGTAGGAGTCGCCGGAGCCGCGAAGAACAGCCCCAAAAGGGGGCGGTAGCAGCAGGTTGGCGTGAAACCTGGGGGTCGGGTTTCGGCCAAGCCGAATAGGAGCAGGGGGGGCGGCTGAAAGCCAACTCCTTCTTAGGGTTTTTTTAATCTTTTTCTATTCCCCTCTCTCCATCCCACATACATACATATATATATATATATATATATATATATATATATATATATATATATATATATATATATATATATATATATATATTGTTACACCACTCCATCCAACCCTTCATCAAGATCAAAATTAAATCCTAGCCACTAAAATGTTTTAAATAAAACTTGGAAATAACAAACATCATAAAAAGGACTTATGGAAATGTTTTTTTAGGAAAAATAAAGATACGAGGATTATAATATTATTTCAAAATGAAATAATCATTATAATCATAATGACGTGACGAAATGCCGGCGGCGGCGGTGGTTGCAGCGACGGTTGCGGCAACGACCATCAATGTCCACGAACATGTAGCGGCGGCGATCAAAAGAGGGGTCCATGTGATGGAGGCGACGAAGGTTGCGGCAACGACCGTCAATATCCACGAACATGTAGCGGTGGCGATCAAAAGAGAGGTCCATGTAATTGAGGCGACGACGGTTACGGCAACGACCGTCAATATCCACGAACATGTAGCGGCGGCGATCAAATGAGAGGTCCATGTCGGCACGAGCAAATGGAGGAGCATCCTCGCCATCAATCCTCCCCCGCTCAAAATCACTCATCTCCGATGAGTGGCCAGGGAGAGAATAGCAGGAGGCAGCAACATCCACAGGTAGCATAGCAAGAGCGGACATCCACGGGGCAGGACAAACATTGCGGGCGTCCGCAATAGAACAGAACCTGTCATGAGCAAGAACAGCAGGAAACCTCATAGATGTGTCAGCATAAAGAAAAACAGTGCAGATCTTACAATCCAATGCGAGAACCAGTAAACCCAAATGGACGAGCGACACGGAAAAAAATCTCACCTCTCAACCCACGAGAATTTGAAGTGGAAGAGAGAAACGTCGGAGAAAGCCGCTCATATGGAGACCAGATTTGTAAAATTAAATCCGAAAAATTGAAATGCGGTGAAAAACCGATTGCATCGTAAAAATCCAAAGAAATTGCATTAAACCCAAAATTCTTGAAAATCATGAAAGGGTCAGCGCTCCAATGTAATACTTTTGTAACGGAACCCGAAGGTATCCACTCGGGGGCTAACTAGACTAAATTAGAATCATCAATTCTGCAGTCAGAAGCTCTCGAAGGTGAACGGACGTGAAAGTGATGCAACTCATAGACATTGGCATAAGGCAACAATACGTGTACATGCAGTTCATGCCAGGATGGACGAAAGATATGTGCAAGTTGATTTGGCGGGTAACAATGTCGTGAAGGCACCAAATCAATAGGCACAGTCGCCGTGAAATCATACGCAGTCGCAAATGAAAACATGCCCGCCGACGGATATTCACTAATACCTAGCCCACTAGTCATATCTAACGGAGGTGCTAGTAACGACGATTTAACTAAGTGGATCGGACTAGGTAAAATCAATTCGTGTCCTAACAGGTCCGCTAATCGATCCAAAGGAACAAGAGGGAGAGTCATTGAGATAAAACCCGAAAGAGAATCTAACTCATGGTGAACGTCTCGCATCGGTGCTAACGACATAGAGAAATCGTCTGGGTTAGCACTACACAAATCACCCAAAAGGACGGCTCCCTCGCAAGGTAAATCTTCCAACTCAGTAGGTACATCAGCTAACTCTGGGCCATCGTACGGTTCCTCAACTTTCATCGGAGACGAGCCTGAAATATGGTCGAGGGGAGGTGGGTTAATCACATGGAGTGATATCTCAGAGGAGACATCATCATCCAGGTCACTAGGATATCCAATCTCCTCATCGTCCCTACAGTCGTCAGAACAATCAGTATTGCCCTCAGTGGCGGGCTCAGACGTCGAAGCTAAAAGAGCCAAAGCTCTAGGCTTTGTGGGGCACTCCACGGCATAGTGGCCAATCACTCCTCAAGCATAACATTTTGCGTTCTCCTTGCAACTCTTAACTATTAGCCTAGGCTTAACTCGCGGTTTTATAACGTCCCTAGTAGTGACAAGGACAGGTGGCGGGACAGAGGACCTAACCTTTTCTTTTTCCCTAACGACAGGTGTACATGTGCTCGAAGTAGTCAGATCTTGGCGGGGTAGAGATCTAGCGTGGGGCGTATAGTCACTCCGCTGATCAGGAACGGGTCTAGTGCCCTGGAGGGGAGAAACAAAATTATGAGATGTCCTCATACGGGAGTACGAGGGAACATGCTAGTTCGATGTAGGCAAAATCTCAGGCGGCGACTCATTCAAATAATCAGAAGACGGAGAGCGGCAGTATGGAGGGTAATACTCATCCGTTAATAAATTCTTCATAATCCTCCAACCTACAAGTGAGTCGTCGAGGGACATCCCAAAACGTCGCTCCTCATTGAGCCAGAAGGTTTGTGCTCGACCAAATAATTGTAGTTTCGCAACGGAAATCCTGTGGGGATCCACAATCTGATACCTCTCAAAATAGCGCTCCATATCTTTCACCCAACATAAAAATACTCGCGGATCACCTAACCCATCATAGGTCGGAGCAGGAACTCTAATAGGCCTAGAGGTGCGCGGTGGTGGTGTCACATACTGTGATAACATAACATTACGCTCAACGAATGAAAGTGAGTGTGCGGAGCTCCAAATGTACGCCATAACGGACCACAGAACACTCAAATAAGTAAATACGTAAAAAAAAAGAATTTTGTTTTTATATAGCAAAAATAAAATTTTTAAAACCAACAAAACGCGCCTAAGTGCAAATGGGGGGTATGTGGGGTGGCTCGGAACGAGCGGATCGTTGCCAAGTTGAGAAATTGGCAAACCTCCCTCTGATACCAAATTGATATAGGCCACTCCCTAAATGGAACTAGAGCACGTTATGACAAGGGAAAATTCTATGGGGAATTTGAGCGAACACGTGGTGTGCGTGCAAAACTCGAAATTTCGGCAGAGTTTCGTTTGTAATTGCGCGATCTCACAAAGGGGAAATTTCCACCCAAACCTGCACGAACATACACATTCACTACTATCATATCCTAACCATATATCTAGCATCGCATCACAAACATTTTCACCCACATAGAGGGCGATCCGGACTAAAAATTTCAATTCGGAAAGTAGTCCAAACTTAACCCTCAAAACAAAACCATACGAGGATATACCAAATCCTCTTGATCCATTCGAAACCAAAGGCTAAACAAGCCCCGGTTTGCAAACGTCCAAGGGGACCTACCCTTACGGAAATCTTCGCGAAAATCGGATAATAAAGCAATACAAATTCAGATTTTTTATAATGCAAATTGACTCAATAGTTAGGATAAAATTTTGAAACCAAATGTATCCAATAACTCACAAGATTAAGATGAAAATCACACAAAGTTTAGAGATAGAGAAAATTGTTACCCAAAACCAGAAATTAGAGAGGAGGTGAGGAGGAGGAGGAGCAAGATAATGGTGGAAGAGTCGCACTTCCACGGGTCACCGGAGTCGCACCGGATGAGGAAAGAACCGAGCCGCCTTCTTCGGAGTCACACCGGAGGAGGTAGGAGTCGCCGGAGCCGCAAAGAACAACCCCAAAAGGGGGCGGTAGCAGCAGGTTGGCGTGAAACCTGGGGGTTGGGTTTCGGCCAGGCCGAATAGGAGCAGGGGGGACGGCTGAGAGCCAACTCCTTCTTAGGGTTTTTTTAATCTTCTTCTATTCCCCTCTCTCCATCCCACATACATATATATATATATATATATATATATATATATATATTATTACACCACTCCATCCAACCCTTCATCAAGATCAAAATTAAATCCTAGCCACTAAAATGTTTTAAATAAAAACTTGAAAATAACAAACATCATAAAAAGGACTTATGGAAATGTTTTTTTTAGGAAAAACAAAGATACGAGGATTATAATATTATTTCAAAATGAAATAATCATTATAATCATAATGACGTGACGAAATGCCGGCGGCGGCGGTGGAGGAGGCGACGGTTGCGGCGACGGTTGCGGCGACAGTTGCGGCGACGGTTGCGGCAACGACCATCAATGTCCACGAACATGTAGCGGCGGAGATCAAAAGAGGGGTCCATGTGATGGAGGCGACGACGGTTGCGGCAACGACTGTCAATATCCATAAACATGTAGCGGCGGCGATCAAAAGAGAGGTCCATGTGATGGAGGCGACGACGGTTACGACAACGACCGTCAATATCCACGAACATGTAGCGGCGGCTATCAAACGAGAGGTCCATGTCAGCACGAGCAAATGGTGGAGCATCCTCGCCATCACTTTGTCTATACCTCACAGCAAAATGGCGTGGCCGAACGTAAAAACCATCATCTCCTTGATGTCGCGCGCACTATGCTGACTCAAATGCAGGTTCCTCGCTCCTATTAGGGCTATGCTGTTCTCATCTCCTGCTACCTTATCAATTGCATTCCCTCCACTGTTCTCCACGGAAAAATGCCCTTCTCCATTCTCTATCAAGGGAAGGATCCATTTCCTCTCTCTCTACGTGTCTTTGGGTGCACAACATTTGTGCACTCTCCCTCAACCACCCGTGACAAACTCTAACCACGGGACACCAAGTGTATCTTTCTTGGATACTTTACCACTCAGAAAGGCTATTGTTGCTTTGACCCGGTTGCCCGCAAGCAGTTTGTCTCTGCGTATATCACCTTCTTTGAAAATGCATCCTACTTCTCTCCCGACTCCTCTTCCTCTCCTGATATTCCTACTTCTCCTACCACCCCTTCCGCTCCCTCTACACCTACCGAGATTCCGCCGCCTCCTCCCTCTCCATCATCTCCTCCACTGTGTCCAACTACCAAGATATCTCCCTCTTCTCCGCATTTGTCTCTCTACTCCCGGGCCAACTCTCTCCACCACGGATGCCCCGAAAACTGAGGAACACGCCGAACTGGATATTCCCATTGCTCTTCGCAAAGGGGTGCAGACGTGTGCTCAACACCCACTAGCTGTTGTTGTTTCATATGATCGTCTAACTCCTTCTCACAGGACATTTGCCTTGGCTATCTCTGCCACTGCCACTCCCCGCACCTACCAGGAAGCTCTTACTATTCCTAATTAGAAGATCGCCATGGATGAGGAAATTTCTACCCTCACTAAAAGGGGTACATGGAACCCTGTTCCTCCCCCTTTGGGCACTGATGTAGTTGGCTGTCGATGGGTATTTGTTGTGAAGTTCCATCCGAACGGCAATGTGGATCGATACAAGCCCGCTTAGTCGCCAAAGGCTTCACTCAGACTTATGGGGTTGATTATTTTGACACCTTCTCTCCCGTTGCTCGTCTCAACACCATTCAGGTTCTTCTCTCTGTGGCTGTCAACAGGGATTGACCCATTTCCCAGCTGGATGTCAAGAATGCCTTCCTCTATGGTTATCTTCATGAGGACGTATACATGGAGAAATCTCTTGGGTATGTTGCTCAGGGGGAGACACGAGTATGCCATCTGAAGAAGGCCATCTATGGCCTAAAGCAAAGCCCTCGGGCTTGGTTTGATAAGTTCAGCGGCATTGTTGCGGCCATTAGTTTTGCAAGAAATTCAGCCGATCACTCCTTATTCATTCGCAAAACCTCCTCTTGTATGGTGGTTCTTGCTGTATATATGGATGATATTCTTCTAACTAGCGATGACCAGGCTGGGGTAGCTTTGACAAAGAAACACCTCCGGCAACACCTAGTCACTAAGGATATGGGCTCCCCCAAATACTTTATGGTAATTGAAATCTCTCGGAAGCCCAACTCTTTAGTTCTCTCCTAACGGAAGTATGCTCTTGATTTGCTAAAAGAGGCAGGGTTGACTGGTGTTAAACCTGCCAGATGTCCCATGGCTATTGGGGAAGACAAAACTTTGATAGATGACTCGCCTCCTCTTTCCGATACTAGGAGGTACCGGCGTCTGGTGGACAAACTCATTTATCTCATAGTGACCAGACCCGACATCTCCTATGATGTAGGCAAGGTTAGCCAATTCATGCAATATCCTAGGAAGTGCCATCTACAGTCTGCCCTGAGGATATTGGAGTATGTTAAAGCAGCTCTAGGGAAAGGATTGATTTTCAGAAGAATGGTCACTTGAGGGTTGAAGCAAACTCAGATTCAAGCTATGTTGATGATAAAGGAGACCACAAGTCAACATCGGGTTTTTGCACATTTGTTGGAGGAAATCTTGTGAGTTGGAAGAGCAAGAAATAGTCTGTTGTCTCCAAGTCTAGTGTAGAAGTGGAATATCGTAGTATGACATCGACCACATGTGAGTTAAAGTGGTTACGGGCTCTCATGCTTTACCTAGGAGAGGTCTATAACTATCCTCTTCTTATGTTCTGCGAAAACAAGGATGCTATATAAATTTCCAAAAATTCGGTCTTTCATGAGAGAACAAAACACATAGAGGTCGACTGTCACTTTATTCGAGAAGAGATTTTGAAGAAACAGATTTGTACTCCGTTCATCATTTCTGACAACGGGTTGGCAGTTGTCTTCACCAAGACGGTGTCCTCTTCCTTGTTTCACATTTGCGACAAGCTGGGCATGATTGATATCTATGCTCCAGCTTGAGGGGGAGTGTTGATATTTGACAGTCTGGCGAGTTGAGACCGGGCGGTCTAGCGGTCTGGCAGTCTAGCGGCTTGTCCCAACGGTTTGGTAGTCGGGTTGGAGACCGGGCAGTCTTGCAGTTTGTTTGGCGGTTTGGAGGCTCCTCCCAGCAGATTGGTGCCGAGATGTTGCTGACTGGTGTCTGGCGGTCTGAGCTATCTGGCAGCTTGTCTATGACATCTTGGAGATATTGGCCTCTTTTCCTCCACAATGTAGTGGTCATGCGGTTAGGCTAACCGCGCGGCTTGTACTGTTTGTATAGTTTTGTGTTCATGTAATTATTAGTCCCACATTGCTTACTTGTAATCTCTCTTCTCTCCTCCATTCTATAAAAGGGAGGTCATACCTTTGTAATAAATACTTTTTTGGATAATAAAAATTTTGTTACTCCAATTTTTTCGGTCTCTGGTTTTTTGTTCGCACACCTCTAATTTGTGTGCTACTCATCCAATAATTTTGCGTTGCTTATATGTGTGCTTGTGTAATGTGTTTATGTCATAAAAATTATTTGGGTTCATGTGTATGAGTGATGAATTTATTTATTTCTGCGTTTGCCTAGTTTTGCCGAATGGGTAAACACAAAGAAAATGGAATCTTCGCAACATGGGAACAAAATGATGTGATGTTATTTTGTGATTTGTGTATCAAAGAAATTGAGTTGGCGAATAGACCAACTATACATTTTAGCAAAGACGGGTGGAATAATCTGATGAATAAATTTTGCGAACGAACGGTGAAATCCTATGTTAAAAACAAATGAAAAATAAATGGGACCAGTTAAAAAAGGAATGGAAGTTATGGCGAGAGTTGAAACGGGGAGAGACTGGTTTGGGTTGGATTTCCTCACGTAAAACTATTGACTCTTCTGATGAATGGTGGGACGAAAGACTGAAGGTTAATTTAGTTTTTTTGACGTTTTTCTAAATATTGTTTTTTTTCTTAATTATATTATGATTAATTTGATATATACTCTTAGGTGGTCCCTACTACAAAGAAGTTTCGTTATTCTGGTATAACTCCAGAGTTTGAAGAAAAGCTAGACAGTATGTTTAGACAAGTAGTTGTTATGGGAGATCTTGCATGGGCCCCGAGTTTATGAAATCTGGAGCATGAATCTATTGATGAACGTGACATGTCTGATGATGGTGACAGTCGAACTGTTGAAGATTTATCTCCTAATGTAACAGGCATGAGAGTTGATACTACCTCCAGTCGACCCTCTAGCTCATCAAAAGGTAGAAAGAAGACAAAAGAAAAGGGCAAGAAGAAGATTGCTGGAAGAAAGAGAGCAATGAGTTCCACTATGGAGGACATAGCAAAGACATCTTGTATAATAGGTCGTGTTATGCAGGAACCTCCAAAGATACAAATCTCCTCTGCATTGTTTACCATTCCAGAAGCAATCAAAGAGCTTGAAAAATATCCGGAGGTTATGGGAGACTTTGACTTCTATGACTACTGCACGTTGTTCCTTAGAGATAAGAGCAACAGGGATACCTTCATGAGTATTCCGGAGGAGCTCAATGTTAAGTGGCTGAAGGCGCGACATACACAAAAAACACAGTAGGGGTCAGATGGTTGTAGTTATCTGCGGAGCATGAATGTGGTTGTATCTTTGTTTGTGGATTTGTTTTCTTATCATTATGCAAAACAACTTGAGACTTATATTTTATATTTGTGACTATTATAATTATGTAGAACAACTTGAGACTTATATTTTTATAAATTTTTTGTAAAATTCTGAGCGGTTTATACATATTGCAGTTTATCAATATTGCAGTGACATAGAATTCTAGTGATGCATCCAAAAATCCCACTCATGATCACCCTAGCATACATACTCCTAAAAGTTCCGATACCTTCGCCTTTGCTTCATAATTTCTCTCATTATTTTCCTCATGGTTTGCTGTAACTACCAACCTTATTTCTCACTTCACTAACGGTCTGCTTTTTAAAATACATTGTTCCTCTCCTTTTTCTACAGCTGCAGTTACTCCTATCTCATGGAAAGCAATATTGCTGCTTATCTTCCCCATCAGATTGACCTGGAGACACTTTCAATATTATTCAACAAACACAATAAACTCACCTTAATCTCCTTTTCCCTCCAATTTTTATTTGTCTCATTATTTCTCTTCTATCTTCTCCTATTTGACTCCTTGTTTTATCTTTAAACTGCAGTACAGGCAGTGCATTAAACAAAGAAATTCTGGGGTTGCTTCTTCAGAACAGTATAGATAGCAATGCACTAATACAAAAAATAAAAAAAATCGATTCAACATAAGTGAAATTGAGAAAAGAGATTGAAGAAGCACATGCAAGAGTTTCACCTCGCGGTCGATAGCAAATGAGGTGGGATTGGTCTGACCGTGTGCGAAATTTGAGAGAATGCGAGTTCTAAATAAACCTGAAAATAAATTATGCCCCCATAGAATTGATTTGGTATTAAAACCTCGTTATTAAAACCTGAAATTGCTAATCTGTATCCAATTTTACATTAGAACAACAGCACAGAAGGCCAGGGAACAAAATTTCCATGCCATGGATATGCTAGATTTACATGCTATTACTGAAGAGGAGATCAACAACTCTTGCCCACATTCGGATTTCTTAGATCAGAGCGGCTTTTTTAGGACTTGCTGTTTCTTTTGGTGTTATTGCCTGTAAGGTATACTCCTGCTTGGCCCTTTCTTCATTTTTAATACCCAATTTGATGATAATATATTATGTATTACACATATATGAGCGTAAATCAGTTGAGCTCAGATTTCACTGAATAGGTTTCTTAAAAAAGATCCGAGGATAACTGTCCCTTCATTTTATTTCCACTTTTTACAGCTAAAGATTTGTTTGGCTATGCCGCAGAATAAGGCTTTGTATAGCTGGTATTTTTTTGCTCCTGTGAGTTTGGACAAAACCTCCACGGTCATACAATGTATGTATGTTTGGCATGACAACAATTATGGAAATTAGTTTTGAACATAAAAGTGAATGAAGTTCCTTGGTCAGCAATGTGCTAAATTTTGGTTTAAAATGCATTGTTAGACGCCTCATTGATTAAATAATTGATAATAGAAATTTAATACAATTCTATTTGCAGTGTTGTTCTGAACATAGAAGCAATTGCATATATATATTGGAAGAGTAATAATTATGTTATATAGTGCAGAATTATTTTAAGAGAAGAACAAGCAAACACAATAAACTCACCTTAATCTCCTTTACCCTCGTAACATATTGTGATGCAACAAATGTATTTCTAATTAGTCTTTTTTGAACTCACTCTTATGTCCAGATAATTGCTTCATATATGGATGTATGCTTTTTTCAGTGATGTACTGATATATAGCTACTGTTCATTAGCAATACAAACAAAAATGAATTTTCAATCTTCACTAGTTTTTGTTTATCTCACATTGTTTTATGTATAAATTTCTTCACTAGAAGTGTAAATTGAAACATTTAACCATGGTTGCCGAATTTTCTTTGTTATTTGACTAATTATTTGTTTCTGATGCTCTAAGTTATATAATTAAATCCGTTATGATTTTATTTATCTGTTTGCACAGATAAACAATGTCCTCCGATAATTCAGATAGCTCCAATGAGGAAATTCAAGAAAGAGTGACTTATTTGGTCAATCAAACTCGACAAATTTTTGCTCACCATAACCAGTCATCGGTTGTATCTATGGTGCACAATAGGAGTTCATCATCCAGCAAAAATCCATGTGTGACATTACACCAATCAAGCGATAAATGGATGAGAGAATTGCTAAATGGACATCCCACTAGAATTTATGAGAATTTACGAATGTCAAAGTGTATTTTTCTCGATCTACTGCATGTGCTTGAAGAATGTTATGGGCTACATGGTTCAAGGAGAACTACCTCACGAGAAGTTCTCGCACTGACATTGTACATTTTAGCATAGAATGAATCAATGAGGCTAACAAAAGTAAGATTCCAACATTCAACAGAAACAATAAGTAGATATTTTTTAGCTGGAATAACTGCCCTGAAAAAATTATCATCTGATATTATAGCTCTAACTGATGAACACTTCAGTGAAATTCCACAACACATTTTAAATGATGCTCGATACATGCCATATTTTGAGAACTGCATTGGAGCAATAGATGGGACACATATCGGTGCACGGGTTCCACCTGAATTGCAAGCTACGTACATTGGATGTCATGGTACGCCAACCCAAAATATTATGGCAGTATGTGACTTCAACATGTGTTTCACGTTTGTGCTGGCTGGATGAGAGGGTTCGACCCATGATAGTCGTATCTTTCAACGTGCACTCATGGAACCAAGTTCATTTTCCATTTCCACCTACAGGTAAAAATTTTAATTATAAAATTAGAATAATTTAAAAGAGAATACTAATTATCGTTTTTAAATTTTAGGAAATTATTATTTGGTTGATGCTGGATATCCACTGCAACGAGGGTTCTTAAAGCCATATTCAGAAATACGATATCATTTGCCAGACTTTGCGCGGGAAAATCATCCAATACAAGGAAGACACGAAATATTCAATCATGTGCATTCCTCATTGCGTAGCGTCATAGAACGGCCATTCGGTGTCTGGAAGAAAAAGTGGGCTATACTCAGGGACATGCCTCAATATAGCTTAGCAAAGCAACGTGATATTGTCATAACAACCATGACTTTGCATAACTATATTCATAGGCATGCATCTCGTTTTGATCCAGATTTCATGGCCTGCGATGATGACAAAAACTTAATATATCCCGAGGCACATATTATAAGAGAAAATCATACATCGACCAGTAATATAACATTAAATGCAGATCGTGTTAGAGGTGCGCGAGTGGGTGTTCAGGAAATGATTGCATTGCGTGACTGCATTGCAGAACAGTTGTATCAAGCTAATAAGTAGTTTGTCTGCTTTAAATTTCTATTTTTCAATGTAATATCAACTTTTATTTCTAATGAATGAAGTACTATTATGATTTTATAAATATTAAAAAAAGATTGTCTTACATCAAATATTTCTACATTTTACTAAAAAAACACCGCAACAGAGATTTACCAAATAATTTATAACGTGCTTCTTGTTGAAGCCAAAAATGACCTCAACGAATGTTCATGAACCAAAGTGCAGCCGACGCCTACTTCTCTCAAATCTCGACCCCTGACTAGCTGCTAAGGTCCTAAAACAGACCCAAAGCCTCAGCTGGGAGGTCCCACCACACACCCGGAAGATCTCTGAGAGCTTCCCCTCCAAAGCCAAACGCTGGGCTGGGAGCTCCTCAGAAGGCACTAGAGTTGGAGAGTAATGAAAGTTTGCCTTCCAAAGAGCCCCTATGGGCCTTTTTATAGTCTTCTTTTGGCCTGAAAATACTGAAATACCCCTGAAGGGTCTGCCAATAGCCAAATCCTGCTGTCCTCCCAAGGGCATTTGGGTAATTTTACCTCGGGATAATAATAAAATAATCTCCTCTGGACTCCGGGTCCCACCCCGTGGGCCCACTTGGCGAGACCCCCGGCCTAGAAGGCTCTCGCTGGGTCCCCTCTAGGCCCGCCTTGGCGAGAGCTCCTGCCAGGAAGGTTCTCGCGCTAGGTAGTCATGATGTCATTGCGAATGAAGGTTCACCTAAGGCCTTCTCGCCTGCCCTGGGCGGGAGCTTTCCCTAAGGCGGGAGCTTCCGTGGTCAAGCCACCTGCTCTGGCCGGTCGACGATCTCTCCTGCCGGGAGCTAGACTATCTGCTCTGGACTATCTGCCCTGGTTGGTCGACGACCTCTCCTGCCGGGAGCTCGACTATCTGCGCTCGATTATCTGCCCTGGTTTCCCCAGCTTTCGCCTGCCTTTGGCGGGAGCTCCTTCAGGGCGGAAGCTCCTCTGGCTTTGGACCCAAAGCCTGTCGTGGCGCGAACGATATCGCCCACCGCCAGGCGGGAGCCTTTAAGGACGAGAACTCCACCAGTATCCCTTAGGGTTAACCCAAGGCTAGCCTGAGGCTAGCCCAATCCCTCAGTGAAGTCTCCGGGTCCCACCCAGCGAATATGGGGTTGTACACAATCCCCGCTCTTTTCGAGCTAGCCCTGCGCTCGACAAGACAAGTCCAACCCCCATAATATTCGCTGGACACGTGTCCGCCTACAAAGGGAATCTTTTGGTGGGTCCTACTGCGGCTATAAATATGTACTGATAGGCGTCCATACGCCCTGCCCTTGAAGTACGGTTTTCCAACTGAGATCTCGCCTCAGAGATTTTTGCGCGAGCTTACCATGCATCCCAAACGTGCTATCAAACCACTTCCGCAAGACCTCCAAGACCGGTTAGCCGCTGCCCAAGCGCGGGCCTTGGCTAACTGTGCGGCGGTGGCTCCATGGTTAGCGAGAAAGACTCCAACCGCCGGGCCTTCCGAGCCGAAGAAAAAGGAAAAGAAAAGGGCAAAGGTGGTCCGGCGGGACCTTTCTCGCGAGAACAGGGAGCCTCCTTCCCCCACTCCCAATCCTACGGGGGATCCTTCCCCGCAGAAGGTAAGCCTTTCAACCGTGCCTACCGAGCCGATCGTGTACTAGATCCGATGGTTAAAGTAAGCTTTCGCAGGAATCCGCTCCTAACGATGATGCCGAGATCCCGCCGATTTCTTTGAACCTGCCCGCTCATTCCCCCAAGGACCAAACGCGGGTCTCGGACGCAATTCCTTCAGCCGAGACCGAAACGACAGGTACGTTTTGCTACTGTCGATATGTCAACCCTACCTTTTCTTTTCTGAACTGTCTTCTCGCAGTGCCCGCTCCCGCCGACCCGGGCCTAATCGCCAGGGAAGTAGAAGCGAGAACTGTGGAATTGCCTCCCCTAGTGACCAATCCTACCCTGCAGGCGGGAGGGACGGCCTCTGAACCCTCCGCTACTCCCAAGGATGCCGATCATCTCTTGGGAGAAGACAACTCCCCACGAGCTTCTGGCCAGGTCGGGACCATCGCGCGCGAGCCCTTCCGCCCGGGGCTGGGCAAGCCTCTTCACCTCCTTTATGGAACTACCGGAGGGGTCGGGCCTTCTCGTCCAACTGCAGGTATGCGAAACTTTCTTGGACTGCCGATTGTCATGCTTTAACCAGAATTCTCGTGCGTTTCCTTTGCAGGTGATCCCGGCTTGCGGTCGGAAGCCAACCGGGAAGAAGAAGATGATGATGAAGATGAGGGCGATGAAGAAGAGGAAGATTCTCCCCTCCCTTCGTCTGGCGAGATAGAAGGAATATTGAACAGCGCCGGGAGCGCGAAGGGGAGGAGGAAGAAGATCTCGACTATCCTGGCCAGGCTCATCCGGCGAGATCGTGCTCACTCTGCCTCAGCAAAAGCGTTCCGCGAATCTGTGGAGCAAAGGTTGGAGACTCTGGAGCGGGATTTCTTCTTAGGCGAGACTGATCGTCCGAGAGGGCCTTCCGCCGAGTCTTCACCAGGGAGATGCATCTCGCAGATCCGAGATCACGCCAGGCGGATCAACCTTGGGTGTACCACCCTATCATCTTATTTCAATCCGCTGGTGCCTCCAAGAACTAGGCGGCGAGAACGAGGACGATGGTATTGGAAGCCCTATTAGACCTCTCGCTTGAATCTCTTTTATCCATGTATCTGTAATGAACATTACTGTTAATTAAGTTTATCCAACTTTCATTGGCGAGAACCTCGCTGTTACCAATGTCTCTCTTTCCTTTCCTTTTTATTGCTCTGCGAGGTTTTTAAATTAAGAGGCCTACACCAATACAGGATGCTTGCGCCAATCTAGGAGGCTCGCGCCAATCTAGGAGGCTCGCGCCAATCTAGGAGGCTCGCGCCAATCTAGGAGGCTCGCGCCAATCTAGGAGGCTCGCGCCAATCTAGGAGGCTCGCGCCAATCTAGGAGGCTCGCGCCAATCTAGGAGGCTCGCGCCAATCTAGGAGGCTCGCGCCAATCTAGGAGGCTTGCGCCAATCTAGGAGGCTTGCGATGATCGAGATAATTGTGTCGAAACCAGGAACAACCGTTGACCGCTGCCACCCCGAGGTGGAAAATCGAGGCGTCGTTAGCCCAGATTCTGACAGCTGTACTTCACCGTCATTTTCTCTCTCCGTCGGACGGAGCTATGATGATCACGATTCCCTTATAAATAGAGAAGTCTACCAACCGCATTTACTTCTTCGATCCGGAACCTCAGCCTTCCTTCCTTGCTCTTGCGTTCTTGCTTCCGCTTCGACCCTTTTTTCAGCTCTCGCTCTCACTCGCGGACCCACCATGCCTGGCGAGAACAAGGGTCGCGCCCACTGCGCGGAAGCTTTCCAAAAACACCTCTTCCCTTCCTGCAAGCTCACCCTAGACGAATATAACCTGATCGTTGACCGCTATATTCCCGCTGGCTTCTCGGCGCGGAACCCGGGTAATCACGATAAGGTGAATACTCCGGAGGCGGGAGAACTCGCCATCCCCCTCGAGCATTTCGAGGTGGGCTTCCGCCTTCCCCTTTGGCCGGAGGTTCGGCTTGCTCTCCGTTACTATGGGGTGGTTCCCGCCCAACTGAACCCGAACTCAGTCGCGTTCCTTATAGCATTCATATGCTATATGCGATCCGAGAGGATCGAGTTCAGTTTGCCCATCTTCCGGAAGCTATTCAACTTCCGCGCCAAGGGAGGAGTAGTTTTCTTCTCCGGGCAACTGCTCGAGGTTACCGGTCTCGCCAACAAGCACCATCACTGGGGCGAGAAATTCGTTTATGTCAGCGGGGATTTCGGCAACGTCCCGCTTCAGCCCGTTCAGTATGAGGACGCTGCCTACAAACCGCCTACTCTGGGATCGCGCGAGAGCGCAATCCTGGAATTCTTTGGAACCAAGGAGTTCGATGTTCCCTACCTCAGGCGAGACGTCGACTCCCTCCCACTCGTTCACTCGGGCGAAGGTATGGTCCCGCCTCAGATTCCCTCTTTTATCAAAGATCTTCTTGCGCTGAAGTGTTTTAACTTTGCAGGAGAGCGGGAGGTCCCTCTGCGCCAGCCCTTCGCTGAAGGCCGGGGTGTCGAGGGTCTGGCCGCGAGAGGCTCCCTTGCGCTCGCGGAAGCTAGCGCTAGCGCCTGCCGAAACGATCCAGCCCCTCCTTTGCCGCCACCAGCCAAGAAGCGGAAGGTCACCCTTCCTCCTCTCCGAACGCTGAAGAGGCCCAAACCATCTGCTCTTGAGAAGGGGAAAGCCCCGGCCGTCTCGCCTGTCCAACCCCTTCCCGCAGGCAGCTCCTTCGAAGCGATCCTCCAAAGGGCCAGCGAGATGGATGCCGCCGCCAAGAGCCGCGCCGAGGCTTCCACCGGGAATCCACCGGCCGTAAGCGAGGCCGGGGGAGAAGTGCTCGCCGCCGAAACCCCCGGCCGAGCTCCGCCCCGGGAGGTGCCAAAAGGGCACAGGAACTTTGGTTTCGGCATGAAGTACGCCGACGCGGAGGGGAAGCCTCAGATGGAGTGGGACCCCGAGTCAAACTCAATCAAGGTTACGACGCTCCTCCCCAGTTGGGCGGAGGGGGAAGATGTGACTGGCGAGGCCTTCGCGCTTGGATATGGCCTTTACAGCCGAGAGGATGCCAGCGTGTTTGACCAGATGTCTACCCGCCTTCTAGCCTTCGATGCCATCCGGGCTCTATTGCGCGGGTTCGAGCTTGCGCATATGTGCGCGCGCCGAAGCATCACCCTCGACAAGAATTTCACCGATATGTGCAAGGCAAGGGAGGATGCGGTGGCTCGAGCGCACACCGCGGGAGAAGAACTCGCGAGAGCTCAACAGGAGCTTGCGGATGCTCGACTGGCACTGTCTCTACGGCCCGCGACCGAGGTAAGCGAGACCCTCCTGAGCCCTTGCTCTCGTTTCTCAAAGTTACGGCTGTGCGATGTTTCCAGACTGAGCTCTTTTTTCACAGGATTCTGCCCAAGTCAAGGAGCTGCGCGCAGAGCTGGCCAACGCGCGCTGCGAGAGCGTCCTCCTGAGGGAACAGCTTCGCGCTGATATGGCGAAGGTCCCGCCTCCGGAGCTAGATGCGAGGCTGCGGAGTCGTTACCTCTCGGAGTACGACATTGACAAGCTGCTGCAAGCCAACGCGCAGGCAACCGTCAAGCTGACGCTCGAGACGCTGCGAGACGTTAAGCTGCTTCGGGAGGACGGCGCGACCATCGACGCTCGCCAACTCCTTCCTTGGCTCTACGATCCAGTTCCCAAACCTCCGGGCGCGCCAGACTCGTCTCCCTCAGACATCCCGAGGTCTTCTACCGCCGCTGGCGAGACATCTGAAGCGAGCTCTGGCGATGATTTAAGCGAGAGCACCAGCGGGAGTTACAGCGCGTCCCCCTAAGCTTCTTTTTTCTTTTTGTTTCTCTTGTAATGAACGAGAGACTCTAACTTTTGTAATTAATTTTATGCAAAGTAATGTTTCATCTTTCATTGTCAGTGTGTGCTTGAAAGTATGTTATTCTGCCGAATGGCTTCCGCGCGAGCTTCCGCCGAGACCCTTAGTCTCTTTAGGGTAATCTTTCTTAGAGATCAGTTAGGCGGGAACCTCGCGTCGCCGATTAAGTCGTCCTGCCCAGGTCCGCCGGGAGCCTCCTTTTGCGAGAGCCCCCTTTGACCGAGACCTTTTCTGGCCGAGACCTTTGAGCCGAGACCTTTACTGGCTGAGACCTTTGAGTCGAGACCCTTACTGGCCGAGACCTTTGAGCCGAGACCTTTACTGGCCGAGACCTCCAAACCGAGGCCTTTACTGGTTGAGACCTCTGAGCTGAGACCTGTAGGGCCTTGCCTCCGGTCTGGGCCAGGGCCCTGTTCACATATTTTTCCGACCAAATAAACCCCTACCCCACAGGCGAGCCGTCGGACCTGCTAGCTTATATGGGAGCCTGCGCAGCGGGTCTGCCGGGGTTCGAGCCGAGCTCGTCGTAACGCAGTAACTACCAACCAAGTACCAATGATCAAAAAGTCAAGGACTCCACCTATCCCCCGCAGGCGAGCCTTCGGACCTGCCAGCTTGATGGGAGCCTGCGCAGCGGGTCAACCTGGGGCCGAGCCGAGCTCGGGGTGTCGTAGAAGTGGCTAAGAACAAAGTATCGCAAGAGCCAACCTTTCCCCCACAGGCGAGCCTTCGGACCTGCCAGCTTGATGAGAGCCTGCGCAGCGGGTCTACCTGGGGCCGAGCCGAGCTCGGGGTGTCGTAGAAGTGGCTAAGAACAAAGTATCGCAAGAGCCAACCTTTCCCCCACAGGCGAGCCTTCGGACCTGCCAGCTTGATGAGAGCCTGCGCAGCGGGTCTACCTGGGGCCGAGCCGAGCTCGGGGTGTCGTAGAAGTGGCTAAGAACAAAGTATCGCAAGAGCCAACCTTTCCCCCACAGGCGAGCCTTCGGACCTGCCAGCTTGATGAGAGCCTGCGCAGCGGGTCTACCTGGGGCCGAGCCGAGCTCGGGGTGTCGTAGAAGTGGCTAAGAACAAAGTGTCGCAAGAGCCAACCTTTCCCCCACAGGCGAGCCTTCGGACCTGCCAGCTTGATGAGAGCCTGCGCAGCGGGTCTACCTGGGGCCGAGCCGAGCTCGGGGTGTCGTAGAAGTGGCTAAGAATAAAGTATCGCAAGAGCCAACCTTTCCCCCACAGGCGAGCCTTCGGACCTGCCAGCTTGATGAGAGCCTGCGCAGCGGGTCTACCTGGGGCCGAGCCGAGCTCGGGGTGTCGTAGAAGTGGCTAAGAACAAAGTATCGCAAGAGCCAACCTTTCCCCCACAGGCGAGCCTTCGGACCTGCCAGCTTGATGAGAGCCTGCGCAGCGGGTCTACCTGGGGCCGAGCCGAGCTCGGGGTGTCGTAGAAGTGGCTAAGAACAAAGTATCGCAAGAGCCAACCTTTCCTCCACAGGCGAGCCTTCGGACCTGCCAGCTTGATGAGAGCCTGCGCAGCGGGTCTACCTGGGGCCGAGCCGAGCTCGGGGTGTCGTAGAAGTGGCTAAGAACAAAGTGTCGCAAGAGCCAACCTTTCCCCCATAGGCGAGCCTTCGGACCTGCCAGCTTGATGAGAGCCTGCGCAGCGGGTCTACCTGGGGCCGAGCCAAGCTCGGGGTGTCGTAGAAGTGGCTAAGAACAAAGTATCGCAAGAGCCAACCTTTTCCCCACAGGCGAGCCGTCGGACCTGCCAGCTTGATGAGAGCCTGCGCAGCGGGTCTACCTGGGGCCGAGCCGAGCTCGGGGTGTCGTAGAAGTGGCTAAGAACAAAGTGTCGCAAGAGCCAACCTTTCCCCCACAGGCGAGCCTTCGGACCTACCAGCTTGATGAGAGCCTGCGCAGCGGGTCTACCTGGGGCCGAGCCAAGCTCGGGGTGTTGATGAAGATAACCAAACCTCTCCCCCACAGGCGAGCCTTCGGACCTGCCAACTAGATGAGAGCCTGCGCAGCGGGTCTACCTGGGGCCGAGCCGAGCTCGGGGTGTTGATGAAGATAACCAAACCTCTCCCCCACAGGCAAGCCTTCGGACCTGCCAGCTAGATGGGAGCCTGCGCAGCGGGTCTACCTGGGGCCGAGCCGAGCTCGGGGTGCTGATGAAGATAACCAAACCTCTCCCCCATAGGCGAGCCTTCAGACCTGCCAGCTAGATGGGAGCCTGCGCAGCGGGTCTACCTGGGGCCGAGCCGAGCTCGGGGTGTTGATGAAGATAACCAAACCTCTCCCCCACAGGCGAGCCTTCGGACCTGCCAGCTAGATGAGAGCCTGCGCAGCGGGTCTACCTGGGGCCGAGCTGAGCTCGGGGTGTTGATGAAGATAACCAAACCTCTTCCCCACAGGCGAGCCTTCGGACCTGCCAGCTAGATGAGAGCCTGCGCAGCGGGTCTACCTGGGGCCAAGCCGAGCTCGGGGTGTTGATGAAGATAACCAAACCTCTCCCCCACAAGCGAGCCTTCGGACCTGCCAGCTAGATGAGAGCCTGCGCAGCGGGTCTACCTGGGGCCGAGCCGAGCTCGGGGTGTTGATGAAGATAACCAAACCTCTCCCCCACAGGCGAGCCTTCGGACCTGCCAGCTAGATGAGAGCCTGCGCAGCGGGTCTACCTGGGGCCGAGCCGAGCTCGGGGTGTTGATGAAGATTCTTTCAACCAGGCCTATTCCATCATTGAGATGAGGAGTCATAGCCGGCCAAAACTAAAAACATAAAGATTGCATACTCAGAGATAGTCAATATTCTGAAATAAACTTATTGAAAATGCAATAGTTGTTTACAACATTACAATCCTTCTTTCCTCTTACGGGTAGAAGCGCTTCAGGTCATCACCATTCCAGGTGTGACTCAAGGTCCTTCCCTCCGCATCCTGGAGATAGTAGCCTCCATTAGCCAGAGCCTTCTCTACTATATAAGGCCCTTCCCAGCTAGGGTTGAGCTTACCAACCGCGGCCGACCTTCCTGCAGCGTCGACCTTTTTCAGTACTAGATCCTGCTCGACAAATTGCTTGACTCTGATGTGCTTATTGAAGTACCGAGCCATTCGCCGTTTTACTTCTTCTTGCCTGATGGCGGCAACATCCCGCAGCTCTTCTACCATATCTAATGAGAGGCGCAACCCTTCCTCATTCTCCAACCTCCCAGCTTCGCTTCCCTCGGCTGCGACCGCGACCCTTGGGGACCGAACCTCGAACTCCACCGGGAGGACAGCCTCACACCCATGAGAGAGCTTGAAGGGGGTCTCCCCTGTGGCCGTGTTCGGAGTCGTTCGCAAGGCCCACAAAACGGAAGGGAGCTGTTCCACCCAGTTACCCTTCAGGTTCTCCACCTTCTTTTTGAGCAAGCTGACAATGATCTTGTTTGCCGCCTCCACCTAGCCATTGCTCCGAGGATGATGGACAGGGGCGAACCTGAGGTCAATCCCCAATTGGGTGCAGAAACTGATGAATTCTTCACTGGCAAACTGAGGACCGTTGTCTGTCACTATCGCTTGGGGCAATCCGTGCCTGCAAATGATTTCCCCCCAAACGAAGTTCCTGATGACCTGGGAGGTTACCTTGGCTAAAGGCTTGATCTCCAACCACTTGGAGAAGTAGTCAATCATAACTAGGAGGAACCTCCTCTGCCCGCTAGCTGGAGGGAAGGTGAAAGTGAAGGGATAGATACGATTGCGGAATTAAAGATTATAGATATAGAATAAGAACCCTAAAGCCTAACACAAAGTGTTGTGCACAAACTCAAGCTAACTGTAATTACAGTTAAGGCTTGGATATCCTAATCAGCAACTAGCAATCCTAGTTAAAACTAATCACAGTCACAAAGCAAATAATAAATCAAGCAACCAGACGACACAAGATATTATAGTGGTTCCCCAAACACTGGGTACGTCCACTCTTCTACCCACACGGTAGGAATCCACTACAGGTTTTTGATCAGGTGCCCTGCCACCAACAAGATCTGCTGCAGGTAGATCTAGAGACCCTTTAGACTTTTGATCAGGTGTCTAAAAACCAAGCTTTACTTTTGAAGGGAGTAAACAACCCTTTACAGGAGGGGGGAAGAGGATTAGAATGTCTTCTCTATTTTACAAATAGATTAGAGAAGCACAAGGCCTCTTCAGAATTCAAGACAGAATACTGTCTTGAAGTTCTGAAGGAAAAGCTTGAAGAAGACTAGAGATCTGGATGGATGTTCTTCTTCAGCTTCCTTCTTCTTCTTCTTCTTCTTCAATATCTCTGAGTGTATCTTCCTGGAACAGGAGCACTCAGGTTGAAGAAGAGTGAAGAGATATCTTCTCAGATGGATGGATGGTTGCTGAGAGCAGCTGTATCTTCTCAGTTGAATCCTGAGAGCAGCTGTTTGATTTCTTCCTTCTACTTCTGTATATTGCTGGTAGTAGAGATCTGTTTCTTTTTGCAAAAGAACTCTTTTAAATAGGAGCAGCAGCAACGGCTCTAATATTTGAGTTGAGCTTTATCTTCTTCTCAGATCTTGAATCTGGGCTGCAATTAACATAAAGACAAAACAAGTCTTGCATATATATATTTCTATATAAAGCATAAAGCTACTGCAGCTGCAATCTGATAAAGGATATTAGATAAAGTTACATCAGATAACTCTTTACAGCCAACGGCTATAAAGGACAGCTGCATTAAAAGAAAGACAGATAATAAGACAAAATACATTGTCAGAAAGAATTGACCTATGCATAAAGGATAGAAGCAGGTAATGCTTTGGGATATATGCATAAGGTCAATTAAATAAACTATAATAAAATATGCTATAAATACAGGAAATAAAACAAGGAATAAAACGCATATAATATTATAAATAAAAGCAGGAAAGAGATAGTCGAACGATCCTCGGAGATCGTCGACCAACCCACTGAGATCGTCGACCAACCCACTGAGATCGTCGACCGACTCAGAAAGTCGAACTATCCAGGCAGATAGTCGACCGACTCAGAAAGTCGAACTATCCAGACAGATAGTCGACCGACTCAGAAGGCGTCGAGCGAAGCTGACAGAGAACGTCGAGCTTAGCTGACAGAAAACGTCGAGCTTTAGCTCAAAGCTAAAGCGTCGACCGGAGCTCAAAGCAAGAGCGGATAGTCGAACTATCAATAGATAGTCGACCTATCACACAGCAGATGGTCGAACTATCTAGACAGATAGTCGACCAGAGCTCGACGATCTAGCAGAACGTCGAGCTGACAGAAGACAGACGATCGTCGACCGGCTGATCGACGATAGTCGATCGGCGTTCGACGATAGTCGAACCCGAAAATCCCTTAGCCAGAATTTTACTGGAAAAGAGAATACTCTACAACTAGACTTTGACCATAGATAAATCTTGGGTCAAGAGACTAAAAGGAAAGACTTAACTCAAATCCAAACTAGGGTACCAACAATCTCCCCCTATTTGGGTTAAGTCTTTCAAAGACAAAAAAAACAAGAATTAAATAAACTAAACTAAAACAACCTAATAGAGATCCTAGCCCAAATCAGAACCAGGGTTCCAACAATCTCCCCCTATTTGGGTGAGGATCCTATTATCAAAATAAATAAAGCAAAGCATAAAATATGTAAATAAAAGTTTTTCTTAGCTGGCTGCTTGCTGGCATTTGCAATCTCCCCCTATGTTGATGCAGTACTTGTGATTGAAGAAGGCTGAGATGACTTTGAGTTTTGATTGAGTCATCCAGCAAACTCTTGTAGATAGTACCTGCAGAAAGCTATGGTAGAGATTGCTCTCTCCTTGAAAAAGGGTATGTTAGCAGCAAAAATGATATTTTGTCCAGCAAATTTAATTTGGGTTCTGTATCAAAACAAAACAGAATCAGATATCTTCCTTCCTATAGAATTTCTTTTCATTTAGATGAGATTCAAACTCAGCTGACAAATGCAACTAGAGTAGAGGACTCAATCTAAATGAAATTAGAAAAGGATCTATAAGAAATAGAGTTATTTGACAGAGAATTTCTTTATACAGAAATCCAAACAGACTATTTGAACACAATATCAATCAGATATAATCAGCTATAAGAAAAGAAAATGCTTCCTAATAAATCTGTTCCAAATAATAAAAGGATTTGAAAATATTTTAAGTGATTTATCCTTTTGATAATAAAAACAAATTTATGAAAAAGCAAATTGAGTTCTCAAATCTGAACTCATTAAAATATAAAGAAAACATTTCTCTGAGAAGTGTTGGTTCCTTCTCAGGTATAGTTAAAACTTGGCAGCAATTTTGAATATCTAAATTGACTGAACTAAAAACAGATTTTGATATTACCTGAACCTTTTCAGGTTTTGATTTTCCTTCTGTTAGTTCAGCTTCTGAATTGCTGCAGGAGGCATTGATGGCCATTAAGCAAAATGCTTTGGCCCTTGCTTCCTCCTCTTCATCTTCAAATGATGAGTCATCATCTGAGACATCCCAGATAACATCTAGGAATGTTGATTCTCCTTCAGATGAGATGATGTGGCTTCCTTCTGATATTTCGTCCAAGGGTTCAGAAGCCATTTGATGAAGGTACAACCAAATCTCTTTAGCTGATGAACATTCAGCAATCTCTTGAAAAATGTCATCAGACATTGATTCTGCAAGAATGTTCATTGCTCTGGCATCAGCTAGCCAGGCATTTTTTGTTGTTGCCGAAGTAGGGAGACCTGTCAAAATAGACAAAAAAATTTCTTCATCTAAAGAGTTCATATATAATTTGACTCTTGTCTTCCAGATGCTAAACTCAGCTAAGTTGCAAGCTGGA
The DNA here is from genome assembly GCA_039513925.1 of Platanthera zijinensis. Lineage (NCBI taxonomy): Eukaryota > Viridiplantae > Streptophyta > Magnoliopsida > Asparagales > Orchidaceae > Platanthera > Platanthera zijinensis. The sequence goes on from CM077080.1 coordinate 211,432,841, forward strand.
GGTCTGGTGCTAAAATAATCATTGTACTGGGCCATGAAAGTGATAGTGAATATCTATAGTCCTTGGTATCTATCAGGATCTTGTGACTCAGGTGTTAGCCTATTCAGTCAGCCAACCTCCCTCTGATACCAATTGAAAGTGAAGGGATAGATACGATTGCGGAATTAAAGATTATAGATATAGAATAAGAACCCTAAAGCCTAACACAAAGTGTTGTGCACAAACTCAAGCTAACTGTAATTACAGTTAAGGCTTGGATATCCTAATCAGCAACTAGCAATCCTAGTTAAAACTAATCACAGCCACAAAGCAAATAATAAATCAAGCAACCAGACGACACAAGATATTATAGTGGTTCCCCAAACACTGGGTACGTCCACTCTTCTACCCACACGATAGGAATCCACTACAGGTTTTTGATCAGGTGCCCTGCCACCAACAAGATCTGCTGCAGGTAGATCTAGAGACCCTTTAGACTTTTGATCAGGTGTCTAAAAACCAAGCTTTACTTTTGAAGGGAGTAAACAACCCTTTACAGGAGGGGGGAAGAGGATTAGAATGTCTTCTCTATTTTACAAATAGATTAGAGAAGCACAAGGCCTCTTCAGAATTCAAGACAGAATACTGTCTTGAAGTTCTGAAGGAAAAGCTTGAAGAAGACTAGAGATCTGGATGGATGTTCTTCTTCAGCTTCCTTCTTCTTCTTCTTCTTCAATATCTCTGAGTGTATCTTTCTGGAACAGGAGCACTCAGGTTGAAGAAGAGTGAAGAGATATCTTCTCAGATGGATGGATGGTTGCTGAGAGCAGCTGTATCTTCTCAGTTGAATCCTGAGAGCAGCTGTTTGATTTCTTCCTTCTACTTCTGTATATTGCTGGTAGTAGAGATCTGTTTCTTTTTGCAAAAGAACTCTTTTAAATAGGAGTAGCAGCAACGGCTCTAATATTTGAGTTGAGCTTTGTCTTCTTCTCAGATCTTGAATCTGGGCTGCAATTAACATAAAGACAAAACAAGTCTTGCATATATATATTTCTATATAAAGCATAAAGCTACTGCAGCTGCAATCTGATAAAGGATATTAGATAAAGTTACATCAGATAACTCTTTACAGCCAACGGCTATAAAGGACAGCTGCATTAAAGGAAAGACAGATAATAAGACAAAATACATTGTCAGAAAGAATTGACCTATGCATAAAGGATAGAAGCAGGTAATGCTTTGGGATATATGCATAAGGTCAATTAAATAAACTATAATAAAATATGCTATAAATACAGGAAATAAAACAAGGAATAAAACGCATATAATATTATAAATAAAAGCAGGAAAGAGATAGTCAAACGATCCTCGGAGATCGTCGACCAACCCACTGAGATCGTCGACCAACCCACTGAGATCGTCGACCGACTCAGAAAGTCGAACTATCCAGGCAGATAGTCGACCGACTCAGAAAGTCGAACTATCCAGACAGATAGTCGACCGACTCAGAAGGCATCGAGCGAAGCTGACAGAGAATGTCGAGCTTAGCTGACAGAAAACGTCGAGCTTTAGCTCAAAGCTAAAGCGTCGACCGGAGCTCAAAGCAAGAGCGGATAGTCGAACTATCAATAGATAGTCGACCTATCACACAGCAGATAGTCGAACTATCTAGACAGATAGTCGACCAGAGCTCGACGATCTAGCAGAACGTCGAGCTGACAGAAGACAGACGATCGTCGACCGGCTGATCGATGATAGTCGATCGGCGTTCGACGATAGTCGAACCCGAAAATCCCTTAGCCAGAATTTTACTGGAAAAGAGAATACTCTACAACTAGACTTTGACCATAGATAAATCTTGGGTCAAGAGACTAAAAGGAAAGACTTAACTCAAATCCAAACTAGGGTACCAACAATCTCCCCCTATTTGGGTTAAGTCTTTCAAAGACAAAAAAAACAAGAATTAAATAAACTAAACTAAAACAACCTAATAGAGATCCTAGCCCAAATCAGAACCAGGGTTCCAACAATCTCCCCCTATTTGGGTGAGGATCCTATTAGCAAAATAAATAAAGCAAAGCATAAAATATGTAAATAAAAGCTTTGCTTAGCTGGCTGCTTGCTGGCATTTGCAATCTCCCCCTATGTTGATGCAGTACTTGTGATTGAAGAAGGCTGAGATGACTTTGAGTTTTGATTGAGTCATCCAGCAAACTCTTGTAGATAGTACCTGCAGAAAGCTATGGTAGAGATTGCTCTCTCCTTGAAAAAGGGTATGTTAGCAGCAAAAATGATATTTTGTCCAGCAAATTTAATTTGGGTTCTGTATCAAAACAAAACAGAATCAGATATCTTCCTTCCTATAGAATTTCTTTTCATTTAGACGAGATTCAAACTCAGCTGACAAATGCAACTAGAGTAGAGGACTCAATCTAAATGAAATTAGAAAAGGATCTATAAGAAATAGAGTTATCTGACAGAGAATTTTTTTATACAGAAATCCAAACAGACTATTTGAACACAATATCAATCAGATATAATCAGCTATAAGAAAAGAAAATGCTTCCTAATAAATCTGTTCCAAATAATAAAAGGATTTGAAAATATTTTAAGTGATTTATCCTTTTGATAATAAAACAAATTTATGAAAAAGCAAATTGAGTTCTCAAATCTGAACTCATTAAAATATAAAGAAAACATTTCTCTGAGAAGTGTTGGTTCCTTCTCAGGTATAGTTAAAACTTGGCAGCAATTTTGAATATCTAAATTGACTGAACTAAAAACAGATTTTGATATTACCTGAACCTTTTCAGGTTTTGATTTTCCTTCTGTTAGTTCAGCTTCTGAATTGCTGCAGGAGGCATTGATGGCCATTAAGCAAAATGCTTTGGCCCTTGCTTCCTCCTCTTCATCTTCAAATGATGAGTCATCATCTGAGACATCCCAGATAACATCTAGGAATGTTGATTCTCCTTCAGATGAGATGATGTGGCTTCCTTCTGATATTTCGTCCAAGGGTTCAGAAGCCATTTGATGAAGGTACAACCAAATCTCTTTAGCTGATGAACATTCAGCAATCTCTTGAAAAATGTCATCAGACATTGATTCTGCAAGAATGTTCATTGCTCTGGCATCAGCTAGCCAGGCATTTTTTGTTGTTGCCGAAGTAGGGAGACCTGTCAAAATAGACAAAAAAATTTCTTCATCTAAAGAGTTCATATATAATTTGACTCTTGTCTTCCAGATGCTAAACTCAGCTAAGTTGCAAGCTGGAGGTCTGGTGCTAAAATAATCATTGTACTGGGCCATGAAAGTGATAGTGAATATCTATAATCCTTGGTATCTATCAGGATCTTGTGACTCAGGTGTTAGCCTATTCAGTCAGCCAACCTCCCTCTGATACCAATTGAAAGTGAAGGGATAGATACGATTGCGGAATTAAAGATTATAGATATAGAATAAGAACCCTAAAGCCTAACACAAAGTGTTGTGCACAAACTCAAGCTAACTGTAATTACAGTTAAGGCTTGGATATCCTAATCAGCAACTAGCAATCCTAGTTAAAACTAATCACAGCCACAAAGCAAATAATAAATCAAGCAACCAGACGACACAAGATATTATAGTGGTTCCCCAAACACTGGGTACGTCCACTCTTCTACCCACACGGTAGGAATCCACTACAGGTTTTTGATCAGGTGCCCTGCCACCAACAAGATCTGCTGCAGGTAGATCTAGAGACCCTTTAGACTTTTGATCAGGTGTCTAAAAACCAAGCTTTACTTTTGAAGGGAGTAAACAACCCTTTACAGGAGGGGGGAAGAGGATTAGAATGTCTTCTCTATTTTACAAATAGATTAGAGAAGCACAAGGCCTCTTCAGAATTCAAGACAGAATACTGTCTTGAAGTTCTGAAGGAAAAGCTTGAAGAAGACTAGAGATCTGGATGGATGTTCTTCTTCAGCTTCCTTCTTCTTCTTCTTCTTCAATATCCCTGAGTGTATCTTCCTGGAACAGGAGCACTCAGGTTGAAGAAGAGTGAAGAGATATCTTCTCAGATGGATGGATGGTTGCTGAGAGCAGCTGTATCTTCTCAGTTGAATCCTGAGAGCAGCTGTTTGATTTCTTCCTTCTACTTCTGTATATTGCTGGTAGTAGAGATCTGTTTCTTTTTGCAAAAGAACTCTTTTAAATAGGAGCAGCAGCAACGGCTCTAATATTTGAGTTGAGCTTTGTCTTCTTCTCAGATCTTGAATCTGGGCTGCAATTAACATAAAGACAAAACAAGTCTTGCATATATATATTTCTATATAAAGCATAAAGCTACTGCAGGTGCAATCTGATAAAGGATATTAGATAAAGTTACATCAGATAACTCTTTACAGCCAACGGCTATAAAGGACAGCTGCATTAAAAGAAAGACAGATAATAAGACAAAATACATTGTCAGAAAGAATTGACCTATGCATAAAGGATAGAAGCAGGTAATGCTTTGGGATATATGCATAAGGTCAATTAAATAAACTATAATAAAATATGCTATAAATACAGGAAATAAAACAAGGAATAAAACGCATATAATATTATAAATAAAAGCAGGAAAGAGATAGTCGAACGATCCTCGGAGATCGTCGACCAACCCACTGAGATCGTCGACCAACCCACTGAGATCGTCGACAGACTCAGAAAGTCGAACTATCCAGGCAGATAGTCGACCGACTCAGAAAGTCGAACTATCCAGACAGATAGTCGACCGACTCAGAAGGCGTCGAGCGAAGCTGACAGAGAACGTCGAGCTTAGCTGACAGAAAACGTCGAGCTTTAGCTCAAAGCTAAAGCGTCGACCGGAGCTCAAAGCAAGAGCGGATAGTCGAACTATCAATAGATAGTCGACCTATCACACAACAAATGGTCGAACTATCTAGACAGATAGTCGACCAGAGCTCGACGATCTAGCAGAACGTCGAGCTGACAGAAGACAAACGATCGTCGACCGGCTGATCGACGATAGTCGATCGGCGTTCGACGATAGTCGAACCCGAAAATCCCTTAGCCAGAATTTTACTGGAAAAGAGAATACTCTACAACTAGACTTTGACCATAGATAAATCTTGGGTCAAGAGACTAAAAGGAAAGACTTAACTCAAATCCAAACTAGGGTACCAACAATCTCCCCCTATTTGGGTTAAGTCTTTCAAAGACAAAAAAAAACAAGAATTAAATAAACTAAACTAAAACAACCTAATAGAGATCCTAGCCCAAATCAGAACCAGGGTTCCAACAGAAGGGTCCAACCAGGTCCATTCCCCAAATGGCGAAGGGCCATGGCGCCGTGATGCTTCGAAGCCTTTGGGCGTGCAAGAGATGGAGGGGAGCATGTACATGGCACTTCCGACACCTCCTTGCGAACTCAGCGGTATCCTTCCTCAAAGTCCGCCAGAAATATCCTTGCCTTATCACCCTTGCTTCGAATGTCCTTCCCCCTGAATGACTGCCGCATTCTCCAGAATGCACCTCTTCCAGGATCCTTGGGACTTCCTCCTCGGTCACGCATCTCGCGAGGAGTCCTGACAACATCTTCCGATGCAAGCTCCCTTCCAGCATTAGGTAATGAGCCGCCTTGTGCCTGAAGCTCTTTGCATCCTTGACTTCTTCAGACAGTTCTCCTGTGGTCAAGAAGGTCACCAACGGATCTATTCATGAGGACCGCTGACATACCTCCATCAACTCCCCCTCTTCAATGGCTGGCCGAAATAGTTCGGTTAAGGTACCTCCACCCCGAGGCCCGAACTTTGCTAATCGGTCAGCTGCCGTGCTTTCCTCCCTGGGAACATGTTGAATAGAAAAAGAACGGAAACCTCCAATGATAGTTCTTACCTTTGATAGATATCTCGCGAGGGTAGGCTCCCGGGCCTCGAACTCCCCTCGGATCTGCGATGCCACCACCATTGAGTCTGTGAAGGCCTCCACATCCTGAATTTCTAACTCCTTTGCCAGTCGGAGACCGGTTACCACGGCTTCATACTCCGCCTGATTATTGGTTACAGGGAAGTGGAAGGCCACTGCTTGCTCTATGGTAACCCCTTGTGGACTTACTAGCATCACACCTCCTCCCAGGGAGTGCCTTCCTGAGGCTCCATCGACCATCATTTTCCATGCCTTCGACGGCCTCGACTCTTCTTCCTCGGCCTCGGTGACATAATCCGCCAAAAAGTCCGCCACGGCCTGGGCTTTGATGGAGAGCCTCGGGACGAAAGAAATGTCAAACTCGCTTAGCTCGATGGACCACTTTGCCAACCTTCCGAAATGCTCCACCCCCTCAAAGACCTTGCGAAGAGGATGACCGGTTACCACCCTGATCGAGTGCGCCTGAAAGTAAGGGCGGAGCTTCCTAGCCGAGACGACCAAGGCGTATGCTAGCTTCTCTAGAATAGGGTATCGGAGCTCCGCCTTTTTTAAGATTCGACTGACATAATAGACGGGTAACTGTTTCTTCCCCTCCTCCCTAACCAAGACGGAGCTCACTGCCTCTCCCCCCACTCTGAGATACAAGGCTAGGTCCTCCCCTTCCTTCGGGCTTTGAAGTAACGGAGCTTGGGAGAGTTGCCTTTTCAGCCCCTGAAATGCCTCTTCACATTCGGCCGTCCATTCGAATACTTGGTTACCACGAAGCACTTTAAAGAAGGAGGAACACCTATCCCCTGACCGAGAGAGGAATCTGCTTAGCCCGGCCAACTTCCCGGTCAAGCGCTGGACCTCTTTGGCACTGCGAGGTGATTCCAGGTCTAGAATAGCCTTAACCTTATCGGGGTTAGGTTCTACCCCCGCGGGAGTCAAGAGGTGTCCGAGGAATTTACCGCGACTAGCCCCGAAGACGCACTTCAAGGGGTTCAACCTCATCTTGGACCTTCGCAGGGTGGAAAACGTTTCCTCCAAGTCCCGCAAGTGGGAATCAACACACTTACTCTTGACCATGGGGTCGTCCACGTAGACCTCCAGGTTCCTTCCCCTTTGATCTCGAAAGATTCGATCCATCATGCGTTGGTACGTTGCCCCTGCGTTCTTCAACCCGAAGGGCATCATCTTATAGCTGAAGCATCCCTCTCTTGTGATGAAGGAAACATCCTTGATATCAGGAGGGTGCATCCGGATCTGATGGTAACCTGAAAATACATCTAAAAAACTCATAAGAGAAAAACCGACGGCTGAGTCCACCAGCGCGTCGATTCGAGGCAAGGGGTAGCAATCCTTGGGACACGATTTATTTAATAAAGAAAAATCAATACACATGCGCCATTTTCCTCCTCCCTTTTTTACCATTACCACGTTGGAGATCCAGCCTGGATACTGGATCTCTGAGATGAAGCCTGCGTCCAGGAGCTTTTTGACCTCCTCTCGGATGGGGGCTTCTAGCTTGGTGGCGATGGCCCTCATCTTTTGGCGTATGGGGCGGGCTCGGGGATCCAGGTTCAAGCGATGACAGGCCACGTCCGCGTCGATGCCCGGCATGTCTGCCGTGCTCCAAGCGAAGATGTCGACGTTGCTTTGGATGCAGGCTCGCATCCGCTCCTGATCCTCGAGGCTCAAGCCTCCGCTGATCCGAACCCTTTGCACCTCCCCCGCTCTTGTAAGCACCTCCATCTCCACCACTTCTTCGGCCGGCTCCAGCCACGACCGCTCCCAACTTACCCTTGCCTCTTCCTGCTCAAACTCGAGCTCCTCTTCCCCAACCTCATCAACTTTCGTCGCCTCCTCCAGGCTCTCCTCCTGCCTCTGCTCTTCTTCATCCGTCACTCCTCTCGCCTCTTCTAGGCCAATCTCCTCCACTTCCGCCATCTCCTCAACAACCTCCATCGCCTCTCCCAGGCTTATCTCCCCTTCCTCAACTCCTTCCTGCTCAACCATCTCCTTCTCCAACTCCTCCGCCTCCGCCATCCACGACACGGTGTTAACCGCCGTCACATAGCACTGCCTTGCCATCTTCGGATCCCCCTGATCCTAACCTGCACCCCTCCATTGTTGAACTTGAGGCATTGGTGGTATGAGGAGGGCACGCAGCGAAAGGCGCTGATGAGGGGACGTCCAAAGATGGCATTGTAACTACTCGGGGCGTCTACGATCACGAACCGACAGTTCCGTGAGACGCCCCCAAGCCTCACATGTAGGCCCACTCCCCCTTCCACTTCTTTCCTTTCTCCGGAGAAACCAAAAAGTGGTCCATCAGAAGCCAAGACCCTTTTTCCTTCCACCCTCATCTCGTTGAAGGCCTTCTTGAAGATCACGTTCACCGAGCTCCCGTTATCCACCAGTATCCGGGAGACGGTGTAGTTTTCTACCGCTGTCTGGATCACAAGCGCGTCGCAGAACGGATCCTCGTAGTCTGGTATATCTGCGGATGAGAAAGTGATCTTCTCCTCTGGGGGGGGGGGAGCCAGGGAGGTTGAGGCGACCCCTCGGCAGAACATGGTTTGAAGGCTCCCCTTGCGGGTTGCCTCGATCCCCACTCCCCCATGGATCACTCCGATCCCTCCTCGGGTCCCCACGTCTACCCTGTCTTCACACTTGTCCTCAGCCTCTTCTCGCTGTACTTCGACGATCCTTACAGGCGGGTCTTGTCTTCCGGCCCCTCTGGCCCCTCTTATCTCCAGAAACTCTGGGCAGGTGGCCGTTGCGTGACCTTCCTCCTGATGGAAGTCACAATAGGGCAACGCCACCCTGCCCCCTCTTCCTTCTCCTCCTCCCCTTCTTCCGGCTCCCCGAATTCTTCCTCCTCTTCCTCTTCCCACCTCCATGGCCTCCTGCGGCGGTGGGAAATGACCCCTTGGTCCTTGTCGCCATCCTCCCTGCTCCAGCCTTCTTTGCTCCCGGAAGTTATCTCTTCCCTGAAGTCCTCCCTGGCCCTGGGGGCGACCCTCCTGAGGCCTCCAACCCAGTCGGTTGTTCGGCTCCCTGGCCCCCCCATGCTGCTGTCCCTGCCCTCGGGGCTCTTCTCTTCTCCTATCTTCCCTCGGCTCCCTTTGCTCCCTCTGCTCTCTCTGCCTTCCCACTACCGGCTCCTTCACATCATCCTCGGCCAACCTGGCCAGCTTCCTCGCAAACGCAGGGTTTGCCCTCTCAAAGTCTATCTCCTTCGCCGCCCTCTCCATGAGCTCCTCAAAAGAGAGAGGGGGCACCCTCTTCAACTCCATGCTGAAAAACCCTGGTCTCAGCCCCAGGGTGAAGGCAAGCATCAGCGCATACCCTGGGACCTCCTGGACCAAGAGAACCTCCTCTTGGAAACGGTCCACATAGTGACCCAGCGTCTCCTCCGGCTTCTGCCTCACTACGAACAGGCACTCAGCCTCCTTCTTCCATTTCTTCGAAGTTGAGAACCTCAACAGAAAACCCCTGCGCAGATCCTCAAAGCTGTAGATGGAACTCGCCGGCAACTGGTGGAACCAGTCCCTGGCCTTCTCTTTCAGAGTGATGGCAAAAAGCCTACACTTGAAGGCATCCGACATTTGTCTGATGGACACCACGTCCTCAAACCACTGCACGTGCTGAACCGGGTCATCCTTCCCGGTGTAGTAGGTCATATCCGGCTCCCGGAACCCCTCCGGCACTGGAGCCGAGACAATGAGCTCACTAAAAGGGGTCTCGCCTCCTGCCTGGCGAGAAGGCCCGTCTCGCGACCTCGGTTGGCTGGACCGATCCGCGAGTACATGCCCGGGGAAGAGTTCCCGCACCGTCGCCTCCTTCTCGCCCAGATCCGCCGGAAGCTCCTTCTCGGGACGCTGGCCTGAGAAAAGCTCCCGCGCGGCTACGTCCCTCTCGCCTGCCTCCACCGGGACCTCCTTCCCGGGGCGCTGACCTGGAGCGTTCTCGCCTAACAGCGGAACCACCTCCACCGGAACCTGCGGCGTCTCCCACTCATTCCTTGCCGAGAAGGCCAAGCTGATCGTCTGCATGACTTCTCGCCTGAAGTCCTCGAACATCTTCTTCGTCGCATCGTCCACCCGGGTGGGGGATCCTCCTGCGCCTGATCCTTCACCTTCGCCTCCTGTCATGGGACTTAACTCGAGATTTTCTTACACCGACTGCTTCCACGCTCACCGCACCAGAACTGTTGAAGCCAAAAATGACCTCAACGAATGTTCACGAACCAAAGTGCAGCCGACGCCTACTTCTCTCAAATCTCGACCCCTGACTAGCTGCTAAGGTCCTAAAACAGACCCAAAGCCTCAGCTGGGAGGTCCCACCACACACCCGGAAGATCTCTGAGAGCTTCCCCTCCAAAGCCAAACGCTGGGCTGGGAGCTCCTCAGAAGGCACTAGAGTTGGAGAGTAATGAAAGTCTGCCTTCCAAAGAGCCCCTATGGGCCTTTTTATAGTCTTCTTTTGGCCTGAAAATACTGAAATACCCCTGAAGGGTCTGCCAATAGCCAAATCCCGCTGTCCTCCCAAGGGTATTTGGGTAATTTTACCTCGGGATAATAATAAAATAATCTCCTCTGGACTCCGGGTCCCACCCCGTGGGCCCACTTGGCGAGACCCCCGGCCTAGAAGGCTCTCGCTGGGTCCCCTCTAGGCCCGCCTTGGCGAGAGCTCCTGCCAGGAAGGTTCTCGCGCTAGGTAGTCATGATGTCATTGCGAATGAAGGTTCACCTAAGGCCTTCTCGCCTGCCCTGGGCGGGAGCTTTCCCTAAGGCGGGAGATTCCGTGGTCAAGCCACCTGCTCTGGCCGGTCGACGATCTCTCCTGCCGGGAGCTCGACTATCTGCTCTGGACTATCTGCCCTGGTTGGTCGACGACCTCTCCTGCCGGGAGCTCGACTATCTGCGCTCGACTATCTGCCCTGGTTTCCCCAGCTTTCGCCTGCCTTTGGCGGGAGCTCCTTCAGGGCGGAAGCTCCTCTAGCTTTGGACCCAAAGCCTGTCGTGGCGCGAACGATATCGCCCACTGCCAGGCGGGAGCCTTTAAGGACGAGAACTCCACCAGTATCCCTTAGGGTTAACCCAAGGCTAGCCTGAGGCTAGCCCAATCCCTCAGTGAAGTCTCCGGGTCCCACCCAGCGAATATGGGGTTGTACACTTCTCCTTTATGAAAAGCTCTGCAAAAGGAGTTCACCCAAATTGTTCTCTTTTTCCAATAGATATTTTCCAAAAGCTCATTTTCCTGCCATCCTTTTGCCACCACTCTTTCTCCTTTCTGAAAAGCTTTTCCAAACAGTCCCTTAGCTTAAGATCGAGCAACCATAACTTGTTTCTTACTGTGCTAGGTAATAAGGTGTTCTCCGAAGTAGGTACACAATCCGGTTGTAGAATACCAATCATCCAGAGAGCCAACATAATCTGCATCTGAATACACAACCAATGTTGGAGTAAAAGATGAGGTTATGTATACCAGCCCTTGACCGGAGGCGATTTTTAGATATCTCATGATGCGTTCGACGGCCTGTAGATGAGACATCCGAGGAGAATACATAAAGCGACTGACAACCCCAACAACAAAGGATATGTCTGGTCTCGTGACCATTAGGTAAATTAGTTTTCCAAAGAATATCGATAGTATTCTGGATTTGGAAGAAGTAGATTTGTATTTGAGGCATGCACACAAAGCTTAAGATTGACATCCATAGGAGTATTGGTCAGCTTGCATCCAGAGTATTCGGCATCCTGAAGAAGGTCAAGACAGTACTTCTATTGAGATAGGACAAGGCCATCAAGATGTCTTACGATCTCAAGTCCGCGGAAGTATCGGAGGTTACCCAGAACTTTTGTTTGAAAGACGGAGCTCAAGTGCTATTTGATCATTTGTATTCCCTTTGAGTCATTACCTGTGATTAGGATATAATAGACATACACTAAAAGGAGAACGATGTATGTTGAGTGATGCCGAGTAAACAGAGAGAAATTTGCCGAACTTCGAATAAAACCAACTTCTCGTACAACCCTACTGAACTTGTCAAACTATGCCCGGGGGGATTGTTTGAGATCATAAATCGACTTCTTGAAGTGACAACCCCGGGACTCCCCCGTGTTCTCAAACCCTGGAGGTTGTTGCATGTAGACTATTTCTTGTAAATCGCCATTTAAAAAGACATTCTTGATATCTAGTTGATGTAAGGGTCATTGTCGATGCACAACCACTGAAAGGAGGACACGAATTGTGTTGAGCCTTGCCACTGGAGAGAAATGTTTCTTCATAATTGAGACTTTGTTGTTGAGTAAATCCACGAGCCACCAGTCGGACCTTAAGACAGTCAATTGTACCATCAGAAGCATGTTTGATGACAAAGATTCATTTACAGCCAACAGTAGCCTTGCCGGGAGGGAGAGTAACCAGATCCCATGTTCGGTTAGCCTAGATGGCTGTCATTTTTTTGTACATAGCTGCCCGCCAGCCTGGATGATTGAGAGCCTCCTGCATAGAGTTAGGGACATAAATAGAGGATAACAAAACAACAAAGGTGTCAAGCGCCGGGGACAGGCGATGTAAAGATACATAATTTGTCATGGGATGAGCGGTGGAGGCTGGTGTCGGATCAGCATGTCGCAGAGTGTCAGAGGTCAAAGCTGACTGCATAGGAGCGACGGAGCGAGGAGTTTGACGAGTATAGATACGGAGAAGAGGGGACTTGTGAAGAACAAGAGTCGGGGCATAGAGGAGGGGTGGTGGGGTAGAGGTAACTGGGATGACAGGTCTTGGCAAGGATTGTGGTGGAAGAGGTGGGTTTGGAGCGGAGAAGAATGGTTGATCTTCCTGAAAGGTGACATCAACTAAAACGGTCACCTTGTGGGTAGTAGGAGTGTAGAAAACATAGCCTTTTTGAGTGCGGGAATAACCGACAAACATGTGTTTGACTGCCCGAGGATCGAGCTTGTATTTGGACGGACCAAGTAAGTGAACATAGCAGGTACAATCGAATATGCGAGGCGTGAGAGAGAATGACTGAGTAGAGGGGAAGAGGAGACAAAATGGAATAAAATTTTGAAGGACGGAGGGAGGGAGACGGTTAAAGCTTATTACCTGCATTTGAATCATGAGGAAGAGAGCAACATCAAGAAGATGTCTATTTTTACGTCCATCCATCCCATTTTGTTGGGGGGTATAGACACACGAAGTATGGTGAATGATTCCAAATTCAGAGCAGATATTAACAAATTCATGCCTAGTGTATTCATGAGCATTATTTGTCCAGATAGTTTTAGTTTGTCGGAGAACTGTGTACGACTCTCAAGGACGAATGCCTAAAACACACGGGAAAGTTCAGAGCCTTCACGAATTAAGTACAACCATGTCATTCAAGAATAATCATAAAAATGTGATAAAATAATGATACCCAAAAACACTTAGTATTTTGTATGGTTCCCAAATATCAGAATGGATTAAAACAAAAGGAGCAGAGCTCCGGGTATAATGTGGAGTAAAAGAGGAACGATGCTCTTTTCCCAAAATACATGAATCGCGGGTAAAATCTAGAAGAGAAATATCAGGAAAAGCCTTATTGAGGACCGGAAGAGGAGCATGCTCGAGACGCCGATGTCAATCAATGAAGGAGATAGAGGAGAGGATGGTAGGAGAAATATCAAGAAGGTAGCCACATTTTGCAGTCGTCTTTTATCAATGATACTCTGTGTCCGTCAATCTTGCATCAGAAAAGAAGAAGAGGTGAATGTTATAGAGCAATTCAAATCGGCAGTGAGGTGACTAATAGAAATTAAATTAAATGGGGAGCCCGGGACATGGAGAGCCGAGCGAAAAGAGATAGAAAAGTTGAGAGGTATATCAGCAGAGCCGGAGATAGGAACGATGTCTCCATTGGCCACTGTGATACACTTAGGATGTGATGAATCCAAGTATTGATGTGGCTTCAATGAGGTGATATGATGTGTAGCACCAGAATCCACTATCCAGCACGAACTAGCGAAGAGACAAGCGATACCTTTAGTAGTGATGGAGGCAACGGAGGCTGACGCAAGGCTAAGCATCCCTTGAAGTTACTAGAGCTGGAGGTGGACTTCTTCAAAATCAACACGAGTGGCAGAAGGACTGTGGGCAGCAACACAAGTAGTCAGACGAGAAGGAAGACCATGTTTATGGTAGCAGGTCGCCTCAAGGTGTCCATCCTTACCACAAAAAGAACACTTAGGTCGTGGTCGGCCACCTCGACCCCTTCCCAGAGAGCCCGAACATCCTCCACGGGTAGGGGGAGGGAGAGGAAGTAATGACGCAGAAGTGTGCTGGAGAAGAGCCGGTGAAGGAGGGCTAATAGTACCAGGAGGTGGTGAAACCTTGATCAATATTGAGCGCACATCAGATAATGAGGGATTCATAGCAGACGAGAGGATCTGAGCTCGAACACTCTGAAGATGAGGCGGGAAACGAGCCATCATCATGGAAGTACCAATGGCTTCCTTTGAGCGCGCTAAGCAGCGAGATCTGTAGTCGGGGGCTGATGGTGAATCGAGGCTTCAACCAGCATCTTGGACCAATTAACAAATGAGGTTAAGTTGGCAGCACCACCGGTGTCAAGAGTCTGAAGATCAATAATGATGTCATACATGTGTAGGAGACTGTCCTTGCCTGAGTAAATGGAATGATGATCATCCCACATCGTCTTGGCCGTCTTGTGATATATGTTCATGCGGTAAGGTTCACCATCAAGAGAGTTGAGGAGCCATGTCTGAACATGTCCATCATTTCGTAGCCAGTCATCAGCAGGTGTAGCGGGAACATCCTTTGTTAAATGATGCAGAAATCCCTTTGACTAAAGAACCCGGCGAACAGAATTCCCCCACTCAACAAAGTTCCTCTTCCTAGTGAGAGAAATAATGGTGATGCGTAACCCGTCAAGGAATTCGGGAACAGGAACAGCTGCTGCAGCAGGAGAGGAAGTAGTAATAGACGAATCCATGACCAGGAGGGTAACCGATTAGAGCAGCGGCTAGAGCAAGCAGGTAGAGCAAGCTTCTAGAGCAAGAGATCATAACGAGAAAGTTTAACCGACAAGGTGGGAAGCGACCAAAAGGCAACGAAAGACCGCAGTGGATATGGAAAGACCGTGCGACAAAGAAAGATCGTGCTGCAACGAAAGACCGCAACAAAAGACCGCGGACAGGGAAAGACCGTGCGGCAAAGAGACGGACCGCGCAAGAGCAGTTTGCGATTAGGCAAGCAAAAAAAAAGTAGCGGCTAGAGGAGAGGCCGGAGACTAGAAGTGTAGCAGCTGCGGCTAGAAGAGACCGCGTAGGAGTAGGTCGCGGTTATGTAAGCAGAGACCGCAACGGTTAGGCAAGCAGTGACTGCAGCGGTTAGGCAAGCAGAGAAGAGACGCAAGAAGAGCACAGCTGCAAGAAGGAGACCCACGGAAAGGAGGGGCAGGCCGCGCGAGAAGGAAACTAGGGTGGCCCACCAAGCAGCAGTAGGAATAACTATAAAGCCTGGGCGGGAGAAGGGAGGTGGTTCCACGGGAGGAGAAGAGAGGCCGAGTAGAAATTAGAAGACCGCAGTTGAAGGCGGTTAGAGAAAAGAGAGCAGGTCGGCGGTTAGCAAGGAGAGTAACCGCAGGAGGTGTACAGTTAGAGAAAAAAAGAAAGCTATCCGCCCAAAACAGAAGGTAGGACCGGATGCTCTGATACCATGTAGAGAAGTACAAGAGCAACGAAGGGAATCCAGTAAAACCTTGTATATGCTTGTTAAAATTTAAAATACAATGTATGAGTACATATTTATAGGGAGAGGAGAGAAAGAAGAATACCATCTACACAATGTGGGACTAATACAATAGAGGGAGGAGGAAGAATAAAAGGGTTAGGCCAATATGTATGGGCCTTTACATAGACTTTTCTAACAAAGGCAATGGACACATCAAGACAGTACAAATAAAATTTTATATTGATAATTTGATAATTGAAGATACTAATGACAAGTTGTCATGAATAATGCTCCCATGTAAGGCAACATGAACAATCATCAGAATTAGGTTTATATATCTTTAATATATAAAACAATACACATATCTACCAAGCACGCCAAGTTTCTGATTTGGACCGCACGATCAAAATGCTACAAGGATTTGTCGCCGTCGGATTTATGTCAAACAAATAAATTCTCAACCGTACTAATTCTTATTTAGCAAATCTCGCCCCTACTACTGCTTTAGCAAATCCCGCCCCGATACCCCCTGATACCCACAAAAGAGACCTTAACGAACTCCAGGGCGGCTGCTCCATCTTGCGATCGACCTCGATGTCTTCTCTCTCGCCCTTGACGACTTCTCTCACGACCTCGACGACCTCCAGGGCATAGCAAACATCGTTGAAAATCACGCTCTGGTCTCCTCTAGGTCATCACATCCCTCGCTTCTATCATCTGAGGAAAATCATGTCTGGTATCTTTATGGAGGTGAAAGTAAAAGCGCCATCCCAAAGCTACATCCCCATCGTCGGCGTTCTGAGTCCTTTCTGGCAAAGGTACGCTCGCCTCGCCTTCCCCTGTTTTTCTTCGATGCTCCACTATTTTTCTTGGATGCTTGACGGCTTCTCTCGCGGCCTCGACGACCTCCAGGGCGGCTGCTCCCGCGAACTCTAGTGATCCACCACCTCCATCTAGAGCCCTCTTCTGAAGCGGCGAACTCCGGCGATCCTCTTCTCTCCCACCCGCGTCTCAAGTTGGGTTTAGGGTGTTTTTCTCCATTTTTTTCTAAATAAAATCCTTTCTATGCCGATTTCTTTCTCATATCAATTTCCATGTCATTCATGTGTCATTATTAAGAAGTTAATATGATTTTTATGTGATTATTCCGGTATTTCTGTAGGATTTAAGATTAATTTTTTTGGTGGGGAATTATTTTTTATGGTTATTTATTATAGAATATGGGGGCTCGCGAGAGGAAGGTGCGGCTTCGGGCTAGTGGATTGCATGGATGCGGTTCACCCGCTTCTATGCGGCTGAAGGCAGCTCGGAGCATCAAGCACGGGCGAAGCCTGTGTGGAGGCCGAAGGCCGCTAGAGAGCATCGAGGTCGGCCGTAGGTTGCAGGCAAAGCCCGCTTCGTTGTGGGCGAAGCCTGCAGCGCCGCATCGCGAATGGGATAACACCAAGGAAGCCTGCATGTTCACGGGCGAAGGCCGCTAGAGAGCATCGAGGTCGGCCATAGGCTGCGGGCAAAGCCCGCTTCGTTGTGGGCGAAGCCCGCAGCGCCGCATCGAGAATGGGATAACACCAAGGAAGCCCGCACATTCACGGGTGAAGCCTGTGCGGAGGCCGAAGGCCGCTAGAGAGCATCGAGGTCGGCCGTAGGTTGCGGGCAAAGCTCGCTTCGTTGTGGGCGAAGCCCGCAACGCCGCATCGAGAATGGGATAACACCAAGGAAGCCTGCACGGTCGCGGGAGAAGCCCGCACGGTTGCGGGAGAAGCCCGCACGGTCAAACGATTTATAAAAAGCTCATTTTTTTACCTTACTTTTGACACCACTCATTTTCCTTTCTAAAAAGCCCTTCCAAACAGAGCCACTTTATAATTCAGGTGGAAAAAGTTATCACAACAGAGATTTGTCAAACGATTTATAAAGTGATTCTCATTTCTGAAAATCTCTGCAAAATGAGTTTACTCAAACAAATCTATTTTTCCAATATACATTTTCCAAAAGCTCATTTTCTTACCTTACATTTGACACCACTCCTTTTCCTTTCTAAAAAGCCCTTTCAAACAGAGGCATTTTATAATTCACGCTCAGACGTAAAATTTGCGCTCGGGCAAAAAAATCACGTCCGGGTTAAAAATTTGCGCTCAGGCAAAAAAAATATGCCCGAACAAAAAAATTACGCATGATAAAAAAATGGTGGCTGGACAAAAAAATAAAGTTGGAGATTTTTTAAAGAGAAGCATTTTTGTGATGAGAAAATGCTTTTCGAAAAGGTTAAAAGTAGGGACAAGTGACTTTTCCAAAAGATGAAAAAATAGAGTTTTTCGCGATAGCTTTTCCCTCCGATAGACAATCCAAACGGTTTCTTAAGTGTAGTAGTGTTTTCCAGAAAATGAAAAGGAGCTAAAAAGCCCTCTTAGACTCTATTTGTTTGGGCGTTTTGCTTCTCCGTTTTGGGCAAACGCCGCCGGAAGGAGGGTAAACAAATGAACCTCCGGCGGCGTTTGCTCCGTTTCCACCCGCCCGGCTTGAGAAACGCTCCAAAAAACTCCGTTTGGAGCAGCCACCTCCCCCCTCCGGTTCGAACACTCCGTTTCCACCCGCTGAATCGACCCGCCACCGCCGAACCAAATGGAGCCTTAAACAAACCCTTGAGTGGGTTAAGTAGAAAGCTTTTGAATATAGAAAATTGATTTTTAACTGTGTGGGACCCGCAGCTGTACTGGTTGTGTGTTTATCTCTGACCAATATAGACACTATTACTCCCAATTTCCCGTCGTTGTCGCTATCTCTGACCAGGATCATTTTTAGGGATCCAGATCCTCTTCATTTCTGACGAAATTGAGGGGATCCATTTGTTCATCCAATGAACAAGATTTTTCTCCAAAATATCTAAGGGTGCAGAGTTTTTGATTTTAAAAAAATATAAAAGGTTGCGCATTTGTGAACCCGTTTGATCCTCTCCAGAGAAATCTGAACCGCGAAATGAATCTCCTGTCAAAAATGGAGGGATCCCCATCCCATTTTTAGTGGCTACAGCGTCTGCCAAGTCAGCTTCTTCAATTTCTTGGCGTTCGACACCCACTCACACAAAAATCTTAACTTGTCATCCACTCATGAAGACGTACCAACATGAGATTATCCCATCGCTCCCTATGGACGAAATTTTTGTCTTTAATGACAGTTCTGTGAGTCTGTCTGAGCTCGGGTCGTGATTTTACTCCCAAAAAATAAAGTTTTATAAAAGAAATTATAAAATGTTAAATATAATTTTTAACATCATTTTAAGTACTTATTTTTCTATAAAATATTATTTTTTTAAAAAAATCAATCAGATATCTGTTCTTTAAAATTTGGCCGGATATCATTTTTTGCTTATTTTTAAATCGAAAATTTCGTTAGCAGTCAAATCATTGATCACACCGCTTGATTTCACCCGGACCAGTTTTAAAATCTGGGTTGCGGACCTAAAAATTTCTCGGATTATAGGGCTTTTCGTAGAGGACGAGGGAGCGAGAGAATCCGGTGGCAACGAGGACGACAATATATATAACTCTAAGAAGTTGAAGAAGCTGATCCTGCCCTGCGGCCGCTTTTGCCGCCGTAAGTGGTCCTGATGGCGGAGGCGCAGCCGCATCTCTCCGCCGCATCAAGGACGACTGCGGCAAGCGCTTTTCTCTATCCTAATTAATCAAAAGCCATATAAGCTTTCCGTTAAGAGGTGTTAGTTGATTTTGAAGACACTGAAATCATAAAATTAGTCAACTTAGGGGTCGGAAATCCTAAGAGTAAAAAAAAACTATGAATGGAATAAAACAATATATTAGGCTTGAAATTACTATTTTGCCACCATTAATATTTTATTTAAGTCAGCTCGATGGACAGCGACAGTCTCACATAAAAAAAAGAACAAACAATAAGTCAGCTCCAAATCCTCCGATGCATGCACAGTACTCCTGCATAATTTTGACATCATTATTACGACTCCTGCATAAAGTTGTTTTCGAAAGGGATAGCCGTTTTAAAATGATTTTTTTTGTGCATAAATTTTTTAAGATATTATGGGTGTGTTCTAGAACCCGGCCCGGTGGCACGTCGGGGACGGGGAGGAGAGAAAATGCTCGTACGCAACGGTAGGCTGGTGCTTGGCAGGTCAGCAACAAAATGCCGGGTTTGCCTCCTTTCACGCCGGCCGTCCTCAGCTCGGGCTCCCGCTAGCTTCCCAAACAGCATTCCGCCAATTCAACCCCGCCGAATCGGCGTCCCGCCGGGTTATCAAACAGACCCTAATAGAAAATGAACCAACAATGACACTTCACAAAATTACAGCAAATTCCTCATTAGCGTTGAATTGCAAAAAAAAGTACTTTATTGTAAGTAGGTGCGGTCGAATATAGAATTACAATCATATTTCAAATCAATATGTCATTGTAATTTAATAACCATACTAAGTAATCAAGTAGTTTCAAATAATATAATATAATTGTTTTGAGATATACACATTGCCACCATAAATTATACCTTGAGTTCGCCTGGCAAAAAGAAATAACGCCGATGAGTTCCTCTTAAAGCTTTATGAAATGTGTTGAGGCTCTAGTATTACCTGATTTGTAACTGTGTTGTATAGGGACGATCAAGTAAAACATGGAGTTGATGAAAACGGAAGAGGAAAAAAAATCAAGAGTTATTTTGATCTATATGAAGCAGAAGCAGAAGCTGGATGAGGAAACATCAAGGGTCTGTTTGGTTCGACGGTGGTGGAAAATGTTTCGGTGGGAAACTAATGATGGCATTAGAGCTGTCCAAAAAGTTACGTTGAAAAAGCAGTGGGTTGTTTAGAAAATCTTCATTCAAGTGTTTTTGAAGATGGTGTTTTGTATTTTCTGTTTGGAATAATAACTTTTTATTAATAACTTTTTGATTTTTTAGGGTCTTATTGTATAATAATAAGGCTTTACAAAATTCAGATATACAAGATATACAAGATATATATATAAGATTTAAGAAAACCAAAAAACCTCAACAGCTAGCACTAAATACAAGATTTAGATATACGTGATTCGAGACAACACAGCATTAGAAAATACCATAAAATCTCAGCAATGCTTCGATTCCTTGTAGAATTTCACCTACCAGTGAAGTGGAAGATGTACAATTAGTGAAATATTTTTTATACTAAAAATAAACAGTAAATACAAGATCTAATATTATACCTGCGAGCATTATACAATTCATCAGCAATAGAATCTCGGACTGCCAACATATCATCTACACCCACCTCGTCAAATAGATCTATATTCATATCAGTTTCCATCATAACATGACCTTCTGTTTATCTTCTGCTTCTTTTGTCGGGCCTATGTGCCTCGAGGTGTATACAATTTTCATTAACATCACAAGCACTAAAATTAGAATCAATGTGAGATGGATATCTCCAAATAAAGTTATGCAATGCCATATTAGCAACTAAAATAGAATGTTGTTTTTGGAATGAATATTTTGGCATTCTTTGAAGAATGTTCCATTTGTTTTTCCAAACTCCAAATGTACGTTCGATAAAACTTCAAAGTGGTGAATGTGTCTTTTTAAAATATTCATGTTTACCTTGAACTGGACTAGTACCCCATGCGTAATCTGCTAAATGATACCTTGTGTCTAGATAAGATTTCAGATACTATGTTCTCAGTGGATATCCCGCATCAACTAATTAATATTTACCTGCAAGATTTCATAACAATAATTAAAACATTTTACCATGCATGAACATTTAAGAGTATGATAAATATAATTACGTACCTTGCTGGGGATGCGAGAAATGAAGGCTATGGCCAATCAAAGTGCATGCAAAGAAGTGACTATCTCGATCCGCTCCTTCCCACCTAACTAGTACAAATGTAAAACACATGTTGAAATCATAAACTGCCATTACATTTTGTGTTGTGGTACCATGACGATCAATATATCGAACTTGATCTTCTACAGGTATTATTGCACTAACATGCGTACCATCAGAATTATCAGAATTATCATCTTCATTGCTTGAGTAATCATGACTATAGTCATCCACTGTAAAATTATAACACAAAATGTACAATCTTAAAATAAGAGTGTCATTGAAATAACTAAAGATGCGTCAAAGGATAATGATCTATCTGGATGAAGAGACAGATCAGGCCAAAGCCTCCCTGTCCTAGTCAATGGGAGATGACAATTACCATGATCAAGAGGGAGTATGCAGTGCAATTCCAGGTGGTATACAGAAGAGACTGTTGAAAATTGTGAAGTGAAAGTGGGGGGGGGGGGGTTGATCAAGCAGACCGCACGACCTGAGCGGACTGATTGTGTGGCCTGGGCGGACTGATGGTGCGGTTTGGGCGGCCTGTTGTTGCGGCCTGATGATGGTGACCATCAGTTCGGCTAGTGTCTTGGAGTTGGTTGTTCCCTGGTGTAACCTTGCGGATAGGTGGAGTATCCGCGGAAGGGCGGACTCACTATGAGTCCGCGGA
Source organism: Platanthera zijinensis (assembly GCA_039513925.1). Taxonomy (NCBI): domain Eukaryota; kingdom Viridiplantae; phylum Streptophyta; class Magnoliopsida; order Asparagales; family Orchidaceae; genus Platanthera; species Platanthera zijinensis. Next base: position 211,454,953 of record CM077080.1, read on the forward strand.
GTTCGCTCTATGCGAACTGCTCTTGGAGCTTGTGAGTTCGGCTGATTGCCTTGCTCTGGTGGAGCGGTTTGTTGGCGGTTTGACTTGGGAGCTAGCGGACTTGCTTCGTGTCCGCCGTGCTCGCGCTAGGTTCTTGGTTGGTTGTTGGATGGTCACAATCTGTGACAAGTCCAGGGTGACCGCAGAGTCCGCAATGTTCGCTAGTTGATCGGGCAGTTTGTGCCTGTTGGTCGTGGACTTGTGTTGCGGACTGGTGTGGTGTTCGCGGCCTGTGCGGGCTGGTGCTGTGTTCGCGTGTAGTGTGTGGTCTGCTGCAATATGGGCTGTTGTTGTGTCTGCTTGCTATGCAACATGCGGTCTGGTGCGCAGTCCACCGGGTTGCGGGCTGGTTTCTAGCCTTGGTGTCAGGCGGTTTTGGTTGGCTTGTCCGGCCTTGTCCTTGCGAACTCGACAGACTGACTTATGCTAGCTGTGGATTGGGGTGGTGATTCTATCCACTAGGGAGGTGACCACACTCCTCTCCGCGCCTATAAATAGGACCCCCCGTCACATCAACAGTAACTGAGGAACAGTAAGTTGAGCGTTGGTTAATTGTTGCGGGCTCGGTTTTCTTATCCGCGCGGTTTGAGATGGTTAACTGGTTGCTGTTTACAGGTTAAGCGGCTAGCACTGTGAAGCTAGGAGTCTTGTTCTGACTACAATCAGGAAGTAGTGGAGCTCGCGGTTAACAATCAGCGGTTTCAGTAGGTCGTATTTGCGGCCAGCCAGTCTTCTCTCCTTTAGCATTTCCAAGTTCTTTCAGTTCGGCGGCAGATTGTAGAGCAGTCATTCACCAGAATAACGGGTAGTCCGCGGACTTTGCGAACTCCGTAGTTCAGTTGGTGCAGCAACAGCTTGGCGGTCTCGGTGGATTCAGCGGACTCAGTGATATCTGAGGCAGTCCGCCCAGCTTGTTTCTTCTTGTTTGCTTGTTTGCTTCTCCTTTATACTTGGCGAAATCATGTCTCGTCATGTATGTCTTGCCTTGTATTAAAGATAGTTGATATTACCAGATCTGTGTTTGCTCTCTATTGTTTCTGATTTTCATAGCTCAGTTTATGGTTGGAGTGTTCCTGCGCCTAGTTCCCATTTCCGCTTGATCAAGTAGTCAGCTTGATAGCTCTGAAAGTTTTTACTTGGTATCAGAGCTATCTTCTGATCAGCTTGTGAAAATTTCAATATGGTATCAGAGGGAATAGTGGCTTGAGCAATGATCTACCTCAGTTGTGCTCGACGCTTGTGGAAGCTAGTAGATCAGTGGCTGTTGCAATGGAAGGAGCTTTCGCAAGGGGTATTGGTATTGAACTTCTTACAGCAACTAACTTCAAGAAGTGAAAGTCGTGTATGAAGAGCTATCTTATTAGCGAGGAGTTGTGGGAGGTCGTCGGTGGTGACGACAAGCAAGAAGTGACTGCTGCTACTGGTACTGCTGAATAGGTGAGAGCTTGGAGGAAGACTAATGCAAATGCAGATTTTGCTCTCAAGCGGGCTGTCTCACCTGAACTCTTTGATCACATCTTAGGATGTGAGTCTGCTGCTGAGATCTGGACATCCATTGATGGATTGTTTTACAGGAAGAATATAGAGCGGCTACAGTTCTTAGAGAATGAGTTAGCTAAAGCAACTCAAGGAGATCTTTCCATCTCAAGGTTCTTTCTTAAGATGAAGAACCTGTGCACTGAAATATCAGTGTTGGATCCTGATGAGCCCATTTCTGAAGCTAAGTTGAAGAGGCACATAGTCCGCGGGTTGCGGAAGGAATATGTGGCCTTTATGACTTCTGTTCAAGGATGGGCGACTCAGCCATCCTTGCTGGAGATGGAGAATCTGCTGGCGTCACATGAGAGCTTGGCTAAGTAGATGGTCAGAGTTACTATCTCTGAAGGAGGTAGTGAAGCTCTCTTAACTAATAAAAAGAAAAAGAGATGGGAGAAGAAGAAGCCTGCTGCTGTGGATGTGCCTTCAACTTCCTATCAGCAAGAGAGGAGCGCTGCTCCTAAGAAGAACTGTAAGAAGGAGTTAAAGTGTTATATGTGTAATCATCCAGGGCACTTCAAGCATGACTATAAGGTCAAGCTGCAGCCTGGGCATATTGTAGACAAAGAGGGAGCTGGTTCCAGTGCTGAGGAAGCCAGATGGGGAGGAGCCTTCTTGACGAGCACTTATGTTCGTGCTCTTTCTACCGTCGACTACAAAGATGACTTGATAGTTGACTCGGGGTGTGGTAATCACCTCACTAGAGGCGAGTCGGAGTTCTCTTCACTGCAGTCATTCTTAGGTAATGAAGCTATTATTACAGCTGATGATTCTGTTCATACTGTAGAGAAGGAGGGTGTTGTTTCTTTGGATAGTGCTCAGGGTCCACTCACATTAAGGAGTATGTATCATGTAACTGGCATGAAGAAGAACCTATTCTCCATGACCAATGTGGTTGACGCGGGCTATCACGTTATGTTTGGGCCAATAGAAGTGAAATTTCTCCGTAACATATCAACGGTTAAGGCTGATGTTACTCATGTAGGGAGAAGGATTAGAGACTTGTTTGTTTTATCAACAAGCTCTTATATTGATCGGATGAGGGCCAATGATAGCGCTGCTATTTGGCATGAGAGGCTATGGCATATAGGGATGAACGAGCTGAAAGCTATGATGATGAGAAGCCTTGTGAAAGGCTTGCCAAAGTTATCATCCTACGGAGATGGCCATGTCTGCGCATGATGTCAGTTCGGAAAGGCTCATCACCTTCCGTTTGACAAGTCTCAAACAAGGAGCAAGGCACCATTGGAGTGCATCCATGGTGATTTGATGGGGCCAACTGCTATTGCTAGTCTTGGAGGCAGCATATATATGTTGGTGCTGATTGATGACTACTAAAGATACACTTGGGTGTAATTCATGAAGGAGAAGTCAACTGCTTTCCAATTGTTTGTGGAGTTCAAGGAGCTGGTGGAGGGCCGACTTGGTCTGCGAATCAAGAAGTTTAGATCAGACAATGGTGGTGAGTTTGTATCATCTGAGTTTTCTAACTTCTGTAGGAGCACAGGATCTAGAGAGATCTTACTTGTGCTCATACTCCACAATAAAATGGAGTGTCAGAGAGGAAGATCCGTCATTTGACGGAAACCTGCAAGTGCCGGCTTCATGCAAAGGGCATTCCCAGGTCCTTTTCGGCAGAAGGAATGGCCAGCGCAACTTATGTCATCAATCGAATGCCTTTGAGTCCGATCAACATGAAGTCTCCTCATGAGCTGATGTTCAAGGAGAAGCCCAGTGTTGAATACCTTCGGGTGTTTGGATCTACCTGCTATGTGCATGTCCCGGATGCTCTGAGGACCAAGCTTGATGCGAAGGCGAGGAAGCTTGTCTTTGTGGACTATGATGAGCAAAAGAAGGGATGGAAGTGCATGGATCCTGCGACAAGGAAGTTTGTTGTATCAAGAGACGTTGTCTTTGATGAGCTGACGTCGTATGGAGGTGGCTCTGTTGAGCTGCAGGAGAGCAGGGTTGATGAAGGGCAGAAGGAGGCTACTGAAGATCTTCAGGTGGAGCTGCCTTTGTCACCAGGAGCTCCAGGTGTTTCAGGCTTTAGGGCAGAGGATTCTGGTTGAGGAAGCAGGGGGAGAGACGCTCCTAGTATGTTAGGGAATGGAGCTGCTTCTGAAGAATATCGGAGGTGGTGAGCAAGGAGCAGACTCTTCGGAGATCGAAGAGGACCATCAAGCCACCCACTCGTTATTGCGAAGGGAACACGGTGAGCTTTTTCTCTTGTTTCTTTGCAGGCCCCCTAGATGAGCAGGAGCCTTCTAACTTTAATGAAGCCACTGGAGTCAAGGAGTGGGAAGATGCCATAGATGAGGATATGGCTGCTCTCAAGAAGAATGAGACCTGGGAACTTGTGCCCAAGGTTGATGGAATTACTCCTGTGACTTGCAAGCGGGTGTTTAAGCTGAAGAAGAATGCGGATGAGAGCATCGAGCGGTACAAGGCTCGCCATGTTGCTCGAGGGTTCTCTTAATAATATGGCGAAGACTATGAAGAGACGTTCAGTCCCATGATAAAGATGACTTCAGTTTGAGTGGTGATGGCCTTGGAGGCTTGCCAAGGGTGGAAGATGTGGCAGCTAGACGTAAAGAATGCTTTTCTTTATAGGGAGATCGACAAAGACATCTTCATGGATCAACCACTGGGGTACGTTTCTGAAGATCATCCATATTACGTCTGCAAGCTCTGGAAAGCTCTCTATGGGTTGAAGCAGGCTCCTCGAGCCTGGTATGGAAAGATTGCAGAATACCTCCAGTTCTGCGATTATCTTGCTTCAAACTCAGACTCGAGCTTGTTCGTTAAGAAGAAGGGGGAGCTTCTAGTCTTGGTGCTATTGTACGTGGATGACATGATCATCATGGGGAACTCTAAGGAGGAGGTAGCTAGGCTTAGGGTAGAGCTAGCTATAAGATACGAGATAAAGGACTTGGGTTAGCTCCACCACTTGGACTCGAGGTGGAGAGGAAAGAGAGCAACATACTCGTGTCCCAGAAGGGCTATACGGAGCGGATCGTTCAACGATTCAACATGCAGGAAGGGAAGAGTAGCTCTACTCCTTTCGATTCGGGCATCAAACTTCGGCGGGATGAGGGAAGGATTCTTCCAGATCCTTTGGTGTTTCGGGCTCTGGTTGGGAGTCTTATCTACTTGACGATTATAAGGCCATACATTGCTTATGCAATTGGCCGAGTAAGTCGGTATATGGCAGAAGAACCCAGGAAGCCTCATCTAATGGCGGAGAGGAACATTCTGAAGTATGTGAAGGCCACTTCTGATATGGGTCTCCTTTATAGGAGAGGCATGAGTTTTAATCTTCAAGGATACTCGGATGCTGATTATGGGGGAGATTCAGAAGACCAGAAGTCAACATCCGGTTATGTATTCACATATGGATCAACTAATATCTCTTGGTGTAGCAAGAAGCAAGACTCGGTATCTGTCTCTACTACGGAAGCTGAGTACAAGGATTCAGACCTGGTAGCTCGGGAAGCCATTTGGGTTAGGAGACTAGTAGAGGACGTCTATGAAGAAGTGCGCGGTCATACTCTACTGTGCGGTGATAATGAAAGTGCCCTGAAACTAGTGAATAATCCAGTTTGTAATGCACAGACCAAGCATATAGAGATCGAGCACCACTTCATTCGGTAGAAGGTGTTGGGGGGATCTCTTATGGTGGAGCATGTGCGGAGTGAGGACAACATCGCGGACATCTTCATGAAGCCACTCCCAAAGGTGCAATTTACTCGATTACGGGGACTGCTGGGCTTGGTCACCACTTCTCACTTCAAGGGAGAGTGTTGAAAATTGTGAAGTGAAAGTGGGGGGGGGGGGGTTGATCAAGGAGATCGCGCGGCCTTGGCAGACTGATTTTATGGCCTGGGCGGACTGATGGGGCGGTTTGGGTGGCCTCTTGTTGCGGCCTGATGATGGTGACCGTTAGTTCGGCTTGTGTCTTGGAGTTGGCTGTTCCTTGGTGTAACCTTGCGGATAGGTGGAGTATCCGTGGAAGGGGGACTCACTATGAGTCCATGGAGTTCGCTCTATGCGGATTGCTCTTGGAGCTTGTGAGTTCGGCTGATTGCCTTGCTCTGGTGGAGCGGTTTGTTGGCGGTTTGACTTGGGAGCTGGAGGACTAGATTCTTGTCCGCCGAGCTCGCGCCAGGTTCTTGGTTGGTTGTTGGGCGGTCATAATCGGTGACAAGTATAGGGTGACCGCAGAGTCTACAATGTCTGCTGGTTGACCGGGCAGTTTGTGCCTATTGGTCATGGACTTGTGTTACGGACTGGTGTGGTGTTCGCGGCCTGTACAAACTGGTGCTGTGTTCGCATATAGTGTGCGAACTGCTGCTGTATGGGATGTTGTTGTGTCCGTGTGCTATGCAGTATGCGGTCTGGTGCGGTGTCCGCCGGGTTGCGGGCTGGTTTCCAGCCTTGGTGCCAGGCAGTTTTGGTTGGCTTGTCCGGCCTTGTACTTGCGGACTTGGCAGATTGACTTATACTAGCTGCGGACTGGGGTGGTGATTCTATCCACTAGGGCGGTGACCACACTCCTCTCCATGCCTATAAATAGGACCCCCCGTCACATCAACAGTAACTGAGGAATAGTAAGTTGAACGTTGGTTAATTGCTGCGCCTCGGTTTTCTTGTCCGTGCGGTTTGAGAAGGTTAACTGGTTGCTATTTATAGGTTGTGCGGCTAATACTGTGAAGCTAGGAGTCTGGTTCTGACTGCGGTCAGGAATCAATGGAGCTCGCGGATAACAATTGGCGGTTTCAGCAGGTCGCATTTGCGGCCAGCCAGTCTTCTCTCCTTTAGCATTTCCAAGTTCAATAACCTATCTGCCGGTCTCGACGGACTAAGCGGACTAGGTGGTCTGTTCTTTCAGTTCGGCGGTGGCTTGTAGAGCAGTCATTCAGCAGAATAACGGGTAGTCCGCGGACTTTGCGGACTCCGTAGTTCAGTTGGTGCAGCAGCAGCTTGGTGGTCTCGGCGGACTCAGCGGTCTTTGAGGCAGTCCACCCAGCTTGTTTCTTCTTGTTTACTTGTTTGCTTCTCCTTTGTACTTGGCGAAATAATATCTCACCATGTATGTCTTGCCTTGTAATAAAGATAGTTGATATTACAAGATCTGTGTTTGCTCTCTGTTGTTTCTTATTTCCTGTGCTAGTTCCCGTTTCCGCTTGATCAAGTAGTCAACTTGATAGCTCTGAAAGTTTTTACTTGGTATCAAAGCTATCTTTTGATCAGCTTGTGAAAATTTCAACAAAGACTTGTGCCACCAGTGGTATATCGTGCACATTGCCTATTTTACTAATCAAGCTTGTGTGTGTGTATCAAGGGGAGAATACTGTTTGGGTCACCAATGTAATCAGAGGTTCATTGTGGCTTGAACAACATACAGATGGTGAACTGTCACTATTCTTCAAGCAGTTCCAGAAAATGATGAAGAGGAAGAAGTGGAAGAACAAATCTTCCTCCTCACATTACATGAAGGAGTACAACAAATCTGGGAAGATGCTCTCCATAGGAGACAGGTATGATCATAAACCCAGAAAACATATTTTTTCTAACATAATATGTTATTGTTGTAGCAAGGCTGGGCATGTTAGTGCTGATGGCCCTATCAAAAGAAAGGAGATAGGTGAGGAGAAGCACCTCCACCACATGGTGCAAGGAAGATAGGAAAAGCAAGGATGGAACTTGTCTATTCCAAGAGAGAAGGTTGATGTCATTTGAGCAACAAGAAGCAGACCATTGTGGCTATATCCACTACTGAGTCAGAGTATATCTCTGCAGGGAGCTGCTGTGCACAGTTGCTATGAATCTAGCATCAACTCCAAGTCTACAACATTGAGATAAGTAACATTCTCATATACTGTAAGTCAACTAGTTAAATCCCCATGACTAGAAATCCTGTCTCTCATAACAGGACTATGCATAAATATTATATATCATTCTATTAGGGAGCATGCGGAAAAGGAAGACTTCTGTCTTGAGTTTGTCCCACACAGACAAGCAAGTGGCTAACATCTTTACTAAGCCACTAGATGAAGTCAAGTTCAACACCCTGAAGTTTGAGTTGGGTATGTTGAACTTAGTATAGCTTCAGTTGCTCCATGCTATATTTATGTTGCATAACTCACCTCTCTTGCAGGTAGATAAGTCTGACATTTTATATACAAACTCTCAAGTGATATCAAGTGGTATCAAGACCAAGATGGACTCAAGTGTCCAGTAAAGGGAATGACAACAGATGCTCCTGTTGAGGGGGGAGCAAATCCAAAAGTTGTAGGAACAAGTTCAACTTCCTGTTAAGAGGCAGCCAGCAGTTGTAGTGGATCAAAGATCATCACAGTTGATCAGCAAGTTTTCAGGACTATGCATAGGCTGAGGGGGAGATCAACTCTAGTGGATGGCTGCTGCTGTGTAGTCACTGCTACTATTGCAAAGATGTGCTTCTACAGGACAAGAGGAAAAGCCAACACCTCCCTTACTACAGCTGCATTCTGCAGAAGCTTTAAGTGGTATAGGAGTGGCATTGTCTCAAGGGGAACAATGTTGCAGCTAGCTCAAGTGGTTGCAGTGATGTGTTGTATCAATGTATCAACACAAAAGGTATGACTCCTAGTCAAATAGTTTGTTCAGTAGGATAATTTCTCAAGTGTCATCAACACTGGATTTTATCAAGTGGTATAACATTAAGAGTTAATCTCTTCCATGATCCCCTCACCTCCCTCATTAGGAAATTTAATTTTGAAGAAGCCAGAAAGGGGGAGAGGTAGGCAATACCTTTTACCCTAAAGGGGGAGGTGTAGATGATTGTTAAGATCCTATAGGGAGAGGTAGACTATACCCTCTACCCTAAAGGGAGGTGTAGAGCAATACTGAGTAGAGCAACTGCAATACTGAGTAATTCCAGTGGCATAACAAAAGGGGAGATTGTGGACATTACATGCCCAGAGGGAAATGTTGAGCCATTAAGCAGTACTTGACAATGACTAGGTCATGTTAAGTCAGCGCATGTTACTTTGGAAACATTTAAGTAACATGAAGAGGGCAATGTTGAGTCATTTCATGTTATGTTTCCACCCTCAAGTGGGTTGAGGAAAGTCCTCCACTTGAGTGTTAAGCATTGAGGTGTGCTGAAAGATGCTTCAAATTTGAAAGTGGTATGAGAAAGCTTACAGCTACCTCACAATTTATATGCCTTATATGTAAATGCTTCTTAGTATTACTGGGTGTTTTTCCTTCTTCAAATTGGGGGAGATTATTGGGAATATTGCCCTTAATGTTCCCTAGACTTGATTTGATGAGGCATCACCATCAACACTAAGAGCATAGTTGTATTTGATGTTGGTTAAGCTCATCATGTGCAGGATGTTCCTTGGAACAAGATTAGATAGTTTGTTTAAGTGATGGTGATATGTGGTCACAAGGTAGGTAGGTGGAGAGACAGAAAATCTGTCTAAGTCCACATGCATTGAGTGAGGACAACTCACTCAACGCCAGATGTAAAGAAATATGGTTAAGTCCACAGGCGTTCAGTGAAGCAAGATCATTCAATGCCAGATGCCAAAAAGCACTGAGAGAAGTCAAGTCAGTCAAAGCTTGACTATTTGCAAGACAGAAAAGTGACTAAGTACACAGGCATTGAGTGAAGGCAGTTCAATCAATTCCATACTGCTAAAAGCGTTGAGTAAAGCTTAGATAGTCAAAGCTTTATCTTTGACAGTAAAGAAATCTGGTTAAGTCAGAGTGAATCTCACAGTCAAAAGCAAGTTCAGAGTGAATCTCTGAGAAAGAAGGTACAATAAGAGCTAACCCCAGCTGCTGCCACTTCACAATTCTATCTGAACATTTCTGAAGAACATTTTCTGGAAGCTGTGAAGAAGAAGAAGACTAGATTGAATCTACTCAGTCTAGGAAGGGAAGAAGAAGCAAAGCAAGTTCAAAGCTACTGCTCTGCAAGATACTTCTCAGCATAAGCCAAGTCATCCTGAAGATCAATTTCTTGTTATTGTGAAAAAGGTAGGGCTGAGTTCATCTCAACTCAGGAAGACAAGCTCAGAGAAATTTTCTTTGGAGTCAAATCTACACCAACAAACTTTCATCCTATAGGATCCTTTTAGATCTGAGTAGTAGGTCTGATTTATAAAGGCCAAGGTAGGATCTGGTTGTAGATCTAAGTGTGTGTGCCTGAGGTAGGTGATCATTGGATTACTTAGCTTTAGGATCCAGTCTTGGATCTTAGGTAGGGCTTTTGAGCCTAAGGTAGGAGAGTCATTCTCTCTGAGTTGTTGGGTACTTGTGCCTGAGCTGTAGGATCCTTTGGATCCGAGGTAGGGACTTTGTGCCTGAGCTGTAGGAGAGTCATTATCTCTAAGGTAGGGCTATCCTCCATAGCCTGAGTGTAGGACTTGTGCTCAAGTATGAGGTAGATGATCTTCAGATCACTGAGTTTTAGGATCCAATTTTGGATCTGAGGTAGGGCTTTGTGCCTGAGATAAGTCTTGGAGGAGACTGAGAGATCCTACGTGATCTGTGTTGTAAGCTCTTAGGAGCCAAGATTTAGAGAAGTGCCTTGTCTAACAAGCTGTTAGAAAGGTGGGAGGGATAGTGGACATACCCATAATCTGGAAAAACACTATAAATTCTATGTGTGCTCTTTGTGGTGCGTCTTGAAATCAAAAAACAACTAACTCACAAAGCACTTAAAGAATGAAAACAAAAAGATAGTCATATAAGACAAGAAAACCTATTCACCCCCTCTAGGTGTTTAACTGCCCTTGAAATTAAAGACTTTCAAGTAGTATCAGAGGGAGGTTAATCAAGAACTTAACAGCTTGAGTAGATCTCAAAGGGTAGCTAAAAGTATAGTACTTATGGGTTTAGGAGAGAATCATAAGGAGTGGAGCTCAATGGAGCTTCAAGTTTACAGCAAGGAGAACTTTGGGATCTGGAAAGAGAGGGTCAGACAGTTCATAGAAGACTCTGATCCTAGGATCTTTATAACAGTTCAAGAAGGACCCTTCATCCCCATGAAGGTATCTATTTTAGATGCAGATGTACATGCTCCAAAGAGTTATTTTGAAATGACTAGAGATGATGTCTTCTTGGCAACTATGGACAAGAGGGCACAAAACATCATTGTAAGTGACATAGATGACTCTACCTTACAGAACTTGGTCCACTGCAAGACAACCAAAGAAATGTGGGACACACTGATAGTCTATATGGAAGACACAAAAGAGGATGATAAGGAAGAAGATGCCAACAACTATTATGGGATGATGGCCATGTTAGATGAAGAATTCTGCTAGGATCAGCCTGGTCCAAAAAAGGTGCATTCTCTGTCTAGTTCTTCTTATTGTTAAGATTATTAGACCAGTACAGATTCTAAAGAATATTCATCCAGTGATGAAGATGACTCTGTGTCTGATGTAGATGTCAATCAATTGATTGAACAGTATGGTGAAATTCTGGAGGCCTTGAGAAGGAGCATGAAGTTGGCTGAAAGTGTGGAAGAGAGATCTACCTTCACTCTAGAGGGGAGGGGGGTGAATAGAGTATTTTAAAATAATTTTCAGTTTAAAAGAAATAAGGCAGATTAAGATTTAATTTATATTTAAGTGTATATGTGCTTGCTATGAAACAAAGATAAAATAAAAACTAAAGAAACACACAGCACAAAGCAAAGATAAACACACAGCAAACCAGACGACACAAGGAGCTATAGTGGTTCTCCAACAACTTGGGTATGTCCACTCTTCTACCACCCTTGGTAGGAATCCACTCAGGAAGAGTTGATCAGGTGTCCTGACACCAAAGAGCTTTTGATAAGGTGCTCAAAAACCAAAACTAGATTTTTTGATCAGGTGTCTTGCCACCACTGAGTTTTGACAAGGCTCTCAGAACCACACTCAAAACTTTTGAAGGGAGTCTTGATAATCCTTTTACAGCAGGAAAGTAAAAAGTAAAGAGGTTGATGTTGTCTTCTCTGTTCTCAAATCAAATGAGAGAAGCACTAGTGGATATGATGAAGATGTCAAAGCTCCCCCTGAGATTAGCAGTAGGTTCAAGAGTAGAGGCTTTGCACAGGGTGATAGGCCTTCAATGAGACTTCTCCAGCAAATGATGATTTCAGCAAGGCTGAAATGTGAGTTATCTGGAGACTTGAATGATGAAGCCTTTTAGCACTTGAAGCAGATCTTTTAGTCACAGAAGATGAAAACTTGATTAGAGAATTTTTGTTGTTCTTCTTCAGTAATGCAATTCTTGTGTCTCTTGGTGTTGGTGTTGAATGATCTGTCTTCTTGTGTCTCTCTTTTCTTCAGCTCAAAAATCTCCAAGAGAACTGAGAATAATAATGAATTCTTGATTTGAATGGCCGAATAAACAGTCTTGAATGATTTCCAAAAACATCATTTGTCTCTAGGGAAAGTCCATTAGCAATATTCCATTTTTACCTTCCTTGACATTTGCATCAGATAGCTTGAAACGGCTAGGAAATCTTTTGCCATTAATGCAGCAATTAACTCTGAAAGAATTTGAAATAATTCCATAACTAATATCGACTTGATAGCAGAAAACGTCGACCTCATCAAGAAATAGCCGATCTGAGATCGACTATCGTCGACCAGAGCTCAGAGTTAATGAATTTGGACTGGAACAAAAATAGTCGATCTGGACTAAGGCAGAAATAGTCAACCTAAGCTTGACGACAAAGCGTCGATCTAAGCTTGACGATAAAGCGTCGATCTAAGCTTGACGACAAAGCATCGATCTAAGCTCAGCAACAGAGCGTCGATCTAAGCTTGACGACAAAGCGTCGATCTAAGCTTGAAGACAAAGCGTCGATCTAAGCTTGACGACAAAGAAATAGCTGAAGGCCGGGCGCTGATCCAAGCTCGACGATCGTCGGACTGAAGCTCGACGATAGTCGACCTGAGCTCGACTATTTTTAACATTTGTCTCAGCTTTGATTCCTGATCTTGAATGGTCCTGGGGGCAGCTTCAAACCTAAGTTCTAAGACGTAGACACATTCTAACTTGACCTTTTCAACTATACAACTAGGTCAAACAGATATCCTAAATACATAGTGATCCTTGCCCAAATTAGTAATAGGGTGTTCCAACATTGGCCAAAAAGCAAACTGAGTAGATTACCTCCCTTCAGCTAGCTGCTACCCAATAGGCTGAGACATCATCCTTACTGGATCAGAATACTAGGGAAGTCAGCTAACTAAAGGCCATATCAATCACCCAAATTGAGACCATAAGCCAGAAGAACAAGATTATCTTGGATCTTGAAGAGAAACTCCTAAAGGAGAGAAAGATTGTAGCTGAATTCAGTAAGCCCAAAATTGTTCTGCCACTGATTGACTCCTTTTTCCTCTCAAAAAGATGAGAGAGGCTTAGGGTCTAAGTGGAATTCTAGAGTTGGCCATTCCAAAGGGAAAGGTAAGGCTCCAGTAGTGACTCAGGTCACCTTTCACAAGGTAATCCTCCCTTCCAACAAGTATGACCAGGATTGTATGTATGGTCACTAGAAGAATGAGAATTCTCCTTATAGTGGTACAAGTGTATCTTACAATGGAAGAAGGAAGGCCATGGGTTTTAGTGAATAGAAGGCTCCCTATAAAGAAGTCCAAATGGCCCATCATAGACTATTTGTATTTGGTGCTCCAGCCCCTACACTCATGGAGAAGGCAAAGGCTTATTCTCAAGCTCTTCCAGCAAAAACCCAGACCAAGGGTAAGTTAGTCAGTAAGGCTGACTTGGCTAGCTCTAAGGACATTAATAGCATGTCAACTACAAAGAAGACTGCTATTAATGAAACTCAGAGTAAGCCAAGTACTTCTACTAACAGACACATCTTTAGTCAGATTCTTGTTGAGAGAAACAAGAAGGCTACAACACTCCCCTCTGAACAGGAAGCTAGTGATGTCTTGCACTCTTCAAAGACTGTTCAGAAGAGGAGATATACCATCCATGAATGTTGGTGTTGTGGCAAAGTGGGTCACTTTGCCATAGATTGTTAGCACAACCCTAGTGTGCCAAGGCCAATGGTGAGTCTTCATGACAGGACTGCTGTAGGTAGACATGTGCATTTTTGTGCTAACAAGAACCTAGGACCATATAATTATTTGGGTCCTAATGTAAGGTAAACTCTATTTTGCAGGATAGTCCAAGTGTCCATAACCCTATGTGGTACTTGGATAGAGGTTGTCTCAGGAATAAGACTGGAACAAAGAGCCAACTAAAGGATCATACTCCAGTAAAAGATGGACCCAAAGTAAGCTTTGGTGGGTCAGACAAAGGAGTCACCAAAGGCTATGGCCTGCGGTGGGAAGTTGGAGATGGATGTTGACCATCAAGGATACTCCTCCTATTGCCGAAGAGGAAAAGGATGTTTTGTGTATTCCTAAAAAAGGTTAAAGTACACATGTCTTGGGTAGAGTCCTTCATGTGGTATTCGACTGGAAAAATAGACCAGCTAGATCCAGCCATTGAAGCTCAAAGATGTCTGATTGGTGGGAAATAGTACTGCTGTCACTTCAGCAGGATAGTGAGGAGGAGAATAAGCTTGCTGTACTCATCACTGAGTAAAGCACAGGAAGCATCTCTTCTAAGAGCAGCAAGAAAGAGGTACATGATCCTCAGCTGAAAAGACTCACTATACAGAAGAGACAAACTGTCAAGTGATATACAAAAAAGACTTTCAAGTTAAGTGGTATAATCAGCTGAAATGATGACTGAAAGTCATGAGGACAAAATCTATGCAAATGTCAGAGGGAGACTGTCAAGCTAAGATGCTCTTGCTGATGGGGAGCAAGTTCAAACTAGGTAGCTGAACAAGCTTGAGTCTCACCTAGTATACCTCCAGCACAGAATAGGTCAGCAAAACTGCTGAAGATCAGCTTGTACTTATGGACATTGCTGGGGTTGAGAGGAAGAATACCCAGATGGTTGCACCTACTATAAGAAAGCAAGTCTAATCAATTCAAGAATAGTTGGATTGCTCCAGCTACAGTTGATACAAGTCAGCAACTTATTATGGGAAATACATAGATTAAGGGGAAGATTCTAACTGAACTCTCTGCTCAAGATAATAACAGTGTCATTGAAATGACTAAAGATGCTTCAAAGGATAGTGATCTATCTGGATGAAGAGACAGATCAGGCCAAAGCCTCCCTGTCCTTGTCAATGGGAGATGGCAATGATCAAAAGCAATGACATGATTAAGAGGGAGTATGAAGTGCAAGTCCAGGTGGTATATAGAAGAGATATGTGACACTAGTGGTATACAGTGCATACTGCCTATTTTCCTAATCAAGCTTGTGTGTGTGTATTAAGGGGAGAATACTGTTTGGGTCACCAATATAATCAAAGGTTCATTGTGGCTTGAACATCATACAGACGGTGAACAGTCACTATTCTTCAAGAAGTTCTAGAAAATGATGAAGAGGAAGAAGTGGAAGAACAAATCTTCCTCCTCCTCACATTACAAGAAGGATCACAACAAATTTGGGAAGATGCTCTCCAAAGGAGACATGTATGATCCTAAACCCAGAAAACATCTTTCTTCTAACATAATATGTTATTATTGTAGCAAGGCTGGGCATGTCAGTGCTGAATGCCCTGTCAAAAGAAAGGAGATAGGTGAGAAGAAGCACCTCCACCACAGGGTGCGAGGAAGATATGAAAAGCAAGGATTAAACTTGTATATTCTAAAAGAGAAGGTTGATGTCATTTGAGTAGCAAGAAGCAGACCATTGTGGCTATATCCACTGCTGAGTCAGAGTATATCTCTATAGGGAGTTACTGTGCACAGTTGCTGTGAATCCAACATCAGCTCCAGGTCTACAACATTGAGATAAGTAACATTCTCATATACTGTAAGTCAATTAGTTAAATCCCCATTGCTAGGAATCCTGTTTCTTATTGTAGGACTATGCATACGGTTTTGATATCATTCTATTAGGGAACATGTGGAAAAGGAAGACTTCTGTCTTGAGTTTTTCCCCACAGACAAACAAGTGGCTGACATCTTTACTAAGCCACTAGATGAAGTCAAGTTCAACACCCTCAAATTTGAGTTGGGTATGTTGAACTTGGTATAACTTCAGTTGCTCTATGTTATATTTCTGTTGCAGAACTCACCTCTCTTACAGGTAGATAAGTATGATATTTGATATCAAAACTCTCAATTGATATCAAGTGGTATCAAGACTAAGATGGACTCAAGTGTCCAGTAAAGGGAATGACAGCAAATTCTCCTGTTGAGGGGGAGCAAATCCAGAAGTTGCAGGGATAAGTTCAACTTCCTGTTAAGAGTCAGCCAATAGCTGTAGTGGATCAAAGATCATCATAGCTAATCAGCAGGTTCTCAGGACTATGCATAGTTTGTGGGGGAGATCAGCCCTAGTGGATTGCTAGTGCTATGCAGTCACTGCTACTGTTGCAAAGAAGTGCTACTGTAGGACAAGGGGAAAAGCCTGCACCTCCCTTACTACAGCTGTATTCTGTAGAAGCTTTAAGTGGTATAAGAGTGACATTGGATCAAGTGGAACAATATTGCAGCTAGCTCAAGTTGCTGTAGTGATGTGTTGTATCAATGTATAAACACAAAAGTTATGACTCCTAGCTAAATAGTTTGTTCAGTAGGATAATTTCTCAAGTGGTATCAATACTTGGTTTTATCAAGTAGTATAACATTAAGAGTTAATCTCTCCCATGATCCCCTCACCTCCCTCATTAGGAATTTTTTTTTGAAGAAGCCAGAAAGGGGGAGAGGTAGGCAATACCTTTTACCCTAAAGGGGGAGGTGTAGATGATCTGTTAAGATCCTATAGGGAGAGGTAGACTATACCCTCTACCCTAAAGGGAGGTGTAGAGCAATACTGAGTAGAGCAACTGCAATACTGAGTAATTCTAATGGCATAACAAAAGGGGAGATGGTGGACATTACATTCCTAGAGGGAAATGTTGAGCTATTAAGCAGTACTTGACAATGACTAGGTCATGTTAAGTCAGCGCATGTTACTTGGAAACATTTAAGTAACATGAAGAGGGCAATGTTGAGTCATTTCATGTTATGTCTCCACCCTCAAGTGGGTTGAGGAAAGTCCTCCACTTGAGTGTTAAGCATTGAGGTGTGCTGAAAGATGCTTCAAATTTGAAAGTGGTATGAGAAAGCTTACAGCTACCTCACAATTTATATGCCTTATATGTAAATGCTTCTTAGTATTACTGGGTGTTTTGCCTTCTTCAAATAGGGGGAGATTGTTGGGAATATTGCCCTCAATGTTCCCTAGACTTAATTTGAAGAGGCATCACCATCAACACTAAGAGCATAGTTGTATTTGATGTTGGTTAAGCTCATCATGTGCAGGATGTTCCTTGGAATAAGATTAGATAGGTTGTTTATGTGATGGTGATAGGTGGTCACAAGGTAGGCAGGTGGAGAGAAATAAAATCTGTCTAAGTCCACAGGCATTGAGTGAGGACAACTCACTCAACGCCAGAAGCAAAGAAATATGGTTATGTCCACAGGCGTTGAGTGAAGCAAGATCATTCAATGCCAGATGCCAAAAAGCACTGAGAGAAGTCAAGTCAGTCAAAGCCTGACTATTTGCAAGACAGAGAAGTTGCTAAGTCCACAAGCATTGAGTGAAGGTAGTTCACTCAATTCCATACTGTTAAAAGCGTTGAGTAAAGCTTAGATAGTCAAAGCTTTATCTTTGACAGTAAAGAAATCTAGTTAAGTCCAGACGCGTCGAGTGATGAAGGCTCACTCGACGCCTAAGCAGTTATGACTATAAAGTTCTAGATGACATTGAGTGATGAAGACTCACTCAACGCACTCAATGCCTAAGCTGAAAAAAAATCTTTCTAAGTACAGAAGCATTGAGTGAAGGCTATTCACTCAACGCCTCATCAAAATAATAGGCTAAAGCAGAAAGTGTTGAGTGAAGAAGCTACACTTAACGCTTTCATTCAGTGTTCAGTCCATTGCCCACAATGTCCCAGATTTGAAGAAGTCAAACATGTGAATGATATACACATTATTGTATTTGATGTATGTTCAAGTTCATGCATGCATGTTAGTCCTTGTAACAATGGTAGGACATGTTCTCCAAGTGATGTGACAGGTGGTCATAAAGTAAAGATGTGGAGAGACAGAAATCTGTCAAAGTCCACAGGCATTGAGTGAAGCCAGTTCACTCAATGCCAGATGACATAAAGCACTGAATTAGTTGTGGACAGTCAAATCCAAGCAGTCTGCAAAGTAATTCTGTGGCCAAGTCCACAGGCATTGAGTGATGACATTTCACTCAATGCCATCGTCGAGTATAGTTGAATCTATCAAAGCCTTAGCATTGGTGGGCTGAATATTTGATGTCCAGAAGTGTCTAGTGAACACATCTCGCTCGATGCCAAAGCAGAAGACGTCGTTTTATGATACAGCCTAAGATGACAGTAAGAGGGAAGTACAAAAGCGTTGCGTGATGAAGCTTCACTCGACGCTCTCAACGCCAGATAGCAAATGCGTTGAGTTATGCAGCTACTGTCAAAGACTAAGTAGAAGATATAAATCGACTAAGTCCATAAATGTTGAGTGAAGCCTGTTCACTCAACGCCCAATAAAGAAGACAGGCAAAGGAAGAAAGCGTTGAGTGAGGCCAGCTCACTCAACGCCTTCAGACAGGTGAAGAAATGGCCAAGTCAGAAAGTGTTGAGTGAGGAAGGCTCACTCAATGCTCTTAGCGCCTAAAGGCAGAATGATGAGCCAATTCAGAAAGTATTTAGTGATGAAGGCTCACTCAACGCTCTCAATGCCTATGATGCATAATGGTTTAGAAAGTTGACAAAGGGTTTTGGCCTTGAGTGAAGCTTGTTCACTCAAAGGTCTCAACCTTTAGAGTGGATCTAAGAAATTGGAAAAGTCCATAAACTAATGACATCAATCAAAGTCAACAAAAGTCAATGGAGTTCAAATTACTTGCAAGAAAGCTACAAAACACGCCAAATAGCGCCAGAGACCTACTGTACGTCTTCTTTCGTTAAAGTAAGTTGCAGCTGTCAACTGCAGGTGGTCCCCACTGCTTCTTGGAGCCGTTAATTGGCGGAAGATAAAAGGGACAACTTTAGAAGGAAGAACTTAAATCATAGGGTTTCACTTTTTGCGCTGGACTTCATCTTCCTCGCCATTACTGCCAAGTTAAAAGCTTGAAGCCGATCCAGCTGAACCAAAAAGTTCATTCCAGATAGCTGTAGAATTTTCTTCTGCTACAATAAGTTCAGACTTGTTTCTAATAAAGAGAAGAAGCAAAGCTTTCATTTTACTGCTAGTTCAGGTTAGCTGGTTGAAGAACTCAAGATCTGTCAAGACTTCAGTCTTCTTCAACAAGTTCAAAAAATTATTTCCGAGTTACTTCCAACAGAGGAGGCTATTTACTGAAGACTTTATTCTTGCTACTGTGAAGATAGTTAGAGATGAGATAACTCAGCACTAGTAGTCGACACAGAGAAATTGTTTTGGGTCATATTAACACAAACTATTTCATTTCTGTAGGATCCTTCTGGATCTGAGTTGTAAGGCCTTTATTCCTGAGGTAGGTCAGATTTGCCTGAGTGTAGGTTCTAGTGTTTGGATCTGAGTATAGTTCCTTTGGGTATGAGGTAGGATCCTTTTGGATCTGAGCTATAGGGCTTTTGAGCCTGAGGTAGGGTAGTTTACCTGAGCTATAGGAGAGTCATACTCTCCGAGTGTAGGATTCTTTTGGATCTGAGCTGTAGGGCTTTTGTGCCTTAGATAGGGCAGTTTGCCTGAGTTGTAGAAGAGTCATTTTCTCTGAGGTAGGGATATCCTCCATAACCTGAGCTACAGGTCTTGGATTCATGATTGAGGTAGGTGATCAATTGATCACTGAGTTGTAGGAGCAAGTTTGCTCTTAGGTAGGGCCTTATGCCTGAGTTATAAGTCTTCGAGGAGACTGAGAGATCCTACGGGATATGAGGTATAAGCTCTTTGGAGCTGAGTTTTTGGAGAAGTGACTTGTCTAACTGGAAGTTGGAAAGGTAAAAGGAGAGTTGATGTACCCATAATCTGGGAAACCACTATAAATTCTGTGTGTTCTTTATGTTTTTTCTTGAAAGCTTAAAAACTACAAACTCATAACACATTAAGTAAAAGATAATAATAATAAACCATAAAACCTATTCACCCCCTCTAAGTTGTTAGCTACCTTGAAATTAAAAACTTTCAAGTGATATAAGAGGGAGATTGCTCAAAAAGGATTTAACAGTCTGAGTGATCTCCAAGGGTAGCTACAATTCGGTACTTATGTGTTCTGGAGAGAACCATAAGGATCTAGGTACCATGAAACTCCTCATCTGTAGGAAGGAGAGTTTTGGAATCTGGAAGGAGAGGGTTAGACTATTTATGGAAGCCTATAACCCAAGGACTTTTATGATAGTCAAGTATGGACCCTTTATCCCTATGAAGGTCTCAGTTCTGGATGCAAATGTCTAGACACCTAAGACATACTCATAGATGACAAAGGATGAAATCATCTTAGCTACATTGGACAAGATGACACAAAACATTATTGTTAATGCCATAGATGTTTCAAACTTTCAGAACTTGGTCCACTATCAAACCTCCAAAGAGATATTGGACACTCTTGTTGTCTACATGGAGGGTACTGAAGAGATAAGAGATGATAGAAAGTCCATGCTCAACCAGGAGTATGAGGCTTTCAGGAAATCCCTGAAAGAGAACATAGCTGCTTGCTATAAAAGAGTTTTCAGGATCATAAAAGAACTGAGGACCTATGGGAGGGTCTTTAGTCATTATGAGATAAATGATAAGTTCCTAAGGTCTCTCACTAGAATGTGGAACGTGATGAACCCCGATGACAAGACGGTGGTTGGTGTGGGCAGGTTGGTCATCAGCCGTACATGCCTCCGAAGTTGACACGGATGAATTTCCCTCGTTACAGCGGGGGAGATGCATTGGAATGGGTACAGAAAGCAGAATTATTCTTTAGCTATCAGGAAGTACCGGAAGAACAGTGGGTGCAACTGGCATCCTTCCACTTGGAGGACGACGCTTTTCAATGGACCCAGTGGTTCCTACGAGGACGGAATTATGTGTTGTGGGTGGAATTTGTTGATGGCTTCACTGTCGATTCGGGCCTTTGGAGTTCGAGGATTTTGAGGCTCTCTTACAAAAACTACGTCAAAAGGGCTCTGTGACAGAGTACAGGACCGACTTCGAGAGGTTGGCGAACAGGGTACAGTGGGAGGAGAAAACCATAAGGATCTAGGTACCATGAAACTCCTCATGGTACTTATGTGTTCTGGAGAGAACCATAAGGATCTAGGTACCATGAAACTCCTCATCTGTAGGAAGGAGAGTTTTGGAATCTGGAAGGAGAGGGTTAGACTATTTATGGAAGCCTATAACCCAAGGACTTTTATGATAGTCAAGTATGGACCCTTCATCCCTATGAAGGTCTCAGTTCTGGATGCAAATGTCTAGACACCTAAGACATACTCATAGATGACAAAGGATGAAATCATCTTTATGGATGCCTTCAAGAAGTGCAAGAAGTTGTCTAAAATGCAAGCTGCGGAGATTGCCTCTCTGCAGCTAGCTACTTCCTAGGTGACTGAGACAACATCTTTGCTGGATCAGAAGGACAGGGAAATTAGCCAACTTAGGGTCTTGAATCTCATCCAGATAGGCTCCATTAAGTTCAAGAATAGTCTCATCAGGGATCTTGAAGAGAGTCTAGGGAGGGAGAAAAGAATAGTGGCTAGCTATTCTAAGCCAAGTACTATGTTGCCCCTGATAGACTCCTCCTCTCAGAAGGGTAAGAAGGGGTTGGGATTCAAGAGAAGTATAAGTGTTACCCCTTCCAAAGGGAAGAGAAAAACTCCAACTCCATCTCAGCCTCTTGCTTCCAAGCCTCCCGTTCTTTTTAGGAAAGTTCAGTTGCCTTCAAACAGGTATGACCAAGAAAGCATCTATTGTCACTTGATGAATGGCAGATCCACTGGTGTGAACATAAATGTTCACAGCCATGGTAGAAGGTATAGCAGGGTGAGTGACTTTAAGGCTGCCCATGAAGAAATTCAAATGGCCCATCCTGGACCATTTGTCTTTGTTGCTCCAGCCCCCACTCTCAAGAATGTGGCTGCAGCCAAGTTTTAGAACCATACAACTAAGACTCAGACTAAGGGTCAGTATATCAACAAGCCCGATTTGGGAATTTCTGATGCTATCAAGAGCATGTTTTCTGCAAAGAAGAATGCTGCTGATGTCACTCAGAACAGACCAAATAAGCTACCTGGAAGAGTTACCTTTAGTCAGATCCTTGCGGAAAGGAATCTGAAGAAGGCTGCTGCTCCTCTTCCTACTATTCAGTCAGCAGTTAACCACACTACAGGGCCTGCACAGAAAATAATATACAACATTCATGAATGTTAGTGCTGTGGAAAAGTGGGCCACTTTGCTATAGACTGCTGGCACAATTCTAGTGTGCCAAGAGCATCTGTTAGTCCACCAATCAGAAAAGCTGCTAGTAGACAAGTGCATTTTCAGACTAACATGCACCTATGACCCAATAGATATTGGGGTCCATAGGTAAAATAAATTATGTGATGCAGGTTAGTCCAAGTGTCCATACACCTATATGGTACTTGGACAGTGGCTATTCCAGGCATATGATTGGGACAAGGAGAAACTTAAAGGAGTACACTCCAGTGAAAGATGAACCCAATGTTATCTTTGGTGGTTCAGATATGGGGGTGATAAGAGGCTATGGTAAGATTACCAATGGAATAATCACCATCCCAAAAGTGTCTTATGTTGAAGGGTCGCAACACAACCTCATAAGCATAAGCTAACTCTCTGATCTTGGCTATGCTATTGTCTTCCACAAGGATGAGTGCCAGATTAAGAGGTCAAGTGACCAAGAGGTCATCTTGACAGGCACTAGGAGTGGAAATGTTTATTGTTTAAATTTACTTTGTCTAGATACAGACTCTCCTATTTATCTAGTGGAAAATGAGAAAGTCTCATATTGCGTCCAATGACACAAGAGGTTAGCCCATTTGAACTACAAGACTATTGACAAGCTCTTTAGTCAAGAGCTAGTTAGTAATGGTCCTAATGTGAAATGTACCAAGAAAAGCATTTGCTCTGCATTCCAAAAGGGCAAGCAGACCAAAGCCTCCTTCAAGGGAATTAGAACCAAAGACTCTGGGAGGTATTTATACCTCTTGCATATGAACTTGTTTTGTCCTATACCAGTTAAAAGTCTTGGTAGGAAAGTCTGCACCCTTGTGGTGGTTGATGACTATTCGAAGTTTACTTGAGTGTTCTTTCTTACGAAAAAGAATAAAACCCTTGATGTCTTCATGAAGTTTGCCAAACAAATTCAGAATGAGTTTGACAGTATTGTGGTCAAAATCAGAAATGACCATGAGACTGAATTCCAGTCTGATAGCATGACAAAGTTTTGTGAAGAGCAAGGGATTCTTCAAGAATTTTCTTATCCAAGAACACCCTAGCAAAATGGGATTGTTGAGAGGAAAAATAGGACTCTTATAGAGGATGAAAGGACATTGTTGAGTGACACTTCTCTCCCAGAATATTTCTGGGCTGAAGAAGTAAATACTGCATGTCATGTCCTCAACAGAGCCTCTATCACCAAGAGCCAGAAGAAAACTGACTATGAGATCTTGAAGGGCAGAAAACCAAACCAGAGCTATCTCAGAATCTTTGGTAGTAAGTGCTATGTGTTTCACTAGGAGAAGTCCTATGTGACTAAGTTTGCTGCGAAGTCCTTTGATGGGATTTTTGTTGGGGTATAACAATCATAGTAAAGCCTATAAGATCTATAACTTGAAAAGACAAGTTGCAGAAGAATATGTACATGTAGTCTTTGATGAGTCTACTATGATTAACAGTGAGCTGCCAAGCTCGTCTTCTAGTACTGTAGGTACAGAACAGATGATGGACTAGTTAACTCTTAAAGAAGCTGCTTCATTAGTCTAAGATAAAGCTGATGGAATGGACATTCCAGTAGAAGGACTGCAAGACACAAGTGAGGTGGATGAAGATCAGCAAGAAGCTTCCCCTGTAGCTAATGCTGAAGCAAGATTGCCTCCAACAGTCAAGCATCTAAGGGATCATCAAAGACACCAAATCATTGATGGTGCCAGCTATTAGAGCTTGGTGGTTTGACAGTCTAGTCGGGCGGTTAGCTATTCGGGCGGTCTAGTGGTTACTCCAGTGGTTTGGTTGTCTGGTGGCTTATCTTAGCTGGTGTAGTCTAAGGGCTTCCCACAACTGTGGTCTGGTAGTTAGCCGCAATAATAGTTTGGGTGATTAACCACTTCTGCGGTCAGGCAACTAGCATTGGCTGTTTGGAGTCTAGTAGGCGGTCTGGCAGTTAGTAGTGGCAGTCTGGTGGCTAACAGACGATCTAGCAGCTAGTAGGAGGTCTGGAAGCTAGCAATCGGTCTGGAGGTTAGTAGTGGTGGTCTAGCAGCCAGTAGACGGTCTGACAGCTAGTAGGCGGTCCGGCAGCTAGCAAGCGGTCTGGCAGCTAGCAAGCGGTCTGGTGACTAGCAGTGGTTGTCTGACAGCTAGTAGACGGTCTAGAGGCTAGCAGGCGGTCTGGCGGCTAGAGGTTGTAGATACTTATTTAGTCCCACATCTCTTATTGTATTCTCTCATCTCTCCCATTTTCTATAAATATGGGGGCATACCTATGTATTGTTTATCTTTTTTTAGCAATAAAATTTGCGGTTTATTACCTCTTGGCCGTTTTCTTGCTCATTTCTCACATGCTATCAGAGCGAATCGATACTTTGCTCCAATCAGATTGCAGTTTGTTTGTCTACCCGCATCGGCCGCTTCCAGTTTGCTTCCTGCATAGCTTCTTTCGATTTGCTTCCCGGGGTTGCTTCTTCCAGTTCGCTTCCCTCCCTTCCCTCCCTTTCTTGCTTGTCACTCTCGTATGATTTCTTTTTGTTTGTGAGTTCCGCATTTTGGTCACGGCTTACCGCTGGTGTGTTGTCACCCAGACCGTGCATACTCTTTCTCTTCTCTCTTTCTTCTTCTTCTTTGCGACTTCTTTTCTTGTTCGCACGGCTTTGATTCTGTTCGCGCGGTTTTTCTTTCTGCCCTCCCTTGTTTTCCCTATTCGTGTGGCTTCTACCCTGTCCACTCTATTCGTTTCCTGCTTATCACTCAAACCGTGCGGTTTGCGTCTCTGTCGGTCTTTTTCTCTTGGTCGCTGTATTTCTGCAACTTGTTTGCCTTCCTGTTCTATTTCGTCTTGTGTACTTCTTGGTCGCGCAGTTTCTTTGTGCGCGCAGTTTCTTTGCTATTGCATTTTTTCTACCCTCCACGGGCTCCGCATCCTAGTCACGGCTTTTTTTTCTAGCTGCTGGTGTGTTTTCACCTTGACCGTGCGGTCTTTTCTCTTATTACTGCAATTTCTCTTTTTGCGCTCCTCTTTTGTTGGCTTGTTTCTAACTGTGTGGTTAGTCTTTCCGCTTTCCGGTTTCTTCTTGAGGATGGCTTCCCTTCTCTCTTCTACCACTCGTGCTCTTGTGGCCTCCTCTGATAAGTGACTTATTGACTCTGGTGCCACTTGTCACATGATCGACAACTCTAATTTGTTCTCCTCTTTTCTTGAACAGAACAGGCCGTCTCCTGTTGTTATTATAGATGGGACTTTTGATCCTATACATGGTGTTGGCACTATGCGTCTCTCTTCATCTTTGCTGCTTAAGGACACTGATAAGTCACTAATTATAGTTATTTTCATATAGTTTTTTTAATTAATAATAAGATTATAATTATATTTTAGTAATTATGGTTCTAATTACTTTATTTCCATATTTCAGGTCAATTTGGGCTGCGAATAATAATTTGGAGCTTCCAGGACGAATCAGAAGTTGAAACGGATAAAATGAACATTTTTTGTATCGGATAGCTGAACTTCAAATGGTCATAACTTTCAAACCAGGAAGAGTTACGGGACGTGCAACCAGTCAACGGAAAGAGGACGACGTTCCCTACAAATCTGGAGAGTTTCAAAAGTACACGCCCCTGAGACACGGGCGTGTCGAAGGCGTGAACACGGGCGTGTCTAGTTCAAAAAAATATTTTTCTCCAGAAATCATCCTGGGACAATTCTGCACCATTTCTCAAGTACACGCCCCCCTGTCACGGGCGTGACATAGGGCGTGACCTCTTCGAAACTGCCAAATTAATCGCAGATTGCGCCGTTTCCAACCGTTTTGCTGACCCAGTCAGACACGCCCTAGGTCACGGGCGTGACCTAGGGCGTGACCACTTCAGAAACGCCAGAATTACTTCCCGCCGTTCCCATTCCCGCCATTTCCTGTAACAAACTAGACACGCCCTAGGTCACGGGCGTGACCGAGGGGCGTGACCCGCAGAACGGCGATTTTTGGCGATTTTTCTCCAACGTTCCCGGGCTTTCAAGACTGCAGTTTCCGAGCCTGACACGCCCCAGGTCACGGGCGTGACCAATGGGCGTGACTCCCAAGCAGAAAAATCTATAAATTCCAGATGTGTTTAGAAGATCAGGAGGAAGATTAGGAGCCAATTTTAGGAGTATTTTGTAGCTTAGTTTTCTGTTTCTTAGCATTTCTTTCTTGTAATTTCTATTTCATAATTTAGTTTTACTTTTGCAATTTAAATTCAAGTACTTTCTCTTTGCAATCATGTTCTTCCTTTTCTTCTTTCCTTGTATCTTTTATATCATGCCAAGTAGCTAATTTTCCTAAGCACTTGATCATGATAAACTTTGAAAGTGAATAAACTCTTTTTATCAAACTCTTTATTTACCGCTATCGATTTATCTTTGAATTATTTTGTATCGAATTCATATTTCGCGAATACGTTTTCGATCCTAGATCCGTATCTTAAATGACCGAGAGGTTGCGGATACGAGTAGATCGCTCAAAGATAGAAGGAGCCGCATGCACTCCTCGAGAGAGGATGACATGGATCTTCCGGATTGGAGTCAAATCCAATAGTGCGGTTTATCGCGTAAAGCAAGCTTAGGGGTTTCGACTGGCCGAGAGGTCTTAATCGATCAACCTAAGGTTAGTCAAAAGCATGAGCTCGAGAGAGACGCTTTCGTACTTTAGGAACCTCCACGGTCGAAGTAGGTAAATTATAGTTTTTATTTTATAGAAGTTTATTTGAATTCAAAGGGAGTCTTGATCAAGTGCTTGTTTTTTTAGTTTACCTTCTTCCTATAGTTAATTCAACCTCTTTCTTATACTTCGATAAAATAATATTAATTTGCGTGAGTAGGAGTACTCAACAGGCCCCGAGTCTAATATGACATTTCCTATACTATATTTCGATAGGTACGCTTGCCTATTTGAGATTTTAGTTTGGATAATATTTTAAAACTATAGAAAATCTTCATCAGACACTCTCTATGTCCCTACTTTCCCGTGCAATTTACTCTCTGTTCATGCTCTTTGCACTCAATTAAATTGCATAGTTACTTTTACGAGCACCACTTGTTCTTTCTCTGATTCTGTCTCTAAAGATACAATTGCTACTGGGACTATTCGTGGTGGCCTCTTCTTTCTTGACCACGACGTTTCTCTTTTTGCTTCTTCATCTCTTCAACAATGACATCGTTGTCTTGGCAACCATCCTTCTCACCTCATCCACCAACTTCTTCCAGATCTTCCTCAAGAGGATTCCCCTTTGAATTGCGAAGCCTGTCAGTTTGGCAAAACATCATCGCTCTTCTTTCCTAGCATGAATAAGACGTAGTTCTTAGCGTCCTTTTGAACTGGTTCATTCTTATATCTAGGGTCCTGCTCCTACTGCTACTATTGGTAGAGGTAATTTATACATTGTCACTTTCATTGATGATTTCTCCAAGTGTACTTAGTTGTATCTCCTGAAACATCGTTCTAAACTTTACACTGTGTTTACCACCTTTTATCATGAGATCTTGACACAGTTTCAGGTGCATATTCATGTTCTTTGTACTGATAATGCCAAGGAATTTGTCGGCCCATAATTTTTTGATTTTTGTACAAACCATGGTTTGATTCATCAAACTTCTTGCCCCTATACCTCTCAACAGAATGAGATTGCTGAACGCAAGAATTGTCATCTTTTGGATGTTGCTCGCAGCCTTCTGTTATAAATGAATGTTTCTCGGTCCTATTGGGGTCATGCCGTTCTTCTCTCCTACAATCTCATCAACCGTATTCCCTCGTCCATTCTTTAGGGCAAGACTCCATTTCTATTTTATATCCTTAGGCCGAGCCATTTCCTTTACCTCTGAAAATCTTTGGATGTAAGACATTTGTTCACATACCTTCTCCTGGTCTTGACAAACCTTTTCCCCGTTCTATTGAGTGTGTATCCCTTGGTTATTGTCCGACTTAGAAGGTCTATCACTATAATGATCCTATTCTGCACAACCAATACATTTCAGCTGATGTCACATTCTTTGAAGATATACCATATTTTTCTCCTACTTCTTCTCTCTTTCCCTCTGATACTTCTTCTTCCCTACCTATTATCTCGACACCTCTGCCGGAGTCAGTTCTTTCCACATTTGCTCCTATTGCCCCGTATCTTTCTCTGGAGACTGAAGTGTTTCCCTTGGAGCCTTCTATGAATGTTCTAGGGCCTCTTCTTTCTTCTGACAGTGCATTGCCTCCTCCAGCCAGCAGTGACCTTGATCTTCCCATTGCCCTGTGGAAGGCGTTCGACAATATACTAAGCATCCTATTGATGTTGTTGTCTCATATGCTCATCTTTCCCCGGATGGCAAGCATTTTGCTCTTACTATCTCTTCTACTGTCATCCCAGCAATGTATCAAGAGGCTCTTGCTATTCCTCAGTGGAAAGCTATTATGGATGAAGAAATGAACACATTAACTGAGAGAGAGACTTAAAATCTTATACCCCCACATCTGGGAATTGATGTGATTGGTTGTAGGTGGGTCTTTGTGGTTAAGTATCTTCTAGATGGCTTTGTTGATCGCTATAAGGCAAGGCTTGTTGCCAAAGGGTTTACTCAGACGTATGGAGTGGACTTCTTTGGTACTTTTTCTCCCGTTGCTCGTATCAGCACTATACATGTTCTCTTATCTGTGGTTGTTAATAGAGACTGGGAGATGTCTCAGTTAGATGTGAAGAATGCATTCCCTTATGGTGATTTCCAAGAGGTGGTTTATATGGAGTAACCTCCTGGGTATGTTGCTCAGGGGGAGTCTCAGGTGTGCAAGCTTCAGAAGGCGATTTATGGTTTGAAGCAGAGGTCACAAGCTTGGTTTGAAAAGTTTAGTGGAGTTGTTTGTCTTATTGGGTTCAATCGAAGGTCTACTGATCATTCTCTGTTTATACGCAAGACTACTAATGGCCTTGTGGTTCTTGCTATCTATGTTGAAGATATTCTTCTGACTAGTGTGGATAAAGAAGGTGTCAAAACCCGCATTTTCTCCGAATTAAGAATTATCAGAGTAAGAGAAAACACGCGTCATGATGCCACGTCAAGCAGGGGATAACTGCTGACGCTCAGGCAAATCCAACTACAATCTTTATGCAAGAAAATCATGTGCTTAATGAATAGAAAATCAGTTATGTTTAGAGTCCGTATCCCTCGGCTCAGTGGATCATCTAGTCCACAAAAAGAAAACTATATTTAAACGCTGCGGAAAATTACTTTAATTAGGTTTTACACCCTAAAGAGCGCATAAGGGTCCCAAGAGAACCACTCATGCTATGCAAGACACTACACTTAGTTTATATAATATATATAAGAAGACGATTTTCGTACGTGATTTGGAATATAGTGATTAAGTTTATAAAAACATGCTGATCATGAGCTTCATTTATAATAGTATTTATAGTTTAAAAATAACTAGCAACCTAGCATAAAACCTTCTCAAAGCAAGTAGACTATCTCCAGAAAAATAAATGGTAGCAGCAATAGTATATATCTAGTACAAGGTAAAAACTATTAGTGGGCGCCAACAACCTGACACGAACCCACCAGCACACATATATGTCTGTAAGAAAGTACTGAAAACAACCTCACAAACAAGGTAAACGAAACTCCAAAGTCCGGGAGTCCACCAACAACGACACCTCCAACTAGCCACCAGACTGGCTACAGCTCAGAACCTGGGGTATTCCAAAAGAAAACAGAATACCTCAGCAAGCAAAAATCAAGGTAAAACTGCATGAAAGAGTCAACCAAAAGGACAAAATAACAGAAAACATGCAGTAGAAAGAGTCACAACTGTCCAAAACAGGACAACAAGAAGTGCACATCGTGCAAAGAAACAGCAACGACCCAGCCCAGGAACAACATCCTGCAGGGCCTACTAGACTACCAAGAGCCAGAATGCTGCAACACTACCAAAGAAGAAACTTCTAACACCCTAAACTGCGGGAAGTGATAGTAGCAAAAACAACAACGAGGAACCGGATCGAAGGCAAACGCAGTCCCCCAATCCACCATGTCCAAGTCAAAAGCTCGAGGGTCAACACGTGAAAACACAAGGGACCTTCCACCCGACATGCCCAGCTCGTACCTGGAGCAAGAAATCCATGGGTGGCCTTGGCTATATCACCCAACTCCACCCCCATAAAGAGCTACAACCACCACTACTATCCACGACCCACGATTCGGCCTTTAGGAAAGTAAAGAAAACGGCCGACAAGGAAAACCCAGAAATACAACTGGAAAAAAATCCACTCGGAAACGAAATACAAGGTAAAGGAAGAGTGTTGAAATAAACCAACACGACTAGGCGTTGAGTGAAACGCACTCAGTGCCTACCTAAACTTTGGCCTTGAGTGAGCTAGCCTCACTCGCTGCCAAAATTATACCACTACCCACAAGCCCACTAAAGAAAACGGAGCTCGACGACAGTCGAACGACCAAGGCAGAAGATCCAGAACTCAAGTAATTGCCTGCCACTTGAGTATCTAAACTCCCGCACTCGAAACCATCTAAATTCGCCTATCAAAAGAAAATATACAAAGCGCACGATCAGTGACGCACGATCAGTGGTCGTGCGCACTCATCGGCTGATGATCGTGCGAAACGAACCTGGAAAACCTGACAGAAAACCTAGCAACTGCGCACGATCAACGTCGCACGATCAGTGGTCGTGCGCACTGTTGCCAGCGCTCGTGCGATTGCCCGAGACAGAACTTTGGAAACTGAAATATATACGCGCACGAACAGAGGCACACGACCAGTGGTCGTGCGCCCTAAAGGTTAATGACCGTGCGCGGCAAACCTGTACCGTTTGGAATTTTCCGAACGACACCGGAACGCGCACACGACTCACGCCACTGCAGAAGCAGTAGACAACTATCACGTCTCACGCTACTGCCATATAAACTATGCCTAACCATTCGAATAATACCATAACGAAGGAAATTGGCAACCACACCCCCCTCCTAACTCTCCCTCTCGGCTACGCCCGAACCAGAGCATCAATCAAAATTAAAGGAAAACAACGGCTTCACGCCGACAATTTGGATCCCAAACATCACAACATAGGGGGGGTTTCAGTAGGAAGAACTAAGCCCTATAGTTAGCAAGAAAACGAGAACAACAAGGCCTCTAACCTGGGCTAACCGGGAGTTCAATTTCAGCAAATAAAATCAAAGAAAACACTTGGCAAGGGCAAGAATACCACTTGCCTCAAATCTCAGCGAAGCTTTGGACTGCTTTCCTCCTCTTCGCACGGATCAAGACGGCCGCAACACCTAGAACAAAGACTCGGCCATTAATGGCGGAAAACTTCCAAAACTGAAAATTCCAATCCTTCCAAAACTCCACGAAAATCGAATTTCTTACCGCAGGAATGAAGGTCTCGACGAGAGCAATCCGAATCCACTTTCGGAATCGAATTCCGTCCACAAACGCTCCGGGAATCGGCGTCCGAAGGCAAGGTAGGCGGTTACTCCGTTTCCTCGTACAGGACCGGCGGTTTCTATCGTGAGGAAGATGATGGCTTTCATTCTAATACTATATATATATAATTATATAATTATATTATTAATTACAAAATTACATAAAGCACCAAATCAATGCGAAAACCGATTCACCTCGGAATTCGACGAAATTCGCACCGTAGCTAAATACCCACGCTACGAACACAACGGCGAAGTCGAAATTAACTTTCGACGAACAGAACTCGAGTTATGCCCAAACAAAGCCAAACACAAACATCCCCCCGAGAGGCCACACCGGGTCACCAAAACGACTCGGATTGCTAGGGAGATCTTGCCAACAGGCTACCAAACAGGGCACTCAGTTCTAAGGAGCTAAATCATACTCCACACATGGCACAAGCCACGGAAACGCGTCATCGTAACGCCAAACGAGAATAAAATAATCGCTGAAAAGACGGGGCGTTACAGAAGGTATTGATCTAGCCAAACGACATCTTCGATAATATTTTGTTACTAAGGATATGGGTACTCCGAAGTACTTTCTGGGAATTGAGATTTCACGAAAAAGGAACTCTGTCGTTCTTTCACAGTGAAAGTATGCGCTAGATCTTTTAAAGGAGACCGGTCTTCTTGGCACGAAACTTGCTCATTGCCCGATGGTGGTTGGAGATGATAAGGGGTGGACTGAAGATTCTCCTCTTCTTCCAGATTTCACTGTATACAACCCACTTGTAGGCTAACTCATATATCTGACTGTTACTAGACCAAATATCTATTATACGGTTGGAAAGGTCAGTCAGTTTATGCAGAGTACAAGAGAGTGTCATCTTTGGTCTGCCATGAAAATTTTGGAGTGTGAGAAAGGGTCTCCAGGAAAGGGCCTGTTGTTTCAAAAGAATAATCATCTGAATATTGAAGCATATTCTGATGCCAACTATGCTGATAACAAAGAAGATAGAAAGTCTACATCAGGTTTTTGCACATTTATAGGAGGAAGCCTTGTTAGCTAGAAAAGCAAGAAGCAGGCAGTGATTTCAAGGTCAAGTGCTGAAGCAGAGTATAAGAGTATGAATTCAACTACCTCTGAGTTGAAATGGTTACGAGCACTTATGCTTGACTTGTGAGAAGTCTATGATCATCCTTTGCCAATATTCTGTGATAACAAGGCATCCATATATATCTCAAGGAATTCAGTATTTCATGAGAGAATGAAGCATATCAAGATAGATTGCTACTTTTTCAGAGAAGAGATTTTGAAGAATCAGATCAGTACTCATTTTGTTACCTCAGAAAGAGAACTGACAGACTTCTTTACGAAACCAGTTTACGCCACATATGTTTGTAGCAAGCTGGGCATGATTGACATATATGCTCCAGCTTGAGGGGGAGTGTTAAAGCTTGGTGGTTTGATAGTCTAGTTGGGAGGTTAGCTATTCGGGTGGTCTGGTGGTTACTCCAGCGGTCTGGTTGTATGATGGCTTATCTTAGATGTTGTGGTCTGAGGGCTTCCCATAACCGCGGTCTAGTGGTTAGCCGCAATAGCAGTTTGGGTGATTAACCACTACTGCGGTCAGGCAACTAGCATTGGCAGTTTTGAGGCAAGCAGGCAGTCTGGAGGTTAGCAGTGGCGGTCTGGCGGTTTGCAGACGGTCTGGAAGATAGCAGGCGGTCTGGAAGCTAGCAAGTGGTCTGGCGGTTAGCAGTGGCAGTCTGGCAGCCAGCAGACGGTCTGGCAGCTAGCAGGCAGTCTGGCAGCTAACAAGCAGTCTGGCGGCTAGCAGGCGGTCTGGCGGCTAGAGATTACAGATACTTATTTAGTCCTACATCTCTTATTGTATTCTCTCATCTCCCCCATTTTCTGTAAATATGAGGGCATACCTATGTATTGTTTATCTTTTTAGAGATATTAAATTTGCGGTTTATTTACCTCTTGGCTATTTTCTCGCTCATTTCTCACACCATCCAAGGAGTGGTGACCAGGAGCAGAAGTATCAACACAACACTGTACTCAAGCTTTCTATCATAGGTTGAGCCAAAGAAATTTGAAGATGCTAACATAGATCAGTTTTGGATTGTAGCCATGCAAGAAGAATTGAACCAGTTTAAGAGATATAAGGTCTGGAAGCTAGTTCCCAGACCACAAGGATATAATTTCATAAGAGTCAAGTGGATTTACAGGAATAAACTTGATGAAAATGACATTATAATCAAGAATAAGGCAAGGCTAGTAGCTAAGGGGTACATACAAGAAGAAGGTATTGATTTTTATCAAACTTTTGCCCCTATAGCACGATTGGAAGTCATCAATCTGTTCTTTGCATAAGCTACACACAAGGGATTCAAGGTCTACCAGATGGATGTGAAGTCAGCCTTCCTGAATGATGACTTAAAGGAAGAAGTATATGCTGAATAACCTCCAAGTTTTGTTATTCCTAACTCAACTTATTCTGTTTATAGACTTAGGAAAGCTCTATATGGGCTGAAGCAAGCCCCTAGAGCATGGTATGAGACATTGTCTAACTTCCTCATTGAGAACAAATTCTTAAGGGGGAAGATAGACAAGACCCTATTCCTAAGAGAATCTAAGGGTAAGATCATCCTAGTCCAGATATATGTAGATGCCATTATCTTTGGATCTACTGATGACAACCTTTGTAGGAAGTTTGCCAAACTTATGCAAGGGAAGTTTGAGATGAGCAGTATGGGTGAACTTAAGTTCTTCTTGGGACTCCAAGTAAGAAAGACTGGTGATGGCTTATCCATATCCCAGTCTAAGTTTATTAGGGAGTTAATCAAAAAGTTTGGTATGGAGACTGCCTCCATCATGAAAACTCCCATGGGGTCAAGTATACATATATGTAAAGATGAGGTAGGGAAACCTATTGATGAAACTTTGTATAGAGGGATAATTGGCTCCCTTCTATATCTAACTGCAAGTAGGCCAGACATCATGTATGCTACATGTGTTTGTGCTAGGTATCGGGCTTTCCCTAAGAATCTCACTACTCTGTTGCAAAGAGGATTTTGAGATATCTTAAGGGCACACCAGATCTTGGCATATGCTACCCTGGAATGGGGAGTTTGAACTAACAGGCTATTCAGATGCAGATTTTGCAGGCTGCAAAGAGGACAAGAAGATCACTTCTATCACCTGTCAGTTCTTGGGAGGAAGACTAGTGTCTTGGAGCAATAAGAAGCAAAAAAGTGTTGCAATTTCAACTGCAGAGTCAGAGTACATCTCAGCAGGCAGCTGTTGTGCTCAATTTCTGTGGATCCAGCATCAGCTCTAGGATTATAACCTCCAGATAAGTAGAAGTCCCTTATAATGTGATTCTACTAGTGTCATCTCAATTGCTAGGAATCCTATCTCACACAACAGGACTAAGCATATTGAGATAAGATATCATTTCATTAGGGAGCATGTGGAATGTGAAGATATCAACCTTGAGTTTGTCCTTACAGACAAGCAAGTGGATGATATCTTCACTAAGCAACTAGATGAAGCAAAGTTCAATACCTTCAAGTTTGAGTTGGGTATGTTGAACCTAATATAGCTTCAGTTGCTCCTCATATTATTGTAGGTTATACGATTTCTTGTAGGTGGATTTATTCTTCAGTAGAATGAAGACTTTTTAAGTGGTATACCTTCAGTGGTATCATGTTCAAGTACTATCCAGACTAGTATAGACTAGAGTATCTACCAGGAAGTATGATAGAGGATGCTTCAGTTGAGGGGGATCAAATTCAGCACTTGCAAAGGTAGATTCAAGTGGTATCCTGTAGAGAAGGAGCATCACACCTCCAACAATCTCAAGTGGTTCAACTGCTGCAAAAGTTGCTTATCTGTACTCAAAAAGGGGGAGCAGATAATAAGAGCCTCCCTAACTATTTATAGAAGTCAAAAAGGGAGAGAGAAGGATACAAATGAGAAGGATATAAGTGGTATCAGATCTATGAGAAGGAAATGATCAAAATGATCAAGGCTAGGTTGCAGCAATTCAGGGGGGAAAGTGTGATGATGTTCACCCTGCAGGAAAGGAAAGTGTGGTAACTATAACTTGTTCTCTTGTTATAAGTTTTGCTGCATATGTTAGTGTATGCCACTGACTTAGGATTTTGATTGAGGGTTTTTACTTTTTCAAATAGGGGGAGATTGTTGGGTCCATTGACCACAATGTCCCAGATTTGAAGAAGTCAAACATTTCAATGATATACACATTATTGTATTTGATGTATGTTCAAGTTCATGCATGCAGGTTAGTCCTTGTAAAAATGATAGGACAGGTAATCCAAGTGATGTGATAGGTGGTCATAAAGTAAAGATGTGGAGAGATAGAAATCTGTCAAAGTCCATAGGCATTGAGTGAAGCCAGTTCAATCAATGCTAGATGTAAGGGAGGATGCTGGATAGGCTGGAAATCACCTTAGTTCACAGGCGTTGAGTGAAGCCAGTTCACTCAACGCT
The DNA here is from genome assembly GCA_039513925.1 of Platanthera zijinensis. Taxonomy (NCBI): domain Eukaryota; kingdom Viridiplantae; phylum Streptophyta; class Magnoliopsida; order Asparagales; family Orchidaceae; genus Platanthera; species Platanthera zijinensis. The sequence goes on from CM077080.1 coordinate 211,491,019, forward strand.
AGATGCCATAAAGTGCTGAGTTAGTTGGTGACAGTCAAGCACATGTAGTCTGCAAAGCAATTCCGTGGCCAAGTCCACAAGCATTGAGTGATGATAGTTCACTCAACTCCATTGTCGAGTATAGGCTAATCTGTCAAAGCCTTAGTATTGGCGGGCTGAATATTCGACGATGTACAGAAGCATCGAGTGAACACATCTCGCTCGACGCTAAAGCAGAAGGCGTCGTGTTATGATACAACCTAAGATTATAGAAAGCGGGAAAATACAAAAGCGTTGAGTGATGAAGCTTCACTCGATGCTCTCAACGCCAGACTGCAAAAAGGTTGAGTTATGCAGCTGCTGTTAAAGCCTAAGTAAAAGATAGAAATTGACTAAGTCCATAATAGTTGAGTGAAGCCAGTTCACTCAACGCCCAATAAAGAAGACAGGCAAAGGTAGAAAGGGTTGAGTGAGTCCATCTCACTCAATGCCTTCAGATAGGTGAAGAAATGGCCAAGTCAGAAAGCATTGAGTGAGGAAGGCTCACTCAACTCTCTCAGTGCCTAAAGGCAAAATGATGAACCATGTCAGAAAGTGTTGAGTGATGAAGGCTCACTCAACTCTCTCAACGCCTATGATGCAGAAATGGCGCTGCATGCCTACTATATGACTTTTGCTGTTAAAAAAATGTTGCAGCTGTCAACTATGGTGGGGCCCAAAGGTCAAAATAGCCGTTAATCGGAGTAAGATAAAAGGCAGAGATTAAATCGAAGAAATTAGCTTTTGGAAGACAACTGTACTTCATAGTCTTCCTCGCCATTGTTGCAGAGCCTGGAGAAGAAGTTCTAACTTCTGATCTGAGGGTTCAAAAAGTTACCTATAGCGATTTCTCTCTGCTACAACAAGATCAGGGATTTCTCTTAAGAAGGAGCAGCCAAGGAAAAATCCTAGCTACAACTGATCTGAAAGCCGATACAAGTTAGCTGTAGCTGTCTTCACCTGCTACAACAAGTTCAGAAGACATTATGAGGTAAAAAAAAGAAGCAGCAGGGTTTTACCTTAGCCGCAATAACTGGAAGCAAACAAAGATAACTGTTGTCATCTTCACAGTCGAAAGTGTTGGTACCCTAGTTTGATTTGAGTTTAGTCCTCTCCTTTGTGCTCCTTGACCCAAGAATTATCTATGGTCAATGGTTAGTAGTCTAGCTGTAGAGTCCTCACTTTTCCAGATTGAGAATTTGGTTAAGTAGTTTTTCGTTCGACTATAGTCGAACGCCGCTCGACTATCGTCTATCGGCTGATCGACGATCGTCTATCAGTTGGTCGACGCTCTGTCTGCGTTGATAGTTCGACTATCTGTTGATAGGTCGACTATCTGCTTGGCGTGGTAGTTCGACTATCTGTCCTGATAGATCGACTATCTGACAGTTTGACTATCTGTTGATAGGTCGACTATCTGTTCCGCTTTGATAGGTCGACTATCTGCTTGATAGGTCGATTATCTGTTTGCGCTTGATAGTTCGACTATCTGCCCTGATAGATCGACTATCTGATAGTTCGACTATCTGCTCTGGTAGGTCGACTATCTGCCGAGGTAGTTCGACTATCTTCTTCGATAGGTCGACTATCTGGATCGTTCGACTATCTGCCCGATAGTTCGACGATCTCCGTGCGTCGGTCGACGATCTCCGAAGGTCGTTCGACGTTTTCTGTCTGCCTTTATATTTTGTATTTATTTATTATATTTAATTAATTAATACATTTTCTGGCAAGTTGTTTCAGTTGATTTACGATAATATTTCCAGGCAATATCTGCTCTATTCTCTTTGCCTGAGTCAAATCTTTTTAGATAAAGTTATTTGTCTTATTAGCTGTCTTTGTAAATTACTTTATCTGCTGACAGCCCTTTATAGCCGTTAGACTGAAAAGTCTTCTATTTGCTATAAAGAGTATTTCTTTGATGTGACTTTATTTAGTCCTTCTGTTATTTGATTTGGTCCTGCAGCTTCTTAGAAAAAGGGTTATTCCTTTTATAGAATGTTTTGCTGCAGAGATTGCTTTGTCTTCTTGATATTTACAGCCCAGGTCTCAAGACTCAGAAGAAGACAAATAATTCAAATAGAAGAGAGCCGTTGCTTGTATCTGCTATATAAAGGACCCTTTGAAGAAGGATTGAAGCTAGTTGAAAGCTAACTAAGTAATCAGATATTTTTCAAGCATTCAAGCCTTCATCAAGATCAAGCATTTTCTGCTCTCAGCAATTTCCATCTAACTGAGAAGTGTTAAGATCTTCTACTCTTCTTCAACCTGAGTTCTCCTGCTTTCAGGAAGTTCAGACTCAGAGTTCCTTTGAAGAAGAAGAAGAAGAAGATAGCTGCTTGAAGATCTTTTATTTTATTATTCTTTATCTTCTTGTAGTTTTTCCTTCAGAACTTTCTGAAGAGTTTTTTCTGCACTGAAGCAAGACTTCACCTGGACGTCTTTGAGCCAGGGGGAGCCTTGATTCTTTAGAGCTTTCTAGCTCAGTGCAAGTTTTTGTGCTTCTCTAATCTATTGTAAAATAGAGAAGACATCTTAACCTTCTTCCTCCTCCTGTACAGGGTTATTACTCCCTTCAAAAGTATCCCTTGGTGGCAGGGCACCTGATCAAAAACCTGTGCTTGGTTTTTAGACACCTGATCAAAAGTCTAAAGGGTTTCTGGATCTACCTGAAGCAGATCCTGTTGGTGGCAGGGCACCTGATCAAAAACCTGAGTGGATTCCTACCGTGTGGGTAGAAGAGTGGACGTACCCAAGTTGTTTGGGGAACCACTATAAATTTCCTTGTGTCGTCTGGATTCCATTGTTTAATTCCTGTATTGTGGCTGTGATTAGATATAACTAGGTTGCTAGTTGCTGATTAGGTTTTCCAAGCCTTAACTGTAATTACAGTTAGCTTGAGTTTGTGCACATCACTTGTGTTAGGCTATAGGGTTAAATCTATATCTATAATCTTTCATTCCGCACTTCACTCCAAGGGAGTTGGGTAGACCATTAAGTTTTGTCTAGTGCAAAATTTGATAACTCTATTCACCCCCCCTCTAGAGTAGTATCTATCCCTTCACTTTCAATTGGTATCAGAGGGAGGTTGACTGACTGAATAGGCTAACACCTAAGTCACAAGATCCTGATAGATACCAAAGCTTATAGATATTCACTATCATGGCCCAGTCCAAGGATTATTCAAGCACCAGACCTCCAGCATGCAACTTAGCTAAGTTTGGCATCTAGAAGGCAAGGATAAAACTATATATGAATTCTATTGATGAAAGCATCTTTGCTTCTATTTTGTCAGGTCCCCCAAGAGCACCTGCTACTGCTACTGCCTCATCATCTGATATGAGTGCAGTGCCTCCTCCAGATTACAATGATGAGTACAAGAAGGCAAAAATTGCAGATGCCAAGGCAATGAACATACTGGCTCAGACAATGTCTGATGAGGTGTTCCAGAAGGTTGCTGACTGCTCCTCAGCAAAGGCCATGTGGGATACACTGAACCAGATTGTAGCTGGTTCAGCTGATGAAAGGAAGGACAGAAGGTCCAACCTGATCTCACAGTATGAGAACTTCAAGAAAACTGATGCTGAATCAGTTGAAGCAATGTACACCAGGCTCAGCTCAATCATCAATGAGCTGAGGACCCTGGACAAGGACATATCATTGACAGAGGTCAATGATAAGATTCTTATGTGCTTCCCTAGCACATGGGATCTAAGGATCTGGCCCATCAAAGAAGCCAGAAGTACAAATGAGATCTCCACTGAAGCCCTTCTCGGCAAGCTCAAGTCTTTTGAGCAAGTGCTGAAGACAAGGGAAGCTGAAGCAGAAGCGAAGACCCCCACTCCAACAAGAAAAGAGCAATCTCTAGCTCTTAAGGCTGCTGATGCTTCTGAAGGCAGCCAATCTAATGAGGAACTAATGGCACTATTTGCCAAAAGGTTTCTCAAGATGGAGAGAAAGGAGTTCAGAAAGAAGTCTTCACGCTATGAAGACAAACCAAGGTATGATCGCTCTCCTGCTACAGAAATTATTTGTTATGGTTGCAGGAAGCCTGGACACATCTTGCCAGAGTGTCCAGAGGAGAAGAACAAAGAAAAGAGAAAAGAAAAGGAACAGCACAGGAAGCACTCCAAGCCATCCTCCTACAAAAACAAAAAGAAGGAGAGAGGTTTCATTGCTGAAACCTGGAGTGATTCTGATGAAGAATCCTCCTCATCAAGCTCCAGTGAGGATGAGGAAGAGAAGAAGGCAAAAGAAGTTTGCCTAATGGCAATAGATGCCTGCAGCAACCACTCTGCTGCAGAGAGTTCTGATTCTGATGAAGAGATGCCTACAGAAGATGAGGTACTCTCTTCCTATGATTTTACTTCAGAAGAATTTAAATTAGAATTTAAATCTTTATGCTTAGATTTGATTAGCTCTGAAAAGGAAATAAAAGAACTTAGAAATAGGTTAGCTGACTCAGAATCAATAGCTACAGAAAACATTAGGTTAAAGGAAGATCTCACTACTTGTAGTGAAGAAATTAAATTTCTTAAAATAGAGTTAGCTAAGTCTAAGAGATTAGAGGAATCACTTAATGGTAGAAGCCTTAAGTTGTTAGAAATTACCAGCATGACTAACACTAGGTCAGGTAATGACAAACTAGGCTTAGGAGCTTCTCCCAGTGAACCCCCAGTCCTTCTCAAAAACAATCTTTCAACTCCAGTGAACTTCATTTCAGCTAGTGGAAAGAAGAACACTGAGCAAGTAAACCTTGTTAATAAAACTTTAAATAAAGCTAAGAGAGAAAAGAGAAAGAAATTCTTTAAAGAAATGCAAAGAGCGTCGAACGCAGCTCGACGATCGGAAGCTCCATGGTCGAACGAAGGTCGACGATCTGAGCACCCATCGTCGAACGTCGATCGACGTTTTCAACATGATTTTCAAAATCATAATCAATTCCATAGAAACCTAAATGAGAATAGAAACCCTAGGTTTGTTGACCCATCATCTGCATGGAGAATCCCACCTAGGAGATCTCACCCACTAGGTTATCACCCTCAGCCTGCATTTTCATATATTTCCAGTTTTTCTTATGTGAAAAACAAGGGACCCAAGGTTACCTGGGTCCACACTGTCTAAATAATTGTCTTGCAGGTGAAGGCCTATCCAATCACTCAAAATAAGTGGTATTTGGATAGTGGATGTTCCAAGCATATGACAGGAAATAAAGATCTTCTGTCAAAGTTCAAAGCTAAGCTCGGCCCAAAGGTTATCTTTGGAGACTCCAGCTGTGGTCAGACAGAAGGCTATGACATGATCACAATTGGAGCAGTTACTTTCAAGTGAGTTGCATATGTCAATGGACTGAAGCATAATTTGATTTCAGTCAGCCAGCTATGTGATGTTGGCTACCAGGTTTCCTTTTCTAACTCCTCTTGCAATATTACTTTAAATAATAATGTTGTTTTAGTAGGTATTAGAATATGTAATATTTATTTAGTAGATTTCAATTCATCTCATTCTGAAATCTGCCTGTTTAATGAAGTAACTCTTAATAATAATTCTTTGTGGCATAAGAGGCTTAGTCATGTTAACCTTAAAAATATATCTAGGTTATCTAAGCACAACCTTGTTAGAGGTTTACCTTCTTGCCCCTACAAGAAGGAGAGCCTATGCAAGGCTTGTCAGCTAGGCAAGCAAACCAAAAACTCTTTTAAATCTGTAAATAAGAGTGATTCTCCTAGAATCCTGTATCTATTACACTTGGACCTTTTTGGCCCAATAAATGTACAGAGTTTAGGAGGGAAGTATTACACTTTAGTAATTGTAGATGACTTCTCTAGGTTCAGTTGGGTTTTCTTTTTGAGAACTAAGTCTGATAACTTCAAAGCCCTTACAGACTTTCTACTATGTGTGCAGACTGAGTACTCTACTCATGTGGCCTTGATCAGAAGTGATCATGGTACTGAGTTTGACTCTCTTCTCATGCAAGAATTCTGTGAGAGAGAAGGTATCAAACATAGCTTCTCAGCTCCTAGAACTCCTCAACAAAATGGGGTAGTTGAAAGGAAGAATAGAACACTTATTGAAGCTGCTAGTACATTGTTGGCAGATGCTAACATGCCTCTCTCCTATTGGGCAGAAGCTGTTAGTACAGCCAATTATGTCTTGAACAGAAGTTTGATACACAAACTTAAGTGTAAAACTCCTTATGAGTTGCTTAAGGGAAAGAAACCTAAAATTAATTACTTTAGAATTTTTGGCTGTATTGTTTATATTCATAATAATAATAAAGAATACATTAGAAAATTTGAAGCAAAAGCTTCAATGGGAATCATGCTTGGATATTCCCAAGTAAGCAAAGCTTATAGGGTTTATAACAAATCTACCTGTAAAATTGAAGAATCTGTGCATGTGACTTTTGATGAGTCTCAGATGTTTTACAAGGAGAAGGAAAATTCTCCTTCCTCAAGTTCTTTGCAGGTACATGATGCCCCTCAAGAAATTCTTCAACTATCAACTCTTCAGATCACTGAATCAGACAGTGATGAAGACATTGCTGAAGCTATTGAAGCCGTTGTTGTACCACCAACAGTAGATCAAATTCCTCCTGAGGAATTAATCCCAACTGTTGCTGAAGATCACATCCCACCTGCTGATATTGTCACACTTAGAGATCACCCGACATCTCAAGTGATTGGAGACATATCAGCTGGTGTGCAAACAAGACTCCAATTAAGACAGGATGTGATGCATGCTTGTTTCCTCTCACAGGTTGAGCCCCTTACCTTTAAAGATGTAGAGCTAGATCCCCACTGGATCATTGCAATGCAAGAGGAACTCAATCAGTTTGAGAGATGTAAAGTTTGGACTTTGGTTCCAAGACCTAAAGGCCAACTGATCATAGGCACCAAGTGGGTGTATAGAAACAAGTTGGATGCTAATGGAATTATAGTAAGGAATAAAGCTAGGCTTGTAGCTCAGGGCTACAGACAGGAGGAAGGTATAGACTATGACCAAACCTTTGCTCCTGTTGCAAGGCTAGAAGCAATAAGGATCTTCTTGGCCTATGCAGCCTTCATGAAGTTTAAGGTGTTCCAAATGGATGTCAAAAGTGCATTCCTGAATGGTGAGCTTAAGGAAGAGGTGTTTGTTGAACAACCACCAGGGTTTGTTTCTTCAACTCAGCCTTCTCATGTGTTTAAGTTGCAGAAAGCTCTTTATGGACTAAAGCAAGCTCCTAGGGCCTGGTATGAGACCTTAGCTAGTTTCCTGTTAGAGCACAACTTTACTAGGGGAGTAGTTGATAGAACCCTTTTCGTCAAGCATCACAAGGACACAATCCTGTTAGTTCAGGTGTATGTAGATGATATTATTTTTGGCTCCACTGATCCCAAACTGTGCAAAAAGTTTTCCAACTTGATGCATTCCAAGTTTGAGATGAGTAGTATGGGTGTGCTGTCTTACTTTCTTGGTCTCCAAGTTAAGCAAGATGCTGATGGTATCTTCATCTCCCAATCCAAATATGCCAAGGAATTGGTAAAGAAATTTGGGATGGCTGATGCTTCAGCAATGCCTACACCCATGGCTACTAATGTAGTTATTGATTCTGATGATCACGGCAAGCCAGTTGATCAAAAGAATTATAGGGCCATTGTTGGTTCCCTATTATATCTAACTGCAAGTAGGCCAGATATAATGTTTGCTACATGCCGTTGTGCTAGATTCCAGGTCAACCCCAAGGAATCTCATCTGATTCTTCTAAAGAGAATCCTGAGATACCTGAAGGGATGCCCAAATCTAGGACTTTGGTACCCAGCTGAGTCAGAATTTGAATTAATTGGATATTCTGATTCTGATTATGCTGGTTGCAGAGTTGACAGGAAGAGCACCTCAGGAACTTGCCAGTTCCTGGGAGAGAGATTGGTCTCTTGGTTCTGTAAGAAGTAGGCTTTTGTCTCAACTTCAACTGCAGAGGCTGAATATATAGCAGCTGCCAGTTGTTGTTCACAGATCCTGTGGATTCAAAACCAGCTTGTGGATTATGGTTACTCACACAAGAACACCAAAATCATGTGTGATAGTACCAGTGCTATCTCAATTGCACAAAATCCAGTGCACCACTCTAGAACGAAGCACATTGAGATTCGGCACCATTTCCTGAGAGATTGTGTGGAAAAGAACAAGATTTGTCTTGAGTTCATATCCACTGAGTTTCAGAGAGGTGATATATTCACCAAGCCTTTAGATGAACAGAAGTATCTATTCTTTTTAGTTCAACTAGGCATGATCAATGGACGAGACTAAGTGTGACTATATCTGCCTTTGTTGAAACTTGTTTGAAGATAGTCGAACGACGTTCGAAGATAGTCAATCGGGTCAAGCCCATCGTCGACCTATGGTTGATGAAAGTTTGTCTGATTGAAGATCGTCGACCGGCGTTCGACCATCGTCGAACAAGTCGAGCTCATCGTCGATCTCTGGATGACGACAGCTTGCTGTTTGAGAAGCCAGAAATAGTCGAACGATTGTCCGACTACTCTGCTTCTGAGCCGATCGTCGAACGGCCGTTCGACCATCGGGTCTAGTATCTTTTTAATAGATCGACTATCTCCGGTCTAATATAAAACCGATAGTCGACCTAGGTTAAAAGATCTTGCGTTTTATCGTCGACGGAGCGTGTCTTTTCGCATTCTCCTTCCCGCTTGCGATTTTCTGCCGCTTCGTCCCCGTCGTCTTCTCCGTCCTTCTCGAGCTTTCTCCAGCGAATCCATGGCGATTTCTCCCGCAGTTCTAGCAGTTGTAAAGTTTGATGCAGGCTTTAGCATGGATTTCGACGCGTTCAGTAGCTGCGATGTAGGGATCGTAGAAGTTCTACAGCTGTGCCGGGATCAGGGATTAGAGAGGCTAATGTCTTCAAGGATTAAGATAAACATCCCTGAGATCAAGGAATGGGCCTTCACGTCGTCCTCCACCGACGACTCGATGACTGGAACCATCGGCGGAGAAGAGGTAATCCTAACTCCGGCCATTTTGACTGAAATTTTTGATTTAACAAATGGTGAAGAGGATTATGAGCAAGATGCTCAGGAATTCGGAAGAATGCTAGTTGAGCTGGGACATGCTGAGGGCATTCCCACCAAGATGCTCAAAGTAAATTTCCCCTTCAAGATCAAGTTCCTCGCTGAGTTGGTAGGAAAAGTTCTCCTTGGTAAGCACTCTGCCCAAGATAATATCACAAGGCAACAATTCGCACTGATGTGTGCGATTGTTAATCGGAAAAGGATAGATTGGGCAGCAGTTGTGTTTGATTTAATAAGGAAAAAGACTGGTAAGAAGGAAGTCACCCTAGGAAGGGTTATTGGCATCTTCCTGAAGGAAAAGTACCCCCAGCTGCTGAGTTCAACCGCAACAACAATAAACGCAAGCAAGAAGATGGATCCCAACCTGTTCTCTAAGTGGAAGAGAACATTTGTGAAACCCGCTCTCACAGGGGTTGTTCCAGCAACATCTGAGGACACCAGGACTGAATCAATCACTCCTCACCCTGTCGAAGCTGGCTCAGCTATTCCCTCCTCCTCTTCTGCTTTGCTGTCTGCTTCAGTTGAAGTTCCATCAACTTCAGCTGAAGTACGACCTCCTCCCTCTTCTGCTCCAGAAACAACCACGGTTGTTCCTCTTTCCCCTCCAGCATCTCCTCTACCTGCTCATCTGGCTAGGATATCTGCTCCTAGCTTTGATTTGCTAGGTTCTGAGAGGATTCCATCTCCGCCTCCGTTTCCCATTCATTCCCCAGTTAATTCTCCAATTAACTCTCCAGCTCCATCTCCAGTTCAATCCCCTGTCCACACCATTCTTCATCCCAGCACCTCACCCATATCTGCTGCAGCTCCATCCACTATACATTCATCATCTTTTGAGATCACTCAAGAACTCATCTCCCGCATTGTGGAGTTGATTACCCCCTCAATCAAGACCATGATTGAAGAGGCAATCGCTCCCCTTGCATCCTTCATTGATATCTTAACTGCCTCCATCAAATCTCTCTCAAAATCTGCTGAGCCATCTTCCTCAAGGGGCCTGGTTTCAGTCTCCACTGAAATCAGGCAGGGGGAGATGTTCTATGAAGATGCCTCAGAACCTCCTGCCTCCCTTCTAGCTATAACAGATACTGTAATGACAGCTCTGGAAGAGTCTACTCCAGCTGAGAAAGAAGTAGTTCTAGTGTTATCAGATAAGGAAATAGCTGATGGAATCATGCTATCTGAAATTGCAGTAAAAGTCTGCCTAGAAGATCTCACCACTCCTGTGGTTGCTAGATTCCTAGAAGGAATTATAACTTCATATCTAGATGAATCATGGTAGATGGTCAAGTATGAAGGTAATTCATTCATTCGCTTTGTTGATGAGTCGATTAATTTGCTTGCTAGTGAATACCTTGAAGGAATGATTATTGCTTATTTAGCAGATCTGTATTCATAAATTCTACAGATGTTATTAGAGAAGATTTATCTGCTCAGATAATAGTAATTGTCTCAGAGGCTGCCCCAAGTGTTCCTGATATCCAAGCAGATCCTGAATTGGAATCTTTCTTAAATGATAGAGAAGATGAGTCTGAAAAGCAAGATGAAATCAAAGCTGACACTCCTGCTCTGAGTGTGGAAGAAGAAAAAGCACGAGCTGCCTGGGATTTAAGAGTACAGTCTTTGTTGGAAGATAAAGAAAAAGAGCTGCAAATTGAAAAGTCAACCATCTGGGATGATTCACCAGGGTTGGACTTAGATTCCCTTCTGGCTCTGGATGCCATTGAAGAGGAAAGAGAGAAATCAGATCTGAAGCTTAAAGAAAAGGCTGTTTCTGAAGCCTATGATCCGTATGAAAATCCTCCCTCATCCCATTCTGATGATGAAGAGGATTCTGATGTATCTGAGAAATCAAGGAAAAAGAAAGCTGCCCAAAGGAAAAGGAAAGCTGCTGCTCCTCCTCCTCCCAGTAAAGACAATGATACTCCTTTTTATATTCTGAAGGGCATTGACCCTAAATCGAAGGAATTTCAGCACTGGATGTGGTTTTCAAAGAACCAGCAGAAAGAAAGGAAAAGATCTAAAAGATATGATAGTCCTGGTTCAAGATGGACTCCCAGAGGTCCTCCTCCTCCTCCTCCAAGTGCAGGAGCTTCTGGTAATCTTTCTGCCAACCCTTCAGCATCTTCAGGAAAATCTGCTCCATCAGCAAGATCTGCTTCGTCTCAGCATCAATCAAGGAAAAGCTCTCACAGTTCTTATGGAAAATCTCATTCTGGCAGTCAAATGCATGAAGCAGAAGTGAAAGAGCAAGTTAAGAAGGTTGTGCATCTAAAGCCAACTTTTTCACCTCCTCCTTCTCCTAAGAGAAAGGTTTCAACTGCTACACCAGTTCAGTCTGAGAAAGCTGTTTTAAAAGGTAAGTAGTTTACTTTGTTTTAAAATTCTAGCAAGATCCTTTTGCTAAGTCTGCTCCAATATCTCATCTAGATAAAGAATCCGATGCTGCTCCTCCTGAGCCTGTTTATGAAAATCCTGAGCTTGATCCTAATTTTAGGATGGCTCGTTTTCAAGAACTAGTTGGAGCAGCTCAAATAAGAAAAGCTAAAGCAGAAGGTAAAGATACGACTGGTTTAACTACCATGTCCGCTTTCAGAAAGAAAGAATTTGAAAAGTTCCAGGTTAATCCTGAGGTTTTTGACCCTTCAAAATACATGGAAAAGCATCCTGAAGCAGTAGTCCCAAGAGCTGCAGAATTAAAGATCATTGGTGTGCAGGATTTGAAGCTATCAAAGAAAGAATCTGATGATCCTTTAAGGAAAATCTCTTTTGTTCCTAGTTCCTCTACCCCCTTGCCAGACTCTGTAGATTCTTAATAGTTTGATTGTCTGCTGTGATATATTTGTTTATTATCTATCTGGTTGATAATCTGCTAGTTATTTGCTATCTATTTCTTGTATTATTTTAGTGTTCTATAGCTAGCTGTATGTTTTAGTTTTTGAGAGACTTAACTCAAATAGGGGGAGATTGTTGGTACCCTAGTTTGATTTGAGTTTAGTCCTCTCCTTTGTGCTCCTTGACCCAAGAATTATCTATGGTCAATAGTTAGTAGTCTAGCTGTAGAGTCCTCACTTTTCCAGATTGAGAATTTGGTTAAGTAGTTTTTCGTTCGACTATAGTCGAACGCCGCTCGACTATCGTCTATCGGCTGATCGACGATCGTCTATCAGTTGGTCGACGCTCTGTCTGCGTTGATAGTTCGACTATCTGTTGATAGGTCGACTATCTGCTTGGCGTGGTAGTTCGACTATCTGTCCTGATAGATCGACTATCTGACAGTTCGACTATCTGTTGATAGGTCGACTATCTGTTCCGCTTTGATAGGTCGACTATCTGCTTGATAGGTCGACTATCTGTTTGCGCTTGATAGTTCGACTATCTGCCCTGATAGATCGACTATCTGATAATTTGACTATCTGCTCTGGTAGGTCGACTATCTGCCGAGGTAGTTCCACTATCTTCTTCGATAGGTCGACTATCTGGATCGTTCGACTATCTGCCCGATAGTTCGACGATCTCCGTGCGTCGGTCGACGATCTCCGAAGGTCGTTCGACGTTTTCTGTCTGCCTTTATATTTTGTATTTATTTATTATATTTAATTAATTAATACATTTTCTGGCAAGTTGTTTCAGTTGATTTACGATAATATTTCCAGGCAATATCTGCTCTATTCTCTTTGCCTGAGTCAAATCTTTTTAGATAAAGTTGTTTGTCTTATTAGCTGTCTTTGTAAATTACTTTATCTGCTGACAGCCCTTTATAGCCGTTAGACTGAAAAGTCTTCTATTTGCTATAAAGAGTATTTCTTTGATGTGACTTTATTTAGTCCTTCTGTTATTTGATTTGGTCCTGCAGCTTCTTAGAAAAAGGGTTATTCCTTTTATAGAATGTTTTGCTGCAGAGATTGCTTTGTCTTCTTGATATTTACAGCCCAGGTCTCAAGACTCAGAAGAAGACAAATAATTCAAATAGAAGAGAGCCGTTGCTTGTATCTGCTATATAAAGGACCCTTTGAAGAAGGATTGAAGCTAGTTGAAAGCTAACTAAGTAATCAGATATTTTTCAAGCATTCAAGCCTTCATCAAGATCAAGCATTTTCTGCTCTCAGCAATTTCCATCTAACTGAGAAGTGTTAAGATCTTCTACTCTTCTTCAACCTGAGTTCTCCTGCTTTCAGGAAGTTCAGACTCAGAGTTCCTTTGAAGAAGAAGAAGAAGAAGATAGCTGCTTGAAGATCTTTTATTTTATTATTCTTTATCTTCTTGTAGTTTTTCCTTCAGAACTTTCTGAAGAGTTTTTTCTGCACTGAAGCAAGACTTCACCTGGACATCTTTGAGCCAGGGGGAGCCTTGATTCTTTAGAGCTTTCTAGCTCAGTGCAAGTTTTTGTGCTTCTCTAATCTATTGTAAAATAGAGAAGACATCTTAACCTTCTTCCCCCTCCTGTACAGGGTTATTAATCCCTTCAAAAGTATCCCTTGGTGGCAGGGCACCTGATCAAAAACCTGTGCTTGGTTTTTAGACACCTGATCAAAAGTCTAAAGGGTTTCTGGATCTACCTGAAGCAGATCCTGTTGGTGGCAGGGCACCTGATCAAAAACCTGAGTGGATTCCTACCGTGTGGGTAGAAGAGTGGACGTACCCAAGTTGTTTGGGGAACCACTATAAATTTCCTTGTGTCGTCTGGATTCCATTGTTTAATTCCTGTATTGTGGCTGTGATTAGATATAACTAGGTTGCTAGTTGCTGATTAGGTTTTCCAAGCCTTAACTGTAATTACAGTTAGCTTGAGTTTATGCACATCACTTGTGTTAGGCTATAGGGTTAAATCTATATCTATAATCTTTCATTCCGCACTTCACTCCAAGGGAGTTGGGTAGACCATTAAGTTTTGTCTAGTGCAAAATTTGATAACTCTATTCACCCCCCCTCTAGAGTAGTATCTATCCCTTCACTTTCAGAAAGCAAGTTAAGAGTGAATCTCTGAGAAAGAAGATGCAACAAGGGCTAACCCTAGATGCAGCCACTTCATAGTTCCAGCTGAACATTTCTGATAACATTTTCTGGAAGCTGTGAAGAAAAAAAGACTGGACTGAATCTACTCAGTCCAGGAAGGGAAGAAGAAGCAAAGCAAGTTCAAACCTGCTGCTATGCAAGATACTTCTCAGCACAAGCCAATTCAACCTAAAGATCAGTTTCTTATTGCTATGAAGAAGATAGGGCAGAGTTTATCTCAGCTCAGGAAGGCAAGCTCAGAGAAATTTTCTCTAGAGTCAAATCTACACCAACCAACTTTCATCCTGTAAGATCCTTTTGGATCTGAGTTGTAGGCCTGATTTATAAAGGCTGAGGTAGGATCTTGTTGTAGATCAGAGTGTAGGGCCTGTGTGCCTGAGGTAAGTGATCTTTGGATCACTGAGCTGTAGGATCTTATATTGGATCTGAGGTAGGGCTTTTGAGCCTAAGTTAGGAGAGTCATTCTCTCTGAGTTGTAGGGTACTTGTGCCTGAGCTGTAGGATCCTTTGGATCTGAGGTAGGGCCTTTGTGCCTGAGCTGTAGGAGAGTCATTCTCTCTACAGTAGGGCTATCCTCCATAGTCTGAGTGTAGGAATTGTGCTCAAGGCTGAGGTAGGTGATCTTTGGATCATTGTGCTGTTGGATCCAGTCTTGGATCTGAGGAAGGGCTTTGTGCCTGAGGTAAGTCTTGGAGGAGACTGAGAGATCCCGTGGGATTTGTGTTGTAAGCTCTTAGGAGCCGAGATTTGGAGAAATGCCTTGTTTAACAAATTGTTAGAAAGATGGGAGGGATAATGTACATACCCATAATCTGGGGAACCACTATAAATTCTGTGCGTGCTCTTTGTGGTGTGTCTTGAAAGCAGAAAACAACTAACTCACAAAACACTTAAAGAAGGAAAAAAAAGATAGTCATAGAAGACTAGAAAACCTATTCACCCCCTCTTGGTGTTTAGCTTCCCTTGAAACTAAAGACTTTCACCCAGCCCTAGGAGAGAATGCTCATATTCGGCGGCCTGGGAAGGAAGCGGCGACAGAAGGTAGTGGGCAGGATATCCTCGGCTGAGATATCTTAGGGCGAGTCTTGTTCCCTGGCTCAGCGGATGCGTGAAGGCCCGACGAGATGGAGGCACGAGACCGCACGACTTACCCGTTGAGTGTCGGGAGCCCGTTAAACGAGCTGGTCTCATCGTCCCTAGTTCCAGAGGGTTTTCATAAGCCAGAGACTTCCTACTACACCGGAAGGGATGATCCAGTCCAGTACATCAAATGGTTCGAGGATGTTGTTTCGATATGATAGATGTCAGACGCATTCAAGTGTTGGCTCTTTTCCATCACCCTCAAGGAGAAGGCGAGGAATTAGTTCCATCAGCTCCATGCCATCTTCATCAACTACTTCGAGGACCTGTGCTGGGGGTTCTTGCCGAGATTCACCACTTCTAAGAAGAGGAAGAGGGAGTCAGAGTCCTTGTTTCTCATCAAGCAGGGAGCGAACGAGACTCCAGGTTCAGGAGATGCCCGAGCACACCCTTATGGTGGCCTTCACCCTGGGGCTGCAACAGGGGTTCTTCAGGATGGAGCTGAAGAGGGTATCTTCGCAGTCCTCCGAGGAGCTGATGGAGAGGGCTGCCCGGGAAGTCGAGGGGGAGGCGTCCAACCCGGTATTTGCCAGGAAGTTAGCCAGGTTGGCTGCGGAGAAGAAGAAGGAGCCAGGAGGTGTCAAGGGGCAGGAAGCCAGGAGGGTAGATCCTAGGCAGAGGGAGCAACAACAATAGCATCACTCGTGTTGGGGGCGCTAGGAGCCGAACAATCAGATAAGTTTGGGGAAGCCTGAATGGCAGGACCAAGGCCGAGGAGAGGTTTCCATGGAGGAGACCACTGCCAAGGGGGGGGGGCAAGGATAGTTCAACCCTCTTGGTTGGAGGCAGGGCCAGATGCCACCCCTCCCCGATCAGCACCATGCTATGGCGATAGCTCTGTGAAGGAGGAGAGCGCAGAGGAGGAGGCTGGAGGGTAGAGCAGAGTTGCCCTACTATGACTTCCATGAGGAAGAGGGGCACGCTACGGATACCTACCTGGAGTTCCTGGAGATTAGGGGAGCCAGGGGGCAAGTCCACCAGTAGCAGCAGCACCGCTAGGAGGTGCAGATCGAGGAAGTCCTACCGGGGGTAGAGGACGACTGGTGTGAGGATCGGGACGATGTCGGAGGCCGAGGAGGGATCAGAGTGATCTATGAGGGGGGATAGGTAGGAGTAAAGGCCACCCGCAAGGCGAGTCTCCACACCATGTATCGTTGGAGCGTTGCCTCCATATACCTAACCCCACCCCAGAAGAGAAGTTTACCTTCTCCAGGAAGGAAATGCCGGACCACGAGGATCCATTCTGCAACACGTTGGTAGTCTATGACGCCGTCGAAAATTTCACCATCTCTTAGATCCTCGTGGACAATTGGAGATCCGTCAACGTCATCTCCAAGATGGCATTCAATGCCATGAAGGTGGAGGCCATGAGGGTGTTAGCCTCGGATGGGCCTCCGTTCGGATTCTTTGAGGAGAGGAAGGAAGAGAAAGGAGGAGTGGGACTCCATGTTACCCTTGGGGGCTAATACAGAAACTACCGGTTCATCATCGTGGATGCTCCCAATAGCTACAATGCAATATTCGGATGACCCATCATAAGCGCATTCCGTTGCGTTCCCTCCTCATTCCACCAGTGCCTTAAGTTCAACGCCGAGGGAATTTAGGTCTGGGTCCGGGGAGACCCCAAGGTAGCGAGGGAGTGCTACGTGACCGCGGTCAACTCCATCTTTTGGCAAGGAGGAGTCGAGGAGATAGAGCGGAGTATGGAGGAGCTGTCTGGACAAGAGGCCGTGGGAGGAGCTAAGGAGATAAAGGTGGAGGAGGATGAGGTCCCCACCCGTATGGAGGTGGCGGAGGAAGTGTGGGAGGAACAGGCTGTGGTGATGGCCGTGGAGGAGGCTGAGGAGGAAGTTCTTATCCCAGGTGAGGGGACCGTGGGCAAGTGGGGAGACTAGTCCCGGCTGGAGGCAATGAAGGAGGTAGTGGAGATGGAGGTTCTCTCCTTGGAAGGAATGGTGGAGAAGGTGTGTGTCAGCGGGGGGCTAAGCCTAGAGTATCAGGGGAGGATGCTAGATTACATACAAAAAAACATCGACATCTTCGCATGGAGCGCGGCGGTCATGCTGGGGATTGATGCATATGTTGCATGCCACCGTCTCAACCTAGATTCGGAGGCCCGCCCCATTCGGAAAAAGAAGAGTTCTACCACAGACAAGCTGGCTGAGGCCATCCGAGAGGAGGTGGGTAT
Source organism: Platanthera zijinensis (assembly GCA_039513925.1). Classification (NCBI taxonomy): domain Eukaryota; kingdom Viridiplantae; phylum Streptophyta; class Magnoliopsida; order Asparagales; family Orchidaceae; genus Platanthera; species Platanthera zijinensis. Next base: position 211,508,449 of record CM077080.1, read on the forward strand.
GCTCATCAAGTCCGGATTTGTTTCAGAGATCTAGTATCCAAGCTGGGTCTCCAATATTGTAATTGTTAAAAAGGAGACAGCTGCTAGAGGATGTGTGTAAATTTCTCTCTTTTTATTAAATCATGTCCTAAGGATTGTTACCCCGTGCATCAAATCGATGTGCTGGTTGAATCAACCGTTGTTTTTTCTCTAATGAGTTTCTTAGATGCTTTTTCAGGTTATCATCAAATCAGGATGCACCCTCCCGACATAAAAGATGTCTCCTTCATCACCGGGGATGGGTGCTACTGCAACAAAATGATGCCATTTAGGCTAAAAAATATAGGGGCAACATATCATAGGATGATAGACCGGGTCTTCCGGGAGCAGAAGGGAAAGAACCTAGAGGTGTACGTAGATTATCTCATGATCAAGAGTCAGGATGTTTACTCTAACCTCCAGGATCTGGTAGAAACCTTCGACACCCTGCAAAAATACAAAATAAGGTCGAACCCCTTGAAGTGTGTCTTTAGGGCGAGCAAGGGCAAATTCCTAGGCCATATCCTTACTCCCGCAGGAGTGGAGCCTAACCCTAACAAGGTAAGGGCCATCATGGAGTTGGGGTCACCTCGAAATGCCAAGAAGGTCCAGCGCCTGATAGGGAAGCTGGCGGGGCTTAGCAGGTTCCTCTCTCGGGCTGGAGAGAAGTGATCACCTTTTTTCAAAGCATTGAGAGGGGGCAAAAAGTGCCAGCTGTTCGCCCCTCTCCAACTTCTACCAGCCCAAAGACTCTGGAGCATCACTGTGCCCTAGCCCATTGCTATCTGGGGAATGGATGTTGTGGGACCTTTCCCCCAGGCCAGCGGGCAGAGGAGGTTCCTACTCATTTTGATTGATTATTTCTCTAAGTGGTTGGAGGTGAAAGCACTAGCCAAGGTGACCTCCCAGGTGATCCGGAACTTTGCTATCACGGGTTTCCTTAAGACATTGCTACAAACAATGGGCAACAATTTTCTAGTACCGAGTTCATCGATTTCTGCGGCCCGCTCGGGATTGATCTACAGTTTGCATCAGTTCATAACCCCAGGAGTAACAGGAAGGTAAAGGCGGCGATTAAGATCATTGTGAATTTGCTAAAAAGGAAGGTTGAGAACCTGAAGGGGAGTTGGGTAGAGTAACTTCCTTCAGTCCTTTGGGCCTTGAGGACCACCCCCAACATAGTCACTAGAGAGACCCCAATAAACTCTCCCACGGCTGCGAAGCTGTGCTCCCAATCAAGTTCGAGGTTTGAACAATATGTGTGGTGGAAGCAAAGGAAGGTAGGGAAGAATGGAGGGTTGAGAATGAGGATGAGCTGTGACTCTCCTTGGACCTAACACAGGAGCTCCGAGATGTGGCCGCCGTCAGGCAAGAAGAAATCAAACAGCGGATGGCTAAGTACTTTGACAAACATGTTAGAATCAAACAGTTCACGGAAGGGTACTTGGTCTTGAAAAAAGTAGATGCTGTAGGGAAATCAGCTATCGTGGGAAAGCTTAACCCAAACTGAGAGGGTCCTGTTTGGTCTATTGATCCCAATGGCCCTGATTTGATGATATCAAACCGGTCAATGAGATACACACAGCTGTATTTGATGTGTGTGCAATTTCATGTGTACAGGATAGTCCTTGTGACCAAGATTAGGTAGGTGGACTCAAAGAAGAGGCTAGAAGGGCAGAAGATTTGCCTAAGTCCACAAGCATTGAGTGAAGTCTATTTACTCAATGCTAGGTAAGTCAATTGTTGAGTATAGTTAGATAAATAATTGGCAAGCTGAAAATGTGGTTAAGTCCACATGCATTGAGTGAAGTCTACTCACTCAACGCCAAATAGCTAAAAGCTGTGAGAGGCTAAGATTAAGTAGGATAAGGCAGAAATGTGGCTAAGCCCACAGGCATTGAGTGAAGTCCACTCACTCAACGTCATAACTTCAAAATCATTGAGTGCCTAGTCAGTCAAAGCCACAGAATTCTGTGTTGAGTTTTGACTAAGTCCACAGGCGTTGAGTGAAGCTTACTCACTCAATTCCATGAGATAGAAAATCTGTCTAAGTAGTTAGGCGTTGATGTAGATCACTCACTCAATGCCATGAGACATAAAATCTATCTAAGTAGTTAGGCGTTGAGTGTAGCTTACTCACTCAATGCCATGGGAAAAAATCTAAGTAGTTAGACATTGAGTGATGCTTACTCACTCAATGCCATGGGGCTATAACGTTGACTGAATCCTAGTCAGTCAGAGCCACAATGTTCTTCTTGACATAAAAATTTGGCCAAGTCCAAATGCGTTGATTGCTTTTTCTTTTGTTGAGCTGAGCTATGAGTTTGTCAAACTGAGCTTTCACTTTTCGTCGAGCTGAGCTCTGAGTTCGTCGAACTGAGCTCTGAGTTCGTCGAACTGAGCTTTCACTTTTCGTCGAGCTGAGCTCTGAGTTCGTCGAACTGAGTTCTGAGTTCGTCGAACTGAGGATTTCTGGAATACACTTTCTGAAAGTAAAATATGACCCTAGTCTCATTCCTAAGTGGCATATTCAATCAACGCCTTCGCTACTGATGCTTGATTTTGTCTAAGTCCAGAGAGATGATGACGTCAGCAAAGTCAACAAAGTCAAATCAGGTTCAAATGTTGTGGGAATGCTGCTAGAGGCGCTGGGGGCCAGCTGTAATGATTTTCTGCACTAGGAAAGCGATTTCTCACTGGGGCCCACACAAAGCAAAGAGCCGTTGAATCAGCCGTCAATGGAAAGTAGGTGGCTGAATGGCAAAATCACAGCCACCAATTCTGGTGGGGCCCACTGCTCAATGAGACGTTGATCGACAGATGATAAAAGGAGCAGGGTTAAATTGAGAACGTAACAACATCAAAAACAACAACAACAATCAACACCAAGAAGAGACGTAATTAAGGTTCTCTGGATTCGCAATCTTGTAGCTAGACGACGTCTTCTTCCTCATTTTCTTGCCGAGCCAGAAGAAGAAGTTTAGATCAGAGAACCTGAATGCGAAAAGAGTTTGCTGCTGCAATACTCATCTGCGACATCAAGATCAAGATTGCTTCCTGAAAAAGAAGAAGCGGAGTTTTCTGCAAGTTGCTTCCAGAACAAGATGTTCTTAAATTGAAGATTTGTTTCTCAACTTGTTGCTGTGAAGAAGCAGATAGGGCTGATATCTGCTCAGTTTAAGGAGACAGACACATAGAACTTTCTATGGTGTCTGAGTATTTCATCTCTTTGACATTCTCTGTAAGATCCAATTTGGGATCTGAGGGTAGGATTCTTTAGGGAATCTGAGTGTAGGCCGACCTGTACTATAAAGGCAGAGGTAAGATCTGTTGTAGATATGAGAGTAGGATTCTTGTTAGAATCTAAGTGGTACGGCTTAGTTCCTGAGTGTAGGCCTGTGTTATAAAGGCCGAGGTAGGATTCAATTGGGATATGAGTGGTAGGGCTTAGTGCCCGAGTTGTAGGTCTTGGATAAGATTGAGTGGTCCTGTGGGATAGTGCTGTAAGCTCTTAAGGAGCCGAGGAATTGGTGAAGAGCCTTGTCTAATACACTATTAGTAAGGCGGAGAGGGACAGTGGATGTACCCAAGATTGGGGAACCACTATAAAAATATCTAAGTCGTCTATGACTGTTCTTGAAAGCACAAATCAATTAATCACTAAGCACAAGAAATCAAATATAGGTCAAAGTATTTAAAAAGTAGGCCAAAAACCTATTCACCCCCCTCTAGATATTTAGTTGACCTTGAAAACAAGACTTTCAAGTCTGTTTATTGTCAAGGAGGCATTGAAGTCAGGAGGGTATCGCCTCTGGAATGTGGAGGGCGAGACCTTAAGTCATACTTGGAGTGGTAATGACCTAAAGCATTTCTATCCTTAACCATGTATGTAACATATTTTTTTCTAAAATGAAACTTCTTGATATTCCAGTTTTCTTCTGCAATGAATCACATGAATGGGTGAAGAGATCACCGAGTAGACCCCGAGTAGATCCCGTTTCCAGGCTCACACTGGCTGGCAGGGTTGGAGTTTGGAAAGTTAACCTCAAGATGGTCCTGCTAATCGGGCTCTCATTAGCCGGCATGGCCGGTTGACATCTTGGAGGTGGCTTAGACATGTTAGTGCCTAGATAGTCCTGCTGATCGGGCTCTCATTATCTAGCAGGGCCGGTTGATATCTTGGAGAAGGCTCTGACATGTTGATCCTGAGCAGATCCCGCTGACCAGGCCCTCACTAGCTGGCAGGGATGGAAGTCACTCGGTGGAGTTTGGAAAGTTAACTTCAAGATGGTCCACCTGATCGGGCTCTCATTATCCAGCAGAGCTGGTTGACATCTTGGAGGTGTCTTAGACATGTTAGCGCCTAGAATGTCCCGTTGACTGGGCACTCATTAGCCGGTAGGGCCGGTTGACATCTTGGAGAAGGCTCTGGCATGTTGATCTAGAGTAGATCCCACTGACCAGGCCCTCACAAGTTGACAGGGCTGGAAGTCACTCGGTGGAGTTTGGAAAGTTAACCTTAAGATGGTCCCGCTGACCGGGCTCTCATTAGCCGGTAGGGCCGGATGACATCTTGGAGGTGGCTTAGACATGTTAGCGCCCAGATGGTCCCGCTGACCGGGCTCTCATTGGCCGGCAGGGCCGGTTGATATCTTGGAGAAGGCTTTAACTTGTTGATACCAAGCAGATCCCGCTGACCAGGCTCTCACTAGCTGGCAGTGGTGGAAGTCACTCGATGGAGTTTGGAAAGTTAACCTCAAGATGATCCTGCTGACCTGGATCTCATTAGACAATAGGGCCGGTTGACCTCTTGGAGGTTGGTTAGACATGCTAGAGCCCAGATGGTCCCGCTGACCGGCTCTCATTAACCGGCAGGGCCAGTTGGCATCTTGGAGAAGGCTCTGACATGTTGATCCCTAGCAGATCCCGCTGAATATGATCTCACTAGCTGGTAGGGCTGGATGTTACTCAGTGGAGTTTGGAAAGTTAACCTTAAGATGGTCCCGCTGACCAGGCTTTCATTAGCCGGCAGGGCCGGTTGATATCTTGGAGGTGGCTTAAACATGTTAGCGCCCAGATGGTCCTGCTGACCGAGATCTCATTAGCCGGTAGGGCTGGTTGACATTAGGGGGAAGGCTCTAACATGTTGATCCCGAGCATATCCCACTGACAGGGCTCTCACTAGCTGGCATGGCTGGAAGTCACTCGGTGGAGTTTGGAAATTTAACCTCAAGATGGTCCCGCTGACCGGGCTCTAATTAGCCGACAGGGCCGGTTGACATCTTGGAGGTGGCTTAGACATGTTAGCACCCAGATGGTCCCGCTGACCAGGCTCTCATTAGCAGGAAGGGACGATTGACATCTTGGAAAAGGATTTGACATGTTAACCCCGAGCAAATCCCACTGCCAAGCTCCCACTAGCTGGCAGGGCTGGACGTCCCTCGACAGCGTCTCCCAAATTGACCTCCAGAAGATCCCACTGCCATTAGTTGGCAGAACAGAAGGTCATGAGGGAAAAAAGTGTCAGACCCAGCAATACCCAGAGGGTCAGGAGTTGGCGAGTCGAGATCTCGCCAAGAAGAAAGGGATGGTAATCGCTCGGCAAAGCAACAAGATAAGGGAACGAGTCGACTTGGTCGGTGGTAGAACTTGCCATAGGGGTCCACTCATTTGCGTTAATAATAGGAAGGTGAGCCAAGTCTCACCCTCAGCTCGCACTTACCTCCTGAAGGGACGTGCAAGAACTTCCAGGCGAGTGCAAATGCATGGGGCTGTTCTCGGCAATTGCATTCCATCTCATCAGGCTTTTACTTGGGGAAACCAAGCCTTGAACAAATCTCTAAGGGGTGGCGAGATCTCGAGGTCTCTACACGGGTATGTATTCTAACAGCCAAATGGCATCTAGCGGCGAGTTCTACTTATGCGAGTGCAATATATATGCAAGTGTGATGCATACAATAAATATTGGAAGATAAGAGACATTTGTTAAGTAAAATTTTCATTAATATCTTTTTGGTTACAAAAGCACTTGCCTCGCGGTGAGGTTACAAAATTAGGAGGGGATCATTACAAGAAATAAAAGAAAAGTGCAGGTCAGCTCTCGCCCTCCCCCCAGAAGGATCATCCTGAAAGTCCGATACTTCTTTGAAGAGCGAGTCGAAGCTGTCCTCTGGCTCGCCAGGAGTAGTGTTGGGTCCATTGCCCACAATGTTCTGGATTTGAGTGAAGTCAACATTATGACATACACAATTTTGTAGATGACTATGATAGGTAAGCTAGCCTAAGTGGCTATATCAGGTAAACAGTTACCTATGGTGTGGGATGACAGAAAACTGTCTAAGTCCACAGGCATTGAGTGAAGATCAATCACTCAATGCCAGGTGGTTTATAGCATTGAGTGAAGCCTATACAGTCAAAGCTGTGGCAGTGGCAAGCTGGGAAAATGGCTAAGTCCACAGGCGTTGAGTGAAGTCAACTCACTCAATGCCATACAGCAAAAGGCTGTGAGATGGGCTACATCAGTAAAAGCCTGAAGTTGGAATGAGCTAAAATATGGCTAAGTCCACAGTAATTGAGTGAAGTCAACTCACTCAACGCCATGCTACTGAATACAGAAAATTGTCTAAGGCAGAAAGTGTTGAGTGAAGCATGTTCACTCAACGCTCTCAACGCTTATATTACTGAATAAGCAGAAATTTGGTTAAGGCAAAACGCGTTGAGTGAAGGTTATTGACTTAACGCTGTCAACGCCTAGTGAAGACAGAATGTTGTCCAAGGGGTTTGGCATTGAGTTATGCTTACTCACTCAACGCCAAACAGCTGAAAGCTGATAAAGCAAGATTGGGGTTGAGTGGAGCTGAATCACTCAATGCCTAGAATCAGTCTTAATATTCTAAGTAGTTTGGCATTGAGTGAAGGTGACTCACTCAACACCAAGAGACAGTGAATCTGTCTAAGTGTTTTGGCATTGAGTGATGCTTACTCACTCAACGCCTATTCTCTGATGCTCAATTTTGGCTAAGTCTACAGGTGCTGACGTCAGCAAAATCGACAAAGTCAACTAAGGTCAAATAAGATAGGGGGAAGCTACACTACACGACAAAACTTAACGTGAAGCTACTGTATGTATTCTTCCGTTAAAGTAAGGCGCAGCTGGATGCTGTAGGTGGGGCCTACCGATCTCTAAGAGCCGTTGATCGGCGAACTACAAAAGGAAGAGATGGGGTCAGGACAAAGACAACTTTTAGGGCATACATTATTCAAAAAGGGAGAGCAGCCATCTTCATCGTGTTCGCCATTGCTGCTAGTGAAAAAGCTTGTAGCTCTCCAACAAGAAAAGTTCAGTTAGCTGTGCAAGTCTCCAACTGCCACAGCAGATTCCGAATCTGTTCTAAAGAAGTAGAACCTTCATCTTTTGGTAGGTTCAGTGGTCTGTTTGAAGACTCGAGATCAAAAGATCTTTAGCCTTCAGCATCTAGTTCAGAAGTTTTCTTCTGAGTTCCTCCAGCAAATACTTCCCTGCTATGAGGAGAGTAGGAGCAGAAAGTTTTCTGTTTCAAGTGGTTGACGCAGAGAAATTTATTTGTGTCAAAGTTAATTAAACTTTTTCTCTTTGTAGGATCCGTCTAGATCTGAGCCGTAGGACCTTTGGGTCTAAGGTAGGTCATATTTTCCTGAGCTGTATGAGAGTGAATCTCTCTGAGGTAGGTGAGTGTTACTCACTGAGTATTAGGGCAGTATTGCCTGAACTGTAGGAGAGGTATCTCTGAGTTGTAAGAGCAAGCTTGCTCTGAGGTAGGGCTATCCTCCATAGCCTGAGTGGTAGGGCTTAAGTTCCTGAGGTAGGTGATACTTGTATCACTGAGTGTAGGCCTTTGTGGCTGAGGTGTAAGCCTTGGAGGAGACTGAGAGATCCTGAGGGATCTGTGGTATAAGCTCCTTGGAGCATTGTTTTAGAGAAGTGCCTTGACTAACATGAAGTTAGAAAGGTTGGAGGAGATTGGATGTACCCATAATTTTTGGGAACCACTATAAAATACTTGTGTGATTTTCTGTGTTTGCTTTTGTTTTCTTAATTACAGGTGCTTAGAACAAGCTCTAGATCACTAAAAGCTGAAAGCTTAAAGAAACAATCAAGTAATACAAAAAGATTTTCAAAAGACCTAAGCAGGCCTATTCACCCCCCTATAGGTTGCTAGCTACCTTGAAATTAAAGACTTTGGAGTGGTATCAGAGGGAGGTTCCTCAAAAAGGATTTAATAATCTGAGTGATCCTCCAAGGTAGCTGCTTCTAAGTGGTCATGGGCTCAGGAGAGAACCAAAGAGAACTGAGCTCAATGAAACTCCCTATCTGTAGAAATGAGCAGTTTGGAATATGGAAGGAGAGGGTGAGGCTATTCATGGAAGCCTATCATCCAAGAATTTTTGCTACTGTTAGGGAGGGACTTGTCATTCCCATTAAGGTCTCTGCTCTAGATTCCAACATCCAAACACCAGAGACACTCTCTGAAATGAGCAAAGATGAGGTCATACTAGCTGGCCTGGACAAGAGAGCCCAGAAAATCATAGCCAGTGTTGTAGATGACTCTACCTTCCTGAACTTGGTCTACTACAAGACCTCCAAGGAGATGTGGGACACCCTTATGATCTACATGGAGGGCATAGATGAGGTAAAAGAAGATAGGAAGTCTCTGCTCAACCAAGAGTATGAGGCTTTTAGGCAAATCCTGAAGGAGAACATAACAACCTGTTATGAAAGATTCTTCAGGATCATAAATGAATTGAAGACCTATGGAGGGGTCTTCAATAATTATGAAATTAATGATAAGTTACTCAAATTTCTCACTAGAGACTGAGACACTAAAATCTGTGCCATAAGAGAGATGACCAAGCTTGTTGACACTCCTCCCCAAATATTGTTTGGTAAGCTGCTCTCCTATGAGATACAGCTGGATGCCAGGAAGGAGGAGGATGCCTCCAACAAGTCATTAGCCAAAGAAAAGTCCTTGGCCTTCAAAGCTGAAAGATCAAGGAAAGGCAAGGAAATGATTCCTTCTCCATTAAGGAGGCCTGCTGAGTCAGATAGCTCTGGCTCAGAGGTATCAGACAACAACATGTCTGATGAAGATTTTACAGCCTTTTCCAGACAACTCTAGAGGTTAATGAAGTAGAAGCATTGGAAGAAAAGGCCTTCCAACTCCACCCATCACAGAAAGAACCAGTCCAAGACTGACAGGTATAGTTCTAAACATAATAAATATAACTCCTCTAAAATAATTTACTACTACTACATCAAGCTTGGGTATGTAATAGCTGACTTCCCAAAGAAGAGGAAAGATACTGAGGAGAAGAAGCAACACCATCACAAAGGAAAGAAGGAAAAGTCCTTCATGGCCAAGAAGGAAAAGAGTTGGACATACTCATCTTCTTCCGAGTCTGAAGAAGAGGAAGCCTATATTGGGCTAGTTGCTGCTGCTGTTACAAATGAAGCTATTGTAGTAGGAGAAGTCAATCCTTCAGGGAGGATTAGAATCAGGGCCCCTCTGACATTGTCATACAGTGAGTCAGAGGTGGATGAAGATGTCCACAATTATAGAGGGCTGATGACAATGACTGATGAGGAATGCAACTAGGATCAGCCTGGTCAGAGCAAGGTACATCTATCACCTGACTCTGTTTATCTGACTGATTTTGAGACAAGTCCTTTCTTAGAAGCCTCTTCACCCTGTGGTGAAGAAGATTCTGGATCTGAAGGAGATGCCATTCAACTGATTGACAAGTATAGAGAACTTCTGAATGCCTTCAAGAAGGTCAAGAAGTTATCTAAGAAGCAAGCTAAAGAGATCTCATCTCTTAAGCTTGCAGTTGCCCAACAGATTGTAATAGCAAATCTGCTGGACCAGAAAGCTAGGGAAATTAGCCAACTGAAGTCCCTCTTGGACATTCATGTTGCCTCCATCAAGCACAAGAACTGTCTCATCAGGTAGCTTGAAGATAAGCTTGAGAAGGAGAAAAGAATAGTTGCTAGCTATTCTAAGCCAAGTACTGTCCTCCCGTTGATAGACTCCTTCTCCTCTCAAAAGGGCAAGAAGGGGTTGGGATTCAAGGAAAGCACAAGAGTTGCTCCTTACAAAAGGAAGGGAAAAACTACTGTTCCACCTTAGCCTATTGCTTCTAAGCCTCCCATTCTTTTCAGGAAATTTTTGATACCTTCTAACAGGTATGACCAAGAAAGTTCTTATAGTCACTGGGAGAAGGGCTGTTCATCTGTAGTGAACAAAGATGTTCACTATCATGATGAAAGTTTTGGAAGGGTATGTGCAGTTAAGGCTACCAGTGAGAAATTTCAAATGGCCCAATTTGGACCATTTGTCTTTTGTGCTTCTGCACCAACTCTCAAGAATATTGCTGCAGCCAAGGCTCAGAATCCGATAGCAATGGTTCTGATTAAGGGCAAGTCTAAGAATCCGTTGATCTGGGCATATCTAAAGCCATCAGAAGCATGCTTTCTGAAAAGGAGCTGGCTGCATCTAACACTCAGAGCAAACCAAATCAGCCAGCTATAAGACTTACCTTCAGTCAAATTCTGGCTGAAAGAAATCAGAAAAAGGCTGCAACACATCTTCATCCTATCAAGATTGCAGCTCATCAAGCTGCAGGGCCCTCATAGAAAAGAAGATATACCATACATGAGTGTTGGTACTATGGTAAGATAGGGCACTTTGCCATTGACTGCTGGCACAATCCCAATGTGGCCAGAGCTAGGGTCAGTCTACCAGTTAGAAATTCTGCTGGTGGACATGTTCAGTTTCATGCTAATATGCACCTAAGACCCAATAGATATTGGGGTCCTAAGGTTAAGTAATTTGTATATTGCAGGATAGTTCAAGGCACCATACCCCTATATGGTACTTGGACAGTAGCTGATCCTTGCACATGACTGGAACAAGGAGCAACTTGAAGGAGTTTACTCCAATAAAAGATGGACCCAAAGTCATCTTTGGAGGTTCAGATAGAGGTGTAATCAGAGGGTATGGTAAGATCGCCAATGGCATAATCACCATCACAAAGGTGGCTGTTGAGGGGTTGCAGAACAACCTTATAAGCATAAGCTAACTTTATGATCTTGGCTATGTAATTGTCTTCCACAAGGATGAGTGCCTAATTAGGAGGTCAAGTGACCAAGAGGTCATCTTGACAGGCACTAAGAGTGGAAATGTTTATTGCTTGAACTTTATTTGTCTAGACACAGATTCTCCTATCTGTTTGGTGGCAAATGAGAAAGTCTCCTACTATGTCCAATCGCACAGGTGACTTGCTCATTTGAATTACAAGACTATTGCAAGCTCTTCAGTCAAGGGCTAGTTTGGAATGGCCCCAATGTGAAGTGCTCTAGGGAGGGCATTTGTTCTGCTTGCCAAAAGGGTAAGCAGACAAAAATCTCCTTTAAGGGTATTGGGACCAAAGAATCTGTGAGGTGCCTATACCTCTTGCACTTGGACCTATTTGGTCCAATGCTAATTCACAGTCTTGGTAGGAAAGTCTACACCCTTGTAGTAGTTGATGACTATTCCAAGTTTACTTGAGTGTTCTTTGCTAAGAAGAAGGATGAAAACTTTGATGTTTTCATGAGGTTTGTCAAGCAAATTCAGAATGAGCTTGGCTGTTCTGTGGTCAAAATCAGAAGTGACCATGGGACAGAATTCCAGTCTAATAGCATGACAAAGTTTTGTGAAGAGCATGAGATTCATAAAGAATTCTCCTCTCCTAAAACACCCTAGCAAAATGGGATAGTTTAGAGGAAAAATAGGACTTTTATAGAGGCTGGTAGAACTTTGCAGAGTGACACATCTCTCCCAGAATATTTCTGAGCTGAGGCAGTAAATACTGCATGTTATGTCCTTAATAGAGCCTCTATCATCAAAGGCCACAAGAAGACTCCCTATGAGATCTTGAAGGGAAGGAAACCAAATCTGTGCTATCTAAGAATCTTTGGTAGTAAATTCTTTGTGCTTCATAATGGCAAGTCTTATATGACTAAGTTTGCTGCCAAATCCTATGATGGAATATTTATTGGGTACAACAATCATAGCAAAGCCTATAGGATCAATAACTTGAAAAGCCAAGTTGTAGAAGAATCAGTTCATGTAGTCTTTGATGAGTCTACCATGATTAACAATTGCCTGCCTAGTTCCTTTTATAGTACTGCAGGTACAGAATAGATGATGGACAAGCTGACCATCAAGGAGGCATCACCAGTCATCTAAGATGATATGGACTCTCTAGAAGATCTACCTGGCACTCTAGGAGAGGATGAAGATAACCAAGAAGATGCCCCTACTGCTGAAAGAAGACTGCCACTTACAGTCAGACATATGAGAGATCATCCAGCACACCAGATCATTGGTGAGGCAAGTTATGGAGTGATGACAAGGAGCAGAAGTCAGAATATAGCCATGTATTCAAGATTTCTATCCCAAGTGGAGCACAAGATGTTTGAAGAGGCCAACATAGACCAACATTGGATTGGAGCTATACAAGAGGAACTGAACCAGTTCAAGAGATGAAGGGTCTGGAAGCTGGTTCCCAGACCTCATGGTAATAATGCCATTGGAGTCAAGTGGATCTACAGAAACAAGCTTGATGAAAATGACCTTATAATTAAGAACAAGGCCAGACTAGTAGCTAAGGGGTACATACAAGAAGAATGGATTGATTTTGATCAAACCTTTGCCCCTGAGTAAGATTGGAAGCACTCAGGTTATTCCTTGCATATGCAGTACACAAGGGATTCAAGGTCTACCAAATTGATGTGAAGTCAGCCTTCCTAAATGGAGACTTAAAAGAAGAAGTCTATGTTGAGCAGCCTCCAAGTTTTGTAGTTCCTAACTCACCTGATTTTATTTATAGACTTAGGAAAGCTCTATATGGGCTGAAGCAAGCCCCTAGAGCATGGTATGAGACATTGTCTAGTTTCCTCATTGAGAACAAATTCTCAAGGGGGAAAATAGACAAGAAACTATTCCTAAGGGAATCTAAGGGTAAGATCATCCTAGTCCAAATCTATATAGATGACATCATCTTTGGATCTACTTATGACAACCTCTGCAAAAAGTTTGCTGAACTCAAAAAAGGGAAGTTTGAGATGAGCGGTATGAGTGAACTTAAGTTCTTCTTGGGCCTCAAAGTAAGATAGACTGATGATGGCTTGTCCATATCCCAGTCTAAGTTCACTAGGGAGTTAATCAAGAAATTTGGCATGGAGAATTCATCCACCATGAGAACTCCCATGGGGTCAAGTATGTCTGTAGGCAAAGAAGAGGTATGGAAACCTGTTGATAAAACTTTATATAGAGGGATAATTGGCTCCCTTCTATATCCGACTGCAAGTAGGCCAGACATTATGTATGCTCTATGTGTTTGTGCTAGGTATCAGGCTTGCTCTAAAGAATCTCACTACTCTACAACTAAGAGAATCTTAAGGTATCTTAAGGGCACTCCAGATCTTGGCCTTTGGTACCCTAGGAATGGGGAGTTTAAACTAACTGTCTATTTAAATGCAGATTTTGCAGGTTGTAAAGAGGATAGGAAGAGCACATCTGGTACCTGTCAGTTCTTGGGAGGGAGACTGGTATCTTGGAGTAATAAGAAACAAACAAGTGTGGCAATTTCAACTGCAGAATTGGAGTACATCTCAGCAGGTAGTTGTTGTGCTCAGTTGCTGTGGATCCAACACTAGCTTCAAGACTACAACCTCCAGATAAGTAGAACTCCTTTATTCTGTGATTCTACTGGTGCAATATCTATTACTAGGAATCCTATCTCCCACAGCAGGACTAAATATATAGAGATTAGATATCATTTCATTAGGGAGTATGTGGAATGTGAAGACATCACCCTTGAATTTGTCCCAACAAACAAGCAAGTGACTGACATCTTCACTAAGCCATTAGATGAAGCCAAGTTTAACACCTTCAAATTTTAGTTGGGTATGTTAAACTTAGTATAGCTTCAGTTGCTCCTCACCTCTAGTTGCAAACTACTTGGCTTTATGCAGATAAGATGATCCTTTAAAGAAACGAAGATTCTCATTTTGAGGGGGAGCAAGTCAAACAATGCTGCCTAATTGAGGGGGAGTAGTGGATAAACCAATCAGTTTATCAGGTGCATCCTTCCTGCTATTTACTGTAGTCAAAAAGGGGGAGAGGATACGATGCTCAGATGATCAGATAAGCAAGATAGCAGCAAGGCAGCAACAATTCAGGGGAAGCTGATGGCAGATGCAGTAATGTATTCTACAAATAAGGAAGTGTGGTAACTATTATTTTGTTTTCTTTTATTATGCCTTGTGCTGCATGATTCTGTGTATGTCATTGTCTTTGCTTTAAGAGTTTTTGACTTCCTCAAAATAGGGGGAGATTGTTGGGTCCATTGCCCACAATGTCCTGGATTTGAGTGAAGTCAATATTATGACATACACATGTTTGTAGATGACTATGATAGGTTAGGTAGCCTAAGTTGCCATGTCAGGTAAATAGTTACCTATGGTGTGGGATGACAGAAAACTGTCTAAGTCCACAGGCGTTGAGTGAAGATCAATCACTCAATGCCAGATGGCTTATAGCGCTGAGTGATGCATATACAATCAAAGCCGAGGCAGTGACAAGCTGAAAAAATGGCTAAGTCCATAGGCATTGAGTGAAGTCAACTCGCTCAACGCCATACAACAAAAGGATGTGAGATAGGCTACAATAGTAAAATCCTGAAGTTGGAATGAGCTAAAATATGGCTAAGTCCACAGGCGTTGAGTGAAGTCAACTCACTCAACGCCATGCTACTAAATACAGAAAATTGTCTAAGGCAGAAAGCATTGAGTGAGGCATGTTCACTCAATGCTCTCAATGCTTTTGTTGCTGAATAAGCAGAAATTTGGTTAAGGCAAAAAGCATTGAGCGGAGGTTACTGACTCAATGCTTTCAATGCCTAGTTAAGAAAGAATGTTGTCCAAGGGGTTTGGCGTTGAGTTATGCTTACTCACTCGACGCTAAATAGCTGAAAGCTGATAAAATAAGATTGAGGTTGAGTGGAGCTGAATCACTCAATGCCTAGAATCAGTCTTAATATTCTAAGTAGTTTGGCGTTGAGTGAAGATGACTCACTCAACGTCAAGAGACAGTGAATCTATCTAAGTGTTTTGGTATTGAGTGATGCTTACCCACTCAATGCTTATTATCTGATGCTCGATTTTGGCAAAGTCCACAGGTGATGACGTCAGCAAAATTGACAAAGTCAACTAAGATCAAATCAAATACGGGGAAGCTACACTACACGACAAAACTTACCATGAAGCTACTGTACGTCTTCTTCCGTTAAGGCAAGGTGCAGCTGGATACTGTAGGTGGGGCCCACCGATCTCTAAGAGCCGTTGATCGGCAAACTACAAAAGGAAGAGATGGGGCCAGAACAAAGACAATTTTTAGGGTATAAATTATTCAAAAAGGGAGAGCAGCCGTCTTTATCGTGTTCGCCATTACTGATAGTGAAAAAGCTTGTAACTCTCTAGCAAGAAAAGTTCAGTTAGCTGTGCAAGTCTCCAACTTCCACAGTAAGATTCAGAATCTATTCTGAAGAAGTAGAACCTTCATCTTTTGGTAGGTTCAGTGGGCTGTTTGAGGACTCAAGATCAAAAGATCTTTAGCCTTCAGCAGCTAGTTCAGAAGTTTTCTTCTGAGTTCCTCTGGAAAATCTTTCCCTGCTGTGAGGAGAGTAGGAGCAGAAAGTTTTCTATTTCAAGTGGTTGACACAGAAATTTCTTTGTGTCAAAGTTAATTAAACTTTTTCTCTTTGTAGGATCCGTCTGGATCGGAGCCGTAGGACCTTTGGGTCTGAGGTAGGGCAAATTTGCCTGAGCTATTGGAGAGTGAATCTCTCTGAGGTAGATGAGTGTTACTCACTGAGTATTTGGTCAGTATTGCCTGAACTGTAGGAGAGTGTATCTCTCTGAGCTGTAGGAGCAAGCTTGCTCTGAGGTAGGGCTATCCTTCATAGCCTGAGTGGTAGGGCTTAAGTGCCTGAAGTAGGTGATACTTGTATCACTAAGTGTAGGCCTTTGTGGCTGAGGTGTAAGTCTTGGAGGAGACTGGGAGATTCCGCGGGATCTGTGGCGTAAGCTCCTTGGAGCATTGGTTTGGAGAAGTGCTTTGAATAACAGGAAGTTAGCAAGGTGGGAGGAGAGTGGATGTAATAATTTTGGGGAACCACTATAAAATACTTGTGTGCTTTTCTGTGTTTGCTTTTATTTTCTTAATTACAGGTGCTTAGAAGAAGCTTTAAATCACTAAAAGCTAAAATCTTAAAGAAACAATCAAGTAATACAAAAAGACTTTCAAAAGACCTAAGCAGACCTATTCACCCCCCTCTACGTTGCTAGCTACCTTGAAATTAAAGACTTTTAAGTAGGGACCTTTTTCCGGCAACGATGCCAAAAACTTGGTGTCAACTAATCGTGAAGAGAATAAAAACCGAACTAGCAATCCAACTAGGCAAGTATACCTATCGAACTGTAGCTAGGGGACACAAATGCCGTATTAAAATCCGGGAACCATTGAGAAATCTTACTCACACGAAAACTATTATCTTATCGAAGGATTGTTTTAGGGTTTGAGAGAAAGATAATTGCGATTAAGAAAAAAAATATTCCGCTAAAAATAGAACTATTTGCAATTAAATAAAGAGCTATTAAAAGCGATCACAACGAAGGGTTGAAACGATGAAATGAAAAAGCACTCGATCATGAATCACCTCGGCAAAAGTTGATTAAAAATGCGATAATAAACCTAAGCTTAATAGGGTAAAGGTCCTTGAACATGGAGGTTCCCAAAGCTTGAACACGCTTCTCTCAAAGTCATGTACAACTGAGTTTAGGAAGGTCCGACCGAACTCTCGTCCAAATCGGAGACCTAAAGCTCGCTTTCCATAGTGAACCCCACTATTAGATTTCACTCCAATCTGGGAGATTTAACATCTGCCTCTCTCGAGGGGTGCGTGCAACTCTCTTTACTCTTGAGTGTTCACTTCAAACTACGAGCTTCTCGACTAGCTAAGAGTGAAAAAATGGAAATTATATATCGATGATATAACTCCAAACATGAATAATCAAGAGTAAATCGAAGGCCTAAACTCTAAAAAGAAAAAGTAAATTAAAGCATCATAACATAATCAACTCGAACCTCGGATCATCAAGATCGAGTACATGGAGGATTAATTAATCATGAAGAAGTGGAGGAGGAGAGATGAGTAGAATAACATTAAGAACTCAAAGCGAAAGGGCACTTTATATTTATATTAAAAGAGAGCTACAACTTGGAGTAAAGTGTTACACTTGCAATGAAATAAAAACCTATGCTAACATTAACACTAGGCTAAAAATGAAGTTACAAAAACTACAACAAAAGGAGTACACTAAGCTAGGGATAAAAAAACATAAAATGAGAAAGAGAGAGAGAGAGAGAGAGAGAGAGAGCATAAAACACTAAGAAACAAAGGGGAATCACCTCCCCTCTCAACCCAAAACTTCTCTGGACATAAGGGGGAACCACTGAATTTATAGACTTTATCACGGGTTGGTCACGCCCTCTGTCATGCCCAGGGAGGGCGTGTCAGGGGGCGTGTCATATATGGAGTTAACCTCAGGCTCTGTATTCTTACGGGAATGATGATTGCTTCTGTACAATGGTGGACACGCCCTTCAGACACGCCCGTGTAGGAGGGGCATGTAAGGCACGTCAAGTCTCAATCATTGGTAGAAAATCAATCAGTCTTTGAAAAAGATAGAACACACCCCAGGGCCACACCCGTGTAGAGGGGTGTATCAGTACTATTGACGTATAGTAATGGAAAATATTTAAATGCAGCAACAAGCTTCGGGATGAGGGTGACACGCCCAGAGACATGCCCAGGGAGGGCGTGTAAGGGGGGCGTGTCAGGTGTTTTTATCGGAATTTGGTCTTTGACAGCACTCTTCCTCGGGATCAGGTTACACGCCTTGTGACATGCCCTGGGAGGGCGTGTCAGGGGGGCGTGTCAGGTCATTTTGGCCGAAAAACTGAGAAAATCTGCAAAAAAAGAGAGAAAACATTAGTGGCAATAATATGTACAAAAGGAGGTCAATCTAAAGCTTACAAGACATGATTCATGTATTAAAAACCTAAAAATACCCTAATAGTTTAGACTACAAAACATATTATCAGTTAGCTCTCGCCCTCCCCCTAGAAGGATTATCCTGAAAGCCCGATACTTCTTTGAAGAGCGAGTCGAAGCTTTCCTCCGGCTCGCTAGGAGTAGGGACGGGGAGGAACAGCTCCGACACCAGGTCTTTGGCGGTCATCTCCTCGCAGTCCGCCGCTAGCACATGTAGATCTCACATGACCTGCAGGGTATGATCAGTAGCTTTGATAGAGTTGAGCCGCAACATTTCGTTGACCTCTGCCTGGCTGAAGATCTTCATGTCCTTGCCTTGGGCGCTCGGCTCGCCTTGAGCTGGAGGGAGGAGAATGTCCATCAGACGGCTGACCTTGCCATGAAGTAGCTTATTGTGTTCTTTTAATCGCCTGTTCTTCTCCTCGAGGTCTGTCATGCGAGTGCGCATGAGTTCGGCAGTCTCGACATCCTGCGAGGAGAAAAGCATGAGCCAAAGAATTAAGCAAGCAAAAGAAAAGGAAAGATTGACTAGCACTCACCAACCCGCTGCTGCTATTCATGAGGAGGGAGTCGACAACCGCCAGTTTCCTCTTCAAGTCCTCCACATCATCTTGGGCAAGGTCTCAGGCTTCCTCGGCACTCGCCAGCTTATGGTTGAGGGTGAAGCCGCGGTGGATGGACATGTGGGTGAGCTCCATGGAACATATTTGGGCTCACGTGCATTCATGAGCGAGCCGCTAGAGGGTCATGTCATCGAAGGCCTCGGCATCCTCGCGTCCATAAAAGCCAAAGATGAGGGCAAAGGCGTGCCTGCTGGGAGAGAGGCGCTTAGACCAGGAGGGGAGGAGTGAAGAGGTGGGCACCCTATGGCTGTTCTCATCCCACTAGACCATCGGCTCGCCGAGCTGGTCCTTTGACTTTTTGCCGAGACCATAGTTCCGATGGTCCTTCGCCAGACCCCACTCGCGGGTCGTGAGCCCCTCAGCAGCTGGGGAGGCAGGGTGGTCGCCGTCGCCCTGCTCCTTCTCTAGCGAGTGAAGCAGAACTAGCCTTTCCCTATAGACTACCTTCTTCTTCAGCTTCTTTGGCGGTGGCGGTAGGCGAGGCGAGCTGGAGCTGGAGAGCTCATCCCGCTTCTGGCTGGAGGAGGGCTTGGATGATTCCCACTTCATTCAGTGAGACGTCGTAGCCACTCTCTTGTATGAGCAGGTCAGGGTACAACCCTGAATCCACAAAGGGCGGGTTCTCTAGGATCAGCCGCTCACCTGCAAAAAGTAACTTTGTTTGAAAAGAATAGTCTCGGCAAGCCTGCAGTAAAAAAGATAACAAGTAATACCTTCACCAGGTAGAACCGGCGGGATGGAGTCGAGGCCCCTTCACAGGAAGGTGACCTCAAAATATTTATGTAGAAAGAATTGATGGAGGATGGCATAGTCGCCCGTCAGGGTCGGCAGCCTGTACACCTCCTCGCCCCGCTGGATTGGCGAGAAGGGTATGTTGCCAAGTTCGCCCTTGATGATGACGAAATTCGTGAAACAGTTATGGTTCTTATTGTCTGTATCGCGCACCTTGATCTGCGAGCCGTTAAAGAAGGCGACACCGTTGCTGGTGGCGCGATAGATGAAGAGTTTTCGAAAGACATTGATAATGAACTCAATCCGCTCCTTCCGAAGGAAGCTCACGAAAGTCACAAGCATGTCAATCACGTTGGGGTTCGTCTGTGCGGGGATGGCCCCAAAATACTTCAGCACCTGGCGGACCTCCATCTAGAGGGGCAGGCAAAACCCCACCTTGAAATGCGAGATGGGGAAGGCGAGTTCATCAGTTAAGAAGGTGTTGATTGACTTGCCTCCCTTAGGCCAGCACGCGGTGAACCCTGGCGGGAAATAGTCCGCCATGAAGGCGTTAAGCTCCTCCTCAGTAGTATTCCCATCAAAGAAAGGGTATTCTAAAAATTATTTAGCACACTTTGACCGCCCATCATCGTCCGGTCACGTCTTGCCCATTTATATAGATCTCTGTACGAGTGCAAGTGGCGAGAGGAGCAACAAAGGGGGTATAAGTTGGGAATAAATGTTATATGCCAAGGGTAGGTAAGGGGTCCTATTTATTGAAAGCGAATTAAACCTGCCGAGCCGACTGCTATAGTCTAGCTCGCAGGTCCAGACTCTCCAGACCCCGTGACCTGCTCTACCCTAATGTGAACTGAGTCTGAAGCACAACATAATTCCCGAGCAACAATTATTGTAAATCAGATTCAAAAATAGTTAAACTTATTACACACATCAACGTCAAATGTTCATAAAATACAGCAACAGAGAAATTGTCGTCTTAACATGCGATAGCTCGGGGTATAGGGGAGAGTGCCGGTAAGCTCAACTAGGGAGCCATTTCCATCTACCCCAGACCTCGCGTCCCCATCCCTAGTGGCCGACGAGGGTTGTTGAACTCGTGGACCAGCTCTAGGTCTTGATGAACGAAGCACAGATTCTTCTGAATCCGATCCATGAGGGGTACTGGGGAAGTCATTCTGCTTGCCGATCCACACCTCACCTCATCCGCCAGTAGTACATAGTCCCATTCTAGATCGCGCAGCTGCTCCCCGTCAATAGCTCGCTCCTCTTGGATCACGCACAACGTGAGCCTGTACTTCCTGAGAATCCCAATGGCTCGCCTCCTTATCTCGGCAGGCTCTAGGCAGGCGTCTAGGAATCCTTCCAACAAGTTGGGATAAGGAGGTGACGAGTATCCCCCTGGATCAGAGAATTCCTCAGCTTCAGACTGACCAGTAAGGCCTACGATGATAAATCAATTTTGGTAAGAAACCCGGGGTCCAAAATATGGCCAACACTCCAACTAACCGTGCGAGGTGGATGCCCCCTGGAGGTGTGGTTGACGAAAATAACTCTCTTGTCCTTGAAGAGTCTGAGCGGGAGCAGAGATGAGGGTCTTTCCGCAACCCGAAAGGTAAGTGCCTGGAGAAGTGACCAGTTAAAAGGTGGGGATGGGGATGTATTCAACCTCCTTCCCTTTGTGTCCACCAGCTAGCGAGTTCTGCAGGAGTGAGCCCAGCACGGTGGTCCCAAAGATGGTCACCAGACACTTCGCGCGAGAATCAGCGGTAGCTTGGGAGCGCGATCCCACCTGAGGGGAATCGACTCACACAGGAGGGGTGTCCGCATCCCCTAGGCGGGTATCAGGATAAGTGGGGAGGCCTTCAACCCCCTTCCCTTTTTTTCGGCGGCCAGCTTGGAGGAGGAGGCGAGTCTACAATCTGACGAAGGGTCCAGATTAGCATGGATGGCCTCGCTGACTTTGGGGTTAGGTTTGGACTTTTTTGCGGACTTATGTTGCGGCGACCCGCTAGGTGATGAGTTTGAGAGCCAGGGGCTCAACTCGGCAGGACGGGAGGCATTGAGCGCCCTGGCGTGGTTGAGCCTCTCTTGTAACTCCTTTGAAAGAGGCATGATGGTAAAAAGTAGGAAGAGAAGGGATTGGTGCCACTCTCCCAGGTAGGCGGGCATATATATAGCAACTTGTGGATCCCACCAAAAGATTCCCCCTATCTCCTATCACACTCACCGAATCTCTAGAGGTTGGATGATTTTTTCCGAGCTTGGGGAAACCTTGCAAAGAGCGGAGATTGTGTACATCCCTATATCCGACAAGCGGGATCGACAGGAGCCAGCCCCGTCACTTGTCCAGGGGGTGCGAGTGCATCGGTGCAGCTCGGCTTGCCTAGATTAGGGCAAGGAGCGCACAAGGCGAGTGGGGCAGGCTAGGCCCGCACTCGCCCTAGGTCATTTAGAGGTGGTAAGTGCTGGCCCCATTGAGCATTCGCCACCCCATGTGAGTGGAAAATTCAAGGACCACTCGCCCAGTAACATGTGCAATCTAGTGTTCGTCGAGCAAGTCGCGCGAGCCTGCCGCTTTGCGTTGAGTGAGGCGCGCTCTGTCAAATCCTTCAACTTGCTTGGTGTTGAGTGAGGTGCACTCCATCGACGCCTTCAGCTCGCTTGGCATTGAGTGAGGCATGCTCTGTCGACGCCTTCAGTTCCTTGGCGTTGAGTGAGGCGAGTGCTATAGACGCCTTTAGCTCGCTTGGTGTTGAGTGAGGCACGCTACGTCAATGCCTTCAACTCGCTTGGCATTGAGTGAGGGGCGCTCTGTCTATGCCTTTGGTTTTTTTGGCATTGAGTGAGTCAAGTGCTGTCAATGCCTTCTGCTCTTGGCATTGAGTGAGGCGAGTGCTGTCGATGCCTTCAGTTCATTGGTGTTGAGTGAGGTGGGTTCTGTGACGCCTTCTGCTCTTAGCGTTGAGTGATGCTTGATCTCTTAATGCCTTCAGTTCCATGACATTGAGTGAGGCTGATTTTGTCAACGCCTTCAGTTCCTTAGCATTGAGTGAGGCGAGTGGCCATAGATCTCGCATTTACCCATGAAGGGGTGCCGCGGAGGCGAGTGCCTGGTTTACTCTAGCACTCGCCCCTTTAGGCGAGTGGTGCCTTCATGGGGCACTCACCCAGTAGGGTTCAGAGGTAAAATTACCTGGATTCCCTTGCAGTGCTGTGATTAGCCTTCTAGAACATCAGAGTTTGGCTGTTGGCAGACTGCTTTTTGCTGTAAATAGCCATGCAGAACAATAAAGTTATGCTATTTGCAGGCCAGGTTTTAAAAACTATAAATTGACTCAAGGGGGGTACCTCAGAAGGTAAGCTTTCCAGTTCTCTTACTCTCTTGTCTTATAGCACTTTCTGAGGTGCCCTTAGCTTAGCACAGGCTAAGGAGGGGAAGCGCTCTAAGATCTTCTGGGTGTGTGGTGAGAGCTCTGTGCTGGAGCCTTGGGTCAGTTTCAAGTTCTAAGTTTTCGGTCAGCCAAGCTTGCAAGGCAAAGTAAGTGTGTGGTTACCTCTTCCCCAAAGGTTTGGACTCCACAAGAAGCCGATTTCCGATTTCAACATCATTGGCGATGACACATTTGATGCGGCCCCACCAAAATCTTCATTCCTACCAACTAAAGACATGATATCCTCTGCCATATTATCATCTTCTATACCAATCACCATCTCTTATAGCAAACTCCCTATAGATGGTGCTCATCCATCCTCACAAGTAGTTACCACTTAAGTAAATAATTTATCGAGTTTAACATTTAGGTCAGAAGCTAGACCTATGTAATGGAATTTTTTCTTTGCAGGAACCACCTAAACATGAAAAAAATATTAATGACTAAAGCAGATTACATAATAAAAATTTTAAATAAAAATTATTAATAATTTAAACCTTTAATCTTTCCTCCTACCACTCATCAGACGCGTTAATAGTTTGTTTCTCGGAGTTCCAACCCAACACTATTTCTCCATGTTTGAGCTTTTTCCATAACTTCCACTCCTTTTTAAGTTGATCCCATTTGTTCTTCATTTGTTTAGGGTCATAATATTTACCAGCTTGATTCTTAAAATTTGTCACTAAAATTTTCCATCCATCCTTGTTTAAATGGGTTGTGGGTCCATTTCCCAAATCAATCTATTTTATGCAAAGCTCACAAAAAACATAACTTCAATGGTCTCCCATAAAGCTGGGATTCCTCCATCCTTTATTTTGCCTATTTTTAAGAAACTAGAAACAACTGATTAACAAATATTTTGTATTAAACATAAACTTTATTAAACAAACTATTAACAAATAATTTTCCATTAATTGTTAATGCATTCAATTCATGAACCTAAAATTGATGATAACTACAGATGACAAATTGATTTCACCTAGCATTAGCAGCATTTCTCAATCATGAAAAGACATCTGAAGCACAATTAGAGATGTTTTCAGTACTATATGTTTATGGTACACGTTTTCTCATCCATGAACAAGTATGAGAGTTAGCATCTTCATTATTTTATCCAACTTGCTGAAGAGATCTTTTTAGTGAGCTAAGAATTTGTAAATTATAAGTTTAGTTATAATTAATTGATATTCAGATTGGAATTGATCCTGACAATGCTCTAAAACTCTTTTTAAAAAGCCCTAAAGTTATTTAGGGCCTGTTTGGGAATGCTTTTTAGCTCCTTTTCGTTTTCTGGAAAACGCTATCACACTTAAGCGACCGTTTGAATTGTCTATCAGTGGGAAAAGCAACCGCGAAAAACTCCATTATCTCATCTTTTGGAAAAGTCACTTGTCACCTACTTTTCAACATTTTCGAAAAGCACTTTCTCATCCAAAAAACACTTATCTCTTAAAAAAAAATCTAAAACTTGACTTTTTTTTGTCTTGACGCGATTTTTTTCTCGGGCGTATTTTTTTTGGCCGAATGTGTTTTTTTTGCCCGACACAAATTTTTCGCTTGGGCTGGCATTTTTCGCCCGGCTGCGGGGTTTTTCGCCCGGGTAAGTTTTTTTCGCTGAATGCGGTTTTTTTGCCCGTGCATGATTTTTTTTCGCCCGAGCGTGTTTTTTTCGCCCGGGCCGATTTTTCGTACGGACGTGATTTTTTCGCCCGGGTGCGTTTTTTTCATCCATGTGCGATTTTTTTGCTGGTGTATGATTTTTTTTTCGCCCGAGCCGATTTTTTTGCCTGGGTACGATTTTTTCGCCCGAACGCGTTTTTTTGCCCGGACGCGATTTTTTTGCACCGGCACGATTTTTTCGCCCGGGCGCGATTTTTTTGCACGGTCGCGATTTTTTCGACCACGGGCGATTTTTGCCCCCGTGCGCGTTTTTCGCCCGGGGGCGTTTTTTTCGCTCGGGCGCGATTTTTTCGTCCGGACGCGATTTTTTTTCGCCCGGCCGCGTTTTTTTCTCCCGGCCGCGATTTTTTCGCCCGGCCGCGATTTTTTCGCCCGACCGCGATTTTTTCGCCCGGGCGCGATTTTTTTGCCCGGGCGCGATTTTTTCGCCCGGACGTTGTTTTTTCGCCCGGGCGCGGTTTTTTCGCCCGGGCGCGATTTTTTCGCCCGGGCGCGATTTTTTTGCTCGGGAGCGGTTTTTCACCCGAGCGCGATTTTTTCGCCCGAGAGCGAATTTTGTCATCGGAGCTTGTTTTTTTCGCCGGAGAGCGGTTTTTCGCCTGGGCGCAATTTTTTGATTAAGAACGAATTTTTGGCCAGGGCCCTGTTTTTTACTCCCGGTCGGGAATTTTTCGATCTGACACGAATTTTTTGCACGTTAACGATATTTTTTTGCCTTGACATGTTTTTTTAGCCCGAGCGCGATTTTGTCGCATGAGCGCGCACATGGGAGAATTTTTCGCTCGAATGTAATTTTTTTCACTTTCGAGCGAAAATATCGCGTCCGTGCGAAAAATTCTCGTCCGTGCAAAAAATTTGCGCCCAGGCGAATTTTTCCCGCATAGTCAAAAAATTCGTGTCCGTCCGAAAAATTTGCGGTGGTCCGAAAAATTTGTGCATGTCCGGAAAATTCGCGCCCGTTCGAAAAATTCGCCCCCGTCCTAAAAATTCGCACCCGGACGAAAGATTGGGGGTCGGGCGAAAATATAGGGCCCGACCGAAAAATTGGCGCCCAGGCAAAAATATCGCGTCCGGGCGAAAAATTCGCGCCCGGGCGAAAAATTCGCGCCCGGACGAAAAATTCGCGCCCGGGCGAATAAACCGCGCACGGGCAAAAAAATCGCGCCCGGGCAAAAAAACCACGTCCCGATGAAAAATTCGCTCCCGGGGGAAAAAAACTTGCCCCGGCGAAATAATTGCGCATTTTTCCCATGACGCGCATTTTTACTAAAAAAAGTTACCGCAACGGAGATTTATCAAACGGTTAATAAAGTGCTTCTCCTTTTTGAAAAGCTCTGCAAAAGAAGTTCACCCAAACATCCTTTTCTAATAGACATTTTTCAAAAGCTCCTTTTCCTACCATCCTTTTGCTACCACTCCTCCTTTCTAAAAAGCCTTCCCAAACAGGCCCTTAGTTAATGATAGTTTTCCTTTAGAAAAAGACAAACACTAAACCATTAGCATCCAAACTATGCTAGGCCGATTGGAATTGATTTCAACAATGCCTTCAAATGAGAGAAAATGTATATGTATCATGTTAAAAATTGCAGCGGAGATCTACATGGAAATAGAAACTAAACTCATTACATTAGGTATATATCTACTAAAATAGAACTAATATGTATCAGTAGTCAAATAGAAACTAAACTCATTGCATTAGGAGCATATCTATCTGAAAGTCTGGGAAGCTAGTGAAAAAGAATAGAGGGAAGAAGAAATGCGGAGATCTATAGGCACCTTAAGAAATGCGGAGATCTATATAAGACATATTAAGAAATGCAGAGATCTACAGACATCTAACTTCTATTTGAGGGGAAATGATGAAAAGAAAACATATTTGAGTGGTGGAGGTCCAACCGTCTAAGGGTGGAGGAAGATTGCAGTAATGTAGAGAAGGAGGGAAGAAGAATTGGCATTGAGATTTCTCGTCAAGAGGAGAATATCGCCATCAGGGTACAAATGGAAGAAGAGCTGCCGTCAAGATGGAGAATGACATTGAGATCGCAGATCGCGACGGGATAGGGAATGAGGGGTCGGGGGTGTGGGGAGGAATTTTAGAGAAATTAAAAGCTCTAAATCTCTTTTTAAAAAGCCTCCCTTAAAATGCTGTGTGAAAATGTCCTAAAAATAGTTTTTTTGGAGAAGACCTTTTGCCAGTGCTCCTCACCCAAACACTCTAAATATGGAGGTGGCAGTGGGAATTGAGATTTTCCCACTGCCAACACTGAGCCAAAAAGGGCCCAAGATGGAAATAGATCATAACTATAAATCTTCATCCGGGGGGGGGGGGGGTTTGAAGGTTTTGATCTACATTTAGTTTTTATCTCAAAATTCAACTCTTCAGCTGATGCAATCTCAGCAAGTGCACCAATCATTTTAGTAATATAAAATCGAGAGTTAATCTAAAGTATCGATCTCTCAAGAAATACAGATGTGTGCAATAATTTGTCTTCTTGAGCAATTAATTATAAAGGTGAATAAGAGTGTTGATTATTTTTTAGGTTTTGTAAACAAATAAAAAAAACAAATGCAAAAAAATGGTGCTAGTCGCCAACACCGCTTCACCTTCTCCTTAGAAGCACTCTCAACATAAGAACAAATATGGGGTGCCCTTATAGCTTTGATTGCTTCTGAGGAGCACTATTCGAACACTGATAATGGTTGTCGATACTTATTCACACTATCTTGTTGGAGCATGCGTCCGCATTCCCTGGTTTGATAATAACAAATCTCAAATGTATTAGATCGTAGTTTGTTTATGGTGTGCAAATATCACATGTATAATTATCCTATGAATCAATTTCCGAGGAAATGGTGCGAAGTAAAAAATTTTAAGTACCATCTGCATTAGTGAGCTACCACTATAGGTAACGTCGATGACGTCAGCCATATTCCCACACGAACCAGCCATGACGTGCACAACTTCAAGATACCTCCAGGCGATATAGAGATACCGCCATGCGATATCGAGATACCGCCAAGTGATATCGAGATACCGCCAGGCAATATCGAGATACCGCCAGTGGTATCCCCACTATCAAGCAAGTCCACCATCCTCTTAGAATGATCAATATTGCATGACACATATGATAACACGAGGTGATATCACCTACGATATCGAGACACCGCCTGTGGTATTGAGATACCGTCAGCGGTAGCATCATTTTGTATAAAAGGATGGACTTTGAAATATTTTGTTGTACACCTTCTGTAGCCTTTATTTTTGTGCATTCTCAGTTAGTTAACTCTAAAAGCCAGAAAAACTCCCAAGTTCTCAAGAAAGTTCTTGGCAAAAGAATATTCTGTTCATGCATTTCAACTACGGCGATCTTCACAAGGATTCACCAACTTCTTCAATGCTCAAGACCAGAGGGTGTTTTTAATTTAAATTTACATTTTTGTAATCTCTTCATTATTATTTATAAATGGTAGAGAATTCGTGCCTTGTGAGTGACGACTAGGCCCTTTTGCGGTTTAGGGGGAATTCACCACCTTGTGTGCAATGACTAGGTCGTGTAGAGAAATAGGCGGAGGCTAGAGGCTGTATCTAGGGATAGATAGGCAATAGTCGGCTGGTCCTGGGAGAAGAACCAGTGAATTTTCAAAAGAAGATTTTCATCACTGGTAGCCTCGATTTCAAGCTCTATTTAAATCATTATTTTTATCACTTGTGAAATAAATAAATATCATTTCTTTATTCTTGAATTTCCAAGTGTTTGTTACGCATTTCTAGTTGTGAGAAAATTTGTTAAATTCTTTTTATTATTTTGCCTAAGTTCTAAGTTTGCTATAATTTTTTTTAAATAGCCCTTATTCACCCCACCTTTGAGGACGCCTTAAGATCAAACACTCGGTATCAGAGGGAGGTTACTCTAAAATGGTTTTATCACCGGGATTAATGGTGTATAATGATCATGCATTTTTTGAGGGGCAAGGAATTAATAGACCTCCCTTATTCACTGACACTGATTATAACTATTAGAAAAATTGAATGCGATGTTTTCTAATTGCATTAGATATTGATGTTTGGGGATTGATTGAATAATGCCACACTCTGAAATTGTTACTATGAAAAAAACAAAAGATAAATGGGATGACGTAGACAAGCTAAGGTGTAAAAATAACTCTAAGGCCATGAACGCTTTATTTTGTACATTAGATAGAACTCACGTTAATAGGATTTGTGCTTGTGAAACTGCTTATGATAATTGGAATTTACTTGAAGTCACTCATGAAGGTACTTCATAGGTGAAGTATTTGAAGTTATTTCAACTGGAGTCAGAATTTGAAAAATTCAGGAAGGAAGTTGACGAAGACGCTGATTCTATGTACACAAGATTTACAAAGATCATCAATGATTCCAATGTACTTGACAAGAAATTCTCCACCGGTGATTTAGTTAGAAAGATTCTAAGATCGCTTCCCCCAAAGGTCAATCCGAAGGTGACCGCCATTTCGGAGTCACACGATCTAAAGACTCTTCAAATTGAGAGGCTCATCGAGAATCTAAAAACTCATGAGGTAGAGTTAAACATTCAACAAGAAGAGTACAACTTGAAGCCAAAGAAGATGACGTTGGCGTTGAAATCAAAAAAGGAAGAAGAGAGTGAAACTGATAAGGATGATGAAGAGGATGAGGAAAGTCTATTTTTGAAGAAGTTCAAAAGATTTATGAGAAATATTGAGAGGAGAAATTCATTTAAGAAGTACTTTAATAAGGAGTCGAGTTTTAAGAAAGGAAAATGAAAGGTCAATGATAAAGATGATGAGGAATGTCCGCCACTAGAGTGCTATCACTGTAGAAAAATTAGAAACATCCATAGTAAGTGCCCAAAGTATCTGAACGAGCAAAAAGAAAAGAGGCACAAAAAGAAGGATAAGAAAAAGGTGTTGAAAGTAGAGACATGGGATGATTCCACATCTGAGGATTCAAGTGGATCGAGTACCAACCATGAAAAGGAGGCTAACATGTGCTTAATGGGAAAGATCAACTCGTAATCTGACAACGTATGCAGTGTCCAAAGCGACGCTAAGGTAACTCCTCCTACTTATGATGAATTATACACTTAATTTCTACAAACTTGTAATTTTTTGATAAAAGTTTATAAGATATTGATTTGTTGAAATATGAAAACAAAGTTTTAATAAGAGAAAATAGAAAATTAACAACTGAATTAAAAGTGTTAGGGAAGGAGAAGATGACTTGTTAAGAGTGTAATCATTCTTTGGCAATGGTTCAAAATTTAGAAGAAGCTTTTGTTAAGCCTCAATCTAATGTTGAAATTCATATTTAAGAAAAAGAGGACTTAAAAAGATCTCTCAAATCTTCTCATTCTTAAGTAGAAGAAAGCAAGAAGGCCTTTACAAATCAGTGTGCCATGCTAGTTATTGAAAACACTACTTTGAAAGACTGGATCCATGATTTGAATGATGATTAACAAATTTGAAATTCGCCAAAAATAACTTGATATGATTTTAGCCAATCAACGTCATGGATTTGCAAAATTTAGGCTCGGTTATTGTTCTAGGAGCTATCACCTGGTGGTATCCACTACCGCCAGCAATATTAAAAATTCTAGAAATATGAAATTTTAAAAACAAAATATTAATTCTACTGTAAACACATTCTTCCAGTAAGAGTCCACGATAAAGTTTGAAAAATGCATCATTTCGTTTAATCCCGTGTGCCAAATATAATTGATTTGGACATACCACTGACTCTTATAGGAAGAAAGGTCATAGTTTATTTAAACAAGTCTGGGTGCCTAATGTTTCCACCTATTTTATGGGAGGAACCACTTGGGTAACCATATCTTTACTCTCATCTTCTTTTTAGGTATATTGGCAGGCTAAGGACAAAGAAGTCATGTGGTACTTGGACTCAGGATGTTCAAAACATATGAAGAACAATAAATTAAAGTTCTTTAGCCTAGAAATGAAGAAAGGAGGAGTGGTTACCTTTGACAACAACGGAAAAGGAAGGATCATGGGCATCAGTGTAGTGGACAATGATTCTTTTACTATTTCAAATGTTTTATATGTAGATGGTTTGAAACATAACTTAATTTCTATAAGTCAATTATGTGATAAAGTTCTAAATATTTTATTTGAATCATCTACAAATTTATGCAAAATTATTGAATTGAAATCACATGAAATTGTTCTTAGTGCACCAAGATTTCACAATGTCTATATAATAGAATTTCATGTTCTTTCTCATTCTATGTTAAAATTTTTTATTTCTAAAAATGAAGAATTAGAATTGTGGCATAGGCGTCTTGGTCATTCTATTTCTAAATTAGTTATAAAACTTTCAAAAAAATAAGTTGATAAAAGGTGTACCGTTATTAGATGGAAAGTTAACTTATTTATGTACGCCATGTCAGAAAGGAAAATTTTCAAAATCTTCATTTAAAAGTAAAAATGTTATTTCTACCACTAGACCTCTTCAATTAATTCATATGGATTTATGTGGAGCAGTCACTACACAAATTTTAGGAGGAAGAAAATACACTTTTGTATTAGTAGATGATTACTTAAGATTTTGTTGGATAATATTTTTAACTTTCAAATCCGATGCATTTTTTGAATTTACAAAATTATGCATTTGCATTCAAAATGAACTTGGTTTAAAAATTAAATGCATACGTTCGGATCATGGAGGTGAGTTTGAAAATGATAGGTTTATTTTATTTTGTATTAATTTATAAATAAAACATGAATTTTTCGCTCCTTGCACACCAAAATAAAATGGTGTAGTGAAGTGGAAAAATAGGACTCTTTGAGAACTAGCTCGTATTATGATTTCTGAATAAAAAAAACCTATATCCTTTTGGGATGAAGACGTTAGTATTGCATGTTATGTGATAAATCGTGTTATGCTTCATCCACTTTTAAAATAACTCCTTATGAATTATATTTTCAAAAGAAGCCGAATGTATTATATTTTAGAGTTTTTGGATGTAAATGTTTTATTTTAAATACAAAAGATACATTAGGTAAATTTGGTAAAACATGTGATGAAGGAATCTTTATTGATTATTCTTCAACTAGTAAAGCATATAGAGTTTATTATAAAAGGACCAAAATAGTTGAATAATCAATTCATGTTAAATTTGATGAGTTTGTTCCTTGTGTAGATACTAACCCTACATGAAACGAAGAATAACCTCTTTCTTATTTGTAACATGATGATGAAGAATTACTTGGAGATCAAGATGAAGAAATGGAGGATAAGGAAGGAGAAGTTGAGGAATATATGCCCCAAGTGAATCCAGGTTTTCAAAAGATCACCCGAAGGAATTATCATTGGAGAACCATCAAGAGGGGTTAGTACTCATTTTTCTTTATATGATTTATTTTCAAACCTATATTTTGTTTCGATATAGATTCAAAAGATTTTTCAACCACTTTAAATGATGAATCTTGGTTTTTAGCTATGAATGATGAATTTAATAAAATTGAATGTAATAAGGTTTGGAAACTTATAGAGAGACCTTCTGATCATGCTGTAGTAGGAGTAAAATGGATTTTCAAAAACAAATTAGATAGTGAATCTAGGATTAAAAGAAACAATGCCAGGTTAGTAGCAAAAGTATATCCATAAATTCAGGGGGGTAAATTTTAACAAAGCCTTTGCACTCATAGCACGTCTTGATGCAGTTTGAATTTTTCTTGCATTTACTAGTTTTAAATGATTTAAATTACTTCAATTGGATATGAAAATTTCATTTTTGAATAGGTATATTATGGAAGAAGTTTATATGGAACAAACTCCTGGTTTTATAAATGAAAAATATCCTGATCATGTTTATAAATTAGAGAAAATGCTTTATGGTTTAAAACAGGCGCCTCATGTATGGCATGAAAGATTGACTTTATATTTATTAAAGAATGGTTATAAAATGGGAAGTACTGATAGTACACTCTCCATTATGCATTTTGATAATGATTTAGTAGCTTTAAGAATTTATATTGATGATGTTATTTTTAGAGCCACTAATGATGAGTTGTGTAATGAAGTTATTTTAGTTATGAAAAATGCATTTGAAATGAGCATGATAAGAAAACTAATTTATTTTCTAGGATTTCAAATTACTCAAAAACATGATGATATTTTTGTTTGTCAATCTAAATATATTCATGATGTTCTTAAAAGATTTGGATTTGAAAACCTTAAACAAGCTAGTACTCCTATGAGTGTTTCACTTATGTTAGGAAAAGATGAAAGGGGAATTTAAATTGATCAAACTTTATATAGAAGGATGATAGGGTCTTTATTATATTTAATCACATCTAGACCTGATATTTATTAGGTTTTCAATACGACACAATACTTGTGCATAGCGGAATAAAGGAACAAGAAAAGCCCAAAATAATTCGGATCTAGCGATATACATTGATAAAAAAGAAAATGCTGTAAAATAAAATTATCTTTATGGGATTGAGTCGATACTTCACCTAGATGCTCCAGAAGATCTCCCAATCACTTTGTGGCTAGAGTCCTTAGTGTAGAATAGTGTCCGCACCTCTGCAATAGATCCACACGAACGGGAGAACCCATGGAGTCTTGTCGAACAAGATCTAGGTCGGAAGAGGGCACTCCGCATCTTTACGGACTACTAGGTACGTTACGGAAGAGGCGACAACGACACTAACCAGAATCGGGGTCAGCGACGATGATGGGATCGAAGAAGGTGGAACGATTTTCGTCGGCCTTTTAGGTCTCAGGTTTTCGCACTGTGCGGCTCGTGTGCTTAGACCGAATGATCAGTTAGTATCATATATTTAGAAACCCTAAAATCTTCTATTTATACCCAAATGAATAAATTAAACAACCCGTCACTATTTGCGGACCCAATACAAAAATGCGACCAGACACCCCTTGTCTCGACGAATCGTCGAGTATCCATAACATATTCGATGAATTGTCAAGTATACAAAACCATACTCGACGAATCGTCGAGTATCCATAAGTTACACCACGAAAGTGTGAGCGAATTCAACGCACTCAACGCTCCCATCGCCAAATCTGTTGAATCAACATTCGATCGACGAAGGCGTTGAGTGAACTCAACGCACTCAACGCCTAAGTGCCAGATTCGTCGAATCAACCTTTGACTCGACGAAGGCATTGAGTGAACTCAACGCACTCAATGCCTGAGAACCAGAATCATCGAATTAACTCTTTGACTCAAAAAATCGTTGAGTGAACACAATGCACTCAACGCTTAAGTGCCATACTCGTCAAATCAACACTTTGACTCGAAAAATCATTGAGTAAACTCAACACACTCAATGCCACCATTCGACGATTCAACACTTGACTCGATGAAAGCATTGAGTGGTCTCAACTAGTTCGAAGAATTCAAAGCCTGACTGAGCTAAGTTAATTCCAATCATCATATGAGTAAAACCATACTAATCAAATCTCCCTATTTCTCCAAACATTCTTATATGCGACCCTGATAGGCTTATTCTACGTTGACAGTGAGGCTACATACTTGAACACTTCTAGATCACAATGGTAACACCAACAGTTTCCCACTTGATCTTGAAAGTATCAAACAAAAGCTTCACAAATAATGAGCGACATCTAGAAATGCATCATTGCTCCCCAAGCAATAAGAGTTTAGAACTCAAAAGCCATCATGACCAATATATCAGTGTTGTCATATCCCTTTGTCCCTTACATCTGGATAGAACTAGAGGTATAGACTGTGTCACCCTCATGATCGTTCAATCCTAGTTTCCTGATCTAAAATGGACTTCCAGAAATTGGTGAGCCCAATATCATATATTTGCTCAATCAAGCATGGACATATATTTCTCAATCCCATTCCATCAAGGGGACCTCATATACAACTTTTGTCATATAGGACAACAAATCCTATCTCTGCTCACATGCAAATTCCCAAATGATTCGTAATGTACCCAATAACCACCTTTATCATCCAACTTTCTCAAGACTAAACTTTTGATAGTATCAAAGCACACTCTTCCTCATTCGATGAATGTTGTGACTTCTGGTTAAATGACCACAAACACCATAGCCACTTGAGCCATACTTGTGACACATTCATATAATAATCCACAAAGTATTCTCATGGTGGGTCTGTCTAGTACAACTTGTTCACTAACAAGTACCCATATGATTACTTGATATCATAATATCATGACCTGTGAGAACCAGTCATCAGTCAACGCACAAGCTAGTCTTAATGTGTCATCATCGTCCTTAACTTCTAAGAAGACAATCGAACAGGGACTATTTAAGAATGATGCTTCTAATAACATATGCTCTTACATTCAAGTCACCACTTGACTCCTATGGATGCAAATATTCTAATGACATTTATTATGTAAAATTACTCTATCACAATTGAAATAAATTTACAAATAATAGAACTTGCCAAAATATATAAATGAAACATATACAGTACTCTATTCATCAAATGAATTGTTACTGCCAACAAAATATAATCCACAAGACTCCAACTAGAGCTGATCATTAAGGTATTATATACCCATAGATCTTACATGACCATCATGATTTCTCTATGCGAGAGGCTTTGTCAGTGGATCTATAATATTCTCCTCAATTGGCACTCTATAAATTCTCACATCTCCACGATCGACAATCTCTCAAACAAGATGGAACCATCGAAGTATATTCTTGGAGCGCTGATGAGATCTAGGTTCCGAAGCAAGTGCAATTACACCATTGTTGTCACAGTAGATAGCTACGAGATGAACAATGTTAGGAACAACATCTAACTTGCCGATGAATTTCCTAATCCATACAGCCTCCTTCACTGTATTTGCTGTAACGATATACTCTTCCTCAGTTGTAGAATCGGCAACTGTCTCCTGCTTGGAACTCTTCCAGCTAATAGTACCTCCATTTAGGCAAAATATGAACCTTGAATGAGACTTTGAGTCATCCCTATCAGTTTGAAAGCTAACATCTGTATAACCTCTTACAATGAGCTCTTCCTCTCCGCCAAATACCAAGAACGTATCCTTAGTCCTTCTCAAGTACGTTAGGATGTTCTTGACGACTATCTAGTGACCATCACCGGGATCAGAATGATACCTGCTAGTCATGCTGAAGGCATAAGAGACATCAGGTCGAGTACATATTATTGTATACATGATTGACCAAATTATTGAAGCATATGGAATCAACTTCATGCGGTCCTTATTTTCACAAGACTTAGGAAACTGGTCCTTAGAGAGACTCACACTATGAGACATGGGTAAGAATCCTGCTTTCTTAAACTCAAGCATGTTGAACTGCTTCAACACCTTATCAATGTATATACTTTGGGTCAAACCTAGCAACTTCTTTGATCTATCTCTAAAGATCTTAATACTAAGTATATATGTCGCTTCACCCAAGTACTTCATAAAAAAGCAGTTCCCTAGGTTTTTCTTTATAACTTGTAGGGTCGGTTTGTCATTCTCGATCAGCAGTATATCATCTACATACAATATCAGGAAGACAACAATGCTCCCACTGATCCTCTTGTAAACACACAATTCATCCCCGTTCTTGATAAAACCAAACTCTTTGATCTTTTCATCAAAATGAAGATTTCAACTTCGAGAAGCCTGTTTTAATCCATAAATGGAACTCTGCAGCTTGCATACTTTAGTGGCTTCACCTGGAGATACAAAACCCTCGAGTTATGTCATATACACTTCCTCAAGGAGGTTTCCATTTAGGAAAGCCGTTTTGAAATCCATCTTCCAGATCTCGTAGTCAAAATACACAGAAATAACAAGCAAAATTCTTATAGACTTAACCATGACAATAGGGGAAAAGGTCTCATCATTGTCAATACCATGCATTTTCTTGAAACCTTTAGCCACCAGTCACCCTTTGAATGTCTGTACATTCCCATCCATGTCAGTCTTCTTCTTGAAGACCCACTTGCACCCTATGGGTCATACCCCTTCAAGTGGTTCCACCAAGGCCCAAACTTGGTTTTCATACATGGATTCCATTTCAGATTTCATGGCCTCAAGCCACTTCTCGGAGTCCGGTCCACTCATAGCCTCTTGGTAGGTTGCAGGCTCATCACTATGATCAATAAGCAACACATTAACTATTTGAGACACGAGAAATCCATATATCTCAGGATCAAATCTTGGTCTACCAGATCTACGTGGAACTTGTGTTTCCTGAGCAGGCTCACCAGCTATATCAACTTGTAGTCCTGGCTCAGGTTCCAATTCTAGTTCATTCACAGTTTGTGGTTCTTGAACTTCTTCAAATTCTACCATTGTAGTCTTTCTACTTAAGAACTCTTTCTCAAGAAAGACATCAGTCCTTACGACAAACACTTTCCCTCTAACAGTAGGTAGAAATAGTACCCTTTAGTTTCCTTAGGATACCCAACAAGATAACACTTATATGATTTTGTTCTAGCTTTTCAGACATTGGACATCTTATGTTAGCCTCACAACCCCAAACCTTAATGGACAATATACTAGGAAGTTTCCCAGTTCATATCTCATATGGTGTCTTCAGAATCGCTTTCATTGGAGCACGATTTAGTGTAAAAGCAATAGTTTCTAGAGCAAAACCCCAAAAGGAAACAAGCAGATCTGCATGACTCATCATCGACTGTGTTGGATCCCTAGTTGGATTTGGGCTAGGTTCACTAAGTTAGGATATGACCCAACATGTATAGACCAGGGTCATGGTTGTGTTATAGAGTCTTGGTCAAGTCCTTTGAGTCAACAGTACAAAGGACCAGCCTCCAACACTGCCAGAGACTCAAGACTTAGAGAATTCAAGACTTAAAAAAGGAGTTCTACGTTCGTCGATCTCCGATCGACGAAAGTCGAGCTCAGCTAGACAAACTCAGGGACAATTCTCTGAGCTCAGCTCGACGAACTTAGTTCTCAGCTCGATGAACTCTGGA
The DNA here is from genome assembly GCA_039513925.1 of Platanthera zijinensis. Lineage (NCBI taxonomy): Eukaryota > Viridiplantae > Streptophyta > Magnoliopsida > Asparagales > Orchidaceae > Platanthera > Platanthera zijinensis. The sequence goes on from CM077080.1 coordinate 211,546,102, forward strand.
TAAAGTAATAACTCCTCTAAGTAAAACCTTTGTCGACGAACTAAGAACATCAGCAAGAAGAACTCTGTTCTCTGGTCGACTAATTCTGGATAAGGTGATTCAACACTCAACATCAGAAAATATTCTAAGTCCAGACTGCAGACTCAGCTCGACGATCTTGGACCCCAACTGGACTAACTCTGTTCTCAGGGCTCAGCTCGACGATCTTAGATTCAGCTCGACGAACTTGATGCACAGGAAGAAAGTTATCAAGCAACATTCAAGGGTCGATGATCTTGGATCTCAGCTCGACGAATAGCTATTCTCATCTCGACGAACTGTGGACTCAGGTCGACGAATCCAGTCTTGGTTGTTTTCCACTTTTGTCCTTATTATGTGGCAATAATTCCTGAGTAATTAGTGCTCTAATATTCTCTAAATATTACTGTTAGACAAGAGCATTAATTATGGTCTTCATCAGAATTGTTGCCTGCCGTTTTTATAAGGGACAGTTGGGGAAACAAATCAATGCCAAAAATATTTCAAGTCCGTCAGCATTAATTGCAGAAGAATTTCAAAATTCAAATGGACATTCAAGTTGGAAATATATAAACAGAGATTATTATTCCTGTGTATGGAATGAGATACAATACAGACAATAATCAATAGACATATAGAATTCTTGAGATTGAAAATCAATCAGTCAAGAATCAACAGCAGCTAGACAAGAAGAAGAACAATTCTGAAGAAGAAGAACAACCATCCAAATTAAGTGTCTTCTTCTCAGGAACTCTCTGAAGGACAACAATACTGCATCTGTCAAAATAGTTCCTGAAGTTCTTCTTGTCAAAATTGAAAGCTTAAAGGCCTATCACCCTGCAACAAAGCTTCCATCATCCTAAACAAGCAACATCTCAGGGGGAGCTTTTGCTACCATCAAATCAACAAGTCTTTTCAGTTGTTTGAATTGAGAAAGAGAAGACACAATCATTCTCTCACCTCCCACTGTAAAAAGGGTTATCATCTCCCTTCAAAAGTGATTCCTGATTGCAAGTCTCCTGATCAAAAGACTTGAGGTTTGGTTGTTGAGCACCTGATCAAAAGCTCATTGGTGTCAGACACCTGATCAAAACTCTGAGTGGATTCCTACCAGGGTGGTAGAAGAGTGGACATACCCAGGTTGGGGAACCACTATAAATTCTTGTGTCGTCTGGTTGCCCCTTTTTCTTTTTGTTCTTGCTATGGCTGTGATATTTAGGTCTTTCTGTGTTTACACTTATTTCTCTTTGGTTTCTGTGATATAGTATCCAAGGTTAGGATTACTTCTTATAGTTCATAAAAATATTTAAATTATACCTACATACTCTATTCACCCCCATTTTAAGAGTATATTAGATCTAACCCTAACTTTTAATTGGTATTAGAGGCAGTTCTTTTGGTTGTACAAGCTAACTCTTGAACAAAAGATCCCAAGTTAGATCTGTTCTTTTTTATCATTACTAGATCTATACATACATCATGGCACAGAACAAAGAATATGCAAGCACCAGACCTCCATTGTGTAACTTGTCCAAGTTCACAATCTGGAAGGCAAGAATTAGGCTTTACATGAACTCTATTGATGAAGATATATTTAATTCTATCTTAACAGGACCACCAGCTCCAGTGGCTTAAACCTCAACTACATCAACTGACCTAAGTGAAATTCCACCCCCTGGATGGACAGATGCACAGAAGAAGGCTAAGATAGCTGATGCCAAAGCCATGAATATACTGGCTCAAACTATGTCTGATGAAATATTTCAAAAGGTTGCTGAGTGTCAATCAGCCAAGGAGATTTGGGATTCCCTGAACCAAATGGTGGCTGGATCAGCAGATGAGAGGAAAGACAGAAGGTCAAATCTCATCACTCAGTATGAGAACTTCAAGAAGGATGAAGCAGAGACAGTAGAAGTAATGCACAACAAACTTAGCTCCATCATCAGTGAGCTAAGGACTTTAGACAAAGAATTCACTTTAACTAAAGTGAATGACAAGATCTTAATGTGCTTACCCAGCACATGTGACTCAAGAATCTGGCCCATTAGAGATGCCAGAAGCATGACAGATATTTCAATAGAATCTCTTCTAGGAAAATTAAAGTCCTATGAGCAGCTGATCAAAGCAAGGGAAGCAGTAGCTAAAGTGAAGACTCCTACACAAACTAGGAAGTAGAACAACATAGCTTTCAAAGCTACATAAGACACTGAAGTCACTCTAGTAAATGAAGAGTTGATGAGTCTCTTTGCCAAGAGATTCTTCAAGATGGCTAGAAAGTACTTCAGAAGAAAACCTTCTAAACATGAAGATAAGCCAAGGTATGACAAAACACTCTCTAAAGAAGTAGTGTGTTTTGGCTGCAGGAAACCTGGGCACTTCATTTCTGAGTGTCCAGAAGCTCAGAAGAACAACAGAAGAAAGGAGAAGGACTCAAGGAAGAGTCACTACAACAAGCCTTCCTCAAGCAAGCATAAGAGGAAAGACAAGGGCTTTATTACTGAGACATGGAGTGATACTAAAGAAGAATCTACATCCTCCAGCTCTAGTGAGGATGAAGAAGAACAGAAAGCAAAGGAAGTATGCCTCATGGCTATTGAGGCAGGCAGTAGCAAATCTGACACAGATGAATCAAATAATGAAGAATCTCTATCAGCTGAAGATCAGGTAATAACTTCTTATGATTTTGAGTCAGATGAATTTAAATTTGAATTCAAAAACTTATGCTTAGACTTTATAAGCTCTGAGAAGGAAATCAAACTTCTCAGAGAAAAGTTAAACACCCTAGATAACATCACTACAAAAAATAGAAAACTAACCAATGAACTAATGTCTGCTAATAAACAAATATCTTTTCTGAAAACTGAACTAAGTAAGGAAAAACTATTAGAAGAATCACTGAATGGAAGAAGTCTACAATTATTAGATATCACTAGTTCTGTAAATGCTAGGACCAATAATAGCAAACTAGGACTAGGTGCCTCTTCTTGTGATCCACCCTTGATTAAGAAAAATAATCTTTCCAGACCAGTAAACTTCATATCTGACAAGGGAAAGAAGAATACTGAACAGGTAAATAAAGTTAATAATATTCTTGAACAAATTGAAACCAAGAATAAACTCAATATCCAGAAGAATAATAAAAATAACAATGTTCAGCAGTTATCGTCGAACTCAGATCGACGATATATGAACAGATCGTCGAACTCAGAATGACGATCTTTGAACTCAAACATTAGTAACAATCATTCTTCGATCTATGATCGACCATACTAGTATGGTTTGTCGACAAGAGATCGACGATTTTGGTGCCCAAAGAATGTATATTTTCATTCTTCAAGCAGAGATCGACGATCTCATCCAACATCGTCGAGCTCAGGTCGACGATCCAACCAGAGATCGTCGAACCCAGATCTTAATAACATAAACTTAAATTCTAATAACAACTTTAACCCCTTCACTCAATGGATAATTCCACCTAGGAGATACCATCCTAAAGGATATAAAGATCAACCTGAATGCTCTTACATCTCCAGTTATAGTTATGAAAATCAACAAGGACCCAAGGTTACCTGGGTCAAGAACAACTAACTGTCTTGTTTGCAAATGAATACCTGTCCAGCATACAATCAACATTGGTATCTGGATAGTGGTTGCTCCAAGTATATGACAGGCAAAAAGGACAATCTGATTGATTATAAGTGAAAGTTAGGACCAAAGGTTATCTTTGGTGACTCCAATTGTGGCCAAACAGAAGGCTATGACAAGGTCAGAATTGGAGCAATAACTTTCAAAAGAGTTGCATATGTAAGTGGACTGAAGTATAACCTCATCTCTATAAGTCAACTATGTGATGAAGGTTATCAGGTATCATTTAACTCTAGTTCCTGTATTATTACTTCAAAAGAAAACCAACTCGTTTTAATTGGAAGTAGACAAGGAAACATATACCTAGTAAATTTCCATTCTGTTACTTCAGACATATGCCTGCTCAATATAGTTAGTAGTCAAAATGACTTATAGTATAAACGATTAGGACATGTAAATCTTAAAAACATTGCTAGGCTATCTAAGGACAACCTTGTTAGAGGTTTACCTTCTGGCCCCTACAAGAAGGAAGGCCACTGCAGGGCTTGTAAACTAGGCAAGCAAACTAAATCTAGCTTCAAATCCATTAATAAGAGTGATTCACCTAGGATATTGTACTTTCTACATATGGACCTTTTTGATCCTGTGGTTGTACAAAGCCTAGGAGGGAAATCTTATACCTTAGTGGTTTTAGATGACTTTTCCAGGTTCACTTGGGTATTCTTTCTGAGATCTAAGTCAGATACCTTCAAGGTTCTTACAGATTTTCTCAGGACCATATAGATTGAGTACTCTACTCATGTTGCATTGATCAGAAGTGATCATGGTACAGAGTTTGAGTCTCTTCTTATGCACGAGTTCTGTGAGAAGGAAGGTATCATGCACTGTTTCTCAGCTCCTAGAACTCCTCAACAAAATGGGGTAGCTGAAAGGAAAAATAGAACACTCATTGAAGCTACAGGCACATTACTTATAGATGCTTACATGCCCCTATCCTATTGGGTAGAGGCAGTGAGCACAACAAACTATGTCCTAAACAAAAGTTTGATACACAAACTAAAGCATAAGACTCCCTATGAATTGCTCAAAGGAAAGAAACCAATAATCAACTATTTTAAAGTTTTTGGTTGTGTATGTTATATTCATAATAATGACAAAAAGCACATTAGAAAGTTTGAAGCAAAGGTTGTAGTGGGAATTTTTCTAGGATATTACCAAGTCAGCAAAACTTATAGGGTATTTAATAAATCCACATTGAAAATAGAGGAATCTATGCATGTTACATTTGATGAGGCTAACATATTTTATAAGGAGAAAGATATTTCTACCAAAGACTCCTTGCAGGTACACTACTTGTGTGAGAATTGGATGACTTACACTTTACCCCCAAAGTTGTATCTCATCCTTCTCAACAAGTCAGTGAAGAAAGTGATGAAGAAACAGTGGAAATAGCTGAACTTCCTACAACAACAGAGGCTATTCCACAAGACAAATTCCTTCAAAATGTTGTGGCTGAACCAACTCCACCTACTGATCTTGTCACACTAAGGGATCACCCCAAATCCCAAGTGATTGGAGACATAACAGCAGGTGTACAGACAAGGCATCAACTCAAACAAGACTTGATACATGCTTGTTTCTTCTCTCAAATTGAGCCTCAATTCATAACTGATGCAGAGCAAGATCCCCACTGGATCAATGCAATGCAAGAAGAGCTCAATCAGTTTGAGAGATGTAGAGTTTGGGTTTTGGTTCTAAGACCAAAAGACTACCCAGTCATTGGAACCAAATGGGTATTCAGAAATAAGCTTGATGCCCAAGGTGTGATTGTGAGGAACAAGGCTAGGCTGCTTGCTCAAGGATATAGGCAGGAGGAAGGAATTATCTATGATCAAACCTTTGCTCCAGTTTCCAGGCTAGAAGCTATAAGGATATTTCTGGCTTATGCTGCATTCAAAAAGTTCAATGTTTATCAAATGGATATGAAGAGTGCTTTCTTAAATAGGGAACTTAAATAAGAAGTTTATAAGACCAACTCGTCCCTCTCATGTATTGAAATTGCATAAAGCTCTCTATGGTTTAAAGCAAGCTCCAAGAGCTTAGTATGAGACCTTAGCCAGCTTTCTCTTAGAGCAGGTTTTTCAAGAGGCATCATGATAAAATTTTGTTAGTACAAATTTATGTAGATGACATAATATTTGGGTCTACTGATCCCAAATTGTGCAAAAGATTCTCTGATCTAATGCATTCTAAATTTGAGATGAGTAGCATGGGTGAGCTCTCCTACTTCCTTTGTCTCCAAGTGAAGCAGCTTCCTGATGGCATCTTCATTTCCCAGGCTAAATATACTAAAGAGCTTATCAAGAAGTTTGGAATGGCTGATGCCTCAGCAAAGAAAACACCCATGGCTACAAATGCTGTAATAGACTCTGATGCACAAGGGAAACCTGTGGATCAGAAACTATATAGGGGCATTGTTGGGTCCCTACTATACCTTACATCAAGCAGACCTGATATCATGTTTGCCACATGCCTTTGTGCTAGGTTCCAGGTGAACCCTAAAGAATCTCATCTAGTTTTTCTAAAAAAAATTTTGAGATATATAAAGGGTTGTCCTAGTCTAGGTCTCTAGTATCCCACTGAGTCAGAGTTTGAGTTAACTGGATACTCAGATGCTGACTTTGCTGGATGCAGAGTGGACAGAAAAAGTACCTCAGGAACTTGTCAGTTCCTTGGTATGAGATTAGTGTCCTGGTTCTACAAGAAATAATCATCTGTGTCCACATCAACTGCTGAAGCAGAATACATTGCAGCTGGCAGTTGTTGTTCCCAGATGCTGTGGATTCAAAACCAACTCCTAGATTATGGGTTCAACTTAAATAATTCAACTCTACTATGTGATAACACAAGTGCTATAACCATAACACAAAATCCAGTCCATCACAGTAGGACTAAGCATATATACATTAAGCATCATTTCATTAGAGTGTGTGTAGACAAAAACAAAATCAAACTTGTTTATATCTACACTGATTTACAAAGAGTTGATATTTTCACCAAACCCCTGGATGAAAGAAATCACTTGTTCTTTGTAAATAGCTTGGAATGATCAATGGAGAAGACCTAGTTTAGTTTCTGTCTGCACTCAAAAAATTCTTCAAATTTCATCGATCGGAGGTCGACAAACTACAAAAGGTTATTGAGATTTTCGTCGACCTGAGATCGACGAACTCTCTGTGGTAAGTGATCTTCGTCGACCTGCGATCGACGAACTTACTTCAGAAAACTTTCGTCGACCAGAGATCGATGAAATGTCTTCAACCCTTCAGACTGAGATCGACAAACTGTTTAACTCTAAATTATTTCGTCGACCTCAGAACGAAAATATTTTTATTTCTCGTGGACCGGAGTCTGTCGTTTAATATTCCGGAAAACCTTATATTTAAGTTTTCTTCGACCTCCGTCCCGCGCTTTCAGTTCCCTTTGCACTTGATCTTCATTTTCTCTCTTGTAGGTGCACTCATAGCGATTCCAGCAGGCGCTCTTGCGGCAATGAGGTTTGATACCGGATTCGACATGGATTTTGACTCCTTCCAGCACTCCGATCCAATGTTTCTCCATATTCTGCAATTGCTGAAAGGCCAGCAATTGAAAAATCTACTGACTATCAGAATCAAATTACCCAGCACGGAAATCAGAGAATGGGTCTATACTGCGTCTACAACCGAGGACAACACAATGACCGAATCAATAGCGGGTACTTCCATCTCTCTCACTCCCGCTATACTAACTGAAATCTTTGGATTAGATAATGGAGAAGAAGAATTAGAAATTGATAATGAGGAATATGATGTTGAGTCTGATGGGTTACTCTGGAGATAACCCAAATAAACTACTGAAGAAACACCTATCTGCCGAGTTTAAGTTTCTCACAGATATTGTTGGGAAAGTCTTGCTGGGCAAGCACACTGTACACAATTATATAACTAGGCATCAATTTCTGGTTATGTGTGCAGTGGTAAATAAGAGGCAGGTGAACTGGGCACAGATCATCTTTGATCATCTCAAGAAAAGGAACAGTAAAAAGGAAGTAAACTTTGGAAGGATCTTAGGCTCCGTTCGTTTCAACGACATTGGCATTTAAGTATTGGCTTTCAATTCAATATCAATACCCATGGGAAATGATATTGGATTTAAATCCAATTCTTTTGTTCGTCCGCATGAAGACTTTATATCATAGGAATTGACATTGATATTTTTTTATTGTTCGTTTGTAGAAAGACTTTCTGTCATAGGAATTGACATTGATCAATGCTATTAATGATCACAATTAAAAATCACAAATGCGATTTTTTAGCCCGACCGTGATTTTTTCTTGAGGCGTGATTTTTTCGCCCAAACTCAAATTTTTCGACCACAACGCGAATTTTTTGACCGGACGTGAAATTTTCGCCCAAAAGTGTTATTTTCGCCCAGACGTGTTTTTTTCGCCATGACGTGATTTTTTCAATCTGATTTGATTTTTCAGTCTGAATGCGAAATTTACATATGAACGCGAATTTTTCGCCCGAACGCGATTTTTTCGTCCGCACACGAATTTTATCGTCCGGACGCGATATTTTCGCCCGGACGCGAATTTCTCGCCCGGACGCGAATTTATCGCCCGGACGCGAATTTCTCGCCCGGACGCGATTTTCTCGCCCGGGCGCGATTTTCTCGCCGGGCGCGAATTTCTCGCCCTGGCGCGAATTTCTCGCCCGGGAATTTCTCGCCCGGGCGCGAATTTCTCGCCCGGGCGCGATTTTCTCGCCCGGGCGCGATTTTCTCGCCCGGGCGCGATTTTCTCGCCCGGGCGCGATTTTCTCGCCCGGGCCGATTTTCTCGCCCGGGCCCGATTTTCTCGCCCGGGCGCGATTTTCTCGCCCGGGCGCGATTTTCTCGCCCAGACGCGAATTTCTCGCCCGGGCGCATCTCCCGTACGCGATTTTTCGCCGGACGTGATTTTTACTTCTCAAATCGAATTTCTCGCCCCGACGCGATATTTTCGCATCCGGGCGAAATATTCGCGTCCGGGCGAGAAATTCGTGTCCGGGCGAGAAAAATGCGCCCGGGCGAGAAAATCGCGCCCGGGCGAGAAAATCGCGCCCGGGCGAGAAAATCGCGCCCGGGCGAGAAAATCGCGCCCGGGCGAGAAAATCGCGCCCGGGCGAGAAAATCGCGCCCGGGCGAGAAAATCGCGTCCGGGCGAAAAATTCGCGCCCATTCGAAAAATTCGCGTCCGGTCGAAAAATTCGCGTCCGGTCGAAAAATGGGCCAAAAATTCGCGCCCAGGCGAAAAATGCGCGTCCGCACGAAAAATTCTCGTCGGGGCGAAAAATTCGCATTCGGGCGAAATATTCGCGTCCGGGCGAGAAAATCGAGTCCGGGCGAGAAAATCGCGTCCGGGCGAGAAAATCGCGTCCGGTCGAGAAAATCGCGTCATGGCGAGAAAATCGCGTCCGGGCGAAAAAATCGCGTCCGGGCGAAAAAATCGCGTCCGGGCGAAAAAATCGCGTCCGGGCGAAAAAATCGCGTTCGGGCGAAAAATTCGCGTCCGGCCGAAAAATTCGCGTCCGGGCGAAAAATTTGCGTCCGGGCGAAAAATGCGCGTCCGGGCAAAAAATTCGCGTCCGGGCGAAAAATTTGCGTCCGGGCGAAAAAATTGCGTCCGGGTGAAAAATATCGCGGTCGGGCGAAAATATCGCGTCAGGTCCAAAATATCGCGTTTGGGCGAAAAATTCGCGTCTGGGCAAAAATATCGCGTCTGGGCGAAAAAACCGCGTGCGGGCGAAAAAATCGCGTTTGGGCGAACAAATCGCGCCCGGGCAAAAAAATCACGCTCGGGCGAAATAATCGTGTCCGGGCGAAAAAAACGCGTTCGGGCGGAAAAAAACGCGTTTGGGCGAAAAAACCTTATTTGGCCGAATAATTCATGTTCGGGCGAAAAAAATTGTGTCTGAGCGAAAAAATTACGTCTAGATGAATAATTCGGCCCTGGCGACCAAAAATTGAATCGTAGCAAAAAATTTCCGTACGGGCGAAAAAAACACATTCGGGCAAAAAAATTGCGTCATAGAGAAAAAAACCGCGTTCGTGCAGAAATATCGCATTCGGGAGAAAAAAACCTGCCTTGGAAAAAAAAATGCTTCAAGACAAAAAATTACGTCTGGGCGAAAAAATCGTACACAGACGAAAAAAACACGTCCGCGCAAAAAAATTGCTTCCCGATGAAAAATTGCGTTCGGCCGAAAAAAATCACGTTCAAGCTAAAAAAATGATCTCATTTTGAAAAACCGGACTGAATATCCGCCACTAGAGATAGATATTGAATCTATGAGTTTTTAGATTACGGTGAATATCGACGACTTTCCATCAGAAAGACAATTCCAATTTAAAATTGTTGATACGAACAAGAGAAATGACATTCATATTCTCAAAGCCAATACTTCAATATCAATGTCTGTAAAACGAACGAACCCTTAGGGATCTTCTTGACAGAAATGGCTGCTGAATCACTGGTCTCCCAGACCACATTCATCAATGCCAGTAAAAGGCTCACATGTGCCTTGTTTGGCAGGTGGGAGAGGACAATTACAAAGCCCTCTAAGGCTTCATCCTCTGCCACCCAAGCTTCTGAAAGTACAGGGTTGTTCTAGCCACTTCCCACCCTTCTGAAGAGATCCTATCCAACATTATTCCATCCAACATTACTCCAGCCACTCCTCAATCTCCAACTCTCCAACCTTCATCTCTGCCAGCAACTCAACACACCCAAGCTTTAACTCATGTTACAGTCTCTACTCCCCTACCTTCATCATCCCCAATTCCTCAATCTCCAACACATATTTCCTCCTCTACACCTTCCCCCCAACAAGGTACACTAATGCCAACACAACCTCAATCCCCTCTTCCATATCATCTTGCTGATATCCCCCACATCAACCTCTCCTCATTCCCATCCTTCAACTTATTATCATCTCCACTGCACACTCCCTCTCCTCAACATGCCTACCCCCTAGACACTCCTATTTCACCTCCACCTATCACCCCCTCAGCAACTGAAATCTCTACTCAACCAACTACTGCATCACCATCCATTTCTCCAAACTGGATCCATCTCTTATCACCCCACTCATTACTCTCCTCATACCCCTACTCAAATCCCTTATAGCAGAGGCCATTTCTCCTCTAGCTGTCTCCATATCCTCTCTTGCTACCCAGATCTTTGCCCTCACTACTGCTCCCTCTTTATTTGGGGGCCTGGCTTCAGTATCTACTGAAACTAGGCAGGGGGAGATACTTCATGAAGAAGTAGCAGCAATTGCAGCAGCAGCAGCAGAACAAGTTGTACAGGTCTCAGATATAGCAGTAATGGATACAGAAGCAGAAGCTGAAGCAGATGATACTTATTTATTTGATTTGATTAATTTTATTGAAACTGACAAGGAAATAGATGAGTCAGTTATACTAGAAATAAATACTGTTGGTGATATTTTCATTAATCCCACAATAGACTTGATGAGTCTGTTAAGATCTTTTGATATAACTTATCTTAGTCTCCCTCCAGCTGAGTGTACTAAGCCATCATTGGCTATTACCCCCTATTCTTCTCTAATAAGCCGTGAAGTTATCAAACAACTCAAGGCCAGTTTTGCTATCCCTGCCACTCCATCATCCCCACAGATTATTTCTCCCATTGTATCTTCTCCCATGGCTCAAGTATTTATAATGGATGATTCTCCAGTACCAGATCTAGATGACTTGATCTTGGCTGACATAGAGGAAGAAAATAAGTTAACTGCTCAAAGTATAGATGTATACAGTTGTCCAGTTCCCTTTTCAGTCCAATCTCAGACAGAAAAGAAAACAATTTTTGAGGACACACTACAGGAAATAGATGCATTGTATGACAATCCTCTTGATTCATCTAATGATGATGAGGATGATGATTCAGAGGATTCTGATCCCAGGAAAAAGAAAAAATCAAAGAAAAGAAAGGCTGCTCCTAAGGATGCACCCAAGCCAGGCAATTCAAATAACACTCCTTATTATATTCTGAAAGGAATCAAACCATATCCAGGCATGGAAAGCAGGATGTGGTTATCTAAGAATGAGCAGAAAGACAGGAAGAAGAGCTGGAGATATTCACCTCCTCCTCCTCAGAGGTTCAGAAGAGGTCCTCCTCCTCCTCCTGCTGCTGGTGCCTCTGGAACTGCTTCTCAAGCTTCTGATGCATATTCCAAGCCTTCCTCCTTCACTAGGACATATCAAAGTCAGGATAGATCATCCAGATCTCAGCCCAAAGGAAGCAGTCAACAATAAAGAAACCAAAGTTCCACATAACAAGTTAAAGAAGTTATTTATCAGAAACCCTCCTTCTCTCCTCCTCAACAACATAAAGTACTACCCAAATTTCAAAGCACTGCTAACCATCAGTCCAGAAGACATGATGAGTCTCACAAGCCCAAGGGAAAGTATAGTGAGGCTGCTCCTCCAAGATCCCTTTATTCTCAAAGTGATGATCAACATACTATTACAAGCTTTTAAACTCAATCCACTCAATTCAAAGCAGTTTCAGTATTGCCTCCTCAAGATGATCAGCCAACCATTGATCAGGATGTTGATCTTAATTTCAGGATGGCTAGGCTTCAAGAATTGATTGGTCTGTTATAGATAAAGAAGGCCAGAGAAGAAGGAGAAGATCCAACCAAGTTCACTACCATGTCCTCATATAGAGAGAAAGAACTTGAAAGACTTCAGGTGAGCAAGAAGGTATTTAATTCTGCAGATTATATGGCTAGACACCCAGAGGCTATAGTTCCCAGAACCAGAGACTACTAGAGACTAAAGACTTAGAGAATTCAAGACTTAAAAAAAGGAGTTCTACGTTCGTCGATCTCTGGTTGACGAAAGTCGAGCTCAGCTAGACGAACTCAGGGACAATTCTCTGAGCTCAGCTCGACGAACTTAGTTCTCAGCTCGATGAACTCTAGACAAAGTAATAACTCCTCTAAGTCAAACCTCAGTCGACGAACTAAGAACATCAGCAAGAAGAACTCTGTTCTCTGGTCGACTAATTCTGGATTAGGTGATTCAACACTCAACATCAGAAAATATTCTAAGTCCAGACTGCAGACTCAGCTCGACGATCTTGGACCCCAACTAGACTAACTCTGTTCTCAGGGCTCAGCTCGACGATCTTAGATTCAGCTGCACAGGAAGAAAGTTATCAAGCAACATTCAGAGGTTGACGATCTTGGATCTCAGCTCGACGAACATCCATTCTCAGCTCGACGAACTGTGGACTCAGGTCGACGAATCTAGTCTTGGCTGTTTTCCTCTTTTGTCCTTATTATGTGGCAATAATTCCTGAGTAATTAGTGCTCTAATATTCTCTGAATATGACCGTTAGACAAGAGCATTAATTATGATCTTCATCAGAATTATTGCCTGCCATTTTTATAAGGGACAGTTGGGGAAACAGATCAATGCCAAAAATATTCCAAGGCCATCAGCATTAATTGCAGAAGAATTTCAAAATTCAAATGGAAATTCACGTTGGAAATACATAAATAGAGATTATTATTCCTGTGTATTGAATGAGATACAATACAGACAATAATCAATAGACATACAGAATTATTGAGATTGAAAATCGATCAGTCAAGAATCAACAGCAGCTAGAAAAGAAGAAGAACAATTCTGAAGAAGAAGAACAACCATCCAAATCAAGTGTCTTCTTCTCAAGAACTCTCTGAAGGACAACAATACTACATCTATCAAAATAGTTCCTGAAGTTCTTGTCAAAATTGAAAGCTTGAAGGCCTATCACCCTGCAGCAAAGCTTCCATCATCCTGAACTAGCAACATCTCAGGGGGAGCTTTTGCTACCATCAAATCCACAAGTCTTCTCTGTTGTTTGAATTGAGAAAGAGAAGACACAATCATTCTCTCAACCCCCACTGTAAAATGGGTTGTCATCTCCCTTCAAAAGTGATTCCTGGTTGCAAGTCTCCTGATCAAAAGACTTGAGGTTTGGTTGTTGAGCACCTAATCAAAAGCTCATTGGTGTTAGGTACCTGATCAAAACTCTGAGTGGATTCCTACTAGGGTGGTACAAGAGTGGACGTACCCAGGTTGGGGAACCACTATAAATTCTTGTGTTGTCTGGTTCCCCCTTTTTTCTTTTTGTTCTTGCTATGGCTGTGATATTTAGGTCTTTCTGTGTTTACACTTATTTCTCTTTGGTTTCTGTGATATTATATCCAAGGTTAGGAGTACTTCTTATAGTTCAGAAAAAGATTTAAATTATACCTACATACTCTATTCACCCCCCTCTAGAGTATATCAGATCTAACCCTAACTTTCAGACTGTACCATGTCAAACAGAGTACGATTCCTCTGCTCAAATACACTATTATGCTGCGGTGTTGTAGGTGGAGTGAGCTGTGATACAATACCAGACTCTTTTAGATGATGATGAAACTCATGACTCAGGTATTCGCCACCTCGATCAGATCAGAGTGCTTTATCCTTCTTACCCAAATGGTTCTCTACTTCGTTCTTAAAATCTTTGAACTTTTCAAAGGTTTCAGATTTTCATTTCATAAGATACATTTATCTGTATCGAATGAAGTCATCAGTAAATGTAACAAAGTATAAATACCCACCTTTAGACATAGATCTCTTAGGTCCACTTCATCACTATATACTATACCCAAGAGATCATCAGCCCTCTCATTGAACCCAGTGAAATGGGCCTTAGTCATCTTGCCTAACAAACAAGATTCACATCTCTCAAATGATTCATAATCAAATGAGTCCAATAGACCATCTTTATGGAGCTTGGATACACGTTTCTCATTTATATGGCCCAAACGACAATGGCAAAGGTACGTAGGGTTCGAGTCATTCGTTTTTCGTCTTTTAGCATTTTCTATATTATAGATCTGATGGTCTAAGTTCAAAACATATAAACCATTAAACATTTGGGCTATACCATAACAAACATCATTCTTAAATATCGAACAACAATTATTCTTAATAACAAAAGAAAATCCAATCATGTCCAAACATGAAATAGATATAATGTTTCTAGTTATGGAAGGAACATAATAATAATTATCAAGTTCTATTATAAGCCCACTGGGAAAATAAAGACAGTAAACACCCACAACGACTACAATAATTCTTGCTCCATTGCCAACATGTAGGTTCACCTCCCCTTTACTTAACAATTTTCTCCTTCCCAGTTCCTGCACATTTATTTAAATGTGAGAACTACATCCGGTATCCAATACCCAGGATGAAGGAGCAGAAAGGTTTATCTCTATAACATAGATACTTGAAGAGGAAGTCTTACTTCCCTTCATCATTTGCAGACCCTTAATGTATGAAGGACAATTCCTCCTCTATTGACCAGCCTTGCCATAGTGGTGGCATTTCCCTTCTTTCACTAAGCCCTTCTTCTTCAGTGCTAAAGACTTGGGATCCAGAGCAAACTTTGGTCCTTCCTTCGTCTTCTTGAAGCCCTTGCTCTTGCCCTTACCTTTATGCACTATCAGTATGGGGCTAGCAGGCTTGACCTTCTTCATATTAATCTTGGTAGTTCGCAATATACCTAGGAGCTCGGGCAGTGTCTTGTCTATTTCATTCATGTTATAGTTCAAGTTGAACTGCTCATAATTGTCCGGTAATGATTGTAGGATTAGATATGTGTCCAACTATTGGCCTAGTGGGAAGCCTAGTCTCTCATGGTTCTCTATATACCCAATCATCTTGAGTACACGAGTACCTACTAGGTCCTGAGCTCCCATCTTACTCTGGAACAATGCCTTAGTGACATCAAACCTCTCTTGACGAGCTTGCCCTTGAAACATTTTCTTGAGATGCTCGTCAATTTCCTTGCAACCTATGTTCTCATGTTGCTTTTGCAGCTAAGAGTTCATGGTTGCCATCATGAGTCATTCGACATCTATGGAGTCGTTAAGATACTTCTTATAAGCATCCTTATCAGAATGGGATGCATTCCTGACTGGCTCTTCAGGGGATTCCTCTTCCAAAACTTAGAGCTTTCGCTCATACCTGAGAACAATTCTCAAGCTCCTGTACCAGTCCTAATATTTCGTACCACTCAGCTTCTCCTTCTCAAGGATGGCTCTAAGGGACAGGGTGGAGTGTGAACCACTTGCCATGGAAATTCTACAAGGATTCAGCAAAGTAAAATCAGTACTACATTTCAAAATACATTTTATTATTTCAATTAAAACTTTAATAAAAAACAACTCCCATTATTTTTATCAAACTGATAACCCTCGATATCAACTTCAAGAGCTTATGCGAGTAACTCTCTTAGTGGACAAGATCCATATTTCACCAACACTATGAATCAGCTTTGGCTTTTCTCTCATAATGCAGTTATTTAGGTAGGCAACGCTTGCCAATTGCATCACATTGCAATTCCTGTATGGCTGGTGAATAACTCTTTATTCGCATCCATCATATGGTACTTGCCAACCCTATGCCTCTGGGCACTCAACCTTTGAGGTCATCCAGTTAAGATTGACCCGATTTCGATAGTGGGATATCATAATTATCCGCTTGCACCCTTACCATGATAGATTAATGCACGTTGCTTTGGCAAGCCCAAACTTCATCGATCGAGGCAGGAAGAGTGTAATCCATCGGAAGGCATCAGAATACTTAATATTTCTTAAGGAATTTTAGATACTTGATTAACATTTAATCATGGTCAACAATTAACCAATGTGCACTTTTAATAAAATAAAATAACAAAATTCATAATCCAAGTGCATCCCAGATGTGCACAAGAAAGATCATCAACACTTGATGAATTGGGCTAAATCTGAACGTCTAGAAGCCTTCGAAATATTCAGATTTACATGCACTGGACATGAGAAACACTAACTCCACTTAGATAGTTGACAGGCTCGTCTCTCTATGTGAGATATAGAATCAAACATACTTAGTTTCACAGACCAACAAGAGGGACGATTACTATCAAGGAGTGATAAGGATATCAACTATGATATCACAGCAAAATCACATGCATTCTTGGTGGGATTCCAAGAATAGATTTGGGCATTTAGAATATTTTTAAATTTCTAGATCTATATACCATGGATTTAGCACTTCTAAAATAATGAATATTGTCGAACCTCCCTCTGTTACCACTATTAGGTTTTTCAATATGACATAATACTTGTGCGCAACGGAATAAAGGAACACGAAAACCCAAAATAGTTTGGATCTAGCGATATACATTGATCAAGAAGAAAGTGTTGTAAAATAAAATTACCTTTGTGGTATTGAGTTGATACTCAACCTAGATGCTCTAGAAGATCTGCCGATCACTTAACGGCTAGAGTCCTTAGTGTAGAATTGTGTCTGCACCTCTATAGTATATCCACACTAATGGGAGAACCCGTAGAGTCTTGTCTAACAAGATCTAGGTCGGTAAAGGGCACTCTGCGTCTTCACGGACTGCTAGGTCCATTACAGAAGAGGCGACGAAGACACTCACCGGAATCAGGGTCAACGATGGCGGAACGACTTCCGTCAGCCTTCTAGGTCTCGGGTATTCGCACAGTGCGCCTCGTGTGCTTAAACCGAATGATAAGTTAATCTCATATCTTTAGAAACCCTAAAATCTACTATTTATACCCAGAGGAATAAACAGAATAGCCCGTTGCTATTCGCAAACCCAAGACTTAGAATACAGAAATTCAAACAGACAACCCTTGTCTCGACGAATCGTCGAGTATCCATAACACATTTGATGAATTGTTGAGTATACAAAACCATACTCGACGAATTGTCGAGTATACATAATATACACGATGAAGGCATTGAGTGAACTTAACACACTCAATGCTCTTAGGGCCAAACCTATCGAATCAACATTTGACTCGAAGAAGGCGTTGAGTGAACTCAACGCACTCAACGCCTAAGTGCCAGATTCGTCGAATCAACCTTTGACTCGATGAAGGCGTTGAGTGAACTTAATGCACTCAAATCCTAAGAACCAAACTCGTCGAATCAACTCCTTGACTCAACAAATCGTTGAGTGAACTCAACGCACTCAACGCTTAAGTGCCATACTCGTCGAATCAATACTTTGACTCGACGAATCGTTGAATAAACTCAACACACTCAACGCGACCATTCGACGAGTCAACACTTGACTCGACGAAAGCATTGAGTGGTCTCAATGCACTCGATGAATTCAAATCCTGGCTGAGATAAGTCATTTCCACTCATCATATGAGTAAAACCATACTAATCTAATCTCCTAATTTCTCCAAACATTCTTATGTGCGACCCTGCTAGGATCATACTAGGTTTACAGTGAAGCTACATACTTGATCACTTCCAGATCACAATGGTATCACAAACAATAGTTTGTTTGCAGTTTGTTTATGTGCTAGATTTTAAGCTAATCCCAAAGTATCATATTTAAAAGCGATTAAACAAATTTTTAGATATCTTATCTATACATCTAAACTAGGTTTATGGAATCCTCAAAATGATTCATTTTTTTACATGGCTATTCTAATTTGGATTATGCTTGTTGTTCATTAGACCATAAGAGCACTAATGACACTTATCACTTCTTAGGCCTTTCACTTATTTCATGATCGAGTAGAAAATAGAAATCTATTTCCCTCTTCACTATAGAGGCTGAGTATATTGCACCAGGTAGTTGTTGTGCACAAGCACTTTGGATGAAATACACTTTAGAAAACTTTGGGATACATCAACATAGTGTAGAATTAAGATGTGATAGTAAAAGTGCAATTGATCTAACAAACAATCCAGTACTTCATTTTAGATCTAAACACAAAGATATCCGACATCATTTCATTAGAGACCATATTAAAAAGAATCTTGTAAAAATAAGTTTTATTGGAACTGAATCACAAATTGTAGACATTTTCACAAAACCACTTTCAAATTCACGTTCACAATGCTAAGATTAGAATTATAAATCTTAGATATTTCAAACTAAAATATTAATTTTTTTTTAAAAAAATTTGGAGATCCAAGTATAATAAAGCACTTTAAATCATGTAAACTGATATCAAATCATACATATTAATTGTTTGGAAAACAAAACAGTAAACTAATGCATTCATGATACCGCCGGCGGTAGCTAGATATCAATAGGCGGTAGTAAACAGAAACCAAACACCTGTAATAGTTAGAAAATTAGTAATCCATACTACCTCCTATCACCTCGGTTTGTTCTTCACTAGAACTCTGCCCCCTATCTCTTTGTCTTCAAGTTTGTCATATCGAGTTACGTGGTGGATCTATCACTATATTTTCCCATTCATATTCTTCTGCCAGTGTAAGTTTCTTCTTAGACCCACCAGTTAATAACTTCAACATTTTCTGCATCCCAGTCAATTTCTTATCGATATCTTTTTTATATTCTTCAAAGGATTCTCTTAAATCACTAATTTCTTCCTCAAGTGAACCACCTCTTCAAAGTGGTGGTCTAGTAGACGTAGATGACCCACTCTGAGAAGATGGAGGTTGTATCTTGTCCATGTGATATATTGGAGGGAAGTTGTCATCCACATAAAAAACCTTAGTAATCCGCTCTTACATTCTAAACATGATCCTCTAATGATACCTACTAATGGAAGAATATTGAGTCTCTTTCTCATATGTTCCTTCATTCTAAAATTATGTCATATAATAGATAATGTTAAGTCTGCCACATCAAATTCACCACTCTGTAATATTTTATATGTGACTAAACTCAACTGTATTGTGATGTTCTCCGTATCACCTATCTTGAGTAAAATTGTATGCCTCAAGATGTCCTAAATGATATAAATGTTTGGTGTTAAGAATGCAGTATTGGTAATCAATTTCTTACTACTTATTCCATGCAAATAAAAATTCAATGCTGTCTAATCACAATCTTTTTTATAATTCTAAACTATATCTAAATAGTAATATTTTTCCTCTAGTCCAAATTCATTTCTAAGATCTTGATGTGTTGTCTCAACTATTTCCATTTGGATATACAATCTCACACAGTCGTTTAAATAAATATTCTTTGGATCTTTAAGTTTATTATAAAACTCCTTTACCAGTACAGATGAAAATCAATCAGGGATAATGACAGACATTATACCTGATTTGGCAAGCTTATTATAAATATGAGCATGTTCGTCCATGTTAAATTCCACAAAACAAGGAACTCCAATATGCGCTTTCTCAATCCATGAATATGTTTGGTATGAAGAATGAGGATTACTGGATGATCTTTTTTTATCCCTTCCACCTGATGCAATTTCCTAAAATCGAAACAGAAAAAAAATTAGCACTACCGCCGGGTGGTATCGTGATACAGCCGAGTGATATCGTGTTTTCAAATATTGAATCATTTCTCTTTAGAATCCTACTAAATTTTTAACAATATTCACTTTTACACAATTTACACAAAATTTCTATAAAATGGTAACTACAAAAAGTTCACCAAAATATTTCCTCATAACAAAACCAATTTTCTTTTCTTTTCATCTTCTTCCTCATAACCTTTGGATTTTTTATTTTTTGGGGAAATCTCACACCTTTCAACTATTTCTAACATTACCTTTAAAACAAAACAACTAAATGTATGATCCAAGCAAACTTCAAACACACAAACCCATTTCAAGATCTAAGAAGACATCAACATGATCTATCTCAATTTTTTTAGATCTAAAGAGAAAACTTTAATGGATCTTCAATCTATTCATAAAAAATGAAAAATAATTTCAAATTTTTGAGAGATCTAAAGAAAACTTACCAAAATGGGACTTGATATTGCTGGATCTTGAGAACTTTCGTGGCAGGGTTTGAAAGAATAATGGAGAAAACGACATCTGATTTCAGATCACTATTTTTATATAATACCCGATATCGCAGGCGGTATCATATTACCACAGATGGTATCGAATTTCTTTCCTTTCCTAATATTTTAATTCCAAACAATCCAACATCTCAAAATCTATTAATTTGATTTCATTTGACGATCGCTTACAATGTATATTTCTATTTTTGAGCCTCATAAAACATTACATTTTGATTTATCAAGCTCCCAATATCCTTTCTAGTATGCAAAAAAAGTTTGTAGAATATTTATAGAATTGTTTGCGCATGCTTCTTTGTATGTGTAATGTTTTATATTTGATAATGATTTTGCACTCACATTTTTGAATAATCTACATGCATATTTAAATTTTCTTCTTACATGAATGTGCTTTATGTTAACTTAACCTCTTGAATTCCATAAATTACTTACTTCATCACTGATTCATGCGCTTGTGATTTATTAGCATGGCCTAAAAATTGATAAATATGTTTGCGAAACAAGTGAATTCAGAGTCCTTAGTCAGAAGAAACAAAACAAACAACAACAAAACATGATTGATATAGTAAAACATGCTATAAAATTTTGATGTATACAATATATTAACAAGGATACTCCACCAAGCACTACTCACCCTTCTAATAAATCTTAAAGAGCATTATGAGGTTGAATACTTTGGAAAGAATTGTAAAGTGTCTTGTGCAAACAATGTACGACCATTTCTTCAAAATCTTGTGCTATGAATCTTTGTTTGGTAGTAAAGTTTTTTATGTATCTTCAAAGTTATATTTGTACATTCATATTATCATGTGATATAAATTTATACACTTGTATTCTTCATTCAAACATTCAATGTATACGTCATTATATTATATAATTTTTTTTCTCATGAGAATTGGATCTAAAAATATGTCTATTCTATTCTTTTAAACTTTAGTATTTGCTTTACATAGTCATAACATGACTTATACAATGTTTTGGTTGACTTGATTTTAAAATTATATAATGTTATGTTCATGATCCTATCATTGATTTGTCTATCTTCAACTTGCATTTCTCATCTCTACAAATTCACGTTTTCATTTTTCTTTTCTGCTATGCTCTATCTTGACTCCTTTTCTCTCTACACCAAACAAAGTTTCATGACTTACTCACCCCACCTTCTTTTGATAATACCAAAAGGTGGAGAATTCAATGATAAATCCATGTTTTATATTCTTTAGAGGGAATATAATAACATTTAGGGGGAGTATAAATATAAACTTTGTATATGAAGGGGGAGCATCTATATAGGGGAGCCTTTGCATGATATTATCTCACTTATCATAATATATAAGTAAAACTATAGTCGTAGTTTGTTTATTGTGTGCAGATATAACATGTATAATTATTCAATGAATCAATTTCGGATGAAATAGTGCTAAGTACAAAAGTTTCAGTGCCGCCTGCATTAGTTATCTACCGACAGCAGTAATGTCGATGATATCAACAATGATCCTGCTTAAACCAACCACGACAAAAACAACTTCGAGATACCGCCATGTGATATTGAGATACTGATAGTGATAGCCCCACAATCAAGCACGTCCACCATCATCTCAAAATGATCAACATGGAATTGCACACGTGGCAGTACGTACTGCCCGAGGTATCGAGATACCGCCAGCAGTAGTGTCATTTTATATAAAATTCTGGACTTCAAAATATTTCATTACATACGTCCTGGAGCCTTTATTTCCATACATTCTCAGTTAGTTAACTTTGAAAGCTAGAAAAACTATTAAGTTTCCAAGAAAGTTCAAGGGCAAAGAATAGACTGTTCGTGCATTTCAACTCCTGCGATCTTCATAAGGATTTACCATCTTCTTCAGCGCTCAAGACCAGAGAGAGTTTTTAATTTTGATTTATATTTTTGGAATCACTTCATTATTCTTTGTAAACGGTAGAGAATTCGCCATCTTGTGAGTGACGACTAGGACCTTGTGTAGTTTAGGGAGAATTCACAGCCTTGTGCGTAACGAATAGGCCATGGAGAGATCTAGGGGATGCTAGAGGCAGTATTTAGGGAGAGATATGCAATAGTTGGTCGGTCCTGGGGAGAAGGGCCGATGAATTTTCAAAAGAATATTTTCATCACTTGTATCCTCAATTTCAAGCTTTATTGAAATCATTGTTTTTATTACTTATAGAATAAATAAATATCATTTCTTTATTCTAGAATTTCTAAGTGTTTTTTATATATTTCTTCTTGTGAGAAAATTTGTGAAAGTATCTAGCTGTGAGAATGAGTTCTGTATCTTTTAACGGAATAATAATTAGTAATAAACAAGCACACAGAAGCACATCACAGATACAAAACTTTATAGTGGTTCCCCGGAATGGGTACGTCTACTATCCCACCTCACCTATCTAGCACTTTTGGCTAGACTCGGCTACTTCATCAAAACTTAGATTATAACAATCTTATACCTCGGAGTCTCAACTCCTACAACTCGGAGACAACACTCCTACAAATCGGAGAATAACCTCTCCTACACTCGATCCAATAAACACGGATCTACAAACTCGGAAGTAGAAGCTTCATACAAGAATAAAATTAGTTTTATACAACTTTATAGATGTCAAACAATCTTCTTTTGTAGATCTGAGTAGTAATCTTCTTCCTTCTTAGAGTGTAGATCTTGAAATGAAGGTTGAAAGATAAGACTTGAAGTAAACTTGAAAACCTTGATTTGAAAACTTTGGAATCTAACTAGATTAAGAACACCCTCTATAGAGTCTGAAAAATAGTGATCTGTCGAATCTCATCTTGTGAGGAATCGCCAATTGTGAACTTCGAAGTTGTCGGGTTGATCGATTTTGAGAACAGTAGATTGGGAAAGAATTTGCCCATTTATGATTTGAGAACAAGGTTAAGAGCAATTTGTGATTCTTACGATCCTTGTTTACTAAAATGAAATCCCTGGTATTTATATGAATCCATTAGTAATGGCTATAAATTTTCTTCTAAAACAATCTTCCATGTGTACTATACGTGACCAACATTTTGAAACAGAACCCATCAGGAAAACAAACCAGAAAAATCGTTAAGTCCATTCATCAAGATGACTCATGAAGTAGCTAGAACACTCGATGAATAACTTAGTCACTCGACGAATTCCATGATAACAATCGACGAATTCTACAAAATCATTCGACGAATAAAACGAGATCATTCGATGAATTTTACTTAGTCATAAATGGGTCCAGAAGGAAATTTTTTGTTAACAGTCACTGGACCACTCGAGAATATTCGACGAATTCCACAAGTGTTCACATGAAATCTTGACGAATGCCACGAGACTTCACGTGAATACTCAATGAATTTCATTTATCCGTTCTTGAAGAAGATTTAAAAACTATTAGAAATTTCCCGAGTAAACTCGATGATTTCAACGAGTGTTCATGTAATGTCTTGATGAATGACACGAGACTTCACATGAATACTTGATGAATTTTACTTAGGAAAATTTTTGTTTCTTCCCGAACTCAACAACCATCTTTTCATTGAATCTCCTATGCACTTGGAAATAAAGTACACCCCAATAGAGAGATTACACATGAGTCAATACCATATCCTACATAATGAGGGTTTATATTGCATAGTCCTTTGTTTTATGACCCATTGTAATCTAATATTGGTTTTTACCATGTAATTAAGTCCTGCAAGCACATAAATTGAAAGCAATGTCAAAAACTACTCAATTCATCTTAGTTCAAGGGGGACTTCTTCAAATCAGGGTTATTGTGGAAATAATACCCAACAATCTCCCGCTATTTGAAGAAGTTCGAACCCTATATACTAAGGTGAATTGTACACAGAATAATCTTAAATAAAAACATATAAAGAGATGAAATGAGGTTATTAGAAATCTCTAAATCAAAACAATAATGTTATATAAATAGTTCCAAGTGGCATATCATAAATCACACACATCCACAAGCAGATAACATGAATACTAGTCATCTTTCCCTTTATTCTTCTCATCCTGCCTATCAAAAATATGCCTTTGGCTTTGGATAGTATTTTGGAGAAGGAGGAGGGGCATTTGGATCATCTCTTTTATGCTTGCCGAAATGTAACCTCCTCTTTACATTTGCTACTTCATGCTTCTTCCACTCTTCTCTACTATTGTGAATCCTCCTGTCCTCATTTGCCAAATCTACTAGTGTGAATGTGTCCAGAATGATTCCTTTGGAGATGGGACTCCACTATTCAGCATATTCTCTATTTTCTCTATTCTCTCTATTTTCTCTATTTGGTTCAGATCTTCTGGCAGAGGGACCTTCCCTATACCTTCTTCTTTTCTGAGGTGGTTGAGAATATTCTCCAATGAATTCAACCTCTTCCTTAGTAATATCTGTCCAAATGATGAGTGATAATTAATACTCATTTATTAGTATAGTTTGAATATCATTTTGTACGTAAATAAGGAATTATTTATGTAAATTAAGGAATAAATGATTTGTTTTAAATTTTCTTCTTTAAATAAAATTAAGTAAAAAGTAATACTGTATTATCACAAAAATGAATTTATTAAAGTTAAATAAAAATATATTTAAGTTATGTATAAAATTAGAAGTAATATAATTAAGTTAACTATAATTATATATAATATTAAATATAAAATATAATATGACTTATATGTATATATATTAAAGATATAAAAAATATATGTTTTATAAAATAATGTATAAAATAATTATAAATAATATATATAAGTTAAGGGGAGCTTTAGTGAGTTTAAAATAATTAATTAAAATACTATAAAATATAATTAAAATAATATATAAAATATAAAGTTTAAATGTATATATTCTTAATTAAAATAAAATCTAAAATATAAAGTTACTAAATCCAATATAGTTTATATTTATAATGTGTTTGTGTTTTTGCAGATATGATCAGCTGGCCTAGTGGAGTGGTAGCTATGTAGAATTTCATGAAGTCATGGGTTCAATTCCAGGTGAAAGCATTTTGAGCCAATTAAATCAACCCGCCAGCTGCCAGCCCGACCCGCCAGCTGGCAGACCGATCTGCATCCTTATCCAGCCACCAAATCAGCTACCAGCTCATCAAAAACTGCCACGTGTCAAGCTGTCCAATAGCTAGCTATCCCACAAGCTTATTTTCAGCTTTTGCAAAAGCTGTTTGGCAACTTTTCCAAAAGCAATTTTTTTCCCTATAAATAGGGGGGCAGGTTGATAAGGCCAAAATGAAAATAATTGAAAAACTTCCTCCTCCAATAAATGTAAAATCTATTCGAAATTTCTTAGGCCATGCAGGTTTCTATAGACGGTTCATTCAAAATTTCTCTAAAATAACCAAACTGTTAACTCATTTATTAGAAAAAGAAGCCCCATTTATATTCGATAGTGAATGCTTAGTAGCATTCAATATTATTAAGGACAAATTTATCAACTCTCCTATTTTAGTAGCCTTAGACTGGTCCTTTCCTTTTGAGATCATGTGTGATACAAGTGATTATGTGGTAGGAGCTGTCTTAGGAAAACGAGTAGACAAATATTTTCATCCTATCTATTATGCAAGTAAAACTCTCACATCCACACAAACCAATTACACGACCACAAAAAAGGAACTACTGGCGATTGTATTTGCATTTGATAAGTTTAGATCTTATATCACGCTATCAAAAGTTATAGTTTTTACGGATCATTCTGCATTAAAATATTTACTAAGGCAGATACAAAACCCCATTTATTACGTTGGATTCTCTTATTACAAGAATTTGATTTAGAGATCCGAGATAAGAAAGGCGCAGTGAATTTAGCAACCGATCATCTTTCTCGACTAGAGAATGCTGCAATAGATACACTCGTGGAAGCCAACATTGAAGATAAATTCCCTGAAGAAAGTCTCCTCGCGCTCGAAAAGGTAACAAACTCTTCTACTTCTTGGTTCGCATACTTGGCTAACTATTTAGTAGCCTGAGTCCTTCCAAAAGCTTTTTCAATTCAAGAAAAGAGAAAATTCTTTTCTGACTTGAAAAACTACTTTTGGGAAGACCCGTATTTATTCCGAGTCTGTGCCGACCAAGTAATTAGAAGATGTATTTCGAACGAGGAAGGACTAAAAGTACTACGACACTGCCACGAAGGACCAACCGACGAACATTATCAATCCAATCAGACTGCACGTAAAGCCCTTGAAGCAGGATTCTTTTGGCCTACTTTATTCAAGGACGCTCAAAAATTGGTAAGCGTTTGCAACCGCTGCCAACGGTCAGGTAACATTTCCCGTCGGGACGAAATGCCCCAAAACTTTTACTTAGAATGTGAAATTTTTGATCTGTGGGGCATAGATTTTGTAGGCCCTTTACCTCCTTTTAAAAATCATTATATCTTAGTAGCGGTCGATTACGTTTCACGGTGGGCTGAAGCGCAAGCTTTTCCCACCGCTGACGCGAGAGTCGTCGTTCAATTTCTGAAAACCTTATTTTCACATTTTGGCACTCCTAGGGCTATAGTTAGCGATCGAGGTACTCATTTTTGTAACACCCAGATGGCTAAAGTATTAGCCAAATATGGAGTTACTCATAAACTCGCTACCGCTTATCACCCCCAAACAAGCGGCCAAGTGGAGGTAGTCAATAGAGAACTAAAGCGCATATGAGAAAAGAATGTAGATACCAATCGAAAAGATTGGTCCCTCAAATTAGATGATGCACTTTAGGCCTACCATACATCATTCAAAACTGCGATCGGTTGTACACCTTATCGTTTAGTATATGGAAAGGCATGTCACCTACCTGTAGAATTAGAACATCACGCATACTAGGCGCTAAAATTTCTTAACTTAGATACAAACTTAGCCGCCGAACAGCATAAATTTCAACTCAATGAACTTGAGGAATGGCGTGCAAATGCCTATGAAAATAATAAATTTTATAAAGAGCGATCTAAGTTTTATCATGATAGGAAAATTAAATTTCCAAAATCTTTTTCACCAGGTGATCTTATCCTACTATATAACTCACGCCTTAAATTATTTCCAGGAAAATTAAAATCCCTATGGACCGGACCCTTTACTGTTAAACAAATCTTGTCATAAGGGACCGTTCTTATTTCGAACCCTAAACTAGGAACTTTCAAAGTAAACGGGCACCGTTTAAAACTATATTTTACTGGGGACCCTTTTCAAAAAGAACTTGAAACCCTAACACTACTCCATAACCTCGAAAAATAAATTCACTTGTATATTTCCATCTTTTATGCTTTTGTATATTCTATACATATTTTTCACTTCATACCTATGTCTAACATAAGTGTGGGGGTGCTTTTTGAAAGTGAGGATAGATACAACTCTAGAGGGGGGGGGGGGGTGAATAGAGTATTCAATAATATGAGAATCTACTAAACTCCCTTAGAGTTACTTTGCGGAAAAAGGAAATAGATATATGAAACTCTAGAGCCTAACACAATGTGAGGTGCACAAGGGAAAGCTAACTGTAATTACAGTTTGAGCTTTAGTCCTAACACAGCAACTAGCAATCATAGGTAGTTCTAGTCACAACCACAGTGCAGTAATTAAAATAAGCAATACAGACAACATAAGAAGATTTATAGTGGTTCCCTCTCAATAGTTACATCCACTCTTCTACCACCCTGGTAGGAATCCACTACAGGTTTTTGTTCAGGTGCCCTGCCACCAACTGATCTGATTCAGGTAGATCAAGTAAACCCTTTGAGCTTTTGATCAGGAGCCAAAAATCCAACACAAGTTTTGCTAAGGTGCCCTGCCACCAAGGTTCACTTTTGAAGGGAGTAATAACCCATTGTACAGGAGGTTGAGAGAGTTAGAAAGTCTTCTCTATTGTTAAACAAAATTAGAGAAGCTAGTGGATTTCACTGAGCTATAGAAAGCTCTGAAGGAATCAAAGCTCCCCCCTGGCTTAGAGAATATCCAGGAAGAATCCTTGCTTTAGGGTGCAGGTTCTCTTCAGAACTCTTGACAGAGAAGATCTGTTGTCTTGAGGTTCTTGAAGGATCAGCTTGAAGAAGATTCTTGATATGGAATGGTTGTTCTTCTTCAACAGCTTTTCTTTCTTCTTCTTCTACTACTTGAAGCTCTGAGTATGAATGTTCCTGTAAGCAGGATGAACTCAGGATTGAAGAAGAGAACTCTGAAGAGAGTTGTTCTATACTTGTTCTTCTCAGCTATATTGAAAACTATCTGAGAGCTGTCTGTATATCTTCTTGTTCTTGTTTTTGTATATCTGTGTATATGTGTGTTTTAACTTCTTTCACTAGCTCTTTATATATCAGCCTTTGTAACGGCTTCTATCTTTCACTTGATTTGAATCTTGTCTTCTTCTGAGATCTGAAATCTGGCCTGCAAATAACATAATACAACTAGCCTACAGAAAGGACATTCTATAAAGAAATAAAGCTTTCTTAGAAGCTGCTTATCCATTCTGCAAGTCCAAAAGGTATTAGAGGAAGTCACATCAAAACAAACTCTTTACAGCAAGAGAAAGACACATGTGTCTAACGGCTATAAAGGACAGCATGGCCGATAAAACACAAAGATTATTCAACTAATAAGACAAAAGACTTTGTCAGATAGCA
This sequence comes from Platanthera zijinensis, assembly GCA_039513925.1. NCBI lineage: Eukaryota > Viridiplantae > Streptophyta > Magnoliopsida > Asparagales > Orchidaceae > Platanthera > Platanthera zijinensis. Next base: position 211,575,260 of record CM077080.1, read on the forward strand.
CTTAATTTATGCATAAAGAATGAGGCAAAGATTTCCTTGATATATAAGCATAAAGTCAATGAAATAATCTAGAATAAAATAAGCCAGATATATAAGAAATAAATCACAGAATAGAAAGAGTACAAAATCACTAAATGCAGACAAAAGATAGTAGAACGAATCACAAAGATCGTCGAACTATCAGAGCAGATCGTCGACCTACAAGATATCTTTCTAGGCAGAAGAAATAGAGCAAGACTCGACGATCATCGATACTGAGACCACAGATCGTCGAACTATTAGAGTTGAACTAACTCGGAGATAGTCGATCAGCTGACTGACGATGGTCGAGCGACGTTCGACCATAGTCAAACTAAAAAACACTTCACCAGAATTTAAATAGATAAACAATAATTCTATACAACTAATAGGATCTAACCTAAATCTAACCTTTGACCATAGATAATTCTTGGGTCAAGAAACTAATTGGGAAGACTTAACTCAAATCCAAACTAGGGTACCAACAATCTCCCCCTATTTGGGTCAAGTCTCTCAAAATAAAAAGGAAGCTATAGATAGATATACAGACAACAATAATCTGTTAGGATCATAGTGTATCATATCATATCAACTAAACAGCATTTCATATCAAAAATTCACAAACAATCATCAAGCATATCAGATTGTCAATACAAATAAATCTATTCATTAGCAGAGTCTGGTTTAGAATTAGAAGAAGTAGGAAGGAAGGAAATTATTCTCTTGGGATCAAGTGCATCCTTCTTTGAAATCTTCAGGTCTTGTTCTCCAATGATCTTTGATTCTCCTACTCTGGGCAAAACAGCCTCTGGATGCTTTTCCATGTATTTTTAGGCATCAAAAACTTCTGGTCTAACTTGGAATCTGTCTAGTTCTTTCTCTCTGAATTTTGACATTGTTGTTAAACCTGTTATTTCTTTTCCTTCAGCTTTTGCTTTTCTGATTTGAGCTGATCCAACTAATTCAAGAAATCTAGCCATCCCGAACTTAGGATTAAGCTCTTGACTTTCATATGCATTCTCATCAGCTGGGTATAGAGGCTTTACAGTTTTAAACTTGGTAAAAAGATCTAACAGACCTACAGCTTGTTCTATATCTTCTTGAATAATAAGAGAGATGGGTGGAGCAAATTCTGCAAATTTCTTACTAGACATATAGAAGTATATTACTCTTTTTTCCTTTTGAATTCACTTGTTTATTTTGAACTTGCTTTCTGGAGGAAGGAGTTTGGATCTCCTTAGGAGGTGAAACCTTTCTTTTAGGTGAAGGAGGAGGAGAAAATGTGGGTTTCTGGTAAATCATCTCCTTCACGTGCTCCTTAGGTCAAGTTTCTTGTCTTTGCTAGCCTTGATGGGGTCTGCCTTGGTAACCTTGGTTTCCTCTTCTCTGATAGGCATGAAAAGGAGTGAATCTGGCTGGAGGAGCTGAGGGATCAGAAGCTACATTCCCTGAGGCCCCTGCACTAGGAGGAGGAGGAGGACCTCTGGGAGTCCACTTAGGAGCTGGAGTATCATACCTCTTGCTCTTCTTCCTCTTCTTCTGCTGGTTCTTAGACAATCCCAGTGCTGAAAATCCTTGGACTTAGGATCAATCCCTTTCAAGATGTAGTAAGGGATGTCATTATCTGGGTTAGGAGGAGGTGGAGTTGGAGCCTTCCTTTTCTTTTGAGCAATCTTTCTTTTCTTTGATCCTTCTGAATCCTCTGAGTCCTCCTCATCATCAGAATGTGATGACTAAGGTTGATCATATGGATTAATGATATCTTGATAAGCTTTTTCTTTGGCTTTCAAAGCAGCCTTTTCTTTTTCCTCTTCTAAGGCATCCTGTGCCAATAGGAAATCCAGGTCTAGTCCTGGAGTATCATCCCAAACGGTTGATCTTTCTTCTGAATTAACTGTAACTATTTTTCTGATGCTTTCACAAACTCTTGATCTTGTATAAAAGATTCAAGTTCTTTACTTTCTACAGCAGTTTCTTGAGCAGCTTCTTGAACACCTTGAACTTGATCTGTAGTCAAAGGGACATAAAAGTTTTCTAAATGGTATATAATCATCTCCTCAAGGTATTCACTAGTTAACATATCAGTCATTAGGTCAGTGAATTGAGAAATGGTCATACCTACAGAATCCTCTAACTCCCATAAATCATCTAGGTAGGAGGAAACAACTCCTTCTAGGTACTTGGCAACAGCAGGAGTAGATATCTCTTCAAGACAAACTCTAAAAGCATATACAACTTTAGCTATAACTTCAGCTGTCCTCTGTTCTGAATTTTGAACTTCTGGAACTACAGCTGTATCTGGAATGACTAGAGGGAGTCCTGAGACATCTACATGGAACATCTCCCTTTGCCTGACTTCAGTGGCTACTGAACTCAAGCCCCTAAGTGAAGAGGGCTCAGCAGAAGTTGATAGGGATGCAATGGAGGATGTAAGAGATTAAATGGAAGAAACAAGAGCGGCAATTGCTGCTTCAATCATTGATTGGATTGAAGGAGTAATTAGCTCCATGATGCTTGCAATGAATGCTGGTGAGATTTCAAAAGATGTAGATGCAGATGTAGTGTGAACTGGTGATGGAAATGCAAATACATGAAGATCAATGTTGAGATTTGAAATCCTAGCAAGGTGTGAGGGAGTTGGAGATGCTGGTGGTGATGCATGGAGAATAGCAGTGGATGTAGATGGTATTGTAATATAAGTGGATGGCAATGCAGATGAAGATGGAATGGGCGGAATGGAAGAGCCTTCTTCAAGTAGGTGGGGGGTGACTGTTACTATCCTTGTATTCTCAGATGGAACAGGAGCAACCCCAGCTGGTGAAGGCTTCTGGATATTCCTTCTTCACTTGATAAACAGAGTGGGGTCCATGTTCTTGCTTGCATTGATTGAGGTTGAGACTGTTCCCAATAGCTAAGGATATTTCTCTCTCAGAAATATCCCAATCACCCTTCCAAGGGTTACCTCTTTCTTTGAGTTCTTTCTCCTGATTAATTCAAACACTATTCAGCCCAATTGATTGCTTTCCTATTAGCAATAGCACACATTAAGGCAAACTGCTGCCTGGTAATGTTATCGTGCGTAGAGTGCTTTCCCAACAACACTTTCCCTACTAGTTCTGCTAAGAACTTGATCTTCATCGGGAAGCTTATCTTCAGCAATTTGGAAGGATTGCCTTCAGCATGTCCTAGCTCTAATAGCATCCTGCTATATTCCTGAGTATCTTGTTCATACTGTTCTTATCCATTGATCAAACCAAAAATTTCAGTCAAGACGGCAGGAGTCAAAATTACCTCCTCGCCGCCGATAGTCCCTGTCATAGATTCATCGCTGGAAGACGATGTATAGACCCATTCTTTGATTTCTGGAACATTTATCTTAATCCTTGTAGACATCATCTTCTCCAGTCCTTGATCTTTACACAACTGTAGCATCCTGAGAATGTCGGCATCGTAGGCACTGAAAGATTCAAAATCGACGCTGAAGCCGGCGTCAAACTTCATCACGGTCAGCAATGCTGGAGCAATTGCCATGGATTCGGTCGGGGAAGACGAGAGAGACGAAAGCAAAAAGCACGGGGCAGAGCTCAAGACAAAACTTTCAAGCAAGAATAAGGAATATGAAATGACGAGCTCTGTCGACTATAAAAGGCACGATCTATTGACCTAGGTCGACCATCGGTTTAGTTTTAAACAGCAATCATCGACCTATTTCAACAGATACTAGAAACGATGGTCGATCGATCGTTCGGCGATCGTTTCCTGAAGTAAAGTAGTCGAACTATCGGTCGACCATCTCTGTCTTCACAAACAAACGAGCCGTCATCAAACATAGGTCGACGATAGGCTCAACTTATTCGACTATGGTCGAACGTCATTCGACCATATTCGAGCAGATTTCAACATAGGCAGAATTTTACACTTGGTCTATTCAATTTATTATGCCTAGTTGATTCAAAAAGAACAGATGCTTTTGTTCATCTAAAGGTTTGGTGAAAATGTCACCTCTCTAAAGGTCTTTGGATATGAACTCAAGATTGATCTTGTTCTTTTCCACACAATCTCTTAGAAAATGGTGTCTGATCTCAATGTGCTTGGTCCTAGAGTGGTGCACAGGATTTTTTGCTATGGAAATAGCACTGGTACTGTCACACATGATTTTTGTGTTCTTGTGTGTGTACCCATAATCTAAAAGTTGGTTTTGAATCCACAGGATCTGTGAACAACAACTAGCAGCTGTTATATATTCAGCCTCTACAATTGAAGTTGAGACAAAAGCCTGTTTCTTGCAAAACCAAGAGACTAATCTCTCTCCCAGGAACTGACATGTCCCTGAGGTACTCTTTGTGTCAACTCTACAACCAGTATAGTCAGAATCAGAGTATCTAATTAACTCAAATTCTGATTCAGCTCGGTACCATAGTCCTAAATTTGGACATCCCTTCAGGTATCTCAAAATTCTCTTGAGGAGAATCAAATGAGATTCCTTGGGGTTGACCTATAATCTAGCACACAGACATGTGATAAATATTATGTCAGGTCTAATTGCAGTTAAATACAATAGGGAACCAATAATGGCCCTGTAGTTTTTCTGATCAACTGGCTTACCCTTATCATCAAAATCTACAACTATATTTGTAGCCATGGGTGTATGCATTGCTGAAGCATCAGCTATCCCAAATTTCTTTACCAATTCCTTGGCATATTTGGATTGGGAGATGAAGATGCCATCAGCATCTTGCTTCACTTGGAGACCAAGAAAGTAAGACAGCTCACCCATACTACTAATCTCAAACTTAGAGTGCATCAGATCTGAGAACCTTTTGTATAGTTTGGGATCAGTGGAGGCAAAGATAATATCATCCACATAGACTTGAACTAACAGGATTGTGTCCTTGTGATGCTTAACAAAAAGGGTTCTATCAACTACTCCCCTAACAAAGTTGTGCTCTAAAAGGAAACTAGCTAGAGTCTCATACCAGGCTCTGGGTGCTTGCTTAAGTCCATAAAGAGCTTTTTACAACTTATAAATAAATGAGGGTTGAGTTGAAGAAATAAAACTAGGCGGTTGTTCAACAAACACCTCTTCCTTTAGCTCACCATTAAGGAATGCACTTTTAACATCCATTTGAAAAACCTTAAACTTCATATAGGTTGCATAGGCTAGAAAGATCCTTATTGCCTCTAGCCTTGCAATAGGGGCAAAGGTTTGGTCATAGTCTATACCTTCCTCCTGTCTGTAGCCCTGAGCTACAAGCCTTGCTTTGTTCCTTATAATAGTTCCTTGGGCAACAACCTTGTTTATGAACACCCACTTGGTGCCTATGATTAGTTGGCCTTTTGGTCTTGGAACCAAAGTCCATACTTTACATCTTTCAAATTGATTAAGCTCCTCTTGCATAGCAATGATCCAATGGGAATCTAGCTCAACATCTTTTATGGTGAGGGGCTCAATTTGTGAAAGGAAACAAGTATGCATCACATCCTATCTTAATTTATGTCTTGTTTGCACACTAGCTAATATGTCACCAATCACTTGAGATGTAGGATGATCTCTAAGTGTGACAAGATCAGTAGGTGGGATGTGATCTTCAATAACAGTTTGGATTAATTCCTCTTATGGAATAGGATTAACTGTTAGTGGTACAACAACTGCTTCCATGGTGTCTTCATCATTGTCTGAATCAGTGATATGAAGAGTTGATAGAGGGTGAATCTCTTGGGTGAGATCCTTGCATAACTCAGGTACCTGCAATGAGTTTGAGGAAGGAGAAGTTTCCTTCTCCTTGTAAAACATTTTTTACTCATCAAAGGAAACATGCACAAATTCTTCTATTTTTAAAATTGATTTGTTAAACACCCTATAAGCTTTGCTTACTTGGGAATATCCAAGAAAAATTCCCATTGAAGCTTTTGCTTCAAACTTTCTAAGGTATTCTTTGTTGTTATTATGAATATACACTACACAACCAAAGACTCTAAAATAGTTAATTTTAGGTTTCTTTCCTTTAAGTAATTCATAAGAAGTTTTACCCTTAAGCTTATGTATTAGACTTCTGTTCAGAACATAATTAGCTGTGCTAACAGCTTCTTCCCAATAAGAGAGAGGCATGTTAGCATCTGCCGATAATGTTCCTGTAGCTTCAATTAGGGTTCTATTTTTCCTTTTCACTACCCCATTTTGTTGAGGAGTTCTAGGATCAGAGAAGCTATGTTTGATACCTTCTTTCTCACAAAATTCTTGCATGAGAAGAGACTCAAACTCAGTACCATGATCACTTCTGATCAAGACAACATGAGTAGAATACTCAGTCTGTACACATAGCAGAAAGTCTGTAAGAATTTTGAAGTTATCAGCCTTAGTTCTCAAAAAGAACACCCAAGTGAACCTAGAGAAATCATCTACAATCACTAAAGTGTAAAATTTCCCTCCTAGACTCTGTACCTTTATTGGGCTAAAAAGGTCCAAGTGCAATAAATAAAGGATTCTAGGTAAATCACTCTTATTTACAGATTTGAAAGAATTTTTTAGTTTGCTTGCCTAATTGACAAGCCCTGCATAGACCTTCCTTCTTATAGGAGCAAGAAGGTAAACCTCTAATAAGATTGTATTTAGATAACCTAGATATATTCTTGAGGTTAACATGGCTAAGCCTTTTATGCTATAAGGTGTTATTATTGGTTACTTCATTAAACAGACAGATTTCAGATTGAGTTAAATTAAAATCTACTAAGTAAATATTACCCTGTCTAATGCCTACAAACACTACATTACTATTTAAAGTAATATTGCAAAGAGTGTCAGTGAATGATACCTGATAACCTACATCACATAACTAGCTTACTGAGATTAAGTTGTTCTTTAGCCCAGTTACATATGTAACCCTTTTGAATGTCACTGCTCCAATGGTAAACCTACCATATCCTTCTGTTTGACCACAACTGGAATCCCCAAAGATCACCTTTGGTCCAAGCTTGGCCTTGAAGCTTGACAGATTGTCTTTGTTTCCTGTCATATATTTGGAACAACCACTATCCAAATACCATTTGTCTTTAGTAATTGGATAGGTCTTCACCTGTAAAACAAACAGTTAGACATTGTGGACCCAGACAACCTTGGGTCCATTATTCTTCACATAATTAAAACTTGAAATGAAAGAATAAGCATGTTGAGGTTTATATCCTAAGGGATAGGATCTCCTAGGTGGAATACTCCATCTAGTTGATGGGTAAATGAACCTAGGGTTTCTATTTACCTTAGTGTTTCTAAGGTTATGATTATTAATTTGAAAATCTTGTTCAGATTGTCGATCAATGTTCGATGATCGATGCCCAGATCGTCGAGTATCGGTCGACCATTGGGCCTGCGATCGTCGAACATTATTCAATGATTTTTATATTTCTTTAAATTTTTGTTTTCTCTTTTCTCTCTTAGCCTTATTTAAAGCTTTGTTTACTTGAATTACTTGCTAGGTATTCTTTATTCCATCAGCTAAAATAAAGTTTACTGGAGTGGAAAGATTGTTTTTCAGAACCATGGGGGGTTCACTTGGTGAAGCTCCTAAGCCTAGCTTATTGTTACCTGTCCTAGTGTTTGACATGCTAGTAATCTCGAGCAGCTTAAGACTTCTACCATTAAGAGATTCTTCTAATCTTTTAGATTTGGCTAGTTCAATATTAAGAAATTTGATTTCTTCAGTAGATCTAGTGATTTCAGCTTCTAGCCTTGCATTTTCACTAGATAGGGATTCTGATTCAGCTATCCTATTTTTAAGCTCCTTAATCCCCTTCTCTGAGCTAATTAAATCTAAACAGAGAGATTTAAATTCAAATCTGAATTCAACAGAAGTAAAATCATAAGAAGACAATACCTGATCTTCAGTAGGCATTTCTTCTTCATCAGAACTCTCTACAGCTGAATGATTTGCTGTAGGCATCAATTGCCATTAGGCAAATTTCTTTTGCCTTCTTCTCTTCCTCATCTTCACTGGAGCTTGAGGAGGAAGATTCCTCATCAGTATCACTCCAGGTTTCAGCCACAAATCTTTTCTCCTTCTTCTTGTTTTTGTAGGAGGAGGACTTGGAATGTTCTTATGATATTCTTTGTCTTTTCTCTTCTCCTTGTTCTTTTCCTCTGGACACTCAGGTAGAATGTGTCCAGGTTTCCTGCAGCCATAACATATAAGTTCTTTAGCTGGTGTTCTGTCATACCTTGGCTTGTCTTCATATATGGAAGACTTCTTTCTGAAGTTCTTTCTGCCCATTTTAAGAAATCTTTTGGCAAAGAGTGTCATCAGTTCCTCATTTGATTGGCTTACTTTAGATGCATCAGCAGCCTTTAGAGCAAGAGTTTTCTCTTTCCTGGTAGGAGTGGGAGTCTTGGCTTCAGCTTCAGCTTCCCTGGTCTTCAGTACTTGCTCAAATGATTTGAGCTTGCCAAGGAGAGCTTCAGTTGAAATCTCAGTTGTTCTTCTGGACACTTTGATGGGCCAGATCCTGAGATCCCATGTGCTGGGGAAGCACATCAATATTTTGTTATTGACTTCTGTCAATGTGATCTCTTAATCAAGGGTTCTCAGCTCATTGATGATGGAGCTGAGCCTGGTGTACATTGCATTAACGATTCTGCTTCAGTCTTCTTGAAATTCTCATATTGGGATGTGTGGTTGGACCTTCTGTCCTTCCTCTCATCAGCTGAACTAGCTACAATGTGGTTCAGTGAGTCCCACATGGCTTTTGCTGAGGTGTAATCAGCCACTTCTGGAATGTTTCATCATACATGGTCTGAGCCAGAATGTTCATAGCTTTTGCATCAGCTATCTTTGCTTTCTTGTAAACATCATTATAGTCAGGAGGTGGCACTACACTCAGATTTGTTGAAGTTGTAGCAGTAGTTGCAGCAGGTGGTGTTGGTGGCCCTGTCAAAATAGAAGAAAAGATATCTTCATCAATAGAATTCATATACAGTCTGATTCTTGCCTTCCAGATGCTGAACTTAGCTAAGTTGCATACTGGAGGTCTGGTGCTAGAGTAATCCTTGTACTGAGCCATGAAGGGAATATCTATAAAATTGGTATCTATCTAGATCTTGTGACTCAGGTGTTAGCCTGTATAGTCAGTCAACCTCCCTCTGATACCAATTGAAAGTGAGGATAGATACAACTCTAGAGGGGGCGGGGGTGTATATAGTATTCAACAATATGAGAATCTACTCAACTCCCTTAGAGTTAATTTACGGAAAAAGAAAATAGATATATGAAACCCTAGAGCCTAACACAAAGTGAGGTGTACAAGGGAAAGCTAACTGTAATTACAGTTTGAGCTTTAGTCCTAACACAGCAACTAGCAATCATAGGTAGTTCTAGTCACAGCCACAGTGCAGTAATAAAAATAAGCAACACAGACAACATAAGAAGATTTATAGTGGTTCCCTCTCAATAGGTACATCCACTCTTCTACCACCCTGGTAGGAATCTATTATAGGTTTTTGTTCAGGTGCCCTGCCACCAACTGATCTGATTCAGGTAGATCAAGTAAACCCTTTGAGCTTTTCATCAGGAGCCCAAAATCCAACACAGGTTTTTGCTAAGGTGCCCTGCCACTAAGGTTCACTTTTGAAGGGAGTAATAACCCTTTGTACAGGAGGTTGAGAGAGTTAGAAAGTCTTCTCTATTGTTAAACAAAATTAGAGAAGCTAGTGGATTGCATTGAGTTATAGAAAGCTCTGAAGGAATCAAAGCTCCCCCTGGCTTAGAGAATATCCAAGAAAAAGCCTTGCTTCAGGGTGCATGTTCTCTTCAGAACACTTGATAGAGAAGATCTGTTGTCTTGAGGTTCTTGAAGGAGCAGCTTGAAGAAGATTCTTGATATGGAATGGTTGTTCTTCTTTAACAGCTTTTCTTTCTTCTTCTTCTACTACTTGAAGCTCTGAGTATGAATGTTCCTGTAAGCAGGATGAACTCAGGATTGAAGAAGAGAACTCTGAAGAGAGTTGTTCTACACTTGTTCTTCTCAGCTGTATTGAAAACTATCTGAGAGCTGTCTGTATATCTTCTTGTTCTTGTTTTTGTATATCTGTGTATATGTGTGTTTTAACTTCTTTCACTAGCTCTTTATATATCAGCCTTTGTAACGGCTTCTATCTTTCACTTGATTTGAATCTTGTCTTCTTGTAAGATCTGAAATCTGGCCTGCAAATAACATAATACAACAAGCCTACAGAAAGGACATTCTATAAAGAAATAAATTTTCTTAAAAGCTACTTATCCATTCTGCAAGTCCAAAAGGTATTAGATAATGTCACATCAAAACAAACTCTTTACAGCCAGAGAAAGACACATGTGTATAACGGCTATTGAGGACAGCATGGAAGATAAAGCACAAAGATTATTCAACTAATAGGACAAAAGAATTTGTCAAATAGCACTTGATTTATGCATAAAGAATGAGGAAAAGATTGCCTTGATATATAAGCATAAAGTTAATGAAATAATCTAGAATAAAATAAGCCAGATATATAAGAAATAAATCACAGAATAAAAAGAGTACAAAATCACTAAATCCAGAAACAAGATAGTAGAACGAATCACAAAGATCGTCGAACTATCAGAGCAGATCGTCAACCTACAAGATATCTGTCTGGGCAAAAGAAATCGATCAAGACTCGACGATCGTCGATACTAAGACCACAGATCGTCGAAATATTAGAGTTGAACTAACTCGGAGATAGTCGATCAGCTGACTGACGATGATCTAGCGACGTTCGACCATAGTCGAACTAAAAAACACTTCACCATAATTTAAATAGATATACAATAATTCTATACAACTAATAGGATCTAACCTAAATCTAACCTTTGGCCATTGATAATTCTTGAGTCAAGAAACTAATTGAGAAGACTTAACTCAAATCCAAACTAGGGTAACAACACTTTAGCTGCAAATTTTTTTATCACTTTTATGTTATATCTTTCCTTTTTAAATAAAAACATTGTTTATTTTATTACTTATCCAAAACAAGTTAAAACTTTCAAAACCTTACTATGTATATATATTCCAAAAATCTGAGTTGATCAAAAATACAACTTATTCAATTTTCAAATTTACTACTCCTTCTCATAACTAGATAGATATAAATATCCGGAATAAACTTGTAAACCCTACCTTGTAAAATTTCATTATAATCGGAGTTAGTTTTTTTAGCAAGCCTGCTTTAATATATCAAAAGAAATACATATATATACAATAGAAGCTATCATATTATGTTCACCAAACAATTTTAGACTGTAATTATCATTACTTAAATCTTGTTAAAATATAGAAAATATCAAGCTATTACCATTGCTCTCAAAATCTTTTATCAAAATTATTTTTACAACCCCCTACCTACTATTTCGCTTGGCATGTTTCTTTACGCACACAAACATCTAGGAGTATGTGCTCCTAGAAAAGAAAAGATCTTATGTCCATGGGAATAAAAAAATTCCGTAAACATAGACATCCAATAAATGTTAAAAGACCATATGAAATGGAGTATGTGCTCCTAAACATATGCATTGGATTAATTCAAAGTTCAATTCTGCAAAGTTGTTTTTGCTATTTTTGAAAATATTATCCTAAAATAGTTGTTACAATGCATGAATATGAAAAAAAAGGTGAGAGGATAAAATTCATCACCTCCTACATACAAAGCCTCTGTATGGGTAAAACCACCAAATTGATATCCCCTAAAAACCACTACAAAACTGAATTAATTTTGCTTAAAATTTTGAGAGAGCATAATTAATAGGTTGTAAATTTTCAACATATCTCATGCAAGATATAATAGTCATAAAGCCAATCTATCTTTATTATATCTGATTTTAATATATGCTTACTATTTGTTTTCAAAAACTTTTTGTGACTATAAATTCTAACTCTGGTATAAATGATATATATATACGATAGCATTTAACTCTTTATTCACCGGATTTTTATACATGTTTTATCTTGAAGAATTAAATTGATAGTAAATAGAAATTTTGATAAATTGTTCATTTACGCAACTCCTATTTTTGCTCTTGAATAGCAAAACATAAGTATGGGGGTATTTGATGAGTGATAAATAATACTCATTTATTAGTATAGTTTGAATATCATTTTGTACGTAAATAAGGAATTATTTATGTAAATTAAGGAATAAATGATTTGTTTTAAATTTTCTTCTTTAAATAAAATTATGCAGAAAGTAATACTGTATTATCACCAAAATGAATATATTAAAGTTAAATAAAAATATATATAAGTTATGTATAAAATTAGAAGTAATATAATTAAGTTAACTATAATTATTTATAATATTAAATATAAAATATAATATGACTTATATGTATATATATTAAAGATATAAAAAATATATGTTTTATAAAATAATGTATAAAATAATTATAAATAATATATATAAAGTTAAGGGGAGCTTAAGTGAGTTTAAAATAATTAATTAAAATACTATAAAATATAATTAAAATAATATATAAAATATAAAGTTTAAATGTATATATTCTTTATTAAAATAAAATCTAAAATATAAAGTTACTAAATCCAATATAGTTTATATTTATAATGTGTTTGTGTTTATGCAGATATGATCAGCTGGCCTAGTGGAGTGGGAGCTATGTAGAATTTCATGAAGTCACGGGTTCAATTCCAGGTGAAAGCATTTTGCGCCAATTAAATCAACCCGCCAGCCGCCAGCTCGACCCGCCAACCCGCCAGCTGCCAGCCCGACCCGCCAGCTGGTAGCTCGATCTGCCATCCTTATCCAGCCACCAAATCAGCTACCAGCTCATCAAAAACTGCCACGTGTCAAGCTGTCCAATAGCCAGCTATCCCACAAGCTGATTTTCAGCTTTTGCAAAAGCTGTTTGACAACTTTTCCAAAAGTGCTTTTCCAAAAGCAATTTTTTTCCCTATAAATAGGGGGCAAGGCTGAGTAGAATTATTCGAACACCAGCAGCTTCCTTAAGAACTGTTAGGACTCCCCAGCTCTCTGACAAGGAACTGGTAGTAGCTTTCAAGTAATCAAAAGTTCTGTAAGTTTTAATTTTTTAACTTTCTTTTCAGCTTTACAGAAAGTTGTAATATATTTTGGACTTTATAAAATAGACTCTTTCAATTTCAATTCTTAGTACTTTACTTCTTTATTTTTCAGTTTTACGTTCCTTTAATTTTTTCATACTATTTCGAATGAAAGGAGAAGCTCTGCTTATGTCCTGGATTAAGATAGCGTGAAACTGCTTTCAAAATAATTTTCAAAACCTTATTATTTCATACTATCCCGAATGAAGGGCGAGGCGAAAGCCTATGACTTGGATTAAGATAGTGCGAAAGCTTTTTAATATTTTAGATTTTACTACCATATCCCGAATGAAAGGCGAAGTGAAAGCTTAAGTCCTGGATTAAGATATATAGGTAGATATTATTTTCTGTACTTTATACCGCTCCCATCCTGAGAAGAGGCTAATAACCCTTAGCACTTGGTCAAGATGAGCTCTAGGCTGGATATTATTTTCAACTATTTTAACTCTACTTTCTAGTTATCCTAACTAGGGTTTTCTGTTAATTGATCATATACCAGGTGAAGAGACACTACGTTTATGTTAACCCATTTTAAACGCAAGCCTCCCCGGTCGTACTTTCGAGTTAGTGATGCTATCAAAGGGACCCTCTCGTTAAGTTAGGAAATTATGAAATAAAGTTGTTCTTTAATAGCTGAATTAATATTCTCTCAAAGTACTTCTGAAATCAAGGACTACCTTCTGAGTCCTTATCTTAATAAAATCACGTATATATATTTTTCTATCTTTTAAATATAAACTCCACTCCGTTCGTTCGATAAGATAATAATCTGTTCTAAAAAGTAGAATAATTAACACCGATCTCAGGAAAAATACGACCTTGATATTTTCTAAAAAATACTATACTCCTCTGCGATAGGTACTCTTGCCTTAATCCACAGGATATAAGTAAGTAAAAAAGAGATAGACTTATATACGTAAAAGATTATATAACACCAAATCTATCTTCTTTTAAACAAAATTTACTTATCACCAAACCTGCTGGTAGACACTAGGAGGCACATAGTTTTCTTCTATAGGTTGCTGCTAAAAAAATTCTTCTCCTCCAGTATTTAACTCTTCACCTTTAGTAGGATGTTTACCCTTCAAATATGCCTCTTGAGTTGTAACTATGCCTGTTATCTCCTTATGCATCCCTTTGATGTTCTGATAAGTATAGACATTGACACTGTACACTTGGGTGCTAACTTCCATAGATAGGTCACTCATTCTCCTCTACAACCTACCCTCCCACTTTCTGACTTCTGAAACAAGGGTCTGTATGATATCGACTTTATAACATCCCAACTTCCAGTCGATGTAGTGCATGCTTGCATCATGAGAGTGGATTATTGCATCATGGGATTTGGAAAGATGAGTAATATTATTGAAGACTGTGCCAATGCTTTTGATCGAATGGTCGATGGCCTTACCCTCATGGGTTAGCCATTCAATCAGGGAAGTTTGAAGCTTGTCCATATTATGATTTATCTTAGTCAAACCATAAGATAGGACTTTCACGAAATCAGCTACTCTATCCACAACTTATTTCATAGACTGGTCGAAGTGATCTCTCTGCTTGGCTAGCATAGCCTCAATAAACTTTAGTAGAGAATTATCGGTAGGAGGGGAACACATACACTCAGAACTCTGAGCTTCTACTCAAACAACAACTTTTTGATCACTGGAAGAAACTCCCTTAGAATCAGTGGGTCTTAGGCAAGATGCATAACCATATCCTCCCCCTCACCAGAATCTCCCAAGGAGTTGATGTCCTTTTGGGTAGAAAGAATCATTACAGCTTCCCTTCCTCCGTCAGACATCACTATAACTTCTTCTCTTAGAATCTCCTCAGAAAGAGAAGTCTTAACAACAAGAACTTCTTCATGTACCATCTCCACTTTCTTCCCCTTAGCAAGAACTCTAGGCTCTCCTAGGTCCTCTTAGGATGAGTGTGCTGACAGCTCCCTCTCAGCCTCCGCATTAAGCTCCTCCACAACAAGAACACTATCATAAACTTTATCAGCATCATGAACATCATCATTATCACCATTATCAACACCAACAACATCATAACCCTTGTCAGCATTGTCATCAAGAACAACTATTTTTGTAACCACTATCTCTGTAGCCTCTGCAGTCTCTGTAGTTGGTGGAACTTGCTCTATAATAGGTATATCTTCAACAATCACAGAAGGAAGCGTCTCCCCCTCAGCAACTACACCAGAGCTCTCAGGTTCTTCATTAGGGGTCAGAGATGGAATTCTCTCCTCATCAAGGAATTCTCTCCTCATCAAGGAATTCCTCTTCCTCTACTACATCTCTCATCCCACCTTCCCTAGGAATCCTCCTCTCCTATTCGCTGAAGATGAATGAATCAATTTTCTTCAAGTGATGGACAGGCACTCCTGATGACATATCAAAATGGTTTATATCCATTTGATTAAGGTAAAGTGTGAGAATATTTCCAAAATTAGGAGCATTCAGACACTTCTTGATCTTCTCGAAAAGAACCACTCCCTAATTGATTCTCTTTCTGCATATTATAGCTATAAGAAGCTTGAACATCTTGCCAAAAACATAATCATGGGACCTAACTTTGTACAGAAGAACCTTTCCCATGATGTCTGTCAGTAGCTTTCCTTCCTCATTCATACCCTTTTGTCTAATCGAGGTTGTTCTTCTTGACAAACCACATAAGAGAAGTGCTCTATGAATATCTATCTCCCCAAGCAAATCTTCTTCTTCCACAGACGGCAGCCGCAGGTATTGATTCAAAAGATTGACCTTCACTTTGACAAAGGAATTTCTGACTCTACTCTTGATCACTGTGCCCTCATGCTTAAGCTTTGAGTTTTGATAGAACCCCTGGATATCTTTGTTCAGAACTCGACAAGGATGCTCCAGAAGGAATGTTAAGCATGCTGTATCTAGCATCAAAATTACATTCCTGAACTCGTCTAAAGCTGTCATAAATCCGGTATGCACAAGATTTCCACCAACCTGGAGATTGCTGCTTCCTCTTGGTGCCATATCTGAGAATCAAACAAGGACTAACAGGGAAGAAGACAAGAATTGCTGGCGATGAACGACAAAGAACTGCAAGAGATGTATCAATGAGAACGATGATTTTTTGCTCTGACAGAAGATGAATCGATGGAATGTCTCGATAGGACTTTACGAATGTGTGAAATCTAAGTGCCCTTAGCCCTCTTTATGTATTATTAAAGTTTTAAAGAGAGGAACATACCTTTTTCAGAAACGACTCTTCAGATTCAATAAGTGAGACTTAGAAAAAAATTGATACCTGCACCGATTCATCAAAATGACTCGAGAAATCTTGATAAATTTGTCAAAATGACTTGTGAATACTAAAGTAATTAGTCGAAATGATTCGTGAAGAAGTTTCGATCTCACGAGAAGTCTTGACGAATTCGTCAAAATCACACGAGTATACTCGACAAATTTTCCTTGTATTTCTTTAGATGAAGAATTCCTGTTCTTTGACTAATTTTTGGGTTTTGTCATGACTCCCCTTTGAGCATACTAAGTTCCATTTTAAAGAAGGAGAACTTGGCCTCGTCCATCAGCTTCATGAAAATATCAACAACTTGCTTATTCATCGGGACATAACTGAGATTGATCTCCCTGTTCTCCACATGCTTCTGGATGAAATGATACTTTATCTCGATGTGCTTTGTCCGACTGTGAGTGACTGGATTGTGAGCAATTGCTATTACACTAGATGATTCGTAAAAAATAAGAATCTACTTCGACTTCATGTTGTAGTCTTCAAGATGATTCCTTATCCATAGAAGCTGTGCGCAACAACTGCCTGCAGAGTTCTATTCTGACTCAATAGTTGAGATTGCAAAACATTTTTGCTTCTTACTCCTCCAAGAGATAAGCCTTCTTCCTAGGAACTGACACATCCAAGAAGTGCTTTTCCTATCATCCCTGCTTCCTGCAAAGTCAGCATCTGAGAAACCAATTTGTTCGCAGTCATTACTTCTTGGGGTACCATAAGCCAAGATTTGGTGTGCGTTTAAGGTATCTCAAAATCCTCTTTGCAGCGGCATAATGAGATTCCTTAGAGTTCACCTGGAATCTAGCACATACACATGTTGAAAACATTATGTCTGGCCTACTAGTAGTGAGGTATAGCAAGGATCCAATTAAGCTTCTGTACTTGGTTTCATCAAAAGGTTTCCCTTTTTTATCCTTGTCCATAGTAATAATTGAACCCATTGGAGTCCTCATAAAGGTTACATTCTCCATTCCGAATTTCTTAATTAACTCCTTGGTGAACTTTGGCTAAGAGATGAAAATTCCATCTTCAGATTGCTTCACCTAAATTCCGAAGAAATACTTTAGCTCTCTCATATTTCTCATTTCAAACTTCCCTCGTATCATGTTAGAAAACGTTTTGAAGAGGTTGTCATCCGTAAATCAAGAAATAATGTCATTGACATAGATATGCACAAGAAAAATCTTGCCTTTAACTTCCCTAAGAAATAATGTCTTATCTATCTTTCCTTTTGTGAACATATTCTCAAGAAGAAAGCTAGATAACGTCTCATAGCAAGCTTGAGGAGCTTGGTTAGGACCATATAAAGCTTTGCGAAGAAAATAAACATGATCAGGGAATGATTAATCAACAAAACTTGGGGTTTTTTCCAAGTATACTTCTTCCTTTAAATTACCATTTAGGAAGGCTGCTTTCACGTCCATTTGATAAACCTTGAACCCTTTGTGAGAAGTGTATGTGAGGAACAACCTGATCGCATCAAGTCTGGCCAATGGATAAAATTTTTATTCGAAGTTGATCCCTTCTTCTTGTTTATACCCTTGGGCTATAAGTCTGGCTTTGTTCTTTATAATTACACCATCTTTGTCCAGCTGATTTCTGAAGACCCATTTTATCCCGATCATATTATGTCCTTTGGGTCTTGTTACTAGCTTCCAAACTCTACACCTTTTGAATTAGTTGAGCTCTTCTTCCATTGCAATGATCCATGAAGCGTTTCTATTTGCTTATTAAAATTTATTTGCCTCAATCTGTGAGAGAAAGCTTAAGTGTAAAATTTCGTTAGCTGTACCTCTTCTTATTCTTACTCCATCATGAGGGTCTCCAATGATCTAATTAGCTGGATGTTCTCTTGAGTGTCTGATAACTAGATTCCTAGAATCCTCTATGCCACATTGAGGTTATACTACTTCAGGTGCATCTTCTTCAATTTAATGGAGCTCTTCATCTTGAAGTTCCTCTTCCACTAAGCTTGGAGTGTTGACTTTGATTATTCTTGGAACTATTGAAAGGGGGCCGACCCACTCATATGAGTATCCCGGGAAGCCCCCAGCCGAACTGTAGTCCACCGACCCCAACTAACTCTCCACACAACCACGTACGGTCAGTCTTCCAAACCGGGCTGACCTCCCTTTAACTGGTTTGTGGCGGGTTTTTGAGGTCGGCGAGGCATTGTGCTTGCTCGACCTCAATCCCCCGACCTCCTTTAGATGAGAAGTGATCTAGTTAAGCGACCCTTACGGGGACTTCCCAGTAGGTCACCCATCCCGGAACTACTCCTATCCAAACACTCTTAACTATAGAGTTCTTTCACTTCCCATCACCAATTTAGCTGCAACTCAATTGGTGATTAAAAGTGGAAAAACTCCATAGTTAAGCATGCTCGGGCTGGAGTAGTCATGGGATGGGTGACCTCCTGGGAAGTCATCGTGGTGTGCGAGTTTGGCTTATCTAAGGGAGGATGTGTCCTCCAACAACCTGCCACATAGCTAGTTTAAGGTAGGCCACCCGGTGTTGGGTTTGGGCCGAACGCAACACGTGGTGATGGGTTTGGTCGGTTGGGTTACAGCTCTCTAAGGGAGTTTAAGGAAGGCATCCCAGATACCTTACTAGGTAGGATAATGTCGTACACCTCTTCCAACAAAAATAGTTTTTGTTGAAAGGAGGCCGACCCACTCATGTGAGTATCCCAGGTCGCCCCCAGCCGGTCTGCTGTTCACCAATCCCAACTCCTCTCCACATAACCACGTGCGATAAATCTCCTAAACTGGACTGACCTCCCTTAACTGGTTTGTGGAAGGTTGTTGAGGTCGGCAAGGCATTGCGCTTTCTCGTCCTCGATCCCCCGACCTCCTTTCGATGAGAAGTGATCCAGTTAAGCTCCCCTACAGGGACATCCCAGGAGGTCACCCATCATAGAACTACTCTTGCCCGAGCACGCTTACCTATAAAGTTCTTTCACTTCCCATCACCAATTCAGCTGCAGCTGAATTGGTGTTGAGAAGTGAAAGAACTCTATAGTTAAGTGTGCTTGGACTGGAGTAGTTACAGGATGGGTGACCTCCTGGGAAGTCCCAGTGATATATGCTTATTATCGAGTTTGGATCATCTAAGGGAGGATGTGGCCTCAAACAACCCGCCATATGGCCAGTTTAAGGTAAGCCACCCGATGTTTGGCTTGGGCCGAATGCGGCATGTGGAGATGGGTTGGGTCAGTTGGGCTGCAAACCTCTAAGGGACTTTAAGGAAGCCAGCCTGGATACCTTGCAAGGTGGGATACCGCCGCACACCCCTTCTAACAAGATCATCTTCCTTTCCATTTTCTTCCAAGATGAGCTCTTTTTACTTTGTACCTACATCTTCAACAAATACACTAGAGCAGCTGCTATGAAGCATGCTCGTCAAATCAAATACAACATTTAAAGTTTCTTCTACCACCAGGATTTTCTTATTGAAAATTTTATAAGTTTTACTATGACAACTATAGCCTACAAAAATATCTTCAAAACATTTTTTACTAAACTTAGTTTTGTAATATTTCTCGTTATTAAGTACAAAACATTTGCTGTCAAAAATTCTAAAATAAGAAAGTTGGTTTCTTGCCCTTCAATAGTTCATAAGGTGTCTTACGATGGTTCTTGTTTATGAGTGCTCTGTTTTGTACGTGGCAAACAATGTTGAAGATTTCGGCCCAGAAATACTCTGGTAATGAAGAGTCATTCAACATGGTTATGCATGTCTCTATGAGAGTTCTATTCTTTCTCTTAGTGACTCCATTTTGCTGTGGAGTGAGAGGAGAGGAAAACTCATAAAAGTTACCTAGACTTTCACAGAATTTTGTCATGGAACTAGACTCAAATTCTATTCCATAGTCACTTCTGATTTTGACCACAGAGCAGTTCAATTCTTTCTAAATTTGCATATCAAAGTTAGTGAAGGAATCATATGTATCTTACTTGTGTTTCAGAAAGAACACTCATGCAAATCGTGAGTAATCATCAACAATAACCAATGTGTAAGCTTTATCTCCTAAACTACAAATTTGCAAGGGACCAAATAAGTCCATATGAAGCAGATATAAGCATATGGTAGACTCTTTGCTAATGATGCTCTTAAAGGTTTCCCTTGTCTGCTTGCCCATTTTGCATGAGTGACAAGGTATCTCTTTAACACACTTAATAGTGGGGGCATCACACACTAAGTTGTGAGAAAATAATATATTAATAGTTTTGAAATTAATATGTGCTAATCTCTTGTACCATTGGTCATAGAGAGATGTACTATCTTTTGCTAAAAAGCACACTGTTGTAGAAGAGTCTAAGCAAATAAAATTCAAATAGAAAATATTTCTACTTCGAGTACCTGTTAAAATAGTTTTTGAGCTATCAGACGACTTTATCAGGCACTTATCCTTATAGAACTCTACCATATAGCCTTTGTCACATAATTGACTTATGCTAATGAGATTATTTTGTAATCCATTAACATATGCCATGTCTATGAAAGAGACTATACCATTAGTAATCATACTGTAGCCTTTAGTGACTCCCCCATCTGAACTGCCAAAAATAACTTTTAGACCATCCTCAACTGGGGTATATTCTTGAAGTAGGTTTCTTGTCTCGTTCATATACTGAGAGCATCTACTGTCTAAATACAAAATAGGCGTTTTGTTTTCCTTCGGACATACCAATATTTACAAAATAATTTCCCTTAGGAACCCAAACAGATTTGGGTCCTTGGTTCCGGGTTAGCCTAACACCACTAGGAGTGTTAATATTGCGAGTGGTCATTCTAGCAATATTAACTTGTGGAGTCTTACAATTCATAGGATAAAACTAACAATCGATGAAAAAGTGACGAACCTTGCCAAACACGAATCATCAAACCTATTGTATCTTCTTCTGTTCTCCTGCTTTATCTTTTGAACGGGTGGTCTTGCAAGAGGAGCGAACTTGGAGGTAGAAGCCTCGTGAGTACAAAACACACAAGACTTCTTCATCTCAAGTGCCTTGAAAGCAATAGGCTTTACCATTGGTGTCTTCTTAGCACTCGGTCCATGAATGTATGGACCAGAATCCTTAAAGCTAATTTCTTTGTTAGGTTCTTTTAGAGCACTCATTCCAAATTCTCTAGGGAGGCTCCATCCTTGTTTGCTTTTGTTAGATTCAATGTATGTTGGTCTAACAAATTGACTATAGGATGTCTCAAAGTCATACTTGTTTATAGGGAAGATGACTTTCTTGAAGGTAGTGTGACTTTGAGGAGCCTTCCCTTTACCCTTAACGGATTTGTGTCCAACTCCGCTACCATTCTTTGGAGCAGAAAATCCATCTATGAGAGGAAGGACAATGTTTGGCTTTGATAAGCTTGCAACAAGCTTCTTCTCGGTCAACATCTTTTATTCCAGTTCGTCGATTACTTTCTCTTTCAGTCTTACTAGTTCATTAGAAGTTAAGAGTTCCTCTTTCAAGGATAAGACTTCATCTCTGAGAGGAGTCAATTTTTCAATTTCTTCTCTCAGATCCGATTCCACTATCTTAAGAGAGTTAATCTCCTTTGCCTAGATTTTGACTACCTTACGAAATTTGTCAAACCCTGCCAACGATACCTTATACTAAGCTAATAAATCTGACTCCTCCTCAGAAGAGTAGTCTTCATGACCATCTGAGGCAGTATCTGACTCAGAGAGCAGTGTATGAGAGTTTACCTTCCCATTGTACTAGAAGTTGCCTTCATCCTTATGTGACTGAGCCATTAGCCCAAAGTAGGCTTCTATATCTGAGCTTGACTCACTTGAGTCGCTGTCTCTCAAAGTCTTTGGCTTCTTTTCTATGAAGATCTTTTCTTCCTTATTCCTGCGGAAGGATTTCTTTTCTTCTCTTTTAATTTCTTCCTTCTTTTTGTGCGGGCATTCAAAAATCATGTGCCCTGGCTTATGATAACAGTAACACACAACGTCAGATGAAATATGTTTGTTTGGTTTCGATTTATACTTGTCGTTGCTATTGTAGCTTTTCTTATAGTGATCACCATCACGACCTTATCTTTGATAATTAGACAAAGAGGGCTAATTTTTCATTTGCCTCCTCTTGCTAAGCATCCTCTTGAATTATTTGGAGAGTAAATAGAACTCTCCATCTTACATTTCAGAGTTTGAGGTGCTTGGCTCTGAGTCTTCGTGATTACATGAAGTTTGAGTTATGGCTTGAGACATAACTCTAGCTTTCCTTGACCCTTCAGCCTTCAGGGCCACTGAATTTTCTCTGGTTGAGGATCTGCTTCCTTCTTCTTAAGCTTTCCTCGTGTTAATCTGAAGTTCATAGGAAAGCATCTTCCTAAATAGATTCTGAGGGTCAGTGTCAGTGATTTAACCAAACTTTATTATTGTACAAACCTTGTTATCCCATTCTTTCATCAGGGATCTCAAGAATTTGTCATTTAGTTCACCGTTTGTGAACACACGACCATAGTTACTCAAGTTATTGACGATCTTGAAAAATCTCTCATAACAGTCTGTTATCGAGTCTCTTTTGTCTTGCTTGCACGCTTCATACTCCTGGTTAAGGAGGGATTTCCGATCATCTCTAACCTCCTCCTTACCTTCCATGAGGACAATCAGAGAAGTCCACATTTCTTTAGCAGACTTGCAGTGGATTAAGTTCTGCAACATGGAATCCTCCACTACACTTGCAATTATGTTCTTTGCTTTCATGTACAAAGAGACACAATCAATCTCATCTTTGTTTAGATCCAACATATTGTCAGGAACCATCAGACTTGGATTGATGTTTGAAGCAGTTATAGGCATATGAGGACCTTCAACAATCTAAAAAATTCTTGGATCGACAGCTTCCATGAAGAACCTAACTCTTTCCTTCCATATGAGGAAGTTTTCCTTAGAATACACGGGCAACTTCATGGTGGACATATCCTTGCTTCTGTCCATATCAAAAAGTCTTGTGCTTTGACAACTAGATGGATATCTTGTTCAAGATGTTAACCTTATAACGAACAACATTTCACCGGATACCAATTGAAAGTATCTAGTTGTCTATCTAAATCACCTAAAAGGGGTGAATAGGTGAGTTCTGCGTCTTTTAGCAGAATAAAGATTAGTAACAAACAAGCACACATAAGTATATCACAAACACAAGGATTTTTAGTTGTTCCCCGGAATAGGTACGCCCACTGTTCCGCCATGCCTATATAACACTTCGGGCTAGACTTGGCTACTTCACCAAAACTCAGATTATAACAATATTACACCTTAGAGCCTCAACTCCTACAACTTAGAGACAACACTCGTATAACTCAGAGATAATGCTCGTACAACTCAAAGAACAACCTCTCCTATACTCGATCCAATAAACACTGATCTACAAACCTAGAAGTAGAAACTTCCTACAAGAATAAAATTGGTTTTGTACAACTTTATAGATTGCAAACAATCTTATTCTTCAGATCTGAGTAAATTCAATCTTCTTCCTTCTTAGAGTGTAGATCTTGAAATGTAGGTTGAAAGAGAAGACTTGAAGTAAACTTGAAAACCTTGATCTAAAAAACTTTTGATTCTGACTAGATCAAGAACACCCTCTATAGAGTCTGAAAAAACAGTGATCTGTCAAATCTCATCTTGTGAGGAATCACCGATCATTAACTTCAAAGTCGTCGGGTTGATCGAATATGAGAACAGTCGACCGGGAAAGAATTCAGCCGTTCATAATTTGAGAATTAGGTTAAGAGAAATATGCGATTCTTGTGATCCTTATTTACTTAAATGAAATCCTTGGTATTTATAGGAATCCATTATCAACGAATAGAAATTTTCTTCTAAAATAAGCTTCCA
Source organism: Platanthera zijinensis (assembly GCA_039513925.1). Taxonomy (NCBI): domain Eukaryota; kingdom Viridiplantae; phylum Streptophyta; class Magnoliopsida; order Asparagales; family Orchidaceae; genus Platanthera; species Platanthera zijinensis. Next base: position 211,599,525 of record CM077080.1, read on the forward strand.
CGCATACTATACATTTCCGACATTTTGAAATAGAACCCGTCAAGTAAATGAACAAGAAAAATCGTTAGGTCTATTCGTCGAGATAACTTGTGAAATAACTAGAACACTTGACGTATATCTTAGTCACACGATGAATTCCACAAGAACATTGGACGAATTCCATGAAATCATTCGACGAATAAAATGAGATCATTTGACGAATTTTACTTAGTCAAAAATGGGGCCAGAAGGAAATTTTCTGTTATCAGTCATTGGACCACTCGAGAATATTTGACGAATTCCAAGAGTGTTCACGTGACATCTCGATGAATGACACAAAAATTCATGTGAATACTCGACAAATTTCACTTAGCCATTCTTGAAGAAGATTTAAATACTATCAGAAATTTCCTGATTAAACAAATTCCACGAGTGTTCACGTGATGTCTCGACAAATGACACGATACTTCACATGAATACTCGACGAATTTTACTTATGAAAATTTCCGATTCTTCCCGAACTCAGCAACCATCTTTTCCTTGAATCTCCTATGCACTTGGAAATGAAGTACACCCCAATAGAGAGATTACACATGAGTCAACACCATGTCCTACACAATAAGGGATTATATTGCATAATCATGTGTTTTATGACTCATTGTAAGCTGGCATTGGATTGTACTTGGCAATTAAGTCCTGCAAGCACATAACTTGAAAACAATGTCAAATACAACTCAATTCATCTTAGTTCAAGGGGGACTTCTTCAAATAAGGGTTATTGTGGAAACAATACCCAACAATTTGTTTAAGTCCTTTTATTATTTTGCCTAAGTTCTAAGTTTCTACAAAAATGTTTAAATAGCCATGATTTACCCCCCTCTAACGGTGCCTCAAGTACCAACATTTCTTGCACACACAAATCAAACACCATCAAATTAACTTCCAAGAACAAAGTTTAATCAACATAAAGATGAAACTCACAATATAGATTTCCATCATCCATCAAAATTTCTAGAATCAGAGCTTTTTTATTGGATTATTTATTCATAATACAAGTACATCACCCACAAAATTCAAAATATATGTTTACATCATCCATTAATGAAATTCATGACACACATTGCATCATAATAGGAAAGAGTTGAGTGTAGGTCTAAGCATGAAAATAAGGAGGCTTTATGGCTTGGGTGAAAATATGGTGGGGTGAATCCAAAGGGATAGGTGTAGACTCAATGGGTAGTACAAGGATAGAGCGTTTCGATCTGGATACAAAGGCTCAAACGTGGCAAGGAAAGGCCTAAATCATTTTCATGCTAAAAGATCAACCTATGTCATTACTTTGTGGATCGTTGGGAAAAGTTCTAAACACTGAGAAAGGATGGTATTTCATTATAATGAAGTAATATTTCTCTAATGGTCCACTCCACACTCACCTACACTAATTTATGGAAAATGGCGACTTCGATTTAAAAGTTCCATCATCTATCGACACATGGTAATAAAAATGTAAAGAGAAAATTATAAAAAGAACCTAATCCTAAACTAATTCCTACCTGATATGTTTGTACTCAACTAGAATCTTTGCATGAGTCTACAATTGATTCCCTAATTCAAAATATATAATAGCAGTAAGCTTCCTAGTCTCCATGAAGTGACATGGAGGAACCAAAAACATACAAATTGATAAGTGCACGTGTGTGGTGTGAATTATAGTGTAGGAACAGAAACTAACAATTATGAGAATTGCAAAATAAAAGAAGTAAAATACACATGTGCATAAAATGGACATGGGTGATGACAAACTCCCTCCCCTAGACTTGAATGACATGATGAATGTAATGCATGCACACTTAATTGAAGCTAAAAATTAACATAGTGGAGAAACATCGTTACCCAACCAATAGATGTATGCGAAGTAATCCATAATAGTATAAGTGCAGCATGCTCCTACAAAAACTCTGCCACCAGCAAAGAGCAAATCCTATATGGAATCAACTTCCAAAATGACAAAAATAAAACAAGCATCAATAATATAAATGTTAATACAAAGGAGATCTGTGTTGTCTCCCAATTGCGTTTTTGTTTAACGTCCTTAAGGTAGACCAAATACCCTTATTAATAGTTATATATAAAATAGTCTAAATGAGAAAAATAAAATTGTAATTGTTCCACAAATCCTAATTATACAGATTCATCAAAATAATCAACAATCTACTAATTTGAAGTAGTAACATGAAATGAAAGAAAAAGGTCCGGAGATCAAATAATATGGTTGGATTGGAGGGATGATAATCCTCCATCCTCAAATCTCCTCCTTTTTCAATCACTTCTTCTCCTACAATAATTTATCATCCAAGAGGAATCTCTTGCCACCCTATAGATTAAATTTAAGCAAATAATATGCTCATGCAACTGGAAAGAGAAGATAACATGAGTAACCACAATAATGTGCTTTCCTTGGCAAAATGAAGATTTAACTTCACCCAAAAATAGGTCCTTAAACGTGGCTTCATGCATGGGTTCAAAACAAAAAAAAACATTAAGTGTAATAAGAATAAGAGGAAGAGAAATAAACTTAGTATAATGTAAAATTAATTCAACCATTGCAGGAATTGCTATATTTAGTGATTTACAAAAAGTGGATTCCTCAAGTGTGGGAGGTAATCTCCAACGAAAGTGGATTCCTCTGCTTGCACTAATTTAAGAATGGGTGGAAAATTCTGCAATGGTGTGGGGACAATTTGTGGTGGTAAAATGGTTTCAAGTTTTGGTTGCAAGATTATCTAATTAGTTGGAGATGTTAAAACTTAGCTAAGGCAAGAGACATCAAGATCTAAGCATGCTTATTTAATTGATTAATGGTTTCCTGTTGAGTTTCAAGACAATCAATTATAGATCATGCATATTGACAAAATATTTCCTCCATATAAGATGTATTATCATCCCGCGGTGGCAAAGATGGTGGAAAATGAGACATCATATATTAGTATTCTTCATGGCAAATCCAATTATGTTGAAACCATCCACCATAGACAAAATAAGGGAACTCATTCATGACTTAAGTAAAAATAAACTTGCAACAATCACCCAGTTTTTTCTTAACCGAAAGAAAAATTGAAAATAATATCATAACCCAAAATATTACTAATGATAAAGTACTAAAAAAATTAAAATTTTTGGAAAAAAACAAAAGCAAAGAAGCTTTCACAATCAATTTTTTAAATAGCAAAAAATATCACAATTGTATTCCCCCACAACGGCACCAAAAACATGATATGATCTCGGCAAGTACACTGGTCATTCATGTAATATAAAACTAGAAGTTAATCTTCAAGTTTCGATCTCTCGAGTAATACAAATGTGTACAATAATTTATCTATTTGAGCAATTAATTATAAAGACGAACAAGTGCATTACTTAATTTTTAGGCTTTGTAAACAAAATAAAAAGAACAACTACAATAAAGGGGAGCAGGTCACTGACACCGCTTCACATGCTCCTGAGAAGCACACTCAGCACAAGAACCAATGCGGGTCACCCTCACCACTTTATTCACTCCTGAGGAGCACAATTCAAACATCAATGAGGGTCTTTGACCACTCTTCGCACTAGCTTGCACACATAAATCATTGAACCACCAACTAAAGTTGCAAGAACAAAGCTCAATCAACATAAAGTTGAAATATTATAGGAATTATATTTCATTAACGTTCATATGCAATCATTAAAAATGGTGTTCCTAAACATGGATCTCAACCACACTCGATAAAGTGATTAGGAAAAGAAAGTAAAAAATAAAATACAAGAGAGATAGGTTAGGAATAAATACAACCAAGGCCCAAAGCTCTTCTTTGGAAACTAAGGAATTTGCAATACTCCTCTAATTCCAAAGTCTACAATTCGAGATTCTTGAGGCTGTCTTCTTAGCTATCTCCCCTTGATTGAGTCAAAATCTAATCCTTAGTAAGCTCTTGAACTCTCTACAATCTTAAAATTGCCTTCTTGAAGCCCATGGAAGTGGATAGTAGATTAAGGAAAAACCCTAGCGCCTTGGGGCAAAATTAGACCTAAAATAGCGGGAGGAATGGAGAGGATCAAAAACCCTAAAAAACAAATATAAAGAAAAAACAGGGGAACATGCGTGCAATACAAAGTGCACGCATCTACATGAATTTAATATAGCAAAAACTTACTCTCTCAGGTCAGACACGAACAAGTGTACGTGCGTGCATGCATATGCAGAAATTACGCACGTGCAAATTCAGATCATGGGAATAAAAACTACAAGAAAAAGGAACAAAATGATATCAGTACATTTCGGAAGCCATTTTGACCACCCTAAAGGATGAATTAGGAAATGTGTACTACATAGAAGTTGTATCCATTGATGTATAGCTTCTAGAGTTTAAAATTTCTTGAATAAGAGCTCTATAGTAAAATATACAGTCAATCAAGTGAACCATGGTATAAATTGGACTACAGATATGCATGCGCATGAGCAATAAGTACTCACGTTTGTGCTCTATGTAGATTTAGAAAACTTGAATTTTATGACTCAAATTTGATACCTAAACACCCTATATTGCTCCCATGATATCGCTACATCATAAAATTAAGAAAAAAAAATGTGATATTACATAATTATTACATATATTAGGGATAATAAATTACTAAAATTAGCAAAAGGAATGACAAAATAACTATATATAATATGTGCATCACCAGCTTAAGTAGATGAGGAGGGGTCTGATTTGAGGAGAGAAGCCATTAATGCATAGTAGCTAAGGCTTAGAACCATCTGGAATTAGAGAAGAAGAGTGATCTGATAGTTGATCTCATCATCTGCGACAATCGCACATGGTTTGCGGGGTATCTAGAGAAGTCGATGAGTGGGAGAAGCAAAACATACCAACATATTTAGATTTTAGGGGAGAAAATGATCTCGTGAGGTGAGGGAAAGTCGCAAGGTTAGGGGAGACATGTGCAAGGGAGAAGCCTTGAGAGAGTGCTGCTCTGGAATTGTGGGTAGTTGGGGGGGGGGGAGTGTGGACCTTGGTTAAATGGTTTATTTAGTTTGAAGTTACTTTTTTTTAATAAAAATGGATGTGACATAGTTGAATGACTATGATTATTTGGAGTATTATATTATAATTCAAAGTATTTTTTTTAAATACTAAAGAAATCTATAATTGTTGTGGGCAACTTAAAGCTCCTGGTAGACCAAACTAAATTAGACTACCTTAGCCCATGGAGAATTTGAGCGCACAAACAGTCATAGAAAGTAGAAAGTTGACAATGCAACATTTTGTAACAAGGAAAACCCTAGAAAGGGGTGGAAAATCACGTGGTAGGATCGGTGCCGACCAAATTTCCACTAGTCTTGGGTGTAGTTACAGAGCTTTTAAAGAATTCAAGAGCGAGAGGTCATTCCTCATTACAATTTTTAGGAGAAAGAGAGGTGCTCGGAAGGTGACAGGCCACCACTCACAGAGTTATATTTTTCACTTGTTGTAGTAGGGAGTTTTGTAACATCCCATTTCCGACCACACCTCTAGGAGAGGTTTTGTCATGAACAAGTCATGACAAAACCTAGGAAGCCCTAGGAGGCCAAGTGACCCGGGCTCAAGGTGAAAAACACCTTGGTCTGCTAATAGTAGGTTAGAAATTTACTTAAAACAGGATTTGGGCTCGGGTGTTGAATGCGTCGAGTGCACTAAACGCCAAAGGCTGGATGGCGTTGAGTGCGTCGAGTGCACTCAAGGCCATAAGCTGAACGACATTGAGTATACTGACTGCACTCAACGCCATCGTCCAAAGGCTTGATGGCATTAAGTGCGTTGAGTGCACTCAATGCCATAAGCTAAACGACGTTGAATGCACTGACTGCACTCAACGCCATTGTCCAAAGGCTAGATGGCGTTGAGTGCGTCGAGTGCACTCAACGCCATAAGCTGAACGGCGTTGAGTGCACTGACTGCACTCAACGCCATCGTCCAAAGGCGAGATGGCGTTGAGTGCGTTGAGTGCACTCAACGCCATAAGCTGAACGGTATTGAGTGAACTGACTGCACTCAACACCATATAACTTTGGCTGGATGGCGTTGAGTGCATCGAGTGCACTCAACGGCATAAGCTGAATGACGTTGAGTGCACTGACTGCACTCAACGCCATCTGTTTAGGCTGTATGGCGTTGAGTGAGCTGAGCTCACTCAACGCCGTCAGTTGGATGGCGTTGAGTGAGCTGAGCTCACTCAACGCCATAGGTTGGATGGCGTTGAGTGAGCTGAGCTCAATCAACGCCATTTTACTTAGAATTTTTTGGTCACTTTTGGTCTGTTTTCTTGTTCAGCTGAACCGGGATGTTTCGGGAAGTGGGCCAGGGGGTGTTAATTAGTCGTTCCTCTATTAAGACTGATGGCGAGGACCCCCCGCCATTTGTTCGTGTCGACATGGATTTCACGTTTGACCGCTGCCACTACATGTTCGTGGACATTGACGGCCGTTGCCGCAACCGTCGTCGCCACCACCGCCATCGCCGCGACATGTTCGTAAACTTTGTTGATCGTTGCCGCAACCGCCACTGCATCCGTCGCCGCTACCGTCGCCGCAACCGCCGCCGCCGCCACCGTCGCGTCAACTTGATTTAATGTTATTTCAAAATAAATGAAATAACATTAAATCCTTTCTCTTGTTTTCATTTAATAAGTTTATAAGTTTATAAATTAGAAATTATAAACTTATAAACATATTTGTCATTTTGTTATTTTATGTTGTTTTAATTTTAAGTATTAAGAAGGGCTAGGATTAGTTAGTGATGAGATGAAGGGTGAGAGAGTTTATTTCATTTGCTATATATATGTATGTGTGAGGAAGAGTTAAGCAATTGAAGAAGAATTAAAGAAACCTAATTTGCTACCTACTGTGGACAGCAGCCCCCCTCCTCTTCCATTCGGCCTGGCCAAAGTTCCAGCAGCCCGGCCTCAAGGAATCGCCACCCAGCATAGCAGCTCCGCCCCTCTTGGTGGTGCTCCCCTGCAGCCCGGTGACCTCCTACCTCCTCTGGTGTGACTCCGAAGAAGGCGGTTCGGTTCTCCCTCATCCGGTGCGACTCCGGTGAACCCCGTGGAAGAGCGATTCTTCACATTTATCATTCCTCCTCCTCCTCCTCCTCTCTCCTCTCTAATTTCAGATTTTGGGTAATGAATTTCTATCTCTAAAACTTGTGTGATTCCTCTTAATACTTTGTGAGATTGGTGGATTTCTAGAATGCTAATTTTATCCTAAATCTTGATAATTATTGCATTATATAAATCTGAAATTGTATTGTTTTCTTTCCGACTTTTCGCGGAGATTTTCGTAAGGATAGGTCGTCTTGGGCGTTTGTAAATCGGGGTTGGTTTAGCCCTTTGATTTCGGACGATTCAAGGGGATTTGGTATATCCTCGTTGAGATTTGTTTTGAGGGCTGAATTCGGAGTACTTTTGGATCGTTGCTTGAGTCCGGAACAACCTCCACATTGATATAGAAAATTCTTGGAAATGAATGCTTAGGTGTTGTGTTAGGTTATGCAATGTGTATGTGGATGTTTGTGTAGGTGTGGTTGGGAAATACCCATTTGTGAGATCGCGCCGTTACGAACAAAACTCCGCCGGAAATTCCAACTTTGCACGCACTTTACATGTTCGTAGAAATGCTTCATAGGACATTTTAAATGCACGTTAGGTGTTCGGGCAAATGTCCCTTAGGTTGTCATTTTGTTATTTCCTTTTCTAGCATCGCGCAGGGGTGGCCTACATCAATTTGGTATCAGAGGGAGGTTTGTCAATTTCTCAACTTGACAACGATCCGCTCGAACCAAGCTACCCCCACTTGCACTTAGGTACGTTTCGTTCGTTTTAAAAATTTTATTTTTAGTTATATAAAAACAAAAAAAAAAGTTTTAAGTGTTTCTTAAGTCGACTTTTTCTTTTCCGATAGTCTGCCATGGCACGCGTTGGGAGTCCCCTTCCCCCACTTTCCCCGATTGGTGCATTTCACAAGGAGATGAACCACCAATTTGACGACCTTCATGACTTATTGACACAGATTAAAGGTCAGCGTCCGACGCCCCATCCTGAACCCCCTAGGCGACAGCTTAGGACCAATGTTCCTTCCAGTACGGTTACCCCAGCGATTACAACACCACCGCCGCGCACTCCTAGGCCTGTTAGAATTCCTGATCCAACCTACGATGGGTTAGGTGGACCGCGTGTATTTTTACGTTGGGTGAGCGATATGGAGCAATATTTGGAGCGATATCACATTGGGGACCCCCACAAGCTTTCCGTTGTGAGGCTACAATTATTGGGTCGAGCTCAGACCTTCTGGCGCAATGAGGAGAGACGTTTTGGACCGTCCTTTGACGGCTCACGTGTAGGTTGGCCACTTATGAAGGATTTATTAACGGATGAGTATTACCCTTCATACTACCGTAATCAGTCATCCGATTACCTGAGTGATGCGCCGCCTAAGATTTTTCCTATATCGAACAAGCACGTCCCCCCATACTCCAGTATGAGGACGTCTCATAATTTTACTTCTCCCCACCAGGCCACTACACCCCTTTCTGATTATAAGAGTGACGATAGGCCACGCGTTAGATCTTTGTCCCAAAAGGATCTTACCATTTTGAGTACCCCTACCCCTACCGTTAGGGAGAGGGAAAAGGTTAGGACCACTGTCCCGCCACCTGTCATAGTCATTACTAGGGATGCTCCAAAACCGCGAGTTGAGCATAGGAAGATAGTTAAGAATTGCAAGGAGAGCGCTACATGTTATGCTTGTGGAGCGATTGGCCACTATGCCGTGGAGTGCCCCACTAAGCCTAGAGCTTTGGCTCTTTTAGCTTCGACGTCTGAGCCCGCCACTGAGGGCGAGGCAGATTTATCTGACGATGAGGAGAATGGATATCCTAGCGACTTGGATGATGATTCTTGGGATGATAATGATATTTCGACTTGTGAGAGTACCCCTTTAGCCACTACGTGTCATGATAGTGATGTTTCAGATCACCCTACTATTGAGTACCCTCTCGAGTCTCTGATCCCTATTTTGAGTGAGCCTCGACCTGATCTTTCTGCGGTCCGATCTGAGCTATCTGAGGAGCCCGAGATTGAGGATTTCTCAATTACTATTTTGGATGAGTTTCCTCCTGAGGGAAGGGTATCTTTGGACGATTTTTTTGATGTTTGCCCGGACGTGAGTTTCCCGGATGATTGCCCCTTGTTTGAGTCACCATTGAGTGAGATTCATTTGGATTTGGATTTAGTCCCGGGCTCGATTTTACCGACCCTCCCTCCTATTTGTGTGCCTACATTTGATATCATTTTAGGACGTGGATCCGTTAGTCATAGTCTACGCTTTTATGATATACCTACTTGGATACCCCCTACACTAGCGTTGGCCCCTCGTTTAGATGTTCTCGAGCCGATCCTAATAAATGTTGATCTTGTCACTGCACCCCTTTTTCTTGCTCATGCTTCATACGAGACGGGTCACTTCCCGAGATTTCTCCCGACGGATAGTGTTTTGTTGGTGACTATGTGTGATTTTCCTATGCTGGTGCATTTTGATTTGATGTCTTTACGATATTGCCACCAATCAAGTCACCTTGCACATCTTTTTCATTCGCCCCGACAAGAACTTCATGTATACAGGGCACCGCCTTATACCTGTGCCTTTGCTTTGCTTCACTTGCACGACTATACATGTTGGAGAGCTTCTGACTACGGAGTGATTGATCTGAGTTTAGTCTTGTCGGCCCTCGAGTGGATAGCTTCGGGTTCTGAAATGAATTTCACACGTTGGAGCGCCGATCCTTACATGATTTTCCCGGATTTCGGATTTAATGCAATTTTTTCGGATTTTTACGATGCAATCGGTTTTACGCCGTGTTTCAATTTTTCGGATTTAATTTGGCATATCTTGTTTCCACCTGAGTGGCTTTCTCCGACGTTTCTCTCTTCCACTTCAGATTCTCTTGGGTTGAGAGGTGAGATTATTTCCGTGTCGCTCTTCCAGTTGGGTTTTCTGGTTCTCGCATTGGATGGTAAGAACTGCACTGTTTTTCGTTATGCTGACACATCTGCGAGGTTTTCTGCTGTTCTTGCTCATGACAGGTTCTGTTCTATTGCGGATGCCCCGTGGATGTCCGCTCTCGCTATGCCCCCCGTGGATGTTGCTGTCTCCTGCTATTCTCTCCTTGGCCACTCATCGGTGATGAGTGATTTTGAGCGGGGGAGGATTGATGGCGAGGACCCCCCGCCATTTGTTCGTGTCGACATGGATTTCACGTTTGACCGCCGCCGCTACATGTTCGTGGACATTGATGGCCGTTGCCGCAACCGTCGTCGCCACCACCGCCATCGCCGCGACATGTTCGTAAACTTTGTTGATCATTGCCGCAACCGCCGCCGCATCCGCCGCCGCTACCGTCGCCGCAACCGCCGCCGCCGCCACCGTCGCGTCAACTTGATTTAATGTTATTTCAAAATAAATGAAATAACATTAAATCCTTTCTCTTGTTTTCATTTAATAAGTTTATAAGTTTATAAATTAGAAATTATAAACTTATAAACATATTTGTCATTTTGTTATTTTATGTTGTTTTAATTTTAATTATTAAGAAGGGCTAGGATTAGTTAGTGATGAGATGAAGGGTGAGAGAGTTTATTTCATTTGCTATATATATGTATGTGTGAGGAAGAGTTAAGCAATTGAAGAAGAATTAAAGAAACCTAATTTGCTACCTACGGTGGACAGGAGCCCCCTCCTCTTCCATTCGGCCTGGCCGAAGTTCCAGCAGCCCGGCCTCAAGGAATCGCCGCCCAGCATAGCAGCTCCGCCCCTCTTGGTGGTGCTCCCCTGCAGCCCGGTGACCTCCTACCTCCTCCGGTGTGACTCCGAAGAAGGCGGTTCGGTTCTCCCTCATCCGGTGCGACTCCGGTGAACCCCGTGGAAGAGCGATTCTTCACATTTATCATTCCTCCTCCTCCTCCTCCTCTCTCCTCTCTAATTTCAGATTTTGGGTAACGAATTTCTATCTCTAAAACTTGTGTGATTCCTCTTAATACTTTGTGAGATTGGTGGATTTCTAGAATGCTAATTTTATCCTAAATCTTGATAATTATTGCATTATATAAATCTGAAATTGTATTGTTTTCTTTCCGACTTTTCGCGGAGATTTTCGTAAGGATAGGTTGTCTTGGGCGTTTGTAAATCGGGGTTGGTTTAGCCCTTTGATTTCGGACGATTCAAGGGGATTTGGTATATCCTCGTTGAGATTTGTTTTGAGGGCTGAATTCGTACTACTTTTGGATCGTTGCTTGAGTCCGGAACAACCTCCACATTGATATAGAAAATGCTTGGAAATGAATGCTTAGGTGTTGTGTTAGGTTATGCAATGTGTATGTGGATGTTCGTGTAGGTGTGGTTGGGAAATACCCATTTGTGAGATCGCGCCGTTACGAACAAAACTCCGCCGGAAATTCCAACTTTGCACCCACTTTACATGTTCGTAGAAATGCTTCATAGGACGTTTTAAATGCACGTTAGGTGTTCGGGCAAATGTCCCTTAGGTTGTCATTTTGTTATTTCCTTTTCTAGCATCGCGCAGGGGTGGCCTACATCAAAGACCTAATTAAGTCTTATTTAAATTAATTTTGACCGGTCAAGTGGAGGAAATTCCATGTGGCCGACGGTTTTGAGAATGAACAGTCACGACCATGGCCGAGAGTCGGCTTTCATGGCCACTAATGCCGCTTGAATGCCTTGGCAACCCTTCCCCTCCTCTTTTATGGCTGGATTAAACTCCTCTAAAGAAGAGGAGGATTTTCGAGCTGTTATCTTGTTGGACAGAGCCATTACAGCCCCCACAACCATGGCCGAAAAAGCTTTAAAGGACCATTAATGGCCACTAGCAGTTAGACCTTTCCCCTCCCTCCTTTTACTGGTTTAAAAGCTTCCCTAAACCTCAAGCACTCGTTTCCACACTTTGCCGGAGGGAGACGAGGGAGTTCTGCGTACTGTTGAAGATCGCCGGCGACACCTTCACCATTAATAGCTTTCCGTCGATCTGCACGTCTCCAGCCCGCGAATAAGGTCCTCCCCTCCTCTCTCTCTCTACGGGTAGATCATAGCTTTCCTTAGGATTAAGAATCGGGCTCAACTGAGCCCAATCGGGAAGAGCTTCTCTTCCTGGCTTTTTCCCACAAGAACATAGCTCTCGAGTTTGCTGGAAAACACTTCTCCGACGGCCGTGCCGCCGCCTGGCGATGACCACCACCTCAACGGAGGTGGTGGTGGTGGTGGCCGGCCAGGGAGGAGGTTAGATGGCCGGCGTCAACATCTGGAATACGCTCCAGGTCGGGCTAATCTCAGCCCTTGGCTAGAGGAAGAAGATGACCAGTAGACGATAGATCTGCTTTAAGATTCGTGCTGTGTTAAATTATGAATTCATATTATTTCAATTTCTGTCTTGTTTACAAGTAGGTTTTAACTTAAATATTAAAAATACTTAGAGGCTAGTTCAGGAAAAATTGTTAACATTAAAATTGTAGATCTATGAGTCTACTTTATTTTAAAATTGATTTGAACCAATTTGGATTCTTGGTTAGACCACATCACTCATTTTGGTGAGATCTATACATAGGGTTGAATAGGGAATTATTTGAGTTACCCCATCAATCCAGCCATCCAAATGACTTGAAATTTTGGATGGGGTTCAATATTACCTATATCTAAAACATATCCAAAAATTAGGATTTTTGGAAAACATTTTCCTATAGTTTTTGGAAAATTTTAATAATCCTTATAAAAATGAATTAGGTGGCCTAATGACTTCCAAACCCTCCTAAATTTTGTTGAGTGGTCCCTGGGTTCATCATGAAGCTCTGTATAATTTTTCGTCTCATTTGGAGATGTTTTAGATTGTAAATGAACAAACCTAAGCTTTGCCCTATTAAGGGATTTTTAGGTCAAAAGTGCACTTTGTGATTTGGGTGGTCAAATCACCTCAACAGAGGCTGAGATTTTTACCACTGACTAGGCATGATTTCTAGCACCCCCTCCCATGAAAGATGGTGTGGATTGGGGTAGATTTTCCCTAGGACCCAAGACTAAACCCTAAGGATGGTCTTTGGTGTCTTGTGAAGGGCATGTGGTCAAATGACCTTGAAATGATTTAAAATTTGGTGGAGAGGACCCTAGGATAGTTATAGTCCTCTGGTGGAAATCGTATTGGATTTAGATGTTGGTAAACATCTCCAAACCCTTACCCTAGTTTAATGCACAAACATTGTCGTGTAAAATGGGCTATAAAAACTCATTGAACATTGATGAAACTTGGTTAGTGTAGTCATAGGGTTAGTGTGAACCTCTGGAAATTTAATTGGAAATTTTGGAACATTAATCTTCGTACTTTCTTTGTAATGCATGGGTTAACCCTACTTAATAACTTGAATATTGTGAACTCACTATCCATTGAAAAGTCATGAAAGTTTGGCAGAGGGAGTTTTAGACCATTATACTCATGTATGAATTTTATTAGTATTTTTAAATACATAATTACAGCATCTATTTCACAAGCTCATAAATTTGAAAACTTGTTAAATAATTCATTCAGAGCTCAATTCTTATTGAAAAATTATGAAACTTGATCAGTGGTGTTTATAGGTCATTAGCTTCAAATTTGCATTTTATCATAATTTTTGAAAGCTTATTTGTAATACTTGTTCCTTTAACTATAAATCTGTGATTATATTCCAAAAATTGAGGATCAATGGTTTAAACCTTGCAAAAATTTGAGATATTTGTATATAGTGTTAGATTACTTCGTAGTATTTATCATAATATTTTGGAAGCTTATACATACCTGGAAATGGTACTTCATGTTCAAGATCTCCATGTTTTAGTATTGGAATAAATTAATTAAATATAAATTAAATTAGTAAAATTATTATTTTCTGGATTTAGCCTAATTATGTCATGATAGACTCTCAGTAAATAACTTAGGCCATTTGGATGAATATTTTTAGTATTTCCCATTATTTATATCATATAACTTAGGGTGGTCTGTGTTCAGTAAAAACTGCAGGAATCATATTAGGGTGCAGAAGTGAACTAAGGAGATGGAATGTTAGTGTAATGGGCTTATAAGGGATCTGAGGAGTCATGATGAGGAGTGAGAAGTCTGGCTAGAGTTTAGAGGTGCTCGGGGACGACGAAAAATCGTCTACCCGTAGGAGAGAAAGTGTCAAATACACTAGGGTTAGAACCAATATAACTCAAGAGGGTTTGGGAATTTGGGTATTAATAATTAACAATAAGTGCCTTACGAAAGGGAATGATGGGCTTATTCTACCATCATAGTTCCTAGTGCCCTTTGAGAGCCCTTCACAGGGTATACCGGGGGCAGTCCTAGGCTAACGTAAACCGTAGGAATAATAAACTAAAAGAGCAACTAGTATAACTAGGGTTTCACATTCACACACCCCGGTAGCTAGGGAGGTTGAATAGGATTGGTTTGATTGCCATCCAGACGGTAGCTTCAGAAGGTAGATGCATGGACGTGATAGTCTGGGGAGCCGGGGGCTGGAGGGTTTGAATACAAAATAAGGTGGCGGGTCTTCGATATTTGACGGTCATTCACACCGGCATCGGTACATTGACTTGGCGGTGTGGGACACTTAGCCAAAGAAAGTCTGGTGGATATAGCCAGCATTAGTATGCGGATACTCTAGGTTGTGTTCTTCTAGGGGCGTACGGAAGGGCTAGGCCCGGTAGTGTGGATACCTGCCGAGGAGTGGGGGCCCTGACCCACTGTCTCCGTTTGCCACTAAGGAGGTTCCTGGGAGTGAAGATAGCTGCCCGAACAGGAGGAACTAAAGGTCTGTGTGTATAAAGTCATGTGCGTGAGTTGCACTTGCATGAATCATGACATAGCATATCACTACACTCATATTTGCATACAACCGACACCCCAACATATAAATCGGTATGAGACTTTTTATACGATGGGAGCCTTGCAGAAGACCCCTTAACTTATAAGTTTGTATGGGCATTCTTATAAGTTAAGGTTACTTACTTACTTACTTATCTACTTATTTCTTACCTTGTCTTTTATTACATTTGGTGCTTATTTTGCATGTTTACTTTACTACTCAGTATTTTAGAACTGCTAGAGGTACCTTTCGTACTAGCTGCTTATACAATATATATTTACTGCTTGATTAGTTCCGTCACCATCTGCTTTGCTTACTCTCCACCTTTGTAGCTTCCCTTTCCTCTTCTCCGCTCGATGCTTAAGAGCCATGGGGGGAGGGGTATGGGATGATATGGCTTATTCTTTTTGACTAATGGTTTTCGGACCACAACATTATAAGAGCTCCGGATGGGAGATAGGGACCAGCAGCCTAGGGACCAACACCAGCGGAGCACGGTGCGCATGGAGGTGGGCCAGTCTAGTTCCAGAGCACCTGTGACCAACTTAGTGAGTGTTTAATACTATCTTATAGCTTCCGCGAGTGATATATAGTGAGGATCTGATGTACTGTGCTTAAGCCCATTTTTATTTCATCTGTACTGGTCTTTTGCATTACTCTGTCTTCTTACTATATGGACTTGTTGTGATTTTTATTTACATGTGATTCTGTGGACTTGATTATATTCAGTTTATACTCACTTCTCTCTCTTTTGTGATCGAAAAGGCCGGCAAAATTGGCATTTTATAGTGGCGGCCTTCCCGAGTATCGGTGCCACCGCAAAGCGGCAATTCTGGGCATAAGACCCGGGTGGTTTAAAAAGAAAATAAAGGGGTCTTACAAGTGGTATTAGAGCAGACCTCGATCGAAAGAGAAGTAGTCCACAAAACCTTGGGCTACCCCCGTGCGAGCTTAGTTTGCGGGCAAACTTGCAGCGGAAGCAGTGGTGTGCCCATAAGGGAAATCACATATAAAGTCCAATCCTATGCCTTTCTTATATTCCTTTCATACGCTGTCTAAAGAATGGAATTTTTCCTTGTAGCCTGTGACAAACCCTACTCCACAGCAAAGGACACCTCAGGCTCCGAATGTGGTCCCACCTCCGTCGGCTCAAGCTCCGTTCCAGCAGACGGAGATGGGGCAAACAATGACGGCCATTCTGGAGGCCTTAGAGCTCAGCAAGCCCCGACTCCACAACTAAACCTTGTGGAAAACTAGATGAGTGTCTTTCGGGGACTTTCCCCTCCATTCTACCTGGGGACGGAGTCGGCAGTACGCACGGAGGAATGGTTGGATACCATCTATGAGATGCTTGCGGGGATTCGATGCCCCACTGAGGAGACGGTTGCTTTGACAGTCTCCTGCCTGGAGTCACATGGGAAGAGGTGGTGGAAGTCACAGCTGGACACCACCTTTGCGGGTATGAATTACACAGATATTACTTGGGAAGAGTTAAGAGCAGCACTCCTGGGACATTTCATACCTCAGCCGGCGAGGGAAGAGCTGGTGGATAGGTTCCTGCGGTTGAGACAGGGGAACAGGATAGTGCTGGAGTATTATCAGGAGTTTACTTATCTAGCCCGCTATGCGGACGCTTATCAGTTGGACGACGCTGGCTATGCCAGGAGGTTTTACAAGGGACTGCAAGACGACATTAGACAGGCCCTCCACTTCATCTTAGAGGGGAGATTTGCCAGGATTCTAGAGATGGCCAAAAGGAGAGAAGCGGATCAGCTTACAGTCAAGAGCCGGAAGAGACTGGCTGACGATGCAGTGATTGGAGGGCGTAGAGACCGTCCTCAAGGCCAGGTTATTGGGGAGAGAAGGAACATGGATAAAACTCGTCAGGAGATTGGGTGGGAGCAGGGGAGTCAGGGAGTAATGGCTCCCCAGCCTTTATAGATGCTGGAGATGCCAAGGACAGCAGAGCAGGCACCGGTATGCTATGAGTGCAATCAGCCGGGGCATATCAAGAGGAATTATCCTATGAGGCGAGCACCCCCACCAGCACTTCAGGGCGCCCCACCTCCCCGACAGTTTGGCGGTCGAGGACACGATCGAGGATGAGGATATTAGGGCCTAGGCCACAGGCCAGAGAGGGAGCAGGTGTATGCTCTAGACCTGACACAGCCCCGGAACCCAGAGCATGTTATCGCAGGTATGGTAGTACATTTAAATTTTTCTTTCCCTTCCTAGGAACTAGTTGTCTTAGACATAGCCTAGCAGGAAATTAAGAGAAGACAAACTATAACCAGAATACAAAGACACTTAATTACCTACGGCATAATTTTCATCAGTGACAAGCCCGCTCACATGCTCTTCGACACCGGTACTTCACACTCATTTGTGTCGAAAGATTTCATGAAAGGACTAGCAGGCGTGGTGCGGTTCACCGGAAATATAATGAGGGTGCGCCTACCCAATGGATCAGAGCTAATGACCTCTACTTATTGAAATATGGAGGAGGAGATCGGCGGGAAGGCATTTGAGGCACCAACGACGATCCTGAGGATTCCAGACTACGATCTTATTCTGGGCATGACATGGCTGTACTAGAATAATGCCAAGATTGACTGCTTGGCGAAGAGGATAACCGTGAGGCACGGGGACTCCTTCATTGTTATCGAAGGTATTCTACCAGCCCCCTACATGTTAGTATCATCTGTGCAGGCCATCAAGGCCCACCTGCAGGGGGAGGAGGTTTATCAGGTTCTTTTTGAGGCGGTCATGGCCAAGGACTCAATATAAGATATTCCAGTAGTGCGAGACTTTGCCGATGTATTTTCGGAGAAGCTACCAGGGCTACCCCCGCACCGAGAGAAGGACTTCCAGATTCAGCTCGTACCGGGGGCTAAGCCATTAGTCAGAGCTCCCTATCGAATGGCCCCAAAGGAGTTGGTGGAATTCCGAAGCCAGCTTCAGAAGTTAGTGGAGGCAGGGTTTGTCTGGCCTAGCTCTTCACCATGAGGAGCTCTGGTGTTATTCGTCAAGAAGAAGGACGGAACTCTTCGGCTGTGTATAGATTACCGGGCCCTAAACAGGTTGACGGTTCAGAATACTTATCCCTTGCCGAGGATAGATGAGCTATTTGACCAGCTGGAGGGAGCCCATTGGTTCTCAAAGTTGGATCTGAGATCGGGGTACTACCAGCTTTGTATTCGGGAGGAGGACATCCCGAAGACAGCCTTCAGCAGTAGGTATGGATTGTACGAGTTTACCGTGATGCCTTTTGGGCTCACGAATGCACCCTCCGCATTCATGACCTTGATGAACCGAGTGTTCGAAGAGTATCTGGATGTCTTCATTATTGTATTCATCGACGACATCCTTATCTATTCGAGGTCAGAGGAGGAGCACGCGAGTCATCTTGCTTGACTTTGGAGAAGCTCCGAGAGCATAAGATGTATGCCAAGTACAGCAAATGCCAGTTCTGGCTAAAGGAGGTGGCCTTTTTGGGCCATGTCATCAGTGGAGCAGGTTTGGCAGTAGATCCGGTGAAGGTCCAGGGAGTACGTGATTGGCCACCACTAAAGACAGCCTCAGATGTTCGAAATTTCTTAGGACTTGCCGGTTATTACGGGAAGTTCATAAATGGGTTCTCTTAGATTGCCCTCTCTCTTACATCTCTGACGAAGAAGGAGTCTCCTTTTATCTGGACGCCATGATGCGAGTCTGCTTTTAAGGAGCTGAAGGATCGTCTTACCTCGGCTCCCATCCTTGCTCTTCCTTCAGGGAAGGATGGATTCAAGGTGTACACTGATGCTTCCTATCAAGGGATGGGTTTCGTTCTGATGCAGAACAGGCACGTAATAACTAACGCCCCCTTTCAGCTGAAGAAGCATGAGAAGAATTACCCCGTGCACGATTTGGAGATGGGGGCAGTTGTTTTTGCTCTTAAGATCTAGCGACACTACCTCTACGGAGTTCACTGCGACATCTTCTCAGACCACAAGAACTTGAAATACGTAGATACACAAAAGTAGTTAAACATCAGGTAGAGACGTTGGGTGGAGTTTCTATCGGACTACCAGTATACCATGCACTACCATCCCGGGAAGGCAAACGTGGTCGCAGACGCTTTGAGCCGGAGAGCGAGTACGTCAAGAGTAGGCCCGCAGCTGATGGCCTTGGAGTTGGTTAAGTCATTCGAGGAGATGCATATATCACTAGTGTCTGAGGATGAACTGGAGTTATACAAGGAGTACCTGGGATCGATGGTTACCACTGATGATATTCGGGACTGTATCAGAGATGGGCAAAAGTTGGATGTGAGAGCTGAGCCGATATTCAGAGCCTTGGAAGAAGGCACAACAGGAGATTACTCCTTGAGGGATGGGCTCCTGTGTTTCAGAGGCAGGGTCTACATACCGGCAGGATGCCAGATCCGGGAGGACATTATGATGGAAGCTCACTGCAGTCGATACTCGATGCACCCTGGGATCACCAAGATGGTAAAAGATTTAAAGAGGATGATGTACTGGCCGGGTATGAAGAAGGACATTACGTACTTTGTGGCGCACTGCGAGGCCTGCCAACTCGTAAAGGCAGAGTGTAGGAATCCGGCTGGCTTGTTGCATCCACTTCCGGTGCCGGAGTGGAAATTTGAGGATATAGCCATGGACTTCATACATGGGCTACCTCGATCCCGTGCGGGAAATGACTCGATCTGGGTGATAGTGGATAGGCTAACGAAGGTGGCCAGATTCATTCTAGTGGCAAAGGATGCTCCGATTGGTGTATTAGTACGGAGGTTCATTGAGTAGTTTGTGCGTTATCATGGGGTTCCCAAGACTATCATTTCGGATCGGGATGGGAGGTTTACATCCAGGGAGTGGAGGCCAGTTCAGGCTCATCTGGGTTCGCGGTTGACATTCAGCACAGCCTTTCATCCTCAAACTAATGGGTAGACGGAGCGTACCAATCGTACATTGGAAGATCTTTTGCGCCTGTGTATTTTGGATCTCGGCGAGCCTTGGGAGAGATTGCTACCACTGGTCGAGTTTTCATACAACAACGTCCATCAGACCAGCATAGGCATGGCTCCATATGAGGCATTGTATGGATGTAGGTGCAGGACCCCACTATCATGGTTCAAGATAAGGATCTGCAGGCACTAGGCTCGGAATTTGTGGGCGATACTGATGCTCAGATTAGATTAATCCGGGACAGGATGTTGGAAGCCTAGAGCAGGCAGGCCAAATATTATGATGTGAGGAATCGTCAGGTGGAGTTCTAGGTGGGGGACCGAGTTTTCTTAAAGATATGACCGATGCACGGAGTCTCGCGGGTTTGCGGGCGGAAGAAGCTCAGCCCGAGGTATATGGGGCCTTACAGGATCCTGGAGAGGATCGGCCCCTTGGCTTATAGACTGGAGCTACCGCCAGAGCTAGTGGATTGCATGACGTCTTCCACGTCTCCTCACTATGGAGAGCTCTGCTATGCCCTGAGCAGCTGATTTCCACAGCAGACAGTCCGGTGGCCTCGGATCGATAAGTCAACTTGGAGCCGATCAGGATCGATGACACGACTTTGCGGGTATTGCGACGTAAGAAGGTTCCATTAGTCAAAGTTCTATGGAGCAATCATGGGCAGGAGGAGCATACATGGGAGCTACAGGACCTGATACAACAAAAGTATTCGGAACTCTTCGAGTCAGGTATGCCTTAAACCGTAGGGATGTTACAATTTCTTCTATTTCAGTAGAAACCCCGTAGGCTTAACCTTAATTTCGGGGACGAAATTTTTACTTTTGTATATTGGGATTTGTAACATCCAATTTCCGACCAGACCCCTAGGAGAGGTTTTGTCATAACCAAGTTATAACAAAACCCTAGGAGGCCAAGTGACCCGGGCTCAAGGTGAAAATCACCTTGGTATTCTAATAGTAGGTCAGAAATTTACTTAAAATAGGATTTGGGCTCGGGCGTTGAGTGCGTCGAGTGCACTCAATGCCAAAGGCTGGATGGCGTTGAGTGCGTCGAGTGCACTTAACGCCATAAGCTAAACTGCTTTGAGTGCACTGACTGCATTCAACGCCATCGTCCAAAGGCTGGATGGCGTTGAGTGCATCGAGTGCACTCAACGCCATAAGCTGAACGGCATTGAGTGCACTGACTGCACTCAACGCTATCGTCCAAAAGCTGGATGGCGTTGAGTACGTCGAGTGCACTCAATGCCATAAGCTGAACGACATTGAGTGCACTTACTGCACTCAATGCCATCGTCCAAAGGCGGGATGGCGTTGAGTGCGTTGAGTGCACTCAACGCCATAAGCTGAAGGGCATTAAGTGCACTGACAGCACTCAACGCCATCTTACTTAGGCTGGATCGCATTTAGTGCATCGAGTGCACTTAACGCCATAAGCTGAACGACGTTGAGTGTACTGACTGCACTCACTGCCATCTTGTTTGGGCTGTATGGCGTTGAGTGAGCTTAGCTCACTCAACACTGTCGGCTGGATGGCGTTGAGTGAGCTCAGCTCACTCAACGCTGTCGGCTGGATGGCGTTGAGTGAGCTGAGCTCACTCAACGCCGTAGGCTGGATGGCATTGAGTGAGCTGAGCTCACTCAACGCCACTTTACTTAGAATTTTTCGGTCGCTTTTGGTCTGTTTGCTGGTTCAGCTGAACCGGGCCGTTTCGGGAAGTGGGCCAGGTGGTGTTAATTAGTCGTTCCTCTATTAAGACCTAATTAAGTCTTATTTAAATTAATTTTGACCAGTCAAGTGGAGGAAATTCCACGTGGCCGACGGTTATGAGAATGAACAGTCACGGCCATGGCCGAGAGTCGGCTTTCATGGCCACTAATGACGCTTGAATGCCTTGGCAACCCTTCCCCTCCTCTTTTATGGCTGGATTCAACTCCTCTAGGGAAGAGGAGGAGTTTCTAGCCGTTATCTTGCTGGACAGAGCCGTTTACAGCCCCCACCACCATGGCCGAAAAAGCTTTAAAGGACCATTAATGGCCACCAGTAGTTAGACCTTTCCCCTCCCTCCTTTTACTGGTTTAAAATCTTCCCTAGACCTCAAGCACTCGTTTCCACACTTTTCCTCAGGGAGATGAGGGAGTTCTGCGTGCTGTTGAAGACCGCCGATGACACCTTCACCATTAATGGCTTTCCGTCGATCTGCATGCCTCCAGCCCGTGAATAAGGTCCTCCCATCCTCTCTCTCTATGGGTAGATCATAGCTTTCCTTAGGATTAAGAATCGGGCTCAACTGAGCCCAATCGGGAAGAGCTTCTCTTCCTGGCTTTTTACCGCAAGAACATAGCTCTCGAGTTCGCCAGAAAACACCTCTCCTGCGGCCGTGCCGCCGCCCGACGATGGCCACCACCTCAACGGAAGTGGTGGTGGTGGTGGCCGGCCAGGGAGGAGGTTGAATGGCCGGCAACAGCATCTGGAATGCGCTCCAGGTCGGGCTAATCTCAGCCCTTGGCTAGAGGAAGAAGATGACCAGTAGACGATAGATATGCTTTAAGATTCGTGCTGGGTTAAATTATTAATTCATATTATTTCAATTTTTGTCCTGTTTATAGGTAGGTTTTAAATTAAATATTAAAAATACTTAGAGGCTAGATCAGGAAAAATTGTTAACATTAAAATTGTAGATCTATGAGTCTACTTTATTTTAAAATTTATTTGAACCAATTCGGAGTCTTGGTTAGAGCACATCATTCATTTTGGTGAGATCTATACATAGGGTTGAACAGAGATTGATTTGAGTTCCACCATCAATCCAGCCATCCAAATGACTTGATTTTTTGGATGGGGTTCAATATTACCTATATCTAGAACTTATCTAAAAATGAGGATTTTTGGAAAATATTTTCCTATAGTTTTTGGAAAATTTTAATAATCATTATATAAATTAATTAGGTGGCCTAATGACTTCCAAACCCTCCTAAATTTTGGTGAGTGGTCCGTGGGTTCATCATGAGGCTCTGTATAATTTTTCGTATCATTTGGAGATGTTTTAGATTGGAAATGAACAAACCTAAGCTTTGCCCTATTAAGGGGTTTTTAGGTCAAAAGTGCACTTTGTGATTTGGGTGGTCAAATCACCTCAACAGAGGCTGAGATTTTGACCACTGACTAGGCATGATTTCTAGCACCCCCCCATTTAAGATGGTGTGGATTGGGGTAGATTTTCCCTAGGACCCAAGACCAAACCCTAAGGATGGTCTTTGGTGTCTTGTGAAGGGCATGTGGTCAAATGACCTTTAAATGATTTGAAATTTTGTGGAGAGAACCCTAGGATAGTTATAGTCCTCTGGTGGAAATCGTATTGGATTTAGATGTTGGTAAACATCTCCAAACCCTAACCTTAGTTTAGGGCACAAACCTTGTCGTGGTAAAATGGGCTATTAAAACTCATTGAACAGTGCTGAAACTTGGGTAGTGTAGTCATAGGGTTAGTATGAACCTCTGGAAATTTAATTGGGAATTTTGGAACATTAATCTTAGTACTTCCTTTGTAATGCATGGGTTAACCCTACTTAATTACTTGGATATTGTGAACTCACTGTCCATTGGAAAGTCATGAAAGTTAGGCAGAGGGAGTTTTAGACCATTATACTCAAGTTTAAATTTTATTAGAATTTTTAAATACATAATTACATTATCTATTTCACAAGCTCATAAATTTTAAAACTTGTTAAATAATTCATTCAGAGCTCATTTCTTATTGAAAAATTATGAAACTTAATCAGTGGTGTTTATAGGTCACTAGGTTCACACTTGCATTTTATCATAATATTTGGAAGCTTGTAATACTTGTTCCTTTAACTATAAATCTGTGATTATATTCCAAAAATTGAGGATCAATGGTTTAAACCTTGCAAAAATTCGGGAGATTTGTATATACTGTTAGATTGTTGCCTAGTATTTATCATAATTTTGTGGAAGCTTATAAATACTTGGAAAAGGTACTTCATGTTCAAGATCTCCATGTTTTAGTATTGGAAGAAATTAATTAAATATAAATTAAATTAGGAAAACTATAATTTTCTTGATTTAGCCTAATTATGTCATGATAGACTCCGAGTAAATAACTTAGGCCATTTGGATGAATATTTTGACTACTTCCCATTATTTACATCATATAACTTAGGGTGGTCTGCGTTCAATAAAAACTGCAGGAATCATATTAGGGTGCATAAGTGAACTAAAGAGTTTGAATATAAGTGTAATGGGCTGATAAGGGATATGAGTAGTCATGATTAGGAGTGAGAAGTTTGGCTAGAGTTTAGAGGTGCTCGGGGACGACGAAACATCGTCTACCCGTAAGAGAGAAAGTGTCAAATACACTAGGGTTAGAACTAATATAACTCAAGAGGGATTGGGAATTTGGATATTAACCAATAACAATAAGTGCCTTGTGAAAGGGAATGATGGGCTTCAGCTACCATCATAGTTCCTAGAGCCCTTTGAGAGGCCTTCACGGGGTATACCGTGGGCAGTCCTGTGCTAACGTAAACCGTAGGAATAATAAACTAAAAGAGCAACTAGTATAACTAGGGTTTCACATTCACACACCCCGATAGCTAGGGTGGTTGAATAGGATTGGTTTGATTGCCATCCGGACAGTAGCTTCAAAAGGTAGATGCACAGACGAGATAGTCCGGGGAGCCGGGGGCTCGAGGGTTTGAATACGGAATAAGGTGGCGGTTCTTCGATATTTGATGGTCATTCACACCGACATCGGTACGTTGACTCGGCGGTGTGGGACACTTAGCCAAAGAAAGTTTGGTGGATATAGCCAGTATTAGTATGCAGATACTCTAGGTTGTGTTCTTCTAGGGGCGTACGGAAGGGCTAGGCCCGATAGTGTGGATACCCGCCTAGGAGTGGGGGGCCCGACCCACTGTCTCTCTTTGCCATTATGGAGGTTCCTGAGAGTGAGGCTAGCTGCCCGAACAGGGGGAACTAAAGGTCTGTGCGCATATAGTCGTGTGCGTGAGTTGCACTTGCATGAATCATGGAATAACATATCACTACACTCATATTTGCATACAACCGACACCCCAACGTATAAATCAGTATGAGACTTTTTATACGATGGGAGCCTTGCAGAAGACTCCTTAACTTATAAGTTTGTATGAGTATTCATATAAGTTAAGGTTACTTACTTACTTATCTACTTATTTCTTACCTTGTCTTTTATTACATTTGCTGCTTATTTTACATGTTTACTTTACTGCTCACTATTTTAGAACTGCTAGAGGTATCTTTCGTACTAGCTGCTTATACAATATATATTTACTGCTAGATTAGTTCAACTGCCATTTGCTTTGCTTACTCTCTACCTTTGTTGCTTCCCTTTCCTCGTCTCTGCTCGGTGCTTAGGAGCCGTGGGGGTAGGGGTAGGGGATGATAGGGCTTAGTCATTATGACAAATGGTTTTCAGACCACAACATTACAAGAGCTCCAGATGGGAGACAGGGAACAGCAGCCCAGGGACCAGTACCAGCGGAGTACGATGTAACGCCCCGTCTTTTCAGCGATTATTTTATTCTCGTTTGGCGTTACGATGACGCGTTTCCGTGGCTTGTGCCATGTGTGGAGTATGGTTTAGCTCCTTAGAACTGAGTGCCCTGTTTGGTAGCCTGTTGGCAAGATCTCCCTAGCAAACCGAGTCGTTTTGGTGACCCGGTGTGGCCTCTCGGGGGGATGTTTGTGTTTGGCTTTGTTTGGGCATAACTCGAGTTCTGTTCGTCGAAAGTTAATTTCGACTTCGCCGTTGTGTTCGTAGCGTGGGTATTTAGCTATGGTGCGAATTTCGTCGAATTCCGAGGTGAATCGGTTTTCGCGTTGATTTGGTGCTTTATGTAATTTTGTAATTAATAATATAATTATATAATTATATATATATATATAGTATTAGAATGAAAGCCATCATCTTCCTCACGATAGAAACCGCCGGTCCTGTACGAGGAAACGGAGTAACCGCCTACCTTGCCTTCGAACGTCGATTCCCGGAGCGTTTGTGGACGGAATTCGATTCCGAGAGTGGATTCGGATTGCTCTCGTCGAGACCTTCATTCCTGCGGTAAGAAATTCGATTTTCGTGGAGTTTTGGAAGGATTGGAATTTTCAGTTTTGGAAGTTTTCCGCCATTAATGGCCGAGTCTTTGTTCTAGGTGTTGCGGCCGTCTTGATCCGTGCGAAGAGGAGGAAAGCAGTCCAAAGCTTCGCTGAGATTTGAGGCAAGTGGTATTCTTGCCCTTGCCAAGTGTTTTCTTTGATTTTATTTGCTGAAATTGAACTCCCGGTTAGCCCAGGTTAGAGGCCTTGTTGTTCTCGTTTTCTTGCTAACTATAGGGCTTAGTTCTTCCTACTGAAACCCCCCCTATGTTGTGATGTTTGGGATCCAAATTGTCGGCGTGAAGCCGTTGTTTTCCTTTAATTTTTGATTGATGCTCTGGTTCGGGCGTAGCCGAGAGGGAGAGTTAGGAGGGGGGTGTGGTTGCCAATTTCCTTCGTTATGGTATTATTCGAATGGTTAGGCATAGTTTATATGGTAGTAGCGTGAGACGTGATAGTTGTCTACTGCTTCTGCAGTGGCGTGAGTCGTGTGCGTGTTCCGGTGTCGTTCGGAAAATTCCAAACGGTACAGGTTTGCCGCGCACGGTCATTAACCTTTAGGGCGCACGACCACTGGTCGTGTGCCTCTGTTCGTGCGCGTATATATTTCAGTTTCCAAAGTTCTGTCTCGGGCAATCGCACGAGCACTGGCAACAGTGCGCACGACCACTGATCGTGCGACGCTGATCGTGCGCAGTTGCTAGGTTTTCTGTCAGGTTTTCCAGGTTCGTTTCGCACGATCATCAGCCGATGAGTGCGCACGACCACTGATCGTGCGTCACTGATCGTGCGCTTTGTATATTTTCTTTTGATAGGCGAATTTAGATGGTTTCGAGTGCGGGAGTTTAGATACTCAAGTGGCAGGCAATTACTTGAGTTCTGGATCTTCTGCCTTGGTCGTTCGACTGTCGTCGAGCTCCGTTTTCTTTAGTGGGCTTGTGGGTAGTGGTATAATTTTGGCGGCGAGTGAGGCTAGCTCACTCAAGGCCAAAGTTTAGGTAGGCACTGAGTGCATTTCACTCAACGCCTAGTCGTGTTGGTTTATTTCAACACTCTTCCTTTACCTTGTATTTCGTTTCCGAGTGGATTTTTCCAGTTGTATTTCTGGGTTTTCCTTGTCGGCCGTTTTCTTTACTTTCCTAAAGGCCGAATCGTGGGTCGTGGATAGTAGTGGTGGTTGTAGCTCTTTATGGGGGTGGAGTTGGGTGATATAGCCAAGGCCACCCATGGATTTCTTTCTCTAGGTACGGGCTGGGCATGTCGGGTGGAAGGTCCCTTGTGTTTTCACGTGTTGACCCTCGAGCTTTTGACTTGGACATGGTGGATTGGGGGACTGCGTTTGCCTTCGATCCGGTTCCTCGTTGTTGTTTTTGCTACTATCACTTCCCGCAGTTTAGGGTGTTAGAAGTTTCTTCTTTGGTAGTGTTGCAGCATTCTGGCTCTTGGTAGTCTAGTAGGCCCTGCAGGATGTTGTTCCTGGGCTGGGTCGTTGCTGTTTCTTTGCACGATGTGCATTTCTTGTTGTCCTGTTTTGGACAGTTGTGACTCTTTCTACTGCATGTTTTCTGTTATTTTGTCCTTTTGGTTGACTCTTTCATGCAGTTTTACCTTGATTTTTGCTTGCTGAGGTATTCTGTTTTCTTTTGGAATACCCCAGGTTCTGAGCTGTAGCCAGTCTGGTGGCTAGTTGGAGGTGTTGTTGTTGGTGGACTCCTGGACTTTGGAGTTTCGTTTACCTTGTTTGTGAGGTTGTTTTCAGTACTTTCTTACAGACATATATGTGTGCTGGTGGGTTCGTGTCAGGTTGTTGGCGCCCACTAGTAGTTTTTACCTTGTACTAGATATATACTATTGCTGCTACCATTTATTTTTCTGGAGATAGTCTACTTGCTTTGAGAAGGTTTTATGCTAGGTTGCTAGTTATTTTTAAACTATAAATACTATTATAAATGAAGCTCATGATCAGCATGTTTTTATAAACTTAATCACTATATTCCAAATCACGTACGAAAACCGTCTTCTTATATATATTATATAAACTAAGTGTAGTGTCTTGCATAGCATGAGTGGTTCTCTTGGGACCCTTATGCGCTCTTTAGGGTGTAAAACCTAATTAAAGTAATTTTCCGCAGCGTTTAAATATAGTTTTCTTTTTGTGGACTAGATGATCCACTGAGCCGAGGGATACGGACTCTAAACATAACTGATTTTCTATTCATTAAGCACATGATTTTCTTGCATAAAGATTGTAGTTGGATTTGCCTGAGCGTCAGCAGTTATCCCCTGCTTGACGTGGCATCATGACGCGTGTTTTCTCTTACTCTGATAATTCTTAATTCGGAGAAAATGCGGGTTGTGACAGTTGGTATCAGAGGGAGGTTGCTTGACAAGTTAGTTGGGCAACCTTCCTTGGATGCTGTTAGTAGTTCAGCATCATGTCATTCACACACCGATATGTCATCAACACGTCTTGGCAAAAGCACGAACACTACACTCATAGCATAACATGAAGTATACGGGGCATATTATGTAGTATGGGATGCATAATATGTGTTCGTATATGGATCCACCATAGGGGCTACATGTGAGGGTTATGTAGTATGGGATGCATAACCTCACCACATGACTGCGACTAGCACGTTTCTTTTTCGTTGCATGGAAATGTTATGTAGTATGGGATGCATAACATTTTCATGTGTACGCCGCTCATATCATGCATTAGGGCCTTCTTTTTAGAATGCATAGCACAATCATGCATATCATATCATTGCATAAGCACAACGCGCCGAGCTAAAGATTTGCAGGATGACATATGTACACACATAAGTTTTCAAACTAACATAAGTTCATGCATCCGATCTAGGCACAAGAGTTAGTGAGGTGGTGGTTAACCATCCTAGGTTAGGGCATATCATCTAATTATTGTGAAGAAGATAAACTCTCAGAGCAAGTTAGCAGCTTTAAGTCTATATCTACATATGTATTGTCTGTACTGGTAGTCGGTTCTAGTCGTGGGGTTTGGTTCTGATTTGCGTTGTATTGATTTTTTAGGATGGCTAGGCGTCCTGCGACCCGATCGACTCCCCTGTCTGAGGGTGAATCTTCTGGAGCTCAGAACGATGCGGTGATCGAGGGTCTGCGTCAGAGTAGCGAAGCTATGGGGAGGCAGTTGGAGGAACTGCAAGCCCAGATTCAGTCTTTGGTGGCAGTTGTGGCAGGGCAGGCTCAGGGTGCGCAAGTTCCTGCAGGGGGGTTAGCTGTTCCTCCTCCTCCTACACCCTTGAGGCCTCCAGTGGTGGTGCCAGCAGAGATGGCCTTCATCTCGCAGTTTCAGAGGCTGAGCCCTCCCACTTATGATGGGAAGGCAGATTTCATGGTGATAGACGATTGGCTGATCTCCATGGAGGAGATGTTCTCGTACTCAGGGATTTCAGATGATCAGAGGGTGATGATAGCCGCCTATCAGCTTAAAGGTTTGGCTAAGAGTTGGTGGCTGAGAGAGAAGGAGAGCCTGGTAGTCGGATGCTCTTGGGAAGTGTTCAGGGAGATGCTATTGAGGAAGTTCTTACCCTCGGTCGAGCGTGACTGCCTCATGAATGATTTCCTCTATCTGAAGCAAAGGCAGCTCACGGTGGGTGAGTATGAGATAGAGTTTAGTAAGTTGAGCCGTTTTGCCCCTGGATTGGTCAGCGTTGAGGCTGATCGAGTTAAGCGATTCCTCGGTGGTTTGAGGAGTGAGGTGCAGTAGTTGGCCAGTGCTTATGGGTCAGTGACTTATGCTGGAGTTGTAGAGGCTGCTCTTAAGGTTGAGGCCATTGAGACGGCGAAGAGCAGAGGCCAGCAGTTGAGGAAGGATAAGAGGAAGTTGGTAGAGGAGAAGAAACCCCTGGTACCCGATGCTGTTCCGGGAAAGAGGAGCAGGGTGGTGTGCAGTTTTTGTGGCCGGTCAGGCCATCCTGTTGAGAGGTGTTTCAAGAAGGCGGCAGCTCAGAAGAAGGAGCAGGTTCATGCTATTCAGGGTGCTCCTGGGAGAGATGTCTCCTGTTCAGTTTGCAAGCGATCCGGGCATGATGCAGCCCAGTGTTGGTCCAGGGTTAGAGTCTGCTATCAGTGTGGGCAGAAGGGTCACGTTAAGTCGAGGTGTCCTCAGGTACAGTCAGCTCTTCCTACAGTTCCATTGCAGGCATTACCTCCACCTCAGCATGTGGACAAGGGAAAAGGGAAGCTGAACGTGATTTCTTCGGAGGAGGCTCAGACTTCGACCCAGGTGATCTCAGGTTAGTAGTTGGTTGTTTTTCTTTCTAGCCTGGTAGTTTAGTTGCTAGATTGTTTGCGGTACTGTTGTGCTAGTTCCTTAGCTTTGTGCGTTCCTATAGGGAAATTTAAGGTGAAGAACCGCTGGGCGCGTGTCCTGTTTGACTCCGGCGCTACCCACTCGTTCGTGGCTAGAGCCTTTGTGGAGCGTCATCGGTTGTCTCTAGATCGTGTTCGGGATTCCTTCCGTGTCAAGTTTCCCTCTGGTGAATCTGTGTTGTCAGATTTGGGTATTTTGGATTGCCCGGTTTTGTTGGGGGATTTTCTTGCGAAGGCGGATCTGAAGATGATTGATCTAGAGGACTTCGATGTCATTTTGGGCATGGACTGGCTCTCTCGGTATGATGCGGTCATTCAGTGCAAGGGAAAGCGCTTGGACTTCATCAGGGACGACGGTCAGCCCGGCAGCGTGTATGCTGATCCGTGTCAGGATTCTCCTGTTCTCTCTGCGGTATGTGTTCAGAGATTGTTTCTTTCTGATTGTTGTGTTTGTTTAGTCTCGGTGGTTGGAACCGTTGTTAGCGTGCCACGCTTGGAGGAGATTCCTATTGTTCCTGGTTTCGCCGATGTTTTTCCTGATGATCTTCCTGGTATCCCTCCTGAGCGGGATGTGGAGTTTGTTATTGATTTGGAGCCGGGTACGCGTCCTATTGCTAAGGCGCCGTACCGGATGGCCCCTCGTGAGCTAGAGGAGTTGTGAATTCAGTTAGATGAGTTGTTGGCTAAAGGTTTTATCAGGCAGAGTTCGTCGCCTTGGGGTGCTCCTGTTTTGTTCGTAAAGAAGAAAGATGGGTCGATGCAGCTTTGCATCGAATATAGAGAGTTGAACAAGGTCACTATCAAGAACAGGTACCCTCTGCCGAGGATCGATGATTTATTTGACCAGTTGCGTGGTAGCACGGTGTTCTCCAAGATCGATCTTCGTTCGGGCTATCATCAGCTCAGGATCTGTGAGGCAGATATTCCACGGACTGCGTTTAGGTCGAGGCATGGGCACTTTGAGTTTCTGGTGATGTCGTTTGGTCTGACCAACGCACCATCAGCCTTCATGGATATGATGAACATGGTGTTCAAGGATTTCCTAGACAAGTTCGTTGTGGTCTTCATTGATGACGTGTTGGTTTATTCTCGCAGTGCTGAGGAGCACGAGCAGCATTTGCGTTTGGTCCTATCAGAGTTGAGGAACCACAAGTTATTCGCCAAGTTGAGCAAGTGCGAATTTTGGTTGCCTCAGGTTTCTTTTCTAGGCCATGTGGTGAACAAGGATGGGATCTCGGTTGACCCAGAAAAGATTGCAGCAGTGACGGATTGGAGTAGGCCGAATACTCCTAAGGAGATCAGAAGTTTCTTAGGGTTGGCTGGCTATTACAGGAGATTCGTGGAGGGTTTCTCTTCTCTAGCCGCACCGTTGACCAAGCTGACTCAGAAGAATGTGGCTTTTGTTTGGAGCGAGAAGTGCGAAGAAGCTTTTCAGGAGTTAAAGAGGAGATTGTGTACTGCTCCCGTTCTGACCCTTCCTACTGAGGGCGTGGATTATGATGTGTATGTAGATGCTTCGCATATAGGTCTGGGATGCGTATTAATGCAGGATGGAAAAGTAATTGCTTATGGGTCAAGGCAGTTGAAAACTCATGAGCGGAATTATCCTACGCATGACCTTGAGTTTGCAGCGGTTATCTATGCGTTGAAGTTGTGGAGGCACTTACTTTATGGGGCTCAGTGCAAGATTTTTACTGACCATAAGAGCCTGAAGTACGTGTTCACGCAGAAGGAGTTGAATCTGCGTCAGTGGCGGTGGCTTGAGTATGTGGCGGATTATGATGTGGAAATCCAGTATCATCCGGGCAAGGCCAATGTGGTGGCCGACGCCCTGAGCCGAAAGACGGGAAAGATCTTTAACCTCTCCGGCGATCGATTAGTTGAGGAGTTCCTCCTTATGGATATTTCAGTGGGATGCTGTAGTTTACAGAGTAGCTTATCAGTGGAAGAGCCGTCCTGGATTTCTTTGACTAGATTGCATCAGAAGGACGATCCGGATCTGTTGCACCTTTTTACCAGGACAGAGAAGGGAGAGTTGCCAGATTTCTCTATTGATGATGCGGGTACTTTGAAGTACCGCGGCAGGATTTGCGTTCCTGCTGTTGGGGACATTAAGAGTATGATTTGCAGTGAGGCTCATGGTTCCAGCGTTGCCTATCATCCAGGATCTACGAAGATGTACCGTGACTTAAAGCAAATTGCTTGGTGGTATGGTATGAAAGGAGATATAGCCCGATATGTTGCTGAGTGTCACACTTGCAAGCGTGTGAAGGCCGATCATGGAAGGCCTGGTGGTAAATTGACTCCGCTAGAGATCCATACTTGGAAGTGGGAGAGTATATCTATGGACTTCATTACGGGTTTGCCAAAATCCCCGAGAGGATTTGATTCTGTTTGGGTTATAGTGGATAGATTGACGAAGTGTGCTCACTTCGTGCCTTATAAGATTGATTACCCGATGAAGAAGATAGCAGAGTTGTACTTGAATGAAGTCATCCGACTCCACGGTGTGCCGGTTAGCATCATTTCTGATCGAGACTCCCGGTTTACTTCTCGTTTTTGGCAGAGTCTGCAGGAGGGTTTGGGTACGGATCTGAGGTATTCTACTGCGTACCACCCTCAGACCAATGGGCAGACAGAGCGGGTCATTCAGATTGTTGAGGATATGATCCGGTGCTATATTTTAGACCACGGTGGAGCGTGGGATGAGCGTCTGCGACTCATGGAATTTGCTTACAATAACAGTTATCAGGAAAGCTTGCAGATGGCTCCGTTCGAAGCCTTGTATGGGAGGCGCTGTAGGACTCCGTTGTTTTGGGCTGAGGCTGGTGAGAAGCCTTTGTTGGGTCCTGATGCTCTAGAAGAGATGGAAGTCGCCGTGAAGCTTATTCGGGAGAAGCTTCGTTTAGCCCAGGAGAGGTATGAAAAGAACGCCAATCGGCGTAGGTCTGCTTTGGAGTTTTTAGTAGGGGATCATGTATACCTCAAGGTTTCTCCAATGGTTGGTGTGAAGAGATTTGGTAAAAATCGGAAATTGGACCCAAGGTATGTGGGCCCGTTTGAGGTCTTGGAGCGGATTGGTGTGTCTGCATATAGATTGGATTTGCCAGCGAACTTCCCTGGTGTTCATAATGTTTTTCATGTTAGCCAATTGCGGAAGTGTGTGCGCAGCAGTGGGCAACTCTTGGATGTTGTGCCCCAGTTAGAGCCCAACCTCTCCTTCGTTGAGGTGCCAGTTCGTATTTTGGATTCTCAGGAGCGTGTGCTGCGAAAGAAGTCCATACCGATGGTGAAAATTCTATGGAAAAATCAGGATTTGGAGAGCGCGACTTGGGAGCTAGAGTCGGCCATGAGGAGGGCGTACCCTCACATGTTCTCTGATTTGATCGGTATGTTTCCCTTTGTAACTTCTGTTTGTTACTTTTTCCTTCTTTTGTAGGAGGGTTGTGCGTAAAGTTTCGGGACGAAACTTTCTTTTAGGGGGAGTGACTGTAACGCCCCGTCTTTTCAGCGATTATTTTATTCTCGTTTGGCGTTACGATGACGCGTTTCCGTGGCTTGTGCCATGTGTGGAGTATGGTTTAGCTCCTTAGAACTGAGTGCCCTGTTTGGTAGACTGTTGGCAAGATCTCCCTAGCAAACCGAGTCGTTTTGGTGACCCGGTGTGGCCTCTCGGGGGGATGTTTGTGTTTGGCTTTGTTTGGGCATAACTCGAGTTCTGTTCGTCAAAAGTTAATTTCGACTTCGCCGTTGTGTTCGTAGCGTGGGTATTTAGCTACGGTGCGAATTTCGTCGAATTCCGAGGTGAATCGGTTTTCGCGTTGATTTGGTGCTTTATGTAATTTTGTAATTAATAATATAATTATATAATTATATATATATATATATATAGTATTAGAATGAAAGCCATCATCTTCCTCACGATAGAAACCGCCGGTCCTGTACGAGGAAACGGAGTAACCACCTACCTTGCCTTCGGACGCCGATTCCCGGAGCGTTTGTGGACGGAATTCGATTCCGAGAGTGGATTCGGATTGCTCTCGTCGAGACCTTCATTCCTGCGGTAAGAAATTCGATTTTCGTAGAGTTTTGGAAGGATTGGAATTTTCAGTTTTGGAAGTTTTCCGCCATTAATGGCCGAGTCTTTGTTCTAGGTGTTGCGGCCGTCTTGATCCGTGCGAAGAGGAGGAAAGCAGTCCAAAGCTTCGCTGAGATTTGAGGCAAGTGGTATTCTTGCCCTTGCCAAGTGTTTTCTTTGATTTTATTTGCTGAAATTGAACTCCCGGTTAGCCCAGGTTAGAGGCCTTGTTGTTCTCGTTTTCTTGCTAACTATAGGGCTTAGTTCTTCCTACTGAAACCCCCCCTATGTTGTGATGTTTGGGATCCAAATTGTCGGCGTGAAGCCGTTGTTTTCCTTTAATTTTTGATTGATGCTCTGGTTCGGGCGTAGCCGAGAGGGAGAGTTAGGAGGGGGGTGTGGTTGCCAATTTCCTTCGTTATGGTATTATTCGAATGGTTAGGCATAGTTTATATGGTAGTAGCGTGAGACGTGATAGTTGTCTACTGCTTCTGCAGTGGCGTGAGTCGTGTGCGCGTTCCGGTGTCGTTCGGAAAATTCCAAACGGTACAGGTTTGCCGCGCACGGTCATTAACCTTTAGGGCGCACGACCACTGGTCGTGTGCCTCTGTTCGTGCGCGTATATATTTCAGTTTCCAAAGTTCTGTCTCGGGCAATCGCACGAGCGCTGGCAACAGTGCGCACGACCACTGATCATGCGACGCTGATCGTGCGCAGTTGCTAGGTTTTCTGTCAGGTTTTCCAGGTTCGTTTCGCACGATCATCAGCCGATGAGTGCGCACGACCACTGATCGTGCGTCACTGATCGTGCGCTTTGTATATTTTCTTTTGATAGGCGAATTTAGATGGTTTCGAGTGCGGGAGTTTAGATACTCAAGTGGCAGGCAATTACTTGAGTTCTAGATCTTCTGCCTTGGTCGTTCGACTGTCGTCGAGCTCCGTTTTCTTTAGTGGGCTTGTGGGTAGTGGTATAATTTTGGCGGCGAGTGAGGCTAGCTCACTCAAGGCCAAAGTTTAGGTAGGCACTGAGTGCGTTTCACTCAACGCCTAGTCGTGTTGGTTTATTTCAACACTCTTCCTTTACCTTGTATTTCGTTTCCGAGTGGATTTTTCCAGTTGTATTTCTGGGTTTTCCTTGTCGGCCGTTTTCTTTACTTTCCTAAAGGCCGAATCGTGGGTCGTGGATAGTAGTGGTGGTTGTAGCTCTTTATGGGGGTGGAGTTGGGTGATATAGCCAAGGCCACCCATGGATTTCTTGCTCCAGGTACGGGCTGGGCATGTCGGGTGGAAGGTCCCTTGTGTTTTCACGTGTTGACCCTCGAGCTTTTGACTTGGACATGGTGGATTGGGGGACTGCGTTTGCCTTCGATCCGGTTCCTCGTTGTTGTTTTTGCTACTATCACTTCCCGCAGTTTAGGGTGTTAGAAGTTTCTTCTTTGGTAGTGTTGCAGCATTCTGGCTCTTGGTAGTCTAGTAGGCCCTGCAGGATGTTGTTCCTGGGCTGGGTCGTTGCTGTTTCTTTGCACGATGTGCATTTCTTGTTGTCCTGTTTTGGACAGTTGTGACTCTTTCTACTGCATGTTTTCTGTTATTTTGTCCTTTTGGTTGACTCTTTCATGCAGTTTTACCTTGATTTTTGCTTGCTGAGGTATTCTGTTTTCTTTTGGAATACCCCAGGTTCTGAGCTGTAGCCAGTCTGGTGGCTAGTTGGAGGTGTTGTTGTTGGTGGACTCCCGGACTTTGGAGTTTCGTTTACCTTGTTTGTGAGGTTGTTTTCAGTACTTTCTTACAGACATATATGTGTGCTGGTGGGTTCGTGTCAGGTTGTTGGCGCCCACTAGTAGTTTTTACCTTGTACTAGATATATACTATTGCTGCTACCATTTATTTTTCTGGAGATAGTCTACTTGCTTTGAGAAGGTTTTATGCTAGGTTGCTAGTTATTTTTAAACTATAAATACTATTATAAATGAAGCTCATGATCAGCATGTTTTTATAAACTTAATCACTATATTCCAAATCACGTACGAAAACCGTCTTCTTATATATATTATATAAACTAAGTGTAGTGTCTTGCATAGCATGAGTGGTTCTCTTGGGACCCTTATGCGCTTTTTAGGGTGTAAAACCTAATTAAAGTAATTTTCCGCAGCGTTTAAATATAGTTTTCTTTTTGTGGACTAGATGATCCACTGAGCCGAGGGATACGGACTCTAAACATAACTGATTTTCTATTCATTAAGCACATGATTTTCTTGCATAAAGATTGTAGTTGGATTTGCCTGAGCGTCAGCAGTTATCCCCTGCTTGACGTGGCATCATGACGCGTGTTTTCTCTTACTCTGATAATTCTTAATTCGGAGAAAATGCGGGTTGTGACATACGATGCGCATGGAGGTGGGCCAGTCTAGTTCCGGAGCACCTGTGACCAGCTCAGTGAGTGTTTAGTACTATCTTATAGCTTCCGCGAGTGATATGTAGTGAGGATCTGATGTACCGGGCTTAAGCCCGTTTTTATTTCATCTGTACTTATCTTTTGCAGTACTCTGTCTTCTTACTATATGGACTTGTGATTTCTATTTACATGTGATTCTGTGGACTTGATTATATTTAGTTTATACTCACTTCTCTCTTATTTGTGATCGAAAAGTCCGGCAGAATTGGCGTTTTGTAGTGGCGGCCTTCCCGAGTGTCGGTGCCACCGCAAAGCGGCAATTCTGGGCATAAGACCCCGGTGGTTTAAAAAGAAAAAAAGGGTCTTACAAGTTTCACACTCTAGATATTCTGGAATCTTTGGCTATTGCTTGGATGCTTGGACAGTGCGTTCTGTGCACCTTTTATCCCTACGACTTGTCTTATGTTGTGCTTAGAGGAGTCAGGAGTGCTAGTCTCGCTGGCGGAAGGTATACTTGTTCTTCAGTTAAGGGTGATGAGCTTTTGTTATGGTCTTGAGAATGGACCACGCGGCAATGCACTTTGAGCAGTCTTGAGAGAGGAACGCATAGCAGCACGCTTGGATCAGCCTTGAGAGTGGAGCGTATAGTGAAATGCTTGGAGAGGATTGTGTGGCGATGCATTTCAAATGGAGTGCGCGATGACGCACTTAGAATAAAGCGCACAACAATGCCCTTAAAATGGAGCACATAACAACACGCAAGGGTACGATACACAAGGAAGCGCTGCACGTAACACACAATGGGGAAACACACGGGGCGCGTAAGAAGGAGAAAGGAGAAGTAGAAAGAGAAGGGGAGGAGAAGCGGAGAGAGGAGAACATAGTAAAAAATTTAGGGATCTGAGAATAGAAATGAAGGAGGTTTTGAGGTCCTATTTATAGGCCCACAAAGTAGTTATTCGGTTATCTGCAGATCGTAACCACCGTAATTACTATTCGCAGGCCGATTTAATAAAGTTGTACATGAGTATTATTTTTATAATTTTATTAAACACACACCAGCATTACTTTAAATAATTGCACCCACCCATAATGAGTGGTTATGTGAGTGGTTATGTGGATGGTTACCCATGCAACAAGTAGTGGAGATCGCGTAGTGGCGATCGAAAAATGGAGGCTTGTCCAGCGAGGAAATCGTAAATTGGAGAGAACCAATTGGAGAGGGCCGGATGATAGTGGGGGTCTAGCTAGCCGCCGACTGAGGGCTGGGAAGCTAAGGGGTCGCCTGACTTGGGCGACAAAAGGGCCGTCAAGTTCATTGGATGAAGGAATGACAACTACGAGGCCGGGGCAACCTAAGGGAGGGGTGGCAAATGGGCTGCCCTCCCTTTGTATAAAAGGGGGTTCGCCCGGATCTAGATGGCTAAGAGGCCGCCCAATCCGGGCAGCCAGAGGGTGGGGAAACCTGGGGGCCGCTCACCCTCGCCTGTAGAAAATAATATGGGTGGGGGGGGTGGTGCCCGGATCTAAGCAGATAAGAGGCCGCCTGATCCGAGTGACCAAAGGATGGGGCGGCCTGAGGGACAACCTCCCTTAGCAGCAAAAAGGGGGCCTCTTGGATTTAGTCGGCTAGGAGACCGCCAGATCCAGGCAGTCAGAGAGATCGGCAGCTAGAAGGTTGTCCAACCTCTGTGATAAGGATGCTCAGATGTGCATGGCCCAAGCGCAAGTTCCCTGGGGACATGCACATGCATGCATGACACTAGGCTACGTGCAGCTATGACTGCATGCATGAGTGTGTAGATTGGGAGACCTAGCACGAATGCGTGCTTTCAACGTGTGGGCTTGCGCCCGGTCAGGTATGACCACATAAATGATTGTGTGCGACTAGGAGCCCTGCGTAGAATGGGGAATGCATGCGCAACCTTACGATAGCCTGGTGGTGTTCGTAGAAGGTGACTACACACGTGTGGGTGTGCGCGGGTACGATCGACAGTTGTGGCTGCTAATACACTCGAAATAGATTACGCATTAACAGAAGTGCACATGCTAGATCAAGTAATATAAAGTGAATAAAGATCGTTCCCACGTAGAAGTGATTAATTCAACGCTCACAAATACTAGCTATTTTTTTCTTTAAATCCATGTTAATAAATTTAAAAGGTTTTGAAACTAAATTAAAACTCTAAGAAAATTAAAAATGACTACCTAAAATTACTTTTTATCAAATGATGAAAAAATGGTCTTGTATTTTGATTTCTTAAGTCTATTATGATGGATCAATAAAAGATATTTATGAGAAAACTTGGCATGCTTTCCTACAATTATTTTAAGATAGAGATCCGTATCTCTCGATATTGAAAATAACTATATCCCTCGTTCCCTTGCCATCTCTAACTCACGCAAAATGAATAATAGTAAAAATTAATAAAAATCAAAGTCTCTAATCTACCGGTGAAATCTCTTTCTCCCTTCTATGATATATTGAGTTGATGAAACACTTATGCCTCTCCTTTCTCAAATCTCGAAGCATAGTAAAAAGGGCCGAAAAATTTGGTTAAAGATTTACGCAACTCATCCCCGAATCTTGCCGCATAGTAAAATAATTTTTGTTCATATACTCACACATCTCTTCTCTCGAATCTCGAAGCGGAGAATATAATGAAAATATAATCCAAATGTTTTATCATCAAGATCAAAAATCAATAAAGAAATCACATTAAAATTCTCATAAACTAAAATAATAATAGAGACCACATCAAAATATAATAAAGTACTTTCTAAATACCAAACCTAGAGATTTAGTTCATGATTTGAGAAATCCACCATGAAATTATAGAGATCTTATAAGACATGATGTTTAGAGATCTAAATGCTGTAGGAAATTCCATTCAAACGTGTGTAAAATCCCTCTTTGTTGAAGATCCATGCGGCTCCTCATTCTTCTCTTGCAAACCCTAGTTCTCGTCTCTTGAATAATGATGAATAAAGGATTGTAAATAGATCTTTATATCTCTCTATTCATCTCCTTTTTGTCTTCTCCCCACTAAAAGAATGTTTTAAATGCTGAATAGAGGCATCTCCTTGGTATTGAAACTATCCAAATTTGAGTATTTTTGAATTTGAAAAATTAGTTCCTGCGGATATGTTGTAATGTAATTTCTACACTGTAAAAATATTTTGTAACATATTTCCTGCATTATTAAAAACTGCTTCAAACTGCAATTAAATTATTATAACTATTCTACAAATTTTCCTTGAACTTCAAATAAGCTCAACCCATGACTCCTTGAGGTGGATACTTCGAAATTCCTACATCAAAACAAATTAAAATGTCCACAATACCCCTACTTTTATAAAAAATCAAATTGTTTTTTTATTTAATACATTTAACTCGTATTTATCAAATATATTAATCAAAAGGATGAAAATTAAGGACCAAGATAACTTTTTTTGAGAAGCTATCACACCCCTACACTTAGTTCTTTGCTAGTCCCGAGCAAAGATAAATCATTTCCATAAATTTAATAAAGAAATAACATCAAGATACAAATTGAAATCTTCTTTTTTTCTCGAAAAAATTTAATCAAAGCATACTCAAGAAATTCTCTTTACTCAACTGATAAGTTTGCCAATCATTAAGAGTTCAAACATTCACAACTCCATTGTTTGATGGAAAATAAAACTCAATTAACAGTTCTATTATTGTGTGTGTGTTTTTTTAAAAATAATTTACTCCTATGTAATTTTTCTCATTGAACATCCGCATCATTAAGAAAGAATAAGAATAAGTCAAGTATACGATTTAACCTCCACAAGTGTTAGTAGTACAATTGAAAGTCGAATTATCTTAGGATTAGTGGAAATTTATGATTAGGCTTTGATAGTGAAATGGTGGTTCTCTTAGTTAATAATCTTAATAGTTCACCATATTATGGGGTTTAGTTCTCAAACATCATATATATTTTTTATAATGCCCATATTTGGGATCATTCCAAGTAGGTGTACACATACTTAGGCCGTATATCACTATGACCTTTATACAATTGTATCTTTTTATACTCATAGTTGGGATCATTCTCAGTATGTATTCACATACCTAGGTCACATATCACAAAGGCAATTTTTTCAATTTTTTTTAAAATGATCATAGTTGGGATCATTCCAAGTAGATGTACACAAACTTAGGCCACATATCACTATGACATTTAACCATTTCTTTCAATTAAGATTTAACTCCCATAAACAGCTAGTTAACTAAGGTACAACTAGTGAGAGTGTAGGCAATTTAAACATAGGATAATGTGTATAAATGACAAGGTTTAAACACAAATGTTGGGTACACTGAAAAATATGTACCAGATTTAGAGAAGCCTCATCTTACTCATTGATATACATCAATTTATATTTGATGGGATGTTTGAGTTTCATTGTGCAGGTGTAAGGTTTGAAAGAAAATACTCTAAGTACAAGTGTCGACACTTGTGGAGAATTGTGTCGACATCCAGAAGTTGTGTCGACACTAGAAGCAAAGCCTGTGTCAACACCCATGCATTGTGTCGACACCTGAAGAAGTTGTGTCGACACTCAGAATTGCGTCGACACATGAGGCAGGAATTTTGTCGACACCTGAAGCAGAAGCTGTGTCGACACACATGACTTGTGTCGACACACACTCAACGTAATCTAACAACAACAACTATACTGAGTATTAAGGCTTGTGTCGACATACAGGACTTGTGTCGACACACACTCAATGATGTCTCGACACACACTCAATGCCATCTGTCAGCATCAGTTATGTCGAGACCAGGAGCAGTTGTGTCGACACACATGACTTGTGTCGACACATACAAATAGAAGCTGTGTCAAGTAGCAGAAGAATGACTATGTCAACA
Organism: Platanthera zijinensis; assembly: GCA_039513925.1. Lineage (NCBI taxonomy): Eukaryota > Viridiplantae > Streptophyta > Magnoliopsida > Asparagales > Orchidaceae > Platanthera > Platanthera zijinensis. The sequence goes on from CM077080.1 coordinate 211,641,330, forward strand.
CATGGAGTGTTATGTCGACATCATCAAGACTTGTGTCGACACTTAGTCTATTTGTGTCAACACATGTGAAGCAGTTTGCTGAGTGGTTCATGCTGAGTTGTAAAGTCTTTGAGGAATCAACTGTCATGAATGGTGAATCGACAGATGTCATAACCAACAGGTCTGACACCTTTGTCAGAACTATAAGAAGGTTGTTACAAACCGGATCAGCCAGTAATCATGAAGAAAATCTATATAAGGGATTGATCCTTGACAACCAGAGATAACTAAGGAAGTAATCAAGCAATACGAGAAAGAAAATTTGACAACAAGAAAAGGGGAAACCCTTAAGAAGGCAGATCCAAAACAGTCTGTAAGAAAGATTCAGATCTAATTCTGAATTTAAGGAGGGAGCTATCTGAAGATCAACTTCTACATCAAGTGAAGATCAACCTTATTTTGTTCAATCAAGAAACTTTGAAATAACTAAGTCAGGTTGGATCTGAAGATTCAGTTTATTCAAGAATTGATCAAGAAGCTCACACCAATAGAGAGTTCTATCTGGTAAAATTTTTGTACCTTTTAAAACACAAATTTTCTTGTAGGATATTTTGTAAGATCTGAGTTGTAAGCCTGTAATTATAAAGGCTGAGGTAGGGCTTAGTGCATGAGGTGTAGGACTTGTGAAAGTCTGAGTTGTAAGCCTAGTGATAAAGGCTGAGGTAGGTTTGAGGCCTGAGGTAGGGTTCTTGGGAAGAATCTGAGGTTAGACTTGTATAAGTCTGAGCTGTAGGAACCAATCTGGTTCTGAGTTGTAAGATCTGTGGATCTGAGTAAGTGGAAGGAAGTTGGGCTGAATCCAGTTCTCTACTGGATAGGCGAAGGGGGAAAGTGGATGTACCCATACCTTGGGAAACCACTATAAATCTGGTGTATGTTGTACTGTGATTATTGTGTTGTGTATTAAATTTTCTGTGCTGAGTTAGAACTAGCTAATTGCCTAAAATTCTTAAAGAAAATTAGGACCTATTTACCCTCCCTCTAGGTGTCTAGGCTCTTGAAATCAAGTCTTTCAACAAAGGTTCCAGTGATGATCAAAATGGATTAACTAGATAAGCTCGTGTCTTAGGCCTACATTGTTATCTCAGTTTTTTTCACCCCTCTTTATTATTTAAGAAGTCAATTACAAAAGATTGAAAGGAAGTAAACAAAAATTTTAAGAAAATTGTGCATAAATAAAACTTAAAAAAGCTTTACCCAAAAAATCTTACTAACTTCAAATTAATAATTCGAACTCTTAGGATTGTCTAACAATACCAAATAATAATTATTGAATAACTAGAATAACATTTCCATTAATTAAAGTGAGAGTTAAATTCATTAAATTTATGTTCAATCAAATTATTCTTCACTCAATATGTAGGGCTTATTTGTAAGACCCCCCAACCTTTGCCCGGGTCGGGCAAAAGAGGATCTTACTAGCCCAAGACATCCACCCAGTGCTCCTTAAGGGATGTCAACCCTCACTATTAAGCACTAGTTGGCTGCCTTGCTCGGCTTGAATCATAACATTCACATCATATCACAGAGTTTAGCAGAAGCATTAACAGGAAGCCACAACAAATATATATAATGATATATATTTAAAAGGAAGTGCAAAAGGTCATAGCCACTGTTTATACATGAAGCCCACAGGCTATAAAGTACTATAAATATCAACTCCTTTCTCTCTCAACTCTGCTCGCTAGTACTCACATCTCGAAACTCTGGAGACGATAAGGGTGCCTCTGCTCGGGTAGTCTTATCAGCTAGCGTATTGTCCTACAATAGCTGTACCCTACGATGCTCCATCTCCTGTGAATGGTTATTAAAAAAAACTTTATTCACAGAGCTAAGTGGAGTTAAATCTCCTCCCCGAATCCATATTATATGGATGATGCTCCCAATAAAAGTAGATAGTCGTAGCGAGAGAGAATTAGTAAATATTTCTTATATAAGCTAGGAGCAATCAGAAAAAGAGGTACGACATAGTATAATTGAGATAACCGCATAAGTATATGTCAGTTATAGTTTAAGCTCCACTAGCATAACAGCACAGTAGGTATTCACAACCCGTGCAAACATCGCAAGCATTCACAGCCGTGTACATACCACAAGCATTCACAACTGCTCACAACATTCCCTATGTTGACATAGTATGTACTGCTTCTATTCAAGCTGGGTAGCGAGCCCCGCGGGCCTTATCGATGTGGCCGTTAGTGACAGTGTCCAGTCCTACCACTTCTGGGGGTGGTCGTACCACATAGCCCAGACCCCATCGTACAACCCCCTTGTACTCTTGGATGTGAGAGACATCTGACGATTCAACATTTTGGCCGACCAGTGGAGGAAATCCAACGGAGAAAAGTATAACGGCCGATCAACTATGGTACTCATCTCTCTGTCATCTTGAGTCATCAAACTTCCCGCACCGGTATGATCGGCATGCAGAAGTGACCGACCCGCCACAGTTTACCGTAAATAATCTACAAGCAATTAATCTTTAAATTTTGCTAACATGCACCGAGTATACAGTGCCTTGCCATACGATTCTTTAAGTAATTAGTGCAGACGACACTTGGCTCGACTTTTGATAATGAGCGTTAGAGCACTTTATTTGGGGCTAACTTAGGAGGAACATCTCAACTCCTGTTATCCCCAACTAAGGCTCAACCTATGAAATAACTGCCCGTTAGTGCGGGACCCGTGCTTAAAATTACAGAAACAAAAGTGCGGTAATAGAAGCTGCTGTTAATATAAGCTGTAGAATTGAAATGTTGTATTGAAATAGGACCAATATAAAACTGGAGTAGTACTGACTGAAAGTAAGTACTGAAAAGAACTTGACTAGTGCGAGACTAAAATAGTACTTTAAAGAAATGAACTGAAAGTAAATATCCAGGACCAGTATGAAATCGGAGTACTGAAAAGAAGGTACTGAACTGAATAAATAAAAGAACTGGACTAGTACGAGACTAAAATAAAATATAAAGAAAATGGTTAGTAGTCCAATCAATCCACTTAAGAGACTTCAGTTCTATCTTCGTTCTCAAGAAGCATGTTCAATTCCATCTCCGTTCTAAAGAGTAATGTTTAGTTCTATTTTAGTTTGTGGGTTTCTTTGAGTTTCACCTATTATTAAGATCCCATAATAATTCAATTGCGCCTTTAAATCATGGCTTAATCAGATTAGTAGGCTTACTATAATTTACATATTAATAATTCATTGGGAAAGATTAACAACTCATTTGTTCATGTTCTTGTCTTTCGAGTCTTTCCGGTTTACCCAAGAGTCTTTTAAACGAGGCGCTTGATGGTTTCTTGAAACCCTCCGAGCTTGGGCACTTGCCTCGCATACTCTCGTCAATAAAAACAATTAATTTTATTATTTAATTTAAAAAGGTGGTTGCGAGCTCAAATTTTCATTTTCGAAGAAATTGAGCGCATCAATTTCCGAGAGTGACCTTAGGCTCCAATAAATCGGAAAAGCTTCAATTTTTATCCGCAGGTCCCCAAATTTTAATGCAACCTTTTTAGCGGCCTAAAATGGGCCTAATAATTTTTCCAAAAATTTTCGAGCAATTATGGGCCTCAATTTTGGCCAAATAAAATTTATTTGGGCTTTTGCAAATATCAAACTAATTCCAAAAATTCCCAAATTTTTTTAGACTACCCTTATCATGGGGAACAACTTTCCTGTTCAACACTTTTTCCCTAGGAGCCTATATTTATTTATAAAAAATGTTTAATACTCTGCTTTGAAAATTGGTTTGCATATAGCAGATCAAAGTCCCATCCTGCGGCCAAGAATCGTGTCAGATAGGTAAATTGGCCAACATTTCCCCACAGCGGATCAAACACAGATCCACTATGGGGGCACAGAAGTTGATGTAGGGGGAATTATGTTATCTCGCCGTCCATCTCATCACCGAGAATGAACGGCGGTGATTTCATCCCGCCAATAAATAAGGTGGTGGCCCTCTGCCATTACTGGCCAGCCATTGCTGGGCACCAACGCAAATCCCGATTGACTCGCCGGGGGACGACGACCTTCTGGTCAGTTGTCCGGCGGCCTAGCGCCGGCCACCTCCAGAAGATACGAAACCGGGAGCAGGGTGGCGGGTAAATCTGCTTCCAGCACCACCACGCCACCCCGCCTCTCCGGAGACTACCCCGACCACAAAACCACCACCGACCAATGCGCCGGGGGTTAATCCCTTCTCCGGTGGTGTTCCGGCAGTGTGGCTCCGCCGGCCACCACCCTAGAAAATTACAAAATTTCACTCTGTTTTTGGATGCCGTCGAAGCGGCGATTTCTGGCATTACCTTGACCTTCCACCACCGGGGATGGTTGTTCCTGGTGGTTTAGCCCTTCCCTAGTTCCACCACTGATACTGGGCAAGGCTAACCACCTGCATCCACCACCCGACCTGGATCTTGGCTCGGGTGGTGTCAGCAGCGCTCCAGCTTCCAGGAGGCACATGCAGAATGTCATAAAGATAAGGAAGGGAGAGGGGAGAAGCTTCCACCTGGATTGGAGGGGCTTGGGGATTCCCTGGCCGAGCTGCCTTGGGAGGTGGTGGTGGAGCTTGGGTGGTGAAAGTATTCTGGCGAACTGGAGCTCCGGCAGATGGGGGCTTTAGGCTCGTTTGGGTTTGTGAGGATTAGAGCAGGGGAATGGGTCCATTTATAGGTAGAGAAGCGGCCATCCCATGCCTCTTGCTGATGTGGGATTATTTATAATGGGAGGAGGAGTTCGTCTCCTCTCCTCCACTTGGCTGTACACGTGGCACCTTTTGGGATGGCAAGGGCAGCCAAGTGCCTCCTTCTTGGAGCTTGCCTTAAGTGGGCTTGGGTTTGGGGAAATGGAAAGAGAAAGAGAGGAGAGCTTTTGGGCTTTTGCCAAGGCCCAATACTCATTAAGACAACACTGGTTTGGTGGCCCAAGGAGTGAGTAGGGGTGGGGGTAGGGCCTTATTCATTAATGAAGAGGAGGTGTGCACCTTCTTTTAAAAAAATTCAAAAAAATGGTGAATGAGTTCAGTTGTCTACCTAAATAACCTAGGGGGGTGAATAGGTGAGTTGTGCGTCTATTCACGCAATAAAAATTTTCGCGATCTTGCACACAAATCAACCAAGCAATCATAGATGACAAAAGATTTATAGTGGTTCCCCAACCTTAGGTACATTCACTTTCCCTCACCGATCTAGTAAACCACTAGACTCAGCTACTCCACTATCTAAGATTGAAAATCAATCCTATGCCTCAGAACCAAGTTCCTACAATCTCGATCCAAATGGATCTACACTTGGAAAGTAAAACTTCCTACAACTCGGAGAAAAATCTCCTACAAGAATTGATAATACAAAATTGAAAATACAAACAAATGATCTTCGAATCTTGAAATGTTTTGGCTGGATCTTCTTCTTTGAGAGTTGCGGCTTTATCAGACTTGTTGAAGAAGAACTCACGGCTAGAATGAGATCTGAAGATTTCCTTTTGACTTCACCTGATCGGAACGATGTTGGAGAAAGAATAACTCTTGCGATCAGGAAATCAATCTTTTGTCTGAATCCTAGAGTCGAAAACCCTAACTCTTGCACGATTAAGATCGGCGGCGGTGGCGGGTCTCGTTTTGGAAAGAGAGAGAGAGGATTTAGAGAACTTGAGAAAATATGACAGCGTGTAGATCCTTCTTTCTTTGTATTAGGTTAGTCAGTTGACATGACTTATATAGGATCTCTCTAACGGTCATAATTAGTCTTAATGACGTACACGTGGACCAATCACATCATGTGATTTGAAAATCCCGTCAATCTGGACTTAACAAAAATTCTGCAGAAAATGAACTTCATTTCTCGAGTGAAAAGGTATTTCTTGAGAAGTAAGATTTTTTACCCGAGAAGAAGAATGAAGATTACTCGAGAAAGAGTTTCTGAAATTGCTCGGGAAGAGGAGTTATTTCTCGAGAACTAAAGCTCTACTCGAGAAGTAGAATGATGCTTCTCGAGAAAAAAGACTTAGAAAAAATATTTTCTGATTCTGGAAAAAATTACTCGAGAATAGGAGTTGATTTCTCGAGAGAAAGAAAATTTCTCGAGAACAAAGAATAGCATTTCTCGAGAACTAAGGGTTGTTCTCGAGAACTATAATTAGAAAATTTTCTGAGATATCAAATGAATACTCGAGAAGTAGAGAAAGAGTATACTCGAGAACTAAACTTAGTTACTCGAGAACTAAATTATTACTACTCGAGAACTAAGGATAGTACTCGAGTAATGTGACTGATTACTCGAGAACTAAGGAAAGTACTCGAGTAATGTGACTTATTACTCGAGAACTCAACTTTTTACTACTCGAGAACAAAAGGATTACTCGAGTAATGGACTTAGAGAATTTCTATTTTTAAGAAAAAATTTCTTTTGAAAAAATACTCATCACCAATATTTCATCCTTTGATCCAAGTGCTTGAACATGAAGTGTATCCCAATAGAGAGGCTACATATTAGTCAACACCTTGGATCACACAATGAGGGATTAAATTGTATGGTCATGTATTTGTGACCCACTGTAGACTGACATTGGTCTACACTTAGCACTAGAATCCTACAAACACTTAACTAAAACAGAATATCAAATACAACTTAATTCATCTTAGTTCAAGGGTGACTTCTTGCAAATCTGGGTTATTGTGGATGCAATCGCCAACAATCTCCCCCTATTTATAAAAGTCAGAACCCTCTACACTAAGGTGAATTATATCATAATAAAAAGAACTGGAGATGAAAAGTTAAGAACAAAATGAGATGCAAGAAATAAAGAAAAACACATAATTATCAAAACTAGAGTTTATATAATCAGAATAGTTTTGGATTTCATGTCTACATTCATTCAATCCATTATCTCAAAAATCAAAAGTTCTGTTCTGGCTCTATTGCTGTGGATGTTGCTTGTCATACTTTTCCTATTGCCTCCTTAGATAACCGAATGGCTTAGGATAGTACTTTGGAGGTTTTGGAGGTGCCTTTGAATTATTTCTGCCATACTCTCTTTCATATATCCTTCTCTTCATGAGAGACTTTTCATACATTTCCCATTCAACAAAACTGTAATGTAGATCTCTGCTTTCATTGTAGTCCATTACAAGCTTTAGAGTATCTAGAATCAGGGTCTGGAAGTAGGGCTCCAGATTTCAGCATACTCTTGAGCTTTCCTCTTCTCTGTCTAAGGATTGGGAACTGATTTAGAGGCAGAGGGACCTTCACCATATTTCCTTCTCTTTGGAATGTGGACTTCAGGTAGGTCCTGGGGAATAATGTCATCCCATACTTGAGTGTAAGACTCGAGAGGAATGGTTTCATCAGAAGGTCTAGGAGAGAAGGTAGGCATAGGAGCAGGAGCAGGCATCTGAGCAGACTGAATTTCAGCAAGTGGATTGAGATGATGAGGAATAATATTTGGATCTGCTAGAAAGTCTGGAAAGATCTGATTGTGCATCCAAACTATTGTATCATATGTATGAAACTTCACAGACTGGATTTAAGCAAGCACATCCTTGTTGATTTCTGTTAACTTTTCAGTCCAAAGAGCATTATCACTTTTAGTGAAATCTTCTACAAGTTTGGCTACATGTTCTTTTACTAGGGTCTCCTCCTTTCTGATTTCTACACATAGAGTGTTTATGGTGTCATCTTTGAAAGTGCCAACTTCCTCACATACTTTCATAACATTTTCTTGTGCTTTCTTCTCAAGGAAAATCTGATATCTTGCTAGGGTTATGCATTGATTCATGACTTCACCAACACTTGTAATAGTGTGATGTAAGGCTTTTCCACCAATCTGTAAGAGATGTTTTAGTTGATCTGTGTTATGTTGAATTTCCTCAAATCCTCTGCTCATTTCTTTTTTCAAGAGCAGTAACTTGATTTTGCACTGATTTCAAGGAATCATCAAAGTGTTTTCTTTGGTCAACCAACATCTATTCAATTTTACTTAATATATCAGAAGAATTGGTAGAAGCATAAGCAGCAGCAGTAGTAGGAGAAACAAAAGCTGGAGGAGGAGGAGCTGCCTAAGGAACAACATCTTCAATAACTACATAGCTTTGAGCTCTTTTGGTGTGAGCAAGAATAATTTCTTCTTCTTCATCAGTGAAGACAGGAAGAGAGAAGTCTAATCTTCTCAAGGGTGGATCAACTGGTTCTGGAGAACCTTTGTCGTCATCAGAAAGGAGGATAGTGTCTTGCTTTTCTTGTTCAGCAGCTTGAGAGTCAACAGGAGGTGACTTGGGTGATTGAACTAGTGATGTAGTAGGGGCTTGAGATGGTGTATGCATAGGAGTGGGTTGCTTTGCTAGAGTTGATGAGGGAGAAGGAGCAAATGATGGAGCTTTATCTGGAGTTTGTACCTGAGGTGTCTCTTTATTAGTAAGTTCTTCTATCATCCTATCTATGTCTTCTACTAAAGATAAGATGGTATCCTGAGCTTGTTCATCTGAATGCAATTCTGTTGAAGTGGCTGGAAGTAGAGATCTGATTGGAGAGGAAGAGGGAGTTCTGACATCAAGGGCAGAGGAGATAGGCTCCCCCTCAATTGCTACACCAGCTGTGTCAGCAATTTCAGGATGAGAGGGAGATGGGGTCCTGTCATTTGAGGCAGGGGCTTCTGAAACTTTTGCAGCTTGTGTTGGATTCTTTAACTTGACTTCCCATCTTTGAATGGAGGATATGGAAACTTTCTTCATATGATGAATGTGAGTACCCTTTGAAGTATCAAAAACTTTAGGATTTATCTCATGAAGCATTAGAGATATTATCCTTGCAAAATTTGGAGCTTTAATGCTCTCCCTTATTTTATCAAGAATCATTAAACCAAACTGAAATCTCTTCCTGCATACTATGGCTGTGAGAACTGTAAATAGATCACAAGAAATAAATCCTATTGAACCTGTCTTGCATCAGAGAATCTTTCCAATGATATCTACTAGAAGTTTGCTCTCTGCATTTAGGTCTGGCCTTCTAACAGAAAAAGCTTTAGAGGATATTCCACAAAAACAACATGCCCTCTCATTATCTTACTCAGTTAGATCATCTTCTTCATCTACAACTACCATTCTTTACATTTGAGAGACAATGGTCTTATTCATCTTAATACCTTTAACCTTAGATTTCAGGACTTTCCCATTTCTCTTTACTTTAAGGTTCTTGAAAAATTCTTCAACTACTGGAAATAGTATTCTGCAATGTTCTTGAAGAACAAATGACAAACCTGCGCTGTCGAGAAGGTAGCAGCAAAATTTTGAAGTCGTCTGACAGTTCTGCGATCCCAGCAACAACTAGCTCACTTCCAACACTGATCTTGGATTGCAGCGCCATGGATTCTTTTAAAAAAAAGGGTGAGCGACAGAGGGAAGACAACAATGACGAAAGCTCTGGTTCAGCGGCGGAAGACGAAACGATTTCTCGAGAAATGGATTTTGAAATCGTGTAGATTTAATGAAATTTAAAATTCTCTATTTATATAAGTCTAGTAATGATGATTAGGTCTAAATATAACCTTAGATAAGGGCAAAAATCAAGCTTAGAGTGAAATAGAAGAATTTAAAAATTTTTGAAAAGCGAAGAGTCATTTCTCGAGTGGAGACTTAGTTCTCGAGAGATGAATGACCAGTTCTTGAGATGTTAGTTTATATTTCTCGAGTGAGTTCTTTACTTCTCGAGAAGAAGGCTATTACTCAAGTAATTGTACTCGAGTAAGATTTTTTTATTTCTCGAGAAGAAGGAAAGTACTCGAGTAATTAGAAGTTACTTCTCGAGAATTCATTTTATGTCCCGAGAAATGAAGTCCACTTAGTGAAATTTCTAACCTTTTTGACTTGTCCTTGATTTCTGAGCCTTGAAATGATTCCACCTTGTCTATTCTTCCTTGTTGAGCATGCCAAGTTAAGTTTTGAAGAAGTTTAACTTGACCTCATCCAACGGCTTTGTAAAAATATCTACAACTTTCTATCTATTGGAACATATTGCAGATCTACATCCCCTTGCTCCACATGCTCCCGGATGAAGTGATATCTTAGCTCTATGTGCTTTGTTCGGCTGTACGAGACTGGGTTGTTGGCAATTTCTATTGCGCTGGAGGAGTCACAAAACATTGGAATGTTTTTGACCTTCATGTTGGAGTCTTCCAGCTGATTCTTCAGCCAAAGCAACTGTGCACAACAACTGCCTGCAGAAATATATTGTGACTCGGTCATTGAGATTGCAACACAGTTTTACTTTTTGTTGCTCCATGAAATAAGTCTTCTTCCAAGGAATTGACATGTCCCGGAAGTGCTTTTTCTATCATCTTTGCTGCCTGCAAAATCAGCATCTGAAAAACCAATCAGCTCGCTGTCATTACTTCTTGGGTACCATAAGCAAAGATTTGGTGTATTTTTAAGGTATCTCAAAATCTGCTTTGCAGCAGCATAGTGAGATTCCTTACAGTTCACATGGAATCTAGCACAGACACATGTAGAGAACATTATGTCTGGTCTACTAGCAGTAAGGTAAAGCAAAGATCCAACTATACTTCTGTACTTGGTTTCATCAAAAGGTTTCCCTTTCTCATCCTTGTCCAGAGACATGGCTGAACCCATTAGAGTCCTCATAGAGGTTGCGTTCTCCATTCCGAATTTTTTAATTAGCTCTTTGGTGAACTTAGTATGGGAGATGAAAATTCCATCTTCAGATTATTTAACCTGAAGCCCTAAGAAATACTTCAGCTCTCCCATGCTGCTCATTTCAAACTTACCTTGCATGAGTTTTGAGATCTTTTTGTAGAGGTTGTCGTCAGTAGAGCCAAATATAATATCGTCGACATAGATTTGTACTAGAAAAATCTTGCCTTTTATTTCCCTAAAAAATAATGTCTTATCTATCTTTCCCCTTGTGAACTTGTTCTCAAGGAGAAAACTAGATAGCATTTCATACCAAGATCGAGGAGCTTGTTTCTAACCGTACATCGCTTTAGATAATAGATAAACATAATCAGGAAAGTTAGAATCAACAAAACCTGGGGGTTGTTCTACATACACTTCTTCCTTTATGTCACCACTAAGGAAGGCGAACTTCACATCCATTTGATAGACAGTGAATCCTTTTAGTGCAGCATACACTAAGAACAACCTGATTGCCTCCAGCCTAGCCACTGGAGCATATGTCTGGTCGAAGTTGATTCCTTCTTCTTAACGATATCCTTTGGCGACGAGTCTGGCTTTGTTCTTTAAGATTATTCCATCTTCATCCATCTTGTTCCTATAGACCCACTTTGTCTCGATGACATTTTTACCCTTGGGTCTGGGAACTAGTTTCCAGACTTTGCAGTGCTTGAACTAGTTCAGTTCTTCTTCCATGGCCAAGATCCATGATGCGTCCGAGTTTGCTTCCTCGAACTTCTTTGGTTTAACCTGTGAGAGAAAACTTAAATATAAATTTTCATTAGTTGTACCTCTACGAGTTCTGACACCATCCCGGGGATCTCCTATGATTTGGTCCATTGGATGATCCTTCAGATGTCTGAGCTCTAGATTCCTTGCTTCTGGAACTTTAACCACTTGAGTGACTTCATCAACTTGAACTACTTCTTCATCTTGATCATTTACCTCTCTAATAGGGGTTGGAGTGGCGATCTTGATGAATTTTTCACCTTCATCTTTGTTTGGTTCATCCAAGCTAACTTCTTTCAACTTTGTACTTGTATCTTCAAGAAGTACACTAGAAGAGTTGCTTTGCAGCAAACTCGTCTCATCAAATACAACATGTATTGATTCTTCTACAACCTAGAGTTTTTCTATTAAATATCCTGTATGCCTTACTATGGCTACTATACCCTACAAAAATACCTTCAAAACACTTTTCGCTAAACTTGGTAGTATGATACTTACCATTGATAAGCACGAAGCATTTACAACCAAAAATTCTAAAATATGAGACAGTCGGTTTCCTACCCTTTAGAAGTTCGTAAGGTGTCTTATCGTGGTTCTTATTTATGTGTGCTCGATTTTGCACGTGGCATGCAGTGTTGACGGCTTCAGCGCAGAAGTACTCCGACAGTGAAGCATCACTCAACATAGTCCTGCATGCCTCTATGAGTGTTTTATTCCTTCTCTCAGCTACTCAATTTTGCTGCGGAGTACGAGGAGAGGAAAACTCATGAAAGATACCTAGGCTTTCACAAAATTATGTCATGGCCTCATACTTGAATTCAATTCCATTGTCACTTCTGATCTTGACTACAGAATAATTGTATTCATTCTGGATCTGCCTAACAAAATTTGTAAAGACATCGAAGGTATCTGACTTGTGTTTCAGAAAAAACACCCACGCAAAGCGCGAGTAGTCATCAACGATAACCAACGTATAATCCTTGCCTCCTAAACTTCTAACTTGCAGTGGACCGAATAAGTCCATATGAAGTAGATGTAAACATCTATTAGAATCCTTGCCAATAATGCTTTTAAAGGTAGCCCTTGTTTGCTTGCCTTTAACACATGCATGACAAGGTCTATCTTTGACGTACTTGACATTCGGGGCATCTTGTACAAATTTTAGAGAAAATAATATATTAATAGTTTTAAAATTAATATATGCTAATCTCTTGTGCCATTGGTCACCAAGAGATGCACTATCTTTAGCTAAAAGGCACACTGGTGTAGAAGAGTCTATACAAATGAAATTTAAACAAAATATATTCCTGCTTCGAGTGCCAGATAGAATCATTTTCATATTGTCAACAGACTTTATCAAGCACTTGTCAGTATGGAATTCATCTATGTATCCTTTGTCACATAGTTGGCTTATGCTAATTAGATTGTGTTCCAATCCTTCAACATAAGCTACATCCGAAAAGGATACAATACCGTTAGTGATCATACCGTAGCCATTAGTGATTCCTCGGTCTGAACCTCCAAAGATGACATTTGGTCTGTTCAACACTAGAGAGAAGTTCTGAAGTAGGCTTCTTGTCCCGATCATATGCCGAGAGCATCCACTATCCAAATACCAGATTAGAGTTTAGGTGGCCTTTGGACATACCTGCAATCATAATCAGTTTGCCTTAGGAACCCAAACACGTTTTGGTCCTTGGTATCGTGTTAGAACACTCCCCCTACGAGGATTGGCATTATGAGTGGCCATTCTCATGTTGCCAACCTAAGGAGTTGTAACATTTCTCGGATTAAACCAACAATCGATGGAAAAATGACCAATTCTGCCACAGCACCAACAGTCGAACCTATTGTATCTTTGCCTTGGGTACTCCTGCTTGACCTTCTTGGATAGTGTTCTAGCAGGGGTTGCATTCTTGGAGGAGGAGGCTTCATGATGATGGCAACCACATGATTTCTTCTCCTTCACAGGCTTTTCCACAATGGGTTTTACCTTTGGTGCTTTCTTGAAGTTATGACCATGATCATAAGGACCATAGCCCTGCAGAATGAATTCTTCATAAGGTGCCTTAAAGACACTCTCACTAAAGTTTTTTGGGCGAGTCCATCCCTGGTAATGAGACTTTGGTTCTACATAAGTAGGCCTAGTCAAGTGGCCGTAGGATGAGTCAAGATGAAACTCATTAGTTGGTAAGATAACTTTCTTAAAGATAGTCTGATCTTGAGGGGCCTTCCCCTTTTCTTTGGCCGAGGCCTTCTTGGCAGCCTTATTCTTTCTCTGAGCCTTATTCCTCCTAGAAGATTTACTAGGAGATTCTACATGGCCTAGCCCAACACCCTTAGCCTTAGCTGAGAATTCAGCAACGAGAGGAAGGACAGTCTTAGGCTTTGAGAAAATTTCTACAAGTTTCTTTTCAGCAGCGAGTTGTTCTTCCAACTCCTTGATGATTTTCTCTTTTAAGTCAAGGTGCTCTAGAGACTTATTATATTATTCAATAGTATTATTGAAGGTCTCCTTGAGTGAGTCAGTCTTAGCGACCTCCTCTCTCAGGGTGCTCTCATTACCTTTTAGAGACTTTATCTCTTTAGCTTGAGTTTTCACGACTCGTCGACATTTGTTGTATGCCTTGATTAACTCCTTATACTGGGCCATGAGTTCAGACTCATCGTCAGAAGTGCTTTCCTCATTATCATGCTCAGAGACTTCAGATTCTGAAAGAGGAGTGTCAGAGTTTACCTCCCCAGTGAACTGGGGCTCTTCTTCTTCGTCTGTTTGAGCCATAAGCCCAAAGTAGGCTTCTACTTCTTCACTCGACTCAGTTGAGTTAGAGTCACTGAGATTTTTGCCCTTCTTGGCTATTAGGCTCTTCTCTGTCCTCTTTTTGTTGTATGAGGTCTTCTTTTCTTCTCTCGTACCACCCTCCTTTTTCTTATGGGGGCAATCAACAATGACATTAGCTGGCTTGTTACAACAATAACAAACTATGTTAGTCGAAATATGTTTATTAGGTTTAGAATTATACATATCATGGATACTTGAGCCTTTCTTTCGTCGATCACCGTCATGTCGTGATCTTTTGTATGAGGCATGCTTGCCTCTCCATTGCTTCTTTTTGTTCAAGAATTTCTTGAACGGTCTTGAGAGCAGTGAGAACTCTCTTTCAGATAGCTCTGAGCCTGAAGTGCTTGGCTCAGATGATTCTACTTCACTTTCTTCTAGAGCTGGTGCTGGTGAGGCAACTTTGCCCTTCTTTGAACTGTCTGCCTTTAAAGCAATAGACTTTTCCTTTGAAGAGAATCAACTTTTCTCTTCTTTAGCCTTTCTGGAGTTTATCTTCAGTTTATAGGACATTAACTTGCAAAATAGATTCTGAGGATCTGTTTCAGCTAACTTGCAAATTCCCTGATGGCACAAACTTTGTTGTCCCATTCTTTCGTGAGTGACCTTTGAAACTTGTCATTTAGCTCCCCATTAGTGAAGACCCGGCCATACACTCTTAGGCCGTTAACAATCTTGAAGAAATTCTCAAATGTATCCTCAATGGTATCTTTAGGTCCTTGCCAGAAGGCTTCGTATTTCTAATTCAGGAGGGATCTTTTATCATCCCTCACTTCTTCTGTTCCTTCAATTAAAGTGACAAGGGACTGCCACATCTCCTTAGCAGATTGACAGTGAATTAAGTTCTACAGCATCGAGTCATCGACTGCACTTGCTATTATATTCTTAGCTTTCTTGTCCAAAGAGACAAGTGCAATCTCGTCTTTATCTAGATCCATCAACTTCTTTGGAACTTGCTTAGTTGGATCTATTATGGAGGTAGTCATGGGAATATAAGGACCTTCTTCAATAATCATGAAGATCCTAGGATCCACAGCTTCCATGAAAAATTTGATCCCTTCTTTCCACATGGGAAAGTTGTTCTTTATGCACAGAGGAAGCTTGGCAAAATCTTTAGCCTTGTCCATGCTTGGAAGATTATCAAGAGACAATTGAAGAAGGAATTGATCAAGGTGTTAACCTTTTAGTGACCAACCTTCCTCTGATACCAATTGAATGAGTTCAGTTGTCTACCTAAATCACCTAGAGGGGGGTGAATAAGTGAGTTGTGCATCTATTTGCGGAATAAAAATTTTAGCAATCTTGCACACAAATTAACCAAGCGATCACAGACGACAAAAGATTTATAGTGGTTCCCCAATCTTGGGTACATTCACTTTACCTAACCGATCTAGTAAACCAATAGAC
Source organism: Platanthera zijinensis (assembly GCA_039513925.1). Lineage (NCBI taxonomy): Eukaryota > Viridiplantae > Streptophyta > Magnoliopsida > Asparagales > Orchidaceae > Platanthera > Platanthera zijinensis. Next base: position 211,657,020 of record CM077080.1, read on the forward strand.
TCGGCTACTCAACTATCTCGGATTGAAAATCAATACTACGCTTCGGAACCAAGTTCCTACAATCTCGATCCAAATGGATCTACACTCGGAAGGTAAAACTTCCTACAATTCGGAGAAAACTCTCCTACAAGAATTGATAATACAAAAATTGAAAATACAAACAAATGATCTTTGAATCTTGAAATGTTCTGGATGGATCTTCTTCTTTGAGAGTTGCGGCTTTATCAGATTTGTTGAAGAAGAACTCACGGCTAGAATGAGATCTCAAGATTTCCTTTTGACTTCACCCGATCGGAATGATGTTGGAGAAATAATAACTCTCGCGATCAGGAAATCAATCTTTTGTCTGAATCCTTGAGTCAAAAACCCTAACTCTTGCACGATGAAGATCGGCGACGGCGGCGGGTCTTGTTTTGGAAAGAGAGAGAGAGAGGATTCAGAGAACTTGAGAAAATATGACAGCGTGTAGATCCTTCTTTCTTGGTATTAGGGTTAGTCGGTTGACATGACCTTATATAGGATCTCTCTAACGGTCATAATTAGTCTTAATGGCGTATACGTAGACCAATCACATAATGTGATTTGAAAATCCCGTCAATCTGGACTTAACAAAAATTCTGCAGAAAATGAACTTCATTTCTCGAGTGAAAAGGTATTTCTCGAGAAGTAAGATTTATTACTCGAGAAGAAGAATGAAGATTACTCGAGAAAGAGTTTCTGAAATTGCTCGGGAAGAGGAGTTATTTCTCGAGAACTAAAGCTCTACTCGAGAAGTAGGATGATGCTTCTCGAGAACAAAGACTTAGAAAAAATATTTTCTGATTCTGGAAAAGATTACTCGAGAATAGGAGTTGATTTCTCGAGAGAAAGAAAATTTCTTGAGAACAAAGAATAGCATTTCTCGAGAACTAAGGGTTGTTCTCGAGAACTATACTTAGAAAATTTTCTGAGATATCAAATGAATACTCGAGAAGTAGAGAAAGAGTATACTCGAGAACTAAACTTAGTTACTCGAGAACTAAATTAATACTACTCGAGAACTAAGGATAGTACTCGAGTAATGTGACTGATTACTCGAGAACTAAGGATAGTACTCGAGTAATGTGACTGATTACTCGAGAACTCAACTTTTTACTACTCGAGAACTAAAGGATTACTCGAGTAATGGGCTAAGAGAATTTTTATTTTTAAGAAAATTTTTCTTTTGAAAAAATACTCATCACCAACATTTCATCCTTTGATCCAAGTGCTTGAACATGAAGTGTTTCCCAATAGAGGGGCTACACATGAGTCAACACCTTGGATCACACAATGAGGGATTACATTGTATGGTCCTGTGTTTGTGACCCACTATAGACTGACATTTGTCTACACTTAGTAATAGAATCCTGCAAACACATAACTAAAACATAATATCAAATACAACTTAATTCATCTTAGTTCAAGGGTGACTTCTTGCAAATCTGGGTTATTGTGGATGCAATACCCAACAAATGGATTTTAGGGGGTTTGATCAAAGTAAGCCCTAGCATGAGTCCCCTTTGCTGGTCAAAGTCAAAGTAGGTTCAATTCACCGGGAGTCGGGTCAAATTTGGGGTGTCGTGTCGTAATTTGTGTGTGCATGCTTTTCATTGCTCAATTATGTTTGATTTGACCACGGGTTGACCACTCGTCACTGATGGGTTAAAACCGAGTTTTAACGAAAGGTGGCAAGTGCACCTATCGTGAGTTGTACAGGATATTCGAGGGAAATATCGAGGTCGTATATTTCTCAGGGAGGGTTGATTATTTCTACTCCTCTAGGAGGGACTATTATCTTACCAAAAATAAGGTGTCGGGTTTTTAATAAACTAAAGTGGCTATAAAAAATTGCAGAAAAGAGACTGAAAAAGATCGATGAAGAAATAACGCTCGGCATCAAATCGATTAAGTCTAAAATAATTTTTAGATAACTAGAGATCTAAAATTCAAATTGATTAAAGGCAACTTGGCCGTGGAGGTTTCACAAGCATGAGCTCACCTATCTCTAGGTCTATCGCTCACCTGAACATTAAGACTATTCGATCGAGCTCTCGTTCGACAAAGGATTCCTCTTAATTCCCGCATTATGCTAAGAACATCGCTATTGGGGGGACACAGTTCGGTAGAATTCTGCTCCTCCTCTCTCGTGGTTTAGTGAGGAACTCTCTTTACCCAAGGGTAATCTGTCTATGCGCATGGCCTCTCGGCTAGCTAGCATATAGATAACGGAAATATAGCCCACACAATGTTATGTGGTTCTATGCATCGTATACCCGGAAGTAAACCTTAAGTTATTTAATTAAAGAGAAAAGGAATACCTTTAATTATTTTAAAAAAATTTATCTATCCCAATGCTCTTCGATACTGAGAGCTAAGAGCAATTAGCCATTCATCGAAATGGGGATGGCTTATGAAAAATTGCATAATTGAAATTGCAAGTCCTACTCGAACGAGTAGGCAGGAAATGAAAGCGGTAAATTTCAAGTCCTACTCAAACGAGTAGGCGGGTAATGAAAGCAGTAAAGAAAGCAGTAAAATTGCAAGTCCTACTCAAATGAGTAGGCAGGAAATGAAAGCAGTAAAGAAAGCAGTAAAATGTGAGTCCTACTCAAATGAGTAGGCGGTAAATAAAAACAATAAAAAAGTAGTAAAATGCGAGTCCTACTCAAACGAGTAGGCAGGAAATGAAAATTATCTCACACACACAAACACACACACTCTACATGAATTGAAGAATAAAAGTAAAAAACCAAATTGAAAAGAATATGCTACAAAAGTTATCAAAAGATTAAAATGATTGCATTTCTACTCCTAAAATATGCTAAAAATGCATAAAAAGAAGAAATAAAAATTAAAGAAGGAAAAGGATTTTCAAATAAAAGCAAATATCAAAGTGCAACAAAAGTTAAAATAACAACTTTTTCATTCTTATAACTTTATAAAAGTGCATAAAAAGTGGGAAAAAAATTAACAAAACAAAAAGTTTACGTAATAAAAAAGGTAAAATAAAGTTAAAGAAAAATTAAAAACACTTGGATTCTACTTTTATAAATCCATAAGAATGAAAGAAAAGATAATAAAAAGCTAAAAGTAAACAAAGGTAAATGAAATATAAGAAATGCTATTATAATAACACCTAATCTATAAGAGAAAACCTAGAACAAAACTAATTAGAAAACTAAGTTGAAAACATAAAAAACAACAAACTATTCTCATACACACACACACACACCCAACATAATAAGGAAAAGCAAGAGATAAAATATCACTGAAAGTGGGGCACTCAAATGCATTTCAATACAACATAAGAAGAGAAATTTACACATTTTATTAAGCTAAAAAGAGGGTTACAAAAAGCTAAAACAAACATAAAAGAGAGGAGGAGAAAATTCTCCTTACATAGCATGGAAAAGCACCTAAGCAGCCCACCTAACAACAAAAGGGTTCCAAAAAATTGAACCCTTGGCTCATACAGAAAAGTTCTATTTATAAGCAAAAAATTCGTATTACACGCCCTGGTCACGGGCATGACAGGGGGCGTGTCGGGCTGGTGTACTGGTGAAGCTAAAAACTTGGTCACTGGCGAAATTATGGAAGCTTCGGGAAAGTCCACGTGGCGGTCACGGGCATGTTCTTCGGTCACAAGGGTGTATGGGGGGGCGTGACTAGAAATCTGATAGAATTTGATGTCGGCAAAAACTATTTGAAATAGGATTAAAACTATAGGACTGACACGGGCGTATCGGTAAGGTCACGGGCATGTTCAAGGCATTGAGTGTCCAGTCTGCTAGAGGCATTGAGTGTCGAGTCTACTGGAGGCATTGAGTGTCGAGTGGGACGATATGGGCGTGCCAATCTTGACACAGGCGTGACTTGATTTTTCCATTGTAAGCGGCAGTTTTCCACTAGAATCAACGTTACACAGCCCAGTCACGGGTGTGATAGAGAGGTCATGGGCATGTACTTTGATTTTTCGACTTTTTTCTGCAAAATTTATGGAAAACAAAATAAAGCTAAGTTAGAAGGGAATATACAAAAAAGAAACATTTTATTGAAGAAAAATAACTAAAAACTACGAAAATAAACAAAAATAACCTAAATAAAGTACTGAAAAATACAAATATTTACAACTCATCAAATACCCCCATACTTAAGCTTTTTCTTTTCCAGAGCAAAATTGGAGATATACTTATAAGGAATTAAAAGAAATCTTAAATTTAGCTACCGCTTGAATTAATTTAAAGAGAGATCAAAATAAACATCAATGGTATAAGAGTTAAGTCTTTAATTATGAAAATGATTTAAATAGAGGAAAAGTTTTGGCCAAAAAGACTTCTTGAGATAACCAAATAACAAGCAAAATTGTAATCACTAGTTAACAAAAATAGATTGGAATTATAGAAACTTTAGCTTATACGAATTTAAATGAAATAATGCAATTTAAAAAATATGCTCTCAAAAAGATTTTATATTAAGTCTAGAATCATTGAATAAGGAAATACAAAAAAAATGATAACCCTAAAAAACCAATTTTTTTATTATTATGAAACAAATAAGACAAATATTCCACTCTTAACCCTTCTTGCTCTCCAAAAATCACGTTGTGAGTTTATTTATAAGCGAATTTTATTAATTCGTTGTTTACTATTCTTTTATTAATTGGAGATTGATAGATTTAGATATCTGGGGTTAAGTTTTAAAAAAAATTTATATTTTATTCTTAAGATAGGGGACTTGTTTTAGGCACTACTTTTAATTTATCTAAAAATAGAGGCACGTGTATTATGTTAGAAATAACAACTATGGACTTCAATTATGTTTACTTACAGTTTTTTTTGAAACACAGGAACGTTCAATTTATCAAAGTTGTTCTCAATTTTTTTTATTAAAATCAATTTTCTTCTTGAATAAATAAACCCTATCTCCCCATATTTATCATGTCTTACTTGGCATGATAAAATTTTTATCCTTAAAAGAACATATGTCAATGGGAATAAGATTTTGTTTCGTAAACAGATGCATCCAATATTTTAAAAGATTATATGTTACGGAGTAAGATGATAAAATTCATTACTCATAAACGTATACATTGGGTTAATATGAAGTTGTTCCAAAAAATCATATGTCATGGAAAATAAGATTTCATTTTCCTAAACATCCACATTCAAAGAAAAGTCCTTTAGAGGTTTCAAAAAAAATACATCATCTCTAAAACCAAAGCCTCTATCTTTTTTTTGGAATTTTTAGAGTTATGATCTTTTATATATTTTTTGGATTTTCTAAATTGTTTTTTGTGTTTTTTTTAACATTTTCATCAAAATTATTTTACAAGAAAGGGAAGAGAAAGAGAAGTTATTTACAATGAGAGAGTGAAAGGAAGAGGGGAAAGAGAAAAGAATATTTACAAAAAAATGGTTTATTTAAATATTTACAAAGTTAACATATTTTTTGAATTGTTGTTTTATAATTTTTTTGATTTTTTGATGAAAAAACAAGCAATATTTCTTGAGTTTTAAATTTTTTTAAAAATATTTTTGTATTTTTGATTCGGTGCAGAAAATAGAAGTGCACAAAAGAAAGCACAAAAACACCACCATAATTAATTCCAACATTGTCCCTAATGTTGTAAGATAAGTATAAGGAGCGAAAGGAAATGAAATGCATTATTTACAAAAATAAAGAGGGAGAGTAGAAACTTCCCTGGAAGGAGTTTGGGGAAGCCCGTTTAGAAACCCTGTATTATTGAGAATAAAATTGCAAAACAAAATAGAAAATTCCGTTTGTATGGAATTTATTTGGTGGTGCGAATTATAAAAAAAAGAGAAAAAAGATCGCCCGAAGGAAAATAATTTTTAAGAGCATAGATTTTCAAACAATAGAACTTAGAACATTCCGAATAAATTATATTTGCTCTCATAACCGTTCACACATCATTCATCGATCTCGTTTAGTTGTAGTTTTCTATTTTGGGAGGCTAAGTTAGCGTCAAGATTTATGAGTTTAAGAGCCCAAAGTGTGTGAGTTTTTTTTAGTTCTACGGGTAGATGACACGCTTTGTTATGGACTAATCGAAACAACGTACAACTAATTGCGGTTTTGTATGTCGTACGATACGCCCATAACACGTCGTTAAGTTGACGAACCAATCTTTCCTAATAAATGAAATGATTTTTTTTATTTCTAATATTTATTTATCTATTACCTAAACTTGGTCATATGTTTGCGGGTGGTAGGGGGTGGCAAGTGCGTGTGCGACTCGTATTTAGCTAACGTCTTAGCCATATGAGCACTATAGAAATGTGTTTCCCTATTTCCCATAATTGCGTGAAGCGATGCCGAAGGGAGAAAATAATTTTTTTACGATAATTTTTTTGATTTTGCGGAATACTATAAAAAAAATTAAGACAAAGGGAGAAGAATTTTTTTAGTTTTTAAGTAGTTTTATTTGTTATTTTTTTAGTTTTTAAGACAAAGCGAAAAATAATTTTTAAGACAGTTTTTTTATAGTTTTTAAGTATTATTATTATTATTATTTGGTTGGCCATTTTTTTTATATATAAATAAAAAAGGTAAAAGTAATTGTTTCCCAAATTCAAAATAACAACACACTCCCCGACAACGGTGCCACAAACTTGATGGGTTAAAACCGAGTTTTAACGAAAGGAGGCAAGTGCACCTATCACGAGTAGTACATGATATTCGGGAGGAATATCAAGGTCATATATTTCTCGAGGCGGGTTGATTATTTCTACTCCTCTAAAAGAAACTATTATCTTACCGAAAATAAGGTGTCAAGTTTTTTAATAAACAAAAGCGGCTATAAACAATTGCAGAAAAGAGAGTGAAAAAGATCGATGAAAAAATAACGCTTGACATCGAATCGATTAAGACTAAAATAATTTTTAGATAACTAGAGATCTAAAATTTCAAATTGATTAAAGGAAACTTGGCTATGGAGGTTCCACAAGCATCAACTCACCTATCTCTAGGGCTATCGCTCACCTAAACATTAAGACTATTCGACTGAGCTCTCCTTCGACGAAGGATTCCTCTTAATGCCTGCATTACGCTAAAAACCCTGCTATTGAGGGGGGGGACCCAATCCGGTAGAATTCCGCTCCTCCACTCTCGAGGTTTAGTGAGAAACTCTCTTTACCCAAGGGTGATCGGTCCATACACATGGCCTCTCGGCTATCTAGCGTATAGATAATGGAAATAGAGCTCACACAACGTTATGTGGTTCTACGCGTCATATACCCGGGGTAAACCTTAAGTTATTTAATTAAAGAGAAAAGGAAGACCTTTAATTATTTAAAAAGATTTTATCTATCCCAATACTCTTCGATACTGAGGGCTAAGAGCGTTTAGCCACTCATCGGAATGGGGACGACTTATGAAAAATTGCATAATTGAAATTGCAAGTCCTACTCAAATGAGTTGGTGGGAAATGAAAGCTGTAAATTGCAAGTTCTACTCAAACGAGTAGGTGGGAAATGAAAGAAGTAAAGAAAGCAGTAAAATTGCAAGTCCTACTCAAACGAGTAGGCTAAAAATAAAAGTAGTAAAGAAAGCAGTAAAATGCGAGTCTTACTCAAACGAGTAGGCGGGAAATTAAAGCAGTAAAAAGCAGTAAAATGCGAGTCCTACTCAACAAGTAGGCGGGAAATGAAAGCAGTAAAAACTAACTCATACACGCACACACTCAACAGGAATTGAAGATTTGAAATTTAAAGCGATAAAAATTAACCTCATACACTCACACACATAAATTAAAGAGAAAAACAAAGTGATCAAAAAATTAAAACGATTACATTTCTACTCTAGAATATGCTAAAAATGAATAAAAAGAAGAAATAAAAATTAAAGATGGAAAAAGATTTTCAAATAAAAGCAAAAATCATAGTGCTACAAAAATTAAAATAACAACTTTTTCATTCTTATAACTTTATAAAAGTGCATAAAAAGTTAAAATAAAAATTAACGGAACAAAAAGTTTACGAAATAAAAAAGGTAAAACAAAGTTAAAGAAAAATTAAAAACACTTGGAATCCACTTTTATAAATCCATAAGAATGAAAGAAAAGCTAATAAAAAGCTAAAAGTAAAAAAAGGTAAATGAAATATAAGAAATGCTATTATAACAACACCTAATCTATAAGAGAATACCTAAAACAAAACAAATTAGAAAACTAAGTTGAAAACATAAAAACAACAAACTATTCTCATACACACACACACCCAACATAATAAGGAAAAGCAAGAGACAAAAGATCACTGAAAGTGAGACACTCAAATGCATTCCAATATAACATAAGGAGAGAAAATCTACACATTTTATTAAGCTAAAATGAGGGTTACAAAAAGCTAAAACAAACATAAAAGAGAGGGGGAGAAAATTCTCCTTACATAGCATGGAAAAGCACCTAAGCAGCCCACCTAACAGTAAAATAGTTCCAAAAAATTGAACCCTTGGCTCATATTGAAAAGTTCTATTTATAAGCAAAAAATTCGGATTACACGCCCTGGTCACGAGCATGATAGGGGGGGGGGCGTGTCGGCCTGGCGTGCTGGTGAAGCCGAAAACCTAGTTGCTGACGAAATTCTGGAAGCTTCGAGAAAGTCCACATGGTAGTCACAGGCGTGTTCGTCGGTCACGGGCATGTAGGGGGGCGTGACTGGACATCTGGCAGAATTTGATGTCGACAATAACTATTTGAAACAGGTTGAAAACTACAGGACCGACACGGGCATGTCGGCAAGGTCACGAGCGTGTTCAAGGAATTGAGTGTCGAGTCTGCTAGAGGCGTTGAGTGTCGAGTCTACTAGAGGCATTGAGTATCGAGTCTGCTAGAGGCGTTGAGTGTCGAGTGGGCCGACACGGGCGTGTCAATCTAGACACGTGCGTGACTTGATTTTTCCATTGCAGGCAGTAGTTTTCCATTGGAATCCAAGTTACACGGCCCGGTCACGGGCATGATAGAGAGGTCACGTACGTGTACTTTGATTTTTCGACTTTTTTCTCCAAAATTTCTGGAAAACAAAAATAAAGCTAAGTTAGAAGGGAATATACAAAAAAACATTTTATTGAAGAAAAATAACTAAAAACTACAAAAATAAACTAAAATGACCTAAATAAAGTAATGAAAAATATGAATATTCACAACTCATCAGTCACTGAAGTTGACGAGGATGAACTTGGTTGACTTTTTATTGACCATACGAGTCCAATGCCACTAACCGGGGTCAAATCAGAGTTCGTTTGCTAATTATTCAAAATCTGCGCGTCGCAACGCGCTAAAATGGTCAAAGAGCTGAAATTCATCGTTAGACTTTGAATTTTGATGCAACAAGTTCTAATGCATTCATATGGATTATTCGAAGCCATAAGAACAGACAGAACTCAAATTGGAGTTCTCTAGGTCATTATCCAAAAATCGCGTTTTCGTGACGTTTTATGAGAAATGGCTATACCCACCATGTTACCTCGGAATTTATCGGAACAAGTTCCTATGCGTTTGTATTGGTTATACGAAGCTATAGGAACTGACAAAACTCAAATACAAATAAAAGGATTTTGGTGCCCCAATAAAATTTGGGATGTTACAATCTAATACAAATAAAAGGATTTTTGTCCTCGAAAATTTGATTAAAGTAGGGGAAAAAGTAACATACCTGAAGAAATAGTCCCGGGTGCTTTTCTTGGACAAGTGTTTCAGGTTCCCAAGTATACTCGTCTCGTCCGTGATTTGACGACAATATCTTGACCATCAAAATGATCTTATTGCGCAGATTCTTCACTTTATGATCTACTATCCTGACTGGTTTAAGCTGGACGGATCTATCGGACCGCAGTTGCACTGGTGGTGTAGGTAGATACTGTTCTGGTTGCCGGAGGACTCGCCTCAAGGATGAGACATGAAACACATCAAGGAGATTTCCCCATTCTGGGGGCAGGGCTAATCGATAGGCTACAGAGCCAACACGCTTTATCCCCTAATAGGGACTCAAGTAGCGGGGATCTAGCTTCCTTTGCTTCCTCAACCGGGAGACACCATGCATGGGCTTGATTTTCAAAAATACCATTTCTCCCACGCTAAACTCAACCGGTCGGTGCCATGCATCATAATATTTGGCTTGTCGGCTCTGTGCTTCCCACATTTGCTCATGTATTAGCTGTATTACTGCTGTATTATAATCTATATAATCCACTCCTAAGGCTTCTGAGTCCTAATCTTGAGCCCAAGTTAACAGGGGTCGACAATGCCTCCCATACAATGCCTCGTATGGGGCCTTCTTGATTCTGACCTGATAGCTATTATTATAATAAAACTCAACTAAAGGCAACAACTGTCCCCGTGGATCGTTGTGCTCTACTATGCAAAGTCGGAGTAGATTCTCCATCGTCTGGTTCATCCTTTCTATTTGTCCATCTGTCTGCGAGTGGAAGGCGGTGCTAAAAGAATATTTTAACCCCAAGTATGCTTGCACCCGCCTCCACTCCTTGGATGTGAAACGTCCATCATGATCCGACACGATGGACTTCGTCACTCTGTGGAACCGGAATACTTGCTCTATGAACAATCTGGCAAGAATGTCAACTCCGTAACACTATCGGTTTGGAATGAACCGTGCCACCTTGGTAAGTCGATCCACGATAACCTATATAGAGTTGTTTCCAACACGAGATTGAGGTAAGCCATGGACAAAGTTCATGGAAATATCTTTAAATTTCCACTCTGGTATCGACAGGGGCTGCAGCAGACATCCTGGGTTGTGGCATTCGACTTTAACAATTTGGCAAGTCTGACACTGAGCCACAAAGCTGGTGAAGGCTCTTTTAATTCAGGGTCAGTAAATGGTCCTGCGCATATCAACATACATTTTAAACACACCAGGATGAATAGAATACCTCGACTTTTGCGCTTCTCGAACGATTTCATCTCGGATTCCCCTGGTAAAGGGAATGAATATGTGGTGCCTGAATTGCAAGATTCCATCATGTAGGTTAAACTCCTCTTGTGCTCTGTCCTATAGGGACTGGATGATTGGGACCACTTCCTGGTCAACCTTCTGGGCTTCTCGTATTCGATCCTGGATATTGCACTGAATTTCCATCCAACATAGCTGGGCCTGGTACTCTTTTGAATCCCTACGAGCAACATGCATAATCCCCAAGTTTATCAAAGACTGAAACCATTCCATTAGAATATGCTCCATCAAGCTACCGGCTATCGAGGGCTAGCGGCTCAACGCGTCAGCAACTTTATTAGCCTTCTAGTGGTGGTACTAGAGAGCGAAATCATAATCACACAGAAATTCCAACCACCAGGGCTGTCGGAGGTTCAAATCTTTCTGGATAAAGATATATTTGGCCTTTTATGGTCGGAGAAAATTTCGCATCTTATCCCGTACAAGTAGTGTCTCCAAATCTTAAGGACAAAAACGACAGTGCTCAGCTCAAGATCATGGGTTGGGTAGTTCAGTTTGTGCAGTTTTAGTTGGCATGATGCGTAAGAAACTACCTTATCGTGCAACATTAGGACAGCTCCTAATCCTTTCAGGGATGCATCTGTAAAAATCTGGACTCCTTCGATTCCTGAAGGGATCGTAAAGATTGGGACAAAAGTTAGTTGTTTCTTTAGTTCCAAGAACGCAACCTCACATTCTGATATCCACCGAAATACAACATCCTTTCTCATAAGTGCTGTGAGGGATAACACAATCTTAGGGAAGCCTTCTACAAATTTCTTATAGTAACCGACAAGACCGAGAAAACTTCGAATATTTGCTGCCATCTTGAGCGGAGGCCAGTTCTGAACCGCTTGGATTTTGGCTTGGTCCACCGCCACTCCATTCTTGTTGACGGTGTGGCCCAAAAATCCGACTTCTTCTAACAAGAATTCAGACTTGATGAATTTGGCGAAGTGAGAGTGTTCTCAAAGTTTAAGTAACACCAACCGCAGATGTCTAGAATGGTCTACCTGGGTCTTAGAGTTGATCAAGATGTCATCAATAAAGACATTCACGAAGTGATCTAGAAAGGGCTCAAATACCCTATTCATCAGAGACATAAAGGCGGAGGGGGCATTAGTGAGCCCAAAAGTCATTACCATAAACTCTTATAATCCATAGCGAGAGTTAAAGGCAGTTTTGGTGATATCTTCCTCACGAACCCAAAGCTGATAATAGCCGGACCTTAGGTCCATCTTGGAGAATACGGATGCACCTTGCAATTGGTCGAACATCTCGTCAATCCTTGAAAGTGGGTACATATTCCGTATCGTAAGCTTCTTTAGTTCCCTATAATCTATGCACAAGTGCAGCGTCCCATCCATCTTTTTCACAAATAATACAGGGGCTCCCCAGGGAGAGAAACTTGGGTGGATGAATCAAGCAAATATTAATTACTGAAGCTGGATCTTCAATACAGCCAATTCCTTGGGGGCCATCCGATAGGGTGCTCGGTACACTGGTCTAGCTCCGGACACAAGCTCGATCTAGAAGTTGGCCTCTCGCTTTGGGGGTAAACTTGGGAGGGACTCGGGGAAAACATCCAAAAAATCTCGTACCACTAGAACCTTGGTGGGCACTTGATCCTTATTCTCCATTTCGAATTAGATAAGAAAAACTTCATCTTTCTTCCGAACTGACCTTACCGTCTGAGCAGAGTTCAAAATGATGTGAGAGATAGAGGGTATACCTTCCAGTGTAATGACCTGTCCGTCTGGGTTCCGAAGCTTGACCTATCAGGTCGAACAGTATATTTGGGCCTATTATCGGCCAGCCAATCCATTCCTAGTATGAGGTCGAACCCAGTTATTATCAGGATCGTCGCGTAAATCTCAAATTCCACGCCCCTTTACATAGCCTGGAATGTGCACTTCTCCGTAGACGTCATATCCAATACGCCTGGTAGACGAATCTGTATAGCCATTCTAGAGGAGCGGACGCTTCTTGGCTGCAATAAAGTATTAGGATACAAAAGAGTGTTTCACCCCAATATCAAAAAGAGTTTTTGCGGGATGTTCTTCTACCAAGAGTAGTCCTGAAGAAGTAAGGATTATATATATATCATTTAACAAAACATATACCCGATGTGGACATACATATGCATAAAGTATAATACATAGGTACTGATATCTGATCTATCTCCGTCGTCTAAGATATATACATATCACTATGTTAGTGGCTAGTCCATGTTGAAGGTCCAATGCATAGGCCTCCAAGGGCGCTGCTCGGCCATGCTGACCTCTCCTACCAGCTCTACCTCTGTGGCCTCTCTGGCCCTGTCCCCGCACTACCTGTCCTCCCTAAACTACTCCAAATCCTTGCCTTCCTGCCACTTGTAGGCAAAAAGCTCTCATGTATCCCGTCTACTGGCACAGAAAGCAGTTCCCTGTAAAAGGAACATCTCGTTGAGCTATTGGTGTGGGATGCAGTACTGGAGTTGACCTAGGCTCCTACTGCGGTGCTAGGGGTTTTGGTGGTGCTGATGGGTGCCTATAAGGTTGCCTGTACTGTCTCTATTGTGCTCTTTCTCTTGTCGGTGGGGAGTAGCTCCTCTATCTCGTCCCTAACCTCTAGGGACCTCAACCTATCCTCGGCGCTACTGTGCCACCATCCTTTGGTCTAACTCTAACGCTGCAGTGTGAGTTACTATGGTGTGGAAGGCAGACTGAGATATCGTAATTAAGGTCTGTCTAAGGTCATCTCGCAAGCCTCGGTAGAAGCTAGCATCTTTATCTTTGTTAGTGGCTGCTAGGTTCCCAGCAAAACATACTAGGTGGATGAACTCTCTCTCGTAGTCTTCACCGTCTGGTCACCCTGACGGATGTACAGTAACCTCTCCTGCAGTATAACTCGATCAGTGTTTGTGAAGAATTTCTCCAGAAAAGCCTCTGAAAACTCCCCATACAGGAGAGTGCTCAACGGTCGTCCTCTGAATGTCAAGCGGCTGGCCCCTCTCCACTAGTCTCTAACATATCCTTCTAACAAGGTCACTACTAGTGACACTGCAGCTACGACCGGGCACATCATTCCTACCAATAGCTTCTCTACACGTTCAACCCACTCTTCCGCCTGTATGGCGGTCTCCATGCCTCTGAAGATGGGGGGCCTTAGTCCTCGAAAATTCGTCAGGAGGTCAGTGGGTACTAACAACTATTGTGGTGACTGTGCCATGGCTGTCCAGAACGCTGTCAGGATAACTGTCAATGTTTGCCCCAAGTTGTTGTCCGCATACAGTACAACTGCAGGGGTAACTGGGTCTGGAGGTTAGGTGGCGAGGACATATCCTCTAGAGGAGGATCTCCCATTACTGGACTCCAATATCTGGAGAAGTAATATGAAACAAGTGTCAGTATTTTGCAAAAGTAGGGGAAATTTACAAAAGACCAACACAGCGGAAATAAAGGTGTGCGTGCGTGCAATCACATAGTCTAGAATCCCTAGGCCTCTGCACTAGGGTTTACTAGGCTTCTACTGCATGGTTTGTCCTGAACCAAATAACAAAGTAAGGTACGGAGGTATCCTGAGACTGCTTCACAAGGATGGATCATGATCGCTCTGATCTCTTTGTAAGACCCCCCAACCTTTGCCCGGGTCGGGCCAGAGGGGATCTTACTAGCCCAAGACGTCCACCTAGTGCTTCCTAAGGGGTGTCTGTTGGAACACCCTATTACTAATTTGGGCAAGGATCACTATGTTTTTAGGAAATTGGTTTGACCTAGTTGTATAGTTGAAAAGGTCAAATTAGAATGAGTCTAAGGGTTAGAACTTAGGTTTGAAGCTGCCCCCAAGACCATTCAAAGATCAGGATTCAGTGCTGATACAAAGACAATTTTCGTCGAGCTCAGTTCGATGAAACGTCGAACTCAGTTCGACGTTCTCTGAGCTCAATTCTGCAAGTCGTCGAACTCCGGTCAACGATCTTCGAGCTCAGATCGATGTTCTTTCTTCAGCTATTTTCCAAGTCGCTGAGCTCAGTTCGACGATCGTAGAGCTCAGTTCGACGATTTCTGTCTGCTGTTTAAATCCAATCTCTGAGCTAAGTTCAACGATCGTAGAGCTCAGATCGACGATTTCTGTGAGAGATCGACGCTTTATGAATTCAAATTCAAGAACAGTTATGGAATTCATTCAGATTTATTTCCTGCATTTATTGCAAAGGATTTTCTAGCCTTTTCAAGCAATCTGGAGCAAGTTTCAAGGAAGGCTAAAAGGAATGTTACTTAGGACTTTCCCTAGAGACAGTTGTCAATTATGGAAGTCATTTATGACTGAGTAACGGCCATCTAAGTAAGAATCTGATATACTCCTACAGAATATGTTTTTGAATAAGATATAACAGATCAATACAATAAGATAGACAAGAGATATACAAGATTATTAGATTGAGAAAAAGAGTTACAGAAGAGAGATCAAAATATACTCTGATCAAGAACTCATCTTCTGGAATATATAGATTCACTGAGTCAAAATCTTCAAGAACACAAGGAACTTTTCTGTGGAGGAGATCATCTGCTATTCTACTCCTCCAAATCCTCAAGTGTTCAAAAGCTTCAACATCAAGGACTCCAGACATCACCCATTTCAGCATCTGCTGAAATCATCTTTTGCTGGAGATCTGAAGCAACTGAAGACCTATCACCCTAGCAAAGCTCACCTTCCTGAACCCTTACAGATCTCAGGGGGAGCTTTAGCAACATCTTCCACTTGTCTTCTCTCAGATTGTTGACAGAGAAGAACATCTTCAAACTACTTTCTTTTTCCTTTCCCTCCTGTAAAAGGGTTTATCAAAACTCCCTTCAAAAGTTCTGAAACTAGTTTCTGAGACCTTGTCAAAACTCAGTTGTGGCAAGACACCTTATCAAAAAATCTAGATCTGGTTTTTGAGCACCTTATCAAAAGCTCATTGGTGCCCAGGACACCTGATCAACTATTCCTGCAGTGGATTCCTACCTAGGGTGGTAGAAGAGTGGATGTACCCAGGTTGTTGGGGAACCACTATAGCTCCTTGTGTCATCTGGCTTGCTATGCTTTTTGCTTTGCTGTGTGCTATGTGTTTCTGTTTTCTTACTGCTTTAGTGTTTACTTTTTTGCTAGCACATTACACATATAAGTAAATTAAGTCTTCCACTGCTTTACAGTTTTAATTGTAAATTATTTTAAAATACTCTATTCACCCCCCCCCCTCTAGAGTGAAGATAGATTTTACCCTCACTTTCAGTGTCAACCCTCACAATTAAGTACTAGTTGGTTGCCTTGCTCGGCTTGAATCACAACATTTATAACATAGAGTTTAGCAGAAGCATTAACATGAAGCCACAACATATATATAATGTTATATATTTAAAAGAATGTGCAAAAGTCCGTAGCCACTGTTTATGCATGAAGCCCGTAGGCTATAAAGTACTATAGCTATCAACTCCTTTCTCTCTCAACTTTGCTCGCTAGTACTCATGTCTCAAAACTCTCGAGACGATATGGGTGCTTTTGCTCGGGTAGTCCTATCAGCTGGTGTATTGTCCTACAACAGCTATTCCCTATGGTGCTCCATCTCCTGTGAATGATTATTAAAATAATCATTAGTCACAGAGCTAAGTGGAGTCAAATCTCCTCCCTAGATCCATATCCTGGGGACGAGCGTACACACCCAACAAAAGTAGATAGCCGAAGCAAGAGAGAATTAGTACAACATTTCATATATAAGCTATGAGAAATCGTAAAAAGAGGTGTGTCATAGTATAACTTGGATAACAGTAGCAGTATATGTCAGTTATAGTTTAAGATCCACTAGAATAATAGCACAATAGGTATTCACAACCCATGCAAACATCACATGCATTCGCAGTCGCGTAAATACCATAAGCATTCAAAACCGTGCACAACATTCCCTATATCGACATAGTATGGACCGCTTCTATTCAAGCAGGGTAGCGAGCCCCGCGGGCCTCACCGATGTGACCGTCGGTGATAGTGTCTTGTACTACCACTTCTGGGGGTGGTCGTACCGCACAGCCTAGGCCCCATTATACAACCCTGTGTACTCTTGGATGTGAGAGACATCCAGCGATTCAACATTTTGGCCGAATAGGTGAGGAAACCCAATGGGGAAAATCATAATGGCCGATCACCCATGGTACTCATCTCCTTGTCGTCATGAGTCGTCGAACATCCCACATCGGTACGATCGGTCTGTGGATGTAACTGACCCGCCACAATTTACCACAAGCAATCTATAAGCAATCAATCTATAAATTTTGCTCACATGCATCGAGTCTATAGCGGCTTGCCCTATGATTCTTTAAGTAATTCAGGCAAATGACACTTGACTTTACTTTTGACAAGGAGCGTGGGAACACTTTATTTGGGGCTAACTTAGGAGGAACATCTCAACTCCTGTTATCCCCAACTAAAGCTCAACCTATCAAATAACTGCCCGTCAGGGCAGAACCCATGCTAAAAATAGTAAATTGAAGAAACAAAAGTGCGGTAATAGAAGCTGCTATTAATGTAAGCTATAGAATTGAAATGTTGTAACTAATTTAGGACCAGTATGAAATTTGAGTAGTACAGAACTGAAAAATAAGTACTAAAAATAATTTGACCAGTGCTAGATTGGAATAGTATTTTAAAGAAATGAACTAAACTGAAAGTAAATAGCTTGGACCAGTATGAAACTGGAGTACTAAAAAGAAGGTACTGAACTGAATATATAAAAGAACTAGATCAGTACGAGACATGAATAAAAAATAAAGAAAATGGTTAGTAGTCCAATCACTCCACTCAGAAGGCTTCAGTTCTATCTCCGTTCTCAGGAGGCATGTTCAGTTCCATCTCCGTTCTCAAGAAACATGTTCAGTTCTATTTATGTTTTGGAGGTTTCTTTGAGTTTTATCTATTATTAAGATCCGATAATAATTCAATTGCGCCTTTCAATCATGGCTTAATCGGATCAGGAGGCTTATTATTAGTTACATATTTATAATTCGTTAGGAAAGATTAGCAACTCATTTGTTCATGTTCTTGTCTTCCGAGTCTGCCCGGTTTACCCGAGAGTCTTTTAAACGAGGCTCTTGACGGTTTCTTGAAACCCTCCGAGCTTGGGCACTTGCCACGCATACTCTCGTCAATAAAAACAATTAATTTTATTATTTAATTTACAAAGACGGCCGCGAGCTCAAAATTTAATTTTCAAAGAAATTGAGCGCATCAATTTCCGAGCGTGACCTTAGGCTCCAATAAATCAGAAAGCTTAAATTTTTATCCCCAAATCCCCAAATTTTAATGCAACCTTTATAGGGTCCTAAAATGGGCCTATTAATTTTTCCAAAAAAAAACGAGTAATTTTTGGCCATAATTTTTGCCAAATAAAATTTATTTGGGCTTTTGTAAAAAACAAACTATTTCTAAAAATTTCCAAAATTTTTTTGTAGACTACCCTTATCAAGGGGAACAACTTTTCTGTTCAACACTTTTTCCCTAGGAGCCAATATTTATTTATAAAAAAATGTTTAAAACTCTACATTGAAAATTGGTCTGCATATTGCAGATCAAAGTCCCATCCTGCGGCCAGGAATCGCGTCGGACAGGTAAATTGACCAACATTTCCCCACATCGAATCAACCACGGATCTGCTATGGGGGGGGGGGGGGCGCAGAAGTTGATGCAGGGGGGGAATTGGGTTATCTCCGCCGTCAATCTCATCACCAAGAATAAACGGCGGTGATTTCATCCAGCCGATGAAGAAGGCGGTGGCCCTCTGCCAATGCCGGCCAGCCACTGCTGGGTGCCGTTGCAGCCCCCGATCGACTCGTAGGGGGTCGGCGACCTTCGAGGCGGTGGTCCGGCGGCCTGTTGCTGCTGGCCACCGCCGAAAGATACGAAACCGGGAGCAGGGTGACGGGTGGCTCTGCTCTTAGCGCCACCACGCCACCCCACCTCTCTAGAGACTACCCCAGCCATGAACCACCCTCGATCGATAGGCCGGGGGTTAAGCCCTTCTCAGGTGGTGGTCTGGCCGCCTGGCGCCGCCTGCGACCGCCGTAGAAAATTACAGAATTTCACTCTATTTTCGGGTGCTGCCGGAGCGGCAATTTCCGGTGGCACCACGGCCTTCCACTGTCGTGGATGGTTATCCCTGGTGTTTTATCCCTTCCCCAGTGCCACCACCGGTGATGGGCAAGGCTAACCACCTACGACCACCACCCAACCTAGAGCTTAGCTCGGGTGGTGCCGGCGGCGCTCTGGCCACCGGGAGGCGCATGCAGAACGACATAAAGATAGGGAAATGAGAGTGGTTAAGCTTCCACCTAGACTAGAGGGGCTTGGGGATGCCCTGACCGAGCCACTATGGGAGGTGGTGGTGGAGCTTGGGTGGTGAAAGTTTTCTGGCGAGCTGGAGCTCCGATAGAGGGGGGCTTTGTGCTCATTTTGGTTTATGTGGACGAGAGCAGGGGGTTATGTCCATTTATATGTGGAGGAGAGGCGATCCCATATCTCTTGTCGATGTGGGATTATTTCTAATGGGAGGAGGATTTCATCTCGTCTCCTCCACTTGGATGGACATGTGGCACCTCCTGGGAAGCCAAGGGCAGCCAAGTGCCTCCTTGGAGCTTGCCTTAAGTGGGATTGGGTTTGGTAAAAGGGAAAGAGAAAGAGAGGAGGGCTTTTACCAAGGCCCAATACTCTTCAAGCCATTAAAGGTTTGGTGGCCCAAGGAGTGAGGGGGGGAGGTAGGGCCTTAATCATTAACGAAGAGGAGGTGTGCACCTTATTTGAAAAATTTTCCAGAAAATGGATTTTTAGGGGGTTTGACAAAATTCAACCCTAGGGTGGGTCCCTTTTGTTGGCAAAAGTCAAAGTAGGTTCAAGTCATCGTGAGTCGAGTCAAAGTTGGGGTGTCATGTCAAAATTTGTGTGCTCACGCTTTTCGGTGCACAATTATGCTTGATTTGACCACGGGTTGACCACCTGTCACTGAAGTTGACAAGGATGAACTCGGTTGACTTCATATTGACCATACGAGTCCATTGCCACTGACCGGGGTCAAATTGGAGTTCGTTTGCTATTTATTCAAAATCTGTGCGTAGTAGCGCGCTAAAACAATCATAGAGCTGATATTCGTCGTTAAACTTTGAATTTTGACGCAACGAGTTCTAATGCGTTCGTATGGATTATACGAAGCTATATGAACTGACAAAACTCAAATGGGAGTTCTCTAGGTCATTATCCAAAAATCCCGTTTTGTGACGTTTTGCGAGAAATGTCTATACCCACCATATGACCTCGAGTTTATCAGAACGAGTTCCTATGCGTTTGTATTGGTTATACAAAGCTATAGGAACTGACAGAACTCAAATCAGAGTTCTCTAGCTCTATATACCCTATCTAGGGTTACCTCCCACCCGGGTGTGGGCCTTGGGTAGAGGCTCAGGTCACTTTTATTGGGCCCGCTAGGGTTCTGGTGGCCCAATAAAAGTCGAGATGTTACATTATTCTACCCCCACACTTAAGCTTTTGCTAGTTCCTAGCAAATTTATTTCATTAAAATTGGTATACCAATTATCATAATTTGGGAGGATAAAAAATTAAACAATTTGAAGTAAAATTCATCATAATAAAAGAGACTGAAATAAAAAAAACTCCCCTGAAATCTACAGTCCAGAGCATCAATCATTATCATCTTTTTCATCCATTTATATTTAAGTCATGGTTACAGTGTAAAAATCAGTAAAGAAAGCTAGCTCAGAGGTTGTACAACCATATATTGTATAACCATATATTCGTTGAGTGGGACCCAGAAACACCAAGGGCCAGGTTCGGGCTAGCTTTTGGGCTAGCCTCGGGTGAAGAAAAACTGCTCTCGGTTCGATCAGGGTGGAGCTCGACTCAATGCCTCTATTCAGATTTCGTCGAGCTCAACTCAGGTCTCGTTGAGCGGAGCTCGACAATTGTCAAATAGGTTTGGAACAGAAGAGCTCTCGCATAGGAGCAGGCGAGAGTGCTTACGCTCGGGTAAGCAGCTCCTCTAGCAGAGCTCGATTCCTGCCAAGACAGGATGGGCTTCGACCGAGACATACTCCTGCCCAGGGGCGGGTGAGAAGGCTCGCGCCTCGCGAGGGCGGGAGCAGGCACAGCCCTTAGCATTCTTTAATATCCTTTCAGCTCCTGCCGGGTGAGGGAGGGAGAGTTATCGGCAAGTAGTAAGCGCGAGAGCCTTCAATTCTCGGTAGGAAGGCTCCCGCAGGGTAGGGCCTAGGGTGAAATTACCTAAATGCCCTCAGGTAAAATTACCTGTATACCCCCAGGGTCTGCATTTAGCTCTTCAGAACAGTGGAGTTTGGCTGTTGGCAGATGAGGCAGGGGTAATTTAGTAATTTCAGGTCATCAAAGGCTATAAATAGACCCACAAGGGCTCCTTAGAATGCAAGGTTTCATATTTTCCTAAGTTCTTCTAGTACTTTCTGAGGAGCCCCTAGCCCAGCATTTGGCTTTGGAGGGGAAGCGCTCAGAGATCTTCCGGTAAAGAGGTGGGACCTCCCTGCTGAGGCTTTGGGTCGTTTTCTAGTCCTTTACTGCCAGTCAGAGGTCGGAGCTTGGGAGAGGTCGGTGTTGGCTACACCCCTGTTTGGAACTTTCGTTGAGGTCAAATTTTGGCTTCAACAGTTCTGGTGCGGTGAGCGTTGAAGGTAGCCAATACATGAAAATCTTGAGTTGAGTCCCATGGCCGGAGGTGAAGGCGAAGGATCAGGCTCAGGAGGTTCCCCTTCTCGGGGAGAGGAGGCGACAAGGAAGATGTTGGAGGACTTCAGGCGAGGGGTCCTGCAGACCATCAATCTGGCCTTCTCAGCAAGGAGCGAGTGGGCTACGCCTCAGGCTCCAATAGAGGCGGTCCCTCTCTTGGGCGAGAACGCTCCTGAGTAATGCCTCGGGAAGGAGGTGTCAGCAGATGTCGGCGGGAGGGATGTAGCTGTGCGAGAGCTCTTCCCCGGGCAAGGCAAGCGTAGACCGAGCGAGCCAACCAAGGCCGCGAGATGTGTCGTCTTGGCAGGCAGGGGGCAGGTGCCCTTTTAGTGAGCTCATCATCTCGTCTTCAGTTTCAGAAGGGTTCCAGGAGCCCGACATGTTCTACTACTTGGGGAAGGATGACCCTGTGTAGCATGTGCAGTGGTTTGAGGATGTTGTTTCGATTAGATAGATGACAGACGCCTTCAAGTGTCGGCTCTTTGCCATCACGTTGAAGGAGAAGGCCCGGGACTGGTTCAACCAGTAGCCGGCGAGCTCGATCTATAGTTTTGAGGATCTGCGGCGAGGGTTCTGATTTAGCTTCTTGACATCGAAGAAGAGTAAGAAGGAGGCGGAGTGCCTATTTGCAGTGAGGCAGAAGCAAGATGAGACGTTGGGTCACTACGTTGACCAGTTTCTGGAGGAGATCCTCCTGGTCCAGGAGGTCCCAGGGTACGCACTGATGCTCGCCTTCACCCTGGGGCTGAGGCCGGGATTCTTTAGCATGGAGCTGAAGAGAATGCCCCTTCTCTTTTGAGGAGCTCATGAAGAGGGCGGCGAAGGAGATGGATTTCGAAAGGGCCAACCCGGCTTTTGCCAGGAAGTTGGCCAGGTTGGCGGAGGATGATATGAAGGAGCTGGGAGCAGGAAGGCAGAGAGAGCAAATAGAAGAGAGAAGGAGAGAGGAGCCCCGAGGATAGGGGTCGCATCAAGGGTGGGGGCCTGGGAGCCGAACAACCTGTTGGGTTGGAGGCCCCAAGAGGGTCTCCCCCAGGGACAGGGCTGAGGCTTCCAGGGAAGGGACAACTTCTGCGAGCCAAGGAGGTTTCATCAGCCGACATGGATGCAGGGGCAGAGGGGTCACTTCCCACCGCAAGAAGCGATGGAGGTCGGCCGAGGTAGAGGAGGAAGGATAGGAGTTCGGGGAGGAGCTGGAAGAAGAGGAGGCGGAGAGGGAAGATAGATCAGGGTGGCATTTCCTATCTGTGACTTCCACCAGGAGGAGGGTCACGCGACGGTCACCTGCCTGGAGTCCCTGGAGATGAGAGAGGCCAGGGGGCTAGGGAGGCAGGATCCACCAATAAGGATTGTGGAGGTTCAGTAGGGAGAGGGGGAGGACAACTGTGAGGACCGGGCAGACGTAGGAACCCGGGGAGGGATCGGGGTGATCCATTGCGGAGTCTGGATTGAGGCAACCCGCAAGGGGAGCCTTCAGACCATGTTCCGAATGGGGGTCATCTCGACCTCCCAGGCTCCCCCTCTGGAGGAAAAATTACTTTCTCATTGACAGACATGCCAGACTTCGAGGACCCGTTCTATGATGCCTTAGTGATCCAGACGCCTTGGTGATCCAGACGGCGGTGGAAAACTTCACGGTCTCCAGGATCCTGGTCGACAACGGGAGCTCCGTGAACGTGATCTTCAAGAAGGCCTTCGACGAGATGAAGGTCGAGGCCAAGAGGGTCTTAGCTTCGGACGGACCGTTGTTTGGGTTTTCAGAAGAGAGAAAGGAGGTAGAAGGAGGAGTAAGGCTACATGTGAAGTTGGGGGGCATGTCACAGAACTATCGGTTCGTCATAGTGGACGCCCCAAGAAGTTATAATGCCATCTTTGGGCATCCCCTCATGAGTGCCTTTCACTGCGTCCCCTCCTCGTTCCACCAATGCCTCAAGTTCAACAACGGATGGGTGTAGGTTAGGATCCGGGGGGACCCAAAGGTGGCAAGGCAATGTTACGTGACGACGGTCAACACCATATCTTGGATGGAAGAGGCGGAGGAGTTGGAGAGGGAGATGGCGGTGCAGGAAGAGGCTGTCGGAGGGGAGGAGGTGAGCCTAAAGGAGGAGAGTGAGGAGAGTGCGAAGGATCATAGAGGATGAGCTGTGCATGAGGTCCAGAGGGACGGAGGGTCGGAGAATCGCAAGAGGGTCAGCATGAGGAGGAAGTAGAGGAAGGGCGAGGAGGAGGAGGAGTTGAGATGGAGGCCCCAAGGGGCATGAAGGTTGAGCTGCATGAGAGCCTAGGGGAGGCAATGGAAGTTGAGGAAGCAGGAGGGGAGGAAGAGCTTGGGCAGGAAGAGGAGGCAAGGGTCGGCTGGGAGCAATCTTAGCTGGAGCCAGCTAAGGAGGTGGTGGAGATGGAAGTCTTCACCAGCACCGACCAGGTGCAAAGGGTGAAGATCAGCGGGGGCTTAGGTCCCGAGGATCAGGAGAGGATGCGGGCTTGTATCCAGAGCAATATGACATCTTTGCTTGGAGCGTGGCTGACATGCCGGGCATCGATGCGATGTAGCCTGCCACCGCCTAAACCTTGACCCCCGAACGCGCCCCATTCGCCAGAAGATGAGGACCATCGCTACCAAGCTGGAGGAGCCCATCCGCGAGGAGGTCAAGAAGCTTCTGGAGGCCGGCTTCATCTTAGAGATCTAGTATCCGGGTTGGATCTCCAACGTGGTAATGGTAAAGAAAGGGGGAGGGAAATGGCGCATGCATATAGACTTTTCTTTATTAAATAAATCATGCCCCAAGGATTGCAACCCCCTGCCTCGGATCAACGCGCTGGTTGATTCAGCAGTTGGTTTTTCTATTATGAGTTTTTTAGATGCTTTTTCAGGTTACCACCAGATCCGAATGCACCCTACTGATGTCAAGGATGTCCCCTTCATCACGAGGGAGGGATGCTTCAGCTATAAAATTGATGCCTTTTGGGCTGAAGAACACGGGGGCTACCTACCAGCGTATGATGGATCGAGTCTTCCAGGGCCAAAGGGGGAGGAACCTTGAGGTCTATGTTGACGATCTCATGGTCAAAAGCAAGGGTGTGGACTCGCACTTACGTGACCTTGAGGAGACATTTGCTACCCTGCGGAAGTTCAAGATGAGGTTGAACCCCCTGAAGTGTGTCTTCGGGGCAAGTCGAGGGAAGTTCCTTGGACATCTTCTAACCTCGGCAGGGGTGGAGCCTAACCCAGACAAGGTGAAGGCCATCCTAGAGCTAGAGTCACCACGCAACGCTAAGGAGGTACATCGCTTGACAGGAAAACTGGCCAGGCTAAGCAAGTTCCTCTCCAGGTCGGGAGAGAAATGATCATCGTTCTTCATGGTGCTGCAGGGTAATCAAAAATTTGAATGGACCACCGAGTGTGAAGGGGCTTTCCAAATGCTGAAGAGCTAGATCTCCCAAGAGCCGCTACTTCAAAGCCCAAAGGAGCGGGAGGATCTAGCCTTGTATCTTGGGGTAGGAGCAGAGGCCGCAAGCTCTGTTCTGGTCAGGGAAGTGGGGAAGAAGCAATTGCTATCTACTATGTTAGCAAGATCCTGAAGAAGGAAGAGCTCCGCTACCCCATTTTAGAGAAGCTGGCGTATGATTTAATCATTTTGGCCAGGAAGCTTCGGTCGTACTTACAAGCCTATTAGATTAGGGTGGTGACGGACCATCCCCTTCGCAAGATTTTTGAGGGAGTGGAACACTCGGGACGGTTGGCCAAGTGGTCTATTGAATTGAGCGGGTTTGACATCTCATTTGTGCCAAGGATCTCCATTAAGGTACAAGTAGTGGCTGACTTCTTAGCGAACTACGTTGTTGAGGTCGGGTCTGAGGAGCCATGACTATATGGGGCATGGACGATGATGGTTGACGGGGCTTCGGGGAAACATTCCCTTGGGGGAGGAGTGGTGTTGATAAACCCTCAGGGGGTCACTATAGAACAAGCTTTTGTCTTACACTTCCTGGTCACTAATAACTAAGCGGAGTACGAGTCCGTGATAGAAGACCTTTGTTTGGCAAAGGAGATTGAGATCTATGATGTGGAGGTATTCACGGACACGTTGGTGGTGGCATCACAAATCCGAGGAGAGTTCGAAGCCCAGGGGGCCACCCTTGTGAAATACTTATCCAAAGTAAGGGTGTTCATCGGAGGGTTCCGGACGTTCTCAATCAACCTTGTTCCCAGGGAGGAGAGTATAGCAGCCGATCAGTTGGCTAAGTTTGGACCTCGGGGAGGAGGAACCCTGACTAAGCTATTTTGACCGACGATCGAGGAAGGAGAGCTGATGGAAGTGGATCGGTGACCCTCGTGGGTGGATCCATTTGTGACCTTTCTAACCACTGGCGAACTTCCGGAAGGGACCAAGGATTCGAAGAGCTTTAGGCACAAAGCGGCTCATTACCTAATGCTTGAAGGGGGGTTTAATCGGAAGATGTTGTTAGGGCTCCTAGCAAGGTGTGTTACATAGGAAGAGATCCCAAGGACCCTGGAGGAAGTACACTCCGGCGAATGCGGCAGTCATCCGGGGGGGTAGGACGTTGGAAGCAAGGGTGGTCGGGCAAGGGTATTTCTGGCATACCCTGAGGAAGGATGTGGTCGAGCTTGCGAGGAGATGTTGAAAGTGTCAACTGAACGCCACCCTCCAGCTCTTGCTCGCTCAAAGGCAACAAGGCATCACGACGCCTTGGCCTTTCTCCATCTGGGGGATGGATCTAGTTGGGCCTTTCCCTCCGACTAGTGGGCAGAGAAGGTTTCTTCTAGTCATGATTGACTACTTTTCAAAGTGGCTGGAGGTCAAGGCGCTGGCCAAGGTCACTTTCCAAGTCATCAGGAATTTTGTTTGGGGGGAGATCATTTGTAGACACAGGTTTCCCCAGGCAATAGTGACAGACAATGGCCCCCAGTTCGCTAGTGAGGAGTTCATCAGCTTCTGCACCCAACTGGGGATAGACCTTAGGTTTGCCTCCGTCCACCACCCCAAGAGCAACGACTAGGTGGAGGTGACAAACAAAATCATCGTAAGCCTTCTCAAGAAGAAGGTGGAGAATTTGAGGGGGAGTTGGGTGGAATAGCTCCCCTCAGTATTGTGGGCCTTGTAGACAACCCTTAATACGGCCACCAGCGAGACCCTCTTCAAACTTTTCCATAGGTGTGAGGCGGTCCTACCTGTGGAGTTTGAGGTTCGGTCCCCACGAGTCGCGGCACTGTGGGTGAAGGAGATGAGGTTTGGAGGTTGGAGAATGAAGGGTAGTTGTGCCTCTCATTGGATATGGTGGAGGAGCTGCGCGATGTCGCAGCTATCCGGCAGGAGGAGATCAAACGGCAGATGGCAAAAAACTTTGACAAGAATATCGGAATCAAATAATTCGCGGAAGGAGATCTGGTGCTAAGGAAAGTTGATGCTGTGGGAAGATCAACCCCCATAGGCAAGCTCAACTCAATCTGGGAAGGGCCTTACATTATTGAAAGGGTCCTGAGAATGGGAGGTTACCACCTCCATGACGTGGAGGGGGGAGGTCCATGAGCTATACCTGGAGCGGTGATGATTTAAAATGCTTCTACCCATGAGGTGTGAGAAGGTGAAATTGTATGTTCAAAGTCAAGTTTATTATATTACATTCACTAATCAGTTTTTGTTTTACCTATTGTGAAATTCGGATGGAAAGGAGATGATTTCGCTACCCCGAGTGCTGCTCGGCCCCAGGTAGACCCGCTGTATAGGCTCTCACTGGCTGGCAGGTCTGAAGGCTCTCCTATGGGGGTAAGGGATACCCTGAGTGCTGCTCGGCCCCTGGTAGACTCGCTGCTCATGCTCTCATTAGCTGGGCAGGGCGGTAGGCACACCTGGGGGAAAGGACTTGGTTTTGGAAATGTTCATGGAGATACTTCAGCTTGGAAACTTTTGCACTACCTCGAGCCTAGCTCGGCCCCAGGTAGACCCGCTACGCAGGCTCTCACTAGCTGGCAGGTCCGAAGGCTCTCCTGTGGGGTAAGGGATACCCCGAGTACTGCTCGGCCCCGGGTAGACTCGCTGCTCAGGCTCTCATTAGATGGGAAGGGTGGTAGGCACACCTGGGGGGAAAGGAATTGGTCTTGGAAATGTTTATGGAGATACTTCAGCTTGGAAACTCTTACACTACCCCGAGCCTAGCTCGGCCCCAGGTAGACCCGCTGCGCAGGCTATCACTAGCTAGAAGGTCCAAAGGTTCGCCTGTGGGGGTAAGGGATACCCCGGGTGCTGCTCGGCCCTGGGTAGACTCGCTGCTCAGGCTCTCATTAGCTGGGTAGGGCGGTAGGCACACCTGAGGGGAAAGGACTTGGTCTTGGAAATGTTCATGGAAGATACTTCAGCTTGGAAACTCATGCACTACCCCGAGCCTGGCTCGGCCCCAGGTATACCCTCTGTGCAGGCTCTCACTAGTTGGCAGGTCTGAAGGCTCGCCTGTGGGGATAAGGGATACCCCGAGTGCTTCTCGACCCCTGGTAGACTCGCTGCTCAGGCTCTCATTAGTTTGGCAGGGCAGTAGGCACACCTGGGGGGAAAGGACATGGTCATGGAAATTTTCATGGAGATACTTCAGCTGGGAAACTTTTGCACAACCCCGATCCTAGCTCGGCCCCAGGTAGACCCTCTGCTCAGGTGTAACACCCCAAAAATATCAAAAATGAATTTAAGGTGCAGGTTGGTTTACACGGCCTGGGACACGGGCGTGTCCCAGGGCGTGTCGGGGGTACACGGCCTGGGACACGGGCGTGTCCCAGGGCGTGTCACTCAAATAATAGGCGGATTGAGTCAGAAGATTACACGGCCTGGAACCAAGCCTTGAACACGGCCGTGTCCGATTTGACACGGGTGTGTCCGATGCCGTGTGCCGACCCGTGTACTGCTGGTTGAGTTTGGAGCTCGATGAGGTAGGGGTGACACGGGCGTGTCTTATGACTGACACGGGCATGTAAGGTTCGACACGGGCGTGCCGATGCCCGTGTTCTGGTAAAGTTCAGTCGGTACAAATACCGCGTGTGCCGCTTAAGGGTACACGGCCTGTGACACGGGCGTGTCATAGGCCGTGTCAGGCAAAAATTGTGATTTTTGGGAAAATCATGGCCGTTCATTTTCTCTCTTTGGATCCAAAGGCTCAGGTGATTCCTGGCAGGTTTAAGTCAGCAGAAGATTGAGTCATTCTTCACTTGGTTAAGGAAGAGAGAAAGAGAGAGGAGGAAGAAGAAGGAGGAGGAGATCAAGCCACCGGTGGAGCTCCCGTGGTCCGATTCGTGATCCGAGACCAGCGTTGTGGAGGCAAAGCTGCTGCGGTTCTTTCTCACCGGCTAGTTTTCGATGGCTCCCAAGAGATCGTCAAGGGTAACGATCTCCCTTCTTGGACACGAAGTCCTTCTTTTCTACATTGCATAGGGAAAACCCTTAGTTGTGGTGTCCCGATATGTGAAGCTTGTTAGAGTCCCGGATCTAATGCTGTGTGAAGCCCATCTCGTCTGGATTGGTGATGCTTGTTTGCATATCGGAGAAGGCTCCGTGATTATGTCTTGTTTGCCTTGTGCCTACCCTTTGCAGCTACTAGATGAAGTCCATGGATGCAAGCATTGCCACTTCGTTTGCAACTCGATGCCGATTGCTGAACAGGAAAGGTGATTGCCATGGATACTTCCGTATTCGAGGTGGCACGGCGACTTGTGGCTGATGTACCTGCGTTAGGTCCGTCCGACTTGCCTGGTTATAGGTGGAGCGCCCTTGCTGGGTATGACCGTGTAGACGGTGGTGTTGAATTCCGGTACCCCCTTGTCGGGCCGTGTGGCCGATAGTTGTGATGGCTTGAATGTGCCTGCGCGCAAATAGTTGCTATATGATGATGCCATGCTATGCAGGGAAAGAATGTTAATGCCCCGAGAAAGGGGTAGGATTGTTATAATTGGGTCAGCTGAATGCTGACCGTTGCCTTGTTTGCCACTGTTTGGGTGGATTGTCCCTATGCAGGTGCTGGAGAGCCAAGTGGTAAATGAAGGGCTGAAGCCCTTGCTGCTGTTGCTGCTGCTGCTACGGCTGGCCCTTGAAGGCTAAGCGAATGTTTTTGCTTGTTTTCTTTTACTCATGTATGGCCGGCCTGCGCGCCGAGGTTTTTAAACCATACGGTGTGGAAAGAGGAACTGTAAGGCCTTAAGGCCAAACTCTATGTTTGTGTTGTACATTCCGTGGCTATATCTATAAAAGTGGTTTATATATTGGACATTCCTGGTTAGAGTTCAAATTACAACTTAAATCTTCCGCTAGCATGCTCTGAGTTAGGATGCGTGTATGGTTTGGTATTATCCTGTGACCTCACCGTCTGTTTGTGGCATATAGTGTGGGGCCCCGGCCGGACCTTCTACTATACGTCATGTAACGGATGGGGTCGTTACATTTTGGTATCAGCTACGTTCGGTCTTCCTCTTTCGAATTCGTGGTCGAATTCTTTTGTGGGTTGGCGAGCGCGTGTTTGTGCGCCCTGCTGTAACGCTAATGAACTCTGGAATGTCCACTAAGGAATGTACAAAATCTTGTTTGAGGAATCTGCGCGTTCCTTTTTGTGTTGTTTTGCTTGCATACGATCGCTAATGTGTGTCTTGGCCACCTATAGGTGACGCGTAGTGGTGCTGGGCAGTCTGAGCCCCAGCGCTCTGATGAGAGTGCGGCACCAGCTGAGGTGCCAACACCTCCTCCATCTGCGGAAACTGTTCGCTTAGTTGCTGAGGCGCTATTTGCCATGATTCAGCCGACCGGGCAAGCACAACCGGCAGTCGAGCCAGTTCGTGTTGTTGTAAGACCCGAGCCGGTTGAGGCTGTAGATCCACGAGCAGCTGACCGACAGTTGAAGCAATTCATGAGCTTCAGTCCGCCTACGTTTACGGGACTGGGATCCCCAACGCAGGCAGAGGATTGGTTGTCGCGTGTCAAGCGGATAATGACAACGATCAGGGCGGAGGAAACTCTAAAGGTCACCTTGGCCACCTTCATGCTTGAAGGAGAGGCGCGGTTGTGGTGGGACGAGGTTGAAGTACACCATTTGGCGGGCAGGCAATTAACGCAAGTGTCGATTGAGGAGTTCTCTCGAATTTTTCTGGCGAAGCATGTCCCAGCGGCGCAACGTATTGCCATGGAAAATGAGTTCCAACGGTTAAAGCAAGGAGAAGATAGCGTGGATATCTACTTGCATGAGCTTACCAGGTTGGGGCGGTATGCGGGAACAATCTTCGCGGATGACCAAAGGAAAACGAATAGGTTCTATGAAGGATTGCGGGATGAGTTGAGGTTCCTGCTTTCGAGTTCAGTGAACCAAGGGTTTCAGGCGTTGGTTGATACTGCTTGTGCGTTAGAGAAGGACATGCGGCGGGTGCAAGGGAACAAGGGCTTGGTTGTGTCTAAGCCAGAGGTTCAAGCACCTCGCCCGAGCAAATCGTTCTACCAGAAGAAAGGGGGCAAGAGGTCCAAGCCGTCTGGGCAAGTGACTATGACCGTTGTGTCGGGGGCGACATCAAGACCGGATTCTCATACATGCTATATCGGTGGCCGGGTGGGGCATATAGCCCGTGACTGTCGGGTTGTTCAGCCCAAAGGGGAAAAGAAGACGGGTGCGTCTTATGCTGAGAAGGGCAAAGCGGTGGTTGATTCCTCTGCGTCCCAGGCACAGCCCCGAATCTATCAGCTTGGCCAGCAGGAGGCGATTAAGCAAAGTGACGTCGTCACAGGTACGAGTGATTATAGCTTACTTGCTTACGTGCTATTGCTTGTGGTTATGTATAGCTTGTGCATGATGTGTGTGTGATGCAGGCTTTGTCCTGATTCGGAATAATCCTGTGAGAGCCCTGTTTGATATGGGTGCTTCGCATTCTTTTCTGTCTGAGGACTTCGTATCTCGAATTGGGGTGCCGAGTCATGTGACGGTTGATAGTACAAGGGTGCTATTGCCGAATGGCTGTGTGATGCTTGCGGATAGGGCTTGCGATGTGGATGTTCAAATAGGAAGTCGGGATTTCGGTTTGAGTGCAGCGATGCTACCGTTATCGGAGTTTGATGTGATCTTTGGTATGGACTGGCTCTCAGAGCAGCGTGCCTTTATTGATTGCAACTCCAAGGATATCACACTGGGCCAGAATACCGGACTTGTGACGAAGTTCGCTGGTATGCGAGGAGTTGGCGGGACATTGTTGTCTGCACTCCAAGTCATCAATGCTGTTCGGAAGGGCGCGGAGTTATTCTTCATGCTAATTCAGGCTGTTGAGCCAAAGGCCAGTGTCGGTGAAGTTCTGGTTGTGTCAGAGTTTGCCGATGTATTTCCTAAAGATCTTCCTGGGTTACCACCCCAGCGGGAGATTGACTTCTCTATTGAGTTGGTGCCAGGTGCGAAACCTGTGGCCCGCTCACCATATCGCGTCGCGCCAAAAGAGATGGCTGAATTGAAAGTCCAATTGCAAGAGTTGTTGGAGCAGGGATACATACGCCCAAGTATGTCACCTTGGAGCACGCCTGTTCTATTTGTGAAAAAGAAAGACGGTAGTTTACGGTTATGTATTGACTACCGCGAATTGAATAAGATGACGGAGAAAAACAAATATCCGATTCCACGGATTGAGGACCTCTTTGATCAGCTGGCAGGATCAACGGTCTATTCCAAGTTGGATTTGAAATCGGGATATTATCAGTTGAGGATTCGGGAAGGTGACATTCCCAAGACGGCGTTTGGAACACGCTACAGTCATTATGAGTTCACGGTAATGCCGTTTGGCCTATGTAATGCGCCTTCGGTATTTATGGACCTAATGCATCGAACGTTCCGAGAGTACCTGGATTTGTTCGTGATTGTGTTTATCGATGACATCTTGGTATACTCTCAGTCGGAAGAGGATCATGCAAACCATTTGCGGTTGGTCTTGCATACCCTGCGGAGGAATAAGCTTTATGCCAAGTTCTCAAAGTGTGAGTTCTGGCTCTCTTCAGTAGCCTTTTTAGGCCATGTGGTAAGTGGAGAAGGTATCGCGGTGGATCCGTTGAAGATAAGTGCCATTCGAGATTGGCCAGTGATGTCTTCAGTGGCCGAGGTCAGGAGCTTCCTTGGACTTGCGGCTACTATAGACGGTTTGTGGAAAACTTCTCACGGATTGCTTTACCTCTGACCACGCTGACGAGAAAAGATCAAAAGTTCATTTGGACGCCGGAGTGCGCGCGAGCTTTTGAAGACTTGAAGAGTCGTTTGACCACGGCGCCTGTGTTGACATCGCCATGTGGTACAGATGGATATGAGATCTATAGTGATGCTTCTGGGAGCGGCTTAGGCTGCGTTCTTCTGCAGTTTGGTAAAGTAATTGCTTATGGCTCGCGCCAGTTGAAAGTGCATGAGCGGAATTACCCCGTCCATGATTTGGAGTTGGCGGCGGTAATCTTTGCGCTCAAGTTGTGGCGGCACTATCTTTATGGCATTAAAGTGGATATCTATACAGATCACAAAAGCCTAAAGTACTTGTTGGATCAGAAAGATCTGAATATGCGACAACGAAGATGGATGGAGTTCCTTGGGGACTACACCTTCAAGATTCACTATACGCCCGGGAAGGGAAATGTGGTCGCTGATGCTTTGAGTCGGAAGACTCCGGTACGGGCAAGCTGGTTGCAGAGGCATGATCAGCAGTTAATCCAGGAATTGGAAGCACTGGAGATATCTTGTGTTGACAAGGGTTCGTCGACCGATGCATGCTTGAACTGGACGGAGGTTCAATATGACCTTACGGACAGAGTTCGGCGAGCAACGGAGCTTGATGAAAGTCTCCAGCGCTATGCTAAAGATGGGCCGGATGACCAGTTTTCTTGGGACAACGGTTTGTTACGAAGAAATAGTCGAGTGTACGTCCCGAGTGTGGGTAAATTGAGGGAAGAGTTGATGTACGAAGCTCACTTTGCAAAGTACTCAGTTCACCCAGGGAGCACAAAGATGTACAGGGATCTGAAAAAGCTGTTCTGGTGGCCCGGACTAAAGAAAGATGTAGCACGTTATGTGGCGGAATGCCATACTTGTGCATTGGTGAAAGCGGAATGCCAGAAGCCTGGCGGTTTCCTGAAGTCGTTACCTATTCCGTAATGGAAGTTCGATGACATTTCGATGGATTTCGTGCACGGGTTGCCGAGATCGCAACGCGGTCATGATTCAATCTGGGTGATTGTGGACCGGTTGACAAAAGTGGCGCACTTCCTTCCAAACAAAAGAGACGATTCAGTGGAAACCTTGGCCAAGCTCTATGTGGAGCAGATTGTTCGACTGCACGGTGTTCCTCGGAGCATCGTTAGTGACCGTGATGGGCGATTCACATCGAATGATTGGCGGCTAGTTCATCAAATGTTGGGTACAAAGTTAGCGTTTAGTACGGCCTTTCATCCCCAAACGGATGGCCAGACTGAACGAACCAACAGGACGATGGAGGATATGCTCCGCATGTGCGCCCTAGACTTTGGTAAGAGATGGGAAGATTATATTTTTCTTGTCGAATTTGCCTATAATAATAGCTACCAAGCGAGCATCAGTATGGCACCATTTGAGGAGTTGTATGGTCGTAAATGCCGTACACCGTTAGCTTGGGCAGAAGCAGGCGAATCTAAGCTGAGTGGGAAAAAGGAAGTCGAAGAAGCTACCTCGCTTATACGCTCTATTCGGGAGAGGCTATTGATAGCCCAAGATCGTCAAGCAAAGTACTACAATGCCAAACACCGGAACGTGGAGTTCGCGGTGGGTGATTGGGTATATTTGAAGATCAAACCCTTCAAAGGCGTGTCCAGGATTCGGCGTTTGAAAAAGCTAAGTCCGAGGTATCTTAGTCCATTTGAGGTGGTGGAGCGAGTTGGGGAAGCTGCTTATCGACTAGCACTTTCAGCAGACTTGGGTGGATTACATGATGTATTTCACATCTCAGTACTGCGTAAGGCTGTTAAGGATCCAGCTCAAGTAGTGGAGAATGATCGGGTACCGGTCGAGTATGGGCTA
The DNA here is from genome assembly GCA_039513925.1 of Platanthera zijinensis. NCBI lineage: Eukaryota > Viridiplantae > Streptophyta > Magnoliopsida > Asparagales > Orchidaceae > Platanthera > Platanthera zijinensis. Next base: position 211,691,834 of record CM077080.1, read on the forward strand.
ACGGCGAGGGTTCGACCCATTCGGATCTAGGATCGAGCCGAGAAACAGTTGCGGAACAAAGTGATCGGGATGGTCAAAGTCCGATGGGACAATTGTGGTCGTGAAGAGCTAACATGGGAGCGAGAGCAGACCATGCGAGCTGAATTTCCCGAGTTGTTTGTATAAACTGTAGACCGTGTACCTTTTGTTATAACAGAGTTATCAAGTTATAGCATTGTTTTTCCTTGTTTCCTTACCGTGCAAATTTCGGGACGAAATTTTGTTAAGGGGGGAGGATTGTAACACCCCAAAAATCTCAAAAATGAATTTGAGGTGCAGGTTGGTTTACACGGCCTGGGACACGGGCGTGTCCCAGGGCGTGTCAGGGGTACACGGCCTGGGACACGGGCGTGTCCCAGGGCGTGTCACTCAAATAATAGGCGGATTGAGTCAGAAGATTACACGGCCTGGAACCAAGCCTTGAACACGGCCGTGTCCGATTTGACACGGGCGTGTCCGATGCCGTGTGCCGACCCGTGTACTGCTGGTTGAGTTTGGAGCTCGATGAGGCAGGGGTGACACGGGCGTGTCTTATGACTGACACGGGCGTGTCAGGTTCGACACGGGCATGTCGATGCCCGTGTTCTGGTAAAGTTCAGTCGGTACAAATACCGCGTGTGCCGCTTAAGGGTACACGGCCTGTGACACGGGCGTGTCACAGGCCGTGTCAGGCAAAAATTGTGATTTTTGGGAAAATCGTGGCCGTTCATTTTCTCTCTTTGGATCCAAAGGCTCAGGTGATTCCTGGCTGGTTTAAGTCAGCAGAAGATTGAGTCATTCTTCACTTGGTAAGGAAGAGAGAAAGAGAGAGGAGGAAGAAGAAGGAGGAGGAGATCAAGCCACCGGTGGAGCTCCCGTGGTCCGATTCGTGATCCGAGACCAGCGTTGTGGAGGCAAAGCTGCTGCGGTTCTTTCTCACCGGCTAGTTTTCGATGGCTCCCAAGAGATCGTCAAGGGTAACGATCTCCCTTCTTGGACATGTGAAGTCCTTCTTTTCTGCATTGCATAGGGAAAACCCTTCCCCGCGAGTGTGCGGTGGGTTGTGGTGTCCCTTGGGGTAGATATGTGAAGTCCCCCTTGTTAGAGTCCGGAATTGGAGTACGGATCTAGGCATGCTGTGTGAAGCCCATCTGGACATGGTCTGGATTGGTGATGCTTGTTTGCATATCGGAGAAGGCTCCGTGATTATGGCTTGTTTGCCTTGTGCCTACCTGTTGGCTTGGTGCAGCAGGAAGTACTAGATGAAGTCCAGGAAATGAAGAGGGTTGGATGCAACTCTTGTGGTCGTGCGTTGCCACTTTGTGTGCGTTTGAGCCGTTGGGCTGCAACTCGATGAAAAGGCAGATTGCTGAACAGGAAAGGTGAAACCGACCCGCGCCTATAAATTGCCATGGATACTTCCGTATTCGAGGTGGCACGGCGACTTGAGCAACGGGGGGTGGCTGATCCGTACCTGCGTTAGGTCCGTCCGACTTGGAAGCCTGGTTATAGGTTTTGTTGGAGCGCCTAATGAGAGTCTTAGGCCCGCGCGCCGGAAAGACTAGAATGCTCAAATACCGTGTAGACGGTGGTGTTGACCCTGGTATTCCGGTACACCAAGAATGTGCCCTGAGTGCACGGACTGTCGGGCCGTGTGGCCGATAGTTGTGATGGCTTGAATGTGCCTACGCGCACATAGTTGCTATATGATGATGCCATGCTATGCAGGGAAAGAATGCTAATGCCCCGAGAAAGGGGTAGGATTGTTATAATTGGTGTCAGCTGAATGCTGACCGTTGCCTTGTTTGCCACTGTTTGGGTGGATTGTCCCTATGCAGGTGCTGGAGAGCCAAGTGGTAAATGAAGGGCTGAAGCCCTTGCTGCTGTTGCTGCTGCTGCTGCGGCTAGCCCTTGAAGGCTAAGCGAATGTTTTTGCTTGTTTTCTTTTACTCATGTATGGCCGGCCTGCGCGCCGAGGTTTGTAAACCATACGGTGTGGAAAGAGGAACTGTAAGGCCTTAAGGCCAAACTCTATGTTTGTGTTGTACATTCCGTGGCTATATCTATAAAAGTGGTTTATATATTGGACATTCCTGGTTAGAGTTCAAATTACAACTTAAATCTTCCGCTAGCATGCTCTGAGTTAGGATGCGTGTATGGTTTGGTATTATCCTGTGACCTCACCGTCTGTTTGTGGCATCTAGTGTGGGGCCCCGGCCGGACCTTCTACTATACGTCATGTAACGGATGGGGTCGTTACATCAGGCTCTCATTAGTTGACAGGTCTGAAGGCTCGCCTGTGGGGGTAAGGGATACCCCAAGTGCTGCTCGGCCCCAGGTAGACTCGCTGCTCAGACTCTCATTAGATGGGCAGGGCGGTAGGCACACCTGGGGGAAAAGGACTTAGTCTTGGAAATGTTCATGGAGATACTTCAGCTTAGAAACTCTTGCACTACCCCAAGCTTGGCTCGTCCCCAGGTAGACCCGTTGCGCAGACTCTCACTAGCTGGCAGGTCCAAAGGCTTGCTTGTGGGGGTAAGGGATACCCTGAGTGCTGCTTAGCCCCGGGTAAACTCGCTGCTCAGGCTCTCATTAGCTGGGCAGGGCGATAGGCACACCTGGGGGGAAAGGACTTGGTCTTGGAAATTTTCATGTAGATACTACAGCTTGGAAACTTTTGCACTACCCCGAGCTTGGCTCGGCCCCAGGTAGACCCGCTGTGTAGGCTCTCACTAGCTGGCAGGTCTGAAGGCTCGCTTGTTGGGGTAAGGGATACCCCGAGTGCTGCTCGGCCCCGGGTAAATTTGCTGCTCAAGCTCTCATTAGCTGGGCAGGGCGGTATGCACACCTGGGGGGAAAGGACTTGGTCTTAGAAATGTTCATTGAGATACTTTCAGCTTAGAAACTTTTGCACTACCTTGAGCCTGGCTCGGCCCCTAGTAGACCCACTGTACAGGCTCTCACTAGCTGACAGGTCCGAAGGCTCGCCTGTAGGGGTAAAGGGATACCCCGAGTGCTGCTTGGCCCTAGGTAGACTCGCTGCTTAGGCTCTTATTAGTTGGGTAGGGCGGTAGGCACATTTGGTGGGAAAGGACTTGGTCTTGGAAATGTTTAAGAATATGCTTCAGCTTGGAAAATTTTGCACTACCCCGAGCCTGGCTCGACCCCAGGTAGACCCACTGCGCATGATCTCACTAGCTGGCAGGTCATAAGGCTCGTCTGTGGGGGTAAGGGATACCCCGAGTGCTGCTCAGCCCTAGGTAGACTCGCTGCTCAGGCTCTCATTAGCTGAGCAGGGCGGTAGATACACCTGGGGGGAAAGGACTCGGTCTTGAAAATGTCCCTGGAGATACTTCAGTTTGGAAACTTCTGCACCACCCAAAGCGAGGCTCGGCTCCGGGTAGACTCGTTGTCCGTGCTCTCATTCAACCGGGCAGGACAGGAGGCACACTTGGGAGGCCGGGGAAAGAGTTTGAGAAACTCTTCGAGCAGGAGGGTCTCGGCAAGAGGTTCTCAGTAAAGGGAGTTCTCGGAATGGGGCCTTTGGCGGGAAGCTCTTGGCCTGACAGCGGGAAGTTCTCAGTGAAACTCTGTTTGTTCGCGTACTATAAAGGGGTGGCGACTATCTCTTAAGAACCTATGATCGGTGCTTTCGACAAAAGGCTCTCGGCGGAAAAGCACTCGGCAAAAACACGCTTGGCATTGAACTCTCGGCAGGGTTCCACCGGTTAATCTATCACTAAAGGGTGCAACTCTCCTAAGGAGGCCGAGGGCCTCGGCGAGAACTCACTTGAGAAACATTAGACAAACATAAATTGCTTTTATGAGAAGATAAGAGAAGTAGAAAACCGATCATATATACGAATGTGTTGGGTATTCTATCCACAATGTACCTGATTTGAAGAAGCCCCTAAACCAGCTAAGGGGAATGGACAATGTATTTGATCATTTGTCTTCAAGTTGTGCTTGCAGTTTTTCCTCGCTAAGTACACACCAATGTCAGGGTGCAGTAGGTCAATATACACGGGTCTGCGCAACGTAATCCCTCGTTGAGCAGATCAGTGTGTTGGCTTATGTGTACTCTCTCTATTGGAGTGTACTTATTTACAAGTACTGGGCTGTGATAGATCAAGAGCAGTCAAGGAGCAAGGATGGGCCAAAGAGCAGCTCACGGGTGGAAAGACGAAATATCGTCTAAGTAAGAATCGACGAGAAGTGATTCTCGCCGATTCGACGAGAATCACTAGTGATTCTCGCCGAATCGTCGAGAATCACTGGCTGATTCTCGCCGACTATCTCCGGCTTACTCAGCGCGTGCAAATCTCACGCCAAGTCAAAATCGTCGAGAGTCATCAAGTGTTTCTCGACGATTCGTCGAGAATGATTCATGCATTCTCGACGATTTGTCGAGAATGATTGATGACTCTCGCCGATCCACTCTGGTTTGGCAAGTTGTTCAGCATGAATTCTGCTAAGTAGAATTCGGCGAGAATCGTAGGTGATTCTCGCCGATTTGTCGAGAATCACCTATGATTCTCGCCGAATTTTCCTTAGGCGAAATTCTGGTGCTCGCTGGACCGGACCAAGTTTCAGGCGCTGTTTTGAACCGGACTTAGGGTTTCTACTAGTGGGGCCCACAACGGTCATATTGGATTAATCTACAGTATAAATACTATCCTACTTTGAACGAAACAGGTAGCGAAGAAAAAGAAAGCGCACAGCCGCCGTCGTGACCTAGATCGCGGATTTCTCTTCCGTCGCTGCCATCGCCGCTCGGGAAGTTAGTCGCCGCCGTTGATCGTGGATACCTCCTGATCTTCCGGCGACAGAAGCTTTGCCAAGCAACGCATCTCACGTGTCCTTCTTGAGATCCTTTGTCTCTTGGTTTGTAGATCGGTAATACCTTCCCTTTCCTAATCGATCGAGACGATTGATCCAAGGAAGACTGTTGGTAGACCTTGCTAGCATAGCTACGAAGGTTGGATCGCTAAAGCTCAGCCGCCGCACTTCTTGCCGCCGCCGATCCTGAACGCCAAGCCGCTGCTCTTCTTGCCGCCGCTGGTTTTGTGGAGATTCATTCTAAGTGAGAGCTAAGGTCGTGGACTCTTTGTCTTTGTCAAGAACGCGTCATCGAACGAAGAGGAACACCTAGCACTCCATAAGTAGTTTGTATATTTTATACTTTCCATTTTATTTTTGTTGTAAAGGAACGTAGGTTCCTCGTTGTAAGGGTTGGGTGCAACCCGTGGTGGAGGAGTGGTGACTCCTTCGGTTGGAAGGGTTCCTTCCGTTAGTGTGAGGATTGGTTTTCAATCCTGTTGGTGAAGAGACCGAGTCGTCCCTTGTTAGGATATAGGTCGAAGGGGGAAAGTGGACGTACCCAAATCGGGGAACCACTATAACTGCTTGTGTCTGTTTGTGCTGTGTTGTTTTGTTTACTTGTGCAGGTAGAATTTTAATTCCGCTAAAATCGCTGCAAGACACCTATTCCCCCCCCCCCCCAAAGGTGAAGGTAGTTGGCACTAAGTGGACTTTCAAGTGGTATCAGAGGGAGGTTACTCAGCAATAAGGTTAACACCTTGAGTAAGTTCCTGCCACTAGTGTCAAGAAGAAGGTAGATATCTACTATGGACGGACTCAAGTACTCAGGCAAGATCCCACTGTGCACCAGACTAAACTTTCCTATCTGGAAGGAAAGGATTATATTTTACATGGAAGCAGTCAACCCTCGACTCTTCATGATCGTGGAGGAGGGACCTTATATTCCCACTAAGGCCTCCACCATTGATCCTACCAAAAAGGTGCCAAAGAAGCTTTCTGAAATGGACAAGGACGAGATGGTGCTGGTCGGACTTGACAAGAAGACACAGAACATACTAATCAGCGCAGTCGATGACTCCATGATGCAGAACTTCTGCAACTACAGGACAGCCAAGGATATCTGGCACAGCTTGATTATCCTGATGGAGGGCACAGATGAAGTGAGGGATGATCGGAGATCCCTCCTGAACCAGAAATATGAGGCCTTCAGGCAGGGGTCCAAGGAAGAGATCGGAGTTACCTTCGAGAACTTCCTCAAGATCGTCAATGCTCTCAAGGGATACAGAAGAGTGTTCACTGATGGTGAACTTAATGATAAATTCCTTAGGTCCCTTACTAAGGAATGGGACACGAAGATCTGCGCCATCCGAGAGTTTGGCAGATTAGCTGAAACTGATCCTAAGATACTCTTTGGGAAGCTCATGTCCTATGAGCTCAAGTTGAACACGAGGAAAGTTGAAGAAGAAGCAGAGAAGGCCGCAGCCAAGGAAAAGACTGTGGCCCTAAAAGCCATTCACTCCAGGAAGGGCAAGGGTGCGGCTTCATCCCGTGCGGGGAAAAAGGATGAGGAGGAAGACTTCGAGCCATGCTCCTCCGGCTCAGAGTTGTCTGAAAGAAGACTTCTCCCTCATCACCCGAGAATTCAAGAAGTTCCTCAAGATGAGGAATCAAAGAAAGAGAGACGGCTCCTCCTCCAGAAATCAGAAGAAGAATTATTCTTCTGACAGGTATGAATCAAAACCGAACAAACATCGTCATACTGACATCATTTGTTTTGGGTGCAATAAGCCAGGACACGTCGTGGTCGACTGCCATCAAGACAAGAGAGAGAAGGGAAAGGGAGAAGAGCACAGAACCTCTAGAGATAAAAAGAAGGAGAGGAGCTACATCGCCAAAAAGTCAAAGACACTGAGTGAGTTTGATTCCTCAGACTCAGTGATGATGAGGAAGCCTACTTCGGGCTGGTGGGTCGCTCTGACTCAGAAGGAGAATGCCCTCCATTCACTGGGAAGGTATAAGCTCGTACCCCCCTCTCTGACTCTGACTATGAGTCTCCTGATGATGATCTCGAGGACAGCCCATCTGCCCGAGAAGCTGAGCTCCTCGAAAAGTATGAGCTTCTGCTCAACACCTTCGAGGAGTGCTGCAAGAGATTGAAGGCTCAGAAAAAGGAAGTCAAATTCCTTAAGGTCGAGGGTGTCACTCTAAGGGAAGAGATCACTAACTTGATTTCTCTCCGACAGGAGCACCTGGACCTGATCTCTAAGTACTCAGAGTCTCTAAGTCTCCTTGACCTTAAATAGGAAGAAGTCAATAAGTTGGAAGAACAACTTACGGCAGAAAAGAAGATTGTCCAAAGCTCCTCTATGCCAAAGACTGTTCTTCCACTGGTTGATACCTTCTCTGCTCAGGCTAAGGGGGCTGGCTTGGGGCATGTGGGTGTGCCTGGTAAATCATCCAGGAGAAACAAAAAGCAGAGGAGAAATAAGGCTGCTAAGAAGGCCTCTACTACAGAAAAGGGAAAGGTCCCACTCAACCCTGTTGTATTCAGGAAGCCTGGCTTTCCCTGCAATGAACAGGACTTTGAGTCAACTTATGGCCACTTCTTTCGACCCTCGGTTGAAAAGCCCAAGAGCCGGTATGAGGGGTGGGCCTTCCCCCGTAACTTTGGCGAGAGTGTCTTCAAGGCACCTTATGAGGAAGTTCAAATGGAGGATTATGGTAACTTCTCTAGCGGCCATAATAGGAAGCAAGCACCCAAGGACAAGCCTGTTACACTGAGAAACCAGGAGGTGAAGAAATCATGCGACTGTTGTCATCATGATGCCTCCACCTCCAGGTCCAAGGCCCCGGCTGAACCTTTCGTTCCAAGGGTGAAGCAGGTGCCTAGGAGAAAGTAAAACAGATTTGACTGCTGGTGTTGTGGCAAAGTTGGTCACTTTGTCGTGGATTGCTGGTTTAATCCGAGGAATAATGAGACTCCTCATGTTGGCAATGCGAGGCAGACCACTCGTAGGGCTAACCATCTGAGGGGGAGTATGCTAACGAGGAATCTAGGACCCAAGTTCGATTGGGTTCCTAAGGAAAATTAATTCTGTTTTGCAGGAATGTCCAAAGGCCACCAAAACTCCCATATGGTACTTGGACAGTGGATGCTCCCGGCATATGACCGGGATAAGAAGCCTGCTGCGTGATTACTCTCCAGTCGAGAATGGACCCAAAGTCATCTTTGGGGGATCAGATCGAGGAGTCACTAGGGGTTACGGTATGATTTCCAACGGTATAATTTCTATCACCGACGTGGCTTACGTTGAAGGGTTAAATCATAACCTGATCAGTGTAAGTCAGTTATGTGATAAAGGTTATGACGTTAAGTTCTGCAAGGATAAATGTCTGATAATATCGTGTGCCTCTTCGGAGACGGTATTAACAGGCATTAGGAGAAGAAATATCTTCTGCTTAGATTTTCTTAGTTTAGATTCATCTACCCCCGTATGCCTAGTAGCAACAGGCAGTGCATCTCTTTGTGAACAATGGCACAAGAGATTGGCACATATTAATTTCAATACAGTTAGTATGCTGTTTTCTAAAAACTTCGTAAGGGATGCTCCCATTATTAAGTGCATCAAAGATAGCCCCTGTCCTGCATGCCAGAAGGGCAAACAGACTCGGGCTACCTTTAAGGGCATCGTTGACAAAGACTCCTCCAGATGTCTTTATCTTCTGCATATGGACTTGTTTGGTCCAATGCAAGTTAATAGCTTGGGAGGCAAGTCTTATATGCTAGTGATTGTTAATGATCACTCTCGGTTTACTTGGGTGTTCTTCTTAAAATGCAAGTCTGATACGTTTGACATTTTCACCAGTTTTGTAAGGCAGATTCAGAACGAACTTAACTGCTCCGTGGTCAAAATCAGAAGTGACCATGGAACAGAGTTCGAGTCTGGTACTATGACAGAGTTCTGTGAAGAACTTGGTATCTTTCATGAGTTTTCCTCCCCGCGCACTCCTCGGCAGAATGGAGTTGCGGAGAGGAGAAATAGAACGCTCATTGAAGCCTGCACGACAATGTTGAATGACGCTTCTCTCCCAGAATATTTTTGGGCAGAGGCTGTCAATACGGCTTGTCATGTACAAAACCGGGCCTTGATCAACAAGAGTCATCATAAGACGCCTTATGAGCTGCTGAAAGGCAGGAAGCCAACAATGTCCTATTTTAGGATCTTTGGCTGCAGATGTTATGTACTGAATAACGGGAAGTACCCGCGTACTAAGTTTGGTGAAAAATGCTTCGAAGGCATATTCATGGGCTATAGTAGCCATAGCCGGGCTTATAGGGTCTTCAATAAGAAAACCCTAGTGGTAGAGGAATCAATAAATGTTGTATTTGATGAAGGAAGCTTGCTTAATTGCAATTCTTCCAGTGGTTTTCTTGAAGATGCAGGTGTAAGAATCGAACAGCTACACCTGGATGAGCCCGATAAAGATGCAACTCCAAAGTACGTCAAGGTCTCCACCTCAACGCCGATCGGAGATGATGACGGTCAGGATGGAGTAGTCCTCCCTGAAGAGGAAGGAGCCCCAGAAAATGCTAGAGCTCCTGATGCAAGACTACTAGAGCTCCGACACGTGAGGGATCATCCCAGAAATCAAATCATCGGAGATCCTCGAGACGGTGTCAGAACTCGCCGAGGTACACTTAACGAGTTTTTGCATTTTAGCTTCCTGTCGCAGGTTGAGCCAAAGAAGTTTGACGAAGCAAACAAAGATGCGTCTTGGATATTGGCCATGCAAGATGAGCTGCATCAATTCGAACGATGCAACGTCTGGACACTAGTTCCCAGACGAAAGACGCAGAACGTGATTGGCACCAAGTGGATCTTCAGAAACAAGCTGGATGAATACGAGGTCATCATCAAGAATAAGGCCAGACTGGTGGCTCAAGGATACAGACAGGAGGAGGGGATCGACTTCGACCAAACGTTTGCGCCGGTTGCAAGGCTCGAGGCAATCAGACTGTTTCTAGCATATGCCTCTCACAAAGGATTCACAGTCTATCAAATGGACGTGAAATCGGCATTCTTGAATGGAGACCTGAAAGAGGAAGTATACGTCGCTCAAACCCCCAGGTTATTTCAATCCTACTTATCCTAATCATGTATACTTTCTTAATAAAGCTCTATATGGCTTAAAACAAGCTCCACGAGCTTGGTATGAGACCCTGTCTAGCTTTCTTCTTGAGAACAAGTTCTCTAGAGGAAAAATAGATAAGACATTGTTTCTTAGGGAAGTCAAAGGCAAGATCTTGCTGGTGCAAATCTATGTCGATGACATTATATTCGGCTCAACGGACAACAATCTTTGCAAAAAGTTTTCTAAACTTATGCAAGGAAAGTTTGAAATGAGCAGTATGGGAGAGCTAAAGTATTTCTTGGGACTTCAAGTGAAACAGTCTAAGGATGGAATCTTCATTTCTCAGATGAAGTTCACAAATGAACTCCTCAAGAAATTTGGAATGGAGAATGCAACCTCGATGAGGACTCCAATGGGATCCACTATGTCTCTGGATAAGGATGAGAAAGGGAAACCTTTTGATGAAACCAAATACAGAAGCATCATTGGATCCCTGCTCTACCTTACTGCAAGTAGACCGGATATCATGTTCTCCACATGTGTTTGTGCCAGATATCAGGTGAACACTAAGGAATCTCACTATGTCGCTGCAAAGCGAATTCTTAGATACCTTAAAGGTACCCCTAATCTTGGCTTGTGGTACCCGAGAAACAATGATGTCGAGCTAATAGGTTTTTCAGATGCTGATTTTGCAGGGAGTAGGGATGACAGGAAAAGCACTTCCGGGACGTGTCAATTCCTCGGAAGAAGGCTTATCTCATGGAACAGCAAGAAGCAGAACTGTATAGCAACCTCCACAGCAGAGTCTGAATATATCTCGGCAGGCAGCTGTTGCGCACAACTACTATGGATCAGAAACCAGTTAGCAGACTATGACCTTCAGTTCAAGGAAGTACCAATGTACTGCGACTCCTCCACTGCAATTGCCATTGCGAACAATCCGGTATCGCACAGCAGGACGAAGCATATTGAAGTGCGCTACCACTTCATTCGGGAGCACGTGGAAAACAAGGACATCTCTCTTTGCTATGTCCCCACGGATAAGCAGATTGCAGATATTTTCACAAAGCCCCTAGACGAGGCCAAGTTCAGTCTCTTCAAAACTGAACTGGGGATGCTAAACTATGAGGAATGAAGACTACAGAAGCTCCAGGCTCGTGCATCTAGGGGGAGCATCTTCTAGGAACTCAAGTGTAAGCACAGGTGCAAGAACTGAGGGGGAGCATGGTGACAAGTGCTACAGTCCAAGATTTGCAGAAGCCGAAAAGGGGGAGATTACCCTCTCGGCTAAAGTGCTAAGGTGCATGCTCCAAAGATAATGGTATGGAATTTCAACTCATTTTTCAAAGTTGTGTTCTCTTCCAGTCGGTATATTCACCTTAGCTTGTAGGGTTTAGGCTTCTTCAAATAGGGAGAGATTGTTGGGTATTGTATCCACAATGTACCTGATTTGAAGAAGCCCCTGAACCAGCTAAGGTGAATGGACAATGTATTTGATCATTTGTCTTCAAGTTGTGCTTGCAGTTTTTCCTCGCTAAGTACACACCAATGTTAGGGTGCAAGTAGGTCAATATACACGGGTCTGCGCAACGTAATCCCTCGTTGAGCAGATCAGTGTGTTGGCTTACGTGTACTCTCTCTATTGGAGTGTACTTATTTACAAGTACAGGGCTGTGATAGATCAAGAGCAGTCAAGGAGCAAGGATGGGCCAAAGAGCAGCTCATGGGTGGAAAGACGAAATATCGTCTAAGTAAGAATCGACGAGAATAACTAAGTGATTCTCGCCGATTTCGACGAGAATCACTAGAGATTCTCGACGAATCGTGGAGAATCACTAGCTGATTCTCGCCGACTATCTTCGGCTGACTCAGCGCGTGCAAATCTCACGCCAAGTCAAAATCGTCGAGAGTAATCAAGTGTTTCTGGACGATTCGTCGAGAATGATTCTGCATTCTCGACGATTTGTCGAGAATGATTGATGACTCTCGCCGATCCACTCTTGTTTTCCAAGTTGTTCAGCATGAATTCTGCTAAGTAGAATTCGGCGAGAATCGTAGGTGATTCTCGCCGATTCGTCGAGAATCACCTATGATTCTCGCCGAATTTTCCTTAGGCGAAATTCTGGTGCTCGCTGGACCGGACCAAGTTTCAGGCGCTGTTTTGAACCGGACTTAGGGTTTCTACTAGTGGGGCCCACAACGGTCATATTGGATTAATCTACAGTATAAATACTATCCTACTTTGAACGAAACAGGTAGCGAAGAAAAAGAAAACGCACAGCCGCCGTCGTGACCTAGATCGTGGATTTCTCTTCCGCCGCTGCCATCGCCGCTCGGGAAGTTAGTCGCCGCCGTTGATCGTGGATACCTCCTGATCTTCCGACGACAGAAGCTTTGCCAAGCAACGCGTCTCACGTGTCCTTCTTGAGATCCTTTGTCTCTTGGTTTGTAGATCGGGAATACCTTCCCTTTCCGAATCGATCGAGACGATTGATCCAAGGAAGACCGTTGGTAGACCTTGCCAGCATAGCTACGAAGGTTGGATCTCTAAAGCTCAGCCGCCGCACTTCTTGCCGCCGCCGATCCCGAACGCCAAGCCGCCGCTCTTCTTGCCGCGGCCGGTTTCGTGGAGATTCATTCTAAGTGAGAGCTAAGGTCGTGGACTCTTCGTCTTCGTCAAGAACGCGTCATCGAACGAAGAGGGACACCTAGCACTCCATAAGTAGTTTGTATATTTTATACATTCCATTTTATTTTTGTTGTAAAGGAACGTAGGTTCCTCGTTGTAAGGGTTGGGTGCAACCCGTGGTGGAGGAGTGGTTACTCCTTCGATTGGAAGGGTTCCTTCCGTTAGTGTGAGGATTGGTTTTCAATCCTGTTGGTGAAGAGACCGAGTCGTCCCTTGTCTGGAGATAGGTCGAAGGGGGAAAGTGGACGTATCCAAATCGGGGAACCACTATAACTGCTTGTGTCTGTTTGTGTTGTGTTGTTTTGTTTACTTGTGCAGGTAGAATTTTAATTCCGCTAAAATCGCTGCAAGACACCTATTCCCCCCCCCCCATAGGTGAAGGTAGTTGGCACTAAGTGGACTTTCAAGTGGTATCAGAGGGAGGTTACTCAGCAATAAGGTTAACACCTTGAGTAAGTTCCTGCCACTAGTGTAAGGAAGAAGGCAGATATCTACTATGGACGGACTCAAGTACTCAGGCAAGATCCCAGTGTGCACCAAGCTAAACTTTCCTATTTGGAAGGAAAGGATTAGATTTTACATGGAAGCAGTCGACCCTCGACTCTTCATGATCGTGGAGGAGGGACCTTATATTCCTACTAAGGCCTCCACCATTGATCCTACCAAAAAGGTGCCAAAGAACCTTTCTGAAATGGACAAGGACGAGATGGTGCTTGTCGGACTTGACAAGAAGGTACAGAACATACTAATCAGCGCAATCGATGACTCCATGATGCAAAACTTCTACAACTACAGGACATCCAAGGATATCTGGAACAACTTGATTATCCTGATGGAGGGAACAGATGAAGTGAGGGATGATCGGAGATCCCTCCTGAACCAGAAATATGAGGCCTTCAGGCAGGGGCCCAAGGAAGAGATCGGAGTTACCTTTGAGAACTTCCTCAAGATCGTCAATGCTCTCAAGGGATATGGAAGAGTGTTCACTGATGGTGAACTTAATGATAAATTCCTTAGGTCCCTTACTAAGGAATGGGACACGAAGATCTGCGCCATCCGAGAGTTTGGCAGATTAGCTGAAACTGATCCTCAGATACTCTTTGGGAAGCTCATGTACTATGAGCTCCAGTTGAACACGAGGAAATCTGAAGAAGAAGCAGAGAAGGCCGCAGCCAAGGAAAAGACTGTGGCCCTAAAATCCATTCACTCCAGGAAGGGCAAGGGTGCGGCTTCATCCCGTGCGGGGAAAAAGGATGAGGAGGAAGACTCCGAGCCATGCTCCTACGGCTCAAAGTTGTCTGAAGAAGACTTCTCCCTCATAACCCGAGAATTCAAGAAGTTCCTCAAGATGAGGAATCAAAGAAAGAGAGACGGCTCCTCCTCCAGAAATCAGAAGAAGAATTATTCTTCTGACAGGTATGAATCAAAAATGAACAAACATCGTCATACTGACATCATTTGTTTTGGGTGCAATAAGCCAGGACACGTCGTGGCCGACTGCCATCAAGGCAAGAGAGAGAAGGGGAAGGGAGAAGAGCACAGAACCTCTAGAGATAAAAAGAAGGAGAGGAGCTACATCGCCAAAAGTCAAAGACACTGAGTGAGTCTGATTCCTCAGACACCAGGGATGATGAGGAAGCCTACTTCGGGCTGGTGGGTCGCTTTGCCTCAGAAGGAGAATGCCCCCCATTCACTGGGAAGGTAAAAGCTCGTACCCCCCTCTCCGACTCTGACTATGAGTCTCCTGATGATGATCTCGAGGACAGCCCATCTGCCCGAGAAGCTGAGCTCCTCGAAAAGTATGAGCTTCTGCTCAACACCTTCGAGGAGTGCCGCAAGAGATTGAGGGCTCAGAAAAAGGAAGTCAAATTCCTTAAGGTCGAGGGTGTCTCTCTAAGGGAAGAGATCACTAGCTTGATTTCTCTCCGATAGGAGCACCTGGACCTGATCTCTAAGCACTCAGAGTCTCTAATTCTCCTTGACCTTAAACAGGAAGAAATCAATAAGTTGGAAGAACAACTTATGGCAGAAAAGAAGATTGTCCAAAGCTTCTCTATGCCAAAGACTGTTCTTCCACTGGTTGATACCTTCTCTGCTCAGGCTAAGGGGGCTGGCTCGGGGCATATGGGTGTGCCTGGTAAATCATCCAGGAGAAACAAAAAGCAGAGGAGAAATAAGACTGCTAAGAAGGCCTCTACTGCAGAAAAGGGAAAGGTCCCACTCAACCCTGTTGTATTCAGGAAGCCTGGCTTTCCCTGCAATGAACAGGACTTTGAGTCAACCTATGGCCACTTCTTCCGGCCCTCGGTTAAAAATCCCAAGAGCCGGTATGAGGGGTGGGCCTTACCCCGCAACTTTGGCGAGAGTGTCTTCAAGGCACCTTATGAGGAAGTTCAAATGGAGGATTATGGCCACTTCTCTAGCGGCCATAATAGGAAGCAAGCACCCAAGGCCAAGCCTGTTACACTGAGAAACCAGGAGGTGAAGAAATCATGCGATTGTTGTCATCATGATGCCTCCACCTCCAGGTCTAAGGCCCCGGCTGAACCTTCCGTTCCAAGGGTGAAGCAGGTGCCTAGGAGAAAGTATAACAGATTTGACTGCTGGTGCTGTGGCAAAGTTGGTCACTTTGCCGTGCATTGCTGGTTTAATCCGAGGAATAACGAGACTCCTCATGTTGGCAATGCGAGGCAGACCACTCGTAGGGCTAACCATCCGAGGGGGAGTATGCTAACGAGGAATCTAGGACCCAAGTTCGATTGGGTTCCTATGGGAAATTAATTCTATTTTGCAGGAATGTCCAAAGGCCACCAAAACTCCCATATGGTACTTGGACAGTGGATGCTCCCGGCATATGACCGGGACAAGAAGCCTGATGCGTGATTACTCTCCAGTCGAGAATGGACCCAAAGTCATCTTTGGGGGATCAGATCGAGGAGTCACCAGGGGTTACGGTATGATTTCCAACGGTATAATTTCTATCACCGACATGGCTTACGTTGAAGGGTTAAATCATAACTTGATCAGTTTAAGTCAGTTATGTGATAAAGGTTATGACGTTAAGTTCTGCAAGGATAAATGCCTGATAATATCGTGTGCCTCTTCGGAGACGGTATTAACAGGCATTAGGAGCAGAAATATCTTCTGCTTAGATTTTCTTAGTTTAGATTCATCTACCCCCGTATGCCTAGTAGCAACAGGCAGTGCATCTCTTTGTGAACAATGACACAAGAGATTGGCACATATTAATTTCAATACAATTAGTATGCTGTTTTCTAAAAACTTAGTAAGGGATGCTCCCATTATTAAGTGCATCAAAGATAGCCCCTGTCCTGCATGCTAGAAGGGCAAACAGACTCGGGCTACCTTTAAGGGCATCGTTGACAAAGACTCCTCCAGATGTCTTTATCTTCTGCATATGGACTTGTTTGGTCCAATGCAAGTTCATAGCTTGGGAGATAAGTCTTATACGCTAGTGATTGTTGATGATCACTCTCGGTTTACTTGGGTGTTCTTCTTAAAACGCAAGTCTGATACGTTTGAAATCTTCACCAGTTTTGTCAGGCAGATTCAGAACAAACTTAACTGCTCCGTGGTCAAAATCAGAAGTGACCATGGAACAGAGTTCGAGTCTGGTGCTATGACAGAGTTCTGTGAAGAACTTGGTATCTTTCATGAGTTTTCCTCCCCGCGCACTCCTCAGCAGAGTGGAGTTGCGGAGAGGAGAAATAGAACGCTCATTGAAGCCTGCACGACAATGTTGAATGACGCTTCTCTCCCAGAATATTTTTGGGCAGAGGCTGTCAATACGGCTTGTCATGTACAAAACCGGGCCTTGATCAACAAGAGTCATCATAAGACGCCTTATAAGCTACTGAAAGGCAGGAAGCCAACCATGTCCTATTTTAGGATCTTTGGCTGCAGATGTTATGTACTGAATAACGGGAAGTACCCGCGTACTAAGTTTGGTGAAAAATGCTTCGAAGGCATATTCATGGGCTATAGTAGCCATAGCCGGGCTTATAGGGTCTTCAATAAGAAAACCCTAGTGGTAGAGGAATCAATAAATGTTGTATTTGATGAAGGAAGCTTGCTTAATTGCAATTCTTCTAGTGGTTTTCTTGAAGATGCAGATGCAAGAATCGAACAGCTACACCTGGATTAGCCCGATAAAGATGCAACTCCAAAGTACGTCAAGGTCTCCACCTCAACGCCGATCGGAGATGATGACGGTCAGGATGGAGTAGTCCTCCCTGAAGAAGAAGGAGCCCCAGATAATGCTAGAGCTCCTGATGCAAGACTACTAGAGCTCCGACACGTGAGGGATCATCCCAAAAATCAAATCATCGGAGATCCTCGAGACGGTGTCAGAACTCGCCGAGGTACACTTAACGAGTTTCTGCATTTTAGCTTTCTGTCGCAGGTTGAGCCAAAGAAGTTCGACGAAGCAAACAAAGATGCGTCTTGGATATTGGCCATGCAAGATGAGCTGCATCAATTCGAACGATGCAACGTCTGGACGCTGGTTCCCAGACCAAAGACGCAGAACGTGATTGGCACCAAGTGTATCTTCAGAAACAAGCTGGATGAACACGGGGTCATCATCAAGAACAAGGCCAGACTGGTGGCTCAAGGATACAGACAGGATGACGGGATCGACTTCGACCAAATGTTTGCTCCGGTTGCAAGGCTTGAGGCAATCAGACTGTTTCTAGCATATGCCTCTCACAAAGGATTCACAGTCTATCAGATGGACGTGAAATCGGCATTCTTGAATGGAGACCTGAAAGAGGAAGTATACGTCGCTCAACCCCCAGGTTTTGTCAATCCTACTTATCTTAATCATGTATACTTTCTTAATAAAGCTCTATATGGCTTAAAACAAGCTCCATGAGCTTGGTATGAGACCTTGTCTAGCTTTTTTCTTGAGAACAAGTTCTCTAGAGGAAAAATAGATAAGACATTGTTTCTTAGGGAAGTCAAAGTCAAGATCTTGCTGGTGCAAATCTATGTCGATTACATTATATTCGGCTCAATGGACAACAATCTTTGCAAAAAATTTTCTAAACTTATGCAAGGAAAGTTTGAAATGAGCAGTATGGGAGAGCTAAAGTATTTCTTGGGACTTCAAGTGAAACAGTTTGAGGATGGAATCTTCATTTCTCAGACGAAGTTCACAAATGAACTCCTCAAGAAATTCGGAATGGAGAATGCAACCTCGATGAGGACTCCAATAGGATCCACTATGTCTCTGGATAAGGATGAGAAAGGGAAACCTTTTGATGAAACAAAATACAGAAGCATCATTGGATCCCTGCTCTACCTTACTGCAAGTAGACCGGATATCATGTTCTCCACATGTGTTTGTGCCAGATATCAGGTGAACACTAAGGAATCTCACTATGTCGCTGCAAAGCGAATTCTTAGATACCTTAAAGGTACCCCTAATCTTGGCTTGTGGTACCCGAGAAACAATGATGTCGAGCTAATAGGTTTTTCAGATGCTGATTTTGCAGGGAGTAGGGATGACAGGAAAAGCACTTCCGGGACGTGTCAATTCCTCGGAAGAAGTCTTATCTCATGGAACATCAAGAAGCAGAACTGTGTAGCAACCTCCACAGCAGAGTCTGAATATATCTCGGCAGGCAGCTGTTGCGCACAACTACTATGGATCAGAAACCAGTTAGCATACTATGACCATCAGTTCAAGGTAGTACCAATGTACTGCGACTCCTCCAGTACAATTGCCATTGCGAACAATCCGGTATCGCACAGTAGGACGAAGCATATTAGAGTACGCTACCACTTCATTCGGGAGCACGTGGAAAACAAGGACATCTCTCTCTGCTATGTCCCCACGGATAAGCAGATTGCAGATATTTTCACAAAGCCCCTAGACGAGGCCAAGTTCAGTCTCTTCAAAACTGAACTGGGGATGCTAAATTATGAGGAATGAAGACTACAGAAGCTCCAGGCTCGTGCATCTAGGGGGAGCATCTTCTAGGAACTCAAGTGAAAGCACAGGTGCAAGAACTGAGGGGGAGCATGGTGACAAGTGCTAAGTCCCAGATTTGCAGAAGCCTAAAAGGGGGAGATTACCCTCTCGGCTAAAGTGCTAAGGTGCATGCTCCAAAGATAATGGTAAGGAATTTCAACTCATTTTTCAAAGTTGTGTTCTCTTCCAGCCGGTATATTCACCTTAGCTTGTAGGGTTTAGGCTTCTTCAAATAGGGGGAGATTGTTGGGTATTGTATCCACAATGTACCTGATTTGAAGAAGCCCCTGAACCAGCTAAGGTGAATGGACAATGTATTTGATCATTTGTCTTCAAGTTGTGCTTGCAGTTTTTCCTCGCTAAGTACACAATAATGTCAGGGTATAGTAGGTCAATATACACGGGTCTTCGCAACGTAATCCCTCGTTGAGCAGATCAGTGTGTTGGCTTACGTGTACTCTCTCTATTGGAGTGTACTTATTTACAAGTACAGGGCTGTGATAGATCAAGATCAGTCAAGGAGCAAGGATGGGCCAAAGAGCAGCTCACGGGTGGAAAGACGAAATATCGTCTAAGTAAGAATTGACGAGAATCACTAAGTGATTCTCGCCGATTCGACGAAAATCACTAGCTGATTCTCGCTGACTATCTCCGGCTGACTCAGCGCGTGCAAATCTCACGCCAAGTCAAAATCGTCGAGAATCATCAAGTGTTTCTCGACGGTTCGTCGAGAATGATTCTGCATTCTCGACGATTTGTCGAGAATGATTGATGACTCTCGCCGATCCACTCTTGTTTGCCAAGTTGTTCAGCATGAGTTCTGCTAAGTAGAATTCGGCGAGAATCGTAGGTGATTCTCGCCAATTCGTCGAGAATCACCTATGATTCTCGCCAAATTTGCCTCAGGCGAAATTCTGGTGCTCGCTGGACCGGACCAAGTTTCAGGCGCTTTTTTGAACCGGACTTAGGGTTTATACTGGTGGGTCCCACAACGGTCATATTGTGGTCATATTGGATTAATCTACAATATAAATACTATCCTACTTTGAACGAAACAGGTAGCGAAGAAAAAGAAAACGCACAGCCACCGTCGTGACCTAGATCGCGGATTTCTCTTCCGCCGCTGCCATCGCCGCTCGGGAAGTTAGTCGCCGCCGTTGATTGTGGATACCTCCTGATCTTCTGGTGACAGAAGCTTTGCCAAGCAACGTATCTCATGTGTCCTTCTTGAGATCCTTTGTCTCTTGGTTTGTAGATCGGGAATACCTTCCCTTTCCGAATCGATCGAGACGATTGATCCAAGGAAGACCGTTGGTAGACCTTGCCAGCATAGCTACGAAGGTTGGATCTCTAAAGCTCAGCCGCCGCACTTCTTGCCATCGCCGATCCCGAACGCCAAGCCGCCGCTCTTCTTGCCGCCGCCGGTTTTGTGGAGATTCATTCTAAGTGAGAGCTAAGGTCGTGGACTCTTCGTCTTCTTCAAGAACGCGTCATCGAACGAAGAGGGACACCTAGCACTCCATAAGTAGTTTGTATATTTTATACATTCCATTTTATTTTTGTTGTAAAGGAACGTAGGTTCCTCGTTGTAAGGGTTGGGTGCACCCCGTGGTGGAGGAGTGGTGACTCCTTCGGTTGGAAGGGTTCCTTCCGTTAGTATGAGGATTGGTTTTCAATCCTGTTGGTGAAGAGACCGAGTTGTCCCTTGTTGGGAGATAGGTCGAAGGGGGAAAGTGGACGTACCCAAATCGGGGAACCACTATAACTGCTTGTGTCTGTTTGTGCTGTGTTATTTTGTTTACTTGTGCAGGTAGAATTTTAATTCCGCTAAAATCACTGCAAGACACCTATTCCCCCCCCCCCCATAGGTGAAGGTAGTTGGCACTAAGTGGACTTTCAGAATGTGTTTACAAAAAATGGTTACATGCGAGAACATCTCGCGCATTCAAAAAGAACAAAAAAAAGATTCCGCAGTGAGAAGGGCAACGAGGATCTTCAGGGGTTTCCGTCAGATTCCCCGCTTGAGCTCTCTCCAGAGCTCCCGCCCGAGGTCTCGCCAGAGCTCTCACCGGATGTTTCGCCAACTAC
Source organism: Platanthera zijinensis (assembly GCA_039513925.1). NCBI lineage: Eukaryota > Viridiplantae > Streptophyta > Magnoliopsida > Asparagales > Orchidaceae > Platanthera > Platanthera zijinensis. The sequence continues at coordinate 211,712,578 of CM077080.1, forward strand.
AACGGGAGGCTTCAAGACATCCGAGGGAGGGGAATTGGGTGCTCCCGAGGGCTTGGGGATAGGCTCAAAAAGCCATGGGAGAAGCCTGCGGGCAGTGATGATCTCGCCACCCTCATTCAGACACCCCACATCTTGTAGTGTCTCTATCGTCAGCTTGGCCGTTGACCTGCAATAGCTTGTCGATGTCATATTCGGAGTAGTGGCCACTCTTCAGCCTCTTGTCCAGCGAAGGAGGAGGCGGGATCGCAGCCACAGCCTTTTCCGTGTGCAGGAGCTAGCCCTTTAGCAGGAAGTTCTCGCATTCAAGACCGGCCAGCCTCGCGCGAAACAACGAGCTCTGGGCGGAGTCCTGTGCACAGAAGAAAGCTCTTCAGCACATAAAGGATGAAAGCGGATTATGAACTAAGGGGGGAGTGAGAGGCCTTGGAGGATCTCTCTTACCTCATCAGTCGGGCGGAGGGATATAAGCCGCTGGGCATCCTCCAGCTCGGCCTTCAGGGCGGCCGCGTTGGCCACCGCCTCATCTCTCACTTTGTGTATGTTGGCGAAGTTGCGATCTATGGTAATGCTTCGACGCGCGCACATATGAGTGAGTTGAAGCCCGCGCATCAAGGACCAGATGGAGTCGAAGGCCAAGAGCCGGGTGGACGACGGGTCAAAGAGTTCGGCGTCATTGCGGCTGTTGAGGCCGTAGGCAAGCATGAAGGCATCACCGGTGACTTTGTCTTGCTCTATCAAGCTAGGAAGGAGAGTAGAGATTGAAGCCCAGTTGGGTTCAGGATCTCATTGGATCAAGGGTTTCCCCTCTCCGTCTAGGAATTTTTCGTCGTAGCCAAAGTTCTGATGCCCTTTCAGTATCTGCTTGGGCAGGACTTGGGCAGCAGTCTCGGCAGCCGCCCTCTCATCATCAGCTCCACCTACGGCTGACAGGTTCTCGGCAGGATCCTGGGCGACAGCCTCAGTAGTAGTGGTTGCCTCGCCTATTATCGATATGTTCTCGGCAGAAGATCAGGAAGAAGACGCCGGCACGGACTTACCCTTGTCTGCAGTAGTGAGCCTGGGTCTTTTAAGAGAGGCGGAGGAGAAGGTAATAGGCTTTTGCTTCCGGGCACCGGAATCGGAGGGAGGAGTCGGCTCATCTCAGTAGGCGAGAGCTGCAGATTTTGCGAGGGCCAGGGGGTCGGTCATAGCCCTGGTCATGTCTAACGGCTAGTACAGAGGGATTTATCGCTCACCTGCGAGATTAACATATGTTAGCTCTACATCTTAAAGTATAGAATCACATGGTAAAGGCGAGATCATACCTTTGCCGGGAGGTATGGGCTAAAGGGAGTTGATGTCACGCCTAAGGAACTCGACTTCGAAGTCCTTGGTCCCAAAGAACTCGAGGATGGCGCTCTCGCGCAACCCAAGAGAAGGCGGCTTGTAGGCCGCGTTGTCATACTGAACGGGTGCGAGAGGGACGTTGCCAAAGTCACCTCAAATGTAGACGAACTTCTCGCTCCAATGATGGTTCTTATTCGCGAGGCCGCAATTCTTGAGCAGCTACCCTGAGAAGAAGACCACCCCACTTCTATTGGCCCAGAAGATGAATAGCTTTTGTAAGATGGGTAAGCTGAATTCTATTTGCTCGTCTCGCATGTAGCAGATGAATGCTACTATGATAAAGACCGAATTGGGGTTGAGTTGTGCGGTAACCATCCCGTAATATCGGAGAGCTTGGCGCATCTCCGGCCAAAGGGGGAGGCGAAGCCCACCTTAAAGTGTTCCAGGGGGATGGCGAGCTCCCCCTCTCGCGCGAGATTGACCCTATCGTTGTTTCCTGGGTTCCTCGCAGAGAACCCAGCGGGGATGTAGGTGGTAGTTATATAATGATATTCGTCTATAGTCAGGCGACAAGGAGGGAACTTGTTCTTTAGGAAGGCTTGCGCGCAGTTAGAACGACCTTCGCTCTCGCTCGACATCGTGAATGAGAAGTCCAAGGAGATAACTCCTAGGAAGAGGGAGAGAACCAGATAAAGTGGTGAAAGCAAGCGAAGTTGCGGAGAGGCGCGAGAGCGGCAAGGAAGGAGACAAGGGTTTCAGATCAGAGAAGTAAATGTGGTAGGTGGATCGGCCTATTAATAAAAAATCGTGGTAATGATGTTTTTTCCAAAAAGACGGTGGGGGTACGATTGTCAAGTACCAAGGAGTCGGCGCCTTGCTTTCTGCTCTGACACGCCTTGGTTTCCTAAGCCAGCAGGGGTGGGGGAACCCCTAGGCGAGACCCCAACCTAGAGATAAGATGGTGATCAACAGACAGGAAGCTAGTATTCGCGCATGCACCACAAAATAAAACATGAAACAAAAAAGTAGAAGGAGAAACAGAAATAAAAGGGGGGGGGGGTCTCGCGGACGAGAGCCACATAATAAAAATAGTCCAACATTAGTTATTGTCCAACAAGCAATTCAAGAAGGGGTACATAGTGTTGGATCCCTAATTGGATTTGGGCTAGGTTCACTAAATTAGGTTGAGTTTGACCCACATTGTATAGCCAGGGTCAAGTCCTTGAGTCCTAGAGTTTAGGCTAGTCATTAGGTTTAACCTTCATAGACCAGCCAGCAGAGGACTTCAGTAGACTCAGACTTAGATGATTCAGAGATCAAAATGATCAGTTCAAAATTCTTCAAACTCAGCTCGACGATCATCGATCTCAGATCGACGAACTCAAAATTATTTCTCTGAGTTGAGCTCGACGATATTCGAGCTCAGGTCGACGATCTTATCTTTCAGGCAGATTCTCAGCTCGATGAACTTAGAGCACAGAATTGGAAAGTTATTTCCAGAATGCAGTTCGTTGAGATCAGGTCGACGAACAGGAATTCTCAGGTCGATGAACTTGGAACTCCAGTAGACGAAATCTATTCAGAGGTCAACGATTTCTATCCCAAGCCAGAATGAGAGATTTCCTTATTTCTGTCCTTATTTATTATATTATTTAGCAGTAATTTTCTGAGTAATTAATGCTCATATTCTCTTGAATATAGTCATTATTGGCAGTATTAATTATAGTCTTCATAAGGGTAATTACTTGCTTATTTTAATGGGACAGTTGGGGAAACTCATTTAAAGCAAATATTCCAGCCATTTCATTCTCCAGATGAGTCAGCAATTAATGCTTGGAATTCAAATTTCAAAGGAGAATTTTGACAGCAGAATATAAAAAGAGATTTTCTCTTTCAGATGAAAATAATCACTGCATGCATACACAGACCGGATGGTACTGAGAATACAGGGAAGAGATACAGAACAACAACATATAGAACTCTTTCTCGGTGTAAATAAAACATTCTGTTTTCTCCCTTGATCTTTGTGAAGACTGAAGAAGAACAACCATCAATATCAAGAGTCTTCTTCAACTTCTCCTCCAGAAACATTTAAGGACAACAACTTTGAATCAGTCAGAAAGTTCCTGGATCTTTCAAAACAAGGCTGACGACCTACACCCTGAGCAAGAATCCAAGCTTCCTTAACATCTCAACATTTCAGAAGGAGTCTTGACACTTGCAATCCACAAGTCTTCTCTGTTGTATAGAGAAAAGAGAAGACATCATCACCTCTCTCACCTCCTGGAAAAGGGTTTATTAACTCCCTTCAAAAGTTTATTCTTGGTTTTTGGACACCTGATCAAAAGCCTAAAAGGTTGTGAGATCTCCTTGGAAATAAATCTTGTGGTGGCAGTCACCTAATCAAAAACCTGATAGTGGATTCCTACCAGGGTGGTAGAAGAGTGGATGTACCCAGTTTGGTGAAACACTATAAAATTTTTGTGTTGTCTGTGTGTGATAATTTTCTTTCTTGTTCTTGCTGTGCTGTGATAGATTAGCCCTGTTTTTATTTCCTTTCTATATTACTATTGGTATCACTTATTTTACTATGATAAATTTAAAAATAGCAAAAGTTTTAATTACTCTATTCACCACCCCCCCCCCTTCTAGAGTAAATCAGGTCTAACCCCTATCTTTCACATAGTGAGAAGGGTAGGCCGAGAGGTGGGGAATGGGGGAGGCGAGACGTCATTGTTCAGTATTGCTCCCAGCGTCATCATCCCCGGTTCCGCCTTCCTGACCTTGGAGGAACCCGCGGGTTGAAATAAGTCATCAGGGTGGTGCACCCGAGGTTAATCAGGTGCGCTTGGTCCCGAATCCACGCAACATACCTCTCTGGGGACATCTCGGCGGTAAGTGTATCCTATCGCTCCGTCTCGCCAAGGAGGTGGGTGTAGTCCCGCTCGATGACCTCCATTCGCCGCTCTACCATCTTGTGGATGTTCTTCACTGTAGAGGAGTTGGCCCGCTTCCGACACGCGAGCTTCAACAAGAGCACCGCCACCCTCTTTCGCCGCTTCTTACCATTCCCGGCAGCGTCCAGAAACTCTTCCATCTCATCAGAATAAGGGAAGGGGGAGCTCTCGACATCTTCCCTTTCCTCTTCATCTTCATCTTCATCTTCATCTTCCTCCTCTTCGGCTCCCGCCCGAGGCTCCGTAACCCCTGGTAAAAGAAAGATGGTTCCAGTCATAATAAGGGTGGAAGTAGAGGAAGTGGTGAATTCTCGCGTACCTGCAGCATGGCGAGAGCCATCAACCGATGACGGTCGAGAGAGTCCGGGCTCCCCCTCGGGTTCTTTTCCAAAGAGGAGGTGGAGCGGCTTGCCTCGCCTCAGGCGGAATGTCTTACGTGTAACAGTCCCGACCTGGCCAGGAGGAGGGGGGAGACGTTCTCCCTTGTGGGAGGGCGAGATCCCTGTGAAGGCGCGGAGGGTTCAATGGACACTCCTCCCACCGGGAGGGCGAGATCAGCCGCTAGGGTAATAGGGTTGCCAAGTATGATTTCGTTTCGCATGGTGGCAAGACCCAGGCTTGTGGGAGCGGGTGTTGCGAGAAGTCAATTTAGCAGTAGTAGAACAAATTGATTGGAATGAAAAGTTGGTCAAAATGGGGGTAAAGGGTTACTTGGGGTTCTCGGAGGGTCATCCAGAGGAGTGGCCTCCGGGACCCGTGGTGGATCCCTAGGGAGGAGAGGCACCGACTCTAGAGGCACTAGCGGGGACCCGGTGCCGGCATCTTGAATTGCCTCCTGCGAGAAGTACGACATATCAGCCATCGATCTTTCTTTTTCTACAACAGTTCACAGTTCTCGATAGCCAGCTAATAAGGGAGACATACCTTCTTCGGAGGAGAAGGATTATCCGCATGACTTGGGGTCGGGGTAGGTGAGCCCCGGTTCTCGCTCAAGGTCTCGCCTGATCGACTTCGCCTTCTTATTCTTCCTTTTCTTAAGCTAGGGGGCTCAGTGGCCTGCGCCTTTCTCGCCAGCCAAGGGGCTACCAAAAAGCTGTTGGCATGGGCTCGCGCCTAAGCTGCGTCTATGCGGTCTTGCAGGCCTTGCGAGAGCAGCTTCTCGGCGCGTTCAGGGCGCATAGCAAGATTGTGCGAGGACTCAACAGGAGGGTGACAGCGGCATGGATGGTTTTGTGACTATCAACAGATTTATATATATATATAGCCATGGGGTGGCCCACCAAAAGATTCCTTTTCAGGACAGCACGTGCTCAGCGAATATAAACGGTTGGACGTGTCTTTTCAAGCGCAGAGCTAGCTCGAAAAAAGCAGTGATTGTGTACAATCCCATATTCGCTGAGTGGGACCTAGAAACACCAAGGGGCAGGTACAAGCTAGCTTTTGGGCTAGCCTCGGGTGAAGAAAAACTACTCTCGGCCGATCAGGGTGGAGCTCGACTCAACCCCTCTATTCAGATTTCGCCGAGCTCAGCTCAGGTCTCGTCGAGCAGAGCTCGACAATGTTCAAATAGGTTTGGAACAGAAGAGCTCTCTCATAGGAGCACGCGAGAGCGCTCACGCTCGGGTAAGCAGTTCGTCGAGCAGAGCACGACGCCCGCCAAAATAGGATGGACTTCGGCCGAGACATACTCTCGCCCAGGGGCGGGCAAGAAGGCTCGCGCCTCGCGAGGGCGGGAGCAGGCACAACCTGTAGCATTCTTTAATATCCTTTCAGCTCCCGCCGGGTGAGGGCGGTAGAGTTTTCGGCAAGTAGTAAGCGCGAGAGCCTTCAATTCTCGACAGGAAGGCTCCCGTCGGGTAGGGCCTAGGGTGAAATTACCTAGATGCCCTCAGGTAAAATTACATGTATACCCCCAGGGTCTGCATTTAGCTCTTCAGAACAGCGGAGTTTGGTTGTTGGCAGACCAGACAGGGATAATTTAGTAATTTCAGGTCAGCAAAGTCTATAAATAGACCCACATGAGCTCCTTAGAAAGCAAGCTTTCATATTTTTCTAAGTTCTTCTAGTGCTTTCTGAGGAGCTCCAAGCCCAGCATTTGGCTTTGGAGGGGAAGCGCTCAGAGATCTTCCGAGAAAGAGGTGGGACCTCCCTGCTGTGGCTTTGGGTCTGTTTCTGGTCCTTTACTGCCAGTCAGAGGTCGGAGCTTGAGAGAAGTAGGTGTTGGCTACACCCCTTTTTTTAAACTTTCGTTGAGGTCAAATTTTGACTTCAATAGAGGTGACCTGCATAACATGCACCCAAAGCCAGACAGGAAACTAGTCGTCAAATTTAAATGGCTAACACAACATTAACAATTGCCCCATGATAAAAGAAACATATAAAGAAAAAAAAAGTGTACTAAGTGCCTAAGGTTTATATCAGAAGTGCATACATTGTCCAATCTGAATTCAACATCCAGTTTTCAGAATTAAATCAAAATAATAAACAACGAAAACAGTTTATGAGTGGAATCGTGGGTTATTTCAACAGTTCATAAAAGATTTAATCCTTTAGTCATCTAGCATCACAACACCTAACTGTCCGCATAGCGAGCATAAAAAACAGATATGATAGAGAAAGGGGCAAACATATGTAGTGTCTGACTGTATTGTCCAAAATTAAGTAATGTCCAAAATAATAATAACACTACATAATCAAATTTTAATCAACCGAACAGCATAATAAAAATCAAAATCAACCAAGAAAATGAAGTTCCTCACTCCTCCTCGCTCTCGTCCTCTTCCTTGTTCGTCGCGGATACCACTGCAGGGTCAATTCTGGATCCATCAGATGTGAGCAGGTATCCTTCAACATCAAACTGTGAACGAAGCCTATAAGACGGTTCTATCACTGAGATTTTTGTCTTGCGCATAATCATCACCCGCTTTTGTCGTTCCTGCTCAAATCTGGACTCGAAGTAAGCATGCTGACAACGAAGATCAGTCTTTATGTATTTCATATTTTCCATCAGCGCGTTAGGATCAACACCACTATCAGCCACTAGAATGTCGATGTCGATGCGGTCGGCCGTCGACTCAGATGATTGTGCCTTGGAGCTCGAGTACGTCAGGGCCCGTTCTGTGGCCACCTTGATGTTCTTGAAGATAACTGTCTTTGTGATGTGGTGTCCAGCACCTCGCTGATGTCTTCCTCCCTCATGTCAACTCCCGCAAAACAACACAACCGAGTGATCAAAATTGGGTACCACAACTGTCTTCCTCTATTGTTGAAACCGAAATTCGGCTTCTGTGGAGTTCGAACTCTTGGGGAAGGGGTTACCGCACACTTACTTCTCCCTAGTGAGCTTGAACAACCAAAGACTTAGAGCCAGAATCGATCCAAGGCTCCAACATGGAGGTCCCACCACACACCCGGAAGATCTTAGAGCGATTTCCCTCCTTATCCTGTGCTGAGCTAAGGGCACCTCAGAAAGCACTAGAAGATCAGAGAGTAAGAAGATTGGAATGCTTAAAAGCTTGCCCTATGAGGTACCCCCTTGGGTCGATTTATAGTTTTTTAAAGTCTGGCCTGCAAATAGCGAGGCTCCGTTGTTCTAAGCAGGTATATACGACAAAAAATGCTATGCCAACATCCAAACTCCGCTGTTCTAAAAGACTATTTACAGCCCTGCAAGGGCATCCAGGAAGTTTTTTACCTCTGAACCCCACTGGGTGAGTGGTCCATGGGGGCACCACTCGCATAAAGGGGCGAGTGCCGGGGTAGTCAACCACTCACCTCCGTGACAACCCACTTTGAATGACTACGGTTCTGGAAGGGTCTCGCACTACTCAACGCCAAGGAACAAAAGGCGCTAAGTGCACTCGCCTCTACTTGACGCCAAGGAACAGAAGGTGCTGAGTGCACTCGCCTCACTTAACGCCAAGGAACTGAAGTCACTAAGAGGACAATCTCCACTCGATTCCAAAGAGCAGGAGGCATTGAGTGCACTCGCCTCACTCAATGCCAAGGAATTGAAGGCGCTGAGAGGACAAGCTCCACTCGATGCCAAAGAGCAGAAGGCGCTGAGTGCACTCGACTCACTAAACGCCAAGGAACTGATGACGCTGATTGCACTCATCTCCACTTAATGTCAAGGAACGTGAGGCGCTGAGTGCACAAGCTCCTCTCGACTCCTACGAGCAGAAGGCACAAAGTGAAATCTTCTAACTCACCGACAAGGAACTGAAGGCGCTAAGAGGACAAGCTCCACTCGACACCAAGGAGCAGAAAGCGTCGAGTTCACTCGCCTCACTCAATGCCAAGGAACTCAAGGCACTGAGTGCACTCGCCTCCACTCAATGCCAAGGAACTGGAGGCGCTTAGTGTATAAGTTCCACTCGATGCCAAGGAGCAGAAAGCGCTGAGTGCAATCTCCTCACTCAATGCCAAGGAACTAAAGGCGCTGAGAGGACAAGCTCCACTCGACGCCAAGGAGCAGAAGGCACTGAGTGCACTCGCTTCACTCAATGCCAAGGAACTGAAGGCGTTGATGAAGGCGCTGAGTGCACTCGCCTCACTCAACGCCAAGGAACTGGCTCACGAGGCTTGCTCGACGAACACTGTGAAAGATAATCCTATGGGTAAATAATCACCTAGAGGGGGGGGAGTGAATTGGTGATTTTTAAAATACTTTAGCTAATCTTTATCACTTAACAATTTTAGCAATTATTGAATTTTGAACACATCACAAACAACAACAATCCACAACACACTACACACATAGAATTTATAGTGGTTCCCCTATCTAGGGTACATCCACTTTCCCCCTTCTTCCTCACTATGAATGCGTTAGATAAGGTTATAAATCCTCCTCTTTAACTCAGATTCAAAGATCCTACAGTCTCAGTTTCTGTTAAGAAACCTACACTCAGACCAATAGATCCTACCTCAGAGATTCTCCCAATCTCCTACCTCAGGTTCATCAAGAACCCTATTTCAGCCTTTATAAACTAGGCTTACTACTCAGTGATTCACCCAAAACAACCTACCTCAGGTTCCTTATGAACCCTACCTCAGCCTTTACAACTTAGGATTACAACTCAGAGATAAGATCTCCTACCCACTCAGATCTCAAGGAGATCTTACAAAATAAAGAGGTAAAGTGTAAACAACAACCTTCAGAAAACAGAATGTCTGTAATTCTGACATATCTATTAGCACAAATTCTTCAACTCAACAGCAATGGATTTCTTCTTGATAAATTGATTTGCTGAAAAGTTGATTCTTTTGATCTGCAATCTTCTTGATGTTGATCGGCTTGAATTCCTTGAATAAATTATAGATCAGTTCCACCTTAGTCTTTAGATCAACCTGGTGAAGGGATCTGGAGATTTTCTTGAAGACCTTCGTCTTCTTCCTCCTTCTCAGAATTGTAAGAATGAGAATTTTTGTTTGCTTTTTTCCTATTCTGTGTGTTGTATATCCTATGTTTGGTGTAGACAACCCCTCTATTTGTAGCCTTCATGGATGGCTGGTTTTTGGATGATGACATCAACATCTGACATCATTCTTCAAATTTCCCCTTAAATAGTTTCTGTTGACGTATCACATTTCTGTAGCTGAAGTGACAGTTCTGACTTATCTTGACACTTCTGTATTGACTCTGTACATCTTCAGAAACAAAAGTGTTGAAATGTCAAAAGTGTCTCGACACTTATGTTGAGACATCACAACAGTCTCGACACAATTATACTTGGAAGAATTTTCATCTGAAACTTTAAAGTGTCAAGACAGTTGATTTGTCTCGACATAACCATCTTCTGTGTCAACCTCTTTAATTCTGCTTAGTGTCGAGATAGTTGGATTGTCTCGACATAATTTTACTTTGAAAAATCTCCTGCCTTCTTTGTGTCGAGATAGTTGTATTGTCTCGACACAACTACTTCAAGCTTTATAGTGTCAGGTATGTTGTCTTATCTCGATACTGCTTACTCAGTCTTCAAGGTATCGAGACAACTGACTAGTCTCGATACATCTTTCTTGAATCTTCTGTGTCAAGTTAACTGACTTGTCTCGACAAAACTTCTGCAAAGGTGTCGACACAGTTAAAGTGTGTCGATACTTTTGTACTTAGCCATTTTTCTTCAAAATCTAGTCAGCTTGTTATGTCCACCTGTTTAATCAATATGAAATAGACATCCTGCATACAAAAACTTAAATATACATCAAATAAAAATATGTGTATATCATTGAGTTGAAAGGGCATCTTCAAATTAAGTACATTATAACCAATGTACCCAACAATCTTCCCTTATCTGGAGAAGTCATAACCCCAATTCAATGATATACAACATGATAAAAAAACATGATGATAGAGTTATAAATTCAACAGTGATGTATAACATATGAAGTGACACAATTGATAACACATATAGATAACATAGTGCAACCAAAATTTTCATTATAAATTTGTTCAAGGGTTACAGTTGTGTAATTTTTTATGCTGATCTAAAAGTAAAGGTACAAAAATGTCTAGAAAACATATTCTAAGGATGCTCTAGTTCTTTGATGACTATCCCTTTTCCAGATTATATCTTTGCTTTTACTTCAGGAACCATGACATCTGCTATCTTTTTACCTTTATCAACCTTGGCTTTAGAGATCTCTTCCTCCTTGAGCCTTTGCCTCTCAAAATAGTGATAGGGCTTGGGAAAGTATTTTGTGGGCTCAATAGAATTAGCAGGGATCTTCCCTGTCTTCAGATCATGTCTGAATTTCTAGATAACCTCTTGTTGCTTTAAATGTTTAGCCCATTATTGCCCTTGGTACCATTTACCCCTATCAGAAACATTAGCATTAAATGCTTTCCATGCAGTTAGTATGATTGATCTAGAAGTTGGGCTCCACTGTTCAAAGTCAGGCCTAGCTTCAGCTTGTTCCCTAAACAATTTCTTTGACAGCTGAGCCTCTTTCTCTTTCAGCATAGCAGATGAAGACATCTCCACCTCTTCACATATAACATTTTGAACTGGTGGTGGAGGACTGTGTTGGGTTTTCTTTGTGGGTGGCACAATAGTTGTGCACGCAACGGAAACAATAAAATCAAGAACAACCCAAAAGAGATTTGGGATTGGGCCATGAAAATTGAATCAAGAAGTTAAGAAATAACTAGGTAAAATTACCTTTGCGGTGTTTAGTCACAACTCAACAAAGATGCTCCAATGTAAGAGTTCTTGTCGGCGATGAGTCCCACGTAGAATAGCGTCTACGTCTCTGCAGAAATCCACACGAGCGGGAGATCGCCGATCTTCATCGCACGAAAAATGGGAAAGGAGATCAACTGCACCTTGCACTTCCACGGACTGCTAGGTCCACTCCAGGAGGAAAAGCACCGTCGACTATAGTCGGAGAGGAGGTCGGCGGAGCGAGCGAATCGGCGAAACACTTCCGTCGGGCCGGGGGGTACACTGACCCTAAAACCTAAGTTCTAATTTATACCCGAAGCATAAACAGACCTAGAAATATCGCTATCCACAGACCACAGAGAATTAAGGTTTCTGGAATAATTCGTCGGGTATCAGCATTCGTCGATTATCGAACAATTCGATAGTCGATGAATTGCCTTAGTCAATGATACTCGACGAACCATGGTCGACGATACTCGACGAACCATAGTCGACGATACTCGACGAACCATAGTCGACGATACTCGACGAACCATAGTCGACGATACTCGACGAACCATAGTCGACGATACTCGACGAACCATAGTCGACGATACTCGACGAACCATAGTCAACGATACTTGACGAACCATAGTCGACGATACTCGACGAACCATAGTCGACGATACTCGACGAACCATAGTCGATGATACTCGACGAACCATAGTCGATGATACTCGACAAACCATAGTCAACGATACTCGACGAACCATAGTCGACGATACTCAACGAACCATAGTCGACAATACTCGACGAACCATAGTCGACGATACTCGACGAACCATAGTCGACGATACTCCTTGGCAACATTTGCCGGACCTCATTCTGTATGGTGATTGGTAATCTTTACCAACACAGTCAATCTTCCAACTTATCCACATGCTCTTATGTGTGACCCTGCAGGCTCATATCGCGTTGGCAGTGAGATTACATGTTTGACCACTTCTAGATCACCATGGTAACTCCAACAGTCTCCCACTTGATCTTGAAAGTATCAAACCAAAACCTCACAAACAATGAGCGGCATCTAGCAATGCATCATTGCTACCCAAGCAATAAGTGTTCATAACTCATAAGCCTTTATGAACAATGTTCCAGCATTGTCTTTGTCCCTGTGTCCCTTACATCCGGAAAGAACTAGAGGCATGGACCGTGTCACCCTCATAATAGCTCAATCCAAGTATCTTGATCTAGAACGGACTTCCAGAGAATGGTGAGTCCAATATCACATATTGACTCAACCAAGCATGGTTATGCATTTCTCAGTCCAGTTCCATCAAGGGGCCCATGGATACAACCCCTGTCATATAGGAGGACAAATCTCATATCTTCTCACACACAAACACCCAAATGATTCGTAACGTACCCAACAACCACCCTTATCATCAACCTTTCTCAAGGAAGACTTTAGATGGCATCAAAGCACGCTTTTCCTCACTTGATGAATGTTGTGACTTCAGGTCAAAGTACCACAACACCATTGTCAATTGAGACCTACTCGTGACACGTTTAGATAATAATCCACAAAGTAGTTTCAGGTTGGGTCGGTCCAGTACAACTTGTTCATTAACAAGTACCCACGTGATGACTTGATATCACAATATCATGACCTGTGAGAACTGGTCATTAGTCAACGCACGTGCTAGTCTTAATGTATCATCATCACCCTTAGTTTCTATGATGATACTATGACCATGGACCTTTCAAGAATGAAGCTTCAAATAAATCATAGGCTCTCACATTCAAGTCACGTACTTGATGTCCTATGGAAGCGAACATTCTAAGGGTATTTATTATGTTAACATTTAACTATCGCATAGAGAAATCATAATAAAATAACTTGCCATTAATTATAAAATAAAAATTTTGGTACACAATTCATCATATGAATAAATAACAAATAGCCAACAGAATATATGTTTACACGCAACCCACAAGACTCTCACTAGAGTTGATCATTTAGGTATCGTACACCCATTGATCTAGTATGACCATCATGCTTTCTCTGCGCGAAAGGCTTTGTCAGTGGATCCACAATATTCTCCTCAATCGGCACTCTGCAAATGTTCACATCTCCTCGTTCGACAATCTCACGAATAAGATGGAACCGCCGAAGTATGTGCTTGGAGCGCTGATGGGATCTAGGTTCCTTAGATTGTTCAATTGCACCATTGTTATCATAGTAGAGAACTACGGGACCAACAATGCTAGGAACTACATCAAGCTCACCGATGAATTTCCTAATCCATACAGCCTCCTTCGCTGCGTTAGCTGCAACGATATACTCGGCTTCTATTGTAGAATCAGCAACTGTCTCTTGCTTGGAACTCTTCAAGCTCACAACTCCTCCATTAAGGCAAAACACAAACCCTGACTGAGACTTTGAATCGTCCCTATCAGTTTGGAAGCTAGCATCCGTGTAACCACTTACAACGAGCTCTTCCCCTCCACTATACACCAAGAACACATCCTTTGTCCTTCTCAAGTACTTCAGGATATTCTTGACTGCAATCCAGTGACACTCACCGGGGTCTGACTAATACCTGCTAGTCATGCTCAAAGCAAAAGAGACATCGGGTCTAGTACATAACATTGCATACATGATTGATCCAATTGCCAAAGCATATGGAATCAACTTCATGCGGTCCTTATCTTCACAAGATTTTGGACACTGGTCCTTAGAGAGATTCACACCATGAGACATGGGTAAAAATCCTTTCTTGGACTCAATCATATTGAACCGCTTCAACACCTTCTCGATGTATGTACTCTGGGTCAAACCCAGCAACTTCTTCGATCTATCTCTATAGATCGTAATACCGAGTATATAAGTTGCTTCACCCAAGTCCTTCATAGAAAAGCAGTTCCCTAGGTTGTTCTTAACAACTTTCAGGGTAGGAATGTCATTCCCAATCAAGAGTATGTCATCTACATACAATATTAGGAAGACAACAATGATCCCACTGATTCGCTTGTAAACACAAGGCTCATCTTCATTCTTGATGAAACCAAACTCTGATTTTCTCATCAAAACGAAGATTCCAACTTCGAGAGGGCTGCTTCAGTCCATAGATGGACCTATTCAGCTTGCATATTTTAGTGGCTTCATTTGGGGATACAAAACCCTCGGGTTGTGTCATGTACACTTCCTCAAGGAGGTTTCCATTAAGAAAAGCCGTTTTGACATCCATCTGCCAGATCTCGTAGTCATAATATGCAGCAATAGCAAGTAATATCCTTATGGACTTTACCATGGCAACAGGGGAAAAGGTCTCATCATAATTAATACCATGAATTTGCTTAAAACCCTTAGCCACCAGTCGCCCTTTTAATGTCTATACATTCCCATCCATATCGGTATTCTTCTTGAAGACCCATTTGCACCCTATGGGTCATACCCCTTCAGGTGGTTCCACCAAGTTCCAAACTTGGTTTGCATACATGGAGTCCATTTCGGATTTCATAGCCTCAAGCCATTTGTCAGAGTCCGGTCCATTCATTGCCTCTTGGTAGGTTGCTGGTTCATCATCATGATCCATAAGCAACACAATACCTATTTGAGACACAAGAAATCCATATCTCTCAGGCTCAAATCTTGGTATACCAGATCTACGTAGGACTTGTGTTTCTTGAGCAGGTTCTCTAGCTACAACATCTTGTAGTCCTATCTCAGAATCCAATTCTGGTTCATTCACTACTTGTGGTTCTTGAACTTCTTCAAGTTCTACCTTTTCAGTCTTTCTTGATAAGAATTCTCTCTCCAAGAAGACGCCAGTCCTTGCGACAAACACTTTGCCCTCGGACGGTAGGTAAAAGTAATACCCTTTCGTTTCCTTAGGATATCCCACCAGATAACATTTATCTGATTTGGGTTCCAGCTTGTAAGGAATTTGACGTAGCACGTATGCCTCACAGCCCAAAATTTTAATGAACGACATACTAGGACGCTTCCCAGTCCATATCTCATATGGTGTCTTCAGAACCGTTTTCGTTGGAGCGCAATTTAGTGTCATTGCAGCAGTCTCTAAAGCAAAACCCCAAAAGGAAACAGGCAAGTCTGCATGACTCATCATCGAACGTACCATGTCTAACAGAGTACGATTTCTCCTCTCAGACACACCATTATGTTGTGGTGTTCTAGGTGGAGTGAGTTATGATACAATACCACACTCTTTCAGATGATCACGGAACTCATGAGTCTGGTATTCGCCACCTCGATCAGATCGGAGTGCTTTAACCCTTTTACCCAACTGGTTTTCTACTTTATTCTTGAACTCTTTGAACTTTTCAAAGGTCTCGGATTTTCACTTCATAAGATACACATATTCGTATCTACTGAAATCATTAGTAAATATAACGAAGTAGAATTACCCACCTCTAGCCATGGAGCTCATGGGTCCGCATACATCACTATGTACAACACCCAAGAGATTCTCAGCCCTCTCAGTATAACCAGTGAAAGGGGCTTTTGTCATCTTGCCTAACAAACAAGATTCGCATCGCTCAAATGAGTCTAAAAATCCATCTTTATGGAGCTTGGATATGCGCTTCTCGTTTATATGGCCCAAACGACAATGCCAGAGATATGTAGGGTTTGAGTCATTTATTCTTATTCTTTTATTATTTTCTACATTATAGATCAGATGGTCCAAGTTCAAAACATAAAGACAATTAAACAATTGGGCTACAACATAACAAACGTCATTCTTAAATATAGAACAACAGTTGTTCTTAATTATAAAAGAAAATCCAATTATGTCCAAGCATGAAATGGATATAATGTTTCTAGTTATGGCCGGAACGAAATAACAATTATCTAGTTCTATAACAAGCCCACTGGGCAAATAAAGAAGGTAAACCCCTACGGCTACAACAGCAACTCTTGCTCCATTGCCGACGCGCAGGTCAACCTCCCCTTTACTCATCAATCTTCTCTTTCCCAGTTCCTGCACATTTATACAAATGTGAGAACCACATCCGGTATCCAATACCAAAGATGAAGGAGCAAAAAGGTCTATCTCTATAACGTAAATATTTGAAGCGGAAGTCATACCTCCCTTCATTTTTTGCAGACCCTCAATGTAAGAAGGACAGTTCCTCCTCCAATGACCAGCCTTACCACAATGGTGGCATTTCCCTTCCTTCACCGTGTTCTTCTTTTTCTTCAGTGCAGAAGACTTGGGCTCAAGATGTGACTTAGGTCCCACCTTCGTCTTCTTAGAGCCCTTGGCCTTGCCCTTGCCCTTATGCACCATCAGTATGGGGCTGGCAGGATTGGCCTTCTTCATGTTTATCTCGGCAGTTCTTAACATGCCTAGGAGCTCGGACAGTGTCTTGTCTATTTCATTCATATTGTAGTTCAAGACAAACTGCTCATAACTGTCCGGCAATGATTGCAGGATCAGATCTGTGGCCAACCCTTGACCTAGAGGAAAACCCAGCCTTTCAAGGTTCTCTATATACCCAATCATCTTGAGTACGTGAGTCCCTACTGAGTCTCGAACTCCCATCTTGCACTGAATTAACGCTTTTGTGATGTCGAACCTCTCTTGACGAGCCTGCCCTTGAAACATTTTCTTGAGATGCTCGTCAATCTCCTTCCACCCCATGTTCTCATGTTGCTTCTGAAGCTCAGAATTCATGGTGGAAAGCATAAGGCATTCGACGTCTAAGGCGTCATCAGTATACTTCTTATAAGTATCCTTATCAGCACGGGAAGAGTTCCCGGTCGGCACCTCGGGGGCTTCTTCTTCCAAGACAGAGAGCTTTCGCTCTTGCCTGAGAACAATTCTTAGGTTCCTGTACCAGTCCATGTAGTTGGTCCCACTGAGCTTATCCTTCTCAAGGATGGCTCTCAAAGACAGAGTGGAGTGTGAACCACTTGCCATGGAATTCTACAAGAATTTATGCAGAATAATATCAGTACCAAAATTTCAAAATACAATTTATTTTTCAATTTGGACTTCAATTAAAACTCCCACTATTTTTATTCGAAATGATGGCCCTCACTATCAATTCAGAGAGTTCATGCGAGCTACTCTCTTAGTGGACAAAATCCGCATTTCACCAACACAATGAGTCAGCTTTGTCTTTTCTCTCACGATGTGGTTATTTAGGTAGGCAACGCTTGCCAATTGTATCCTCATGCAATTCTTGTATGGTTGGTGAATAACTCCTTATTCGCATCCATCATATGGTGCATGCCAACACTATGCCTCTAGGCACTCAACCTTTGAGGTCACCTAGTTAAGTTAGACCCGATGTCGACAGTTGGACATCACAATTATCCGCTCGCATCCTTACCAAGATAGATTAAAGCACCTTTCTTTGGCAAGCCCACACTTCATCGATCGAGGAAGGAAGAGTGCCATCCATCGAAAGGCATCCGAACACTTAATATTTAATGAAGGGATTTTTTGATAATAGGTTAACAATTAACCATGATAACCATTTGATCAATGTGCACATCCATAGAAAAACACTTTTCTAAAATCCACATGCATCCCTTATGTGCACAACATGGTACTATCAATATTTGATGGAAGAAAGGGCTAAATCTGAACATCCGGACTCTTCCAAATCTTCAGATTTACATGCATTGGATAAAGGTAAAGGCAACTTGACTTAAAGAAGTAGACAAGCTCATCTCTCCTTGTTGGATTCAAAATCCAAAATAATACACGGGTTCATTAACCACTCAAGGGACAGTTACTGCTAAGGAGACAACAATTTCTAACAATTAGAAATTACAACGAAATCCCAAACGTTCTTGGCGGGGTTCCAAGGGGCCGCGCCCCTGGCGGGGTCTTAGGGGCAGAGCCCCTAACGGGGTCCAAGGGGAAAGACAGTCATGGCCGGAACCTGGCTCTGATAAGACTGTTGGGTTTTCTTTTCGGGTGGCACAACAGTTGTGCACGCAGCGGAAACAATAAAATCAAGAACAACCAAAAAGAGATTTGGGATCGGGCCATGAAAATTGAATCAATAAGTTAAGAAATAACTAGGTAAAATTACCTTTACGGTGTTGAGTCACAACTCAACAAAGATGCTCCAATGTATTAGTTCTTGTCGGCGGCGAGTCCCACGTAGAATAGCGTCTACGTCTCTGCAGAAATCCACACGAGTGGGAGATCACCGATCTTCGTCGTACGAAAAACGGGAAGGGAGATCGACTGCACCTTGCACTTCCACGGACTGCTAGGACCGCTCCAGGAAGACAAGCACCGGCGACTATCGTCGGAGAGGAGGTCGGTGGAGCGAGCGAATCGGCGAAACACTTCCGTCGGGCCGGGGGGTACACTGACCCTAAAACCTAAGTTCTAATTTATACCCGAAGCATAAACAGACCTAGAAATATCTCTATCCACAGACCACGGAGAATTAGGGTTTCTGAAATAATTCGTCGGGTATCAGCATTCGTCGATTATTGAATAGTTCGATAGTCGACGAATTGCCTTAGTCGACGAGCCATAGTCGACGATACTCGACGAACCATAGTCGATGATACTCGACGAACCATAGTCGACGATACTCGACTAACCATAGTCGACGATACTCGACAAACCATAGTCGACGATACTCGACGAACCATAGTCGACGATACTCGACGAACCATGGTCAACGATACTCGACGAACCATAGTCGACGATACTCGACGAACTATAGTCGACGATACTCGACGAACCATATTCGACGATACTCGACGAACCATAGTCGACGATACTCGACGAACCATGGTCGACGATACTCGACGAACCATAGTCGACGATACTCGACGAACCATAGTCGATGATACTCGACGAACCCTAGTCGACGATACTCCTTGGCAACATTTGTCGGATCCCATTCTGTGTGGTGATTGGTAACCTTTACCAACACAGTCAATCTTCCAACTACTCAACATGCTCTTATGTGCGACCCTGCAGGCTCATATCGCGTTGGCAGTGAGATTACATGTTTGACCACTTCTAGATCACCATAGTAACTCCAACAGTAAAGAGGTAACTTCCACCCCGGGGGCACAATGGTAAAAGTGGCTAGGAGACCTAGCGAGAGCTGCTAAGCGAGACGGCGGCGGTCTGGCGAGAGCGGCTAAGCGAGAGTTGCAAAGTGAGACAGCGGCGGTCTGGCGACTAGGACAGCCTGCGAGACGTAAGAGACGGCTTTGGCAGGAGCTGCTAAGCGAGACGGCGGCGGTATGGAGAGAGCGGCTAAGCGAGACAGTCGCGGTCTGGCGACTAGGACAGCCTGCGAGATGCGAGAGGTGGATTTGGCGGGAGCTGCTAAGCGAGACGGCGGCGGTCTGGCGAGAGCGTCTAAGCGAGACAGCGGCGGTCTGGCGACTAGGAAACCCTACGAGACGCGAGAGGTGGCTAGACACGAGAGGCCGCTTTAGCGGGAGCAGCTAAGCGAGACGGCGGCGGTCTGGCAAGAGCGGCTAAGCGAGAGCGGCTAAGCGAGACAGCGGCGGTCTGGAGACTAGGACAGCCCGTGAGACGCGAGAGGTGGCTTTAGCTGGAGCTGCTAAGCGAGACGGCGGCGGTCTGGCGAGAGCGGCTAAGCGAGACAACGGCGGTCTGGCGACTAGGACAGCCTGCGAGATGCGAGAGGCGGCTTTGGCGGGAGCTGCTAAGCGAGACAGCAGCGGTCTGGCGACTAGGATAGCCTGCGAGACGTGAGAGGTGGCTTTGGCGGGAGCTGCTAAGCGAGACGGCGGCGGTTTGGCGAGAGCAGCTAAGCGAGAGCGACTAAGCGAGACAGCGGTGGTCTGGCGACTAGGACAGCCCGCGAGACGCGAGAGGTGGCTTTAGCGGGAGCTGCTAAGCAAGACGGCGGCGGTCTGGCGAGAGCGGCTAAGCGAGACAGCGGCGGTCTGGCGACTAGGATAGCCTGCGAGACGCGAGAGGTGGCTTTGGCGGGAGCTGCTAAGCGAGACGGCGGCGGTCTGGCGAGAGAGGCTAAGCGAGAGCGGCTAAGCGAGACTGCGGCGGTCTGGCGACTTAGGCGAGTTGAGGCCGGGCGAGCTGGCAGCTAGGCGAGCTCAAGCCTGAGCGGTCCTCCAAGGGGGCTAGAGGGGGAGACAAGTTTTTCCTCCCCCTACTAATATATTTCCAAGGCTAAGCCAAAATTGTCCATCAAGAGTGCCAAGACATCAAAAAAGCTTAAAACTGTATAGGGGAGAATACGGGGTTGTACACCAAGGAACTGGCATGTTCCTGATATGCTCTTTCTTTCCACTCTACATCCAGCAAAGTCAGCATCTGAGTATCTAGTCAACTCAAATTCTGACTCAGTTGGATACCAGAGTCCTAGATTTGGGCAACCCTTTATATATCTTAAAATTATTTTAAGGAAAATAAGATGAGATTCTTTAGGGTTCACTTGGAACCTAGCACAAAGGCATGTAGAAAACATTATTTCTGGCCTACTTGCTGTGAGATACAATAGGGAACCAATAATGCCCCTATATAATTTCTGATCAACAGGCTTTCCATGTTCATCAGAGTCAACCACAGCATTGGTAGCCATGAGTGTTTTCTTTGCTGAGGCATCTGAAATTCCAAACCTTTTGATTAGCTCCTTAGCATACTTGGATTAGGATATGAAGATGCCATCAGGCAATTGCTTCACTTGGAGAACAAAGAAGTATGAAAGTTCACCCATACTACTCCTCTCAAACTTTGAATGCATAAGGTCAGAAAACCTTTTGCATAGTTTGGGATCAGTTGAGCTAAATATAATATCATCTATATAAATTTGTACTAACAAGATTTTATCTTTATGATGCTTAATAAAAAGAGTCCTATCTACCATGCCTTTAGAGAATTTATGCTCTAACAAGAAGCTAGATAAAGTCTCATACCAAGCTCTTGGAGCTTGTTTTAGACCATAGAGAGATTTATGTAATCTAAAGACATGAGAGGGATTAGTTGGAGAGAGAAAACCTGGTGGTTGCTCCACATAAACTTCCTCTTTGAGTTCTCCATTCAGAAATGCACTCTTGACATTCATTTGATAGAATTTTAACTTTTTGAAGGAAACATATGCTAGGAAGATTCTTATAGCCTCAAGCCTTGCAATAGGGGCAAATTTCTGATCATAGTCAATGCCTTCATCTTGCCTATAGTCTTGAGCTACTAGCCTTGCCTTGTTCCTTATGATAGTGCCCTGGGCATCAAGTTTATTTCTAAATACCCACTTAGTTCCAATGACTGGGTAGTCTTTGGGTCTTGGAACTAAGTACCAAACTCTACATCTTTAAAACTGATTGAGCTCCTCTTATATAGCAATGATCCAGTGTGGATCTTGCTCAACATCTTTGATGGAATGGGGATCAACTTGAGATATGAAGCAGGCATGCATCACATCCTGGTGGAGTTGATACCTTGTTTGCACACCTACTAATATGTCTCCTATTACTTGAGATATAGGATGATCTCTAAGTATGACAGAATCAGTTGGTGGAGTTGGTTCAGCAACAGCTTAGGGAGTTAATTCCTCTGGTGGAATTAAGTTAGCTGTTGTTGGCTCTCCATTAAATTCAGTATCTTCATAATCACTTTCTTCAGCAATATGTGGAGAAGGATGTGTAACAACCTCATTGGTGAGGGTCAACTCATCCAGCTTCTCACACATGTTAGGTACCTGGAAGGTTTCACTGGTAGAAGCTATCTTCTCCTTGTAAAACATATTAGTCTCATCAAAAGAAATATGAACAGACACTTCCATTTTCATGGTTGATTTATTATATACCCTATAAGTCTTGCTTACTTGGGAATATCCAAGAAAATTCCAACTTCAGCTTTGGCTTCAAATTTTCTAATGTATTTCTTGTTATTGTTATGGATGTAACATACACAACCAAATACTCTAAAATAGTCTACTTTAGGTTTCTTCCTTTTGAGTAGTTCATAGGGGGTCTTGCCCTTAAGTTTGTGTATCAAACTCCTATTCAGGACATAGTTTGCTGTGCTCATAGCCTCTACCCAAAAGGATAGGGGCAGGTGAGCATCTGCAATTAATGTGCCCGTATCTTCAATGAGTGTTCTATTTTTCCTTTTAGCTACCCCATTTTGTTGAGGAGTTATAGGAGTAGAGAAACAATGCCTGATACCTTCCTTCTCACAGAACTCTTGCATAAGAAGAGACTCAAACTCAGTACCATGATTACTTTTGATTAATGCAACTGGAGTAGAGTACTCAATTTGTATGCTCTTGAGAAAATCTGAAAGAACCTTGAAGTTATCTGACTTATTTCTCAAGAAGAACACCCAAGTAAACCTTGAGAAGTCATCAACAATCACTAAGGTATAAGACTTCCCTCCTAGGCTATGTATAGCAATGGGTCCAAAAAGATCCATGTGGAGCAAATACAAAATCCTAGGTGAATCACTCTTGTTAAGTGACTTGAAACTATTTTTAGTTTGCTTGCTTAATTGACAAGCCCTACAAAAGCTTTCCTTCTTATTGGGATAAGAAGGAAATCCTCTAACAAGGTTGTCTTTAGATACCCTAACAATGTTTTTTAAGTTAACATGTCCTAATCTCCTATGCCAAAGTTCATTGTAGTTACTAGTTTGGTTAAACAAACAAATTCCTATTTTAGCTGATTTGAAATTAATTATGTAGATATTTCCTACTCTAGAGCCAGTTAAAACAGTTGTATTATCAACAGAAGAAATAATGCAAGAGGATTTATCAAATGATACCTGAAACCCTTCGTCACAGAGTTGACTAATAGAAATTAGGTTGTGCTTTAATCCACTTACATTAGTTACTTTCTTGAATGTGACCACTCCAATCTTTACATTTCCATAGCCTTTAGTCTGGCCACCGTTGGAGTCACCAAAAATAACTTTGGGACCTAGCTTGAACTTGTAGTTGAATAGATTGTCCTTGCTGCCAGTCATATGTTTTGAACAACCACTATCCAGATATCACTGTTCCTCTATAGTAGGATAGTCTTTCACCAGCACAAACACAGATTAGAAATTCTTGACCTAGGTTACCTTGGGTCCTTGTTGATTTACATAATTAAAGCTAGAGATGTATGAATACTCAGGTTGATTTTTTATAGCCTAAGGGATGATATTTTCTTGG
Organism: Platanthera zijinensis; assembly: GCA_039513925.1. Taxonomy (NCBI): domain Eukaryota; kingdom Viridiplantae; phylum Streptophyta; class Magnoliopsida; order Asparagales; family Orchidaceae; genus Platanthera; species Platanthera zijinensis. Next base: position 211,736,162 of record CM077080.1, read on the forward strand.
TGGAATTATCCATTGGTTAAAAGGATTTAAGTTTTCTCTTGATTTATTAAAAGTCCTATTAAAATTAAAGTTTTTATTATTATGAACTGATGTCGACAAATTCTGGTGCATTCGTCGATCTGAGGTCGACGAACGGGGATGAGTTCGTCGAACTCAACTCAGAGAATGAAAACATTAATTTTCTGGGCCCCAATTTCGTCGATCTCTGGTCGACAAACCATACTGGTTTCGTCGATTGCAGTTCAGAGAATAGTTATAGTAGAAGTTTGTGTTCGAAGTTCGTCGACTTGAGCTCGACAAATAGGATATTTCGTCGATCCGAGCTCGATGAAATCTACTGAACTTTGTTATTGTTAAGAATTTTCTTATTCTTTCTTCTTTTCTTATTCTTTTGTTTTAATACAATTTTTTATCATGATTATCTTCTATTTTCTCTTTATCTTTTTCAGAAATAAATTTTATGGCGGTGGATAAAATGTTTTTCTGAATAAGTGGGGGTTGGCTTGATGAAGCACTTAAGCCCATCTTACCATTAAGTCTGGCATTCATTGTGCTTGTGATGTTCATCAACTTGATGCTTCTCCCATTCAGGGATTCTTCAAGTTGTCTAGCCTCAAATAATTCAGTCTTTAATTTGATGATTTGTTCATTGGCTAAGGTGATTTCATCCTTTAATTTGTTATTTTCTGACAGTAGGTTTTCTTGTTCATTTACTTTCTCTCTAAGTTGTTTAATTACTTTTTCAGAGTTAATTAAATCAGGACATAAAGATTTAAATTCAATTTTAAATTCTTCTGAATCAAAATCAAAAGAAGATAATACCTGGTCCTCTTCAAATAGAGGTTCTTCAGTATTTGATTGGTCATCTTCAGAATGGGTGCTTGATGCATCAATAGCCATCAAGCATATTTATTAGTCCTTTGCTTCCTCTTCATCTTCATTGGAGCTGGAAGATAAAGATTTTGCTTTAGTGTCACTCCAGGTTTCAGTAATGAAACCTTTCTTCTTCCTTTTGGGCTTGCTGGAGGAGGGCTTGCTGTAGTGCTATTTTCTGGTCTCCTTTTCTCTTCTTTTATCTTTCTTTTGAGTCTCTGGACACTCTGAAATGAAGTGTCTAGGCTTCCTACAGCCAAAACAAACTATTTCTTTAGTTGGTGTTTTGTCATACCTGGGTTTATCATCTTGCCTTGATGACTTTCTTCTGAAGTCCCTCTTTCCCATTTTGTAAAATCTCTTGGCTAAGAGACTTAGGAATTCTTGATTAATAGTTAGGGATTCTGAATCTTCAGTAGCTTTGAATGCTATATTTTGCTACTTTCTTCCAAATGAAGGAGTCTTCTATTCTGCAGCTTTTCTTGACTTAATCAGTTGATCATAAGATTTGAGCTTTCCCAATAGAGATTTAGTGGAAATCTCATTAAGGCTTCTGGCTTCTTTGATGGGCCAGATTCTAGAATCCCATGAGCTGGGGAAGCACATGAGAATTTTCTCTTTCAATTCTGTGAGAGTGATGTCCTTGTCCAAGGTCTTCAGCTCATTGATTATTGTGCTTAATCGGTTGTACATATCACCAATAGTCTCTAACTCATCCTTCTTGAAATTCTCATACTGAGAGATGAGGTTGGATCTCCTATCCATTCTCTCATCAGCAAAACTAGCGATCATCTGGTTAAGAGAATCCCAAATGGCCTTGGCTGATGTGCATTCAGCCACCTTCTGGAAGATGTCATCAGACATAATCTGAGCCAGAATATTAATGGCCCTTGCATCAGCAATCTTGGCCTTTTTCTGAGCATTTGTCCACTCAGGTGGTGGAATAGCATGTGTGCTTAATGTTGAGGTGGATGCAGTCACTGTAGCATGAGGTCCTAGCAAAATGGAATTAAAAATGTCCTCATCAATAGAGTTCATATAAAGTTTGATTCTTACCTTCTAGATGGCAAACTTATTTAAGTTGCACACTAAAGGTCTTGTGCTTGCATAATCCTTGTTCTGTGAGATGCTATAAAAAATAGGCTAGAGAAATTTAGATCTAAGAAGGATCGGTTGGTTCAAGTGTTACCTTGTTCAACCAAGAGAATAGCCCTCTGATACCAATTGAAAGAAGGGGTTAGATCTGACTTACTCTAGAGGGGGAATAGAGTATTTAAAAATTTGGTTGTTTTAAACTTTTATCTATCAAAGTGAAAATAAGTGATACCAAATATAATAATAATTGAAAGAAAAACAAGCTAAGCTATTCTAACTATCACAGCCACAGCAAGAATAAAAATAAGAAATGAGCAACCAGACAACACAAGAAGATTTTGTAGTGGTTCCCCTAAACTTGGGTACATCCACTCTTCTACCACCCTGGTAGGAATACACTAGCAGGTTTTGATCAGGTGTATGCCACCACAATATCTATTTATAGGGAGATATTGCAATCCTTTAGGCTTTTGATCAGGTACCCAAAAACCAACTCAAGTCTTTTGATCAAGAGACTTGACAACCAAGAGCTAACTTTTGAAGGGAGTTAAAACCCTTTTACAAGAGGTGAGAGGAGGTGATGGTGTCTTCTCTTTCTCTAATCAATAGAGAAGACTAGTGGATCCTTTATGTTGACAAAGCTCCCCCTGAGATGTTGATGGTTCAGGAAGACTGGAGCTTTGCTTCAGGGTATAGGTCTTCAGCCTTGTCTGAAATAAGTCCTGGAACTTTTCTGACTGAATAATTTTTTGTTGTCCTAAAATGTTCCTGGAAGTGAAGCTTGAAGAAGACTCTTTATTGTGATGATTGTTCTTCTTCTGTCTTCATACTTGACAATGTGAAACACAGAGAATTTTCTGTACTGTTAGAGAGAGAGAGTTCTGAAAGATTGGTCTATCTCAGTGCTGTATATTTTTTCGCTTTAAGTTCTGGTGGTTCCTTCTCTGTGTGTCTGTGTATCTTTTTTTGAAGGACAAAAATCTCTTTTTGTATTCTCAGTCAATAATTTCTCCTTTGAAATTTGAATTACTGCCTTAATTCCAGGCTGATCTGGAGAATACAAACGGATGGAATATATCATAAATGAGTTTCCCAACTGTCCCTTAATAAAATAAGCAAGTAAATATCCTAATAAATACCATATTTAATGCTGCCAATAACGGTCATATTCAGAGGAATATAAGCATTAATTACTCAGGAATAATACAGTTATTAATATAGAAATAAAGGAATAGAAGGAAGAGAAACTTCTTATTTTGGAACTGGAGAGATATCGTCGACCACTGAATATAATTCGTCGACTTGAGATCCAAGATCGTCGACCTAAGAACTCCAGTTTGTCAATCTGAGCTCTGCGAACTGCGTATTGAGAATGGCTTGCCAAAACTGCAATTTGAGTTCGTCGAGCTGAGAGTCTATCTGAAGAAAACTAATCGTCGACCAGAGCTCGAATATCGTCGAGCTCAACTCAGAGAATTAACTTTGAGTTCTTCGATCTGAGATCGATAGTCATCGAGATGAGTTCGAAGAACTTCGAACTAATCAAATTGTTCTCTGAAAACTTCTAAGTCTGAGTCTTCTGAGATCCTCTGCTGGCTGGTCCAAGAAGGTTGAACTTAATGACTTAGCCTACACTCTAGGACTGCTAGACTTGACCCTTGCTATACAAGGTGGGTCAGACTCAGCCTAAATTAGAGAACCTAGCCCAAATTCAACTAGGGATCCAACAAACACTAAAACACTTAGAAAAATTTCTCTGTCACTAGACGTTGAGTGAGCAACCTTCACTCAATGCCAAAACACTTGGAAAAGATTTCTATCATTAGGCATTGAGTGAGCGGTTGCCCACTCAATGCCAAAGCCCTTAGAAATTTTTCTGTCACTTGGTGTTGAGTAAGCAACCTTCACTCAATGATTTTAGACTTAGCAAATTTTCCTGCTTGGGAAGCATTGAGAGTTGCTTCTTCACTCAACGCTTTCTGTATCTGTCAATTTTATTGATGTGGCATTGAGTGAGTAGTCTTCACTCAATGCTTCTGTCCTTAATACAGTATCACAATTGATTAGGCATTGTGTGGATAGCCTTCACTCAACGCCTTTGTCCTTTGACAAAATTCTGTGTTTGAAACACAGCGGCTCTGACTGAACAAGGGTCAGTCAACGTTATGTGCTCATGGCATTGAGTGAGCTTTCCTCACTCAACGCCTGTGAACTTTGTCAGATAATTTCACAGAATTTCTGTGGCTTTGACAAGATGAGTTATACTAAACGAATATTTTGTATGGCATTGAGTGAGTAGACAACACTCAATGCTTGTGTACTTAGCCATATTTCAGCTTGCCAAAAGCTTGGCTTTGACTATGCATGTTGTACTCACAGCTTTAAGTCATCTGGTGTTGAGTGAGTAGACTTCACTCAATGCCCGTGGAATTAGATGGTTTTCCGTCTTTCCAAAACCTTGCCCAATTATCACTTATCTTGGCCACATCACCAACCTGTCTAATCAATGCATATGAGGTATCCTGCATGCAAAGAACTTATAACACTTGTTAGATTTCAACTTGTATGTATCATTGTCTATTAGGCCTTCTTCAATTCTAGGACATTGGGATCAATGGGCTCAACATCCTTGCTCAAGAAAATGAGAGTGTCATTGAAATTTTAGTGGACAGTGAACTATCTGGATGAAAAGATAGATCAAAGACTCTCCATTGCCAAGGACTCCATATCTACAACATTTGGTGAATAAGTCATAAATAGGGAGAAGGCAATGATCAAGGTAGAAGGCAATGATCAAGGGGGAGAATGTTGTTTGGGTTTCCAATGTAACCAGAGGTTCATTGGGGCTAGAACAAGGGAGAATGCAATGATCAAGGGGGAGAATGTTGTTTGGGTTTCCAATGTAATTAGAGGTTCATTGGGTCTTGAACAATGCACATATGACAACATTCCTCTTATTCAAGAAGGATTGTATGATGAACAGTATGGTGATATGAGGGTAGATCAATGTGATGATCAAGATGGTGCTCAGTGGGCTGAACCCTCTTCTGTTGTTGATCAGGTAGCTAGAGCTAGAGGCAAGTCTGTTGCTGAAGAAGAGGAAGAGATCTGGCTCAATAAGAAGAGGAAATACATAAGATACAAAAAGTTAGGTGTTGTGCCACCAGATTCTGTTGAGCCAAGTAAGTAAAAGGTTGCAAAGAAACCCAGCAGGGTGATAGTGTTCAAGGAGCCTTAAACATGACATGTTTCTTGTTTTCCTTAAGGGCTTTAGGAGTGTGAACATTTTGTTATATGCACACTATCTATTTTGATAATCATATTTGTGTGTGTATCAATTTTTTCTCTTATATACTGTGAATATTTATCTTCTGTATATGCTAGTGTATATCATTGACTAAGGTTATGACTTCTTCAAATAGGGGGAGATTATTTGGTCCATTGATCACAATATCCTAGGTTTGAAGAAGGCCCATAAGTCAACGGTATACACATGAATGTATTTAATATATATTCAAGTTCATAATATACATGTTGTACTCTGTTACATTGATTTGACAGGCAGTCAGAGTCACAATGACAGTTGGACTCAAGATAGGTTTCTGGACAAGTAGAAAATCTACTAAGTCTAGAAGTGTTTAGTGAACTCACTTCACTCAATGCCAGAAGCCTAAAAGCATTGACAGAACTACATGCAGTCAAAGCCGTAGTTTTGCTGACAAGAAATCTGTCTAAGAACAGAAGCGTTGAGTGAAGATAGTTCACTCAATGCCTATTCATCAAGAAATCTGTCCAAGTATAGAAGCATTAAGTGAAGACAGGCCACTCAACGTCTCACAAAGAAATCTATCCAAGTATAGAAGCGTTAAATGAAGATGGGCCACTGAACGCCTTATCAAGAAATGTATCCAAGTATAGAAGCGTTGAGTGAAGATAGCCCACTCAATGCCTCATCAAGAAATCTGTCCAAGTATAAAAGTGTTGAGTGAAGACAGGCTACTCAACGCCTTATCAATAAATTTGTCTAAGGACAGAAGCGTTGGGTAAAGACAGTACACTCAACGCCTACTAAACAGGATTTTTGTCTAAGTACAGAAGCGTTGAGTGAAGACGAGCCACTCAATACCTCATCAAGAAGTCAGGCTAAGTCAGAAAGCATTGAGTGTAGAAGCTTCACTCAACGCCTTCATGTAGAAAAATTTCAACAAAGTCTAGAAGCATTTAGTGATGAAGGATCACTCAACGCCTTAACAGTTAGACTATAAATGTCAAAAGCATTGAGGTTTGAAGGTTCACTCAACGCCTCAAGATGCAGAATTTTTCTAAGTACTTTTGCGTTGAGTGACAAAGCTTCACCCAATGCCTATGCAGATTGTCGGAAATTTGCTAAGTCCAGAAGTACTGAGTCATGCTGACGTCATCAAGAATTCAAATGTCATTACATTTGCATGCTAGATGACAAAAGGCATCGCTTACCTTTAGTACATTACTTAATGCAAAAGAAATGTTGCAATTGCCAACTCTGGGTAGTCCATACTGCACAAAGAGCCATTTGACCGCAAAATACAAAAGCAAAGTCCCGAGTAAGAAGAGGAGGGCTTTTTGGAATAGAGCTTTTTGGTCATCTTATTTCTCTCGACGAAGTTGAAGTTTTCCAAGAACTTGCTCTTACAGTTAGTCTGTGAATCACAGATAAAGTTGGTTGTTTAAGAAATAAATCACTGAAGAATAAATCTATCTTCAACGACAAGATCAAAAAGTTCTCTTTCTGAGTTCGAAGGAGAAGCAGAGCAAAAGTTGGATTTTTGAAGAAACAAAGAACTGAAGAATCAGTTTGTCTTCAACATCAAGATCAGAAAGTTCTCATTTTGAGTTAGAAGAAGAAGCAGAGCAAAGCCAAGTTGTTGGTATTCTTCAAGGCCACTGTAATTAACTCAACTACATAAAAGGCTTGAAGGAATAGTACTCTGCAGTTATCTTCTCAGCACAAGCAGTAGCATCCTGTATATCCATTTTCATATTACTGAGAAGAAGTTAGGGCTGAGTTTTCTCAGTTCAGAAGGTGACTCAGAGAATCATTTCTCTAGAGTCATATATTGAAGAAGTTAGGGCTGAGCTCACTCAGTTCAGAAAGAAGGCTCAGAGAATCATTTCTCTAATGTTAGTGCTTTGTAGTTGTCTTCTCAGCACAAGCAGAACAAACTTTATGATTAACCATCTTATTGCTGTGACGAAGATAGGACTGAGCTTCTTAGTTTAGGAAGAAGAAGGCTCAGAGAATCATTTCTTTAGAGTAATAGTTAGGGTTGAGTTCACTCAGTCCAAAAAGATAGACTCAGAGAATCATTTCTCTGGAGTGAATCATCAACAACAAACTCATTCTCATTCTGTAGGATCTTAATTGATCTGAGTTGCAATCCTAGATTATAAAGGCTGAGAGGTAGGGCCTGTGTGCCTGAGGTAGGATCTTATTGTGGATCTGAGGTAGGGCATGTGTGCCTGAGGTAGATTCTATTGAGAATCTGAGGTAGGTCCTTTGGCCTGAGGTAGGATCTGAATCATATCTGAGCTGTAGGAGAGTTATACTCTCTGAGTGCAGGGCTATCCTCCTAGCCTAAGTTGTAGGACTTTTGATTAATTCTAAGATAGGTGATTTGAAGGATCACTGAGCTATAGGAGATATTATCACTGAGTTGTACGGCTTTGGCCTTAGGTAGTGTAACATCCTGACTTTTTAGTGGGCCCAATAAAAGTTACCCGAACCTCTACCCATGGCCCACACCCCGATAGGAGGTAACCCTAGATGAGAATACATAGCTAGAGAACTCTGATTTGAGTTCTATCAGTTCCTATGGCCTCGTATAACCAATACAAACACATTGTAACTCGTTCCGTTAAATTCTGAGGTCATATGGTGGGTATTATTGTTCCTAGTAGAATGTCACAAAAACGATATTTTATGATATTGACCTAGAGAACTCCGAATTGAGTTCTGTCAATTTCTATGGCCTCGTATAACATATAAGAACGCATTGGAACTCGTTGCATCATAATTCAAAGTCTAACGATGAATATGAGCATTTTGACCGTCTTAGCACACTACGACACGCAGATTTTGGATATTTAGCAAAAAAACTCAAATTCGACCCCGGTCGGTGGCATTGGACTCGTATGGTCAATATAAAGTAAACCGAGTTTGTCCCGGTCAATTTCAGTAATGGGTGGTCAACCCGTGGTCAAATCAAGCATAGTTGTGCAATGAAAAGCGTGCACACACAAATTTTGACACGATACCCCAACATTGACCTGATCCCGATGTCAAGGACCTCTTTTGACTTTGACTAGCATGGGGGACCCACCTTAGGGTTGACTTTGGTCAAACTCCCCTAAAATTCTATTTTTTGGAAAATTTAATCAAAGAAGTAGGCACCTTCTCTCCTTCACTAGTTAAAGGCTTGGCCTTCCTCACCTTTTGGGCCACCCAAACCATCAAGTACTTGGTAGATGGGCCTTTGGCAAAATCCCACCACCCTCTTTCCCTTCTCCTCTTTCCCACTCCCTAGCCCAAGCCCACCAAGCCTTCCCCCTAGATGGATGCCATAGAGAAGCCCTAGGATGATGCTACCTGGCCTGAGCAAGTGGAGGAGGAGGGGAGGAGCATCTCCTCTCACATGGGTTAGTCCCACATTGGGTATGGGAGGGATGGCAACCCTCCCCAAGCCTATAAAAGACCGTTTCCCCCCTGCTCTCCTCCTCATAAACCTACCCGAGCCTTAAGCACCCTCCCCAGAGCTCCAGCTCATCGGAAAAGATTTAACCACCCGAGCTCCTCCACCACCTCACATGGCGTCTCGGTCGTGGCCTTCCCAAGTTCCCCCAGCCTAGGTGGAAGCTTTTTCCTCTCCCTTCCCTATCTTTTTGACATCTTGTATGTGTCCCCTGGCAGACAGAGCGTCGTAGACACCACCCAAGACAAGCTCCAAGACAGGTGGTGGCCTCTTATGGTAAGCCTTGCCTAGCACCAGTAGTGTCATTGGGAAAGGGCTACACCACCTGGGATAGCTTTCCCTAGCGATGGAAGGCTGAGGTGCCACTAAAAATCGTCGCTCCGACAGCACCCGAAAATAGAGTAAATCTCTGTTAAATTACTATGACGACGACCGGGGGTACCAGTCCGTCGGACCACCACTAGAGAAAAGCTTAACCCCCAGCGCATCAGCAAGGGTGGTTTTGTGGCCAGGGAATTCACTGGAGAGGCAGGGTGGCGCGGTGGAGCTGGGAGCAGAGCCGACCGCCACCCTGCTCTTAGTTTGTAATTTCTGGCGGTGGCCGGCGGTAGCAAGCCGCCAGACTACCCCCAAGAGGTCGTCGGCCCCTGGCGAGTTTATCAGTGGCAGCGCCAGAATTCATTAGTGTGTGGCCGACAGTGACAGTGGCCACCATCTTCTTTATTGACGAGAAGGAACAGCCGTTGTCCGATCTCGAGGATGAGATGGACGACGATGATTTCCTTATTCCTCCCTTGACTCAACTTCAGCGCCCCCCACAGTGGATCCGTAGTTGATCCGCTATAGGGGAAGATTTAGCTAATATCCTGTCCAGCACAATCCTGGCCGCAGGATGGGGATTTGATATGGCTATATGTAGACCAAAGTTTAACCAGATTTTTGTATAATTTTTTTAAAAAAATCTAAACTCCTAGGGGAAAAGTGTTGAACATGAAAATTATTCCCCTTGATGAGATCCTCCTCCACAAAAATTTCGAAAAAATGTTGAACTGATTTGATATTTTAAAAGTCTAAATAATTTTTATTTGGCCAAATTTAAGGCCCAAAATTGCACAAATTTTTTTTGGAAAAATTACTAGGCTCATTTTAGGCTCCCCTTAAGGTTGTATCAAATTTTGAGAATCTTAGGTTACAAATTAAAGATTTTCCAATTTATTGGAGCCTAGGGTCACGCTCGGAAATTGATGCGCTCAATTTCTTCGAAAGTGAAAATTAGAGCGTGCGACCACCTTCTAAATCAAATGATAAGTTCAATTTTTTTATTAATGAGAGTGATCGAGGCAAGTGCTGAAGCTCTAAGTATTTCGAGGTTTTCGCAAAACCACCGAGTGCCTCGTTCTTAAAATAACTCTCGAGCACTTTGAGTAGACTCAGAAAATGAGAATACGAGCAAAGGAGTTGCTAATTATTTTCGACAAATAATAAAGATGTAACACATATTAAGCCCCCCAAATCCGATTAAGCCGTAATTTAAAAAGTGTGCAACTGAATTATTATCGGATCTTAACAATTGGTGAGACCCAAAGAAGCCTCCTAAAAGATGAAATGAAATTAAATATACCTCCTGAGAATATAGATGGAACTAAACATGCCTCCTGAGAATGGAGATGGAACTGAACATGCCTCCCGAGAATGAAGATGGAACTGAACTTGCCTCCTAAGAATGGAGATGGAACTAAAGCCTCTTGAATGAATTGATTAGACTACTAACCATTTTCATAATAATTTATTCCAATCTTGCACTGGTCCAGTTCTTTTATTTGTATCAGTTCAGTTATTTCTTTTCAAGTTCTTCAGTCTCGCACTGGTCCTACTTATTTACTTTTAGTTCAGTTCTTTTATTTAAGTACTATTCCAGTCTCGACTGGTAAAGTTCCTTTTAGTACTTACTTTCAGTTTAGTTCTTTCAGTTTAGTACTACTCCAGTTTCATACTAGTCCTATTTCATTACAGCATTTCAATTAGGCAGCTTATACTAACAACAGCTTCTATTACCGCACTTTTGTTTCTGCAATTTATTATTTTAAGCACGGGTCCTGCTTTGACGGGTAGTTATTTTGATAAGTTGAGCCTTAGTTGGGGATAACAGGAGTTGAGATGTTCCTCCTAAATTAGCCTCAAAGAAGTGCTCCCACATTCCTTGTCGAAAGTCAAGCCAAGTTTCATTTACCTGAATTATTTAAAGCATGGTAGGGCAAGCCGTTGTAGACCTGGTATATACTAGCAAAACTATTTTTACTTGTTTGCTTGCGATAAATTGTGGCGGGTTAGTCACTTTCGCAGACCGATCGTACCAGTGCGGGAAGTTTGACGACTCAAGGCAACAGGGAGATGGGTACCATAGGTGACCGACCGCTATGTTTTTCCCCTTTAGGTTTCCACCACTAGTCGGCCAAAATGTTGAATTGCCGGATGTCGCTCACATCCAAGAGTACACAGGGTTGTACTTTGGGGCCTAGGCTGTACGGTACGACCACCCCCAGAAGTGGCAGAACTGGCTACTATCACCGATGACCACATCATTGAGGCCCGCGGGGCTCGCTACCATGCTTGAAAAGAAGCGGTCCATACTATACCGACATAGGGTCTTGTGCATGGCTGTGAATGTCTGCGATGTGTGCGCGGCTGTGAATGCCTGCGATGTGTGGGCGATTGTGAATGCCTGAGATGTGTGCATGGCTGTGAATGCTTGTGATGTGTGCGCGGCTATGAATGCCTGCGATGTGTGCACGACTGTGAATGGATGCCCTATAAATACGAGTTATGAATACCTGCTATGCGGATGTGTTAGTTGAGATTTAATCATAATTTATATATATTGCTGCTTCTATTTCAGTTATACTATGTGGCACCTCCTTTCATCGTTGCACCTATCTTATATATTTGTGAAATGATGTACTAACTCTCTCTTGCTTTGGCTATCTACTTTTGTTGGGTGCGTGCGCTCGTCCCCGGGATATGGATCCGGGGAGGAGATTTGATTCCACTTAGCTCTGTGACTAATGGTTATTTTAATAACCATTTACAAGAGATGGAGCATCGTAGTGACCAACTGCCGCGAGACGATACGCCAGCTGATAGGACTACTTGAGCAGAGGCACCCCCGTCATCTCCGAAGTTTTGAGACGTGAGTACTAGCGAGTAAGATTGAGAGAGTGAGAAGCTGTTAGTTGTAGAACTTTTATAGGCTACGAGCTTCATGTATAAACAGTGGCTACGACCTTTTGCATTCTATTTTAAACATATATTATATATATGATGTGGTTTCTTGTTATTGCTTCCACAAAAATCTGTGATAAGATGTGAATGTTATGATTCAAGCCGAGCAAGGAAGCCAACTAGTGCTTAGTAGTATGGGTCATTACCCCTTTAGGAGCACTGGGTGGACGTCTTGGGCCAGTAAGATCCCCTCCGACCATACCCGGGCAAAGGTTGGGGGGTCTTACAAATGGTATCAGAGGGAGGTTAGGAGGGGGTCTTACAAATGGATCAGAGCGATCATGATCCGTCCTTGTGAAGCAGTCTCAGGATACCTCTATCCCTCACTTCGTTCTTTTGTTCGGGACAAACCTTGAAGCGGAAGCCTATTGTACCCTAGTGTAGAAGCTTAGGGATCCTAGACTATATGATAGCACACCCACACACCTTTTTTTTGCTTTATCAGTTCTTGTAATTTCCCCTACTTTTACAAAATACTTATACTTTTCCTGTTACTTCTCCAGATACCGAAGTCTAGTAACGGGAGATCTTTCTCCAGAAGATATGTCCTCGCTACCCCACCTCCAAACCTAGTTACCCCTGCAGCTATTCCATTTGTCGACATCGACTTGGGGCAAACATTGATAGCTATCCCGACAGCATTGGACAGCCTTGGCATAGCCACCGCAGTAGTTGTTAGTACCCACTGATATACTGATGACTTTCCGGGGGCTGAGGCCTCCCATCTTCAAAGGCACAGAGACTACTATAAAGGCAGAAGAGTGGGTTGAGTGCGAAGAGGAGCTGTTGGTAGGAATGATGTGCCCGGCAATAGCTGTAGTGTCACTAGTGGTGACCTTGTTAGAAGGATATGCTAGAGACTGGTGGAGATCGTCCCACCACTCGACATACAGAGGATGATCATTGAGCATTATCCTGTTGGGGGAATTTTCAGAGTCTTTTTTGTAATACTTCATCTCATATGCCGACCGAGGTGCACTGCAGGAGAGGTTCCTACATATCCATCAGGGTGACTGAACGATGCCAGACTACAAGAGAGATTTCATCCACCTAACACATTTTGCTGGGAACCTAGCAGCCACAGATAGAGATAGGGTTGCTCACTTCTACCGAGGCTTATGAGATGAATTAATACAGGCCTTGATCATGATCTCTCAGTCCACGTTCCACAGCATAATAACTTACTCCGCGACATTAAAGTTAGACTAGTGTATGGTGGCCCAGCAGCGTCGAGGATAGGTCGAGGTCACAGGAGGTCAGGGACAATATATAGAAGTTATTCCCTGCTGATAAGAGAGAGAGCGCAGGCAGATGCAGCGCAGGTAGCCTTATAGGTGTCCATCAGCACCACTAGCACCCTCAGCACCGCAGTAGGAGCCCAGACCAGCTTTAGTACCACAGCCCGTACCAGTAGCTTGATGAGATTTTCCCTTTACAGGGAACTGCTTTCTGGGCCAGCAGCCGGGACACATGAGAGCTTTATGCCCGCAGGCAATAGGAAGACCAGGATTAGGAGCAGTTTAAAGAGGGCGGGAAGTACAAGGACAGGGCCAGAGAGGCCACAGAAGTAGAGCTTGTAGGAGAGGTCAATAGGGCCGAGCAGCGCCCTTGGAGGCCTATGCATTAGACCTTCAGTATAGACCAGCCCCTTATGTAGTAAAAGGTATATATATTAGACGCTAGGGATATGTCAGATATCAGTACCTATATATTATAATTTATGCATATGTTTGTCTACATGGGTATATGTTATGTTAAATGATATATATATACTCCTTACCTCTTCAGGACTACTTTTGGTAGAAGTACACCCCGCAAAAACTCTCTTTTATACTAGAGCATCACACTCCTTTGTATCCCAAGACTTCATTGCAACTAAGGAAAATGTCATTCGCTCGTCTGGAATGTCTATACGGATTCTTCTAACAGATGGATTGGATATGACATCTACAGAGAAATGCTCATTCCAAACCATGCTAAGGGATGTGAAATTCAAGAATTATGCAACAATCCTGGCAATAACCGGGTTTGACCTCATATTGGGAATGGATTGGCTGGCCGAGCATAAGGCCCAAATAAACTGTTCAACCCGAGAGGTCAAGCTTCAGAACCCAGAAGGACAGGTCATTATATTGGCAGGTATACTCTTCGTCGTTCGAATCATTTTGACCTCTACTCTGACTGTAATGTCAGTCAGGTAGAAAGACAAAGTATTCCTTATCTACTTCAAAATGGAGAATAAGGTTCGAGTGCTCGCCAAATTTTTAGTGGTACGAGATTTTCGGGATATTTTCCCTGAGTCTCTCCCAAGTTTGCCCCTACAGCAAGAGGTCGACTTCCAGATCAAGCTTGTGTCCGGGGCTCGACTAGTGTCCCGAGAACCCTATCGTATGGCCCCCAAGGAATTGGCCGAGTTGAAGATCCAGATTTAGGAATTGATAGATGCTGGATTTGTCCGCCCAAGTTCCTCACCCTAGGGAGCTCCTGTACTGTTCGTAAAAAAGGACAGGACACTGCGCTTGCACATAGATTACAAGGAACTAAACAAGCTTATAATACGGAATACGTATACACTTCCAAGGATTGACGAGTTGTTCGACCAATTACAAGGTGCATCCGTGTTCTCCAAGATGGACCTAAGATCCATCTATTATCAGCTTTGGGTCCGGGAGGAAGATATCCCCAAAACTGCCTTTAGCTCTCGCTATGGACTATATGATTTTATGTTAATGACTTTTGGGCTCACTAACGCACCCTCTGCCTTTATGACATTGGTGAATAAGGTATTTGAACCCTTCCTAGATCATTTTGTGTTCGTTTTCATCGACGACATCTTGATCTACTCAAGTTTAGCAAGTATGAATTCTGGTTAGAGGAGGTCGGTTTTTTGGGCCATACCAACAACAAGAATGGAGTGGCGGTAGATCAAGCTAAAATCCAAGCGATTCAGAACTGGCCGCCACTCAAGACTGCAACAGATATTTGAAGTTTCCTCAGCCTTGCCGGTTACTACAGGAAATTTGTGGAAGGTCAAGATTGTGTTACCCCTCATGACTCTTACATGAAAGGATGTTGCATTTCGGTGGACGGCGGAATGTGAGGCTGTTGGGTATTGTATCCACAATAACCCTGATTTGAAGAAGGGTCCAGTTAAGCTAAAATGAATTGTGTCTATATTTGATATTGTATTTGTAGTTATGTACTTGCATGTTTACAATTCTAAGTACACACCAATATCAGGTTACAGTGGGTCAATAAACACGAGACTACATAATGTAATCCCTCATTGTGTAGTCCATGGTGTTGACTCGCATGTAATCTCTTTATTGGGGTGTACTTCTATGCCAAGTACATGAGGAGGTTCAAGGAAGAAGAAGAAGAGCTTCATTTCAGAAAAACAAAATTTTAACCAAGTAAAATTTGTCGAGTATCATAAAGGATATTCGTCAAATTCATCGAGTATCATTGATATTCGTTGAATTCGTCGTATATACTTACTATCACTCATCAAATTCATCTTATATACTTGTGTAGAATTTCAGAAATAATTAAAAAAATAGTTAAGTAAAATTCGTCAAGTATCATCAATTACATTCGTCGAATTCGTCAAATGTATCTAACGATACTCGCCGAATTCGTCGAATGTACTTATTGATACGCGGTGAATTCGTCAAATCATCTCAATGCTACTTCTCTGATTTTTCTTAAGACAATTTCATTGTATATCTTGGTGTCGAGTGCGTCGACTGCTTCAATGGCGTTGAGTGCATCGATTGTGATGGCATTGAGTGCATGTATGGTGCCGAGACCATCGACATCGTTGAGTGCGTTGAGTCTGCTAGCCTATACTCGACAAATTTGTCGAGTATACTAGCTGATACTCGACGAATTCATTGAGTATTACTTGAGCCTTGGCGTTGAGTGGCTGGCTAGATTGAGTTGGATTTCTCTAAGTCATTTTCGTCATATATCAATGACTATTCGGCGAGTATACTAGCGATACTCGACGATACCCGACGAATTTCACTTAGGTCATTTTTCCGACAATTTTTCAAAACCAGGCTTGGGTTGTGGCAGCCATGCACTTTGTTTTCTAGGTCTCGTTTTTGGAAATTTATTTATAGGCGTTGATATTGAAAGATGTCTATATATATTTATGATGGATTCCTAATCTTGCCAATCATTTTTATTGCTCCTATTTTTCAAATCGAGATTTTTTTCCAAAAAGGACAAAGTCGTCGGCCTCCTGTACGATACGCGACACCTTCGTTCGGCCGACCACTACGAATGCTACACAATTCAATATTTATCGATCTCTACGACTGGATTGCTACTTTCTGAAGATTTCTATTTCTCCAGATCTAGTCAATTGAAGATTCAAGATTCAAGGTCTTCCAAGAATTTCTACTTTTCTAGTTCTCTAGAATTTTCAAGATCTACCTTTAAGAAGAATGTCGGAATGAAGGTTTGTAATCTTTATTATATTGTAATATTCCTTTACATATTGTACGATATTTTTCTCCGAGTTGTAGATCCGATTGTGGATGGAGTTATAGATCCATTTGTGGATCAAGTCGTAGATCTATTTGTTGATCGAGTTGTAGGAGAGGTTGTTCTCCGAGTAGTAGGAGGTTTGTCTCCGAGTTGTAGGAGTTGCGGCTCCAAGGTGTAAGATTTGAAGAAATCTGAGTTTTGTTAAGTAGCCGAATCTAGCCCTTCGTGGTAGATAGGCGAGGCGAGAAAGTGGACGTACCAAACTCGGGGAACCACTATAAATCTCGGTGTTTGTGTGCTTAATTATTTTTTAAGTAAATTTATTCCGCGAAAAGGCACAGACATCACCTATGCACCCCCCTCTAGGTGATTTAGGTAGACGCTAAATACTTTCAATTGGTATCAGAGGGGCATTTTGTTAAATAGAAGGTTAACACCTTGAACAAGATCCCAAATCTAATGTCAAGAGATTCCGCTTAATATCCATGGACAGAAGTAAGGATATGTCTTCGTTAAAGTTACCAGTGTGCACCAAAGAGAACTTTCTCATGTGGAAAGAATGAGTCAGGTTCTTCATGAAAGCAGCAGATCCAAGATTTTTTTTGATTGTGGAAGAAGGACCGCATATACCTACACAAGCCTCGGCTCTGAACCTAGCTATCATGATTCCCAAGAAGATGATGGATCTCACTAAAGATTAAATTTCCCTAGTCTCTTTGGACAAAAAGGAAAAGAACATTATAGTCAGTATAGTGGACGATTTGATGTTACAAAATTTATTTCACTACAAATCTGCTAAGGAGATGTGGGACTGCCTTGTATTTTTGAAGGAAGGAACAGAAGAAGTTAGAGATGATCGCAGATCATTGTTGAACCAAGAGTATGAAGCATTCAAGCAGGGACCAAATGACACAATTGCAGACAGCTTCGAGAAATTCTTCAAGATTGTCAATGGTCTCAAAAACTACGGCTGTAGCTTCACTAATGGTGAATTGAATGACAAATTCCTCAGATCCTTAACAAAGCACTGGGATACTAAAGTGGTAGCCATTAGGGAGTTTGGGAAGCTGCCTGAGATTGACCCTCAAAACCTGTTCAGAAAGCTGCGATCATGCGAGCTTCAAATGAACACTAGAAAGAAGGAGGAGCAAAGCAGCAGGACTTCACGTAGAGAGAAGTCAGTTTCACTGAAGGCTAAAGGTTCGAGGAATTCTAAAGTCGTGTCACAAGTAAGGACACATGCTCCAGACACCCCAGAAGACTCTGAGCCAAGCATATCAGGCTCTAAGCTATCTGATGGGGAGTTCTCCCTCATATCTAAGCAGTTCAAGAAATTGCTCAGCAAGAAGAGAAAGATGAAGAATGAGTCATGCTCCACGACTTCAGAAGATCACGTCGTGATGGTGATCGCTCCAAGAAAAGCTACAACAAGGAGGACAGGTATAAATCTAAACCAAGTAAACAGTTTTTCCTTTGATGTTGTTTGCTACTATTGTAATAAGCCATGACACATGATTGCGGAGTGTCCCTATAAGAAGAAGGAAGGATCCAAGAGAGAGGATAAGAGATCCTTCAAAGGTAAAAATAAGGAAGAGAAAAGATTCGTCGCCAAGAAGTCCAAGACTCTTAGTGACAGCGACTCCAGTGAATCCAGTTCAGAGGATGAAGAAGCTTACTACGGGCTTTTGGCTCGATCAGACGAGGAAGTTGGCGACACAGAGTATCACGGGAAGGTAAACTCGCACACGACACTCTCAAACTCAGAAATGTCAACTAATGGTCATGGAGACTATTCTTCTGAGGAAGAGGATTCTGAATTAATGGTTCAGCATTAGAACCTTTTGAAAGCGTTTGATAAATGTCGTAAGGTAGTTAAAATGAAGTTGAAAGAGATTGCCTCCCTCAAGGAAGTGGACACCAATCTGAAAGAGGAAATTGCAAAATTACTTCCTCTCAGAGAGGAAGTCCACTCCTTGAAATAGGAACTCAAATGCTCTGCTGAAACATTGAGTCTGAAGGAGAAATACCTTGATGAGCTAGAGGAAAAGCTCTTGGTAGAGAGAAAACTTGTGGAAAGTTACTCCAAGCCGAGGAATATTATTCCCCTCATCGATGAGTTTTCAACTCTGAAGAAGGGTAGTTGCCTTTGCCACATAGCTAGTAAAGGTAATACTGCAAAGAAAGTTGTAGGATCAAGCGCATACCCAACTGTTCCAAAAGCCCGGACTGTTGGAAAGGGCGCTACTTAATTTCTTAAATAAGTAGCAGAGCGCCACGGGTCAAGTGAAGGAATGTCAGACCCAACAATCCTCCCCAGTGTCCAGCACAACCCGTCGGCTCAGAGGTGGGGTTACCACATGTCCACGGTTGCCTGACCCGCCGGACCCACACAGGTAGAAGGAAAAAATCGAGATTTAATAGCGCCCCCCCCCCCCAATCTTGAACCCATGACCTCCTCTGATACCAAATGTAGGATCAAGCGCATATCCAACTGTTCCAAAAGCCCGGACCATTGGAAATGGCACTACTTAATTTCTTAAATAAGTAGCAGAGCGTCACGGGTCAAGTGAAGGAACGTCGGACCCAACAAAAGCCAGTGCCAAAGAAAAGGGGAAGACACCTCTAGGTTAACCATCATTTAAGAAGGAAATCTTCCCGACGAACAAGTTTGACCTTGAGTCGTCCTATAGTCATCTTACTAGGCCGACTTATGTAGAGCCCAAGAAGCAATACCAGGGATGGACCCATCCTCGAGACTATGGTGCCAGTGTTTTCAAAGACCCTTATGAAGAGATTCAACTTCAAAATTATGGTCCATATGTTCATGGACATAACTATAAGAAGGCACCAAAAGCCAAGACTCTTGTACCTAAGGAAAATGAGATGGGGAAGCCCTGTTTCTATTGCAATCAGGAGGCTTCCACCTCCAAGTATGTTTCCCCTGCTAGACCTCATATTCAAAGGGTAAAGCATGAGTACAAGAGAAGGTACAATAGGTTTGACTGTTGGTACTGCGGTAAAATTGGTCATTTTGGCGCAGATTGTTAGTTTAACCCTGCAAATTTTGAAACTCCATGAGTTTACCGTGCGAGACCGACAACTCGCCAGATTAATGTTCCTAGTGGTGGTAAGCTGACAAGGAACCAAGGACCCAAATATGTTTGGGTTCCTAAGGTAAAATGATTAATGGTTGCAGGTATGTCTAAAGACCAAAAAAACTCTGATATGGTATTTGGACTGTGGATGCTCTCGACATATGATCAGGACAAGAAGCCTATTGCTTGAATTTTCCCCAGTCAAAGACGTACCAAAAATCATCTTTGGAGGGTCAGACAGGGGAATTACTAAAGGCTACGGTATGATTTCCAATGGCATAGTCTCTTTCACAAACGTGGCTTATGTTGAAGGACTACAACATAATCTGATAAGCATAAGTCAACTATGTGAAAAAGGCTATGAAAGTCCACCTAGTGTCAACTATGTTCACCTATGGGGGGGGATTAGGTGACTCTGCAGCGTAGTTGCGGAATTAAAGTTTTACCTGCATAAGAAAACAAAACAACCAAGCACACAAGGAACACAGACAATATATAGTGGTTCCCCGATTTGGGTACGTCCACTTTCCCCCTTCGACCTATCTCCCAACACGGGACGACTCGGTCACTTCACCAACAGGATTGAAATCCAATCCTTGCACTAACGGAAGGAACCCTTCCACACGTAGGAGTCAACACTCCCACAATCCGGGTTGCACCCAACCCTTACAACTAGGGACCAATCGGTCCGTTACAAGGAAATTAAAAACTAGCTTGTAAGAAATACAAACAACGTTTGGAGAGAAGGTGACCCTCTTCGTTTGACGACGTGCTCTTGAAGTCAACGAAGAGTGCACAGCCCTAGATCTCACTTGGAGTGAATCTTTCCCGAGACCGGTGGCAGCTTGAGGCGGCGGCAACGTTCTCGGAATCAGCAGCGGCGACGAAGGGCAGCAGCAGTGCCAACTTGATTCAAACTTCGTAGCAAAGGAAGCAAGATCTTCCAACGGTCACACAAGGATCAATCGTCTCGATCGATTCGGAAGGGGAAAGATTTTCCCGATCAACAAATCAAGAGACAAGGGATCTCTCGTTAGACGCGTGAGACGCTATGCTAGCCTAAGCTTCTGTCGCCGGGAGATCAGGAAGAATCCACGATCAGCGGCGGCGACAACCGTACGAGCGGCGGAGATGACCGACGGAGCAAGATCGCGAGATTAGGTTTTGTCGTCGGCCGCTCGTTCTTTTTGAAATACCGTATATCCGTGGTCATTACTGTTCACAAATATAGTGTATTTATACCTTAGGTCAAGAAGATGACCGTTGTGGGTCCCACCAAAGTAAGGACCAAAGTCCGGTTCAAACAGCTGCAGGTAACTTGGACCAGTCCAGAACTTTCAGAAAAATTGCCAAGTCAAAATCGGCGAGAATCGTAGGTGATTCTCGCCGAATCGGCGAGAATCACTTACGATTCTCGCCGACTTCTGCTTAGCCGAAATCTGACTGCACAGATACAGAAGCCGGGGAGAATCGGCGGGAATCACACTTGATTCTTGCCGATTCGTCGAGAATGCAGAGTCATTCTCGACGAATCGGCGAGAATCACTTAGTGATTCTCGACGATTCTGCCTTAGAGAAATTTTTGGCGGTGTAGAAACTGCCGGTTCCAACCGGCGAGAATCAGCTAGTGATTCTCGACGACTCGGCGAGAATCATTAGTGATTCTCGCCGAATCGGCGAGAATCACATAGTGATTCTCGTCGATTTGTACTTAGGCTATTTCTCCTCTTTCTTTCCTTGAGCTGGTCTTTGCCCCATCCTTACTCCTTGTCTGCTCTTGCTTTATCATAGCCATGTACTTGAAATTAAGTACACCCCAATAGAGAGAGTACACGTAGGCCAACACACTGATCTGCGCAACGAGGGATTACGTTGCACAGACCCGTGTATATTGACCCACTGCACCCTGACATTGGTGTATACTTAGCATGGAATGTCTGCAAGTACAACTAGAAATATTTCATCAAATACATTGTCTATTTACCTTGGCTTGCACAGGGGTTTCTTCAAATCAGGTACATTATGGATGCAATACCCAACAATCTCCCCCTATTTGAAGAAGCCTAAACCCTACAAGCTAAGGTGAATAGAGCATATAGGAATGAAAAACCGAAACTTAAAAGTGAGGTGATAGGGATAAGCATTACCCGTTACTTGAGAGCAAACTAGAGCATTGAGCTACCTTAGCCTTAGCCGAGAGGGTAATCTCCCCCTTTTCGGCTTCTGCAAATTTGGGTCTGGTGCACCGGACACCATGCTCCCCCTCAGTTCGTGCACTTATGTTGTCACTTGAAATGCTGGCAGATGCTCCCCCTAGAGGTATGAGCCAGGAGCGTCTGGAGTCTTTATTCTTCATAGTTGAGCATCCCCAATTCAGTTTTGAAGAGACTGAACTTGGCCTCATCTAAGGGCTTTGTGAAAATATCTGCAATCTGCTTGTCCGTGGGGACATAGCAGAGAGAGATGTCCTTGTTCTCCACGTGCTCCCGAATGAAGTGGTAGCGCACTTCAATATGCTTCGTTCTGCTATGCGATACTGGATTGTTTGCGATGGCAATTGCACTTGAGGAGTCGCAGTACATGGGTACTTCCTTGAACTGAAGATCATAGTCTGCTAACTGGTTCCTTATCCATAGGAGTTGTGCGCAACAGCTCCCTGTCGAGATGTACTCAGACTCTGCTGTGGAGGTTGCAACACAGTTTTGCTTCTTGCTGTTCCAGGAGATAAGCCTTCTTCCGAGAAATTGACACGTCCCGGAAGTACTTTTCCTGTCATCCCTACTCCCTGCAAAATAAGCATCTGAAAAACCTATTAGCTCGACATCATTGTTTCTCGGGTACCACAAGCCAAGATTGGGAGTACCTTTAAGGTATCTAAGAATTCGCTTTGCAGCGACATAATGAGATTCCTTAGTGTTCACCTGGTATCTGGCACAAACACATGTGGAGAACATGATATCTGGTCTACTGGCAGTAAGGTAGAGCAGGGATCCAATGATGCTTCTGTATTTGGTTTCATCGAAAGGCTTACCTTTCTCATCCTTATCCAGAGACATAGTGGATCCCATTGGAGTCCTCATAGAGGTTGCATTCTCCATTCCGAATTTCTTGAGGAGTTCATTTGTGAACTTCGTCTGAGAGATGAAGATTCCATCCTCAGACTGTTTCACTTGAAGTCCCAAGAAGTACTTCAGCTCCCCCATACTGCTCATTTCAAACTTTCCTTGCATAAGTCTGGAAAACTTTTTGCAAAGATTGTTGTCCGTGGAGCCAAATATAATGTCGTCAACATAGATTTGCACCAGCAAAATCTTGCCTTTGACTTCCCTGAGAAACAATGTCTTGTCTATTTTTCCTCTAGAGAATTTGTTCTTAAGAAGAAAACTAGACAATGTCTCATACCAAGCTCGAGGAGCTTGTTTTAAGCCTTATAGTGCTTTATTAAGAAAATATACATGACTAGGATAAGTAGGATTGACAAAACCTGGAGGTTGAGCGACGTATACTTCATCTTTCAAATCTCCATTGAAGAAAGCTGATTTCACGTCCATCTGATAAACTGTGAATCCTTTGTGGGAGGCATAAGCTAGGAATAGCCGGATAGCTTCGAGCCGTGCAACTGGTGCAAACGTCTGGTCAAAGTCAATCCCCTCCTCCTGACGGTAACCTTGAGCCACTAGCCTGGCCTTGTTCTTTATGATGACACCATGTTCATCCAGTTTGTTCCTGAAGATCCACTTGGTGCCAATCACATTCTGCTTTTGAGGTCTGGGCACAAGCGTCCAAACGTTGCATCTTTCGAACTGATGCAATTCATCTTGCATGGCCAAAATCCATGCAGCATCTTTGTTTGCCTCGTTGAACTTCTTTGGCTCAACCTGTGACAGGAAGCTAAGATGCAGAATCTCGTTAATAGTACCTCGTCGAGTTCTGACCCCGTTACGAGGATCTCTGATGATCTGATCTCTAGGATGATCCCTCACGTGTCTGAGCTGTAGAAGTCTGGCGTTAGGAGCTTCGACTACTTCTTGGTCATCTCCTTCTTCTAAAGGATTTGCTCCATTTTGATTTTCAACGTCTCCAATCGGTGTAGCAGTGGATACCTTGACGTATGTTGGAGGTGCATCTTTCACGTGCTCATCCAGTTGCAACCCTTCAAGTCTGTCACCTACATCTTCAGGAAGAAGACTAGAAGTCTTGCAATTAAGCAAACTTCCTTCATCAAACACAACATTGATTGACTCCTCTACCACTAGGGTTTTCTTGTTGAAAACTCTATAAGCCCGGCTGCGGCTACTATAACCCATAAATATGCCTTCGAAGCATTTTTCACCGAACTTAGTACGCGGGTACTTCCCATTATTCAGTACATAACATTTGCAGCCAAAGATCCTCAGGTAGGACATGGTTGGTTTCTTGCCTTTCAGTAGCTCATAGGGAGTCTTACGATGGCTTTTGTTAATCAATGCCCGGTTTTGTACATGACAAGCCGTATTGACAGCCTCGGCCCAGAAGTATTCTGGGAGAGAAGCGTCATTCAACATTGTCGTGCTTGCCTCAATGAGTGTTCTATTTCTCCTCTCCGCCACTCCGTTCTGTTGAGGAGTGCGAGGGGAGGAGAATTCGTGAAAGATACCAAGTTCTTCACAGAACTCTGTCATAGCCCCAGACTCAAACTCTGTTCCGTGGTCACTTCTGATTTTGACCACCGAGCAGTTAAGTTCGTTCTGTATCTGCTTGACAAAATTAGTGAAGATGTCAAACGTATCCGACTTGCGTTTTAAGAAGAACACCCACGTAAACCGAGAGTGATCATCTACAATCACTAGCGTATACGACTTCCCTCCTAAGCTATGAACTTGTATAGGACCAAACAGGTCCATGTGCAGAAGGTAAAGACATCTGGAGGAATCTTTGTCTGGGATGCTCTTAAAGGTAGCCCGAGTCTGCTTGCCCATTTGACATGCAGGACATGGACTATCTTTAATGCACTTAATAATGGGAGCATCCCTTACTAAGTCTTTTGAAAATAGCATATTAATTGTCTTGTAATTAATGTGTGCCAATCTCTTGTGCCATTGTTCGCAAAGAGATGCACTGCCTTTTGCTACTAGGCATACAGGGGTAGAAGAGTCTAAACTAAGAAAGTCTAAACAGAAAATATTTCTGCTCCTAATGCCTGTTAATACGGTCTCCGAAGAGTCACATGATATTATCAGGCATTTATCCTTGCAGAACTTAACGTCATACCCTTTATCACATAACTGGCTTACGCTGATCAGGTTATGATTTAACCCTTCAACATAAGCTACGTCAGAGATAGATAGTATACCGTTGGAAATCATACCGTAACCTCTGGTGACTCCCCTATCAGATCCCCCAAAGATGACTTTGGGTCCATTCTCGACTGGGGTGTACTCCCGTAGCAGGCTTCTTGTCCCAGTCATATGACGGGAGCATCCACTGTCCAAATACCAGATAGGCGTTTTGTTGGCCTTTGGACATCCCTGCAAAACAGAATTAGTTTGCCTTAGGAACCCAATCGAACTTGGGTCCTAGATTTTTTGTTAGCATACTCCCCCTCGATTTGTTGGCCCTACGAGTGGTCGGCCTCGCATTGCTAACATAAGGAGTCTCGTTATACCTTGGATTAAACCAACAATCCACGGCAAAGTGACCAATTTTGCAAGCACCAGCAGTCAAACCTGTTATACTTCCTCTTGGCCGCCTGCTTTACCCTTGAAACGTGGGGTTCAGCTGGGGCCGAAGACCTGGAGGTGGAGGCAATATGATGACCACAGTCACATGACTTCTTCACCTCTTGGCTTTTCAGTGTAACATGTTTGGCCTTAGGTGCCAGTTTACTATTATGGCCGCTAGAGAATTTACCATAATTTCCCAAGTGGATTTCCTCATAGGGTGCCCTGAAGACACTCTCACTGAAGTTACGGGGAAAGGTCCACCCATCATATCGGCTCTTCGGCTTTGCAACCGAGGGCCTGAAGTGATGCCCATATGTTGACTCAAAGTCATGTTGGTTACAGGGAAAGCTAGGCTTTCTGAACTCAACAGGACTGAGTGGGGCCTTTCCTTTCTCATCAGCAGAGGCTTTCTTGGCAGCCTTATTCTTTCTCCTGTTCCTGTTTCTCCTGGACGAGGAACCGGACACACCTACATGCCCCAAGCCAGCTCCTTTGGCCTGAGCAGAGAAGGTATCAACTAATGGGAGAACAGTTTTTGGCATAGAGAAGCTCTTGACGATCTTCCTTTCTGCCGCAAGTAGTTCTTCCAACTTGTCGACTTCTTCCTGCTTGAGATCAAGGAGCTTAAGAGGCTCTGAATGCTATGAAGTTAGTTCCAAGTGCTCCTGTCGGAGAGAGATCAAACTGGTGATCTCTTCCCTCAGGGATACACTTTCACTTTTAAGGGATTTTACTTCCTTCTTCGCAACCTTCATTCTCTTTCGACATTCCAGAAAAGTATTGAGCAGAAGCTCATACTTATCGAGGAGCTCAGCTTCACGGGCAGAAGAGCTATCCTCAGCATCATCATCCTGAGACTCAGGATCAGAGTCAGAGTCGGAGAGAGGGGTGTGATCTTTTACCTTCCCCGTAAATGGGGGGCAATCTCCTTCTGAGTCAGAGCGACCCATTAGCCCAAAGTAGGCTTCCTCATCATCGCTGGTGTCTGACGTATCAGATTCACTCGGCGTCTTTGGCTTCTTTGCGATGTAACTCCTCTCCTTCTTCTTGTCTCTTGAGGACCTGTGCTCCTCTCCCTTTCCCTTTTCCCTCTTGCCTTAATGGCAGTCGGCCACGACGTGTCCTGGATTGTTGCAACCAAAACATATAATGTCAGAAGAGCGGTGTTTATTCGGTTTGGAAACATACCTGTCAGAGGAATAGTTCTTCTTCTGATCCCTTGAGGAGGAGCCGGTTCTCTATCTCTGATTCCTCAGCTTGAGGAACTTCTTGAATTCCCTTGTGATAAGGGATAAATCTTCCTCAGATAACTCTGATCCGGAGGAGCTTGGCTCAGAGTCTTCCTCTTCATCCCTCTTCCATGCCCGGGAGGAGGCGACACCCTTACCCTTTCTGGAGTGAATGGCTTTCAGGGCCACCGTCTTTTCCTTGGCAGCGGCTTTCTCTGCTTCCTCTTCAGCCTTCCTTGTGTTCAACTGAAGCTCATAGGACATGAGCTTCCCGAACAGAATCTGAGGGTCGGTTTCTGCAAGTCTGCCAAACTCGCGGATGGCGCAGATCTTTGTGTCCCATTCCTTAGTGAGGGACCTAAGGAATTTATCATTGAGTTCACCGTCAGTGAACACTCTTCCATATCCTTTGAGTGCATTGACGATCTTGAGAAAGTTTTCGAAGGTGACTCCGATCTCCTCCTTTGGCCCTTGTCTGAAGGCCTCATATTTCTGATTGAGGAGGGATCTCCGATCGTCCCTCACTTCATCTGTGCCCTCCATTAAGACAATCAGACAGCTCCAGAGATCCTTGGCTGTCCTGCAATTGCTGAAGTTCTGCATCATAGAGTCGTCAACTGCGCTCACCAGGATGTTCTGAGCTTTCTTGTCGAGTCCGAACAGCACCATTTCGTCCTTGTCCATTTCCGAAAGTTGCTTGGGTACTTTCCTGGTAGGATCAATGGTGGAGGCCTTAGTGGGAATGTAAGGTCCCTCCTCCACTATCATGAAGAGCCGAGGGTCGACCGCTTCCATGTAGAATCTGATTCTTTCCTTCCAGATAGGAAAGTTCAGTCTGGTGCATACTGGGATTTTGCCGGAGTGCTTGAGTCCGTCCATGGAGGATATCTGTCTGCTTCTTGACACTGGGGGCAGGATTCTACTCAAGGTGTGAACCTTTTTGATGAGTAACCTCCCTCTGATACCACTTGAAAGTCCACCTAGTGTCAACTATGTTCACCTATGGGGGGGGATTAGGTGACTCTGCAGCGTAGTTGCGGAATTAAAGTTTTACCTGCATAAGAAAACAAAACAACCAAGCACACAAGGAACACAGACAATATATAGTGGTTCCCCGATTTGGGTACGTCCACTTTCCCCCTTCGACCTATCTCCCAACACGGGACGACTCGGTCACTTCACCAACAGGATTGAAATCCAATCCTTGCACTAACGGAAGGAACCCTTCCACACGTAGGAGTCAACACTCCCACAATCCGGGTTGCACCCAACCCTTACAACTAGGGACCAATCGGTCCGTTACAAGGAAATTAAAAACTAGCTTGTAAGAAATACAAACAACATTTGGAGAGAAGGTGACCCTCTTCGTTTGACGACGTGCTCTTGAAGTCAACGAAGAGTGCACAGCCCTAGATCTCACTTGGAGTGAATCTTTCCCGAGACCGGCGGCAGCTTGAGGCGGCGGCAACGTTCTCGGAATCAGCAGCGGCGATGAAGAGCAGCAGCAATGCCAACTTGATTCAAACTTCGTAGCAAAGGAAGCAAGATCTTCCAACGGTCACACAAGGATCAATCGTCTCGATCGATTCGGAAGGGGAAAGATTTTCCCGATCAACGAATCAAGAGACAAGGGATCTCTCGTTAGACGCGTGAGACGCTATGCTAGCCTAAGCTTCTGTCGTCGGGAGATCAGGAAGAATCCACGATCAGCGGCGGCGACAACCGTACGAGCGGCGGAGATGACCGGCGGAGCAAGATCGCGAGATTAGGGTTTGTCGTCGGCCGCTCGTTCTTTTTGAAATACCGTATATCCGTGGTCATTACTGTTCACAAATACAGTGTATTTATACCTTAGCTCAAGAAGATGACCGTTGTGGGTCCCACCAAAGTAAGGACCAAAGTCCGGTTCAAACAGCTGCAGGTAACTTGGACCGGTCCAGAACTTTCAGAAAAATTGCCAAGTCAAAATCGGCGAGAATCGTAGGTGATTCTTGCCGAATCGGCGAGAATCACTTACGATTCTCACCGACTTCTGCTTAGCCGAAATCTGACTGCACAGATACAGAAGCCGGGGAGAATCGGCGGGAATCACACTTGATTCTTGCCGATTCGTCGAGAATGCAGAGTCATTCTCGACGAATCGGCGAGAATCACTTACGGTCCGTTCGTTTGCACGGAATTGAAATTCGATATTGGAATTGAATATGGATGAATATTGTGGAATTAAATATTGATGACGAATTCCAATTCCAATGTTCGTCTAATAAAGAATATTGATGAATATTGTGGAATTGGAATTAGATTTTTTTGCCCGGACGCGATTTTTGTCCCGACGCGATTTTTTTGTCCGGGCAAGATTTTTCACTTAGTTGTCATTTTTTCTCACGGGTGAGATTTTTTCACGTGGCCGCGATTTTTTTTCGCTCGGCCGCGATTATGTCGCTCGGGTTCATTTTTGTCGCCCGGGCGTGATTTTTTCGGCGGGGGGCAAAAAAACGCGCCCGAGCAAAAATCGCGCCCGGGCGAAAAAATGTCGCTCGCGCCCGGGTGAAAAAATCACGCACGGGCGAGAAAAGCGCGCCCAGGAGAAAAAATCGCGCCCGGGCGAAAAAATCGCACCAGGCGAAAAAATAGCGTCCGGGTGGAAAAAATCGCGGCCGGGCGAAAAATTCGCGCCCGGGCGAAAAAATAGCGCCAGGGCTCAAAAATCGTGCCCGTGCTCAAAAATCGCGCCCGGGCGAAGAAAACGCTCGGGGGCAATTTTTTTCACGCCCGGGCGAAAAAAACGCGATTGGGCGAAAAAATAGCGTCCGGGCAAAAAAAATCGCGCCCGGGCGAAAAAAACGAGTTCGGGCGAAAAAATCACGCCCGGGCGAAAAAAACGAGTCCGAGCGAAAAAAACGCGCCCGGGCGAAAAAATCGCGCGTGGGCGAAAAAATCGCGCCCGGGAGAAAAAAACGCGCCCAGACGAAAAAAACGCCCCCGGGCGAAAAAAACGCGTCCAGGCGAAAAAAACGCGCCGGGGCGAAAAAAAGGCGCCCGGGCGAAAAAATTGCGTCAGGGCGAAAAAAATCACACCAGAGCGAAAAAACGCCCGGGCGAAAAAAATCGCGCCTGATCGAAAAAAAATGCACCCGTGCAAAAAAAACGTGGTCGTGCCAAAATATCGCGTCCGGGCGAAAAAAACACGCCCGGGTGCGAAAAAAAAAAATCACGCCCGTGCGAAAAAATTGCGTCGCGCCTGGGCAAAAAAATTGCGTTGCGCCCGGGCGAAAAAATTGCTCTCTCGAGAAAAATTCGCGCTCCGGCGAAAAATTTGCGCCTGGGCGAAAAAATCGCGCCCGAGCGAAAAAATCGCGCCCGGGCTGAAAAAATCGTGCCCGCGCGAAAAAATCGCGCCCGAGAACAAAAATTCGCGTCCGGGCTTAAAAATGTGTCTCGATCGGAATTGTCCAATTCTTATATAGATGGGAAGGAATTGTCTTTAGTTCAAAATAAATTCTACGGAATTCATTAAAATTTAAATTTCAAAGTCAAACGTGCAGACGAATGATGGAATTGAAATTAGACCTTCAATTCCAATTCCAGGGGATCAATTCCGTGCAAACGAACGGACCCTTAGTGATTCTCGACGATTCTGCCTTAGAGAAATTTCTGGCGGTGTAGAAACTGCCGGCTCCAACCGGCGAGAATCAGCTAGTGATTCTCGACGACTCGGCGAGAATCATTAGTGATTCTCGCCGAATCGGCGAGAATCACATAGTGATTCTCGTCGATTTGTACTTAGGCTATTTCTCCTCTTTCTTTCCTTAAGCTGGTCTTTGCCCCATCCTTGCTCCTTGTCTGCTCTTGCTTTATCATAGCCCTGTACTTGAAATTAAGTACACCCCAATAGAGAGAGTACACGTAGGCCAACACACTGATCTGCGCAACGAGGGATTACGTTGCACAGACCCGTGTATATTGACCCACTGCACCCTGACATTGGTGTATACTTAGCATGGAATGTCTGCAAGTACAACTAGAAATATTTCATCAAATACATTGTCTATTTACCTTGGCTTGCACAGGGGTTTCTTCAAATCAGGTACATTGTGGATGCAATACCCAACAGGCTATATCGTTGAGTTCTACAAGGACAAGTGTTTGATAAAGTCATCTGCTAATTTGGAGACAATCTTAATAGCACTCGGAGTAGAAATATATTTTGTTTAAATATTCCATGTTTAGACAATTCTACACTAGTGTGTTTTTTGGCTAAAAGTAGTGCGTCTTTTTGTGACCAATGACACAAGAGATTAGCACATATTAATTTCAAAATAATAAATATGTTATTTTCTCACAACTTAGTGCGTGATGCCCCCAGCATTAAGTGCCTTAAAGAGAGTCCATGTCACTCATGCCAAATGGGTAAGCAGACAAGGGATACCTTCAAGGGTATTGCTGAAAAAGATTCTTCGAAAAGTTTATATTTACTTCATATGTACTTATTCAGTCCCATGCCAATGCACAGTTTAGGAGGTAAAGTATATACGTTAGTAATTATTGATGACTACTCTCGTTTTACTGGGGTGTTCTTTCTGAAACAGAAGTAAGACACCTTTGACTCTTTCACTAATTTTGTCCGGCAAATTCAGAATGAATTGAACTGCTCAGTGGTCAAAATCAGAAGTGACCACAAAATAGAATTTGAGTCTGGTGCCATGACAAAATTCTGTGAAAGCCAAGGTATCTTTCATGAGTTTTCCTCCCCACATACTCCACAGCAAAATTGAGTTGCTGAGAGAAGGAATAAAACCCTCATTAAAGCATGTACAACTATGTTGAACGACGCTCACTTCCGGAGTACTTCTGGGCTGAAGCAGTCAACACAGCTTACCACTTTCAAAACAGAGCTCTATTCAACAAGAACAATCATAATACTCCCAATGAATTACTAAAGGGCAAAAAACCGACTGTGTCCTGCTTTAGAATCTTTGGAAGTAAATGCATCGTACTTAATACTGAGAAGTATTACCGCAAAAAGTTTAGTGAAAAATATTTTAAAGGTATTTTTGTAGGATATAGTAGCCATAGTAAGGCATATAGGATTTTTAACAAGAAAACCCTGGCGATATAAGAGTCTATTAATGTTGTATTTGATGAGACAAACATGCTTCAAAGCAGCTCATCTAGTATTATTGGTGCAGATGTAGGTACTAGGTTCAAGGAACTAAGCTTGGATGAAGCAGTCAAAGAAGATGCTCCAAGCTCAGTCAAGGTCATCGATCCAGGTATGGTGGATGAAGAACATCTAGATTAACCAACCCCAGAGGACTCTCCTTATGTAGCAGAACCTGCTGGAGGAAGAGGAAGAAACCTAGTGTTCAAACACCTAAGAGATCACCCACCTGATCAAATCATTGGAGAGCCAGGCGACGGAATGAGAACCAGAAGAGGTACAACTAACGAGTTATTGTATCTTAGTTTTCCGTCTCAGGTTGAGTGGAAGAAGTTTGAAGAAGCAAACAAGGATGCCTCTTGGATCATGGCAATGCAAGAGGAGCTCAACCAGTTCGAACGATGAAAAGTCTAGGAGTTTGTTCCTAAACCCAAGGGACATAATGTGATTGACACCAAGTGGGTTTTCAGAAACAAGCTGGACGAGAATGGCGTAATCATAAAGAACAAAGCCCGACTTGTAGCTCAAGGATATAGACAAGAAGAAGGGATCGACTTCGACCATACCTTTTCTCCAGTGGCCCTGCTCGAGGCGATCAAGTTGTTTATTGTGTAAGCTTCCCTCAAAGGCTTCGCAGTCAATAAAATGGACATGAAGTCAGCATTCCTCAGTGGGAATCTGAAAGTGAAAGTATACGTAGTGCAACCCCCATGTTTTGTAAATTCTACTTTCCCTAAACATGTTTACTTTTTAAATAAAGCTCTCTACGGCGTAAAGCAAGCTCCACGAGCTTGGTATGAGACGTTGTCTAGCTTTATTCTCGAGAACAAGTTCACAAGAGAAAAGATAGACAAGATATTATTTCTTACGGAAGTAAAAGGCAAGATTCTGCTAGTGCAAATCTATGTCGATGACATTATATTTGGCTCTACGGAAGAAAACATTTGCAAGAAGTTTTCCAAACTTATGCAAGGGAAGTTTGAAATGAGTAGTATGAGAGAGCTGCAGTATTTCTTAGGACTTCATGTGAAACAATCTGAAGATGGAATTTTCATCTCTCAGACGAAGTTCACCAAGGAGCTTCTTAAGAAATTTGGAATGGAGAATAGAACCTCTATGATGACTCCAATGGGTTCAGCTGTGTCTCTAGACAAGGATGAGAAAGGGAAACCTTTTGATGAAACCAAGTACATAAGCATAATTGGATCCTTGCTCTACTTTACTTCAAGTAGACCAGACATAATATTTTCAACTTGCGTTTGCGCTAGATTTCCGGTAAACTCAAAGGAATCACATTACGTCGCTTTTGGTACCCAAGAAATAATGTTGTTGAGCTAATTGGTTTTCTAGATGCAGATTTTGCAGGAAGTAGGGATGATAGGAAAAGCACTTCCGAGACATGCAAATTCCTCTGAAGACGGCTTATTTCATGGAGCAGTAAGAAGCAGAATTGTGTGGCAACCTGTACTACCGAATCAGAGTATATCTCTGCTGGTAGTTGTTGCGCATAGCTTCTATGGATCAGGAATCAACTAGAAGACTACAACCTAAAATTCAGAGAGATTCCAATGTATTGTGACTCATCTAGCGCAATAGCGTTCGGGAATAATCTAGTCTCTCACTGCCGGACAAAACACATTAATTTGCGATATCACTTCATCCGAGAGCATGTGGAGAACAAGGATATAGCCCTCAGTTATGTCCCGACGGATAAGCAGGTCGCAGATATTTTTACAAAGCCGCTGGACGAGATCAAGTTCTCATTCTTCAAAATGGAACTGGGTATGCTGAACAAAGACTCATGAAGATGGTCAAGAAGACAGGAAGCTTCTCGAGAAATTAATCAAGGAAGATATTTGTCAAAGGCAAATTCGTTGAGTATCGGTCAGCCCTAGTCACCGATTCGTCGAATATTCACGCCGAAATATGCCGATTTGACTATGCATCTTGTGTAACTCATCGAATATCATTTAGGGCAAAATTTCTCTTTCTATATTGGATCTTAAGAGCCGCCGAAAAATAGGTACGCGCCATTCTAGGTCAAATTTAAAATTATATATATATATATATATATAATCAAGAGTCGGGCAACCACGACACATTTTGTCGAAACCAAAACAACTATATTCTCCGAACTATCCTCCCGACTCTTCGGCTCCAGCATGTCTCGTCGTCTCTATCCCGTGGACTTGCTCCTTCTCTCTTCGATTAGGTCAGAGCAAGAGTTTCTAGCAAAGCTTTCTAGTTTCCAGCAAAGATTTCACTCAGTGGTGCCATTTCGATGTCTTGTTATTGCCATTCCGACAGTGACAACTGTTCGTTCCATCCGACAGTTCAATCCAGATTTCTGTTTATTCTTTGATTCTCCATGGATCCTAGAAGCACCAGTGGTTTGCTAGGGGGAGTAGAATTAGTTCAAACAAGTTTTGCATCGGCTTCTGATGAGTTCTGAAATGTGATCCTGATTCTTGAGACAGCCGGACTATCCTTTGTCCTAGAACACCCCTACAAGGTGTTGGACTAAGATGTCCTTGAATTTTTCCAGAATGAAAAGCTCTGATAAGAAGACACAGTAAACAAGAGAAAAGTTTGTGGAACTACCTTTAAGGTGAAGGACTCTCATCTCACCAGGCTATTGAGGTTCCCAGCTTGTCTAGAAACAGATCACCTTAACGAGGAGGACTTCACAAGGGCTATGTTATTCTATGGTTTGCCTAGAGGTACAAAATCCATCAAAAGGAAAGGAATGAATGAAGAAGGAAATCTATAATTAGATATCATCGAAAAAGTGTTGTTATACAAGACTGGTTCACACGACTCTCTATCTTCAGAAATG
Source organism: Platanthera zijinensis (assembly GCA_039513925.1). Classification (NCBI taxonomy): domain Eukaryota; kingdom Viridiplantae; phylum Streptophyta; class Magnoliopsida; order Asparagales; family Orchidaceae; genus Platanthera; species Platanthera zijinensis. The sequence continues at coordinate 211,770,654 of CM077080.1, forward strand.
TTCAAGGTTCTAGTGACAATCATCTACAGAAAGAGAATGGACTGGGGTGCGATGTTGTTTGAGAAAATAAGGGACATTCTCCGCACACCCAACTTTGGGAGGATTATTAGCATGTACCTTAATTAAAGGGACGGTGACAATTTTGATATGACCAAAGGTGTGCCTATCCATCACCTGAAGAAGATTGACTCAACTATCTTCTCAAGGTTGGATATGAGGATCTTGAGGCAAGGGGAGCCCCAAATTTGCATGTGGAGGAGGAAGATCAATCTCCTGAGGATAGGATTCCTACTCCACCCCCTAGTGAAACTCCTGAGAGATTGAATGCAGGAGCAGAGGGGGAGCTATTTGAAAGAGTTCCAGAGCCAGAGAATCTTCTAACAGAGGTTGCTCAGATTACTGTTGAGGAGATATTGCCTGCTGAGGTTGAGGATGATGCTGCTGTTAATGATGACCTGAATGTTGATTATTATGAGATAACTGTTGATGAGGAAATGATTGTTGTTGATGAGCCCAGAGCTGCTGATAATGCAAATGATGGTTCTGAGCAAATTTCGGTAAAAAACCTGATTGTCCCTCTCCCAGAAATTATTATTGCTTCATCTTTTGAGGGGGGAGGTAACTAGGCCCTTGATATCAGTTGCCACTGAGTTTGGCAGGTTTATCCGCAACCTTGAGAAGAGAGTTGCCAAGGCGACAGGTATTCCTCCACTTGTTCCTGAGGAGGTCGTGGATGTTTCTGATGAGGAAGGAGATGTAGGGGAGCATCCTCCTGTCCTTGCTGCTGCAGTGCCATTGTTGATTTCTAAAGCAATATTATATCCAATCTATGAGACTCCCAGTGAAGATCTACCCTCTCTCCCAAGTATTGCTTCTGAAATAGTTGCCACCTGATGGTTTTACTTTCAAGACAACCTAAACACCTAGAGGGGGGGGGGGGTGAATAGGTTCTTATGCTTGTTTACACTTTTAGGCAGAATTCAATTACAGAATTAATACACTCAGCACAGGAATCACAGAAAATCATACAACACAGATTGCACACAGTTTTATAGTGGTTCCCCAAGGTTTGGGTACGTCCACTTTCCCCCTTCACCTATCTAGCAGTATACTAGATTCGGCCAAACTTCCTCTTTACTCAGATCCACAGATCCTACAGCTCAGAACCTGAAAAGGTTCCTACAACTCAGGCTCAACAGCCCTACCTCAGCCTTATCACAAGGCCTACAACTCAGAGAAGAACCTTCTCCTACACTCAGGCAAACAGCCCTACCACTCAGAGATCAACTCTCTTACACTCAGCCTTTATAACACAGGCTTACAACTCAGATCTGTATTGACAGATCCTACAGAAATTAGAAAAGAAGTTTGTATTAACTTGCCCTTGATGAGAGAGAGAAGGACAAGGCAGTTCTTGATCAGCTGAAGAATGAAATCAACTGAATCTGAGCTTTCTTCAAAGCTTCTTGAATCTGAACTTAGCTGAGTAGATTTCCCAAACAGCTTCTTGAGAAACCAGTGATGGCTTCCTTCTTCTTCTTCAAATGGCTGAATCTCTCTCTATCCAACACCTTTGATGACACTTCTGAATTCTTGATAGAACTCTTCTTAGATCGATCCTGAGATCGTCTTCTTAGATCTTCTGATGAAGATCTTCTTTTGTGTATTACTCCTTCTTGATTTGATTTCTTAAGTTGATTGCCAAAATTCAATCTCTTGTTACTTCCCTCTGAATCTGTCTATTTATAGACCTTCTTAATGGTAACCGGCTGATCCGAATTATAACTGTCTTCTGACGAGTCTGACAACATCAGTTAACTGCCTGCAACCCACAGCTGTCAAGTCTTCAAACAGATCCTGTGCCTTAGTCTTGGTCAGCAAAGTGTTGAGACAGACTGTCAGGAAGTGTCGAGACCAACTGTCTATATGTGTCGACACAAGTAACTTTGGTGTCGATACAGCCTTTGATGATGTCGACAAGTTTGCCTTTAAGTCGACACAGCTTCTTCAGAACTTCATCTTGAGAATGAGTCGACACAGAGAATTTGTGTCGACTCAACACTTCATCTTTCTTCAGAAAATAACTTGGTCTTGACTTTGCAGTGTGTCGACACAAGTCCTGTGTGTCGACACAGTTGTTGTAGATTCAGAACTCAATATGTGTCGACTCTGCCTTCAGGTGTCGACTCAGCAAATGTCAATCCTGCCAATATGTGTCGACTCAGTCTTTTGGTGTCGACACAAGTATTATTGACTTCTGCCAATGTGTGTCGACTCTGTCTCAATGCATCGACACATCCTCCCAGTGTCGACAAAGATGAGATCGACTATCTTTCAGTTAGTCGACACTGCTTCCCAGTATCGACACAAATGTGGTCGACTATCTTTCTGTGAGTCGACACTGCTTCCCAGTGTCGACACAAATGTGGTCGACTATCTTTCTCTGTGTCAACACAGCTTCCTTCAAGTGTCGACACAATTATTCTGAAGTGTCGACACAATTTCTTTAGGTGTCGACACATGGACTTATAATAATTTCCTGTATTCTTTAATACTTCTTCACCTGTATATGTCAACTTAAAACAACATCAAATACACCTTGATGTATATCATTAAGCTAAGTTAGGCTTCTTCAAATCAGGTACACATTTTCCAATATACCTAACAATCTCCCCCTATTTGGAGAAGTCATAACCCTTTTAGTTAATGATATACACCATTTATATAAAAAAAATAATATGATGATGTATGACATTACAGAAATACTTAATATAAACAAAATATTAACAATTCATCACAGAGTGAACATGAATATGTGATTCCAAACATAACCTTGCTTTAAAACAATATCATCCACTTTAGGGATGATAGACTGTTGTTGTTTAGCCAAAAACACCACAGCATTACCTCCCTTATGGAAGCAATCTGTCATCTCCTTCTTATTCATATTTACTTCAAATCTAATAGATTTAATATCTTGAGCCAAGTCAAATTGAAGGGATTTATTGCTCTCATCAACATACTTCTCAACAGCCAACCTGTGGTCATCTAACTTAACTTGCAAATCTACCATAAACTTGTTATAATTGAAATTAGAAGGAGATTGGAGAGTTGTAGTCTGTAGAGTCTGCTTATAGCTTTTGCTCCTTCTCTTAAAGACCATGAGCTTTTTCTTCTTAGCCAGTCTGGCTTCTTCATTCTCAAAATCAGATGAACCGTCAATTTGAACTCTGTCAGGAGAAAGAAGAGGAATATCTGTCTCAGTGCCTTGTTGTTCAGCATCAACATGCACAGGCTCCCCCTCAACTTCTTGCTCCTCCTCAATTTCTTGCTCTTTCTCTATTTCTTGCTCTATCTCCATGTCTAGTACCTTCTCAATATCTTGCTCCTCCTCTACTATATCAGTAGCAATTTCAATATTTGGAAATAACTCATCTAGAGTGTATTCCTTCTGAGCTGGAACAGATGTTGAATCATCCAGATCTGCAATATTCAAATCTTTTGATAGATCAATTTGGTCTTCCTATTGCACATGGTCAGACATTTGCACCTCCTGCACTTGTTTAGTATGTCGAATTTCCTGGGTAGGAGAATGCACTTGCTCCCCCTATACCTGTGCAGGAGTAAAAATATTAGGAATGACCTTGGCAGAAAAACTCACTTGCTATCCCTTTACCTATTCAGAAGTAGATACATTCTGGGCAGGAGTGTGAGCTTGAACAGACTCAGGCTGATCTTCAACCTGCTTTCTCACTTGCACTTCTTGATGCTGGGCAGTGCTTAGATCATGTGCAGGGGATCTCATAGGGGTGTCCTGCCTGCTCTCATCAGGCACATCTTTAGACAGCACCCTATCCCACCTTGAAAATAATCTTGTATCCATTTTCCTCATGTGATTAATCTTTGTCCCAGGCAGTTGTTGCATAACCTCAGGGATCACTCCAATCAGGTACAAACTCATAATTCTAGCCAGATTTGGTTTCTTGATTCCTTCCTTGATTTTATCAAATATTACAGCTGACCAGTCAGTTGGAATTGTAAACACAATTCTGGTCATTAGGCTGAACATATAGGCTGAAATCCTATCATGTCCACCTGGTTTGTACAGAATCACCTTGCCAACCACTTCAGACAAAAATTTTCCTTATTGATTCATCCCTTTTCTGTTGAAAGCAGCTCCAATCTTCAGGGTTGGATCCAATCCACACCATTGGAGAGCCTCTCTTGACTTAGAAGCAGAGACTTCTTCTTCATTCTCAATGATAGGTAATTTGAGAATCTTTCTTAAACTTCTTGGGGTAATTTTCACCTTTGACCCATGAACTGTGGCTTTGATCTTGAGACCATCTGAATCCACTGATGCAGAGGTAAAGAATTCAATCACCTCCTTCTTCCAGATCTTTGTCGGTTCAGAAACTAGAAACTCTAATCCAGACTCAGAAATTAGATTGACAATCCTTTGAACATCTGTCGGGGCATCCGCAAAGCCATTGCGCACCAACTCATATCCTTCATTGACGTTATCTGCAACCTTTGGCGCCATTGATCAGACGAGAAAGCTTGAGAGAAGAGAGAGAGAGAATGTTGACACAGGGTTTCAGTCTCGAAAACCTTGTAAGCGTGTCGACAGAATAAGTTCTTGACCTATTTATACCTTCTATTGAAAGAAGATCAAAAGGAGGGCAAAAACAGTCTATATGTGTCGACACAGATGGAATGTGTCGACACAAACTTCTATTTTCTCGACAACAAATCTATCTACTATGTGACGACACCAATTATGGATATGTCGACACCTGAGAGACATAGTAGAGCATCAGAAATTCTGTGTCGACTCTTAGGATAAGTGTCGACATAAAATCTGTAAGTGTCGACACCACTATTTTGGTGAAGTCGACACTACATTCCTGGATGAGTCGACTATTTGATTCTTAAGTGTCGACACAAATTCTCTGTGTCGACACATATTCTCTGACTAGTCGTCATGACTTCACTGAGTCGACACATTATCATTGAATGTGTCGACACTATTTTACTTAGCCAATTTCTGTTTTTGTCAATACCACTTGAGACCACTTGATAATCTAATATGTTACTTGTAAGTTTTTTGATAAACTAATAAATGGTCAGCATGCCTAATTCAATTTTAAATTTATTGAATTTTGTTTCATCCAGTGGCTTAGTAAATACATCTGCTATTTGATAATCTGTTTTAACAAATTCCAATGTGATGTCTTCTCTTTCTACATATTCTCTAAGAAAATGGTATTTAATTTCTATATGCTTAGTTCTACTATGAGAAACAGGATTATTAGCAATAGAAATTGCACTCTTAGAATCACATAAAAGAGGTGTTCTACTTACTTGAATACCATAATCTTTAAGCTGATGTTGTATCCACAATAGTTGTGCACAGCAGCTGCCAGCAGCAACATATTCTGACTCAGCTGTGGATATAGCCACATTGGTCTGCTTCTTACTACTCCAAGATATCAATCTTCCTCCCAAGAATTGACAAGCACCTGTTGTACTCTTTCTATCCTCTCTACAGCCTGCAAAGTCTGCATATGAATAACCTGTTAGTAGAAAATCTCTATTCCTAGGGTACCAAAGGCCTAGATTAGGTGTGCCCTTAAGATATCTCAGAATCCTTTTGACTGCAATATAATGAGATTCTTTAGGGCAGGCTTGGTACTAGCACAGACACATGTAGCATACATAATATCTGGTCTACTAGCAGTGAGATATAGTAGTGAGCCAACTATTCCTCTATACAAAGATTCATCAATAGGTTTACCTACATCATCTTTGCATATAGGCATACTTGTTCCCATAGGAGTTCTCATAGTGGAGGATGACTCCATACCATACTTCTTAATTAATTCTTTGGTGAACTTAGACTAGGATATGGATAGGCCATCATCAGTCTGTCTTACTTGGAGTCCCAAGAAGAACTTAAGTTCCCCCATACTGCTCATCTCAAACTTCCCTTGCATAAGTTTGGCAAACTTTTTACAAAGGTTGTTTTCAATAGATCCAAAGATTATGTCATCAACATAGATCTGAACTAAGATGATCTTACCTTTGGATTCTCTAAGGAATAGAGTTTTGTCTATTTTTCCTCTTGAGAATTTATTCTCAATAAGGAAAGTAGACAGGGTTTCATACCAAGCCCTTGGGGCTTGCTTTAACCCATACAAAGCTTTTCTAAGCTTATAGACATAATCAGGTTTAAGAGGATCTACAAAACCTGATGGCTGCTCTACATAGACTTCCTCTTTTAAATCACCATTCAGGAATGCTGATTTCACATCCATCTAGTACACTTTGAAGTCTTGATAGGCTGCATAGGCAAGGAACATTATGATTGCCTCCAGCCTTGCTACTGGGGCAAAGGTTTGATCAAAGTCAATCCCTTCTTCCTGCCTGTATCCTTTTGCAACCAATCTTGCTTTATTCTTCACTATTATTCCACTCTCATCCAATTTGTTCCTATAAATCCACTTTGTGCCAATTATGTTGTGGCCTCTTAGTTTAGAAACAATCTCCCAGACATTGCACCTTCTGAATTGATTCAGCTCCTCTTGCATAGCATCAGTCCAGTGCTGGTCTTGGATGGCTTCTTCAAACTTCTTAGGCTCCATTTGAGACATGAAACTTGAATGCAGGTCTGTGCTTTGATTTCTGCTTCTAGTCTGCACTCCCTGTCTTGGATCACCTATAATCTGATCAGCTGGATGATCTCTTAAATTTCTTGTAGCTGGAGGTAGATTCCTTTCTTGTTGAACATCTCCAGCTCCTTCTTCATGCTGAACCTCTTGGTTTTCATCAGCTCCTATTGAGTCTTGTACTCCCCCTGGACAATAGCCTTCATTTTCCAATGCTTCATCTTCCTTTGTTGCTTCAGCAATGGAGAGTTTGTCTATACTTTTGCTTATACCTGTTGAATCATTTGATCTACAAGACAACTCACAGTTGATTAATCTTGTTTCATCAAATACAACATGAACAGACTCCTCTATAACTTGAGTAGTCAAGTTGAAGACTCTATAGGCCTTACTATTTGTGTTGTACCCAACAAATATCCCATCCTGGGATTTGGCAGCAAACTTAGTCAAATATGACTTGCCATTGTTAAGTATATAACACTTGCAACCAAAGATCCTAAAGTAGGATAGATTTGGTTTTCTGCCTTTCATAATCTCATAGGGAGTCATTTTGTGGCTTTTGGTGATAGAAGCCCTATTGATTACATGACAAGCAGTGTTTACTGCCTTAGCCCAGAAATATTCTGGAGGAGAGGTATCACTCAATAGTGTTCTACCAGCTTCAATTAATGTTCTATTCTTTCTTTCAGCAATGCCATTTTGCTGTGGTGTTCTAGGTGAGGAGAACTCTTGGAAAATCCCAAAGTCTTCACATAACTTTGTCATGCTTTCAGATTGAAACTCAGTACCATGGTCACTTCTAAGTTTGACCACTGTACTATTCAGTTCATTCTGAATTTGCTTCACAAAATTGAGTAAGACACTTGGGGTTTCTGATTTCTGTCTCAAAAAGAACACCCATGTAAATCTAGTGTCATCTACAACCACAAAAGTGTAGACCTTCCTACCTAGACTATGAACTGGCATAGGACCAAAAAGATCCAAATGCAAGAGGTATAAGCACCTCACAGAATCCTTGTTTTCAAGGCTATGAAAGGAGGATTTTGTCTGCTTGCCCTTTTGACAAGCTGAGCATATTCCTTCCTTTATACACTTAACTTGAGGACCATTCCTCACTAACTCTTTGCTAAAGAGTTGACCAATTGTCTTGTAGTTAAGATGAGCCAATCTCTTGTGCCACTTAACACAATGAGAAGCATTGTCATCAGCTACAAGACAGATGGGAGAAGCCTTATTCTCACATACAAAATTAAGACAATATACATTTCTCTTCCAATACCCAGTCAATATGATCTCTTGATCACTTGACCTTTTGATATGACATCCATCCTTAACAAATGAAATGTCATATCCTAAATCACTCAGCTGGCTTATGCTTATTAGATTGTGTTTCAAACCTTTTACATAAGCCACTTGGGTGATAGTAATTAGGTTAGAAGAAATGTTACCAAACCCTTTGATGATTCCTTTTTCAGATCCATCAAAGATCAATTTAGGTCCATCTTTGACAGATGTATACTCCTTCAGCAGCCCATTTGTCCCAGTCATGTGCCTGGAACAACCACTGTCCAAGTACCAAATAGGGGCATGGCCACTTGGACTTTCCTACAACACAGATTTACTTACCCTTAGAACCCAAGAAAGTCTTCGGTCCTTGGTTCAGGTTAGCATTAACAAAGCTACCATTATCTCTTCTAACAGGTAGACTATTGTTCTTTCTAACACTTGTGTTATGCCAGCAGTCTAATGCAAAATGGCCTCTCTTGCCATAACACCAACATTCAAACTTATTGTATCTAGATCTAGATACACCCTTGACAGAAGAATTTCTGTCCATTGCTGGTGCTGCAGCAGCTTCACCCACTGATTTCTTATAACCATTGGGTTTAAGAACATGGATAGGCCTGTTGGCATTTACACCCTTGTTAATCAGAACATTAGTCTTAAAATGACCATGAATATTTTCATGATCATATTGGTTAGAAGGCACTTGCACTTTTCTAAACTTAATAGGGACTGAAAGGTTTAGTGGCTTGACAGGAGCTTTGCCTTTCCTCTTGAATTGGGCTGCCCTGGGGTTACCTTTGAATCCTAATCCTGCCTTACCCTTTTGAGTCACAAATTCATCTATCAAGGGTAAGACAAACTTTGGCTTAGAGTAACTAGCCACTAAATCTTTTTCTATTCTTAGTCTGGCCTCCAGACTCTTCACTTGATCATTGGTATAATTAATTGTGCCCATCTGAATAATAGTTATATTCTTCAGCTTGGCAATTTCATTTAACTTCTGATCAATTACTTTCTCTAACTCCGTTGCAGCTACCCTTAGATCAGCAATTTCCTGAGCCTGAGATTTAACCAGGTTCTTGCTTTTCTTAAGGGCCTGCAACAAGTCCCCATACTTATCTATCAATTGATAGACATCTCCTTCAGATTCAAATGCATCTACATCACTTGATGCAGATGTAGCTGATTCTGCACTTGTACTACAAACAGATTTTATTGAAGGATATAGTACCTTACAAGGACCAGACTGATTCTGGCACATGTCTTCTTCTACTCCTACCATCAGTCCCATACACTGATGATCCTCTTGTTCATAGATGGAGTCTAGCAATTGCATGAACTCCTCTTCTTCAGTAGCAGCATACAGTCCAATATATGCTTCAGCTTCAGATTCTGATTCTGAAGTTGATTGATCTGTTAGGCTCTTTTCCTTCTTTGCAACAAAGGATTTTTCCTTCTTGCCCTTTTGATAAGTCTTCTTCTTGTCTGATGACTCCTTTCTCTTATCAGGACAGTCAGCCACTACATGTCCAGGCCTATTGCAACAATAGCAGACAATCTTTGAAGTAGTGGCCTTGCTGGGCTTTGTTCTGCTCTTTTCTTTCCTTGATGACTTTTTCTTCTGATAATAGTCATCAACTTGCTGTGATGAGGAGGGCCTAGACCTCCACTGCTTCTTCTTTAAGAATCTTTGGAATTGCCTTGTAAATGCAGCAAAATCTGCATCTGACTCACAGCTTTCTGAACCCTGATTCTCTGAATTTTCAGAACTAACTTCTTCAACTTCCTTAGGAGGAGATGATGATATCCTCCTATTCTTTCTAGTGGCTTCTGCCTTGAAGGCCACTGTCTTCTCTCTATGCTCTCCTTTTGAATTCTTTTCCTCCTCCTTCCTCACCATAAGTTGCATTTCATAGGATAGCAACTTTCCAAACAAGGTTGGAGGAGAAATCTCTGCCAGTTTAGCCACTTCTCTTATGGCACAGATCTTTGTGTCCCAATCCTTTGTCAAGGATCTTAAGAATTTGTCATTCAGTTCATAGGTACTAAAGACTCTTCCATAGGACATTAACTCATTCACAATTCTATAGAATTTCTTATAGCATTCAGTTATGCTATCAGTTTTTCCTTGTCTAAAACTTTCATATTCCTGGTTGAGCATAGACTTCCTATCCTGTCTTACTTCTTCAGATCCCTCCATGTAGACAATCAAGGTGTCCCACATTTCTTTGGAGGTCTTGTAGTGAATCAGATTCTAAAATGTAGAATCATCTATGGCACTCACAATAATATTCTGAGCTCTCTTGTCCATGGTTGCCAAAATGATTTCATCCTTGGTCATTTCAGAATAACTCTTTGGAGTTTGAATATTAGCATCAAGAACTGATACCTTCATTGGAATGAAGGGTCCTTCCTGAACTGTGATGTATATTCTTGGGTCAGATGCTTCCATGAACAATCTGACTCTTTCTTTCCAAATTCCAAAGATTTCCTTCCTGCAGATGGGTAACTTCATTGACCCTAACTCCTTGTGATTTTCTCCAGAACCCATCTTCTTGAATCTTGATTCTGCCTTTCAGATCTACCTCAGACTGTTAAGTCCTTTTTGAGTAACCTCCCTCTGATACCACTTGATGGTTTTACTTTCAAGACAACCTAAACACCTAGAGGGGGGGTGAATAGGTTCTTATGCTTGTTTACACTTTTAGGCAGAATTCAATTACAGAATTAATACACTCAGCACAGGAATCACAGAAAATCATACAACACAGATTGCACACAGTTTTATAGTGGTTCCCCAAGGTTTGGGTACGTCCACTTTCCCCCTTCACCTATCTAGCAGTATGCTAGATTCGGCCAAACTTCCTCTTTACTCAAATCCACAGATCCTACAGCTCAGAACCTGAAAAGGTTCCTACAACTCAGGCTCAATAGCCCTACCTCAGCCTTATCACATGGCCTACAACTCAGAGAAGAACCTTCTCCTACACTCAGGCTGTAAGACCCCCCCCCCTTTTTTTTCTTTTAAAACCCGGGGTCTTAGGCCCAGAATCGCCGCTTTGCGGTGACACCTCCACGTCCTGAAGGGTCATCACCACAAGGCGCCGATTCTGCCGGCCAATTCGATCACAGAAATGTAGCACAGTAATTGAAGTAAGAGTAAGTCCACTGAAGGTAAATCATATATAAAGAATAAAAACTCCACGAAGGGAGTGTCCACAGAATAATAATAATCAGAGTACTATAAATGCGGGCTTATGCCCGATACATCATTTCCTCACTACAATCTCTCAAGCGGAAGCAAAAATAGAAACTACTCAAGGTCCAGACTCACGGTCCCGGCTGTATGAACTCCGGAGCTAGACTGCCCCATCTCCAGGCGCACCGATCTCTGGGGCTGCTCCTCCATGCTGGGCTCCACGATCCCCTAAATGATGCGGTTCGAAAACCGTTAGTCATAAGACTAAGCCCTATCATCCCCTACCCCTTCCCCCATGGCTCCTAGGTACCGAGCAGAGAGGAGGAAAGGGGAGGACACATTTGTGGAGAATAAAAGTAAACAGGTGACAGTGGACTTAATCTAGCAAGTTGTATTCGGTGAGCAGTTAATATGAATGTTATAATAGGTCTAGCAGTAAGAAAAGCAAATATATGAATTTAAATCTTCACTTATGCGAGAACACATAAGCAAAAGGGGTCTTTTGCAAGGCTCCCATCGTATAGAGTGTCCCATACCACCTATACGCTGGAGTGTCGATTATCAAACAGCAATGGTTGTTATTATATATATCAAAATTAACCTTTGATTTATAAACTTGCCCACTCAAGCTTATAGACCAAGGGGTCGTTTTGCAGATCCTAATGTATAAGCGTCTCATACCACTTATACTTTAGATGACAGGATTAAATGAAACGATTATGCTATGACATGCATGTGGGTATGATGAAACATGCAAGTGCAACTCACACACCCGACACTGTGCACACAGACCTTTAGTTCCCCCTTTCGGAGCCGTTACCTCCCAGGATACCTCCATAGTGGCGGACGAAAGCGGTGGGTTGGGCCTCACCCACCTCAAAACCAGTAAAAGCACCACTGGTCTGACCTATCGTACGCCTCAACGCTTGGTGCACTAAGCGGACGCCTGCGTACTCTTGCCGGTTGGCGCACCGGACTTCTGTTGGCGTGGTGATAATCACCTCGCCGAGTCAACGATATCGGTGTCGGTGCAATCGAACTCCCCGATATCGAAAACCCACCACCTTAACATTTCCCTATTTTATGCACATGCAAGTTTAATCGTAAACACACAAAAACCGAGCAAAAGCCCCCGGACCAAAAAGTCTGTCTCCAAACCAATCGAGCCGAAGCTCCCCGGACCAAAACGTCCGTCTCCAAACCAACCGAGACGAAGCTCCCCGGACCAAAACGTCCGTCTCCAAACCAACCGAGCCGAAGCTCTCATCAATCTTCCTGTGCCAACAGTGTTTGTGAAAGGTGCAGCCCTAGTTACTAAGTTACTCTTGCCAGTTTGTTATTACAGTTTACGTTAGCCCAGGACTGCCCCCGGTATTCCCCGTGAAGGGCTCTCAAGGGGCACTAGGAACCAAGACGGCGGTATTACGGCCCGAAGTTCCCTTTCGCAAGGCACTTATTGTTATTGGTTGATCTCCCTTACCTTTTTCCCTTTAAGAGTTACATTAAACTAAACCTAGGGTAACTTGACTCTTCACCCTCTCCACACGGAAAGACGGTCTTCCGCCATACCCGCGTAACACCTAATCTTCCAACTACCATCAGTGCTAAACAAACCTCCTAGGGACTCACCTAGGCTACACGATAATCCAGATTTACTTTTTCATCCAAATGCCACAATTTGTTTATCGGAGGTCTATCCTAACAAGATTTGCCTAAATCCAAAATATTGGAATTTTCCTAACAAATCCGATAACTTATTTATTTATTCTTAAGGGTCTAATATCTTGATTTTGAACATGAGGTATAACATTCTAGTCGATTCCAGCTATCACAAAATTAAGGTAAATAATAGTAGGCCTAAGTATCAAGTTTCCAAAGTTCGATAGTTTTACAATAATTTTCAAGGCCTAAACTTATATAATCATTATTTCAGTTATTTCAAGCTTAATGAATAAACTACCTTAATTTGTCCTCCAAATAATTCAAATAAAATACAAGGTGCTGGTTTTATCATGAAAATAACTTTGACAGAATCCCATAATTTTCTTGCTGGTAATTAAATCATAATAAATCAAAAACTAAATTACAATCTAACATGCTTTGTGAATGAAGTGCTATAACAGTAACCCTAAAAATTCCCAAATAATTCCCAGTGATATAAAAGGGCCTAGAAACCTTAATTTCCAATTATCATAATTTTCCAGCAATTGTACAAGCCCTAATTTATTTTTATGCTCAAAAGCCCATATTAAAACATTGTGAATGAACCTCTAAAATTTCTCAACATAAAATTCTATAAAAATTCAAGGATCAATGTTCTACTAGTCAAGATCTAAATCCAGAATTTTAACTGATTATAATTAATTTAAAACTTCCAAATAATTGAAACAACAAATCGGGCTAATAATCATTTAACACATGAAGTATAATATTTATTAATCATAAAATTCCAGGAAAATTACCATAAGTCTAAAACATCCTAAAACTCCCTCCTCCCGAGTTTCATAATTTTTGGATTAGATTTAGTGCTTAAAATAACTAAATTACATTTCTATCCTAATCCAGAATCTCAACTTTCGAGGTACCTAATTTCCTCCAATTCCTTCACTATTTCAACCAGAGGGTTTTCATCATCTCATCCCCCTCTCCTCCAAATTTCAAGGGCATACAAGAGCTTTTGCTCCTATGTCCTTCACAAATCTCAAACTCCCACCCACTGGATTTGAGCCAATCTCTTAGGGTAAAATCCACCTAATCCACACCATGTTACCCAAGAGGGTAGACATAGACTCAACAAATCAGTGGCCACAACATCAGCCTCATTTGAGGAGATTTGTCCACTCCATTTCCAATCGTACTTTTCCCCAAAGTATCCCTCACCAAGACCTATCTAGGACTTGATACTTCCCTATTCAAAACTCGACCAATTGAGTTGAAATTTTGTACAGATCTTAGCATTGATGTCAGGGACCACCACCCAAAGTTTGGGGGAGTTTGGGCTTAATTTCATCTCCTAATTAATTTTATAATGTTTATTAAATTTTACAAAAACTTTAGGCAAAAGTATCTCCAAAAATTCCCATTTTTGGTCTGCCGTTAAGTATAACTAAGTTTAACCCCCCGCCCAAATTTCAGGTCATTTGGACAAGGTTCGAAGAGTGGGCATCCATTTTAATTTCTGCCCAACTCTAGGTACAGCCCCCACTAAAACGGGTGTTGTGGCCGAACCGCTTACCCAAACGAGTTGAAACCAATTTTAGATTAATCTAGCCTCGAAGGGCTACGACTTTTGTGTCTGGTCACTTTTCCTAAAACGGCCTCTAAATGCCTCATTTTGCAGCATCAAAATGTGCCCATCCAAGTATATTTTCCTTATAAAATTATTTACATAATTTATATAATATAAACAGTTTTTACTGTTCATCTCCTACAGAACTCAAAAACCAGACACAGAAACTCATATTTCCTGTAGCTCTTTCGCGCTCCGTCGCGGCAGTTCGGTCACCTCCCTGGCCAGCCACCACCACCACCACCTCCGTTGAGGCGATGGCTATCGGTCGGCGGTGGTTGGGCCGCCGGAGGTGGCGGTTTCCGGCGGACTCAAAAATACCTTTTTCATGGTTTTCCATGAAAACGAGAGATGGGTCCGGCTCCGTTGAGCGCGAACTTCCTTTCTAAGAATCCTAAGATCTACCCATGAAAGAAGAAGCAGAGGAGGACCTTGTTCGCGGTTTGGAGGCGAGATGAACGACGGGGTGCCATGGCGCAGTGGTGGCGTAGCCGAACTCCTCCTACAGCAAGAACAAAGATCTGATCCGTTTGATTGAGCGTGTAAACTTCTCCTTTTGCTCCAAGTGGGCTTTTATAAGTCAACAAGTGGGGAGATGAAAGGGTAAATCCTTAATGGTCATGAATGTTCTCCCCTAAATAATCTTTCGGTTACAGTGAAGGGATAGGAAACGGTGGAAGATGAACGGGTGTTTGCCAGGTCGATTCCTATTGGACCAACATTTCCTCCTTTATTATATAATTACAGAAGGAAAAACAGCCCGTAATTACTCCTGGTGTAACTCCCATAATCAGAATTGATTACAATGTCGATTACCGGAATTTCCAGTCTGGCTGACGTTTCGGCCTTGGTCACGGGCGTGACACATAGGTCACGGGCGTGACAGGCCCGGATAGCCAATTCTGGGTTCGACGATCGTCGAACTGAGATCGACGATCGTCGAAGGGTGGTCACGGGCGTGACACCTGGGTCACGGGCGTGACAGGCCCGGGTGGTTAATTCTGGGTCGACGATCGTCGAACTGAGATCGACGGTCGTCAAAGGGTGGTCACGCCCTAAGTCACGGGCGTGACACCTAGGTCACGGGCTTACAGGCCCGAGTTTCAATTTCGACGATCTCCCTACGGAGATCGACGATCGTCGAAGGAGTCACGCCCTAAGTCACGGGCGTGACGGGTCGGTCACAGGCGTGACCAACCCGTGACCCGAAATCTCGATCGATTTATTTCAATTTTTTGGGCTTCCTAGGGTTCTGTCACGACCAACCGACTCCTAGGGGTCTAGCCGGAAATGGGATGTTACAAATCCCAATAAACAAAACAAAAATTTCGTCCCCGAAATTGAGGTTGAGCCTACGGGGATTTCTATCTTAATAAATTAAACTTGTAACATCCCATACAATCTTTCTATTGGGTTCAAGCGACTATTCGTTTGATAAACGAAGACAACCTCCCCAATAAACAAAAGATTAGCCCCTACCTTTCTGATTGAGTGTGCATACCTAGGTCCTGAATTTTCCTTATCTAGTCTTAACGGTCCAAAACAAGAAGGCAATCTATAGTATACCGAGAGGTGGTGAGATGTACCTGACTGAACAACTCTGGGTATCTTTACCTCATCAGATCCTGCGGTTCCCAGGTGTGCTCCTCCTGACCGTGGTTTCTCCACAGAACCTTGACTAAGGGGATCTTTTTGCGGTGCAAGATCCGTACTCCTTTGTCATCGATCCGAACCGGCTCCAAGTGAACAGATCGGTCTGAAGCTACCGGCCCTTCGGTGGTCAGAATCCGCTGCTCCGGGCGTAGTAGAGCCCTTCTCAGCAAAGAAATGTGGAAGACGTCGTGTAGAGCTGCCAGCTCTGGCGGCAACTCTAGCCTGTAGGCTAGGGGTCCGATCCGCTCCAGGATCCGGTAAGGGCCCATATACCTAGGGCTGAGCTTCTTCCTCCGACCGCGCACCCATGAGACTCCGTGCATGGGCCGGATCTTCAAGAACACTCGATCTCCTACCCGAAACTCCACCTGACGATGCCGGGCGTCATAGTATTTAGCCTGTCTGCTCTGCGCCTCCAACATCCTATCTCTGATCAGTCTCACCTGAGCCTCGGTGTCTTCAACAAAATCCGATCCCAACACTTTCGGATCCTCGTCTTGAACCCAAGAAAGCGGGGTCCTACATTTTCTTCCATACAAGGCTTCATAAGGCGCCATCCTGATGCTGGACTGGTAGCTGTTGTTATAGGAGAACTCGACCAACGGTAACATCTTCTCCCACGGCTCCCCTCGGTCCAGTATACACAGTCGTAGTAAATCCTCCAAGGTCCGGTTGGTGCGCTCTGTCTGCCCGTCCGTCTGAGGGTGGAAGGCCGTGCTAAAAGTCAACGGGTGCCCAAATATGCCTGCACTGACCGCCACTCCCTGGATGTAAACCGTCCATCGCAGTCCGACACTATCGTCCGGGGCACGCCATGATATCGGATATATTGCTCCACAAACTTCCGTACCAGCACTCCCACCGAGTCATCCTTCCTGATCGGTACAAAGCGGGCCACCTTCGTCAACCGATCGACAATCACCCAGATCGAGTCGTTCCCCGTCCGAGACCGGGGAAGACCATGTATAAAATCCATAGCTATATCGTCGAACTTCCACTCCGGCACCGGGAGTGGCTGCAACAATCCTGCGGGGTTCCTGCACTCCGCCTTCACCAACTGACACGCCTCGCAATGGGTCACGAAGTACGTAATGTCCTTCTTCATGCCCGGCCAAAACATCATCTTCTTCAGATCAGCGGTCATCTTTGTGATCCCCGGGTGCACAGAGTACCGGCTGCAATGCGCCTCCGTCATAATATCCTCTCGGATCTGGCCTCCTGCGGGTATATATACTCTGCCTCTGAAATGTAGCAGACCATCTCTCAGGGAATAATCTCCTGTCGAACCCTCCTCCAAGGCTCGGAACATCGGCTCTGCCCACGCATCTGTCCTCTGTCCGTCCCGAATGCGATCCCGAATATCGTCTATGGCCACCATCGATGTCAGATACTCCCTATACAGCTCTGGATCATCCTCGGACACTAGGGATATCTGCATATCTCTGAATGACCGGACTAGCTCCATGGACATAACTTGGGGCCCAGCTTCGGAAGTGGCAGCTCTCCGACTCAATGCGTCGGCCACCACGTTTGCCTTCCCTGGATGGTAGTGCATCTCATACTGATAGTCTGCTAAGAACTCCACCCAGCGCCTCTGCCTGATATTCAGCTCCTTCTGAGTGTCCACGTATTTCAGGTTCTTGTGGTCGGAGTAGATGTCGCAGTGGACTCCATAAAGATAATGGCGCCAGACCTTCAGAGCAAAAACAACCGCTCCCATCTCAAGGTCGTGCACTGGGTAGTTCTTCTCATGGGTCTTCAGCTGGCGGGAGGCATATGCTATGACGTGTCCATTCTGCATCAGCACTGCTCCCATTCCCTGGTATGATGCGTCGGTATACACCTGGAATCCTTCCTTTCCAGATGGAAGGGCCAGAATAGGGGCTGAGATGAGTCGGTCCTTCAGTTCCTGGAAAGCCGCCTGGCACTGCGGGGTCCAAACGAAAGGTGCCTCCTTCTTCGTCAAAGATGTGAGGGGGAGGGCAATCTGAGAGAACCCCTCCACGAACTTCCGGTAGTAACCGGCAAGTCCCAAGAAACTTCGTACATCGGTGGCTGTCTTCAGCTGCGGCCAATCTCGAACTGCCCGAATCTTTGCCGGATCCACTGCCAACCCGGCTCCGCTGATAATGTGGCCTAGGAAGGCCACCTCCTTCAACCAAAACTGACACTTGCTGAATTTTGCATAAAGGCAATGCCCCCGCAACCTCTCCAGAGTGAGTGCCAGATGCCGAGTGTGCTCCTCCTCCGTCCTAGAGTAGATCAGGATGTCTTCTATGAATACTATGACGAACACATCCAAGTAGGCCTCGAAAACCCGGTTCATGAGACTCATGAACGCCGACGGAGCATTCGTGAGCCCGAAGGGCATCACGGTGAACTCGTACAGGCCATATCTGCTACTGAAGGCCGTCTTCGGGATATCCTCCTCCTGGATCCGTAGCTGGTAGTATCCTGACCTCAAGTCCAGCTTCGAGAAATAATGGGCTCCCTCCAGCTGGTCGAACCATTCGTCTATCCGTGGGAGCGGATAGGTATTCCGGACGGTCAGCCTGTTTAGTGCTCGATAATCGATGCACAGGCGGAGTGTCCCATCCTTCTTCTTCACGAATAGGACCGGTGCTCCCCATGGCGAGGAACTCGGTCTAACAAATCCTGCCTCAACTAATTCCTGCAACTGAGTCCGAAACTCTGCCAACTCCTTTGGGGCCATCCGATAAGGGGCCCTAGACGCCGGCTTGGCCCCCGGCACAAGCTGTATCTGAAAGTCCTGCTCTCGGTGTGGAGGTAGTCCTGGCAGTTTCTCTGGAAAGATGTCAGCGAAATCTCGCACCACCGGGATGTCCGTCACCGGCTCCTTAACTTCCGCCATCTCAAATAGAATCTGATAGACCTCCTCTCCCTGCAGATGGGCCTTAACGGCCTGTACCGAGGATAAGAGTATACGAGAGACAGGTCTTATACCTTCGATGGTAATGAAAGAGTCCCCGTGTCTCACGGTGATCCTCTTCGCCTGGCAGTCAATCTGGGCATGGTTCCAGTGCAGCCATACCATGCCCAGGATCAGGTCGTAGTCCGTCAGCTTCAAAATTGTCATTGGAGCCTCGAACGCTTTTCCACCAATTTCTGCCTCCATATTGCAGTGATCCGTGGTAAGGAGCTCAGATCCATCCGGTAGTCGCACCCTCATCCTCGAGCCTGTGAACCGCTCCACGCCTTCTAGTCCTTCTACGAACGTCTCCGACACAAAGGAGTGAGTAGCTCCAGTATCAAAAAGCGTGCGGGCAGGCTTGCCGCTGATGAAGACTATACCTGGGGTGATTAAATATCTTAGGGTTCTATAAAGAATTTTCTTTCCTTGTTAATCTATCTAGTGCGGTTTTGAGTTTTAACAACTTAAAGGGAAATTCTATGAAAATAAAGAGGCATTGCAGCGTACCTGCTATGACCTGCTCCGGATTCCGAGGCTGCGCAAGGTCCAAGGCATATACCTGCTCCCTTTCCTGTCTACGATCTCCCCCTGGTATCCATGACTGCGGCCGCGTCCTCGACCTCCTTAATGCTGAGCTGGTGGGCCGCCCTGTGGTGCTGGAGGTGGTGCCCCCCTCATGGGGCAGTTCCCCCGAATGTGCCCAATCTGATGACAAAGGAAGCACTCTGGTGGGGGATACGCCATTCCCTCGGGTCTCGACATCTCCTGCATCCGAAGAGGTGGAGGGGCCAATATCACATGTTCCCTCGGCTCCTGCCTCACGTCCTGACGAGGCTGGTCCTTTGTCCTCCTCCCCTCTGGTACAGCACCTCACCGCTGGTCATTTCTACCTCTCCGTCCCTGATCCTTTACTGGCCGTTTTCGGCCCCGGGTGGCGTGCTAATCTGCCTCAATCCTTTTTGCCATCTCCAAAATCCGGGAGATGGGCCCGTCCGATACAAACAACAGAGCCTCCCTCAAGTCCTCCCGCAGGCCCTTATAGAACCTCCTGATATACCCTGCTTCGTCTAGCTGGTAGGAATCTGCGTATCGAGCCAGATGGTCGAACTCTCGATGGTACTCCACCACGGTCTGGGTGCCCTGCTTCAGCTGTAAGAACCGCTCCTCCAAATCATCCCTGGCCGACTGTGGAACGAAATGCTCCAGCAATGCAGCCCTGAACTCCTCCCAGGTAACCTCCGCAACCTCCCTGTCGGCAAATGTCGTGTCCAACAGCGTCTTCCACCACCTCTTTGCATGGGACTCCAGGCAAGAGACGACCAGGGCCACCCTCTCCTCCCAGGGACACCGTATCCCGGTCAGCATCTCGTACATGATATCCAGCCACTCTTCCGTCCGAACTGCCGACTCTGTCCCCAAGTAGGACGGGGGAGACAGTCCTCGGAAGATGCTTAGCCAGTTGGCCCCCGGATTTGGCTGCGGGGCCGGAACCTGCTGGGCCCTGAATGCCTCTAGGATGGCAGTCAGGGTCTGTCCCATGTCTGACTGAAGGAAAGGAGTGGGGACCGGTGGGGTGGTGCAACATCCTAAGCCTGTTGAACTCCACCTTGTGGCGTAGGCCGTGCTGTAGGCTGCGTAACAAAAACACATGTTGAGAAAACGTTCAAACTTAAATAAAAGTGGACAATTTATATGTGATCCCCCTTTGGGCACACCACTGCTCCGCTGCTTAGTTTGTCCCCAAACTAAACTCGAGCGGGGGTGACCCAGGGTTTGTGGACTGCTACTTCCTTCTGATCGATGTTTTCCTCTGATACCACTTGTAAGACCACCTTTTTTTCTTTTTAAAACCCGGGGTCTTAGGCCCAGAATCGCCGCTTTGCGGTGACACCTTCACGTCCTGAAGGGTCATCACCACAAGGCCGCCGATTCTGCTGGCCAATTCGATCACAGGAAGGTAGCACAATAATTGAAGTAAGAGCAATGTAGTCCACAATAATAAATCACATGTATATAAAGAATAAAAACTCCACGAAGGGAGTGTCCACAGAATAATAATGATCAGAGTACTATAAATGCGGGCTTATGCCCGATACATCATTTCCTCACTACAATCTCTCAAGCGGAAGCAAAAACAGAAACTACTCAAGGTCGAGACTCACGGTCCCGGCTGTATGAACTCCGGAGCTAGACTGCCCCATCTCCAGGCGCACCGATCTCTGGGGCTGCTCCTCCATGTTGGGCTCCACGATCCCCTAAATGATGCGGTTCGAAAACCGTTAGTCATAAGACTAAGCCCTATCATCCCCTACCCCTTCCCCCATGACTCCTAGGTACCGAGCGGAGAGGAGGAAAGGGGAGGACACATTTGTGGAGAATAAAAGTAAACAGGTGACAGTGGACTTAATCTAGCAAGTTGTATTCGGTGAGCAGTTAATATGAATGTTATAATAGGTCTAGCAGTAAGAAAAGCAAATATATGAATTTAAACCTTCACTTATGCGAGAACACATAAGCAAAAGGGGTCTTTTGCAAGGCTCCCATCGTATAGAGTGTCCCATACCACCTATACGCTGGGGTGTCGATTATCAAACAGCAATGGTTGTTATTATATATATCAAAATTAACCTTTGATTTATAAACTTGCCCACTCAAGCTTATAGACCAAGGGGTCGTTTTGCAGGTCCTAATGTATAAGCGTCCCATACCACTTATACTTTAGGTGACAGGATTAAATGAAACGATTATGCTATGACATGCATGTGGGTATGATGAAACATGCAAGTGCAACTCACACACCCGACTCTGTGCACACAGACCTTTAGTTCCCCCTTTCGGAGCCGTTACCTCCCAGGATACCTCCGTAGTGGCGGACGGAAGCGATGGGTTGGGCCTCGCCCACCTCAAAACCAGTAAAAGCACCACTGGTCTGACCTATCGTACGCCTCAACGCTTGGTGCACTAAGCGGATGCCTGCGTACTCTTGCCGGCTGGCGCACCGGACTTCTGTTGGCGAGGTGCTAATCACCTCGCCGAGTCAACGATATCGGTGTCGGTGCAATCGAACTCCCCGATATCGAAAACCCACCACCTTAACATTTCCCTATTTTATGCACATGCAAGTTTAATCGTAAACACACAAAAACCGAGCCAAAGCCCCCGGACCAAAACGTCCGTCTCCAAACCAACCGAGCCGAAGCTCCCCGGACCAAAACGTCCGTCTCCAAACCAACCGAGCCGAAGCTCCCCGGACCAAAACGTCCGTCTCCAAACCAACCGAGCCGAAGCTCTCATCAATCTTCCTGTGCCAACAGTGTTTGTGAAAGGTGCATCCCTAGTTACTAAGTTACTCTTGCCAGTTTGTTATTACAGTTTACGTTAGCCCAGGACTGCCCCCGGTATTCCCCGTGAAGGGCTCTCAAGGGGCACTAGGAACCAAGACGGCGGCATTACGGCCCGAAGTTCCCTTTCGCAAGGCACTTATTGTTATTGGTTGATCTCCCTTACCTTTTTCCCTTTAAGAGTTACATTAAACTAAACCTAGGGTAACTTGACTCTTCACCCTCTCCACACGGAAAGACGATCTTCCGCCATACCCGCGTAACACCTAATCTTCCAACTACCATCAGTGCTAAACAAACCTCCTAGGGACTCACCTAGGCTACACGATAATCCAGATTTACTTTTTCATCCAAATGCCACAATTTGTTTATCGGAGGTCTATCCTAACAAGATTTGCCTAAATCCAAAATATTGGAATTTTCCTAACAAATCCGATAACTTATTTATTTATTCTTAAGGGTCTAATATCTTGATTTTGAACATGAGGTATAACATTCTAGTCGATTCCAGCTATCACAAAATTAAGGTAAATAATAGTAGGCCTAAGTATCAAGTTTCCAAAGTTCGATAGTTTTACAATAATTTTCAAGGCCTAAACTTATATAATCATTATTTTAGTTATTTCAAGCTTAATGAATAAACTACCTTAATTTGTCCTCCAAATAATTCAAATAAAATACAAGGTGCTGGTTTTATCATGAAAATAACTTTGACAGAATCCCATAATTTTCTTGCTGGTAATTAAATCATAATAAATCAAAAACTAAATTACAATCTAACATACTTTGTGAATGAAGTGCTATAACAGTAACCCTAAAAATTCCTAAATAATTCCCAGTGATATAAAAGGGCCTAGAAACCTTAAGTTCCAATTATCATAATTTTCCCGCAATAGTACAAGCCCTAATTTATTTTTATGCTCAAAAGCCCATATTAAATCATTGTGAATGAACCTCTAAAATTTCTCAACATAAAATTCTATAAAAATTCAGGGATCAATGTTCTACTAGTCAAGATCTAAATCCAGAATTTTAACTGGTTATAATTAATTTAAAACTTCCAAATAATTGAAACAACAAATCGGGCTAATAATCATGTAACACATGAAGTATAATATTTATTAATCATAAAATTCCAGGAAAATTACCATAAGTCTAAAACATCTTAAAACTCCCTCCTCCCGAGTTTCATAATTTTTGGATTAGATTTAGTGCTTAAAATAACTAAATTACATTTCTATCCTAATCCAGAATCTCAACTTTCGAGGTACCTAATTTCCTCCAATTCCTTCACTATTTCATCCAGAGGGTTTTCATCATCTCATCCACCTCTCCTCCAAATTTCAAGGGCATACAAGAGCTTTTGCTCCTATGTCCTTCACAAATCTCAAACTCCCACCCACTGGATTTGAGCCAATCTCTTATGGTAAAATCCACCCTAATCCACACCATGTTATCCAAGAGGGTAGACATAGACTCAATAAATCAGTGGCCACAACATCAGCCTCATTTGAGGAGATTTATCCACTCCATTTCCAATCGTACTTTTCCCCAAAGTATCCCTCACCAAGACCTATCTAGGACTTGATACTTCCCTATTCAAAACTCGACCAATTGAGTTGAAATTTTGTACAGATCTTAGAATTGATGCCAGGGACCACCACCCAAAGTTTGGGGGAGTTTGGACTTAATTTCATCTCCTAATTAATTTTATAATGTTTATTAAATTTTTACAAAAACTTTAGGCAAAAGTATCTCCAAAAATTCCCATTTTTGGTCTGCCGTTAAGTATAACTAAGTTTAACCCCCCGCCCAAATTTCAGGTCATTTGGACAAGGTTCGAAGAGTGGGCATCCATTTTAATTTCTGCACAACTCTAGGTATAGCCCCCACTAAAACGGGTGCTGCGGCCGAACCGCTTACCCAAACGAGTTGAAACTAATTTTAGATTAATCTAGCCTCGAAGGGCTAGGACTTTCGTGTCTGGTCACTTTTCCTAAAACGGCCTCTAAATGCCTCGTTTTGCAGCATCAAAATGTGCCCATCCAAGTATATTTTTCTTATAAAATTATTTACATAATTTATATAATATAAACAGTTTTTACTGTTCATCTCCTACAGAACCCAAAAACCAGACACAGAAACTCATATTTCCTGTAGCTCTTTCACGCTCCGTCGCCGGCAGTTCGGTCACCTCCCTGGCCAGCCACCACCACCACCACCTCCGTTGAGGCGATGGCTATCGGTCAGCGGTGGTTGGGCCACCGGAGGTGGCGGTTTCCGGCGGACTCAAAAATACCTTTTTCATGGTTTTCCATGAAAACGAGAGATGGGTCTGGCTCCGTTGAGCGCGAAATTCCTTTCTAAGAATCCTAAGATCTACTCTTGAAAGAAGAAGCAGAGGAGGACCTTGTTCGCGGTTTGGAGGCGAGATGAACGACAGGGTGCCATGGCGCAGTGGTGGCGTAGCCGAACTCCTCCTACAGCAAGAACAAAGATCTGATCCGTTTGATTGAGCGTGTAAACTTCTCCTCTTGCTCCAAGTGGGCTTTTATAAGTCAACAAGTGGGGAGATGAAAGGGTAAATCCTTAATGGTCATGAATGTTCTCCCCTAAATAATCTTTCGGTTATAGTGAAGGGATAGGAAACGGTGGAAGATGAACGGGTGTTTGCCAGGTCGATTCCTATTGGACCAACATTTCCTCCTTTATTATATAATTACAGAAGGAAAAACAGCCCGTAATTACTCCTGGTGTAACTCCCATAATCAGAATTGATTACAATGTCGATTACCGGAATTTCCAGTCTGGCTGACGTTTCGGCCTTGGTCACGGGCGTGACACATAGGTCACGGGCGTGACAGGCCCGGATAGCCAATTCTGGGTTCGACGATCGTCGAAGGGTGGTCACGGGCATGACACCTGGGTCACGGGCGTGACAAGCCCGGGTGGTTAATTCTGGGTCGACGATCGTCGAACTGAGATCGACGGTCGTCGAAGGGTGGTCACGCCCTAAGTCACGGGCGTGACACCTAGGTCACGGGCGTGTCAGGCCCGAGTTTCAATTTCGACGATCTCCCTACGGAGATCGACGATCGTCGAAGGAGTCACGCCCTAAGTCACGGGCGTGACGGGTCGGTCACGGGCGTGACCAACCCGTGACCCGAAATCTCGATCGATTTATTTCAATTTTTTGGGCTTCCTAGGGTTCTGTCACGACCAACCGACTCCTAGGGGTCTAGCCGGAAATGGGATGTTACACAGGCAAACAGCCCTACCACTCAGAGATCAACTCTCCTACACTCAGCCTTTATAACACAGGCTTACAACTCAGATCTGTATTGATAGATCCTATAGAAATTAGAAAAGAAGTTTGTATTAACTTGCCCTTGATGAGAGAGAGAAGGACAAGGCAGTTCTTGATCAGCTGAAGAATGAAATCAACTGAATCTGAGCTTTCTTCAAAGCTTCTTGAATCTGAACTTAGCTGAGTTGATTTCCCAAACAGCTTCTTGAGAAACCAGTGATGGCTTCCTTCTTCTTCTTCAAATGGCTGAATCTCTCTCTATCCAACACCTTTGATGACACTTCTGAATTCTTGATAGAACTCTTCTTAGATCGATCCTGAGATCGTCTTCTTAGATCTTCTGATGAAGATCTTCTTTTGTGTATTACTCCTTCTTGATTTGATTTCTCAAGTTGATTGCCAAAATTCAATCTCTTGTTACTTCCCTCTGAATCTGTCTATTTATAGACCTTCTTAATGGTAACCGGCTGATCCGGATTATAACTGTCTTCTGACGAGTCTGACAACATCAGTTAACTGCCTGCAACCCACAGCTGTCAAGTCTTCAAACAGATCCTGTGCCTTAGTCTTGGTCAGCAAAGTGTTGAGACAGACTGTCAGGAAGTGTCGAGACCAACTGTGTATATGTGTCGACACAAGTAACTTTGGTGTCGACACAGCCTTTGATGATGTCGACAAGTTTGCCTTTAAGTCGACACAGCTTCTTCAGAACTTCATCTTGAGAATGAGTCGACACAGAGAATTTGTGTCGACTCAACACTTCATCTTTCTTCAGAAAATAACTTGGTCTTGACTTTGCAGTGTGTCGACACAAGTCCTATGTGTCGACACAGTTGTTGTAGATTCAGAACTCAATATGTGTCGACTCTGCCTTCAGGTGTCGACTCAGCAAATGTCAATCCTGCCAATATGTGTCGACTCAGTCTTCTGGTGTCGACACAAGTATTGTTGACTTCTGCCAATGTGTGTCGACTCTGTCTCAATGTGTCGACACATCCTCCCAGTGTCGACAAAGATGAGATCGACTATCTTTCAGTTAGTCGACACTGCTTCCCAGTGTCGACACAAATGTGGTCGACTATCTTTCTGTGAGTCGACACTGCTTCCCAGTGTCGACACAAATATGGTCGACTATCTTTCTCTGTGTCGACACAGCTTCCTTCAAGTGTCGACACAATTATTCTGAAGTGTCGACACAATTTCTTCAGGTGTCGACACATGGACTTATAATAATTTCCTGTATTCTTTAATACTTCTTCACCTGCATATGTCAACTTAAAACAACATCAAATACACCTTGATGTATATCATTAAGCTAAGTTAGGCTTCTTCAAATCAGGTACACATTTTCCAATGTACCCAACACCACCTCATGTGCTGATAGTTCAATTCTAAAGACAATAAAGGTCATGTTGGCAAGATAGCAAGCGCAGTTTGAAGCAACAATGAAGAAAGTTCTGGACAAGGTCAAAGAAACTGAGCAAGATGTTAACAATGGCCTTGTCGAAGTTAAAATTCATATTAACAAGCTTGATACCAAGCTTGATACACTGTATACCGAGGGTGGAAAAGCTATCACGCTTAACATGCAAGTGAAAGACTTTGTTTTCAAGGTCATCTAACACCTAGAGGGGGGTGAATAGGTTTTAGACCTCTTTAAGATTATCTAGACCTAACCCCGATTAAACTGTGCTTAGTGTTTTGATTATTATAGCTTTCAAGACATACATATAGAAGATACAGATATTTATAGTGGTTCCCCAGATTATGGGTACGTCCATTCTCCCTCTTCGCCTTTCTAACAGCTTATTAGACAAGGCACTTCACCAATTTCTCAGCTCCAAAGAGCTTATAACTCGATCCCACAAGACCACTCAGTCCCATTCAAGACTTATAACTCGGGCACTAAGCCCTACCACACAGTGATTAAATAATCACCTACCTTAGGTACAAATGCCCTACAACTCAGGCTGGAAGGACAACCCTACCTCATATCCAAAGGATCCTATAACACGGATCAAAAAATGATCCTACACTCAGGCTACCAGCCCTACCTCAGATTCAAGACAGAATCCTACACACAGCCTTTATAACACAGGCCTATAACTAAGATCTAAAAGATCTTACATTCAGATCCAAGACTGGATCCTACAGAAAGAATTTCGTTGAGATGGTTTGCCACCAGAGAAATATCTCTATATCAGCTTCCTAGGGTGAGACTGGATCTGCCCACTTCTTCTCAGCAACAAATCGAGAATATCTTCAGTGGACTACTGCTTGTGCTGGAAGTAACTGTTGTTGAAGACTATAGATTCGACAATACTCCTCTTCTTCAATCAGCAACTTGACTTGCAGAATCCAATAGCTCTGCTACTCTTCTCTTTCAAAAAGCTTTTCTGAACTGTTGTCATTGGTGAAGATTGTAGCAGCTAACTCTTGTCGCTTTAAGGTTCACTGATCAGAACAAAGCCTTCAAGCTCGTCAATAATGACGAGGAAGACGATAATGTTCAAGCTCGTCAATAAAAGCTTCTTTCCTTTCAGTCAATCTTATCCTTTTATAGTCAGCCTATCAACGACTCTTTGTACTGTGGTCCCAGCCTAAAATGGACGAGTTACCACCTTCCATTTGCAGAAAAAGACAACAGCAGTCCGTCAATGCCATTAAAGGAATACTGCAGCTTTCCCGCAAAGAATTTGAATTGCGTTGACTTTGTTAACTTTTGCTGACGTCTGCCATTCTTGACTTAACTAAATTCAAATAATCACTCCAGGCATTGAGTGCGTTGAGTGAACTAGTTTCACTCAACGATTCTGGACTTAGCTTATTCTTCAGCTCTTTCTACATCCATGACATTGAGACCGTTGAGTGGTTGGCCTTCATTAATTGCTTTTTGCATTAGTCGCTACTTTAAGATCTGCCTTTGCTGAGGCATTGAGTGAACTATCTTCACTCAACGCTTCTGTACTTAGAATAATTTTTCTCTGCATGAGGGAATTAAGTGTGTTGACTTCTCTCACTGCCATCTTTCTTCAGCCTTACAATTTGACTAGGTGTTGTGTGAACTGGATTCACTCAACGCTTTTGTACTTGGTCAAATTCTGATTTCTTCTTAGGCTTTAACTGCAACAGCGTGACTCAAAGCTTTTTCTTCCTTTGCCGTTGAGTGAACTGGCTTCACTAAACGCTTTAGTACTTAGATAGATTTTTCTTGTCATTCTACAGAGGATTTGATAGAATCAGCATGGATTTGAGTGAACTGGCTTCACTCAACGCTTTTAGACTTAGAAACTTTTCCTTTGACAGAGTCTCTCTGGCTTTGACTGAGGAAGTTTTTCTCAACGAATTTGCTGTCTGGCATTGAGTGAGATGACATCACTCAATGTCTGTGTACTTAGCCACTTTTCTGTCTTCCATTGTTGAGTCTTTGATAGGTCCTATTGTATTCAGCTCCTTTTGTGCTATAGCGTTGAGTTAACTATCTTCACTTAATGTTTGTGGACTTAGGTACTTTTCTGCCTATCCAGCCCACAACTTTGTGTCCACCTGTCCAATCAATGTGAGAAGGACTAACCTGCATGTATGAACTTACACACAAATCAAATACAACTATGTGTATTTCATTGACTTATTTAACTTCTTATAAATCTAGGACATTGGGATCAATGGACCCAATAGCAAGGACTCAATTATGCTTCAAAAATTCTTGATAATGTGGATACAAACACAAAGACAATGATTGATGCCCACAATAGATAGATGGCTCACTTTGATAGCACTACTCCTGCTTATTCTAATGCTATCATTGTTGAAGTTAGAAAGGAGGAGGAGGCTATGAAAGCTAAGGTGGTTGTAGTTGAAGCTACTATGATAGAAAATTTCAAAAAAAGAAATGACTACTGCAACAACAACTTTACGTGGTTGCATGGTCAGATGTTTGGCTCTCAAGCACCTGTTGTGCCTGCTCAGGTTGAAGTTCATCCTGCTTAGGATTACTCTCAACTCTTGACAGACACACAGGAAGTCTTTCAGGATGATTCTGCTGCTGCTACTGCTGCTGATGTATCAGAAGTTCAAGTTGTTGAAGATATTCCCTAGGCTCCAGTATATAAGAGAAGAAAGTATGGTGAAGGACCTTCTACTACAAGATTAGAACCTGCTAGAGACCTACCAGGCAGAGACAGAGAAATTGGTGAAGTGTGGAGTCCTACTTCAAGAGTAATCATTCTAGACACCTTCACCCTAGTTAATCTTAGAAAAGAGAACAGATGGAATCATTATCAAGAAGAATGTCATAAGTATGAATTGGCCTCTACCAAGAGAAGGATACATTTCAGAAACCACAAGAATGATGAGTTTGCGCCTCCAGCCTCTCCAAAGTATTATCCTAATCCAAGGGATTATTTTGTTATGCAGCGTCAGAAGAATCAAGGTGGGCGGGCCTGATGTTCATGTTTTTTTCTTTTTGATTAAGATGTGGTTGTGGTTGCCTTAAAAACTTTGAACTCTTATTGTTATATCTATATGATTCAAATGTTTGGCTAGAATGTGCGTTATTTGTTATTTTCTTAAATTTATTCATCTTATTATCTTTATGCTCTATGATTATTTTTGTCATGTGCAATTCACCTTAGCTTATAGATTCTGACTTCTTCAAATAGGGTAAGATTGTTGGGTATTGTATCCACAATAACCCTGATTTGAAGAAAGGTCCAGTTAAGCTAAGATGAATTGTGACTGTATTTGATATTGAATTTGTAGTTATGTACTTGCAGGTTTACAATGCTAAGTATACACCAATGTCATGTTATAGTGGGTCAGTAAACACGGGACTACACAATGTAATCCTTCATTATGTTGGCCATTGTGTTGACTCACGTGTAATCTCTCTATTGGGGTATACTTGTATGCCAGGTACATGAGGAGGTTTAAGGAAGAAGAAGAGCTTCATTTCAGAAAAACAGAATTTTACCCAAGTAAAATTTGTCGAGTATCATAAGGGATATTTGTCGAATTCGTCGAGTATCATTGATATTCGTCGAATTCATCGTATATACTTACTATCACTCGTCAAATTCATCTTATATACTTGTGTAGAATTTCTGAAATAATTAGAAAAATAGTTAAGTAAAATTCGTCGAGTATCATCAAGTATACTCGTCGAATGTATCTAACGATACTCTCCTAATTCGTCGAATATACTTATCGATACACGCCGAATTCGTCGAATTATCTCGATGCTACTTCTCTAATTTTTCTTAAGGCAAATTTGTCGTATATCTTGGCGTCGAGCGTGTCAACTACTTCAATGGCATCGAGTGCGTCGACTATGATGGCGTCAAGTGCATTGAGTGCATGTATGGTGTCGAGAGCATCAACAACATTGAACGTGTTGAGTCTGCTAGCCTATACTCGACGAATTCGTCGAGTATTCTAGCTGATACTCGACGAATTCGTCAAGTATGACTTGAGCCTTGGCTTTAAGTGGCTGGCTAGCTTGAGCTGGATTTCTCTAAGTCATTTTTGTCATATATCAATGACTATTCGGCGAGTATACTAACGATACTCGACGAATTTAACTTAGGTCAGTTTTTCGAAAAAAATTCAAAACCAGGCTCGAGTTGCGGCGGCCATGCACAGTGTTTTCTAGGTCTCATTTTTGGAAATTTCTTTATAGTTGTTTCTATTGAAAGATGTCTATATATTTAGGATGGATTCCTAATCTTTCCAGTCATTTTTATTGCTCCTATTTTTCAAATCAAGATTTTTTTCCAAAAAGGACAAAGTAGTCGGCCTCCTATGCGATACGCGATTCCTTCATTCGGCCGACCATTATGAACGCTACACGATTCAATCTTCATCGATCTCTACGCTTGGATTGCTACTTTCTGAAGATTTCTATTTCTCCAGATCTAGTCGATTGAAGATTCAAGATTCAAGGTCTTCCAAGAATTTATACTTTCTGAGTTCTCTAGAATCTTCAAGATCTACCTTTGCGAAGAACGTCAGAGTAAAGGCTTGTAATCTTTATTATATTGTAATATTCCTTTACATATTGTAGGAGATTTTTTTCCGAGTTGTAGATCCAGTTGTGGATCGAGTTGTATAGCCATTTATGGATCTAGTTGTAGATCTATTTGTGGATTGAGTTGTAGGAGAGGTTGTTCTCCGAGTAGTAGGAGGTTTGTCTCTGAGTTGTAGGAGTTGCGGCTCCGAGGTGTAAGATTTGAAGAAATTTGAGTTTGGTGAAGTAGTCAAATCTAGCCCTTCTTGGTAGATAGGAGAGGAGAGAAAGTGGATGTACCCAACTCGGGGAACCACTATAAATCTCGGTGTTTGTGTGCTTAATTTTTTTAAGTAACTTTATTCCGCAAAAAGACACAGGCATCACCTATTCACCCCCCTCTAGGTGATTTAGGTAGACACTAGATACTTTCAGAGGCTGAGTTTGTGGAACTAAAGAAACGGCTAAATTTTGCCCCGATCCTTACGATCCCTTCAGGAAATGAAGGATTCCAGGTCTATACGTACGCCTCCCTGAAAGGATTATGAGTTATTTTGATGCAGCCTGGTAAGGTGGTGGCTTACGCATCTCGATAGTTAAAGTCGCACGAGTTGAAATACACAACTCGTGATCTAGAGTTGGGTGTTACCGTCTTTGCTCTTAAAATTTGGAGACACTACTTTTGTGGAGTAAGATGCGAGATCTTCACCGGCTATAAGAGTCTTAAATACATCTTTACTCACAAGGAGTTGAACCTTCGATAATGCCGATGGTTGGAATTTTTGTATGATTATGAATTCGCTCTCCAGTACCACCCCGGGAAGGCTAATAAAGTTACTGATGCTTTAAGCCGTCATCCATCGATAGCCGGGAGCTGGATGGAACAAATTCCGAAAGAATTGTTTCGGTCTTGGTTGGATTTAGAGATTACTCTTGTTGCTCGTTGAGATCCGGAAGAGTACCATTCCCAATTATACTTGATGGAGATACACTGCGACATCCGAGATCGGATACGAGAGGCCTAGAAGTTTGATCCGGAAGTGGTCCCCATCATCCAGTCCCTACAAGATGGAGCACGAGAGGAGTTCAACCTGCACGATGGAATCTTATAGTTTAGGCACCGCATTTTCATTCCCTCTACCAAAGGAATACGAGATGAGATTCTTCGAGAAGCTTACCAATCAAGGTACTCTATTCACCCTGGTGTGTTTAAGATGTATGTTGATTTGTGCAGGACCATTTAATGGCCCGGAATAAAAAGAGATGTCACAAACTTCGTGGCCTAGTGCCAGACTTGCCAAAAGGTTAAGGCTGAATACCACAACCAGGGAGGTCTATTGCATCCCCTGCCGATACCAGAATAGAAATTTGAAGATATTTTCATATATTTTATCCATGG
This sequence comes from Platanthera zijinensis, assembly GCA_039513925.1. Lineage (NCBI taxonomy): Eukaryota > Viridiplantae > Streptophyta > Magnoliopsida > Asparagales > Orchidaceae > Platanthera > Platanthera zijinensis. The sequence continues at coordinate 211,803,733 of CM077080.1, forward strand.
TTTACTGCAATTCCATACTAGAAACGATTCTATATGGTTTATTTTGGATCGACTTGTCATGGTAGTGCGGTTCATTCCAAATCGATAGGGTGACAGAGTTGACATTCTGGCCAGATTATTCATAGATCAAGTGGTCCGGTTCCACGGAATGCCAAAGTCCATTGTGTCAGATCGTGATGGACGTTTTATATCCAAGGAGTGGAGGCGGGTGTAAGCATACTTGGGGACCAAATTGGCTTTTAGCACCGCCTTCCACCCACAGACAGATGAACAGATGGAAAGGAAGAACCGGATAATGGAGGATCTACTCTGACTTTCCATATTAAAGCACAATGAGCAATGGGAACAACTGCTGCTGTTAGTCGAGTTTTCTTACAATAACAACTATCACACCAATATTAAGATGGCACCGTACGAGGCATTGTCTGGAAGGCATTGCTGAACTCTGTTAACTTGGGCTCAAGATGAGGACCTGAAATCCTTAGGAGTGGCTTATATTGATGATACTACTATAATGATACGGCTAATCCAGGAGCGAATGCGGGAAGTACAGAGCCGACAAGCCAGGTATTATGACATACGACACCGACCGGTGGATTTTATCGTGGGAGAAATGGTATTTTTGAAAATTAATCCCATACATGGTATCTCCCGGTTGAGGAAGAAAAAGAAACTAGATCCCCACTATTTGGTCCCCTTGCAGGTGATAGAGCATGTTGGCCTTATTTCCTATCGATTAGCCCTGCCCCCAGAATTGGGAAATCTCCACAATGTATTCCATGTCTCATCTTTGAGGAGAGTCCTCCGGTAACCATAATAGCATCTTCTTATACCTCAAGTACAGTTGCTGTCAGATAGATCCGTCCAGCTTGAGCCGATCAGAATAGTTGACCGTAAAGTGAAGAATCTGCGTAATAAGACCATTCTGATGGTCAAGATATTGTGATCGAATCACAGACGAGACGTGTATACATGGGAACCTGAAGCACTCGTTCGAGAAAAGCCCCCAGAGCTCTTTCCCCAGGTATGTTATCTTTTTACCCAACTTTAAGAAAATTTTTGGGGACGAAAATCCTTTTATTTTTATCGGATTATAACATCCTGACTATTATTTGGCCACTAGAATCCTAGTGGGCCCAATAAAAGTGACCTAAACCTCTACCCATGGCCCACACTCGGGTAGGAGGTAACCCTAAACAGGAATATAGATCTAAAGAACTCTGATTTGAGTTCTATCAGTTCCTATGGCCTCATATAACCAATACGAACACATTGGAACTCGTTCTGTTAAATTCCGAGGTCATATGGTGGGTTTGGCCATTCCTAGTAGAACGTCACAAAAATGAGATTTTATGATATTGACCTAGAGAATTCTGATTTGAGTTCTATCAATTCCTTGGCCTCGTATAACCGATATAAACACATTGGAACTCGTTGCGTCACAGTTTGAAGTCTAGCGATGAATATGAGCATTTTGACCGCCTTAGCGCACTGCGACGTGTGGATTTTGGATATTTAGCAAACAAACTCCGATTTGACCCCGTTCGATGGCATTGGACTTGTATGGTCAATATAAAGTTAACCGAGTTTGTCCCGGTCAATTTCAGTAACTGGTGGTCAACCCGTAGTCAAATCAAGCATAGTTGTGCACTGAAATGCGTGTGCACCCAAATTATGACTCGAAACCCCAACTTTTACCCAACACCAATGTCATGTACCTCTTTTGACTTTGACCTACATGGGGGACCCTCCCTAGGGTTGACTTTGGTCAAATCCCCCTAAAATTCCATTTTTTGGAAAATATTCTCAAAGAAGTAGGCACCTTCTCTCCTTTACTAGCTAAGGGCTTGGCCTTCCTCATCTTTTGGGCCACCCAAACTAGAAAGGGCTTGGTAGGTGGGCCTTTGGCAAAAGCCCAACACCCTCTTTCCCATCCCCTCTTTCTCACTCCCAAGACCAAGCCCACCAAGCCTCCCCTCCCTTAGATGGCTGGCACCTAGGAGCCCTAGGATGATGCAACCTGGCCTGATCAAGTGGAGGAGGAGGGGAGGAGAATCTCTTATCTCGCAGGTTAGTCCCACATTGGGAGGGGAAGGAGTGACCACCCTCCCCAAGCCTATAAAAGGCCCTTTCCCCCTGATATCCTCCTCACAAACCTACACAAGCTCATAGCACCCTCCTCGGAGCTCCAGCTCGCCGAAAAAGATTTCACCACCCGAGCTCCTCCACCACCTCCCATGGCGGCTCGGTCGGGGCCTTCCCAAGCTCCCCCAGTCCAGGTGGAAGCTTCTCCCCTCTCCCTTCCCTATCTTTTTTACATTTTGCATGTGTGCTCCGGTGGCCGGAGCGCCACCGACACCACCCGAGCCAAGCTCCAGGTCGGGTGGTGGTCGCAAGTGGTGAGCCTTGCCTAGTGCCAGTAGTGGTGTTGGGTAAGGGCTACACCACCGGGGATAGATTTCCCCAGTGGTGGAAGGATAAGGTGTTACCAAAAAACATCGCTCGGGTGGCACACGAAAACAGAGTAAATCTCTGTTAAATTACTGCGACGGCGGTGGCTGGCGGTGCCAGGCCGTTGGCCGCCACCCTACTCTCGGTTTGTAATTTCCAGTGGTGGAGGGCAGCGGTAGGCCGCCGGACCACCGTCCAAGTGGTTTGTCGGCCCCCGACGAGTTGATCGGTTGCGGCACTGACGTTCCGTAGTGGCTGGCTGGCGGTGGCAGTGGCCACCATCTTATTCATTGATGGGAAGGAACAACCGCCGTTCAATCTCGGGGATGAGATGGATGGCAGTGGTTTCCTGATTTCCCCCAATGCCTCAACTTCAACGCCCCCCACAGCAGATATGTGGCTTATCCGCTGTGGGGGATGATTTAGCTAATATCTCGTCCGACGCAATCCTGGCCACAGGATGGGGCTTTGATCTGGCTATATGCAGACCAAAGTTTAACTAGATTTTTGTATAATTTTTATAAAATAATCTATGCTCCTAGGAAAAAAGTATTAAATATGAAAATTATATCCCTTGATGAGTTCTTCCTACACAAAAAATTTGAGAACCTTGGTATAAAAATTAAAGATTTTCTTATTTACTGGAGCCTAGAGTCACGCTCATAAATTGATGCACTTAATTTTTTCAAACGTTAAAATTGGAGTGTGTGGCCACCTTCTAAATCAAATGATAAGTTCAATTTTTTTATTAATAAGAGTTATCGAGGCAAGTGCCCAAGCTCTAAGTATTTCGAGGTTTTTGCAAAACCATCGAGCGCCTCATTCTTAAACTAACTCTCGAGCACTTTGAGTAGACTCAAAAAATATAAATACGAGCAAATGAGTTGCTAATTTTTCTCGACAAATAATAAATATGTCACTCTTATTAAGTCCCCCTAATTTGATTAAGCCGTAATTAAAAAAAGGGTGCAACTGAATTATTATCGGACCTTAATAATGGGTGAGACCCAAAGAAGCCTCCTAAAAGATGAAATGAAATTAAACATGCCTCATGAGAACGGAGATGGAACTGAACATGCCTCTTAAGAATGGAGATGGAACTGAACATGGCTTTTAAGAACGGAGATGGAACTGAACTTTCCTCCTAAGAACGGAGATGGAACTAAAACCGCCTGAATGGAGTGATTGGACTACTAACCATTTTCTTTATGATTTATTCCAGTCTTGCACTGATTCAATTTCTTTATTTGTTTCAGTTCAGTTATTTCTTTTCAAGTACTCCAGTCTCATACTTGTCCTACTTATTTACTTTCAGTTCTTTTATTTAAGTATTATAACAGTCTCGTACTGGTCAAGTTCCTTTCAGTACTTACTTTTAGTTCTGTACTACTCTAGTTTCATACTACTCCTATTTCATTATAACATTTCAATTCTGCAGCTTATACTAACAGCAGCTTCTATTACCACATTTTTGTTTTTGTAATTTAATATTTTAAGCATGGGTCCTGCTCTGATGGGCAGTTATTTTGATAAGTTAAGCCTTAGTTGGGAATAACAGGAGTTGAGATGTTCCTCCTAAATTAGCCCCAAATAAGTGCTCCCACACTCCTCGTCGAAAGTCAAGCCAAGTGTCGATTGCCTGAATTATTTAAAGCATAGTAGGGAACGCCGTTGTAGACCTGGTGCATGCTTACAAAACTATTTTTACTTGTTTTCTTGTAAATTATTTGCGGTAAATTGTGGCGGGTCAGTCACTTCCGCAGACTGATCATACCGGTGTGGGAAGTTTGACGACTCAAGGCGACATAGAGATGGGTACCACGGGTGACCGGCCGCTATGTTTTTCTCCGCTAGGTTTTTATCCGCTAGGTTTCCTCCACTGGTCGTCCAAAATGTTGAATTGTCTGTGATGTGTGAGCAGCTGTGAATGCCTGCGATGTGTGCATGGCTGTGAATGCCTACTATATGAATATAGGTTGTGAATACTTGCTATGCTGATGTGTTAGTGGAGCTTTAATCATAATTGATGTATATTGTTGATGGTATTCTGGTTATACTATGTTGCACCTCCTTTCATGGTTGTTCTTATCTTATATATATGTGAAATGTTATACTAACTCTCTCTTGTTTCGGCTATCTACTTATATTGGGTATGCGCGCTCGTCCTAAGGAAATTGATCTAGGGATGAGATTTGATTCCACTTAGCTTTATGACTGACGGTTATTTTAATAACCATTCACAGGAGATGGAGAATCTCAGTGAAAAGCATCTGTGGTACGATACGCCAGCTGATAGGACTACTTGAGCAGAGGAACCCCCGTCGTCTCCAGAGTTTTGATACGTGAGTACTGGCGAGCAGGATGGAGAGAGTGAGGAGCCGTTAGTTGTAGTACTTTTATAGCCAACGGGCTTCATGTATAAATAGTGGCTATGGCATTTTGTGTTATCTTTTAAATATATATTGTTATATATATTTAATGTGACTTCCTTTTAATGCTTCCGCAAAATTCTGTGATGAGATGTTAATTTGTGATTCAAGCCGAGTAAGGCGACCAACTAGTGCTTAGTAGTATGGGTCATTACCCCTTTAGTAGCACTGGGTGGACATCTTGGGCAAGTAAGATCCCCTCCGGCCATACTCGGGCAAAGGTTGGGGGGTCTTACAAGTAGGACTTGCAGGAAGTCTGAGAGATCCTGAGGGATCTTTGTTGTAAGCTCCTTGAGCCGAGATTTGGAGAAGATTGCCTTATCTAACACACAGTTAGAAAGGTTGGAGGGAAAGTGGATGTACCCATACCTTGGGGAACAACTATAAATACTGGTGTGTTAATCTATGTTCTTGAAAGCAAGCTAAAAAAGCTAACTCACAACACACCAAATTAGAAAGTAGTCAAAAGACTAGGAAACCTATTCACCCCTTGGTGTATAGCAATTCTTGAAACAAAGACTTTTAAAATCCACCACAAAATTCGAGAGATCTTACAAGACATGATGTTTAGTTATCTAAATACTGCCGAAAATTCCACTCAAACACACACAAAATCCCTTTTTAATGAAGATCCATACGATTCCTCCTTCTTCTCTTGTAAACCATAGTTCTCGTCTCTTGAATAATGATGAATGAATGAAAGATTGTAAAAAAGATCCTTATATCTCTCTATTCATATCCTTGTTTGTCTTCCCTCCTCTAAAGGAATGTTTTAAACGCTGAATAGAGGCATCTCCATGGTGTTGAAACTATCCAAATTTGAGTATTTGTGGATTTGAAAAATCTATTTTCAAGGATATGTTGTAAAATAATTTCTGCACTATAAAAATATGTTGTAACATATTTCCTGCATTACTAAAAATAGCTCCAAACTGCAATTAAATTATTACAACTCTTCTGAAACATATTTGAAAAATTATTTCTCGCCTGACTTGAAATATGCTCAACCCTTGACTCCTTGAGGTGGATACTTTGAAATTCCTACATCAAAATAAATAAAAATGACCATAATACCCATACTTTTATCAAAAACCAAAATTATTCTTATTTAATACATTTTAACTCATATTTATCAAATATATTGATCAAAAGGATTAAAATTAAGGACCAAGATAACTTCTTTTTGAGAAGTTATTGCTGCGCTTGGAGAAGCCCGCAGTTCAACCAAACCTGCTTAGGCGAACCCCATCAGATGCCCATAAGCCCCTGGGCTCTGAGGTCGGAGTGATAGGAGGACAGGGGATTTTTGCTGAACTTGTGTGTATGAGGACTCGCTATGTTCATGATGAAAATGAACATCATAGTAAAGGTGCATAAGGGAGGCTAGCTTACTGAGCGGAGAGCTTGTTTGTGGTGGTGTGTGGGGCGCAATGCGCATATGGCGTTGCTTATGTGGAATACGTATATGGCCTAATGTGCATAAGGTGAAATGTGCGCAGTGTGCATAATGTGTACGCATAGAGCAATGTGTGGGGGTGTGTGAGAGCTATGAGTGAGGTATGTATAGTGAGTGAAGTGTGTATGAGGTGCAGACAAGGCATGCGCAAGGTGTAATGTATGAATGGTTATACAGAGTCTGCTACATGTATCAAAGACTTTATATTTGCAAATACTTGTGCGAATATTACTTACCAGGTCACGAGTTGATGCTCACAGCGGGGGAGTGGGGGAGGCCCAATGCGGTAGTGATCTTTGTTTACTATACAATAGGTCAATTTCTTTTGTAGAATACCTGTAAGATTGGAGGTGTAGATGCCCTATATAATGTTACGGTCGTGTTGTTGTGATGTAGCCAGCCTCTTTTAAGAGGATTTATCTGAGATTGTAGGTTTCATATATGAGACTCTTATTGTTGATGTTATCGGTGAGTAGTTGGTTTGTCTTTATTGAACCTTTGAACATTCACGTTGCATTATTATGTTTGTATCGAGTACCTTTGTGCATTGTATTCCAGCACTTTGTAGCAGCATTGTATATTATTGGCTGCACTTTGGACTCCCTTTTGCATCACATATTTATTCATCGACTTCTCTAACATAGAGCCTTATGTGGTGTTGGCATCGTTGCTTTGTGCGTGACTTCGATCCCCTTTTTGGATGTTCGTAATTGAGGGCGAGAACTGGGCGATTTTGTAGTCTTCTACTAAGGTGAGGAGCGAATACTTTTGACACTATGGTGAGAGGTCATAGAGATGAAACATATAGGCAGGAGGCAGTTGTTATGAGTGTGCTTTCTGGAGGCAGGTTCTGTAATTGAGCGTGCTACATGATAATAGGTATTATGAGCGTGCTACCCGAAGGAAGGTGCATTTAATAAGCACGCTACACGAGGGCATGCACTGTTAATGAGCATGTTGCACAAGGTCAGGTGTTGTGAGCTCACTGCTTAAAGGCAAGTGTTGTTAATAAGCGTGATGCACGAAGGCATGTGTTGTAAGCAAGCTTCTCGGAGGCAGGTGTTGTTAATTAGCATGCGGCACGAGGGCAGGTGTTTTGAGCAAGCTTCCAAGAGGTAAGTGTTGTTAATGAGCGCACTGCACAAGGGAATGTATTGTGAACACGATGCCCAGAGGTAGGTGTTGTTAATGTGCATGTTGCACAATGGTAGGTGTTATGAGTGTACTGCACAGAGGTTGGTGCTGTTAATGAGCACACTGCATGAGGGCAGGCGCTGTGAGTGAGCTGCCCAGAGGCAGGTGTTTTTAATGAGAGCATTGCATGAGGGCAGGTGTTATGAGCCTACTACCTAGAGACAGGTGTTGTTAAAGAACACACTGCATGAGGGCATGTGCTATGAGTACACTGCTCGGAGACAGGTGATGTTAATGAGCGCACTGCATGAGGGCATGTGTTGTAAGCGTGCTGCCCAGAGACAGTTGCTGCTAATGAGCACACTACACGAGGGAATGTGTTGTGAGTGTGCTAACTAGAGGAAAGTGTTGTTAATGAGCGCGTTGGATGAGGATAGGTGTTGTGAGCTCAATGTGCGAGGGAAGGTTTTGTGAGCGCGCTTTCCGGAGGCAGGTGTTGTTAATGAGCACGTTACACGAGAGTAGTTATTATGAGTATGCTGCCCGGAGACTAGTGTTATTAATGAGCGTGTTGCACGAGGGCAGGTGTTGTAAGAGCACTGCCCGATAGTAGGTGATGTTAATGAACGTGTTGCACGATGGTAGGTATTGCTAAGGTAAGTGGGTGTCCTTTCTTTTGGGCAAGATATGCATATAGTCCTAATGACGCAGATGTTGTTCGCCTTTTATAAGTCTGAAATGCACGAACTTTGAAAATCATTACTGTTACAGTTTCACGTTCGTTCACGTAGTAATTTACATGAAGCATTCATAGAAAAATAAAGTTAATAAAATATTGTGGTCGCATAGGTAGAGCTCTGCTGATGAATATGGAGCTCTCTCCTAAGCTGTTTGTGAAAGTCTTTGTTTCAAGAGTAGCTATACACCTAGAGGGGGATGAATAGATTTTCAAGTCTTTGTGACTACTTTTTATTTAGTGTGTTATGAGTTAGATTATTGAGTTTGCTTTCAAGAACACAAATCAGTTGTATTTATAGTGGTTCCCTTAGGTATTGGTATATCCACTTTCCCTCCCACCTTTCTAACAGTGTGTTAGATAAGGCAATCTTCTTCAAATCTCAGCTCAAAGAGCTCACAACACAGATCCTAAGCTTACAACACAGATCCCTCAGGATCTCTCAGACTTCCTCCAAGTCCTACCTCAGGCCTAAGCCCTACCCACTCAGAGTAAATTTTACTCTTATAGCTCAGTGATCCTCCAGATCACCTACCTTAGGTTTAACACAAAGCCCTACCACTCAGGCTAAAAGGATACTCCTACACTCAGAGATATTAAATCTCCTAAAGCTCAGATCCGACTCAGATCCTACCTCTCAGCCTTTAAATTTTATGCTTACAACTCAGATCAATAAAGATCCTACAGAAAGAGTTTGGGTTTGATGGTAATTGTCTCTAGAGAAAAATATTCTCTAAGTCTTCTTCTTCTTGAACTGAAAAGCTTTAGTCCAATCTTTTCCACAACAACAAGTATTTAGATCTTCAGTAGTTTAGCTTGTGCTGAGAAGACACTACAAAGTCATGTACCTTCAAGCCTTTAAAGTAACAGTAGATTATAGTGGCCTTGAAGATGAACAACAACCTGAAGGAGCTTTGTGACTTCTTCTTATTCAGAAAGCAAGATTTTTGATCTTGTTGTTGAAGACAAATTAAGTCTTTAGTTCTTTTATTTCTTCAACAGCTAACTTTTGTCAGTGGTTCGCAGACTCTCTATAAGAATGAGTTACTTCGAATCTTCTTTTTAATTGAGAGGAAGAAGATGACCAAAAAGCTCTCTTCAATTTCAGAAATGTCCTTTTATTTATCTCCGTCCAATGGCTCCATGCGCAGTATGGACGAGCCGGAATTAGCAACTACAACATCTTTTTGCATTAAATGATGTACTAAAGGCATGTGACACCTTTTGTCATCTAGTGTGCAAATTTCGAGACATTTTAATTCTTGATGACATCAGCATGACTCAGCGCTTGTGGACTTGGTAATTTCCAGACAATCTGCATAGGCATTGAGTGAGGCCTTGTCACTCAACACATGAATACTTAGCAAAATTCTATGTCTTGAGGCATCGAGTGAACCTTCAACACTCAACACTTTTGACATTTGCAGTCTAACTATTAAGGCGTTGAGTGATCCTTCATCACTCAACGCTTCTAAACTTTGTTGAAATTTCTCTTCATGAAGGCGTTGAGTGCAGCTTCTACACTAAACGCGTACTTCTTGACTTTGCATGTCTTCTTGATGTGGCATTTAGTGGCATGTCTTTACTCAATGCTTCTAAACTTGATCTGAAATCCAATTGAGTAGGCGTTGAGTGAACTGATTTTACTCAATGCTTCTGTCCTTAGACAGATTTCTAGTCAGCAACACTGAGGCTTTGACTGTATAGAGTTCTGTCAATGCTTTTCCCTTTCTGACATTGGGTGAAGTGAGTTCACTCAATGCTTTTGGACTTAGCCAATTTTCTGTTTGTTAAGGAACCTGTCTTGAGTCCAACTGTCATTATGACTCTGACTTCCTGTCTAATCAATGTAATAGTACGCAACCTGCATACAAAGAACTTGAACATATATTAGATACATTCATGTGTATACTATTGAACTGTGGGCCTTCTTCAAATCTAGGATATTGTGATCAATGGACCCAATAATCTCCCCTTATTTGAAGAACTGAGGCTTTGACTGCATAGAGTTCTGTCAACGCTTTTCCCTTTCTGACGTTGGGTGAAGTGAGTTCACTCAATGCTTTTGGACGTAGCCAATTTTCTGTTTGTTAAGGAACCTGTCTTGAGTCCAACTGTCATTGTGACTCTGACTTCCTATCTAATCAATGTAATAGTATGCAACCTGCATACGAAGAACTTGAACATATATTATATACATTCATGTATATAACATTAACCTGCAGGCCTTCTTCAAATCTAGTACATTGTGATCAATGGACCCAATAATCTCCCCCTATTTGAAGAAGTCAGAACCCCTAGTCAATGATTTACATTATCATATACATAAGATAAACATTCACAGTATATAAGAGCAGTAATTTATACACACACAGAATATGATTATCATTTAAAGCAATAGTCATAAATAGACAGTGTGCTTAAAATAATGTCACAATCTTAAAGCTCTTAAGGAAAACTAAAAACATTTCCTGTTGCAGGTTCCTTGATCACGATCCCCTTGCTGGGTTTCTTTGCAGCCTTTTCCTTGTCTTTAGTCTTCTTCTGCTTATATCTCTCAAAATAACTGTAGGGCTTAGGAAAGTATTTGTTGTGCTCAAGAGCATCTGGTGGCACTGCACCTAACTTTTTGTCTCTTCTGAACTTCCTCCTGGCCACTTCATTTCTTTTTAATTTTGCTCATTCTAGGGAGCTATACAGCTTTCCCCTTTCAGTTTTCTTATCTTTGATTTGATCCCAGACAGACAATATGATAGTCCTTGATTGAGGACACCATTTCTCAATGTCTGGCCTAGTTTCCACCTCTTCTCTGTACCTCTTCTTATTGAGTCTGACCTCTTCCTCCTCTTTAGCAATAGACTTGCCTTTAGCTCTTTCTATCTGATCAGCAGTGCTGCTGAATATAAGAATTTCAGCAGTAGATGGTTCAGCCCACTGAGCACCAACTTGATCACCGTACTAATCATCATATTGATCTGCCCTCTGATCACCATAATGTTCATTATGCAGTCCTTTTAGAATAGGAGCAGGAACAATGTTGTCATATGAATATTGATCAAGCCCCAATGAACCCCTGATTACATTGGTAATCCAAAAAACATTCTCAGTGTTGGCCTTCATCATTTCCTTCTCCCCCCCCCCCCCTTTATGACTTCTTCACCAAAAGTTTCAGTTTGGGAGTTCTTGGCTATAGAGAGTCTTTCATCCAGAAAATTAACTCCCTTAGTAACATGATTTTTTCCCTCCAACAGGTGATCATCAAGGTATTGAGTGCAAGCATACATTCTCCCCTCCAGAGTTGTCTTGTGATTTTCCATTAGAATTTTATGCACTTCATGAACCATTTTCATGTTACTAGTTGTGATGTTTTGATTTTCCATGATATTAAGATGTTCCTTCCAGATTTTCTCGAGTTTGCTTTCAGTGTAAGTTACAGCTAGGGCAGCTCTCATGAAGAATGACATTGTGTTGGCCTTCAACAGAATAACTTCAAATCTAATGGATTTTATCTCGGTGGATATATCCTTTCTCAACTCCTTGATGGAATCATCAACAAAGTGTTCAAGTTGTCTTCTTTGTTCATCTAGCAGACCTTTAAGTTGAGCTAAGAAGGTGGAGGACATTTGATCACCCTGATGAGATGTCCCTTGGTCATATACCTTCTCATGCTCTTGAATTGCTTCTTCAGAACTTGCTCCTATGTATTCAGAAGAGTGATCAACAACATAACTCTTTGGCTCATTAACAATAAGTTCACCCTCCTCAAAAATTTCAATAACATTCTCATTTTCATGAGCAGGTAGCCCTATTGGAATCTCCCCCTCAATCTATGATTTACCCCATAGGAATTTGCTGATTTATATCAACTATAATTGGAGCATCTTCAATCATTTTATCAGGGACATGCTCCCCCTCATCTTGAGGATAGAAAAGAATCACTTCAGGACCTTCTAGAGTTTGAGCATTCCTATTCTGCAGATTTTCAATGAAGGAATCTAGTTGTTCTTGAATAGATTGAACTGTCTCTCCCACAGCAGGTGCAACCATTTGTGAAGTCTCCCCCATAATGTTTGCATAGATCCTGTCCACAATACCTTTAGTCACCATTTCAGCTACCTCTGTTGGGATGTTCTCTGATTGGAAACTACAAACTTGGAGAGTATTTATTGCAGGTTCAGAAGATATTGAAACCTGAGCACTCATATCTCTTCTTGTTTCCATAGAAGAATCAGGGAGTTGAGGATCATGTAGCTCTTCCTTTCTGCTCTCATATGATATGCTTCCAGTGCTCTCATTAGTGACCATGACTGCTTTATTTTTCTTATCAGGAGATTGTTGATGTAGGAGCATGACTCTGTCCCACCTGTCAAACATCTTAGAGTCCATCCTCCTCATGTGATGGATCTTTATTCCTAGCCTGGTGTTGAGGATCTCTGGAACAGTGTTGTGTAAGTACAAAGACAGTATTCTTCCTAGGTTTGGCTCTGGGATACACTATACTATTCTATCAAATAACACCTTCCCCTAGTCAGTCCTCTTGGATAGGATTATCCTTGTCATCAGCTCAAACATCTGCGAAAAACTTTTCTTTGATATTTAGTCATGGGACCCTGTCTTGTAGATCAGAGCTTTCCCAACGACATTTGCGAAAAACTTTCCTTTGAGATTCATTTCTTTTCTCAAGACTGGTCCAGTGGTGTGCTTAAAAAGCCCATACCACTTCAGGGTAGATTTTACATCATTTTGATATAGTTCCTCTTCTTCATCAGACGGCTGAACTTAGGGAGATGCATGGCTTTGCTCAATCTCTTGGGATTGATCTTGATCTTATGCCCACAGATGGTTGATTTGATTTTATTTTAGGATGAGATGACAGTGGAATTCGAGTAAACATCAAGCACATCTCTCTTCCATAGTAAGTTTGGCTTTGACATAACGTATTCTAGGTCAGCGACTGCAGTAGATGGAGGATGAGTTGTACCTCCTCTAATGCATCCTTGAAACCATTTCTCACTAACAATGAACCCTCGAACAAGAAATCCATTCCTTTCAGTGCCATGAATCCTTTGAAATTCTGTAGATTTCTCAATCTTTCATCGCAGGGAGGCAGAAGGATGAAAGGGCTAGGAATAATGTATTTTATTCTAAGCACACACACTTCTATTTATACATACCTCTTATTTGAGAATGTGGAGAGGCGCGTACCTGTTGTGATAATCATGGGGAAATCAATGGCTGAGATTAATGCTGTGAGATAGTCGCAATCAAAAGTCTATGGGAGAAATCGTCGAGTGGTCTCGACGCGCTCGACTCTCTCGACCCTTGAAATTTTCTCATCGCTCTCAACGTCTAAACTCTTGGACTCAGCTCACTCAAGGCTTGATGTTGTCTCAGCGCACTCGACGCTTGGACAAGTCTATGTCTACCTTAATATCTTGCAAGAGAAAATTTTGCCTGCAACACATATGCATGAAAATACTGAAGCTATATTAAGTTTAACATGCACAACTCAATTTTGAAGGTGTTGAACTTGGCTTCAACTAGTGGCTTAGTGAAAATGTCAGCCACCTGTTTGATTGTGGGGATAAACTCAAGACAAATGTCTTCTTTCTCTATATGCTCCCGAATAAAGTGATATCTAATCTTAATATGCTTAGTCCTGCTATGATACACATGAATTCTAGCAATAGAGATTGCACTAGAATAATCACAAAACATTGGAGTTCAACTTAGCTGGAGATTATAGTCTTGGAGCAAATGCTGAATCCATAGTAGTTGTGCACAACAACTACTAACTGAGATGTACTCTGATTCAGTTGTTGAGATGGTAACACTTGTTTGCTTCTTGCTGCTCCAAGATACCAATCTTCTTCCTAGAAATTGAAAGGTGCCTGAGGTGCTTTTCTTGTCTTCTCTACAACCTGCAAAATCTATATATGAATCCCTAATTAGTTCAAAATCATTATTCCTAGGGTTCCATAGACAAAGATCAGGTGTGCCCTTGAGATATCTCAAAATTCTTTTTGCTGAATAATAAAGAGATTCCTTAGGGCTAGCTTGGTATCTAGCACAAGCACATATAACATACATAATGTCTGACCTAATTACAGTAAGGTAAAGGAGGGAGATAATTATTCCTCTATACGAGGTTTCATCAATAGGTTTCCTTGTTTCATCCTTGTCTATTGATACATTTGACCCCATAGGAGTTTTTATCATAGAGACACTCTACATTCCAAAAATTGTAATTAACTCCTCGGTGTACTTAGACTGAGAGATGGATAGACCATCCTCTAACTGTCTAACTTGGAGGCCCAAGAAATACTTGAGTTCACTCATACTGCTCATCTCAAACAACCCATGCATAATTTTAGCAAACTTCTTGCAAAGGCCAGCATCAGTATACCTAAAAATTATGTCATCTACATAAATTTGGACTAGAATGATCTTACCCTTGACTTCCCTAAGGAATAATGTCTATTCTATCTTTCCCCTTGAGAATTTATTCTCAATGAGAAAGTTAGACATGGTTTCATACCATCCCTGGGGGCTTGCTTTAACCCATACAAAGCTTTTCTGAGCTTAAATACATAATCAGGAAAGTTAGAGTTAAAAAAACGTGAGGGTTGATCAACATAGACATCCTCTTTTAGGTCACCATTTAAGAAAGCTGACTTTACATCCATTTGGTTGATCTTGAATCTTTTATGTGCAGCATATGTAAGGAACAGTCTTATAGCTTCCAATATATTTATTGGTGTAAAGGTTTGATCAAAATCAATACTTTCCTCTTGTATGTATCCCTTGGCAACCAGTCTAGCTTTATTCTTGATTATAATACCTTCTCATCAAGTTTATTACTATAGATCCACTTGATTTTAATGATGTTATGTCCTTGTGGTTTGGGAATCAGCTTCCAGACTTTGCATCTCTTGAACTAGTTCAGTTCTTCTTGTATAGCCACAATCCAAAATGGGTCTATATTGGCATCTTCAAACTTTGAAGGTTCAACCTAAGAAAAGAAACTAGAGTACATAGCAATGTTTAGTCTTCTGCTCCATGTTATAACCCCTTAGCTAGCATCACCTATGATCTAATCTCTTGGATGATCCCTCAAATGCCTGGTAGCTATTGGCATTCTAATCTCAGCATCTTGAACTTCAATGGTTGGATCCTGCTGGTCTTCGCCCATGTTCTGTGTACTTTGTATTTCTTCAGGAATGCACACACCATCATCTTCCTCTTGGGCAGTAGTAGGAGTATCCTTGATGGTCAGTTTATCCATATCCAACTCAACACCTGCAGATCTAGAGGAGCTAGGTAGCTCACTGTTAATCATAGATGATTGATCAAACACAACATTTGCAAACTCTTCTACAACTTGAATTTTCAAGTTGTAGACTTTATAGGCTTTGTTATGATTGTTGTACCCAATAAAGATTCCTTCATAGGAGTTGACAGAAAACTTACTCAAGTAATACTTCCCATTATTGAGCACAAAGAACTTGCTTCCAAAGATCCTGAGATAGGCTAGATTTTGTTTTCTACCTTTCATAATCTCATAGGGAGTCTTCTTGTGATACTTGTTGATAAAAGCTCAATTCAGTACATGATAAGCAGTGTTCACTGCCTCAGCCCAAAAGTATTATGGGAGTGAAAGTCTTTAGTTTTAAGGATAGCTAACACCTAGAGGGGGTGAATAGGTTTCATAGTCTTTTATGACTATCTTTTATTTTGGTGGGTTGTAATTTAGTTATGTTCTGCTTTCAAGATAATCACACAAAGCACACACAAGATTTATAGTGGTTCCCCAGATTATGGATACGTCCACTATCCCTCCCACCTTTCTAACTGCTTTTTAGAAAAGACACTTCTCCAAATCTCGGCTCCTAAGAGCTTACAACACAGATCCCGCAGGATATCTCAGTATCCTCCAAGAACTAAATCTCGGGCACAAAACCCTACAACTTAGTGATCCAAAGATCACCTACCTAAGGCCAAAGGCCCTATAACTCAGGCTAGGCAGATAGTCCTACCACTCAGAGAGGATGACTCTCCTACAACTCAGGCACAAGGGCCCTACAGCTTAGAGAGAATGACTCTCCTACCTCAGATCTAAACTAGATCCTACTTCAATCCAAAGGCCCTACCTCAGACACACATGCCCTATAACTCAAATCCACACAAGGATCTTACCTCAGGCAAAAGCCCTACCTCAGGCACACAGGCCCTACAACTCAGATCCACACAAGGATCCTACCTCAAGACAAAACCTACCTCAGGAACACAGGCCCTATCTCAGATCCATAACTAGATCCTAACTCATCCTTTATAAAATAGGCCTACAACTCAGGAACAATGGCCCTATAGATTAGATCTAAGAATGGATCCTACAGAGAGGATTGTTGGTGTTAATTTGACTCTAGAGATAAGTTCTCTGAGCCTTCTGCTTCCCGAGCTGAGATAAACTTAGCCCTTACTTCTTCATAGCACCAAGGAACTAATCTTCAAGAAACTTCTGCTTATGCTGGAAGTAACTCAGAAACACAAGTTTCTGACCTTACTGATGAAGACAAATGAGTTGATAGTTCTTTGTATTGTTCAACTAGCTAACCTTGTCTGCAGAAATCAGACTTGATCTGCTTTAAACTCAGAAAGAGAAGCTTTCTGAACTTGGTGGTGAACACAAAAATGATTCTTCAGTTCTCTATTTCTTTAACCAGCTAACTCTATTTGTTTCTTCTTAGAACTCAGAAAGGAGGCTTTCTAATCATGCTGTTGCAGGTGAGAATTGCAATAGCTAACTTGTATTAGCTTCTAGATGCTGCAGCTAGGGTTAGCCTTGGCTGCTTCTTCTTTATCAGAGAAATATCTCTGAACTTGTTGTTGATGGTGTTGATCACAACCGCTAGCTTGATGAACTTTCGGATAAGTTGTTTTGAACTTATTTCTTCAATGCTCCGCAACAATGGCAAGGAAGAAGACGAAGTTCTTTCTTTTCGCAATAATCCAAAAGTTAATTTACTCGAACTGATCTAAATTCTTTTATTAGCTTCTGTCGTACAACGTCTCCTTGAGCAGTGGGGACCACCTATAGTTGTTGGCTGCAACTTGCTTTAACAGTAAAAGACGTACAGTAGGTCTGCGGCACCATTTATCGCATACTGTAGCTTTCCCGCAACTAATTTGAATTTTGTTGACTTTTGCTGACTCATTAAAAGTGAATGTGTTGGAACACCCTATTACTAATTTGGGTAAGGATCACTATGCTTGTCTTAGGAATCCCAGTTGACCTAGTTGTATAGTTGAAAAGATCAACATTAGAATGAGTCTAGGGCTTAGAACTTAGGTTTGGAGCTGCCCCCAGGACCATTCCAAGATCAAGGTTGAAGAGCTTAGTCTAAGGCAATTTACGTCGAGCTCAGGTCGACGAATCGTCGAACTCCGTTCGACGCTCTCTGAGCTCATCTTCAATAAAACGTCAAACTCCGGTCGACGATCTTCGAGCTCAGATCGACTATCTGCTTTTGGCTAGCTTCTGCTGAGTCGTCGAACTCCCCTCGACTATCTTCTAGCTCAGTTCGACGATCCCTCCCTAAAGTTATTTCTCAGGTCTCTGAGCTCGGTTCGACGATCTTCGAGCTCAGATCGACGTTTTCTGTCTGCTTGTCCCTGTTCATCTCTGAGCTTAGTTCGACGCTCGTAGAGCTCAGATCGACGTTTTCTTTAGAGAGATCGACGCTTTCAGGAATTCAAATGCTGCTGTTCTTTGGAATGTTTTTGAATATTATCAGCATTTATGTCAGAAGATCTCCCAGCCGTTTGTCTTTATTCTGGAGCAAGTTTCAAGGAATTATTCAGAGAATGTTTGCTGGACTTTCCTCTAGAAGACAAGACTACTTTTGGAAGACATTTATGACTCCCAACGGCTAATTTTGGACAAGGAAACGTCAGAAAACTTTCATTCCTTTCTTCTGTGTTATTAAGATATACAGAATACACAAGAAGAAGATACACAGAGATTGACAAGAAAGAAAGTGAACACACAGAATAGAGAATACTGATAGCAGAAGAACAACAGAAGAACTGTGACTCCAAAAATCTTCTTGCTGACTGAAAAGTGTTCACAATCTCATCTCAGAACTCCAGACACCTTATTTTCAGCCTTCTTGCTGAAACCATCTTGTGCTGGAGATCAAAGTTCTGAAGACCTATCACCCTAGAGCAAAGCTTCTTTTCCTGAACCTTTCTACATCTCAGGGGGAGCTTTGACATCATCAATCCACTTGTGCTTCTCTCATTTGATTGAGAACAGAGAAGACACCCTTCACTCTTATTTTTCTTTTCCTGCTGTAAAAGGGTTCTTGAACTCCCTTCAAAAGTTCTGTCTGGTTCTGAGAGCCTTGTCAAAACTCAGTGGTGGCAAGACACCTTATCAAAAAATCTAGTTTTGGTTTTTGGGCACCTTATCAAAAGCTCATTGGTGTCAGGACACCTGATCAACTCATCCTGAGTGGATTCCTACCAAGGGTGGTAGAAGAGTGGATGTACCCTGGTTTTTGGGGAACCACTATAATTCCTTGTGTCTTCTGGTTTGTTTGTGTGATTAGTTTGCTGTGTGCTGTGCTTTTTACTTCTTAGTTTTTAACTTCTTACTAGCACTCTACACTATATCATAAATTGAATTTTATATGTACTGTTTATTTCAACTGTGAAAAATTATTTTAAAATACTCTATTCACCCCCCCCCCCCTCTAGAGTTGAGATAGATCTTAGCCTCACTTTCAATTGGTATCAGAGCGAGGTTTGTTGCTCATACAGGCTAACACCTGAACCAAAAGATCCTTGATAAGATCAATCTCTTAAGGGGATTATTTTCTATACTTCTACCTTTTTATTTAAAGACATGGCACAGAACAAAGATTATGCAAGCACCAGACCACAAGTGTGCAACCTTTCTAAGTTTGCACTCTGGAAGGCAAGGATTAGATTATACATGAATTCTATTGATGAAGACATTTTCAATTCTGTCTTGACAGTTTGTCCAACTCCACCAGCAAGCTCAAGTACAAATGCTGTTCCACCTCCTTCTGGAACAGATGCAGATATAAAGAAGTGGAAGACTGCAGATGCTAAGGCTATGAACATCTTAGCCCAAACAATGTCTGATGAAATCTTTCAGAAGGTAGCTGAATGTCACTCAGCCAAAGAAATCTAGGACAAACTCTCTGAAATTGTCTCAGGATCTGCTGATGAAAGGAAAGATAGAAGATCTCATCTGATAAGCCAATATGAGAACTTCAAAAAGGGAGAAGCTGAATCAGTGGCTGACATGTACAATAGACTAAGTCTAATTGTCAATGAGCTAAAAACCCTAGACAAAGAAATCTCACTGACTGAGCTGAATGACAAAATCCTGATGTGCTTCCCCAGCACTTGGGATTCAAGAATCTGGCCAATCAAGGATGCCAGAAGTTTAAATGAGATTACCACTGAAGCTCTCCTGGGCAAGCTCAAATCCTATGAGCTGCTCATTAAAAATAGAGAAGAAGAACAAAAGGCTATCTCTCCAGCTACAAGGAAAGAAAAGACCATAGCCTTCAAAGCTGTAGAAGAGGAGCCTGAAGATAAAGCTACAGGAAATGATGAGCTCATAAGTCTACTGGCCAAAATATTCTACAAGATGGCCAGAAAAGACTTCAGAAAGAGACCATACAAGGGTCATGATAAACCAAGGTATGATAAATCAAACAACAATAAAGAAATTATATGCTTTGGTTGTAGGAAACCAGGCCACATTGTGCCTGACTGTCTAGAAAACAAGAATAAGGACAAGAAGGAAAGAAGAGAAAGAAGAAAAGAAAAGGATTACAAGAAGAATATCTCAGACAAAGCCTCCTCCAGCAAGAACAAACATACAAGGAAGGGCTTTGTTGCTGAGACATGGAGTGAGACTGAAGAGGAATCTGAAGCCTCGTCCAGCTCCAGTGATGATGAGGATGATGCAGATAAAAAAGAATTTTGCATGATGGCTATCAATGCATCACAGCAAAACTCTGATGAAGAATCAGATTCAGATTCAGAAAGTTAACCAAATGAGGATCAGGTAATCAACTCTTTTGATTTTAATTCTGAGGACTTCAAAGATGAATTTAAGACACTGTGTCTAGATCTATTAAAATCTGAGAAGGAGATAATCTCTCTCAGGAATCAATTATCTGAGCATAGTGTCCTAAACTCAAAGAACCTCAAACTCTCTGAGGAGTTAGAATGCTGTAGGGAGGAGATAGCTTCACTGAAAAGTGAACTATCAAAGGCCAAAAAGTTTGAAGAATCCCTAAATGGGAGAAGTATCAGACTGATGGACATCACAAGCACAGTGAACTCTAGATTTAATAGCACACTGGGCTTGGGTGCCTCATCCAGCCAACCTATAATTTTGACAACTCCAATCAAGTTTGTCTCTGACAAAGGAAAGGGAGTAATAGAGGTACCCAGGAAGAATGCAGATCTGTCAGAGAAGAACTCAGTTCAACAGATGGCGTCGAGCAGAGCTCGACGATCGTCGAACAGAGCTCGACGATCTAACTACAGATCTTCGACCTCAGCTCGACGATATCCAAACTCTGAACCTCAGCATAATCGATCTTCGAACGGAGATCGACGATCTGACCCAAGATCGTCGACCTCAGTTCGACGATCGTCGAACAGAGTTCAGGCTTGTGAACACACCTTCAATGGCACATTCAGATTCAATCCTAGAAGCTCCACATCCCAAGGCTTTAATCCCTATACTGAATGGATAGTACCTCCTAGGAGATACCATCCTGAAGGTTATAAGGATCAACCTGGGATGTCCTTTATTTCAGAATTCAAGGGATATCAACCTAGGCCCAAGGTTAACTGGGTCAAAAACAAATAAGCTGTTTTTGTGTAGGTGAAGACCTATCCAGCATCAAACCATCAATGGTATCTGGATAGTGGGTGCTCAAAGCATATGACAGGGGACAAGGACAACTTCACTTCCTTCAAAGCCAAGCTTGGACCCAAAGTAATTTTTGGATACTCAAGCTTTGAAACTACAAAAGGATATGGTGCAGTCAAAATTGGCCCAGTCACATTCAAGAAGGTGGCATATGTTGAAGGACTCAAGCACAACTTGATAAGTATCAGTCAACTGTGTGATGAAGGATATCAAGTGACCTTCAACAAAGCCATATGCAAAGTCAAGTCAGTGGACAACACAACTGTGTTGACAGGTAACAGAAGAGGTAACATTTACTTAGTGGATTTTCATTCACCAGTGGTAGATATTTGCCTGTTTAATTCCATTTCAAAATCTAATGTTTTATGGCATAAGAGACTAGGGCATATTAACCTTAGAACCATTGCTAAGCTATCTAAAGACGACCTTGTTAAAGGACTACCTTCTGGTCCCTACAAGAAGGAAGGACTTTGCAAGGCTTGTCAATTAGGCAAGCAAACTAAAAGTAGTTTTAAATCAATTAATAAGAGTGATTCACCTAGGATTTTGTACCTGTTGCACATGGATCTTTTTGGACCCATATCTGTGCAAAGCCTAGGAGGGAAGTCCTATACTTTAGTGGTTGTAGATGACTTCTCAAGATTCACTTGGGTATTCATTCTGAGGAAGAAGTCTGATAACTTCAAGTGTTTGACAGATTTTCTCAAATGCATTCAGATTGAGTTCAACACTCACATTACCCTGATCAGAAGTGATCATGGGACAGAGTTTGATTCTCTTCTCATGCAAGAGTTCTGTCAGAGTGAAGGGATCAGGCACACTTTCTCAGCTCCTAGAACTCCTCAACAAAATGGGGTAGCTGAAAGGAAAAATAGAACACTCATTGAATCTGCAACTACATTATTGGCAGATGCTCACCTACCTCTGTCCTTTTGGGCTGAGGTAGTGAACACCTCCAACTATGTGTTGAACAGAAGCCTGATACACAAGCTGAAGGGCAAGACTCCCTATGAATTGCTCAAAGGGAAGAAACCTAAAATAGGCTATTTCAAAGTTTTTGGTTGCACTTGTTTTATTCATAATAATGACAAGAAATATCTAGCAAAATTCCAAGCTAAAGCTGATGAAGGAGTGTTTCTGGGATACTCCATGATCAGTAAGGCCTATAGGGTTTATAATAAATCCTCCTGTAAAATTGAAGAATCTGTTCATATTATTTTTGATGAAGCTAACATGTCTTTCAAGGAGAAGAATGCTTCTACCATAGAACCTCTGCAGGTACATTCTCTAGCTGAAGACTTGAACAAACTGCAAGTTGCTGAAAAGAATGAGAGCAGTGATGATGAAGAAGAAGTTCAACATCTTGAAGAAAATCATCCTGAAGAGCCAGTTGCTGTTCCACTAGAGGAGACAACAACACAGGCTGGTGAACAATCAACACTCCCTGTTGACTTAGTAACAACAAGAGATCATCCAATCACCCAGGTAATTGGAGAGATCTCAGCTGGTGTGCAAACTAGAAGTCAGGTCAACCAAAACCTGATGCACACTTGCTTCCTATCTCAAATTGAGCCTCAATCCATTCAAGATGCAGAGCAAGATCCACACTGGATCATTGCAATGCAAGAGGAGTTGCATCAATTTGAAAGGAACAAGGTTTGGGAACTAGTGCCTAAGCCAAAGGATCATCCCATTGTTGGAACAAAGTGGGTATTCAGGAACAAGCTGGATGATCAAGGAGTTATAGTCAGAAACAAGGCAAGGCTAGTTGCTCAAGGGTACTCTCAACAAGAAGGAATAGACTATGATCAGACATTTGCACCAGTTGCAAGGTTGGAAGCCATCAGGATATTCCTAGCCTATGCTGCTCACAAAGGTTTCAAAGTGTATCAAATGGATGTAAAGAGTGCATTTCTCAATGGGGACATCAAAGAGGAAGTCTATGTTAGACAACCTCCAGGTTTTATCTCTCTAACTCACCCTGATTATGTTTCCAAATTGCATAAAGCATTATATGGTCTCAAGCAAGCTCCTAGAGCATGGTATGAGACCCTAGCATGCTTTCTTCTGGAAAATGATTTTGTTAGGGGGAGAGTAGACCAAACTCTTTTTATTAGAACCCATAAGTCACATACCCTACTAGTGCAAATTTATGTAGATGACATTATTTTTGGTTCTACTGATTCAAAATTGTGCAAAAAGTTTTCCAAGCTTATGCACTCTAAATTTGAAATGAGTAGCATGGGTGAGCTGTCCTTCTTCTTAGGACTGCAAGTCAAGCAACATGCTGAAGGCATATTTATTTCTCAAACCAAGTATGCAAAAGAATTAGTTAAGAAATTTGGTATGTCTGATGCATCATGTATGAAAACACCCATGCCCTCAAATGCTGTAATAGATGCTGATGAACATGGGAAACCTGTTGATCAGACAACATATAGAGCAATAATTGGCTCTTTATTGTACCTTACAGCTAGTAGGCCTGATATAATGTTTGCCACATGTATTTGTGCTAGATTCCAAGTTAGCCCTAGAGAGTCACATTTAATCTTAGTTAAGAGAATTCTTAGGTATGTAAAAAGTTGTCCAAATCTAGGTCTCTGGTATCCAAAAGATTCAGCATTTGATTTAACTGGATTCTCAGATGCTGATTATGCTGGATGCAGAATAGACAGGAAAAGCACCAGTGGAACTTGTCAGTTCCTTAGTGATAGACTTGTCTCTTGGTTCTGTAAGAAACAAACATCTGTGTCAACTTCAACTGCTGAAGCTGAGTATATGGCTGCAGGCAGTTGTTGTTCACAAATATTGTGGATACAGAATCAGCTTCTAGACTATGGCTACAACTTAGAAAAGTCAAAAATTTTCTGTGACAATACTAGTGCTATCTCTATAGCACAAAATCCAGTCCTCCATAGTAGGACAAAACACATAGAAATTATGCATCACTTTCTAAGAGATAATGTAGAGAAAAATAAAATTGAACTTAAATATATTCCTACTGATTTGCAAAGGGGAGATATTTTCACCAAGCCTTTAGATGAAAAGAAACACACTTTCTTCCTAAATCAGTTAGGCATGTTAGATGGAGGAAGCCTTAATTAAATTACAAGATTTTGAAAAGCTAAAACAGACCAAGACTAGGCCAAAAATTTCCTCTCTTTTTGTGTCTGTAGAATAAGTTCTGTCTCTGAACTGAGCTCGACGTTTTCCCAGAAAACGTCGAACGAAGATCGACGGTTCTTGAGGCGTCGATCTGAGTTCAGCGCCGCCGTTGGATCTAGGCTTTCCCTCTGTCTGATCCTTGGTCATCGAGCGGAGCTCGACGCTCTCAATAACGTCGAACGGAGTTCGACGCTATTGGCGTCTTTTCATTTCCCTCTGTAGCCCAAATCGTCGAGCTGAGTTCGACGCTTCTTCGAACTGAGCTCCACGATTTTCCTTTTTCGCGTCGAACCCTAATATAAAATCTTTCTTTCAGCCGTCGTTCTCCCTTTACGCTTTCATACTCTGCAACTCTCTTTCTTTTCCCTCCAAATTCTCTATGCTTGGTCGTTTTTGGTTTTCTGTTGCAGGTGAATATGGCTGAATCAAGTGCTGCTATTGCTAAGATGAAGTTCGACACAGGCTTTGACATCGACATAAACTCCTTCGACGGAAGCGACCAGCGCTTCAAGGACATCCTAAACTTATTCAGAGAACAACAGCTGACTCCAATAATGACTACAAGGATGAAGATCGCCTCAGAAGAAATTAAAGAGTGGTGTTTTACCGCAACAGACGAGACTGAGAATTCTGTTGTCGGCACCATTAAGGGGACTCAGGTATTTCTATCCCCGGCTCTTTTAACAGAAGTCTTTCAACTCAGTACTGGAGAAGACTCCATTGATCTGTTTGGAGAGGAGTATGACTCCATGCTGGATAGGATGGGTCACAATGCAGTCAACCCTAATAAGCTACTGAAGAAAAATCTGGCTATAGAATTTCAATTCTTGGCTGATGTAGTTGGGAAGGTGCTGTTGGCCAAGCATTCAGCCCATGACACCATTTCCAGATATCAGTTCTGCCTGATGGGAGCTTTATTAGATAAGAAACACCTGGACTGGGGCTCCATCTTCTTCACCCTGATTAAGAAGAAGATCAACAAGAATGCAGTTAGTTATGGGAGAATCTTAGGGGTCTTTCTGCACAACAGGTGCCCTGACCTATTAACCTCCTCTCGCATGTTCATCAATGCATCCAAGAGGCTTTCCTGTGCCCTCTTCAGTAAATTGGACAGGCAGATCATAAACCCCTCCAGGGCTGATGCAACACTTCATTCAGGCACAAGGACTATTTCAGTCACTCCTCCAGCAGAAGAGATGCCTGCTTCTTCTCCTCCTCCAGCCATATCCACCCAAGTCGTCACCTCCTCACCACCAGTCTCCACCTTAATCATCTCATCCCCAATTACCATTTCCTCATCTATGTCATCCCCTCCTTTATCCACCTCAGAGGAATTCCATCCTCTCTTTTCCTATTCAACCTTCACCCTACCATCCTTCTCACTTACAGATGATTCCTTCATGGATGATTCACCCTCTACTCCTCCTGAGCCACCCTCAACTTCCTCCTTTCAACAAATGCTCCATGACATTCTCTCTCAACCCTCCTTCACACCATCTCTTACTTCCCCTATCTCCACCTCAACCTTCTCTATCTCCATAATTCCATCTTTTGAACCAACCATTCCCTCTCCACCTTTCTCCACATTTTCAGTTTCAGCCACCATCCCTCCATCCACCTTTGCCTCTACCTCTACTCAAGCCCCACTTGAGCATGTGGATCTTCCTAGTTTGGCAGACAGGCTGTATGAGTTGCTAGCTCCCAAGCTGACATCTCTACTAGAGTCTTCCCTGGCTCCACTCCTGAAGCAAGTACAGGAGCTGTCTACCAAGCTTGCCTCCCTTTCCTCCTCCCTGGCTATCCCATCTTCTGTGTGCCTTGATTCACCTCTCTCTGAACCAAGGCAGGGGGAGATGCCTTATGAAGAAGTGGATGTGCCAGCTGCTGATATTATGTCTGCTCCAGCTCCAGCTCTTGGATGTGCTTTTGCACTGAATCTGTAGAGGCTGCTATCCATATTTGATACAGTCCATTTCAGCTGTCTGCCTGTAACTTCTGCTGAAGATTTGTCTAAGGCCATTGTGCCTATATCTACCTGTGATCCCAGCCATATTGATTCCTACATCAAGTCCTGGAAGGCTGTGGATATCTGTGATGCTGCTACTAAGGCCACTGTGCCTCCTTCTGTTCAAATTGCTGCTGCTGCTACTGCTGACATAGAAATGATTCTAGCAACTGATGCTGATGAAATTGCTGCTCCTGCTCTAGTGTCTGCTCCTGTTTCTACCTGCTCTGCTACTGCTCTCTCTCCTCCTGCTCCTGCTGTTTCTGCAAACCTTAAAGCTCAAGAAGAGCTTATCAGAAGAATTGATGATCTGTATGATCAACCTCAAAGTTCTGAGAGTGACCAATACAGGACTGATTCTGATGATTCTGCTAGCACTATTGCCAAAAAGAGAAAAGCCAGAAGTAAAGCAATGATGTCAGTTCCTCCTGCCAAAGCCAAAGACTCCAATGATATTCCATACTACATCCTGCATGACTGCCCCATCTCTGATCCTTGGATGCAATATTCTAAAAATCAACTGAAAGCTATGAAGAAAAAGAGGAAGCTTGACAAATATGAAAAAGGATCTTCTCAGTATCAGCCTCCTCCTCCTCCTCCTCCAGATTCTGGCTCAGGTTCAGCCCCTCAAGCTCCAGTCTCCAGACACAGTTCTTCCCAGTATTATCAAAGATCATATCAAAGGGGACAGCATCAAAGAGGATATCAACCCAGAAGGGGTAATTACAGAGGAAATCAAAGAGGACAAAGATCCTATCAAAGGGAAGGACAAGGTCACCCTGACCCTTCTTCAGGTCCTTTTCCTTACAAGCTGAAAGACACAATTGTCTCCAGGACTCCTTCTACTGTTTCTGAAATCATCAACAGATATGAACCTCCTATTCCTTTTGAAGATCCTGAGAACAACTCTGTATCCTGGACAGCCAGAATGAAAGAATTGGCTGCCCTTGATCAAATAAAAAAGGCCAGAGAACAAGGCAAGGATACTTCAAACATAATTACCTTATCAGAGCAGAGAAAGAAAGAACTGGAAAGATATGCATCAAGGAAATTTTTCAATCCAGAAGACTATATGAAGCTGCACCCTGAGGCTGTTGTTCCAAGGCCCAAATCTCAAACTTCTCTAGGTGCAGAGGATGACAGAAGGTCAAAGAGAGAAAGTCAGAATCCAAATAGAGAAATTTTATTTAAAAAGGGATCTGAAAGGAAGTGAACTGTGTAAGCTAAACATTTCATCCACCTTTGGATATCTGCTGCTATTTATCTGTGATCTGCTTTGTTCTGTAATTTTGTATTAGCTTATGTATTGTTGTATGCTTTTCATTTCCTATGATTGTCTGTAAATAGTAATCCTAACCCAAATAGGAGGAGATTATTGGAACACCCTATTACTAATTTGGGTAAGGATCACTATGCTTGTCTTAGGAATCCCAGTTGACCTAGTTGTATAGTTGAAAAGGTCAACATTAGAATGAGTCTAGGGCTTAGAACTTAGGTTTGGAGCTGCCCCCAGGACCATTCCAAGATCAAGGTTGAAGAGCTTAGTCTAAGGCAATTTACGTCGAGCTCAGGTCGACGAATCGTCGAACTCCGTTCGACGCTCTCTCAGCTCATCTTCAATAAAACGTCGAACTCCGGTCGACGATCTTCGAGCTCAGATCGACTATCTGCTTTTGGCTAGCTTTTGCTGAGTCGTCGAACTCCCCTCGACTATCTTCTAGCTCAGTTCGACGATCCCTCCCTAAAGTTATTTCTCAGGTCTCTGAGCTCGGTTCGACGATCTTCGAGCTCAGATCGACGTTTTCTGTCTGCTTGTCCCTGTTCATCTCTGAGCTTAGTTCGACGCTCGTAGAGCTCAGATCGACGTTTTCTTTAGAGAGATCGACGCTTTCAGGAATTCAAATGCTGTTGTTCTTTGGAATGTTTTTGAATATTATCAGCATTTATGTCAGAAGATCTCCCAGCCGTTTGTCTTTATTCTGGAGCAAGTTTCAAGGAATTATTCAGAGAATGTTTGCTGGACTTTCCTCTAGAAGACAAGACTACTTTTGGAAGACATTTATGACTCCCAACGGCTAATTTTGGACAAGGAAACGTCAGAAAACTTTCATTCCTTTCTTCTGTGTTATTAAGATATACAGAATACACAAGAAGAAGATACACAGAGATTGACAAGAAAGAAAGTGAACACACAGAATAGAGAATACTGATAGCAGAAGAACAACAGAAGAACTGTGACTCCAAAAATCTTCTTGCTGACTGAAAAGTGTTCACAATCTCATCTCAGAACTCCAGACACCTTATTTTCAGCCTTCTTGCTGAAACCATCCTGTGCTGAAGATCAAAGTTCTGAAGACCTATCACCCTAGAGCAAAGCTTCTTTTCCTGAACCTTTCTACATCTCAGGGGGAGCTTTGACATCATCAATCCACTTGTGCTTCTCTCATTTGATTGAGAATAGAGAAGACACCCTTCACTCTTATTTTTCTTTTCCTGCTGTAAAAGGGTTCTTGAACTCCCTTCAAAAGTTCTATCTGGTTCTGAGAGCCTTGTCAAAACTCAGTGGTGGCAAGACACCTTATCAAAAAATCTAGTTTTGGTTTTTGGGCACCTTATCAAAAGCTCATTGGTGTCAGGACACCTGATCAACTCATCCTGAGTGGATTCCTACCAAGGGTGGTAGAAGAGTGGATGTACCCAGGTTTTTGGGGAACCACTATAATTCCTTGTGTCTTCTGGTTTGTTTGTGTGATTAGTTTGTTGTGTGCTGTGCTTTTTACTTCTTAGTTTTTAACTTCTTACTAGCACTCTACACTATATCATAAATTGAATTTTATATGTGCTGTTTATTTCAACTGTGAAAAATTATTTTAAAATACTCTATTCACCCCCCCCCCTCTAGAGTTGAGATAGATCTTAGCCTCACTTTCAGAATGGATAGATCACATTAACTCTAGAGGGGGGAGAATAGAGTATTAAAAACTTTTGATTAATTTTTATAGAGGATTAATAAAATAAGTGATATCTATATGTAATAGGCAGAAATAAAACAAGAAAATCACAGCACAGAAAAACAACAAGTAGAGCAACCAGACGACCCAAAGATTTTATAGTGGTTCCCCTAAAACTTGAATACATCCACTCTTCTACCACCCTAGTAGGAATCCACTATAGGTTTTTGATTAGGTGCCCTGTCACCACAGGTTTTTGCTCAGGTTCCCTGTCACCACAAGATCTATTTTCAAGAGAGATATAGCAAACCTTTGAGCTTTTGACCAGGTGCTCAAAAACCAAACTAAGTCTTTTGATTAGGAGACTTAACAACCAAGGACTAACTTTTGAAGGGAGTTAAAACCATGTACACAAGAAAGTAAAAAGAAAATGATATTGTCTTCTCTTTCTCAAAGTTCTGAGAAGACTAGTAAATTTTCTATTGTTGTCAAAGATCCCCCTGAGATGTAGAATTGTTCAGGAGAAAAAGAGCTTTGCTCAGGGTATAGGCCTTCAAAATGCTTGAAGATCTTCAGGGAACTTTCAGACAGAAGTTGATGATTTTGTCTCTTGAAATTCCTGAAGCAAAAGTGTATGCCTGACTGCTTAGTTATCTCTGTGTTATTATTCTCTATATTACTTCTTCTCTGTATATTTGACTAGAAGAAGAACTCTTTATATATTACTTGCAGTTTTTAGCAATTAAAATTTGAATTCCTTTTCCTTAATTGACTGCAGAAAATATGGGAGTTGAACGGCTAGAAAATATCTTAAATGAATTTCCCTAACTATCCCAATAAAATAAGCCAAGTAATAACTCTGTGAAAAACATAATTAATGCTGCCATGGAACAGTTATATTCTTGAGAATATGAACATTAATTATCAGAGTATTACTGTCTTAATATAATTGAATTTGAAATGATAGTCGATCTGAGAAACTGTAAAGGAAAAATGTCGAATAGAACCTGGAAGGAAATAGTCGAACTTAGGAATAATTTCGTCAACCTGAACTCCAAGTTCGTTGAGCTGAGAATTCTCCTTCATCGAGCTGAGCTCAGCGATCATCGATCTGAAACTGAACTGCCAATCTGAGCTCCAAGTTTGTCGACCAGAGAAAGACTTTCGTCGAGCTAAACTTCTGATATGAGATCATAGATCATCGATATCAGCTGGACTTTCGTCGAGCTCAACTCAGAGAAGGAACCCTGAGTTCGTCGATATAAGATCGACGATCGTCGAGCTGAGTTCAACTATCATCGAACTGAATTTCTGAAATCTGTTTAACTGCATTTCCTTGAAGTCTTCTGTCTCTAAAGTCTGGAGTCTCTTAAGTCTTCTTAAGGCAGTTTAACCTAATGTGACTAACCTTAACCCTAAAAATAACAAATGACCCTAGACTATACATGTTGGGTCAACAAACCTAATAATGAACCAAGCCCAAATCAACCCTAAACACAGGTGGGGTTCCAACACTCATGTGGACGTAAGCATCTATGGACTTAGCCAAATTAATAGTTTCAACCTAGATGTTAAGTGCGTTGAGTGAACTGCTTTCACTTAATGCAAAAACACTTAGCCAAAAAAATTGCACTGCCAGGCGTTGAGTGCGTTGAGTGATCCTTCATCACTCATCGCATTTGGACCTTGTCAAATCTTTCTGCTTCTTAAGCATTGAGTGCGTTGAGTGATCCTTCATCACTCAACGCATTTGGACAGCCAAATATTTCTGCTTCTCAAGCGTTGAGTGCGTTCAGTGAGTCTTCATCACTCAATGCCTTCTTTGACTTTTATAGTCTAACTGCTTAGGCATTGAGTGAACCTTCATCACTCGACGCATTTGGACTTAGCAAATCTTTCTGACTCTGTTAGGCGTTGAGTGCGTTGAGTGAGCTGTCCTCACTCAACCCATCTAGACTTAGATAGATTTTCTTATCTATCTTCTTAAGCTTTGACTGACCACTACTCTGTCGACGCTTTCCCCTTTGGGCGTTGAGTGAGTTTACCTCACTCAATGCTTCTAGACTTGGCCAAAATTCTTGATAGATTCTTCAATATTTTTGACTACATGAGCTTGACTTAATGCTTCTTTCATTAGGCATTGAGTGAGCTGTCCTCACACAACGATTATGGACTTAGTCAATTTTTCTGCTTGCCAATGTTGAGTCATTGACAGACTCAGCTTTACTTGACGCCTCTTGTTATATGGTGTTGAGTGAACTGCCTTCACTCAACACCTGTGGACTTAGCCGCAGAACTGCTTTGCAAACTGTTGGGCTTTGAATGTCCACACCTTACTCAGTGCTTTTTGGCATCTGGTGTTGAGTGAACTAGCTTCACTCAACGCCTTTGGATTTAGATAGATTTCTGTATCTCCACCTTTCTATCTTGTGACCACCTGTCATAATCACTTAGGAAACCTGTCAAAACATATTCCAAGGAACATCTTGTACAAATAGAGCTTGTGACAACTATTAGATTACACACATGTGTATACCATTGTCAAGTAGGCCTTCTTCAAATCTAGAACACTGAGATCAATGGACCCAATAGGGAGAGAAGTGTCACTGAGTAGAGTCCTGCCAGCTTTTATGAGAGTTTGTTTTTCCTCCCAGCAATCTCATTTTAGTGGGGTGTTCTTGGAGAAGAAAACTCCTGATAAATCCCTTGTTCTTAACAGAACTTTGTCATGCCTTCAGACTAAAATTCCGTACCATAGTCACTTTTGATTTTGACCACAGAACTGTTCTTTTCATTCTTAATTTCCCTAATAAAGGTCACAAAGACATTAAGGATTTCATACTTTTTCTTTAAAAAGAAAAACCAAACAAATCTGGAATTATCATCAACTATCACATGTGTATAGACTTTCCTACCTAGACTATGAACTAGCATAGGACCAAACAAGTCCATATGCAAGAGGTACAAACACCTCTCAGAATCCTTGGCCCCAATGCTCTTAAAGGATGCTTTTTTCTGCAGGTCGTTTTAACATGCATAGCAAATGCCCTCTTTGGTGTATCTTAGATTGGGTCCATTTCTGACTAGCCCTTCACTGAAGAGCTTGCAAATTGTCTTGTAGTTCAAGTGAGCAAGCCTCTTGTGACATTGCACACAATATGAGACTTTCTCATTTGTTACCAGAAATACTCGTGAGTCTGTACTTAAATATAAGAAGTTTAAATAATAAATATTTCCACTCCTAGTGCCTGTCAAGATGACCTCTTGGTCACTTGATCTTTTGATCAGACACTCATCCGTGTAGAAGACAATGACATAGCCAATATCACATAGTTAGCTTATACTACTCAGATTGTGTTACAATCCTTCCACATAAGCTACCTTTATGATGGAGACTATGTCATTGGTGATCATACCAAAGCTCTTGGTGACTCCTCTGTCATAGCCTCCAAAGATCACCTTAGGTCCATTCTTCACATGAGTATAATCCTTAAGGTGGCATCTTGTTCCAATCATGTGCCTGGAAAAATCACTGTCCCATATTAGCATTGTATGGGTACTTGGACTACCCTGCAAACACAAATTAGTTTACCTTGGGAACCGAAAAGGGATTGGGTCCTTGGTTCTTGTTAGCTTTAAAATGCATATGTTTACTTGCAGCAGTTTTTATAGGAAGACTCACCCTTGCCCTTGGCACACTAGTGTTGTGCCAACAATCTATTGAAAAGTGTCCCACCTTGCTACAACACCAACATTCATGAATATTGTATCTCCTTTTCTTAACTGTCTTGGAAGAGTGCAAATTATTAATAGTTGTCTGTTCAAAGGGGAGAGTAGTAGATTTCTTCTTGTTTCTTTCAGCAAGTATCTGACTGAAATTTAGTCTGCCAGTGTATGCACATGGCTTATTCTGAGTGATCATACACATCATTCAGCCCTATAGATTAACAAGAAATACTTTTATGTTTTAGGTTCCCTTATAACTATTCCACTTCTCCCGGGCTTGCAGCACAATCAGCTTTAGCTTCTTTCTTCTTTTCTTTCTACCTCAGGAAGTAGCTGAAGGGCTTTGGAATGTACTTTACAGGTTCCATAGCATCAGGTGGCAATACATCTGCCTTTAAGTCTCTCATGAATCTCCTTCTGCTAGCTTCACTCTTTTCCATCTTATCCCACTCTTGGGAGCTGTAAAGTTTTCCCCTTCAATCTTATTGGACTTAATCTGATCCCAGTCTTACAAAATGATAGTCCTGGACTCAGGGCTCCATTGTTCAAAGTCAGGTCTGGCTTCCATCTGCTCTCTATACCTTTTCTTGCTTAATCTGACAGCTTTCTCCTCTTCAACTGCAGATTTTCCTTTTGATTTCAGAACTTGGTCAGCAGTGAGGCTGAATTTAGGAATGTCAGTAGCTATAGATTGTTCACCCCACTATGCACCAGCTTCAGTATACGGAGCATTGGTCTGTTCTGCATCTTAATTATCCTGGTATTGGCTACCAGAATGAAATTGATAAACTTGTAGGGACATCTGTCCCTAATGTAGTGCCTCTTAAACTTAAATGGGGAACATGGGAATATTATCATAAGAGACTAGATCTATACCAAATGATCCTCTTATAACATTTATTGTCCAGACGGCATTATCTGTGTTTGTTCTTATTGTCTCCGTCTCCCCCTTTTTGACTTCTGCACAAATTATCTCAGTCTGGGAGGAGGTTGCCTTATATATTTCAAGATCTAGATGATTGACTCCTGTTGTAACGTGGTTCTTGACCTCCAGCATGTGATCATCCAAAAGCTTTGTGCAAGCACCCATCTTGGTGGTAAGAGCAGTTGTTTGCTTTTCCAGCACTGCCTTGTCAGCATTATGAATTGTCAGTATGTTTCCAGCAGCTATAGATTGATTTTCTAGGACTGAGTTTTGATTATTTCTAATCTCATTCAACTTGTTTAGAGTATAATCTAATACAGGATCTGCCCTTGTGAAAAACTTGATTATCTCAGCTTTCAACAAATTCACTTCAAATCTGATAGATTTGATCTCAGTTGACAGCTCATTTCTGAGGTTCTTGATAGAATCATCAATAAAGTTTTCCAGAGATCTCCTTTGATCATCTAGTAACCCTTTCAGCTGGGCTAGTAAGACTCCTGACATCATATTAGATGGAGTGGATGTGTCTTCATCAACAACCTATTGTTGAATTGGCCTCAGTTCTTCTCTTTCTCCAGAATCAGCCATTGTGTACTCTGATGATTGTGCATTCTCATGTACCTCAGCAGCATTGTTGTCCTTCTTAAATTCAGAAGTATCTATCGTGTACACAGTCTCTTGAGCTGGGAGTTCAGTGTGAAGCCCCCATCAACTTTTTCCATGTCCACAGTGACATACATATCTGCATCCTTGTTGAATTCTATCTCTTTCTCCCCCGCAGCAAATGCATCTTGCATTACTTGTTCCGAGAGTTAATCCCCCTCACTCTGAGGGTTGTATCCAACTTGATGATCTGGTATTGGAGCAGGTTCATCTTCAGCAGGAGCCGGAAACTTGGAGGCAGCCCCCTCCATCACAACAGATATCCTGGTTACTCTATCCTCAACAGCTTGTTCAGCTATCTCAGCTGAAGGCAAGTCCGTATTAGGTGATGGAGACTCTTCAATTTGAGACCTGCTTAACAGAGTTATTCTAAATGGTTCAGAAGATAGAGAGACCTGGGCACTCATGTCCTTCCTGGTCTCATCAATAAACTCAGTCAGGTTAGATCATGATGCTCTTCCTCTAGTTGGTCAGATGAACTACTATCTGAACTTTCCTCTAGCACTAGAAGCTGCTTATTCTTTTTCTTGGGAACTGACTGATCATGTGGCTGGAGGACTCTGTCCCATCTGTCTAGCATCTTAGAATACATCATTCTCATGTGATGGCTGAATTCTTATCCCTAACCTTTGGTTAAGGATCTCTAGAACAGTCTGAAGTAGAAACAGGGATTGAATTCTACCCAAGGTTGGTTCTGCTATGCACTCTACTATCCTGTCAAACAGAATTCTCCCCTAATCCGTCCTTTTGAAGAGGATTACTCTGCCCATTAACTCAAACATCTTTTTAGAGATCTTGGCATGGGAGCCTGTCTTGCACGGCAGAGCCATCCAATGAAATCAGCAAGA
Organism: Platanthera zijinensis; assembly: GCA_039513925.1. Classification (NCBI taxonomy): domain Eukaryota; kingdom Viridiplantae; phylum Streptophyta; class Magnoliopsida; order Asparagales; family Orchidaceae; genus Platanthera; species Platanthera zijinensis. The sequence goes on from CM077080.1 coordinate 211,839,207, forward strand.
AACTTACCTTTTAGATTTAGTTCCTTCCTAGAATTGAGCCAGTGATGTGTTTAGATAATCCACACCACTTTCGTGTTGATCTGACATCAGACTGATGCATGTCCTCTTGCTCATCTGATCTGTGAAATTGGACAACTACAGCGCCCTGCTTAGTCTCCTTGGAGTTATCTTTAACTTGTTGCCACTGACAATAGACTTTATCTTGCTGGTAGAAGTGTCGACTTTAGCACTAGATAATAACTCTAGAACTTCCCTTTTATAGAGCAAGCAGGGTTCCGATAGAACAAAATCTAGGTCAGAGACCTGGAGAAAATGTAGAATGAGCTGCACTTCTTCCGAAGCATCCTTGAAGCCATTACAAACTAGATCGTAGCCTTCAAACAAGAAATCCTGACCTTTCAGAGCCATTTCTCTTAGCAATTTCTAAAGTTTTGCAAAGCAATTCCATCAATTCAGCGGAATCGGGCAGTGAGAGGCAAGGAACAGTGTATTTTGTCTTATGCACTATCCTTCTATTTATAGTGATTTTACTTTTAGAAGGTGGAGAGTCGCGTACTTGTTTGAGATCAAGACTTTGATCATCGGCTGGGATTAAATCCTGACACTTAGCCACAAACAGACAATCTAGGAGCATTCGTTGAGTGAACTCAAAGCACTCAATGCTTTTTTACTTAGTCTAATTTGACTATCTTGTCCTGCATGGATTAGATTAACCTGCAAAAAAATGAACAAACCATAGTATCGAGATCTACTGAAGCTGAACTAGATTCAACATTCCCAATTCAAATTTAAAGGTGTTGAATTTAGCTTCATCTAGTGGCTTAGTAAAGATGTGAGCCACTTGTTTGTCTGTTGAGATAAATTTAAGATTAATGTCTTCCTTCTCCACATGCTCTCTAATAAAAAGATACCTTATCTCAATATGCTTAGTCCTGCAGTGAGAGACAAGATTCCTAGCATGGAGATTGCACTAGTTGAAATACAATACATAGTCGTATTCATTATCTTTTTATTGTAGACTTGGAGCTGATGCTGGATCCATAGCAACTATGCACATCAACTTCCTTGCATCCTGCAAAGTCTCTTCTTGCTGAGCAAGTTCTTTTCCTCTTCTTCAGCAACAGATTTGCCTCTAGCTCTAGCTATCCGATCAGCAACAATATTCTTCTGATCTATTTGGTGTCACAACCCGCATTTTCTACGAATTTAGGAAATATCAGAGTATGAGAAAATACGCGCCATGATGCCACGTCAAGCAGGGGATAACTGCTGACGCTCAGGCTAAACCAACTACAATCCTTATGCAAGAAAATCCTGAGTTTTATGAATAGAAAATCAGTTATATTTTAGAGACCGTATCCCTCGGCTCAGTGGATCACCTAGTCCACAAAAGAAAACGATATTTGCACGCTGCGGAAAAATACTTTGTTTAGGTTTGATATCCTAAAGAGCACATAAGGATCCTTAGAGAACCACTTACGCTATGCAAGCCTCTACATTCAATTTATACAATATATAAGAAAACGATTTTCATACGTGATTTGGAAAATAGTGATTAAGTTTATAAAACATGCTGATCATGAGCTTCATTTATAATAATATTTATGGTTTAAAAGTATCTAGCAACCTAGCATAAATCCTTCTCAAAGCAAGAATACTATCTCCAGAAAATGGTAGCAGCATAAGTAATATATCTAGTACAAGGTAACAACTACCAGTGGGCGCCAACAACCTGACACGAACCCACTGGCACATATGCCTGTCAGTAAGAAAGTACTGAAAAACTACCTCACTAACAAGGTAAACGGAACTCCAAAGTCCGGGAGACCACCAACACCACCACTATAAACTAGCCACCCAACTGGCTATGGCTCAGAACCTGGGGTATTCCAAAAGAAAACAGAATACCTCAGCAAGCAACAAGGTAAAAACAACTGCATGTAAGAGTCAACCAAAAGGAAGAAGTAACTGAAAAAAAACATGCAGTAGAAAGAGTCACAACTGTCCAAAACAGGACAACAGGAAAAATGCACCACGTGCAAGAAAACAGCAACAACACAACCCAGGAACAACATCCTGCAGGGCCCACTAGGCTACCCAGAGCCAAAAGTGCTGCAAACCACCAAGGGAACAACTTCTAACACCCTAAACTGTGGGAAGTGGTAGTAGCAAAAACAAACAACGAGGAACCGGATCGGAGGCAAACTCAGTCCCCCCCCCATCCACCATGTCCAAGTCAACAAGCTCGAGGGTCTATACGTGAAAGCACAAGGGACCTTCCACCCACACATGCCCAGCCCGTACCTGGAGCAAGAAAAAAAAAGAGTGGCCTTGGCTATATCACACAACTCCACCCTCCTGAAGAGCTACAAACCACCACTACTAACCACGACCCACGATTCGGCCTTTGAGAAGGTAAAGAAAACGGCCGACAAGAAAATATCAGAAATATAACAAGAAAACCACTCGGGAACGATAAAAAACAAGGTAAAGGAAGAGCGTTGAAAAGAATCAACACGACAAGGCGTTGAGTGAGACCCACTCAGTGCCTACTTAAACCTTGGCGTTGAGTGAGTTAGCCTCACTTAAAGCCAAAACCAAACTCTAACCACAATCCCACTAAGGTAACACGGAGCTCGACGATTGTCGACCGGAGGTCGACGATAGTCGAACGGCCTAAGGCAGAAACTGAGATCGATGATCTCCATTCAGAGATTGAAGATAGCCGAACGATTCTAAGACAAAAGAGGCAGGGAACTTCCAGTACTCGAGTAGTTACCTACTACTCGTGTATTCAAATTCCAGCACTCGAGTAGTTACCAACTACTCGAGTACCTCAACCCTCTACTCGAGTAGTCGCCTACTACTCGAGTATACAAACATAGCCAGCACTCGAGTAGTTACCAACTACTCGAGTACTCCAACCAGCTACTCGAGTATCTGCAAACAACTACTCGAGTATCTACAAACAGCTACTCGAGTATCTACAAGCAACTACTCGAGTATCTACAAATAGCTACTCGAGTATCTACAAGCAACTACTCGAGTATCTACAAACAGCTACTCGAGTATCTACAAACAGCTACACTCGAGTAGATGCCTACTACTCGAGTAAACCAATCCACCTACTCGAGTAGTTATCTACTACTCGAGTAACTCAGAACCCCCACTCGAGTAGTTACCTACTACTCGAGTAACTCCAAGGCAAATACTCGAGTTAATGCCTTCTACTCGAGTATCTCAAAGCTACTACTCGAGTACTCGAGCCCACTACTCGAGTAACCCAAGACCCCTACTCGAGTAGTTACTTACTACTCGAGTAACTCCACGGCTAATACTCGAGTATCTCAAAGCTACTACTCGAGTACTCGAGCCCACTACTCGAGTAACCCAAGACCCCTACTCGAGTAGTTACTTACTACTCGAGTAACTCCACAGCTAATACTCAAGTAATCTACTACCTACTCGAGTATCTCAAAGCTACTACTCGAGTACTCGAGCCCACTACTCGAGTAACCCAAGACCCCTACTCGAGTAGTTACTTACTACTCGAGTAACTCCACGGCTAATACTCGAGTAATCTACTACCTACTCGAGTAACACACTCAATAAATATGGGAAAAACACCGCCCTCCCCTCCTAACACTCCCTCTCGGCTACACCCAAACCAGAGCAAATCTGAACAAAGATAAACGGCATTACGCCGGCAAAGTTGGGTTCCAACAGCACGAGTAGGGGGGGTCAATAGGAAGAACTAAATCCTAAAGTTAACAAGAAAAAGAGAACAGCAAGGCATCTACCCTAGGGCTAACAGGGATTTCAATTTCAGCAAGAATAATCAAAAAAGAAACTTGGCAAGGGCAAGAATACCACTTGCCTCAACTTTCAGCGAAGCTTGGACGGCTTTCCTCCTCTTTACACAGAACGAACAGCCGCGGCACCTAAAACAAAACTCACGGCCATAATGGCGGAAAACTCCAGAACCGAAAACCCAAATCTCATCAAAACTCCATGAAAATCAAATATCTTACCGTCGAAATGAAGATCTCGGAGAGAGCAAGCCAACGCCGCTTTCGGAATCGAATTCCGTTCACGAACAAGCCCGAAATCGCTGACCGAAGGAGGTACAGGACGAGCGGTTTTCTCCGTTTTCTCTCGTACAGGGGAGGCGGTTTCTTATGGGGAAGATGATACGGGGCTTTTCTACTTCTAACCTAACTATATATATAGGTAAATATATTTAATAATATATAATAACATAATTTATTACATAAAGCACCAAAACAACGCGAAAACCGAATCACCTCGGAATTTAACGAAATTCGCACCGTAGCTAAATACCCAAGCTACGAACACAACGGCGAAGTCGAAATTAACTTTCGACGAACAGAACTCGAGTTATACCCATATAAATCCAAACACAAACATCCCCCCGAGAGGCCACACCGGGTCACCCAAAACGACTCGGCTTGCTAGGGAGATCTTGCCAACAGGCTACAAAATAGGGCACTCAGTTCTAAGGAGCTAAACCACACTCCACAAATGGCACAAGCCATGGAAACGCATCATCGTAACGCCAACGAGAATAAAAATAATCGCAGGAAAATTGGGGGCGTTACAGTCACTCCCCCTAAAAGAAAGTTTCGTCCCGAAACTTTACGCACAATACTCCTACTAAAGAAGGAGAAACAACTAATAAGAGTTACAAGAAGGAAAACATACCGATCAAATCAACGAAACAGGTGAGGGTAAACCTTCCTCATAGCCGACTCTAACTCCCAAGTCGCGCTTTCCAAATCCTGATTCTTCCATAGAACCTTAACCATTGGTATGGACTTCTTTCGCAGCACACGCGCCTGAGTATCCAAAATACGAACCGGCATCTCAACAAAAGAGAGGTTGGGCTCCAACTGGGGCACAACATCTAAGAGCTACCCACAACTGCGAACACACTTCCGCAATTGGCTAACATGAAAAACATTATGCACACTTGGGAAGTTCGCTGGCAAATCCAATCTATAAGCTGACACACCAATCCATTCCAAAATCTCAAACGGACCCACATACCTTGGGTCTAACTTCCGATTCTTACCAAATCTCTTAACACCTGCCATCGGGGAAACTTTTAGGAATACAAGGTCCCCGACGGAAAACTCCAAAGCAGATCTACGCCGATTGGCGTTCTTTTCATATCTCTCCTGGGTTAAACGAAGCTTCTCCCGAATAAGCTTCACTGCGACTTCCATCTCCTCAAGCGCATCGGGACCCAACAAAGGCCTCTCACCAGCCTCAGCCCAAAACAACGGAGTTCTACAGCGCCTCCCATACAAGGCTTCGAACGGAGCCATCTGCAAACTTTCCTGATAACTGTTGTTGTAGGCAAATTCCATGAGTCGCAAACGCTCATCCCACGCTCCACCGTGGTCTAAAATATAGCATCGAATCATATCCTCAACAATTTGGTTCACCCTCTCCATCTGCCCATTGGTCTGCGGGTGGTAGGCAGTAGAATACCTCAGATCCGTACCCAAACCCTCCTGCAGACTCTGCCAAAAACGAGAAGTAAACCGGGAGTCTTGATCGGAAATAATGCTAACCGGCACACCGTGGAGTCGGATGACTTCACTCATGTATAACTCCGCTATCTTCTTCATCGGGTAATCAATCTTATAAGGCACGAAGTGAGCACACTTCGTCAATCTATCCACTATAACCCAAACAGAATCAAATCCCCTCGGGGATTTCGGTAATCCCGTAATGAAATCCATAGATATACTTTCCCACTTCCAAGTCAGGATCTCTAGCGGAGTCAACTTACCACCAGGCCTTCCATGATCGGCCTTCACACGCTTGCAAGTGTGACACTCAGCAACAAATCGGGCTATATCTCCTTTCATACCATACCACCAGGCAATTTGCCTTAAGTCACGGTACATCTTCGTAGATCCTGGATGGTAGGAAACGCTGGAACCATGAGCCTCACTGCAAATCATCCTCCTAATATCCCCGACAGCGAGAACGCAAAACCTGCCGCGGTACTTCAAAGTACCCGCACCATCGATAGCAAAGTCGGGCAACTCCCCCTTCTCAGTCCTGGTGAAAAGGTGCATAAGATCAGGATCGTCCTTCTGGTGCAGCCTAATCAAAGAAATCCAGGACGGCTCTACCACTGATAAACAACTCTGCAAACTACAGCATCCCACTGATATATCCATAAGGAGGAACTCCTCCACTAAACGATCGGCGGAGAGGTTAAAGATCTTTCCCGTCTTTCGGCTCAGGGCGTCGGCCACCACGTTGGCCTTGCCCGGATGATACTGGATCTCCACATCATAATCAGCCACATATTCCAACCACCGCCGCTGATGCAAATTCAACTCCTTCTGCGTGAACACGTACTTCAGACTCTTATGGTCAGTGAAGATCTTGCATTGAGCCCCATAAAGTAGGTGCTTCCATAACTTCAAAGCATAAATAACCGCTGCAAACTCGAGTTCATGCGTGGGATAATTCTTCTCATGAGTCTTCAGTTGCCTTGACCCATAGGCAATTACCTTTCCCTCTTGCATTAATACGCAACCCAGACCTACAAGCGAAGCATCCACATAAACATCATAATCTACTCCCTCGGTAGGCAGGGTTAGAACGGGAGCAGTGCACAATCTCTCCTTTAGCTCCAGAAAAGCCTCCTCGCACTTTTCGCTCCAAACAAATGCCACATTCTTCTGAGTCAACTTGGTCAAAGGTGCAGCTAGGGAAGAGAAACCATCCACAAATCTTCTGTAATAGCCAGCCAACCCTAAGAAACTCCTGATCTCCTTAGGCGAACTCGGTCTACTCCAATCCATCACTGCTGCAATCTTTTCTGGATCGACCGAGATCCCATCCTTGTTCACCACATGGCCTAGAAAAGAAACCTGAGGCAACCAAAATTCGCACTTGCTCAACTTGGCGAATAACTTGTGGTTCCTCAACTCTGATAGGACCAAACGCAAATGCTGCTCATGCTCCTCAGCACTGCGAGAGTAAACTAACACGTCATCAATGAAGACCACAACGAACTTGTCGAGGAAATCCTTGAACACTCGGTTCATCATATCCATAAAGGCTGATGGTGCGTTGGTCAGACCAAACGACATTACCAGAAACTCAAAGTGTCCATGCCTCGACCTAAACGCAGTCCGTGGAATGTCCGCCTCACGGATCCTGAGTTGATGATAACCAGAACGAAGATCGATCTTGGAGAACACCGTGCTACCACGCAACTGGTCAAATAAATCATCGATCCTCGGCAGAGGGTACCTGTTCTTGATAGTGACCTTGTTCAACTCTCTATAGTCGATGCAGAGCCGCATCGACCCATCTTTCTTCTTTACAAACAAAACAGGAGCACCCCAAGGCGACGAACTCTGCCTAATAAACCCCTTAGCTAACAGCTCATCCAACTGAACTCGCAACTCCTCTAACTCACGAGGGGCCATCCGGTACGGCACCTTAGCAATAGGACGCGTACCCGGCTCTAAATCGATCACAAACTCAACATCCCGATCAGGAGGAAGACCAGGAAGATCATCAGGAAAAACATCGGCGAAACCACGAACAATAGGAATCTCTTCCAAGCGTGGTACGCTAACAGCGGCTCCCACCGCCGAGACTAAACAAACACAACAACTAGAAAGAAACAACCTCTGAGCACATACCGCAGAGATGACAGGAAAATCCTGACACAGAACAGCATACACGCTGCCGGGCTGACCGTCGTCTCTGATGAAGTCCAAGCGCTTTCCTTTGCACTGAATGACCGCATCATACCGAGAGAGCCAGTCCATGCCCAAAATGACATCGAAATCCTCCAGATCAATCATTTTTAGGTCCGCCTTCGCAATAAAGTCCCCCAACAAAACCGGGCAATCCAGGATGCCCAAATCTGACAACACAGATTCACCAAAAGGAAACTTGACACAGAAGGAATCCCAAACATGATCTAGAGTCAACCGATGACGCTCTACAAAGGCTCTAGCCACGAACGAGTGGGTAGCGCCGGAGTCAAACAGAACGCACGCCCAACGGTTCTTCACCTTAAACTTCCCTATAGGAACACATAAACTAAGGAACTACCACAGCAATACCGCAACATACAAGCAAATAAAACTACCAGGCTAGGAAAACAACAACCGCTAACCTGAAATAACCTGGGTCGAAGTCTGAGCCTCCTCAGAAGAAATCACGTTCAGCTTCCCCTTTCCCTTGTCCACATGCGGAGGTGGAGGTAAAGCCTACAACGGAACTGCAGGAAGAGCTGACTGAACCTGAGGACACCTCGACTTGATATGACCCTTCTGCCCACACTGAAAGCAGACTCTATCCCTGGTCCAACACTGGGCCGCATCATGCCCGGACCGCTTGCAAACCGAACAGGAGACATCTCTCCTAGGAGCACCCTGGATCGCATGAACCTGCTCCTTCTTCTGAGCTGCTGACCTCTTAAAACATTTCTCGACAGGATGGCCTGACCGGCCACAGAAACTGCACACTACTCGGCTCCTCTTTCCCGGAACAGCATCGGGTACCAGGGGCTTCTTCCCCTCCACAGACTTTCTCTTGTCCTTTCTCATCTGCTGGCCTCTGCTCTTTGCCGTTTCAATAACCTCAACCTTAAGAGCAGCCTCTACAACTCCAGCATAAGTCACAGACCCATAAGCACTGGTCAACTGCTGCACTTCGCTCCTCAAACCACCAAGAAATCTCTTAACTCGATCAGCCTCAATGCTGACCAAAGCAGGGGCAAAACGGCTCAACTTACTAAATTCTATTTCATACTCACCCACCGTGAGTTGCCTTTGCTTCAGATAGAGAAAGTCATTCATGAGGCGGTCACGCTCGACCGAAGGCAAGAACTTCCTCAACAACATCTCCTTAAACATTTCCCAAGAGCATCCAGCTACTAAGCTCTCCTTCTCTCTCAGCCACCAACTCTTAGCCAATCCTTTAAGCTGATAGGTGGCTAGCATCACCCTCTGGTCACCTGCAATCCCTGAATACGAAAACATCTCCTCCATGGAGATCAGCCAATCATCAATAACCATGAAATCTGCCTTCCCGTCATAAGTGGGAGGGCTCAGTCTCTGAAATTGCGAGATGAAGGCCATCTCCGCTGGCACCACCACTGGAGGTCTCATGAGTGCAGGGGGAGGAGGAACAGCTAACCCCCCAGCAGGAACTTGCACACCTCGAGCCTGCCCTGCCACAACTTTCACCAAAGACTGAATCTGGGCTCGCACCTCCTCCAACTGTCTGCCCATAGCTTCGCTAATCTGACGCAGACTCTCGATCACCGCATCGTTCTGAGCTCCGGACGACTCACCTTTAGACAGGGGAGTCGAACGCGTCGTAGGTCGCCTAGCCATCCTAATATCAACATATCCTAATCAGAACCCCCAATCAACGACTAGAACCCAAACACAAGTACAGACCATACATATATAGATATAGGCCTAAAGCTGTTAAACTTGCTCTGAGAGTTTATCTTTTAACAAAAGAATTTGATGATATGCCCTAACCTAGGATGGTTAAGCACCACCATACTTACTCTTGTGCCTAGATCGGATGCATGACTTAAATTAATTTGAAAACTTATGTGTGTACATATGTCATCCTGCAAATCTTTAACTTGGCACGTTGTGCTTATGCAATGATATGCTATGCATGTTTGTGCTATGCATACTAAAAAAAGGCCCTAATGCATGTTATGAGCGGCGTACGCATGAAAATGTTATGCATCCCATACTACATAACATTCCCATGCAACGAAAAAGAAACATGCTAGTCGCAGCCATGTGGTGAGGTTATGCATCCCATACTACATAACCCTCACATGTAGCCCCTATGGGGGATCCATATACGAACACATATTATGCATCCCATACTACATAATATGCCTCATATACTTCATGTTATGCCATGAGTGTAGTGTTCGTGCTTTTGCCAAGACGTGCTGATGACATATCGATGTGTGAATGACATGATGCTGAACTACTAAAGCAAACCAAGGAAGGTTGCTCAACTAACTTGTCAACCAACCTCCCTCTGATACCAACTGTCACAACCCGCATTTTCTCCGAATTTAGAAAATATCAGAGTATGAGAAAATACGTGCCATGATGCCACGTCAAGCAGGGGATAACTGCTGACGCTCAGGCTAAACCAACTACAATCCTTATGCAAGAAAATCCTGAGTTTTATGAATAGAAAATCAGTTATATTTTAGAGACCGTATCCCTCGGCTCAGTGGATCACCTAGTCCACAAAAGAAAACGATATTTGCACGCTGCGGAAAAATACTTTGTTTAGGTTTGACATCCTAAAGAGCACATAAGGATCCTTAGAGAACCACTTACGCTATGCAAGCCTCTACATTCAATTTATACAATATATAAGAAAACGGTTTTCATACGTGATTTGGAAAATAGTGATTAAGTTTATAAAACATGCTGATCATGAGCTTCATTTATAATAATATTTATGGTTTAAAAGTATCTAGCAACCTAGCATAAATCCTTCTCAAAGCAAGTAGACTATCTCCAGAAAATGGTAGTAGCATAAGTAATATATCTAGTACAAGGTAACAACTACCAGTGGGTGCCAACAACCTGACACGAACCCACTGGCACATATGCCTGTCTGTAAGAAAGTACTGAAAAACTACCTCACTAACAAGGTAAACGGAACTCCAAAGTCTGGGAGACCACCAACACCACCACTGCAAACTAGCCACCCAACTGGCTATGGCTTAGAACCTGGGGTATTCCAAAAGAAAACAGAATACCTCAGCAAGCAACAAGGTAAAAACAACTGCATGTAAGAGTCAACCAAAAGGAAGAAGTAACTGAAAAAAAACATGCAGTAGAAAGAGTCACAACTGTCCAAAACAGGACAACAGGAAAAATGCACCACGTGCAAGAAAACAGCAACAACACAAACCAGGAACAACATCCTGCAGGGCCTACTAGGCTACCCAGAGCCAAAAGTGCTGCAAACCACCAAGGGAACAACTTCTAACACCCTAAACTGTGGGAAGTGGTAGTAGCAAAAACAAACAATGAGGAACCGGATCGGAGGCAAACTCAGTCCCCCCCCATCCACCATGTCCAAGTCAACAAGCTCGAGGGTCTATACGTGAAAGCATAAGGAACCTTCCACCCACACATGCCCAGCCCGTACCTGGAGCAAGAAAAAAAAAGAGTGGCTTGACTATATCACACAACTCCACCCTCCTGAAGAGCTACAAACCACCACTACTAACCACGACCCACGATTCAGCCTTTGAGAGGTAAAGAAAACGGCCGACAAGAAAATATCAGAAATATAACAAGAAAACCACTCGGGAACGAAAAAAAACAAGGTAAAGGAAGAGCGTTGAAAAGAATCAACATGACAAGGCGTTGAGTGAGACCCACTCAGTGCCTACTTAAACCTTGGCGTTGAGTGAGTTAGCCTCACTTAAAGCCAAAACCAAACTCTAACCACAATCCCACTAAGGTAACACGGAGCTCGACGATTGTCGACCGGAGGTCGACGATAGTCGAACGGCCTAAGGCAGAAACTGAGATCGACGATCTCCATTCAGAGATTGACGATAGCCGAACGATTCTAAGACAAAAGAGGCATGGAACTTCTAGTACACGAGTAGTTGCCTACTACTCGTGTATTCAAATTCCAGCACTCGAGTAGTTACCAACTACTCGAGTACCTCAACCCTCTACTCGAGTAGTCGCCTACTACTCGAGTATACAAACATAGCCAGCACTCGAGTAGTTACCAACTACTCGAGTACTCCAACCAGCTACTCGAGTATCTGCAAACAACTACTCGAGTATCTACAAACAGCTACTCGAGTATCTACAAGCAACTACTCGAGTATCTACAAACAGCTACTCGAGTATCTACAAGCAACTACTCGAGTATCTACAAACAGCTACTCGAGTATCTACAAACAGCTACACTCGAGTAGATGCCTACTACTCGAGTAAACCAATCCACCTACTCGAGTAGTTATCTACTACTCGAGTAACTCAGAACCCCCACTCGAGTAGTTACCTACTACTCGAGTAACTCCAAGGTAAATACTCGAGTTAATGCCTTCTACTCGAGTATCTCAAAGCTACTACTCGAGTACTCGAGCCCACTACTCGAGTAACCCAAGACCCCTACTCGAGTTGTTACTTACTACTCGAGTAACTCCACGGCTAATACTCGAGTAATCTACTACCTACTCGAGTATCTCAAAGCTACTACTCGAGTACTCGAGCCCACTACTCGAGTAACCCAAGACCCCTACTCGAGTAGTTACTTACTACTCGAGTAACTCCACGGCTAATACTCGAGTAATCTACTACCTACTCGAGTATCTCAAAGCTACTACTCGAGTACTCGAGCCCACTACTCGAGTAACCCAAGACCCCTACTCGAGTAGTTATTTACTACTCGAGTAACTCCACGGCTAATACTCGAGTAATCTACTACCTACTCGAGTAACACACTCAACAAATATGGGAAAAACACACCCCTCCCCTCCTAACACTCCCTCTCGACTACACCCAAACCAGAGCAAATCTGAACAAAGATAAACGGCATTACGCCGGCAAAGTTGGGTTCCAACAGCACGAGTAGGGGGGTCAATAGGAAGAACTAAATCCTAAAGTTAACAAGAAAAAGAGAATAGCAAGGCCTCTACCCTAGGGCTAACAGGGATTTCAATTTCAGCAAGAATAATCAAAAAAGAAACTTGGCAAGGGCAAGAATACCACTTGCCTCAACTTTCAGCGAAGCTTGGACGGCTTTCCTCCTCTTTACACAGAACGAACAGCCGCGGCACCTAGAACAAAACTCACGGCCATAATGGCGGAAAACTCCAGAACCGAAAACCCAAATCTCATCAAAACTCCATGAAAATCAAATATCTTACCGTCGAAACGAAGATCTCGGAGAGAGCAAGCCAGCGCCGCTTTCGGAATCGAATTCCGTTCACCAACAAGCCCGAAATCGCTGACCGAAGGAGGTACAGGACGGGCGGTTTTCTCCGTTTTCTCTCGTACAGGGGCGGCGGTTTCTTATGGGGAAGATGATACGGGGCTTTTCTACTTCTAACCTAACTATATATATAGGCAAATATATTTAATAATATATAATAACATAATTTATTACATAAAGCACCAAAACAACGCGAAAACCGAATCACCTCGGAATTTAACGAAATTCGCACCGTAGCTAAATACCCAAGCTACGAACACAACGGCGAAGTTGAAATTAACTTTCGACGAACAGAACTTGAGTTATATCCATATAAAGCCAAACACAAACATCCCCCCGAGAGGCCACACCGGGTCACCCAAAACGACTCGGCTTGCTAGGGAGATCTTGCCAACAGGCTACAAAATAGGGCACTCAGTTCTAAGGAGCTAAACCACACTCCACAAATGGCACAAGCCACGGAAATGCGTCATCGTAACGCCAACGAGAATAAAAATAATCGCAGGAAAATCGGGGGCATTACATTTGGTGTTAGAGATTTTCTGACACCAATTCTCTTGGTAAGACTCAAGCTAATCCAGCATACAAGATTGTACTAGCTCCCCCTCAACAGGAGCATCTTATAACATCCCTTAGACTTCTAGACCCCTAAGATGGTTTTGTCATGACTAGGTAATGACAAAAAGTACATGCTAAGAGTTGACCTGAGATGGACGGAAATCGTCGAGAAAAGCTCGACTAAATATCAGCATCACAGTAGGTCGTTAGACTAAGAGAGGAAATCGTCGAGCTGAGCTCGACGAAATCGCCGAGCTGAGCTCGACAAAATCACCGAGCTGAGCTCAACGAAAAGCATTGAGCAAGGCTGAGGGAAGTTTGATGAAAGGAATAGCCATGGAGGCTCCATAACTCCCACTTTTATAGAGCTTTTATTCCTCCGAGGGAGAGGAGGAGTTTCTGGAGGTGGCCGACCATTAATTTGGTTCAGCCCCCTTAATTTGGTTGAAACCGAAGGGGTGGAGTTAATGGCAATTAAGGGAATTTAATGGCATTGGGGAGTTACAAGCCTCCTCTCCCAAATTCCTTCTTTAAATACCTTCACCAGAGCAAGGGCAAGCATTTCCCCCGATTACTTTTCAATTCCATTGAGGCTTGTGTAGAAGTTATAGAAGAGCTAGAAGCTCGGTGGCCGAAATGGTGAGAAGGCAAAGCGCACGTCTTCAGGCCCCAAATCAGGTCCTCCTCTACTCCTTCTTCATGGGTTAGATCTTAGGAATCCTTAGAGAAGAGAATCGGGCTCAATTGAGCACGATCCAGTTGAATTTTTCCACTGGTTTTCCGTGAAAACGAAAGTGTTAGGTTCGCCGAAATTCGCCGTCTCCGGCGGCCAAACCACCTCCGGCCGATAGCCCTCACCTCAACGGAGGTGGTGGTGGCGGTGGTTGGCCAGGGAGGTGACCGGGTGGCCGACAAATGGACTTGGAAGTGCTCCAGGTCAGGTTAATCACATCCTTAGTCTGGAGGAAGAAGAAAGCCATGAGTCACACGATCAGGCTTTAAGATTTGTATTATTAACTCATCTTATTTAATTTTTTGTCAGTACTTTTGGGCTGTTTTAAATTAATTATTAAAACTATCTAGGGGCATATTCATAAAAAGTGGCCAATATGATAATTGTAGCCCTATGAGTCTAGTTTAATTTAAAATTGGTTTGGACCAATTTGGAGTTCAGGTCAGACAACATCGCTCTTTTTGGTGAGGTCTATACCTAGGCTTGTTCAAAGATTATTTTGAGTTTCCCCATCAATCCATCCATCCAAATGACTTGAGATTTTTGTTGGGGGTCACTCTTGCCTATACCTAAAATATATCCAAAAATGAGAATTTTTGGAAAAAATTTCCCTAAAGTTTTTTGTAGAAATTTAATAATCCATGTATGGATTATTCAAAGGGTCTAATGAACTCTAAACCCACCAAAATTTTGTTGTATAACTCTTAGGGTCATTTCATGACTATGATAAAAATCTCGGCCCAATTGGGTTAGATTTGAATAGGTGTTGGTGAGACCAAAATGTGGCCCCTTAAGGGTTAATTAGGGCCAGAGTGAGCTTGGGGCATTGAGGGGCCAATTCTCACCCAAAGGGGTTGGGACTTTGGCTAGAGCCCCATGGTTAGTTTAAAAACCCTCACATGGAGTTTGGGGTGGTTTAGGGGGGATTTGTCCTAGGACCCTAGTTCAAATCTTAAGGTTGAACTTTAGGGGTTTGTGAAGGACATGGGATGATATGTCCTTGTATGGACTTGGAGTTTATTCCATGTGATCTTAGGGTGGTGAAATGCCCTAGGAAGGAATTTGATAGTATTTGGACACATGCACCCAACTTAAATAACTTGGAAAGTATTTATGTCTATACACCTTAAGGAATAAATAAGGGGTCTTATGAACTTGGATCCTTATGAAATTTTGGTAGAAGTAATTTTATAGTGTTATTGACCTCTGAGATTTATCATAGGATGTTTAGAAAATAGTAGCTCATACTTGTAGGTATAATCTCCACCTTGCCCTTTTTGATGATTTTGAAGTAACCATGGTTAGATTAACTTAGAATGATATGAAACTCTGGCAAGGTTACTCAAATAGCATTTAGAGGCATTAGTAAATTCTTTGGATCATTTGGGCATTTCCTCTTAGTACTTCATGTGCAAAGTAAACTAGTGTACCATACTTTGATAAATAGATAATAAATATTATATTTTGCTGGAAAATTGTGTTACTTGGCCAGAGAATCTTTTAGCGCATAATAAAGCCTAGAAAATTTGCTACATGTTATTTTAAAGAGTTTATAAGAATGTTGCTTCACAAAGTGCACTTGAATGCAATTAGTTGAAGTATTTTTATACATGGCTCACTGATCTTGGAATTGCATGAAACTTAGTCAATCGTGTTTTGTGAACATTATAAGGCTTTGGTGATTTTTATATAATTTTTGCACAATGATTTATGGTACTCCCTTCATTATTTAAAATTATTTGAATTAACTTGAATTAATTATTAAGAGGTTATTAACTTTATGAGAATCTATGAAATTTGGAATTCATTGTTATTTTGCTAACATACACTTTTAAAAATTTTGGGTGGCCATAGCTTAAGGAAATCTAGTACTTCATGTTTAAAATTACCCATGGCCTAACTTTTGGGAAATTTTAATAAATGCAAAATTATCTTGGAAAATTATAATTTTTTGTATTTAGGCTAAATGTGTCATGATAGACCCACAAGAAATATATTAGAGCATTTGGATGAAAATTTGGAGTACCTCCAGTCATGTACATTATATAGCTTAGGTTGGTCTGCATTTAGTAAAACTACGAAAATTGTGATAACATGGGGGATACTCATAGGAAGTGGGGAGTAATGTATGATAGTTTGGTAAGATGAAAAAGTGATCTTCATTAAGAGTCGTGATGAGGAGAGTGTTGGGTTGACTAGTGTTAAGAGGCGCTCGGGATCGACGAAAGGTCGTCTTTCCTGTAGAGAGAGAGAGTCAAAATACACAAGGGTTAGATCCATTATAATATTAAAAGGGATCGGGAATTTGGTAATAACCAATAATAGTAAGTGTCTTGAGAAAGAGAACGATGAGCTTCAGCTACCATCATAGTTCCTAGTGCCTTGTGAGAGCCCTTCACCGGGAATACCTAGGGCAGTCCTGGGCTAACCTAAATCGTAAGAATAATCAATGTTTAAGAGTAACTAGTAATACTAGGATTTCACTTACACTCACACTCCCCGGTGTTGTGGGAGTTAGGTTGGGTCTCGTAAGCGGTAGGCTCAGTTGTTTTAGTGATAGGCAGGTTAGCCCGGCGGGCCGATGGCTCGGTAGATATTTGTGACAGACGGGATAGTCCGAGGAGCTTTGGCTCGGTGGGAAAGTATATAAAGGTTGCATGTGCATAAGAAATAAGGTGGTGGGTCTTTGGTATTGGAGATTCGTCACACCGACACCAATACGTTGACTTGGCAGGTGTGGTTTAGCACTTGGCCAAATAAAGTCCATTACACAACCGGCAAGAGTACGCAGGAGCTCCGCTTAGTGCACCAGCATCGAGGCGTACGATAGGTATGACTGGTAGTGTTGATATCGGTTTAGAGGTGGGCAAGTCCCAACCAACCGCTTCCGTTTTGCCACTACGGAGGTATCCTGGGAGGTTAGGCTCTAGAAAGGGGGAACTAAAGGTCTGTGTACATAGAGTCGAGTGTGTGTATTGCACTTGCATGATTCACATCATAGCATACTTGCATGTCATAGCATCATCATTGCATATAACCTCTGACACCTATTGTATAAAGTGGTATGGGACACTTTATACAATAGGCCTTGCAAAACGACCCCTTGGTCTATAGGTTTGTATGGGCATTCCTATAGGTCATGGTTACTTACTTAGTTTACCTTCTCTTACTATACTTGTCCACTTGTTCTTATGTATACTTGTGCTGCTTACCTACTACTGCTTACATATACTTGCTCTGTTTATGAACTCATGATAGACTAGTTCCGCCACCACCTGCTTACCTTTGTTACTCTCCACCTTCATTACCTTTCCTTCTCCTCGCTCGGTGCCTAGGAGCCATGGGGGAGGGGTGGGGGATGATAGGACTTAGTTTTTTAGACTAACAGTCGTTGACCAAATCATTTTAGGGGATTGTAGAGCCGAACCATTAGATGCAGCCCCATAGGTCGGTACGCTTGGATACGAGACAATCTAGCACTGGAGTTAAGGCAGTAGGGATAGTGAGTCCCGATCATTAGTAGATATTATAGATTTGCTTCCACGATTGAGTGATTTGTAGTGAGGATTTTGATGTATCGGGCAGGAGCCCTCTTTAGTAATTTGCTTTATCATTTTTGTGGACTCTCCCTTCGTGGAGAATTATTTACAATATGTGATTCTGGTGGACTAGTTTGAGTTTCATTTTACTCATGTACTTTTATACTTTTACTCTTCTCTTCTGCGATCGGTATGGCTGGAAAAATCGGCGTTTTGTTGTGACGACCTTCCCGGATGTGTTGGTGTCAACGCAAAATGGCAGTTCTGGGTATAAGACCCTGGTGTTTTAAAAGAAAAAAAATGGTGTCTTACACATCTAGCTTGTAAGTCTCCCCCTCAATATTTGCACAAATCTTGGACATTCTTTTCTGCAAGTTCAGATGATACTGAAACTTGAGCATACATATCTCTTCTTGTTTCTTCAAATAGCTGAGGATCAAGTGCCTTTTCTTTACTGCTCTCAAAAGAGCTGCTTCTTGTGTTTTCCTCTGTGATGAGTATGACCTTTATTTTATTCTTCTAATTAGTCTGCTGATGTGGCAGCAGTACTCTGTCCTACCACTCAGACATCTTGAGCTTTAATGGATGGATCCAGCTGGTCTTCATCTATGTCCTTGATAGTTAGTTTATCCATCTCCATTGACATAACTGCTTATCTTAGGTCCATTCCTCACAGGTGTATGATCCTGAAGATATCTTCTTTGTTCTAGTCCTATATCTGGAATATCCTCTATCCAAGTACCATATAGGGGTTTGGGCATATGGACTGTCCTACAAAAATAGATTATTATACCTTAGGACCCCAATTTTTATTGGGTCCTAGGTTCTGGTTAGCCTGAAAAAGAAATTGTCTTCCTGCAAATTTTCTGACAAGAAGACTATCACCTGCCATGGGAACAGTTGGATTGTACCAGTAATCTAAGGCAAAATGCCTCACTTTGTCACAGCACCAGCACTCATGAATATTATACCTTTTTTTTGAGCAGGTTTGCTTTAATACCACAAGTTAACAGCAGACTATTCAGAAGGAAGAGCATCTTCCTTTTTCTTATTTCTCTCAGCCACAATCTGACTGAAGGCAATTCTATCAGTAGAAGAGCTTGGTTTTTCTTGAAATTTACCAACAGTGGTCTTCTTTGTAGAAGACATACTATTGATGGCCTCGAAAATGCCCAAGTCTGGCTTGCTGAGAGACTTTCCCTTGGTTTGTGTGTAAGCTGGGAGATCTTGAGAAGAGGCCACTGCCTTATTCTTAAGAGTAGGGGATGGCACACCAAATACAAATGGTCCTTGATGGGACATTTGGACTTCTTTATGGGGAGCCTTCTGTGCACTCAAAACAAAGCCCTATCTTCTTCCATTGTAAGATATACTTGTACTCTTACAAGAAAAATTCTCATTCTTCCAATGACCATACATGCAGTCTTGGTCATACCTATTGGAAGGGAGGATTACCTTGTGAAAGGTGGCCTGAGACACTACAGGAGCTTTGACTTTTCCTTTGGAAAGGGAAACTCTAGAATTCCTCTTACTCCCTAAACCTCTCTCATCTTTTTGAGAGGTAAAGGAGTCAATTAGTGGTAACACTATTTTGGGCTTACTAAATTCAGCCACAATCTTTCTCTCCTTTAGGAGTTTCTCTTCAAGATCCAAGATGATCTTGTTCTTCTGGCTTATGATCTCAATTTGGATGATTGAGATGGCCTTTAGATGGCTGACTTCCCTTAGTTTCTGTTCTAGTAAGGATGCTGAGTTAGACTGTTGGGAAGCAGCTAGTTGTAGGGAGACAATCTCCTTAGCCCGCTTCTTGGCCAACTTCTTGCTTCTTTTCAAATCATCCAAAATTTTACCATACTTATCAATCAATTGGTTGTCATATTTCTCAAGTTGTGAGTCATCTTCATCACTGGATGAGGATGTATCAGAATATGGACTGGTCTCATAATCTGAACAATAAGAAGACTAGACAGAGAATATACCTTTTTTAGACTAGGCTGATCCTGGCAGGATTCTTCATCTGACATGGTAATCAGTTCATAGCATCTGTTAGCATCTTCATCCTCATCATCCTCCTCTGAGTCACTATTTGAATGTGATAGAGGGGCCCCGATACCTATCCTGGTAGCAGGATAGTCTTCAGTCTCATCAGTAGCAAATGACCCTTTGTAGGCTTCTTCTTCTTCTTTAGATCCTTTTCTCTTGGCTGTTGAATCCAGTGTTGAGATCTTTGGGTCAGATGCTTTCATGAAAAGCGTGACCCTCTCCTTCTAGATCCCAAAGCTTTCCTTTTTGCAGATTGGAAGCTTCTTGAAACCCAGCTCCTTATAGTTCACTCCTGAACCCATAAGGATAATTTTTTTAGCTACCCTTGGAGTTCAACTCAGACGGTTAAGTCCTTCTTGGGCAACCTCCCTCTGATACCACTTGAATTTCTTTAGTTTCAAGGGTAGCTAACACCCATAGGGGGTGTGAACAGGTTTCTCAGTCTTTTATGAATATCTTTTGTTTTGGTGTGTTGTGATTTAGTTATGTTCTGCTTTTAAGGTAATCACAAAAAGCACACACAAGATTTATAGTGGTTCTCTAGATTATGGGTATGTCTGCTGTCCCTCCCACCTTTCTAATAGCTGTTTAGACAAGGCACTTCTCCAAATCTCATCTCCTAAGAGCTTGCAACACAGATCCTGCAGGATCTCTCAGTCTCCTCCAAGACCTACAGTTCAGGCACAAAGCCCTATAACTCAGTGATCCAAAGATCACCTACCTCAGGCCAAAGACTCTACAACTCAGGCTAGGAGGATAGCCCTACCACTCAGACAGGATGACTCTCCTATAGCTCAGGCACAAAGGCCCTACCTCAGATCCATAGAGGATCCTACAACTCAGGCACAAGGGCCCTACAGCTTAGAGAGAATGACTTTCCTACCTCAGATCTGAACCAGATTCTACCTCAGGCCAAAGTCCCTACATAAGGCACACAGGACCTACAACTCAGATCCACACAAGGATCCTACTTTAGGCCAAAGCCCTACCTCAGGCACCCAGGCCCTATCTCAAATCCATAACTGGATCCTACCTCAGCCTTTATAAAATAGGCCTACAACTCAGGCACAACGTCCCTATAGCTCAGATCCAAGAATGGATCCTATAGAGAGAATGGTTTGTGTTGATTTGACTCTAGAGATAAGTTCTTCGAGCCTTCTGCTTCCTGAGCTGAGATAAACTCAGCCCTTACTTCTTCACAGCAACAAGTAACTGATCTTCAAGAAACTTCTGCTTGTGCTGGAAGTAACTCAGAGACACAAGTTTCTAACCTTGTTGATGAAGACAAATGAGTTGACAATTCTTTGTATTCTGCACCCAACGCACCTTGTCTGCATAAATCAGACTTGCTCTGCTTCAAACTCAAAAAGAGAAGCTTTATAAACTTGCTCGTGAAGACAAAAATGATTCTTCAGTTCTCTATTTCTTCAACCAGCTAACTCTGTCTATTTCTTCTTGGAATGCAGAAAGGAGGCTTTTTGATATTGTTATTGCAGGTGAGAATCACAACAACTAATTTGTATTAGCTTCCAAATGCTGCAGCTACGGTTAGCCTTGGTTGCTTCTTCTTTCTCAGAGAAATATCAGTGAACTTGTTGTTAACGGTGCTGATCACAATAACTAGCTTGATGAACTTTCAGATCAGTTGATTTGAACTTCTTTCTTCAAAGCTCTGCAACAATGGTGAGGAAGAAGATGAAGTTCTTTCTTTTCGCAATAATCCAAAAAGGAGAGAAGTGTCACTGAGTTGTGTCCTGATAGCTTTTATGAGAGTTCTGTTTTTCCTCCCAGCAATCCCATTTTGTTGCGGTGTTCTTGGAGAATAAAACTCCTGATAAATCCCTTGTTCTTCACAGAACTTTATCATGCCTTCAGATTGAAATTCAATACCATGGTCACTTTTGATTTTTACTACAAAACTGTTCTTTTCATTCTGAATTTGCCTAACTAAGGTCACAAAGACGTTAAGGGTTTCGTACTTTTAAAAAAAAAAACCAAACAAATCTGGAATATTCATCAACTATCACACGTGTATAGACTTTTCTGCCTAGACTATGAACTGGCATAGGACCAAGCAAGTCCATATGTAAGAGGTGCAAACACCTCTCAAAATCCTTGGCTCCAATGCTCTTAAAGGATGCTTTTGCCTGCTTGCTGTTTTTGCATGCATAGCAAATGCCCTCTTTGGTGCATCATAGATTGGGTCAATTTCTGACTAGCCTTTCACTGAAGAGCTTGCAAATTTTCTTATAGTTCTAGTGAGCAAGCCTCTTGTGTTATTGCACACAATAAGATACTTTCCCATTTTCTACCAGACATACTGGTGAGTCTGTACTTATTTATAAAAAGCTTAAACAATAAATATTTCCACTTCTAGTGTCTGTCAAGATGACCTCTTGGTCACTTGATCTTTTGATCAGACACTCATTCTTGTGGAAGACAATGACATAGCCAATATCACATAGTTAGCTTATGCTACTTAGATTTTGTTACAATCCTTCAACATAAGCTACCTTTATGATGGTGACTATACCATTGGTGATCAAACCATAGTTCTTGGTGACTCCTCTATCGGAGCCTCCAAAGATCACCTTAGGTCAATTCTTCACAGGAGTATAATCCTTAAGGTGGCACCTTATTCCAGTCATGTACCTAGAACAACCACTGTCCAAGTACCATATTAGCATTGTATGGGTACTTTGACTACCCTGCAAACACAGATTAGTTTACCTTAGGAACCCAAAATGGATTGGGTCCTTGGTTCTTGTTAGCTAGAAAATTCATATGTTTACTTGCAATAGTTTTGATAGGAAGACTCACCCTTGCTCTTGGCACACTAGGGTTGTGCCAACAATCTAAGGCAAAGTGTCCCACCTTGCCACAACACCAACATTCATGAATATTGTATATCCTTTTCTGAATAGTTTTGGAAGAGTGCAAGCTATCAATACTTATCTATTCAGAAGGGAGATCAGTAGCTTTCTTCTTATTTCTTTCAGCAAGTGTCTGACTGAAAGTTAGTCTGCCAGTGGATGAACATGGCTTATCCTGAGTAGTATCAACAGATGTCATATTTGTAGTTGATATGGATTTGATGGCTTCAGAAACTATCAGGTGTGGCTTACTAACTGACTTACCCTTAGTAAAGGTATTTTCTGGAGGAACCTGAGAATAGGACACTGCCTAATCTTTGAGTGTGGGCGCTAGAGCACCAAACACAAATGGTCCATAATGGGCCATTTTGATTTCCTCATGGGGAGCCTTCAGTGCACTCACACCCATGTCTTTTTTTCCTTCCACTGTAAGATACCCTAGTATTCTTACAGGAAGAGTTTCCATTCTTCTAGTGACCATACATGTTGTACTGGTCACACCTGTTGGAATGGAGGATTACCTTTTGAAAGGTGGTCTGAGGCACAACAAGAGCATTGCCTTTTCCTTTGGAAGGGGAAGCTGTAGAGTTCCACTTGAACCCCAAACCTCTCTTATCCTTTTGAGAGATGAAGGTGTCAATCAGTGGAAGCACAGTTTTGGGCTTAGAGAATTCAGCCACAATCTTCTTCTCCTTGAGAAGCTTCTCTTCAAGATCCAAAATGATCTTGTTTTTCTGGCTAATAGACCCAATTTGAATAATTGAGATTGTCTTTAGTTGGCTAACTTACCTCCTCATCTGAGCTAGCAAGTGTGCTGACTCATATGTCAGGGAAGTAGCTTGATATAGAGAGGCAATCTCCTCAGCTTATCTCTTGGCAAGCCTTTTGCTCTTTTTCAAAGCATCAAGAATTGCACCATACTTGTCAATCAATTGATTGACATCATATTCAGATTCTGAACCATCATTCCCATTGGAGGAAGTAGATGCTTCAGAGTCTGATACAGACTCATAGATAGAGGGAGAGCTAGGAATATAGTGTACCTAATATGGAATAAGATTGTCATGATTGTCTTCTGATATGGCCATGAGACTGAACTTCTCATACTCTTCACAGTCAGTGTCAACAGAGGATAGTGGGGCCCTTATGCCAGATGGGGCAGCAATATGTTTAGCGTCTTCTTCAACAGTCATGAGACCAATATAGGCCTCCTCTTCATCTGATTCTGAGGACTTAGAATCACTGTCTGATAGGCTGATAGTCTTCTTGGCCAAGAAGCACTTTTCAGCCTTCTTGTCCTTGTGATGCTTTTTTCCTTCAGACTTTGTGAGCTCCTTCCTTTTAACCGGACAGTCAGCAATGACATGTCCACTCCTATTGCAATATTAGCAAACAATATTAGACTTAACATGTTTGTTTTATTTGGAATCATACCTTTCTCCAGAGTGGTCTTTTCTGGACTTATCCTTGTGGGGATAGGTCTTCCTTGATGAGGATCTTGAAGTGACCTTATTATTCCACTATCTCCTCCTATTCAGCATCTTCTTGAACTGCTTAGAGAATAGTGTTAGTTCTCTATCTGACAGCTCATTTCTAAAGGAGATGGGATTTGAGCTCTCTAACTCTGCAACTCTCATTGGTGGAGAAGGAGTCTTTTCCCTGTTTCTTCTTGTGGCTTCAGCTCTGAAGGCCACAGTATTCCCTTTACTGAGAGAGCTGGTTGTATCCTCTTCAGTCTTCTTGGAGTTCAGCTGTATCTCATGGGATAGCAGCTTCCCAAACACATTCTTAGTCAATGTGTTGGTCAAGTTACCAACTTCTCTGATGGCACAGATCTTGATATATCATTCCTTGTTTAGGGATCTCAAGAACTTGTCATTCAGCTCATAATTAGTGAGATGTCTATTATAGGTGATTAGACTGTTCACTATTATGAAGAACTTCTCATAGCATTCAGCTATGGAATCCTTCTTCCCTTGCTTGAATAACTCATATTGTTGATTAAGGAGGGATTTTCTGTCATCCCTCACCTCCTATGTCCCTTCCATATAAACAATGAGATATATCCACATTTCTTTGGTTGTCTTGCAGTGGATAAGGTGGAGTCATATATGGAACTAACAATGATATTTTGTGCCCTCTTATCCATGGTTGTCAAGATGACTTCAATCTTAGTCATTTCAGTATACTTCTTTGGAGTTTGGACATTGGCATCTAAGACAGAGACCTTCATGGGAATGAGGGGCCCTTCTTGGACTATAATGAAGATCCTAGGATCTGAGGCTTCCATGAATAACCTAACCCTTTCTTTCCTAATTCCAAAGTTTTCTTTTCTGCAAATAGGGAGCTTCATGGAGCTCAACTCCTTGTGGTTCTCACCTGAACCCATTAAGTAAATCTTCAGCTACTCTTGGAGATCTGTTCAGACTGTGAAGTCCTTTTTTTAACAACCTCCCTTTGATATCACTTGAAAGTCTTTGTTTTAAGAGTCATTATACACCAAGAGGGGGGTGAATAGGTTTTCAAGTCTTTATAACTAGTTTTTGAGTGTGTTGTGAGTTAGATTATTGAGTTTGCTTTCAAAAACATAAATCAACACATCAGTATTTATAGTGGTTCCCCAATATATTGGTACATTCACTTTCCATTAGTGTGTTAGACAAGACGATCTTCTCCAAATCTCATCTCAAAGAGCTTACAATATAGATCTCTCAAACTTTCTCCAATTCCTACCTCAGGTCTAAGCCCTACCCACTCAGAGCAAATTTTACTCCTGCAGCTCAGTGATCCTCCAGATCACCTACCTCAGGCTTAACACAAAGCCCTACCACTCAGGCTAAATGGTTAGCCCTACACTCAAAGATATTAAATCTCCTACAGCTTAGATCTGTCTCAGATCCTAGCTTTCAGCCTTTATATTTTAGGCATACAACTCTGATCAATAATGATCCTACAAAAAGAGTTTGGGTTTGATGGTGATTGACTCCAAAGAAAAAGATTCTACGAGTCTTCTTCATATTAAGCTGAAAAATTTCAGTCCAACTTCTCCACAGCAACAAGTATTTAGATCTTTAGTAGTTTAGCTTGTGTTGAGAAGACACTACAAAGTCCTGTACCTTCAAGCCTTTGATGTAATAGTAGATTGTAGTGGCCTTGAAGATGAACAACAACCTGAAGAAGCTCTGCAACTTATTCTTGTTCAAAAAGCGAGATTTCTGATCTTGCTGTTGAAGACAAATTAAGTCTTTAGTTCTTTTATTTCTTCAACATCTAATTTCTGTCTATGGTTCACAGACTCTCTATAAAAATGAGTTGCTTCAAATCTTCTTTTTGATCGAGAGGAAGAAGATAATCAAAAAGCTCTCTTCAATTTCTCGGAAATTTCCTTTTATTTATCTTCATCCAACGGCTCCATGTGCAGAATAGACCAGCCAGAATCGGCAACCGCAACATCACTTTTACAATAAATGGTGTACTAAAGGCTTGCGACGCCTTTTGTCATCTAGCGTGCAAATCACACGACATTTGAATTCTTGATGATGTCAGCATGACTCAGCGCTTGTGGACTTGGTAATTTTAGGACAATCTACATAGGCATAGAGTGAGGCCTTGTCACTCAACGCAGGAATACTTAGCATAATTTTGCATCTTGAGGCGTCAAGTGAACCTTCAACACTCAACACTTTTGACATTTGCAGTCTAACTGTTAAGGCGTTCAGTGATCCTTCATCACTCAATGCTTCTGGACTTGGTTGAAATTTCTCTGCATGAAGTCATTTAGTGTAGCTTCTACACTCATCGCTTCTAAACTTTTCATGTCTTCTTGATGTGGCGTTGAGTGGCATGTCTTCACTCAACGCTTTTATACTTGATCTGAAATCCAGTTGATTGGGCGTTGAATGAACTGCTTCACTCAACGCTTTTGTCCTTAGATAGATTTCTAGTCAGCAACACTGAGGCTTTTACTGCACAGAGTTCTGTCAATGCTTTTCCCTTTCTGGCGTTCAGTGAAGTGAGTTCACTCAACGCTTTTGGACTTAGCCAATTTTCTTCTTATTAAGCAACCTATATTGAGTCCAACTATCATTATGACTCTGACTGTCTGTCTAATCAATGTAATAGTATACAACCTGCATATAAATAACTTGAACATATATTAGATACATCCATGTGTATGTAATTGACCTGTAGGCCTTCTTCAAATCTGAGACAGAGTGATCAATGGACCCAACAGTTTGTCTTAGGGGTTGCCCCCCGGGCCTTCCTAGCGAGCAAATTGTTGACCTCCTGCTGGTTGATTCGGTGCTTGGCCCTGTAAGAATCTTTCAACATCCCTTTCCTGACAAAGAATTCGATCTCCTCCTTTAACTTGGAGCAATTTTTTGTGTTGTGTCCTTGTCCATGGTGGAACTCGTAATATTTTGACTGGTCGGCTGTATTTTTTGTGAGCGGTCTGGGATTGTGGAGTGCCTCTTTGTCTTGGACTGCATAGAGTCGGTATATTTTGGAAGTATTGAGGGGCATGTAGTTCTAATGCTATCTTGGTCGCGGGTTGCCACGACGCTCACTGCTCTTTCCAATGTTTGATGAGTCCTCTTGCTCCCTCCTTCTTTTTGGGTCTCTATTGAACTATCATCGACGTGTCTCAATTGCTACTTCAACAGGGATCTATCCTTAGACTCATCGTACCAGCTCAGGGTAACTTGGTACTGTTTCCCTTATTAATACTGAGTAGAAGCTTTCAGGGAGAAGTCCTCTTAAGAAGAATCCTCGCAAAAGTTATGGGTCAATACTTGAGATTTGTCGTGCCTCAGCAGTGAACATTGAAAGAAATATTTAAGGGTTTCCCCTTGCTTTGTCAGATCCCAGAAACATGAGAGGGGTCTCGTTCAACCCTCTAGTTTGCGATGAACTGATTGACAAAGAGTTAAGATAAACTTGCCAAGTTACCGATCTCTCCTTCCTTCAGAGAGCAGAATCAGGTGCTTGTCCTTTCAAAGTTTTTGGGAATACTTGACACAATAGCAGATTAGGGGCATTGTTGAGCCTCATGACGTTGGAGAAATGGTTTGTGCGCTCTCATGTGTCGTTTGTTTTGTCGAATGCCTCGATTTTTATGAGCTTTCAACCATGCGGGATCGGATGCGCTAGAACTTCAGGCGCTAGCGGGGACTCGGTCCCGACAGACAGTGCAAATACGTGACATGTGGACCAACCTGGCCAAGCTCTTCATCCATCAGTTCTTTGATCTTTTCTCTGGTTGGTCTTTCTACAGGATTCTCGAGGGGCACACGTCTGTTGGGACTATTATTGCTAACTGATTTCGTCTGCTCTAGGAAAACGGTCAAGGTGTAAAGTGCTTGCTACTTCGGAGTACTACTAAGAGTTTTCTTCGGTGCGGTTCTCTATGATGGGAACAGGAGGTAGAGAAGGATGATTGATGGGCGCATGTGGCACAGTGGGAGCTTGGGCTGCCCACAAATTTCCGAGGAGCATAAGTGATTCAGCTTATTGTTCCTCCATGTGGGTGACTAATCCGGCAAGCACGTTATCAGTTGCGGCTATGGTCTCCTCCTGCTGCAATGCGTTGAAAAGAGAATGAGAAAAACTGGCATTGTAAAGTCCCTGTTAGGTGGATCCCTGAGTAATGCGAGTGCTCCTTCTTGTCATTGCTGCCAGTCATGAGTATCATTCTATTGAAGATACTGTCTTCTGAGTCTACTTCAGTTTTTGGGGAGTTCTTTTCCCTCATACGACGTCAAACTATATTGGGCAACTCAAACCTCCTGGTAGACTGGACTAAATTAAGCCGTCTCAGTCCGTACAGTGATCGAGTGCGCAAACAATCATAGAAAGTAGAAAGCTGACAATACAAAAAAAAAATTAAAGTGGATAACCCCAGAAAGAGATGAAAAACCCCGTGGTCGGATTGGTGTCGACCAAATTTCCACTAGTCTTGGGTGTTGTTACGGATCTTTTAAAAAATGCTATGGCGATAGTCTACTTCTCGTTACAATTATTCTGTGCGAGGGAGAGAGGTGCTCGGAAGGTGACAGACCACCATTTACGGAGCTAAGTTTTTCACTTGTTGTAGTAGGGAGTTTCACAACTGGATGCTCCTGAATCTTTGACTGCTACTTGGATGCTTGGACGGTGCATTTTGCGCTCCTTTTGTCCCTACGACTTGTCTCCTATTGTGCTTAAAGGAGTCATGAGCGCTGTTCTCGCTGGCGGATAGTATACTTGTTCTTGAGTTAAGGGAGTTGAGCGTTTGTTGCGGTCTTGAGAACGGATTGCACGTCGATGCACTTGGAGCGGTCTTGAGTGTAACACCCAATTTTTGACAGCCTGAATTTGACTGTGGATTGAGTTCGACGAAATGCAGTAAGATCGATGAATTTCACCCGCGTTCGACAAACGTCGAATGGAGGTCGACGAACAGTCAGTTTGACTGATTGTGTTGAGCTCGACGAAATGTGAACTGAGCTCGACAAAAGTTGAGTTCTTCGATTTCTCGTGAGCTCAACGAAAAGTCAGCTCGACGAAATCAGACAAATTCGACTAAATTAAGTGAGGTCGACGAATTCTGGAGAGATCGATGAAAAGGCATTTGACGAATTTTGGTGAGCTCGACGAAATTCGATAAGCTTGACGATTTAGCTGAGCTCGACGATCCTGCTGAGCTCAACGAAATTCGGCGATGTCGCTGAGGCATGAATATCATGTCAGATAACTGGTAAGCGGCCAATGACCGGCAGTTTCTGGGTCGTTCCTTTGTGTTGTTGAGGATCGTGTGGCTGGGGTGTAACCCATGACCACCTAACCAAAGAAGTGTGGAAGAAGGAAAGTATTATTTCCTTTTTACTCTCTCTCTCTCTCTTCATTTCATCTTGTCTGCTCCTGTGCGTGTTCTTGAGGAGTGAAACGGGGCTGAAGCTTTTATAGCTTGCTGGAATATAGTTGGTGAAGAGAAATTAAGAGCTGGAGCTAGATTCGTGAAAAGAAAATCTTCTTATGCATTTCCAACTGGATAAAACTCAACACAATCACTCCAAAGAGAACTACAAGGGTAACGAGTTTCTCCCGGACAAGTGAAGTCCTCAATATGCATACTTGCATGAACTCCCTCACCAAAAGGTGAAAAATGGTGGATTCAAAAGGGTAAATCCCCATATATTTCTGCATTTAGATCCGGAAATGTAGAGTAAGAATAGGCATACTATGTGAAGCCCATCCGGACAGGTTGGTCTCGATTGGTGATATTTTATGCTTTGCGTGCC
The DNA here is from genome assembly GCA_039513925.1 of Platanthera zijinensis. Lineage (NCBI taxonomy): Eukaryota > Viridiplantae > Streptophyta > Magnoliopsida > Asparagales > Orchidaceae > Platanthera > Platanthera zijinensis. The sequence goes on from CM077080.1 coordinate 211,869,262, forward strand.
GTAGAAGACTCAGTGAATATGTGTAGATGTACATGTGGAAAATGTGAAAGTGGGTGTGCAGGTTATTGCATTTTAGTACTGGAAGCAATTCCAGGAAATTACCCAAATGAATGAACAATTTTGAGAATTGTTGTTTGATCTGTCTCTTGAGACCGGGGGGTCAATGTTTGGCCTGTCTCTATGAGACCTGGGGATCAATTTTTGAGAAAATGTGTATGAATTTACTGTGTCATCATGTTAAGGACCTCTAAATGACATGGTCGTTAAGTTCGGTACCTCTGAATGGGCAGTCACTCGTCAAGTTAAGTACCTCTGAACGACGTGGTCGTTAAGTCTTGGACCTCTAAACGGTGATGATACACGGGGAGTCATGTACACCGAAAGGTTCCCTGAGTGCACGGGGCGTGTGGCCGTTGGGCCTATGTCTGTGATGAATGGTGCTTAAAGTGCACATTATAAATGCCACGATATATGTATGATGCCTTGTTTGCAAGGATGGAGAAATGCCGCCCCGAGTAAGGGATAGGATCGTTATAAACGGGTCAGCAAAATCCTGACCGTTACTTTGTTTACCTTTTTTTGGTGGGCCCTTTTGTGAAGATGCTCGAGAGACAAGTGAAAAATAGCGGGCTGAAGCCCATGTGTTGCGATTGGCTGGCCCTTGAAGGCCCAAAAGCGAACAATTACTGTTTTCATGTGTGGCCGACCTGCGTGCCGAAGTATGATGCCACTTAATGTTAATTAAAATAGTTGTAATAAGTCTACGGCCAAAACATGTGTTACATGTTGTTATGTATATATCATTCATGTGGTATAGTGGACATTCCTGTTATGTTTGGGTTCATAAATTAAAATGCTTCCGCTAGAATGCTCTGAGTTAGGATGCGTTCATAAGTGAACTTGGATTTGGAATTCAACTAGTAATCTCCTTACTTATCTTTAGTATATGACATCGAGCCCCGGTCGGACCTTCTGTCATATGTTATACGGCGGATGGGGGCGTTACAAAATTGGTATGATATTCTATTCTCGATCTTTCTTATTTTAATTCGTGGTCAAATTTTTTAAGGGGTGGTGAGCCCGTGTATGTGCGCTACCGTGATAACGTAATTTAACCCATGAATTTCCACTTAGGAATGCAAATACACATGTTTGCGGAACTGGTATGTTCCTGTGATTGCTTTTGGCAATATTCGTAGTTGTCTAATTGTGTGTTTCACATTGTAGGCGACTAAAAGTGATGCGGGATAGCAAGAACCCCAGCACTCGGTGGAGAGCAGTGCACCTAATAAGGCGTCGTCACCTCCTCCTTCAGTGGAAACTATACGGTTGGTTGCAGAAGCCGTGTTCGCAATGATTAATGTACAACCTTGAGGTCAGGGACAACCTCCAGCTCAGGAACTGGTTGACATGGTGGAGCGTGTGGCGGTGAGACAAGTGGCTGTTGAGACAGTGGCTGCAAGGTGAGCAGCGGAGAAGCAAATGAAACACATGATGAGTTTCAATCCCCTTGTGTTTATGGGTACTGGAACCCCTACACAAGCTGAAGATTGTCTCTCAAGAATAAAGAGGGTCTTGACAGCAACTGAAACAGAAGAGTGGCAAAAAGTCATTAGGACTACCTTCTTGTTGGATGGTGAGGCAAGACTTTGGTGGGATGAGTTGGAGCTGCACCAGTTCGCTGGTCGACCGTTGAGCGAGATCTCAATGGAGGAGTTCTCAAGATGTTTTCTGGCAAGATATGTTCCATCGGCATAATGGATCGCGATGGAAAATAAATTTCAAAGGCTAACTCAAGGCGAGAGGTCGGTGGATGACTACTTGCACGAGTTTACGAGATTGGAAAGATATGCAGGCTTTACGTTTGCAGATGAGGAACGAAAAATAAACAGGTTTTATGAAGGGTTGAGGGATGAATTGCGATTGCTTCTCTCAAGACCAATGACTCAGGGTTTTATTACCTTGGTTAATACGACCCGTTCCCTTAAACTTTATATGAAGCGCATGTAGCGTAAGAATGACTTGGCAGGGAAGAAGCAAGAGTTCAAGACATCGATTTTTTCAAAATCTGGGTACAAACGGTGGAATAAGAAGCCAAAAACTTCTGCACCGGCTCCTTCTACGTTTACTTCTGAAGAAACTACGGAGAGAGTCCCTCGCACATGTTATACATGTGGTAAGGTGGGTCATATAGCTAAGGATTGTTGGAGTGGCCCTCCAAAAGCGGAAAATAAGACGGGTGCGACTTATGCAGAAAAGGGAAAGGCAGTGGTTGAATCCTCTGCATCCCACGTGCAGCCCCGAGTCTTTAATCTTGGCCAGCGGGAGGCCATAAAACAAAGCGACGTGGTTACATGTACGAGTTAAGATTCAGTTTTTACTGTTTTCTATACTTAATACCTTGTATGTTGCTTGTTTATGATAGGCTTTGTCCTTATTCGGGACTGTCCGGCAAGAGCACTGTTTGATACAGGTACTTCGCATTCATTCCTATCTGAGTCCTTTGTATTGCGAATCGGAGTGCCTACTCGTGTAGCGACTTATACTGTGAAGGTGTTGCTACCTAATGGATGCTTGATGCATGCAGATAGGTCTTGTTTGGTGGAGGTGCAGATAGGAAGTCAAGACTTTTGTTTGGAAGCGTCTGTGCTACCGATTTTAGAGTTCGATGTTATATTTGGTATGATTGGCTCTCGGAGCAGCGTGCCTACATCGATTGTAATTCTAAGGAAGTCTTACTGGGGCAAAATACTGAACGCGAGACGAAATTCACGGGTATGCGAGGAGTGGGAAAGATGTTGATGTATGTCATTCAAGTAGTCAAAGCGGTTCAGAAGGGCGCGGAAATGTTTTTCACACTATTAGAGGTCGTTGAGCCAAAGCCCAGTATTAGAGACGTTCCTATAATATCGGAGTTTGCAGATGTCTTTCCGAAGGATCTACCTGAGATTCCACCCCAGCGTGAGATCGACTTCTCTATTGAGTTGGTGTCAGGTGCGAAACCTGTGGCCCGCTCACCGTACCGTGTGGCGCCAAAGGAGTTGGCAGAATTAAAAGTTCAGTTACAAGAGTTGCTAGAGCAAGGCTTTATTTGTCAGAGTTTGTCACCGTAGAGCACACCGGTGCTATTTGTTAAAAAGAAGGATGGGAGCTTGCGTATATACATAGATTATCGTGAGCTAAACAAGCTTACAAAAAAGAACAAATATCTGATTCCTCGAATCGATGATTTATTTGATCAATTGGTTGGATCAACTGTTTAATCGAAGTTGGATTTAAAGTTCGGCTACTGGCAGTTGAGGATCAGGGAGAGTGATATCCCCAAGACTACGTTTGTAACACGCTATGGGCATTATGAGTTTACAATCATGCCTTTTGGACTCATGAATGCGCCATCAGTCTTTATGGATCTCATGCACAGAACCTTTAGGGTGTATTTAGACCTGTTTGTGATCGTCTTCATCGACGACATATTGGTATACTCTCAATCTGAGGAAGAGCATGCGAAACATTTGAGATTGGTTTTGCACATGCTAAAAAAGGAATCGCCTCTATGCTAAATTCTCAAAGTGCGAGTTTTTGGTTATCTTCAGTGGCTTTTCTTGGTCATGTCATAAGTGGAGAGGGGATTGTTGTAGACCCGAAAAAGTTTGTTGTGATACGAGAGTGGTATATACTTTCTTCAGTAGCAGAAGTCAGGAGTTTTCTAGGACTTGTTGGTTATTATAGACGCTTTGTAGAGGGATTTTCAAAGATTGCTTTACCTCTCACGATATTGACAAGAAAGAATCAAAAGTTTGTATGGATGCCAGATGCGAGAAGGCTTTTGACGAGTTAAAGAGTCGGCTGACCACGGCACAAGTATTATGTACGTCATGTGGTTCAGATGGCTTTGAGATTTATAGTGATGCATCTGGGAGCGGCTTAGGCTGCGTTCTTTTGCAATTCGGGCATGTGATTTCTTATGGCTCTCGCCAACTTAAAGTGCATGAGAGGAATTATCCGGTGCATGATCTTGAATTGGCATCCGTGATATTTGCTCTTAAATTGTGGCGACACTATTTATATGGCGTGAAGATTGACATCTTTACGGGCCTGTTGAGACCGAGCGGTCTGTCGAATTGAGACCGGGCGCTCTGGCGGTCTGGTGGTCTGGCGGCTTGTCCCAGCAGTTTGGTAGCTGGGTTGGAGACTGGGCGGTCTGGCGGTCTAGCGACTTGACTATGTCGACTTGGGGATATTGGTCGCCTGTCTTCCTCATTGTTGTGGACGTGCGGTTAGTCTAACCGTGCGGCTTGTGCGGCTTGTATAGTTTCATGTTCTTGTAATTATTAGTCCCACATTGCTTATTTGTAATCTCTCTTCTCTCCTCCATTCTATAAAAGGGAGGTCATACCTTTATAATAGATATCTTTTTGGATAATAAAAGTTTTGTTACTCCAATTTTCGGTCTCTGGTTTTCTGTTCACACATGGTATCAAAGGACTAGATTGTTTCCACCTGATTTAGTTTGCCTCTATCCATGCGGTTTGTTCTGTCTTGTCCGCGCGGCTTGCCCTTCTCCTCCTATTCTTTGAGCCCTCTCTGTCCGCTCGACCTGTCCGAGCGGCTTGTTCCTGCTCTCGTGACCTGTTTCTTCTCTTATCATGCCCTGTTCGCGCTTGTTTCTGTTCGCGCGACCTGTTCGCGCGACCTGTTCGCGCGCCCTATTGCTGCCCCTCTGTGTGCGTGGCCTTTCTGCTCTCCCTCCTTGTCTGTTCGCGACCTGTTTCTCGTGGTCTCCTCTTCTTTCTGCGATCTCCTTTAGTCGTGCGATTTCCTCTCTTTCGCACGAACTCTGTTTGTTCACGCGACCTGCCTTGCTTCGTGCGATCTCTTTTGTTCGCATGACTTCTTCCCCTTTGCCTTGCTCTGCATCTTAGTCGTGGCCTTCCTTGCCGCTGGTGTGCTGTCACCGTGACCGCTGCAGAATCTTCTCCTTGTCCACTGCGGCCTTCTTAGCTGCATGTCCTGCTTGTTGTTCGCACGGCTTGTTCTTTCTAGCCGTGCGATCTTTTTCCCTCTGCTTCTTGGTTGCGGCCTTCCTTGCCGCACGTCTTCCTGCTGTCCGCGCGACTTGTTGTTTCTTCTTGCGCAGTTTCTTTTCCTCCCTTCATGGATTTCATATCCTCCTCAAAGTCGTCTGCCTTGGTGGTCATGTCTTCTGGTAGTGCCCACGTTGTTACTCAAGGAAAATGGCTGATCGGCACCGGTGCTACCAATCATATGACCCGCAATCCCCAGTGTTTTTCTCTCCAAGAAACACATGATCGGTTGCCCCCGGTTATTCTTGCAGATGGCTCTCCTTCACCGGTCAATGGGACAGGAGTGGTTCATTTCACTCCTTCTCTTCGCTTGGAGAATACACTCTACGTGCCCAAGTTCCTGTGCAACTTATTATCTGTTACCTCTCTATGCAAGCAATTACAGTGTTTCGTCATATTTACTTCTACTTCTTGTTCTTTTCAGGATCCGGACTTCCAACAGACGATTGCTACTGGGACTGAGAGTGGCGGCCTATACTTCCTTGACAATACTTCCGCTCTGTCCACCTTCTCTTACACATCCAGGGATCTTCTCCAATGGCATCTTCGCCTTGGTAATGCTCCTCCACGACTTCTTCGTCAGCTTCTGCCCCAACTTCCTCCACAAAGTCCTCCCCTCAACTGTGAGGCCTGTCAGCTTGGCAAGCATCACCGCTCCTCCTTCCCTCCAAAGCAAGTTTGTGGATCTACCCGTCTGTTTTATCTCATCCACTCCGATGTTTGGGGTCCTTCTCCTACCCTACCGTTGGTCGGGGTAGTTTATATTTTGTCACATTTATTGATGATTTCTCTCGCTATACGTGGGTGTATCTGTTAAAAGATCGCTCTGAATTATTCTCTGTATGGACATCCTTCTATCTTATGATAAAAACTCAGTTTAATGTTTCTATTAAAGTCTTTCGATCTAATAATGCCAAAGAATATATCAGTCATGACTTTTCTACCTTCTGCATGCAAAATGGGATTATTCATCAAACTAGTTGTGTTTATACTTCACAGCAAAATGGTGTGGCCGAACGCAAAAACCGTCACCTCCTTGATATCGCGCGCACTCTGCTGACTCAAATGCAGGTTCCTCGCTCCTATTGGGGTTATGCTGTTCTCATCTCCTGCTATCTTATCAATCGCCTTCCGTCCACCATTCTCCACAGCAAAACCCCTTTTTCCATTCTCTATCCAGGGAAAGATCCGTTTCCTCTCCCTCTACGTGTCTTTGGGTTCACAGCCTTTGTGCACTCTCCCTCTGCCACCCGTCACAAACTCTCACCAAGGGCCACCAAGTGTGTCTTTCTGGGATACTCTACCACTCAGAAAGTTTATTGTTGCTTTGACCCGGTTACCCGCAAGCAGTTTGTCTCTGCGGACGTAACCTTCTTTGAAAATGCATCCTACTTCTCTCCCGACTCCTCTTCCTCTCCCAATATTCCTACTTCTCCTACCACCCCTTCTGTTCCCTCTACACCTACTGATATTACGCCACCTCCTCCCTCTCCACCATCCCCTCCATTGTGTCTACCTACTGAGATATCTCCTTCTCCGCGGTCACCTCTCTCTACTCCCGGGCCAGCTCTCTCCTCCACGGATGGCCCGGAAACTAAGGAACATGTCGACCTGGATATTCCCATTGCTCTTCACAAAAGGGTGCGGACATGTACTCAGCACCCGCTAGCTGTTGTTGTTTCATTTGATCGTCTAACTCCTTCTCGCAGGAAATTTGCCTTGGTTATCTCTGCCACTGCCACTCCCCGCACTTACCAGGAGGCTCTTACTATTCCTCATTGAAAGACCGCCATGGATGAGGAAATTACTACCCTCACTGAAAGGGGTACATGGACCCTTGTTCCTCCCCCTTTGGGTACTGATGTGGTTGGCTTTCGATGGGTATTCATTGTGAAGTTCCGCCCTGACGGCAGCATGGATCGTTACAAGGCCCGCTTAGTCGCCAAAAGCTTCACTCAGACTTATGGGGTTGATTACTTTGAAACCTTTTCTCTCGTTGCTCGTCTCAGCACCATTCGGGTTCATCTCTCTGTGGCTGTCAATAGGGATTGGCCCATTTCTCAGCTGGATGTCAAGAATGCCTTTCTCTATGGTGACCTTCAGGAAACTGTATACATGGAGCAACCTCCTAGATATGTTGCTAAGGGGGAGACACGAGTATGTCATCTGAAGAAGGCCATCTATGGCCTAAAGCAAAGCCCTCAGACTTGGTTTGACAAGTTCAGCGATATTGTTGCGGCCATTGGTTTTGCACGAAGTTCAGCTGATCACTCCTTATTCATTCGCAAAACCTCCTCTGGTATGGTGGTTCTTTCTGTATATGTGGATGATATTCTTCTGACTAGCGACGACCAGGCTGGAGTAGCTTTGACAAAGAAACACCTCCGACAATACTTGGTCACTAAGGATATGGTCTCTCCCAAATACTTTCTGGGGATTAAGATTTCTCGGAAACCCAACTCTTTAGTTCTCTCCCAACGGAGTATGCTCTTGATTTGCTAAAAGAGGTAGGGTTGACTGATGTTAAACCTGCCAGATGTCCTATGGCTATTGGGGAAGACAAAACTTGGACAGATGACTCGCCTCCTCTATCTGATTTTTTAAGGTACCGACATCTGGTGGGAAAACTCATTTATCTTACAATGACCAGACCCGACATCTCATATGATATAGGCAAGGTTAGCCAATTCATTCAAGCTCCTAGGGAGTGTCATCTACAGTCTGCCCTGAGGATATTAGAGTATGTTAAAGCAGCTCTAGGGAAAGGACTCCTTTTTCAAAAGAATGGTCACTTGAGGGTTGAAGCGTACTTAGATTAAAGCTATGCTGATGATAAAGGAGACCACAAGTCAACATCGGGTTTTTGCACATTTATTGGAGGAAATCTTGTGAGCTGAAAGAGCAAGAAACAGTTTGTGGTCTCCAGGTCTAGTGTAGAGGCGGAATATCGTAGTATGGCATCGACTACATGTGAGTTAAAATGGTTGCGGGCTCTCATGCTTGACCTAGGAGAGGTCTACAACTATTCTCTTCCTATGTTCTGCGACAACAAGGCTGCTATATGCATTTCCAAAAATCCGGTTTTTCATGAGAGAACAAAACACATAGAGGTCGACTGTCACTTTATTCGAGAAGAGGTTTTGAAGAAACAGATTTGTACTCCGTTCGTTACTTCTGAGTTGGCATATGTCTTCACCAAGCCGGTGTCCGCTTCTTTGTTACACATTTGCGACAAGCTGGGCATGATTGATATCTATGCTCCAGCTTGAGGGGGAGTGTTGAGACCGAGCGGTCTGTCGAGTTGAGACCGGGCGGTCTAGCAGTCTTGTGGTCTGGCAGTCTGGCAGCATGTCCCAGCAGTTTGGTAGCCGGGTTGGAGACCGGGCAGTCTGGCGATTTGTCTAGCGATCTGGCAACTTGACTATGCCGACTTGGTGATATTGGCCGCCTGTCTTCCTCATTGTTGTGGTCGTGCGGTTAGTCTAACTGTGCGGCTTATACAATGAGATCGACGAATTTTACCTGTGGTCGACGAATGTCGAACGGAGGTCAACAAACAGTCAGTTCGACCGATTGTGTTGAGCTCGACGAAATGTGAGCTGTGCTCGACAAAAGTTGAGTTCGACGATTTACCGTGAGCTCGACGAAAAGTCAGCTAGACAAAATCAGACAAATTCGACTAAATTAAGTGAGGTCGACAAATTCTGGAGAGATCGACAAAAAGGCGTTCGACGAATTCTGGTGAGCTCGATGAAATTCGGTAAGCTTGACGATTTAGCTGAGCTCGACGATCCAGATGAGCTCGACGAAATTCGATGATGTCGTCGAGGCTTGAATGTTGTGTCAGATAGCTGGTAAACGGCCAGTGAGCGGCGGTTTCTGGGTTATTCCTTTGTGTTGTTGAGGATTATGTGGCCGGGGTATAACCCGTGACCACCTAACTAGAGAAGTGTTGAAGAAGGAAAGTATTATTTACTTTTTACTCTCTCTTCATTTCATCTTGTCAACTCTTGTGCGTGTTCTTGAGGAGTGAAACGGGGCTGAAGCTTTTGATAGCTTGCCTGAATATAGTTGAAGAGAAAGTAAGAGCTGAAGCTAGATTCGTGAAGAGGAAATCTTCCTGTGCATTTTCAGCCAGATAAAACTCAAACACCATGGCTCCAATGGGAACTACAAAGGTAACGAGTTTCTCCCGGACAAGTGAAGTCCTCAATATGCATACTTGCATGAATCCCCTCACCAAAAGGTGAAAAAGGGTGGATTCGAAAGGGTAAATACCCATATATTTCTGTATTTAGATCCGGAAATGTACAGTACGGAATAAACAACTATGTGAAGCCCATCCGGACAGGTTGGTCTGGATTGGTGATGTTTTATGCTTTGCGTGCCAGAGAAGACTCCATGAATATGTGTAGATGTACATGTGGAAAATGTGAAAGTGGGTGTGCAGGTTATTGCATTTTAGTACTGGAAGCAATTCCAGGAAATTACCCAAATGAATGAACAATCTTGAGAATTGTTGTTTGACCTGTCTCTTGAGACCTGGGGGTCAATGTTTGACCTATCTCTATGAGACCTGGGGGTCAATGTTTTAGAAAATGTGTATGACTTTACTATGCCATCATGTTAAGGACCTCTGAACGACATGGTCGTTAAGTTAAGTACCTCTGAATGGGCAGTCACTCGTCAAGTTAAGTACCTTTGAACGACGTGGTCGTTAAGTTAAGGACCTCTGAACGAGTAAGTCAGTCGTTAAGTTAATTACCTCTGAATGACATTGTCATCAAGTTAAGGACCTCTGAACGACAAAGTTAATCGTTAAGTCTTGGACCTCTGAACGGTGGTGATACACAGGGAGTCGTATACACCGGAAATGTGCCCTGAGTGCACGTGGCGTGTGGCCGTTGGGCCTACGTCTGTGGTGAATGGTGCTTAAAGTGCACATTATAAATGTCATGATATATGTATGATGCCTTGTTTGCAGGGATGGAGAAATGCCACCCCGAGTCAGGGGTGAGATCGTTATAAATGGGTCAGCAAAATGCTGATCGTTGTTTTGTTTGTCACGTTTTGGTGGGCCCTTTTGTGTAGGTGTTGGAGAGCCAAGTGGAAAATAGCGGGCTGAAGCCCATGTGCTGTGATTGGCTGACCCTTGAAGGCCCAAAAGCAAACAATTACTGTTTTCATGTGTAGCTGACCTGCGTGCCGAAGTATGAAGCCACTTAATGTTAATTAAAACAGTTGTAATAAGACTACGACCAAAACATGTGTTACATGTTGTTATGTATATATCATTCCTGTGGAATAGTGGACATTCCTGTTATGTTTAGGTTCATAAATTAAAATGCTTCCGCTAGAATGCTCTGAGTTAGGATGCGTTCATAAGTGAACTTGGATTTGGAATTCAACTAGTAACCACCTTACCTGTCTGTAGTATATGACGTCGGGCCCCGACCAGACCTTCTTTCATATGCTATACAACAGATGAGGGCGTTACATTGTGAGTGGAGCGCACAACATCGAACTTGGAGCAGCCTTGAGAGCGGAGCGCACGGTGGCACGCTTGGGGAGGAGCGCGCGGCGGCGCACTTGGAATGGAGTGCGCGACGACGCACCTGGAATGGAAGGCACAACGGCGCGCAAGGGGACGACACACAAGGAAGCGCCGCACATGGAAATACGCAAGGGAGAAGCGCGCGGGGGCGCACAAGGAGGAATGAGAAGTAGAGAGAGAAGGGAAGGAGAGGTGGAGGGAGGAGAGCATAGGAAAAAATCCGGATAACCAAAAATGTAAATGAAAAAGGGTCTGTGGTCCTATTTATAGGCCCCAAACTAACATAGTTACGGTGGTTACCCAATTATCTGCGGACTGTAACCACCGTAATTACTATTCGTAGGTCGATTTTATTATGTTTCACGTGCGCATTATCTTTGTTATTTTATTAAACGCACACCAACATTTTTTTATAGTTTTATTAACCGTAGTTATCCAAAGTCATGTCGATGTGCGTTTAATAAAATTATAAGAATAATACGCACGTGAAACTTTATAAAATCGGCCTTCAAATAATATTTATGGTGGTTATGGTCCGAGAATAATCGGGTAACCACCGTAACTACCTCTGGGGCCTATAAATAGGACCTCAGACCCCCCCTTCATTTCCATTCTCGGCTCCCTGGATTTTCTCCTATGCTCTCCTCCCTCCACTTCTCCTCTCCTTCTCTATCTACTTATCCTTTTTCCTCCTTGTGCGCCCCCGCACGCTTTTCCCTTATGCACTTTCACGTGCGACACTTCCTTGCACTCTGCCCCCTTGGGCGCTGCAGCGCGCTCTATTCCAGGTGCACCGTCGTACACTCCGTTTCAAGTGCGCCGCCGCACGCTCCTCTCCAAGCATGCCACCATGCGCTCTGCTCTCAAGGCTGCTTCAAGTGCGTTGTTGTGCGCTCCGCTCTCAAGACCGCTCCAAGCGCGTCGCCGCACTCTCCGTTCTCAAGACCGCTCCAAGCGCGCCGCCGCACTCTCCGTTATCAAGCCCACTCCAAGTGCGTCGTCGCGCTCTTCGTTCTTAAGACCTCAACAAACGATCAACGCCCTCAACTCAAGAATAAGTATATCAGCACAACAGGAGACAAGTCGTAGGGACAAAGGGAGCGCAGAACACATTGTCTAAGCATCCGAGAAACATTCAACGATTCCAGAACATCCAGAGTGCGAAACTCTCTACCGCAACAAGTGAAAAACTTTGCTTTGTGAGTGGTGACCTGTCACCTTCCGAACTCCTCTCTCTCTCTCTCTCTCTTCTAACAATTGTAACAAGCAGTGACAAGTCGACATCACATTTTTTAAAAGCTCTGTAACAACACCCAAGACTAGTGGAAATTTGGTCGGCACTGATCCGACCACGGTATTTTTCACCCTTTTCTGGGGTTACCCACATTAAATTTTTTTTTTTGCATTGACAACTTTTTACTTTTCATAACTGTTTGCACGCTCGGCTGCATCACGGGCTGAGATGACCTAATTTTGTCTGATTTACGAGGAGCTTTGAGTTGCCCTCAACAATACTGTTTTTGATATATTGATTTGAAAGTTTATTTATGATTTTTTCTTCCTATTTGGTGTAAAATTTTTGTTCCAAAAATCTTTCAAAGACAGCTCAACTCTCCTATAAATAAAAGTGATTGTTAACCACAATCTGATTTTGAATCGTAGCATCACAAAATTGACCGCAACTAGAAAAATTTAACAGCAATCCTATATTTAGCTGGACAGACTCCATTGTTACCCAATATCTAGCTGAGCACAGGATATTTGAGTAATTAGTTTTAAACTTTGGTCAATTGGGTTACAACTTACAACTAAACACAGAAAAATGAGATATTATTTAAAATTCTGAGTTGAGGCCCCTCCTGAGGGTAATAAAAAATTGAGTTTCGATGAAACCTAAATAAATAGTCCCTCAGCTCATTCCCACTCCACCAACCCTCACCTCCTTCCACTCCTCCGTTCCTCACCTTAGAGCTGCCATCTTTTCAGTTTTCAAGCTAAGCGAATCAATCCCCATTAATTTGTTTTCAGTTGAACAGATTTCCCTATTCCCTTTCTTGTGTGTGGTTTGGAGTTGTCGAATTTCGTCACTCTCGTTTCAATCTTTCTCTAAGTTCCGATCTTTGGCAAAAGTAATTTACCTTTAAATCTTACTTCTTTATGCGATTGAAACCTGTATCTTGGAATCTGTTGTGAAATATGACGATTCTGTTTGATGTTTGAGGTAAGAACCCACCATCTCGGGCCATTTATGAACTCCAATTCCTTTTTCCACAGGATTCGACTTCTCCAATCCTTTTCCGTAGTTTTCCTCTATTACTTCTATGTTATTTTCTGAATTACCAACCCGTTGCGCCAAATAATCGCCTCCTCATATCATCCCAGTATCTATCTATTTATTTTTGCTAAGATTTTCTGAATTGGAGAGATGTCCGCCGGTGAGATTGAGGAGAGGAAGAGGAAGAGGATGCTGTCAAACCGGGAATCGGCGAAGAGGTCTCGGATGAAAAAGCAGCATCATTTGGATGAGCTTGTGAATGAGATGGCTAGGTTCAGTGAAGAAAATGACCTGATTTTGAGGCAGGTGAATTTGATTACTGCCAAGTATTTAAGGCTTGATACTGAAAATGAAGTGATGAGAACCCAAGTGATGGAACTGGCCGGAAGGCTGAAGTTTCTGAACTCGATTCTGAGGCTGGAGGAAGAAGAAAGTGGCATGTCACTGGACATCCCTGAGATCCCTGGTTCACTCCTGAAGCAATGGACTTTCCCTTGTTCAGCTCAGCCAATCTTGATGCCTTCTTCTATGTTTCACTGCTGAATTTTTGATATCCTGGTTGTGCTCATTGTTTCATCTCATCCAAACTCTCTCTTAATCTATTATGGCTTCTTTGTTTCATCAGTTTCTACTCTTCCTGTGTAGTTTGTTTGTGTTGTTTTTAAATGTAGTTAGGGCTGTGTTTTTCATGTTATTTGAATGTCAATCTTTCTAAGATATCATTGTTATTAAATGTTACTGATAGATGTAAACGATGGTGTTTAATTTCTTCACTGTTTTATTATTGTTTAACGACATCTGGACAATATGAGTTGTTATTTGTGCAATTTTTAAGATGTAAATGATATTTTTTAGGTGTCAAATAAATTTTATAGCTTTCATTATTTGTGATATAATAAAGCTGCTAGGTAGTTTAAAAAGTCGGCATTTTAAACTGCATGACAATACATTACAACTTATGTGAAACAGTTGACCCTTGTGTTCATCCTGGTATTTATAGGTTAAGTGATTACTTGCTACTAGAATTTTGTTTTAAATATGTTCCATTAGCAGCATTGTCTCTTGGCAAAATTTTCTCTCTTACATATGTTCTGTGTTATCAACAAGTGGAGCCTTCTCAACTTATAGTTTTGGTAAGTAGTCTGATAGTTGGAAGCTAGGTTGTAGATTAATCCGGTGAAGTATCAACAGTTTATCACATTTTATTTTGAATTTTTACCCCTTGAACTCCTATAAATAGGAGATGATAGAGAAACCAAGTACATGTGATTATTGGCAAGCATAAAAGAGTAAACTGGGGATAAATTTTTACATAAACTCTGTTTTTCTTCTTACAGATCCATGCTTTTATATTACAGGGAATTCCATAAGATAAACTTAGAGCGGTGGAGTCAAGTGGTTTAGATAAGCTTGGACTTTTTACACTATCACATATTACATTTGTTATTTTTTCTAAACCCGATTTATTTGCTCACAATTTCCCCTTTAAATTGTGCTCTTTATAAGCCCTAATCCTAACTGCATCGGAACTCCAGGAAGCGAGTTCTTGAGAGCGGCTTTGTCATCAAATCGGCGATTTGGTTTGATGTTGAGCAATATTCGACTTCTACATTCTTCTTCTCCACCCGCTCTCCGATGATGTGAAATCACATTTCTATATGTTTACTTTTCCTTTGTTATGCCACTGGATTCTTGGCTAGAAGAATCATCGATGTGTTGCCGCAGAAAAGTTTTACTGGTTCTCTTCCTTTTCCTTCTATCTCTGATATTAAGTTCTTGATTCAGATGGCTTCACATGTGTTACTTAGGGCTATGTATTCGACCTCTGTGGTTGATAATGCCACCGTAGGTTGTTATCTTGAACCCAAATTATTGTTTTTGATCCAAAGTAGAAAATATGTCCACTGGTACTGCGTCGATCATCAATACTAGATCCCTAATAAGAATCAGAGTACCCTGTTACTCTAGGTTCAATAGCCCCAGATTAGAAGTTCCTTTTAGATATCACAATGTCCTTTTTGCTGTAATGAGATGGGATAGAAGGGGACTACTTGAAAATCGTGAAACTAAATTCACTGATTTTTCAATATCCAGTCTTGTATTATTGAGATAGATTAAAGAACCCACCAACGAATGATATTCTTCTTCATCTACCTTTTCTTCTTCTGTAAATTTAGATAATTTAACTCCTTTGTCCATTGGGGTTAAATTTGGATTACATTGATCCATCTAGAATTTTCGTAGCAATTACATTATATACTTATGTTGCGATATGTATATTCCTTGAGGTTTTTGACTGATTTCTAATCCAAGGATGTATTTGACTGACCTAGATTTGTCATTTCATATTTAGCATGCATAGTAGACATGAATTTATTAATCATTTGATGGCTGCTTCCTGTAATTAGTAGATCATCAACATATAATCCTACTAAGATTTTGGTTTATACCTCTTTTAACATAAAGTGATGGATCACTTGGACATCTATAGAAGTTCTGTTTCAACATGTATGAATCAACGGTATGATTCCATGCTCGAGGTGCTTGTTTAAGGTCATAAAGTGCCTTAAACAATTTATATGCCTTCTCTCTTTCTTTACTTTTTTCGGAAATCTAGGTGGCTGACTTGTATAAATTTTCTCTTGAATTTCTTCATTGAGAAATGCAGATTTAACATCTAAATGGAAGATAGGATACTGATGTTGTGCTCCATAAGCCAATAAAATTTATACTGTATCAATCCTTACAACTGGTGTAAATGTTTCATAGAAATCTATTCCAGATTTTTGAGAATACTCTTTTGCAACCAATCGTGCT
Source organism: Platanthera zijinensis (assembly GCA_039513925.1). Classification (NCBI taxonomy): domain Eukaryota; kingdom Viridiplantae; phylum Streptophyta; class Magnoliopsida; order Asparagales; family Orchidaceae; genus Platanthera; species Platanthera zijinensis. Next base: position 211,884,992 of record CM077080.1, read on the forward strand.
TTATGTTTGGCTATAGTTCCATCAGCATTCAGTTTAGTTTTTAAAATCCATTTCAAACCAACTGATTGTTTATTTTCTGGTTTATATGCAAGCTGCCAGGTATTATATCTTTTGATTGTATGAAGTTCTTCTATTGAATTTCTCCACACTTTTTTATAGCTCCTTCAAAATTTCTGGGTGTGAAGGCTGTGAAGGCAACTTCAGTTATGTCATAAATTTCTTTAAGACTTCGTGTACGAATTGGCGATGATGAGTTTGTATCAGCTTTAGAGTCATTTGATGGTTGCATATTTTGTGTAGGATCATCATTTGCATTGCCTGCAAAATGAATGGGGCTCATTATTGGTTCAACCGTCATATGTACACTTATCTCTGAATTCCAATTCCATGTACCATCTTCATCGAAGATAACATTACGGCTGATTAATGTTTTTTTTTGCTTGGCTGAATAATTTGTAAGCCTTTGACATTTCACTGTACCCAATAATCTAACTTGTCTCGATTTGAGGCTGGAATTAATGAATAAGTAGGACATCCAAAAATTCTAATATGTGAAATAAAAGGCTTTTTGTGATATAACTTTTCATATGGAATTATATTACTTAAAGCCTCTGTAGGACATCTGTTTAGGAGATATAGGTCTGCCTTACTTGCTCTGCCCTGCATTCCTTTGGTACCGGTTTGTTATGAAGTAAACATCCGGCCATTTCTATGATTGTGTTGTTTCGTCTTTCCACGACACTATTTTGTTGAGGTGCTTTTGGTGCTGTCAAATCTCTTTTAATACCTTGTGTCATACAAAATGTTGAGAATTAATTAGAGGTGAATTTCCATCCTCTATCAGTTCTGAATCATTTTATAGGCATAACGATCTCCTTTTCGACTCCAGTTTTAAAGTTTTTGAATATTTCAATTGCTTCATATTTATGCTTCAAGAAATAAATCCATATATATCGAGTGTAATCGTCTACATGAAGCATAAAGTATGACTTACCTCCCACTTATGGTGTTGAGGTGGGTCCCCACAAGTCTCCATGAATTAGTTCCAATGGTTTCTTTGATCGGATACTTGAGATTCTCAGAAACAGAGTAGCATGTATTTTAAGATTGTGCTGGCTTGACATAAATCTCTTTGCCTAGAGACTGGCGTAAGATCATTAACTAGTTTCTTCTTTGCCATTAATTATATTGCCTCCCAATGCAAGTGTCCTAATCTTGCATGCCATAAGCATAAAGAAGATATGATTGTTGCTTTCTTGATATGTTGGCCGGAAAGAGCTTGTAGAGAAGTCTTCGACATGACCTAAGTAAAAAAATTTGTTGTTTGTCATGTATGCAGAAGCTATGATACTACCACTATGAATTTTCTTTATTTGACATACATTTTCACTGAATAGTAGTTCATATCCACAGCTTAATAGTTGCCCAACACTTAGAGAATTTTGTGCTAGTGTTGACACATAGTGTACATTTGGAATTTTCTCTACTTCCAGATTTTGATGAGATTGAAACAGTACCTCTTCCTTCTATTGGTACTGTTGATTGAAACAGTACCTCTTCCTTCTATTGGTACTGTTTTTCCATCATCAAGATGAACTATTGATTTATAAGTCTCATTCATGGTAATGAAATTAGCTTTGTTTTTTGACATGTGGCTTGAACATCCACTGTCAACATACCAAATTGTCTCTTCTGTTGTGGTAGCTTGCATACATGAATAGAACATTTCTTCCATCTCTTCCATTACTTCTTTTCCTTTCTCCATATATTTTGCTTCTTCATTGGAATTGTGCCAACAATCCTTAGCTAAGTGATTTGGAACTCTACATCGTTTACATCTTGAGGAACAATTCTTTGACACATGTATTGTCTTATCATAGATAATGCAGTATTTTTGGTATTTCGGGGTAGAAACATATGTTTGCTTTGGAGGAATTTTACTCTTTTCTTTATCTTTATAAACTCCTCCTGAGCATTGCTGATTACTACCAGTTGATGAACCTTGATTTACAGGTTTTTTCAAGTTTCAGATAAATTTCTGTTTTGGGTTAGCTTTGGTTTGGAAAGCTTGATCCTAAGGGAGAGTATCTCTATTTAATCATTCTTCATGAGATTTTAGAGATTCAATTAATTCAGTCAAGATTAAAGTTTTGAGATCCATTGATTCTTCAATAGTCATGACTGCAAGGTTAAATGGGGGGTGTTAAGCTCCGTAATATCTTTGGAACAACCATGTTATCTTTGATAGTGCCTCCAAAGTTATGAATTTGATTGATAAGCTTTACAGTCCTGGCTATGAAAGAATCAATAGTTTCACCTGACTGCATATGAATCAATTCGAAATCAGTCCATAGCCATTGCAACTTCATTTCAAATACCTTGGTACTACCTTTATATTCAATCTTTAAGGCATCCCAGGCTTGTTTAGCTATTTCTGCACTCATAATTTGTAGAAATATTTGATGGATTAGTGACACTGATTGATCATCTTTTAACTGTCTTCTAATTGTTAAGAAGAGGAGGTTCAGATGGTTTACTACCTTCAGTATATTCTGGTAGTTGTGGACCATTACCGACTAGATCCCATAAACCTTGCGATAAGTACACAAGCTTCATTTGAATGCTCCAGTGATCGTATTTCTCACCATCAAAGATTGGTATAGATGAGTGAGAATATACCAAGGAAGTTGAATTGGAGGATATGGCCATTTTATCCAATGAAGATACTCGATAAGAGCTTGTAATCTCTGATACCAATTGTGATTGTTGGCAAGCAAAAAAGAGTAAACCGAGGATAAGTTTTTATATTAAACTCTGCTTTTCTTCTTACAGATCCATGCTTTTATGTTACAGGGAATTTCTATAAGATAAACTTCCAGTAGTGGAGCAAAAAGTTTAGATAAGCTTGGTCTTTTTACATTATCTGTTACATTATCACATATTACATTTGTTATTTTTTCTGAACTCGGTTATTTGCTCACAGTACAAAGAACAAGGAAGCAACTTTTTTTGGTAGACATTGTTGACATACTAGAGAACTTTCTCATACACACGTCGATTCCAACTGTCATAAACAAACTTTATAACCTCAGTAGAGAACTCCTCAATATATGAGAAGTCTCCATAACAATAGCTAAGTTCACACAACCAACAGCAACCTGTTGTCTTCATGGAAGGCATACCAAATCGCCCATTCTTATAACCCAAAAATCTAATCACGAATGTCGCTCACTTGACCTGTGCGAGCTGTTGAAATTGAAAGTGAGGGGATAGATCCGATTAACTCTAGAGGGGGGGGGGGGGGGGTGAATAGTGTATTTTAAAAATTTAATTAGTTTTTATAGCGGAATTAAAATAAGTGACAGTAGTATATATATATAAAGAGAAATAAGAAAAAGAAACTATCACAGCACATCAAAAATAAAGAAAAGAGAAGCAGACGACACAAGAAAATTATAGTGGTTTCCCAAAACTGGGTACATCCACTCTTCTACCACTCTGGTAGGAATTCACTAATAGATTTTTGATCAGATGTCCTACCACCACAATATCTATTTTCTAAGGGAGATATAGCAACCTTTTGTGCTTTTGATCATGTGTCCAAAAACTAATCTAAGTCTTTTGATCAAGAGACTTAACAATCAAGTGATAACTTTTGAATGGAGTTAGAAACCCTTTTTACATTGGGAAATAAAGAGTGATGTTGTCTTCTCTTTCTCAAACAACTGAGAAGATTTTAGTGGACTGCTGTTGTCAAAGCTCCCCCTGAGATGAAGAATGATTCAGGAAGATGAGAGCTTTACAAAGGGTGTAGGCCTTGATGAAGATCTTCAGAAACTTCTTGGACTGGTGTTGAAGAGTTGTCCTTGTGAAGCCTGAAGCAGAAAACTGAAGAAGACTAGAGATCTGTATGAGTTGTTCTTCTTCAATTTCCTGTAGATGGCAATCTTTTCTCTGTATATGTTCTCTGTAAAAATTGTTCTTTAAAGATCTCTTGTCTTTCTTCTTTTTGAAAAAGATTTTTTTTATATTCTGAGAGAATCTCCAGCATTTGAATTTTGAAAGATATCCTGAATTTATTGTTCAGAATCTGGGAGTTGAAACGACTGGAATTTGTCTTGAATGCATTTCCTCAACTGTTACAGTAAATAAGTCAAGTAATTAACTCTGTGAAATCCATAATTAATGCTGCCAAGCAACGACTATATTCTTGAGAATATAAACATTAATTATCCGAGAATTACTACCTTAGAATAATACCAAATTGAAATCAAAATGACAGAGAAATTGTCAAAACTGATACTGACAGAAATCGTCGACCTCAGGACAGATTTCGTCGACCTGAACTCCAAGTTCATCGAGCTGAGAAATTGTCTTCGTCGAGCTGAGGTCAGAGATAATTATTCTGGAAAGAAATTGCCAAAGCTGAGCTCCAAGTTCGTCGAACTGATTTGGACTTTTGTCGACCAGAGAAACTGAGAGAAGAAGGAAGATCGTCGATCTGAGCTCGTATTTCGTCGAGCTTAGCTCAGAGTAGAAACTCTGAGTTCGTCGATCTGCGATCGACGATCGTCGAGCTGAGTTCGAAGAATGTTGAACTGATTTTCTGAACTCTCAACAACTACATTTCTTCGAAGTCTGAGTCTCTGAAGTCTTCTGAAGGCTGGATCATAAGATGTCTAACCTAGTCCGACTGACCTAACCTTAGAACTAACAAATTGACCATAGGCTATGCATGATGGGTCAACAACCTATTAGTGAACCCAGTTCAAATCCAAACTAGGGATCCAACAATCTCCCCCTATTTGGGTGAGGTCACTAAACAAAAAGAAAAGCATAAAAACACAAAGTAATATAAATATCTGACAGAATTTTTAACTAATCAACAGATATGATATAGCTAAGTGCAATACACATATATATCACAGAGAAATAAAAGTTCAAGAATTGTTAGAGGGAGGAGCAGAAGATGATTTAACAAATACAATTTTCCTGTGAGGATTTTCTGCTTCCTTAGATATCTTTATATTTTGAACTCCAAGAACTATCATAGATGAGGCTCTGGGAACAATAGCTTCTGGATGAACCTACATATATGCATTTGGATCAAATAAATGTCTGTCTACTTGAAAATTGTCAAATTCTTTCTGCCTGTAGGTAGACATAGTAGTGAACTTTGCTGCATCTGATCCTTCAGCTCTTGCATTGTTCATCTGAGACAAACCAATAAATTCTTGAAATCTAGCCGTTCTGAAAGTGAGGGTTAGATCTAATATACTCTAGAGGGGGGGGTGAATATAGTATTTGTGAGTAATTAAAATCTTTTGCTGAATAATATAACTTGTTCCTAAACTTAGATGCTATATCACAGTATAGCAGATTAAACTAATAAAATAACAGAATCCTAACTATCACAGCCACAACAAGAACAAAAGAAAAAGGCAACCAGACAACACAAGAATTTTATAGTGGTTCCCCAACCTGGGTACATCCACTCTTCTACCACCCTGGTAGGAATCCACTCAGGTTTTTGTTCAGGTGACTGCCACCAATGAGCTTTTGGTAAGGTGCTCAAAAACCAAACCTCAAGTCTTTTGGTTTGGAGACTTGCAACCAGGAATCACTTTTGAAGGGAGTAGAGAACCCTTTTTACAGAGGGGGTGAGAGAGTGATGATGTCTTCTTTTTCTCAAGTATTCAACTGAGAAGACTCTGTGGATTTGATGGTGGCAAAAGCTCTCCCTGAAATACTGAATTTATTCAGGGTGAAAGGAACTTTGCTTCAGGGTGATAGACCTTCAAGCTTTCAACTTAAACCAGAAGAACTTCAGGAACTTCTTTGACTGATGCAGTAGTTGTTGTCCTTTGAAAGTTCCTAAGGGGATGACAGAAGAAGAAGACTCTTGATTTGAATAGTTCTTCTTTTTCTTCAGAAAGCTATTCTTCTTCTGTTCTAGCAGTTCTTTCTTTCTATCACTTTGTTGTCAAGAGAGAGCGAGAGTAGAGCGAATCCTTGTTGCGAGACGATGGTGTTCTACTCTTCCTGACTGGTTTTTTGTGTCTGTATTATTTGTACATTTTGAAGAGGAAAAATCCGTCTTTTATATTTTCTATGTAAACGTCCTTTTGAATTTCGCAATTCTTTCTGCATTCAATGTTGACGGCCAGAGAATATTTTGCATTGATTGATTTCCCCAACTGTCCCTTTGAAAAACGACATGCAATAATCCTGATGAAGACCATATTAATGCTCTTGTCTAACGGTAATATTTAGAGAATATTAGAGCATTAATTACTCAGGAATCATTGCAATATAATAGGAACAGAAGAGGGAAACAGCCAAGTCTGGATTCGTCGACCTGAGCCCATAGTTCGTCGAGCTGAGGTCCAAGATCGTCGACCTCTGAATGGCTGACTGTTGCTTGACGACTTTCCTATTCTGTGCACCAAGTTCGTCGAGTTGATGTCCAAGATCGTCGACCTGAACCTGAGAACTGAGTTCGTCTAGCTGAGGTCCAAGATCGTCGACCTGAGTTTTGATTCTGGACTTAGACTATTTTCTGGTGCTGAGGGTTGAAACACCATTTTGGCGTTGAGTGTGATGTTCTCTATCGTTGAGTGTTGAATCATCATTCTGGCGTTGAGTGTGATGTCCTCTGGCGTTGAGTGTTGAATCATCATTCTTGCATTGAGTGTGATGTTCTCTGGCGTTGAGTGTTGAAACATCTGATCCAGAATTAGTCGATCTGGGACCAAAGAACAGAATTCGTCTAGCTGATGTTCTAAGTTTGTCGACTGAAGTTTGACTTAGAAGTGTTGTCACTTTGTCCAGAGTTCGTCGAGCTGAGAACCAAGTTCGTCGAGCTCAGCTCAGAGAATTTTCTCTGAGTTTGTCGAGCTGAGCACGACTTTCTTCGACCTGAGATCGACGAACATAGAGCTCTTTTTCTAAGTCTTGAATTTTCTCTAAGTCTTGAGTCTCTGGCAGTGATGAAGGCTGGTCCCTGGAATTGTTGACTCTAAGGACTAGACCTAGACTCTAGGAAACAACCATGACCCTGGCTATACATGTTGGGTCATATCCTAACTTAGTGAACCTAGCCCAAATCTAACTAGAGATCCAACACATTCTGAAGTTTGGATCTAGCTCAGGTTCATAAACTAGAGAGGGAGGTCTCTCTAGATCAGATTTAGAAACATCTTGAGCAGATTTTTGAGAATTTCTGAAAATAATTGATTGATGTTGAAAGTTTGTAGGAGGAAGAGACTGTTGAGATTTGCCTGAATAGTAGGACCCTGGAGGTCTATATTGACTGTACCTTCCAGCAGGTCTAAAAGTCTTGTAGGAAGCTGGCCTTTGAGATTGAGAGCTGCTGGAATCTGGCTTTTGAGCCTTTGCAACATTTCCTGAAGCACCTACAGCAGGAGGAGGAGGAGGAGGTCCTCTCCTGGTTTGCTTAGGTGGAGAGTTGTATCTTCTTCTTTTCTTTCTTTCCTTTTGTTCATTTTTGGACAACCACATCCATTGAGGCATATCTGGATATGGAGTGATATTATGCAGGATGTATTAAGGAGTGTCAGCTGTGGGATTAGGCTTAGGAACAGCCTTAGCTGGAACCTTTCTCTTCTTAGATTTTGTCTTTTTAGGGTAAGAGTCATCAGAGTCCTCCTCCTCCTCCTCATCAGATGATCCAGAAGGATTGTCATATAAATCATCAATTTCTTTTAGACTTTCTTTAGAGATCTACTTCTTAACCTGATGCTGTACTTGAAATTCTGGCTCTACAAAGCTTTCAGTCACAATCTGATTTCCTTCCTCTTCTTCCATATCTGCAAACATGATATCATCAAGATCTGGCATTGGGGACTCAACCCACATGCGAGGAGGAGGGCTGTAAACATCTTCAGCAACTACTATTTTGAAATCACAGGAGCTGCAAAACTTGCCCTTAGTTGATCTACAACTTCAGGACTTATTGGAGCAGTATAACATACAATGGCTTTGGAGTAATGAAAACTAGCCAAAACATTTCTGTAAATTCTGTAAATTTGATTGAAAGAATTTAGTAAAGAATGCAAATCAACTGTGGGATTTATGATAAAATCACCAGCAGTGCTTATATCTTAACCTATATCATAAGCTATATCCATATCAAAATCATCTATAATATCCATTGGAATGTCTGCATCAGGGGAATCTGCTGCTGCTGCTGCTGTTAGAAGAGGAACTGGAACTACTGCTGCTGCTAGGAGAGTAACTGGAACTTCTTCACTGGACATCTCCCCCTGCCTGGTTTTAGAGGGTCCTTAAGCCAGGCCCCCAGAAGAAGGGACAGAATGGAGATCAGCAATTCTAGAAGAGAGAGAGAGAGAGAGAGAGAGTTGATGGAAGCAGAGAGAGGGGCAATAGCATTTGCTATTAATTGCTCAAGAGTAGGAGAGATGAATTTTAGAAGATTCTTTGCAATATCAGAGAAATTTAGATATAGAGGTTCTGTAGCAGAGGGAGTATAAGAAGAATGATGTCCACAGTTGGAGCATACAGAGAAAGCATTAGGGAAGTCTGTATGTAAGAATTCAGGGAATGTGGAGGTTGAGTTAGAAGGAATGTTGGATGGAATGGTAGTAGATGTGGTTGGAATTGAGATGGAAGGAGTTGTTGTAGGAACTGATGTAGTGGTATGAACTGATGTAGTGGTAGGAACTGATGTAGTGGGGATGTCCTGGATGGGTGATTGAGCTGGGGATGGATGTGGAGATGGTGGGGGTGGAGATAACAGATTGAAAGTAGGCTGAGAGGATATAGATGGAATGTCAGCCAGATGAGTTGGAAGAGGAGACTGAGGTGGAGATAGAGGAGGAATGAAATCAATTATAATTTAATCCTCATGGATGATGATTGTTGATGGTGGAGGTGATGGTGGAGGAAGTGGAGAATGGGGTTAGAAGGTGATCCAGCAGGGATTGGAGAGGAAATGGATGGTTGCTGGATGAGAGTTGATGATGGTTGTTGTTGTGAAGGAGGTGAAGGAATTCTGATGGAGGGAGTAATTTCTTCTAGAGGTGGGGGAGTAGCTGTAACTGCCCTTGTGTCCTCAGAATTCCTAGAAGAGGAGGAAGCCCTGGATGGCTTGGTGATAGTCCTCTCCCATCTGCCAAACAAGGCAGATGTAAGCCTCTTGGAGGCATTAATGAAGATGGTCTGTGAGACCAGTAGTTTAGATGCCTTTGCCTGAAGGAAGATACGTAAGATTCTCCCAAAACATACCTCTTTCTTAGAATTTTTCTTTTTAATCAACTCAAACAAAATCTTGCCCCAATTTACAACTTTCTTGTTTACCATTGCACACATCACTAAGAACTAGTGCCTGGTTATATAATCATGGACGATGTGTTTGCCCAGCAAAACCTTTCCAACAACATCAGTAAGAAACTTATACTTAACAAATAAGTTCTTTTCCAACAGTTTGTTAGGGTTTTCATCAGAATGATCAATTTTGATCAACATGTTATCATATTCAGAACTATCTATCTCAATATCCTCATCTCCATTTATCAAACAAAAAATTTCTGTTAAAACATCAGGGGTTAGAGTAACCTGATTTCCTTTGATGGTGCCAATCATAGAATCTGCATCTGGAGTAGTTGAAGTATAGACCCACTCCCTTATCTTTGTTGTTGCTAACTTGATTCCGGTGGTCATAAATTTTTTTAGTTGTTGTTCCTCAAACAACTGCAAAATATCCATGAAGATCTGATCGGAGTGACGGAAGGAGTCAAAATTGATGTCGAATCTGGTGTTAAACTTCATGACGGAAAGGGAAATCGCCGGAATCGCCATTGGTTTTCCTTCAAAAAGAAAGAGAGATCATTTGTAACAGAACAAAAAGCTCGGGATAAAGCTCGAAGAAAACCTAGTTATAAAGTTTCCAGAATATGAAGCGCCAGACTCCGTCCTACGAAAATAAAAAATCTTCGTTCTCAGGTCGACGAAAAATTTCATGAAAAAAAAATATCATCGATCTCAGTTTGAAGAGGGGGAAACTTTTCGTCGTTCTCAGGTCGACGAAAAATATTCTGAAGCAAGACCGTCGATCTCCGCTCGATGAAAATAACTTCACACAGAGAGTTCGTCGATCTCAAGTCGACAAATTTTCTCAAGAATAGTTCTCAGATCGTCGATCTCCGTTTGGCGAACTGTGAAAAAATCTTAGACCTCAGACAGAAAATTAAATTAATGCTTCTCCATTGATCATGCCTAGCTGATTTAGAAAAAACAGATGTTTCTTCTCATCCAAAGGTTTGGTGAAGATGTCCGCTCTTTGTAAATCAGTAGAGATAAAGACAAGATTAATTTTCTTTTTGTCCACACAATCTCTAATGAAATGATGCCTTATTTCTATATGCTTTGTCCTACTATGATGCACTGGATTTTGTGCAATGGATATTGCACTGGTATTATCACAAAATACAGTTGAATTATTTAGATTGTATCCATAATCCAGGAGTTGATTTTGAATCCACAATATTTTTGAACAACAACTACCAGCTGCAATGTATTCAGTTTCAACAGTTGAGGTAGACATAGATGTCTGTTTCTTACAAAACCAAGACACAAGTCTATCACCAAGGAACTGACATGTTCCTGATGTGTTTTTCCTGTCAACTCTACATCCAGCAAAGTCAGCATCTGAGAATCCAGTTAATTCAAATTCTGACTCTATTGAATAAAAGAGTCCTAGATTTGGGCAACCTTTATATATCTCAAAATTCTTTTTAAGAAAATAAGGTGAGATTCTTTAGAGTTCACTTGGAACCTAGCACAAAGACATGTAGCAAACATTATGTCTGACCTACTAGCTGTGAGATATAGTAAGGACCCAACAATAGCCCTATATGTTTTTTAATCAACTGGCTTTCCATGTTCATCAGAATCAATCACAACATTGGAAGCCATGAGTGTTTTCTTGGCTGAGGTATCAGTCATCCCAAATCTTTTAACTAATTCCTTAGAATATTTGAATTAGGAGATGAAAATGTCATCAGGGGATTGCTTCACTTGGAGACCAAGGAAGTAAGAAAGCTCACTCATACTACTCATTTCAAACTTGTAATACATCAAGCCAGAGAACCTTTTGCTTAGCTTGGAATCAGTAGAGCCAAAAATGATGTCATCTACATATATTTGCACTAACAATATGTTATTATTATGATGTCTAGTAAACAAAGTCTTATCTATAATGCCCCTAGTGAACTTATTGTTGGGTATTGTATCCACAATGTACCTGATTTGAAGAAGCCCCTAGACCAGCTAAGGTGAATTGACATTGTATTTGATCATTTGTCTTCAAGTTGTGCTTGCAGTTATTCCACGCTAAGTACACACCAATGTCAGGGTGCAGTGGGTCAATATACACGGGTCTGCGCAACATAATCCCTCGTTGAGCAGATCAGTTTGTTGGCCTACGTGTACTCTCTCTATTGGAGTGTACTTACTTTCAAGTACAAGGCTGAGAAAGATCAAGAGCAGACAAGGAGGAAGGATGGGTCAAAGCAACTCGCGGGAAGAAAGACGAAAACCGTCTAAGTAGAAATCGTCGAGAATCACTAAGTGATTCTCGCCGATTTGACGAGAATCACTAGTGATTCTCGCCGAATCGTCGAGAATCACTCGCTAATTCTTGCCGATTACAGCCGGCTGTCTCAACGCCGTCTTGTTTTCTGCTTAATGCAGAATCGTCGAGAATCACTAGTTGATTCTCGCCGAATCGTTGAGAATGACTTTGCATTCTCGCTGATTCGTCGAGAATGAATGATGATTCTCGCCGATTCTCTCCGGATGGCAAGATCTTCATCCAGAATTCTGCCAAGTAGAATTCGGCGAGAATCATAAGTGATTCTCGCCGATTCGTCGAGAATCACCAATGATTCTCGCCGAATTTGCCTTAGACGAATTTCTTCTGCTCGCTGGACCGGTCCAAATATTCAGGCGCTGTTTTGAACCGGACTTAGGGTTTCTACTGGTGGGGCCCACAACGGTCATAATGTATGACCTACAGTATAAATACTGTTGTATTTCAATCATTACAGAGAGGAATACACAAGAAAGAAAATCGAGCCGCCGACGTGACCTAGATCGCGGATTTCTCTTCCGCCGCCGCCATCGCCGCTCGGGAAGTTAGTCGCCGCCGTGATCGTGGATACCTCCTAATCTTCCGGCGACAGAAGCTTTGCCAAGCAACGCGTCTCACGTGTCCTTCTTGAGATCATTTGTCTCTTGGTTTGTAGATCGGGAATACCTTCCCTTTCCGAATCGATCGAGACGATTGATCCAAGGAAGACCGTTGGTAGACCTTGCCAGCATAGCTACGAAGGTTGGATCTCTAAAGCTCAGCCGCCGTACTTCTTGCCGCCGCCGATCCCGAACGCCAAGCCGCCGCTCTTCTTGCCGCCGCCGGTTTCGTGGAGATTCATTCTAAGTGAGAGCTAAGGTCGTGGACTCTTCGTCTTCGTCAAGAACGCGTCATCGAACGAAGAGGGACACCTAGCACTCCATAAGTAGTTTGTATATTTTATACATTCCATTTTATTTTTGTTGTAAAGGAACGTAGGTTTATCGTTGTCAGGGTTGGGTGCAACCCGTGGTGGAGGAGTGGTGACACCTTCGTTTGAAAGGGTTCCTTCTGTTAGTGTGAGGATTGGATTTCAATCCAGTTGGTGAAGTGACCGAGTCGTCCCTTGTTGGGAGATAGGTCGAAGGGGGAAAGCGGACGTACCCAAATCGGGGAACCATTATAACTGCTTGTGTCTGTTTGTGCTGTGTTGTTTTATTTACTTGTGCAGGTAGAATTTTTATTCCGCTAAAATCGCTGCAAGACACCTATTGCCCCCCCCATAGGTGAAGGTAGTTGGCACTAGGTGGACTTTCACTTATGCTCTAAAAGAAAGCTAGCTAGAGTCTCATACCAAGATCTTGCAGCTTATTTTAAACCATAAATAGCTTTATGCAATTTTAAAAAAAGAGGGATGAGTTGGAAAAATAAAACCTAGTGGTTGTTCAACATATACTTCCTCTTTGAGTTCACCATTCAAGAAGGCGCCCTTGACATCCATTTGGTAGGCCTTGAGTTTTTTGTATGCTGCATAAGCAAGAAAAATTCTGATAGCTTCCATTCTTGCAACAGGTGCAAAGGTTTGATCATAGTCAATTCCTTATTTTTAAAGATGATTTATTAAATACCCTATATGTCTTGCTGACTTGGAAATATCCAAGAAAAATTCTCATTGCAGCTTTGTCTTCAAATTTTCTAAGATGTTTCTTGTTATTATTATCAATATAACAAATACAACCAAAGATTCTAAAATAGTCTATTTTAGATTGCTTTCCTTTGAGAAGTTCATAGGGAGTCTTGCCTTTAAGTTTATGTATCAAACTTCTGTTCAGGACATAATTTGTTGTGCTTACAGCCTCACCCAAAAGGATATGAGCATGTGAGCATCTGCAAGCAATGTTCCTGCAGCTTTAATCAGGGTTCTATTTTTTCCTTTCTGTTACCCCATTTTGTTGAGGAGTTCTAGGAGAAGAGAAGCAATGTCTGATACCTTTCATCTCACAAAATTCTTGCATAGGAAGAGATTCAAACTCAATACCATGATCACTTCTGATCAATGCAACTGGAGTAGAATACTCAATCCTTATGCTCTTAAAAAAGTCTGTAAGAACTTTAAAGTTATTTGACTTGTTTCTCAAGAAGAACACCCAAGTGAATCTAGAGACGTCATCTACAATGACTAAGGTATAAGATTTCCCTCCCAAGTTTGTATAGCAATGGGTCAAAATAGATCAATATGTAGCAAATACAGAATCCTAGGTGAATCACTTTTATTAATGGATTTAAAGCTATTTTTGGTTTGCTTGCCTAATTGACACACCCTACAAAGGCTTTCCTTCTTGTAAGGGCAAGAAAGCAACCCTCTAACAAGGTTGTCCCTAGAGAGTTTAACAATATTTTTAAGATTTACATGTTCTAATCTTTTATGTCATAATTCATTATTGTTACTAATTTGATTAAATAGACAAATTTCTGACCTAGCAGATTTAAAGTTTATAACATAGATGTTTCCTTGCCTAAGTCCAGTTAAGACAGTTTTATTATCTACAGAAGATATAATGCAAGAAGAATGGTTAAATGATACCTGATAACCTTCATCACATAATTGGCTTATGGATATCAGGTTATGTTTGAGACCACTCACATATGCTACTTTCTTGAAAGTGACAACTCCAATCTTGACAATCCCATTGCCTTTAGTTTGGCCATAGTTGGAATCACCAAATATCACTTTTGGACCAAGCTTGGACTTGTAGTTTGTTAAGTTGTCATTGCTACCTGTCATATGCTTTGAGCATCCACTATCCAGGTACCATTGTTTCTCTGTGGTAGGATAGTCTTTCACCTGCAAAATGAAAAGTTAGGTGTTCTTGACTCAAGTAACCTTGGGTCCTTGATTCTTTTAAAATTTAAAGCTAGAAATATAAGAGCATTCTGGTTGGTTCTTATATCCTAAAGGGTGAAATTTCCTAGGTGAAATTAACCATTGGGTGAATGGATTAACAAAATCTTTTGAATGATTAAATTTTCTTGAGTAATTAAAGTTTCTGTTAAGCTGAACTGGGATCGACGAATTCTGATAAGTTCGTCGACCTGAGTTCGATGAATTGGGATGAGTTCGTCGAACTCCGTTCAGAGAATGGAAATATTCATTCTCTGAGCCCCAGAGTCTTCAATCTCGGCTCGAAGAACTATATTGGTTTCGTCGATTGCAGTTCCTAGAATAATTATAATAGAATTCTGCGTTCGGAGTTCGTCGACTTCAGTTCGACGAACTGTACACATTTCGTCGATCTGAGTTCGACGGAATCTGTTGAGCATTGTTATAATTAAGATTTTTCTTGTTCCTTTTCTTGTTCTTGGGTTTCTGATTCAATTCAGTTGGTTTGTTATTTTTATCTACATTTTCTTTACTCTTTTCAGATATGAATTTAATAGGTGTAGAAAGTATATTTTTCTGAATTAAATGGAGTTGGCTTGATGAAGCGCCTAAGCCCAGCTTGCCATTGAGCCTGACATTTACAGTGCTTGTGATGTTCATTAATTTGATGCTTCTCCCATTAAGGGATTCTTCAAATTGCTTAGTCTCATTTAATTTAGTTTTTAAAGAAATAATTTCTTCTGAAACTATAACTAGTTTATCTTTTAGTTCAATGTTTTCAGATAATAGATTTTCATGTTCAGTTAGCCTATCTCTGAGAAGTTTGATTTCCATCTCAGATTTGATTAGATCATTGCATAGTAATTTAAATTCAATTTTGAAATAATCAGAATTAAAGTCAAATGAGGATATTACCTGATTCTCTTCAGATTCAGAGTCTTCATTCTCTGAATTTTCAGCTTCTGACAAGCTGTCTGATGCATTGATAGCCATCAAACAAACTTCTTTTGCTTTAGCTTCTTCCTCATCTTCACTGGAACTGGAAGATAAAGATTCTTCTTCTGTTTCACTCCAGGTTTTTGTAACAAAATCTTTCTCCTTCCTCTTGTGCTTGCTTGAGGAGGGCTTGCTGTACTTCTTTCTGATGTCTTTTTCTCTTCTTTTCTCTTTCATCTGATTCTCTGGACACTCATGAGGAATGTGTCCAGGTTTTCTGCAACCAAAGCAGACAATCTCCTTGGTAGGAGTTTTGTCATATCTTGGTCTGTCATCTTGCCTTGATGACTTTTTTATGAAATCCTCTCTGGCCATCTTGTAGAATCTCTTGGCCAATAAGCTTATGAGCTCATCATTTGCTGGTGGAGCTTCTGGTTCTTCAGATGCTTTGAAAGCAATGTTTTGCACCTTTCTTCCTGAAGAGGAAGTCTTCTGCTCAGTTGCTTCTCTTGTCTTTATCAGCTGCTCATAGGATTTGAGCTTTCCCAGTAATGACTCAGTGGAGATTTCAGTCAAACTTCTGGCCTCCTTGATTGGCCAGATCCTGAAATCCCATGTGCTGGGGAAGCACGTAAGGATCTTGTCATTAATCTCTATCAGTGAGATATTTTTGTTCAAATTCATCAGCTCATTGACAATTGAGCTGAGTCTATTGTACATGTCAACCACTGATTCAGACTCATCCTTCTAGAAATTTTCATACTGAGAGATGAGATTGGATCTCATGTCCTTTCTCTCACCAGCTGATCCTGCAACCATTTGGTTTATAGAGTCCCAAATGGCCTTGGCTGATGTGCACTCAGCCACCTTCTGAAAAATGTCATCTAACATGGTTTGTGCTAGAATGTTCATGACCCTTGCATCAACAACCTTGGCCTTCTTTTGAACATCAGTCCACTCAGGTGGTGAAACTGCATTTGTGCTTGTTGAAGTAGTAGCTTCTTGACTTGTGTAATGCCCCTATCCGTCACATAGCATATAACAGTAGGTCCGACCGGGGCCCGACGCCATATACCATGGATAGACCGGTGGGTTACTCATTGAAACCAATCAACCAAACACCACGTCCTACACAGCGCATCTAGTGAAAGTAAATTATTAAGTTGCACAGATAAAAGAACCCAGCCAAGCATGAATGTCCACTACAATTAACTTATAGGAATGTATAATACACAAATATTGGCCTTATGGCCTTACAATAGTTTGCTCAATAAATGTGTCTTCCAAACCTTGGCACGCAGGCCAGTCATACACGAGTAAATAAGAAAAACACTCAAATTTAGGCCTTTGAGCGCCGGCTCAGCAACTTGGGCTTTAGCCCGCTACATACCACTTGGCTCCGCAGCACCTGCAAGCAACAAACCACGACACGGTGGCAAACAAAAGCAACGGTCAGCTATGCTGACCAAATTATAACGACCCCGCCCCCAACTCGGGGCGGTGATGCTCTTCCCTGCATTTTGTTAGCATAAACAAGCGGTATAGTGTAAACATACTTCATCACAGGTGCAGGCATGCACGGCCACACACCCTGTGCACTCAGGGCACATTCACGGCAAACCGACCAACGTCACGTCAATTTAAGCCAGAAACGTTTCTGTCTCACCAACGTACCTTGGACGGAAAACCTTATGAGCATTTTGTCTTCCTGGCTCGGGTCACGTCAATTTAAGCCATACACCGCAGGAGACACTCATCTATGCCAACGGTCCCACCGAATGACATAGAACAGGTACGGTTCCGCCTGACCCGTTTCTCACATCGTAACGTCAATTTAAGCCATATGCGCGAGTCAAGACTCCTCGAGTCCCGTTTCTATCACACAACTCACATAATCCGGTTATGTTCAAGTTGGCTCCCCGACCATCATGTTGGCAGAATCACGCATCTGCCCAGTTTTTCGGGTGCACCTTGGAGTTAGTCCCCAAAGCTCCCTATTGCAATCTACCCCGTAGAAAACCCGAAAAACAAACATTCGCGCGGAGTCTTCTCCGGCCATATATGCAATGCAACATCACCAATAAAGACAAACTAGTCCGGGTAGGCTTCACACATCATGCATATGTTCGTTCTCGAAGACGGACTCTACACAAGGGGGACTTCACATATCTACCCCAAGGAACGCCACGAACTCACCGCATACTCGCGAGAGAGGGCTTCCTATGCAAAGTAAAAGAGGACTTCACATGTCCTAAGATGAGAATCGTTACCTGATGAATATTTTCGCTAAGTCTAAACTTGATGCGGATTCATTCTACAATTTATCATAACTATGTAGATGGGCATAAGCTAGATTGAATCATCTTTCAGGCAAGTGCACCTATCATAAATAGTATAAGAGAAATCTACATCTCGTATCGTATTCCACAGGGTCATTTCAACTATTCGTACTCACTCTCACTCTATTATCATACCTAAACTTAAGGTTGCGTTCTAACATAGATTAATCCTAACTATGACTATTCGGATAAAAATTGTATTGGAGAGTTACAAAAATAATTTCAAGTCGAAAGTTAAGAGCATTCAATGAACATAATCACTTTGTGTAATCATGAAATAACAAGACTATCAAATTCATTGTATTGTAAAGGGTTAAACTAATTATCAAATTCTCTCTCGAGCAATTTAAAATCTAAGTTAAGTTAAGTAAATTTTCTCTCGAACAATTTACAATACTCAAATATTTATTGAATGAAATACCCTATCTAATACATGGATTCATGAAACTTTATCTCTAAAATACCATAATTCCATTCATTCGTATTCTAATTTTCCAAGAAACATATCTCTCGATCATGAATTTTGAATTACAAAGAGAAATAACACATAAATATGAAGATTTAACCATCATCCAAACAATCCAATTTCTCAATCTAGACATTTGGAATTCATGTAAAAATAAATAATCATTCATAATAAGGATAATTCTCAATGTTTGCAAGCCCATATACGAATCAAATACAATGAAATTGACGAAAACAAAACGATACATGATTACTAACTTGTTCAAACACATTGTTCATGAAAAGTAAAAGATAAATAAAGTTGGATTACCAAGAGAGATACAAGATTAAATGAGATAAATTAAAGAATAAATGCATACAAATATCTCCTTCAAGCCTTCTTTCTCTTGGATGCTCCACTTTCGTTCTCCAGAAAAATCTCCAAGCAAAATAATCCAAAAAGTGCAGAATAAAATTTTCTCCAGGTTTTTATAGTCCAATAGCAAACATGGTCGAACACGGGTTCCGACACGGCCGTGTTGCAGGCCGTGTCGGCAGTTCCAGGGCAGTTCCACACGAAAAGACGTGTTTGATCATGGGCCGTGTTGGATCACACGGGTACTGACACGGCCGTGTTTTGGAACACGGCCGTGTTGTTCTTCATGTTCTTCAGACACGGGGGCTGGATCATTGGCCGTGTTGGATCACACGGGTACTGACACGGCCGTGTTCTAGAACACGGCCGTGTTGTTCTTCATGTTCTTCAGACACGGGGGTTGGAAAATTGCTTCAGCTGGGATGGAACACGGGTAGGCACACGGCCGTGTTCCTACCCGTGTTTGAGCAACTCTTCTCCTGTGATCAGTCCTGTTGGCCCCGTAAACTCCCCTGTTTGCTCCAAGACTTTTAGTTCCACTGGCTAGTTGTACCTGCATTAGAAAAATGACATAGTAAGGGAGAAGTTCAATACATAAAATAGTAACAACTTTAAACTATGCTCTACTATTCATGACAATACCAATTCTCAATTATTTAGTGCAATTACTTGAATAAAGAGGTAGAAAACAGCGGACATGATTACAATTATTACAATAAAAATCTACCATAATTGTAATCATCACACATCCCCAGACTTAAGTGTTTGCTTGTCCCTAAGCAAACTAATTCAAACAATTGGGTTACCAATACATAATTCTTCTTCCGCACACTAATTGTTTTGAATTCGAATAGAGATTTGATGCTGCAATTGTATAGGAAATAGTATAGCAGACTTTTCTAAATATAACTTTTTCTTAAAAATTTCTCCAATACATATCTTAACTACTTTTCGCTCTTTCTTAGAATTATAATTATAATTATCCATAACTATTGTAAGGAGAAAATAACAATCTTGATAACATATGCATTAGTCTTTCAAAAATTAAAAATCTCCCTATTGATAATCATACACTTCCCTTTACACACCCTCTCCATAACACTAATGAGAATTAGTAAAGTTGGATCCTTAGGACTTGTATGGTGGTGTATTGTTTTGGCTTAGGATAGGTGATTATAGGTGGGGTAAGCAAAAAAAAACTAGATCACAATTGAGCCCTTTGTATGATAAAGACCTTTAACATACATTGATATTTTATGAGCACCCCCAGACTTTGCACGCATTATAATTCCCTTATTTTTTTTTCTTTGTTTCTTAACCAAAGGTCCATAGTAGGGATCATTCTGAATGGGTGCAAAGTCACACTCACTCAGGCCACGTATCACTATGTTTTTGTAGGGATTTCATAGTAGGGATCATTCTGAATGGGTGCAAAGTCACACTCACTCAGGCCACATATCACTATGAAAAATCATTTCATGACGAACTCAATGATAGGTGCTACTAGGTGAGGATTTGCCTTGGTGAATTTTAGAGTTGGAATACCACAAAAATATAGGGATAAGGTTCAAATTGGGTGAGCAAGGGTATAATGTTTAAGGTTTTGGGATGAGAAAGGCTCAAGCTATCCAAAAGGAGGCCTAAATCATTTCCACTTTTACTAATTAACATGTGCAAAAGGTTTTGAGGATCGCTAGTAAGTTCTAGACACCAATAGAGAAAATTTTTGTTATTGTTGATCTACTAATACGAAATTATCAAAATATTACACTCATCAACTCACTTTAGTATAGATAAATATTTTTTTTTTCTAAAATGGAGTGATTATGAGTTAATAATATAAAGGACAATCTTTTTAAACCAAATTATATGGAGAAAAGTAATCTAATGAATTTCTATACGTAGTTACTAATCAACAAATTTGAACACGAATTCGGTTTAATCAGCGTGCGAAAGTGAATTAGATAGTTATATTCCCAATGAGTGAAGTAATGAAAGCTTAAAGAGAAGTAATCAAATTTTTCGAGGGGGTGTATAAAGAAATATAGAGTATTATGATAAAGAGAAAATAAGTAATTGTAATCATGTATTCCACTGTCAATACTCATTATAAAAATACAGCATACCCCCAGACTTGAGTTGCAATGTCCTCATTGCACTACATAAAGAACTGCACTACATAAACAAGGGGACATAAATTGCACTACATAAAGAACTGATGAGCATGAATATAAAGCATCACAGCACGAAACAGGAGCAAAATCTGAAATAAAACATTTTTTTTTATATAGATATACTGATCATACAAATACTAGATGATAAAAACAATACTAAAGATATAGCACTACAGAGCCAGATATGCAAAGCCAGATGTATCAGAAATACATTGGTGTGTCATCTTGATCAGTCGGATCATCCTGAGGGTGAGATGGACGAGGAGCTGGTCGCGGTGGGCTGGTAATCCCCATGTGCTGCCGGATTTGATACATGACGTCCTCAGTCCGTTGCTGCTGCTCCTCGATACGCTGAAGGCGCGGCGACAACTGAGTGTCATAAAAATGCTGCAGCTCCTGTGCAAATCGAGACTGTCGCTGAGGCTGGGCAGATGATGACTCCCCCTGAGTACGCGTCGAACGGGCAGGTGGAATGAGAGGCTCATCGAGATCTGGATCGACCTCATCGTCGTCGTCGTCGTGGATATGAAGGCCACGAGCCGCAATGGTATATATAGTCCCTCCTCGGCCTTGACGAGCAGTAACGAGGCGGATGGCTCGAAGACTGGCCATGGTGATAGGCACAGTCTTCGATACCACCGCCATCGGGGGAAGAGGTAAAAAGATGCCCATATTCTTGGTTAGACGCGTGATGTAGGGGGCTACACAGATAGACCCGACGCGGGAATTCTCCGCCTGATGAAGAATAAAATGAGCAAGCATATAGCCCAAATGGATAGGATAGTGGGTTGTCATGCTGTGTAGATAAAGAATGTCCTGTCGACTCACAACACCGGAGCTTTCGCCCCGGCCGCTCAGTGTATGGCTAAGTAGGTGATGAATATAATGCACGGCGGGGGAGACCAACTTTGAGGCCTTAGACCTCTTGGCTTCGTAGGCGCCGGTGTCGAAAGATAAACGTCGCCAAACCCCACCTGCCTGCTCGCGACTGGGGAGTTCAAATTGCAAATCAGAGTAGGCGGCACTAAGGAGGAATGCCTCGTCGTATACTCCTAAATGCCGTGTAAACTGGTAGAGAGAAAGTGTGTAGAAGGTGCCCCCCACTCGAAAAGAAATATTCCCCTCTGTTGGTCTTCCATCATCGGCCACACAGGATCGAAGGTTCACATAGAAGGTGGATAAAAATTCGAGTGTGAGTTCTCTAAATCCTATCTCTTCTATGGCAAAGAACTCTCGCCACCCCACTACAGAAATCAAATCCCTCACAGTATCCGCTAGACCTATAGTTTCTAGGACATCCCAGTCTATGATTCGTATGTCCTGATACTTCTTGGCTTGTAGCCGATTATAGCGGTTTGTGTGGATAGGATCTGTGAAAACTAGTGGCTGAGCGACGTCGCGTCTCTCGGTAGATAATGCTTGAAGATCCGGGCGACGCCGGCGACCACCTTGGCTACGAGATGATGCCATGATCTGAAAATAATAATAAATAAAAACAAATCTAAAGTGAATTTAGAAGGAAAATAGGAATAGAAATGATCAAGAGGAGATTGGATGGAAATAACCCAGGAGTTTTACCGATTATGTTGAGCGCGAAGAAACGAGACGATTCCGCGAATTTTGGAAAAGAAGAAGGATTTCCCGGCTGGAATGGAAGCAGGAATGGGAAGAGGAGAAAGTGGGAGTGATGAAGAGAATGAAAAATTCGGCCCCCTATAAAAAGAAGCCGAACACGGGTGCACACACGGCCGTGTGTGTACCCGTGTTGAGGAATCGTTCTGCGCGGGAAACACGGTCTTCAAGGAGACGTGTGGTCAAATCGCGGGAAACTGCCCGTGTCGGTGGGACACGGTCAACAACACGGCCGTGTCCCCTACCCGTGTGGTCAACCTCGATCGGACACGGTCAAGAACACGGGTTGGTGGAAACCCGTGTACTTCTCTGACTTAAAATAATTTAATTCGTCGTTTCGACACGGGTGCGCACATGGCTGGGTGGACAGCCGTGTATATTACACACGGCTATGAACACGGCTTGGTGGAAACCCGTGTACTTCTCTGACTTAAAACAATTTAATTCGTCGTTTCGACACGGGTGAGCACATGGCAGGGTGGACAGGGCGTGTGCTAGACACGGCCATGCACACGGGCGTGTGCATGGCCGTGTACACTTCTTCTTTGGTGATTTCTCCTGATTACGTAATTTATTTATTTTTAATTAAAGTTTCATTAAAATTTTTATTCTCCTATATAGACAAGATACTATACTAGTCTATACATTCTCTTAGTCTAGGTGAAGGCATGATTCTAGTCGAATAAGTTCTTGGGGAAGTGCACTGTTATAAAGCTTTAACCGGTGCCCATTGACTTTAAAATCTCCCTTTTCAGGGTGAGTTAGTTCGACGGTGCCATAGGGAAAAACTTCTTTAACCTGGAACGGTCCGGACCACTTAGACCTAAGCTTCCCGGGAAATAGACGCAGTCTAGAATTAAAAAGGAGCACTTGATCACCCTTGTTGAATGTTTTAGTTTTCCGGAGGTGACGGTCATGAAATAGTTTGGTTTTCTCCTTATAAATTCTGGAGTTCTCATAGGCCATAGTCCTCCATTCATCTAGTTCATTAAGTTGAAGTTTACGTTTTTCCCCTATAGAATTTGTATCAAAATTTAGAGAGCGTATTGCCCAATATGACTTGTGCTCTAATTCTATAGGTAAATGACAAGATTTACCATAGACTAATCTAAAGGGAGTGGTACCTATAGGCGTTTTAAATGCGGTCCTATAAGCCCATAAACAATCGTTTAGTTTCCTAGACCATTGTTTTCTATTCCCCTCTATAGATTTTTCTAGGATGCGCTTAAGTTCTCTATTGGATACTTCAACTTGGCCACTAGTTTGGGGATGATATGGTGTAGCTATCCTATGTGTGACTCCATATTTCTGCAATACCTTATCTAACTGTAGATTACAGAAGTGAGAACCCCTATCGCTAATAAGTGTTCGTGGTGTGCCAAATCGCGCAAATAGAGATTTCAGGAATTGAATTACTACTCTACTATCATTAGTAGGTAAAGCTTGCGCCTCAACCCACTTTGATACGTAATCTACGGCCACTAAGATATACTTATTCCCGAATGAAACTGGAAATGGACCCATAAAGTCTATCCCCCACACATCAAACACTTCACATTCAAGGATAAAATTTTGCGGCATTTCATGTAATTTAGAAATATTACCTGATTTTTGACAAGAATCACATGAAAGCACATACCTTTGGGCATCCCTGAATAGAAGGGGCCAATAAAAACCCGAATCAAGAACCTTTTTCGCAGAGCGATTTGCTCCATAGTGACCACCAGTAGGACCTGAATGACACTGCTCCAGGATTCTCCACCCTTCCTCGGCGGATACACACCTTCGGATCACGGAATCTGCACATATCGAAAAAGAAAAGGGTCCTCCCAAAAGTAATATTTCAAGTCGGAGAAAAATTTCTTTTTCTGCTGGTATGAAAAATCTTTTGGGAGGACCTTAGCCACAAGATAGTTTGCATAATCTGCAAACCATGGATAATCATTATTAATTTTCGAAGATAAGGCAAATAACGATTCCTCAGGAAACGTATCTGAAATTTCAGACTCATCTAACGTTGCTCGCAATGGATTTTCTAAACGTGAAAGATGGTCTGCCGCTAAGTTTTCTGCTCCTCGTTTATCTCTAATTTCCAAATCAAATTCTTGCAATAAAAGTACCCAACGGATTAAACGAGGCTTAGCTTCTGCCTTGGCTAGCAAATATTTAAGTGCAGAGTGGTCCGTGTAAACTACCACCTTGGACAATGTTAAATAGGATCTGAATTTATCAAACGCAAAGACTACTGCTAGAAGTTCTTTTTCAGTTGTAGTATAATTCTCTTGTGCATTATTAAGTGTTTTACTAGCATAAAATATAGGATGAAAATGTTTGTTTCGGCGTTGTCCTAAAACAGCTCCTACCGCAAAACTGCTAGCGTCACACATGATTTCAAATGGCTGAGTAAAGTCAGGCGCTATCATAATAGGAGAATTAACTAATCTCTCTTTTAAGAACTCAAAAGCATGTAGGCACTCTTGATCAAAGATAAACGGTGTATCCTTTTCTAATAGTCTCGTAAGTGGTTTAGCAATTTTTGAAAAGTCTTTAATAAACCGGCGGTAAAATCCGGCGTGGCCTAAAAAACTTCTCACTGCCTTAACGGATGTGGGTGGTGGTAACTTTTCTATCGTTTCTATCTTCGCTCTATCTACTTGAATTCCCTGATTGGAGATTTTATGACCTAGTACTAACCCTTCTTGCACCATAAAATGGCACTTCTCCCAGCTAAGTACTAAGTTCGTCTCCTCACACCTCCTTAGAACCTTCTCTAAATTATTCAAACATAAATCAAATGCATCTCCAAAGACGGAGAAGTCATCCATAAACACTTCCATGATATCTTCAACATACTCGTTGAAGATAGCTAACATGCATCTTTGGAAAGTGGCGGGGGCATTACAAAGACCGAATGGCATACGCCTATAGGCAAAGGTACCGAATGGGCATGTGAACGTGGTTTTCTCTTGGTCTTCTGGGGCTATTGGGATTTGGAAATACCCAGAAAGTCCATCTAGAAAACAATAATATGAATGTCCTGACAAGCGTTCTAATATTTGGTCAATAAAGGGTAAAGGGAAATGGTCTTTCCTAGTGGCATCGTTTAACTTCCTATAGTCTATACAGACACGCCAACCTGTTACTGTTCGCGTCGGAATTAATTCATTTTTATCGTTTGCTACCACAGTTAAACCACCCTTCTTAGGAACCACTTGGACAGGACTAACCCATGAACTATCGGAAATAGGGTATATCATACCAGCGTCTAATAATTTAACAATTTCAGCCTTAACTACCTCTTTCATATTAGGATTAAGCCTACGTTGCGGTTGAATAGATGACTTATAGTTTTCTTCCAAAAGGATTTTATGAGTGCAAAAACTAGGATTAATACCTTTTATATCAGAGATTTGCCATGCTATTGCACCTTTACATTTCTTTAACACAGTTATTAATTTAGCTTTTTCAATTTCAGAAAGATTAGAAGAAATAATAACTGGGTTAGTAGAGTTAGCTCCTAAGAATGCATACTCAAGATGATCCGGTAATTTTTTTAATTCAACTACAGGTGGATCCTTAGTATTATTCTTATGAACTTCATTATCTCCTTTTGTAAGTAAGTTATATTCAGTATTTCCATTCATCGATACAGAGTTATCTAGAAAAAGTAAATGATCAACAATATCTTTACTAGTTTCGTCTTCTAGAAAACAATTAGTAATGCAAATTTCTAAAGGATCTTTATAATAAAAATTAGAATCAATAGAAGACAATAAGTTGTCAACACCATGAGAAAAATAGCAACAATCATCACTATCTAAAGATTGTTTCATAGTATTGCCAATTTGAAAAGTGACTTCATCCTCCCCTACTCTCAAAACTAATTTACCATCAAAAACATCAATAAGAGCTCTAGAAGTGGCTAGAAATGGGCGACCAAGTATAAGTGGTACTTCGATATTTTCGTCCATATCTAAAATAACAAAATCGGCAGGAAATATAAATTTGTCTACCTTAACCAATACATCCTCCACTATACCTCTTGGGTACTTAACCGACCGATCTGCTAATTGAATACTCATCCTAGTCGGGCTAAGTTCTCCAAGGCCTAGTTTCAAATATAATGTATAAGGCATCAAATTTATACTAGCTCCTAAATCCGCTAAAGCTTTATTAACTTGCAAATCACCGATTAAACATGGTATTGAAAAAGAACCGGGATCCTTAAGCTTTTGTGGTAATTTATTTTGTAAAATAGCAGAGCATTCTTCACTAAGTGTGACTAACGATAATTCTTCTATTTTCTTTTTATTAGAAATTAAATCCTTCAAAAATTTAGCATACTTAGGCATTTGAATAATATCAGAAAAAGGTAAATTAACATGCAATTGTTTAATCATAGAAATAAATTTACCGTATTGCGCATCCATGCGCTCCTTGTTCATCTTTGCTGGATATGGTATGGCTGGTTGATATTCCATCGGTGTCACGTTCGGTGCTTCTCCACTAGACTCCTCTTGAGGTGCATCCGGTGCAAGCCTTGGGTCTTGTAACTCCTTCCCGCTCCTCAACTGAATTGCTCTTGCATGTTCCTTTGGGTTTGTCTCAGTATTTCCTGGAAGTGTTCCTTGTTGTCTCTCTGATACCATCCTTGCCAACTGCCCAATCTGATTCTCCAAATTTCGAATAGAACCTTCTTGATTACGGAAGGCAACATCGGTAGTTTGCATGAACTTTGCAAGGACATCTTCCAATGTTGGCTTCCTTGGCTCCAATTGTTGTTGTTGTTGTTGTTGTTGTCCAAACATGGGTTGTTTACCTTGGTTGCCTTGCCCTCCCCAAGAGAAATTGGGGTGGTTCCTCCATCCTTGATTGTATGTAAAACTATATGGGTTGTTTCCTGGATTGAAAGGTGGTCTGGGATTATTACCCATGTAGTCTACATGTTCTTGCACTTGAGGTTCACCACTAGGGATTCCAACAAGGGAGGGGTCCCATTGTTGAGGTACCATTGGGGGTGGCGCTAAAGAAAGGTTGTCCATCTTTTGATGGAGCTTCTCCACTTGAATTGCTAAGGCAGTAACACATCCACTTCATACATTCCGGCGGGCTTGGTAGACTTCGGCCGCACGGTAGTCCATTGGTAGCTATTCATTGCCATTTCTTCTATCAACTGCTGGGCTGCTTCAGGTGTCTTATTGTTCAAGGTGCCTCCACTAGCCGCATCAATCATCTGTCTGGTGGCTGGATTTAGACCATTATAGAAAGTCTGAATCTGAAGCCAAGAAGGTAAAGCATGATGGGGGCATCTCCTTAATAATTCTTTGAATCGTTCCCAAGTATCGTACAATGATTCAGCCTCCACTTGAACATACGTAGAGATGTCGTTCCTTAACTTTGCGGTCTTTGCCGGTGGAAAATACTTCATCAAAAACTTCTCAACCATCATGTCCCAAGTAGTAATGGATCCTTTAGGTAACGAATTGAGCCACTGCTTTGCCTTATGCCTCAATGAGAATGGGAACAATCTCAATCGAATGGCATCGTTGGAGACACCATTAATCTTGAAAGTATCACATATCTCTAGGAATCCGGCTAAGTGTGTATTGGGATCCTCGTCTTGTAAGCCATCATATTGAACATATTGTTGGACCATTTGTATCACGCTCGGTTTCAGTTCGAAATTATTGGTTGGAATGGGTGGTCGAACAATGCTTGACCCAGTTCCTTGGAGATTGGGTCTAGCAAAGTCAGACATGGTTTGCTCATTTTGGTTGGCCATGGTATCTAGATTTTCAGGATGGTGTTCTCCTTGATTCACTGTTTCTTCTTCTCTCAGATCGTCTACAATATCTGTGGTGTTAATACCCACGTCTCTGTGATTGGTGTTGTGAATAATGCGTTCCGGTTCAGAATGAAATGGTTCTAACCCAGAATTTCTTGCCCTGGTCATAGACTAACAGACTACAAAACAGAGATTAAATAATATAATTTTACTTTAAACTAATCTACAAAGATTTATTAGTAAACAATAATGGTAGATTAATAAAGTTAAAGCTTTCAAAATATTGAAAAGATCCCCGGCAACGGCGCCAAAAACTTGATGAATATTTTCGCTAAGTCTAAACTTGATGCGGATTCATTCTACAATTTATCATAACTATGTAGATGGGCATAAGCTAGATTGAATCATCTTTCAGGCAAGTGCACCTATCATAAATAGTATAAGAGAAATCTACATCTCGTATCGTATTCCACAGGGTCATTTCAACTATTCGTACTCACTCTCACTCTATTATCATACCTAAACTTAAGGTTGCGTTCTAACATAGATTAATCCTAACTATGACTATTCGGATAAAAATTGTATTGGAGAGTTACAAAAATAATTTCAAGTCGAAAGTTAAGAGCATTCAATGAACATAATCACTTTGTGTAATCATGAAATAACAAGACTATCAAATTCATTGTATTGTAAAGGGTTAAACTAATTATCAAATTCTCTCTCGAGCAATTTAAAATCTAAGTTAAGTTAAGTAAATTTTCTCTCGAACAATTTACAATACTCAAATGTTTATTGAATGAAATACCCTATCTAATACATGGATTCATGAAACTTTATCTCTAAAATACCATAATTCCATTCATTCGTATTCTAATTTTCCAAGAAACATATCTCTCGATCATGAATTTTGAATTACAAAGAGAAATAACACATAAATATGAAGATTTAACCATCATCCAAACAATCCAATTTCTCAATCTAGACATTTGGAATTCATGTAAAAATAAATAATCATTCATAATAAGGATAATTCTCAATGTTTGCAAGCCCATATACGAATCAAATACAATGAAATTGACGAAAACAAAACGATACATGATTACTAACTTGTTCAAACACATTGTTCATGAAAAGTAAAAGATAAATAAAGTTGGATTACCAAGAGAGATACAAGATTAAATGAGATAAATTAAAGAATAAATGCATACAAATATCTCCTTCAAGCCTTCTTTCTCTTGGATGCTCCACTTTCGTTCTCCAGAAAAATCTCCAAGCAAAATAATCCAAAAAGTGCAGAATAAAATTTTCTCCAGGTTTTTATAGTCCAATAGCAAACATGGTCGAACACGGGTTCCGACACGGCCGTGTTGCAGGCCGTGTCGGCAGTTCCAGGGCAGTTCCACACGAAAAGACGTGTTTGATCATGGGCCGTGTTGGATCACACGGGTACTGACACGGCCGTGTTTTGGAACACGGCCGTGTTGTTCT
Source organism: Platanthera zijinensis (assembly GCA_039513925.1). NCBI lineage: Eukaryota > Viridiplantae > Streptophyta > Magnoliopsida > Asparagales > Orchidaceae > Platanthera > Platanthera zijinensis. Next base: position 211,914,658 of record CM077080.1, read on the forward strand.
TCATGTTCTTCAGACACGGGGGCTGGATCATTGGCCGTGTTGGATCACACGGGTACTGACACGGCCGTGTTCTAGAACACGGCCGTATTGTTCTTCATGTTCTTCAGACACGGGGGTTGGAAAATTGCTTCAGCTGGGATGGAACACGGGTAGGCACACGGCCGTGTTCCTACCCGTGTTTGAGCAACTCTTCTCCTGTGATCAGTCCTGTTGGCCCCGTAAACTCCCCTGTTTGCTCCAAGACTTTTAGTTCCACTGGCTAGTTGTACCTGCATTAGAAAAATGACATAGTAAGGGAGAAGTTCAATACATAAAATAGTAACAACTTTAAACTATGCTCTACTATTCATGACAATACCAATTCTCAATTATTTAGTGCAATTACTTGAATAAAGAGGTAGAAAACAGCGGACATGATTACAATTATTACAATAAAAATCTACCATAATTGTAATCATCATTACCCTAGTGTTTTTCCTTGGCGCCATGGAAATCTATGTGGATGGAAAGCACCGCAATCTCCTTGCCTCCGCGGATCCGAAGTCGGCTCGCGATTTGGAGCTCCGAAGCTCCGCCGGTGACCGGATCTAGCTCTCCTTCTTCATCCTTGCTCTCCCTTCTCTCTAGCTTTTAGAAAGAGAGAACCCAAATGGAATGAGGGTTTTCAAGCCCTATTCCCTGGTATATCTCATCAAGAACAGCCCCCAGCCGTTGGATCCCAAAATGAGGAAACGAACGACCACGATTCAGCCCAAAATTAGAATTCCTGGGCCGAACACGGGTTACAACACGGCCGTGTTGAGGGCCATGTCACCCATTCGCCGTCGAAACCGTCGCGTCCCGAAAAGAACACGGGCACCCGACACGCCCGTGTCAGGCTTGACACGCCCGTGTCAGCTAGTACACGCCCGTATAGCTGGGCGTGTTCCCGCGATGACAGGTTCAAAACAACCCGAGCACAACACGGCCATGTGACACTCCCGTGTCACATGCCGTGTGCTAGACATGCCCTGGGACACGCCCGTGTCTCAGGCCGTGTAACTGCCTTAGCACAAACCGCCACATGACCCGAGGGGGACACGGGTATTCGACACACCCGTGTCGAATTACACACACCCGTGTCAGACCCGAACACGCCTGGGCTCAGGCCGTGCGTCCCTCACTCAACAATTGTTGAGTGCAAGGCTCTGAGTGACTGACACGCCCTTGGACACGCCCGTGTCCCAGGCCGTGTTCACCCCCACCCCCCCGACGATCGTTGACTCCAAAGTCGTCGACCACGCGACCAACGCCGAACCTGGGCACAACACGCCTTGGGACATGCCTGTGTCCCTGACCGTGTCACCTCTAGCAAAACCCAGATTTGGCTCAAAACACCACCCGTCACACTTTTGAGTTTCGGGGCATTACAACTCTCTCCCTCTTAAAAGAATTTCGTCCGCGAAATTACCAAAGGAAATATAAACAAAAACCAAAAGCGTTACCTGAGAGAAATAACTCTTGGTACTCCTCCAGCATGGTCTGCTCCCGTTCCCAAGAGAGCTCATCACGACCGCAATTGTCCCAACGGACCTTGACCATCCTGATCTCCTTGTTACGGAGTCGCTTAACCTCAAAGTCTTCAATACGAACGGGCTTGACCCTTGTCGTCAACCATTCGTCACCAACACTTGATCAATTTCGATCACCTGCGAAGGCTCTTGCACCGCCTTCCGTAATACTGAAATGTGGAATACATCGTGTAGACCACTCAACTTTACTGATAGCTTCAGACGATAAGCCTCTTCGCCGATCCACTCCAGAATCTCAAATGGTCCAAGGTACCTTGGGCTCAACTTCTTCAAGCGTCGTACCCGTGAAACACCCTTGAACGACTTTATCTTCAAGTACACCCAATCGCCAACTGCAAACTCCATGTTCTGATGCTTGGCATTGTAGTACTTAGCTTGTCTATCCTTAGCGATCAACAAACACTCGAATGATCCGTACCAAAGAAGTAGCGCTTTCCACCTCTTGTTTTTTGTACAACCTTGCCTTACCCGTTTCTAGCCACGATAACGGCGTGCGACACTTTCTAACATATAGGGCCTCGAAGGATGCCATTTGAATACTCGTCTGGTAGCTATTGTTGTACGCAAACTCCACCAAATACAGGTGTTCTTCCAATTGCTTTCCGAAGTCTAGAACACATATGCGAAGCATGTCTTCCATAGTTCTATTGACCCTCTCGGTCTGCCCATCCGTCTGCAGATGGAAGGCTGTGCTGAACTTCAACTTAGTTCCGAGCATCTGTTGCACCAACCTCCAATCATTTGACGTGAAACGTCCATCTCGATCACTCATGATGTTGCGGGGCACACCGTGCAGTCTGACTATATTATCCACATACAGCTTCGCCAGTTTCTCCACCGAATCATCCTTCCTACGCGGAATGAAGTGCGACACCTTTGTTAACCGATCTACGATCACCTAGATGGCGTCGTTTCCCTTCTGCGATCTTGGCAAGCCATGCACAAAGTCCATTGATATGTCGTCGAACTTCCATTCCGGAATAGGCAAGGATTTCAAGAATCCTTCTGGCTTTTGACACTCTGCCTTTACTAAGGCGCAAGTCTGACATTTAGCCACAAACAGTGCCACATCTTCGTTAAGCCCTGGTCACCAAAACAACTTCTTTAGGTCCCGATACATCTTCGTGCTCCCTGGGTGGATTGAGTACTTGGTATGATGAGCCTCGTACATCAACTCCGCCCGTAGATTTCCCCCGTTTGGGACGCACAAACGATTGCCCTTCCTTAGAAGCACATCCTCAACTAAAAACTGGGAATTTGACCCATCCAATGCTGCATCCATGAGCTCCTTCATGGTGCCATCCAACTCCATAGCCTGCCGAATGCGATCAGGCAGGTCATACTGAACTTCCGTCCAGTTCAACATTGCTTTGGCGCTAGTCTGCTTGTCCACACAACAGATCTCTAACGCCTCCAACTCCTGAATTAACCTCTCATCATGAACCGACAACCAGTTGGCTTGGGCGGGAGCCCTGCGACTCAACGCATTTGCAACTGCATATCCTTTGTCTGGTACATAATGAATCTTGAGCGTATAGTCCCCCAGGAACTCCATCCATCTCCGCTGCCTCATGTTCAGATCCTTCTGATCCAACAGGTACTTCAGGCTCTTATGGTCGGTATAAATATCGATCTTTACGCCGTACAAATAGTGTCTCCACAAATTAAGCGCAAATATCACGACCGCCAACTCCAAGTCGTTGACCGGATTATTCCTTTCGTGCACTTTAAGCTGACGCGATCCATACGCAATAACACTTCCATGCTGCTGCTGCACGCATCCCAAATCACTACCTGAGGCATCACTATCAATCTCGAAGCCCTCGGTCCCACTTGGCGAACTTAGCGCTGGCGCCGTGGTCAACTGACTCTTCAACTCCTCAAACGCTTGCACGCACTCCTGCGTCCATAAGAACTTCTGATTCTTCCTTGTCAACTTTGTGAGAGGTAGCGCTATCCGCGAGAAGTTCTCTACGAAGCGCCTGTAATAGCCGGCAAGCTTAAGAAAACTCCGGACTTCCGCTACCGAAGACAACACAGGCCACTCACGTATCACAACAATCTTCGCCAGATTTACCGTTATTCCTTCACCACTGACTATATGCCCAAGGAACGCCACTGAGGATAACCAAAACTCGCACTTGGAGAACTTTGCGTATAGTTCGTTCCTCCTCAGCGTCTCCAACACCAGATGCAGATGCTTGAAGTGATCTTCCTCACACTGCGAGTACACCAATATGTCGTCAATGAAGACGATCACAAAACAGTCTAGGTAATCTTTGAACGTCTTGTTAATCAGATCCATGAACACCGATGACGCATTAGTCAGCCCAAACGGCATGACCGTGAACTCGAAATGCCCATATCTTGAGCTGAACGCTGTCTTCGGGATGTCACTCTCCCTTATCCTTAGCTGGTAATAACCGGACTTCAGATCCAACTTTGAATACACTGACGACCCGACTAACTGATCAAAAAGATCATCAATCCTTGGGATCGGGTATTTGTTCTTTTCCATTAGCTTGTTCAACTCTCTGTAGTCGATACACAGCCGCGAGCTCCCGTCCTTCTTATTTACAAAGAGGACCGGTGCGCTCCAAGGCGACGAGCTTGGACGCACATACCCTTGCTCCATCAACTCTTCTAGTTGACCCTTTAACTCCGCCATCTCCTTAGGCGCCAACCTATAAGGAGAACGTGACACAGGTTTGGCACCTGGCACTAGCTCGATGGTGAAATCAATCTCTCGCTGCGGTGGGGCTCCAGGAAGATCGCCTGGGAACACGTCGGGGCACTCACATACCACTGGGATACCATCCAAAGTGGCCTTAGGCTTTACAGCCTCCACTAACATGAAGAACAGCTCTGCTCCAGCACGAACCGCCTTCACCACCTGAAGAGCAGACATCAGCGTCTTGCTCGACCCCTTCAATCCCGCAAACATTGTATCCTGCCCAACACCCAGCTTGACCTCTTTACGATTACAATCATTAAAATCCTTCTGCTCCGAAAGCCAATCCATACCGAAGATGACGTTGAACTCTACTAGCGGCAGCAACGACGCTAGCACGTTGAACTCTTGGCTTCCAATATGAACCTTTACGACACATACCCTGTCCGCGCGCATCGAACACCCATTCGGCAGCAGCACATCACGTTTGTCCTTCGCCATCGAAGAAGGGACTCCGATGGACGTTATGAATCTTTCAGACAAAAAGGAGTGTGAAGCTCCCGTATCGAAAAGTGCTCGTGCCGGACTACCGCCAATCAGAACAAAGCCTATACAAACAGTATTAAGCTAACAAGCACTAGGTAATAGTATTTATAGCTAACTTGCTATAAATTAAACCGTATCTGTCACCACATCCGCTTGCTTGATGGCCTCCTGCTTGCCCAGATTATAGACTCTCGGTTGAGTCGGAGCATAGTGGGATGTGGTTGACTCCACCGCCTTACCCTTCTCTTCATAAGTGGCTCCTTGCTTTCTCTCGGACATCGGACGTCCGCTCCAAAAATCGCGGGCAAAATGCCCCGTCTTTCCACAAGTATAACAAGCGCCCGGGGTTCGGTTGGTAGTTGCCCCCGAGGCACCTGAAGAAGGTGCTAGACTCGACGTCCTAGCCTTCTTGTAGAACTTGCGATATCCAGACTTCGAAGTAGTCGGCACTTTAAACTCTGATTTCTTGCCACTAGCGTCCTTCGCCTGAACATTCTTCATGTCCTTTTCCAAGGATCGGGCCGAGTTTACCAAGGTCATGAAACCTTGCGTCATAGGCCCCAAAAGTAACAATCTCAAGTCATCTCTCAAGCCTTCATAGAATCGGTTCGTCTTGAGCTCCTCATCAAAAAAGGTAGCGCTTGTGTATCGTCCTAAACGAGTAAACTCGTGGAGAATACTCGTCCATGGTCCTATCTCTTTGAACCAATTTATGGAATTCATTCTCCAAAGCAATCCTCTGAGCTGAGGGGAGGTATCGAGCCAAGAACAACCTTGAAAACTCCTCCATAGAGACATCAGCCAACTGCATGCCCCTCAGATGGTGTAGCTCCAAGCCTTCCCACCATAGCCTTACGTCCCCGTCCAGCAAGAACGTCGCAATCGTGGTCTTCTGCCACTCCTCAATCTCAGCCGCTGTTAGCACTCTATTGACTCTAGAGAGACAATCCTCCGCTTGAGTTGGGGTTCCCGTCCATGAGAACATAGGAGGATTGAAGCCCATCACGTGCTTCAGCTGCTTCTCCGTTGCTCTCCTCGGCAACACCGGCTCCAAAACCACTTGTTCCACCCTCCTTGGCTCTGTCGCTTGTGTACTTGCTCCACAGCAGGAGCAGGCTGCTGCACCTGCCTCGCAGGCTGCGCATTGATCATCGCAAACACAGCCTCCGCTACCAATCGAATGGTCTCGACTGAAGGAGGTGTTGCAGGCGTCTCGTTTGGTGCGCTGCTCGCCTCAGAAGCTGGCCGTTCCGACGGCCCAGCACCACTCCTGGTCACCTATAATCGTGCAAAACACCGATAAGCGACCACACAACATTAAAAAAAGCAATTATAGGAACGCGCAGGTTCCTCAAATATGTGTATTTTCATTTCTAAGTGGACATTCATGGGTTCTTTTCATGTTATAACGACGACGCACACACATGTGCTCACCACCCCTTAAAGTGAATTTGTCCATGAATTCATTTAAACTTGACCAAAGCCGGTAGTCTGATACCAAATTGTAATCCCCCTATCTGTCACATATCATATAACAGTAGGTCCAGCCGGGGCCCGACGCCATATACTACGGACAGACCGGTGGGTTACTCATTGAAACCAATCAACCAAACACCACATCCTACACAACGCATCTAGTGGAAGTAAATTATTAAGTTGCACAAATAAAAGAACCCATCCAAGCATGAATGTCCACTACAATTAACCCATAGGAAAGTATAATACACAAATATTGGCCTTATGGCCTTACAATAGTTTGCTCAATAAACGTGTCTTCCAAACCTTGGCACGCAGGCCGGTCATACATGAGTAAATAAGAAAAACACTCAAATTTAGGCCTTCGAGGGCCGGCTCAGTAACTTGGGCTTTATCCCGCTACTTACCACTTGGCTCCGCAACACCTGCAAACAACAAACCACGACACGGTGGCAAACAAAAGCAACGGTCAGCTATGCTGACCAAATTATAACGACCCTGCCCCCAACTCGGGGCGGCGATGCTCTTCCCTGCATTTTGTTAGCATAAACAAGCGGTATAGTGTAAACACACTTCATCACAGGTGCATGCACGCACGACCACACACTCCGTGCACTCAGGGCACATTCACAACGAACTGGCCAACATCACGTCAATTTAAGCCATAGACGTTTATGTCTCACCAACGTACCTTGGACGGAAAACCTTATGAGCATTTTGTCTTCCTGGCTCGGGTCATGTCAATTTAAGCCATATACCGTCGGAGACACTCATCTATGACAATGGTCCCACCGAACGACATAGAACAGGTACGGTTTTGCCTGACCCGTTGCTCACACCGCAACGTCAATTTAAGCCTTATGCGCGGGTCAAGAATCCCCGAGTCTCGTTTCTATCACACAGTTCACATAACCCGGTTATGTTCAAGTTGTCTCCCCGACCATCATGTTGGCAGAATCACGCATCTGCCCAATTTTTCGGGTGCACCTTGGAGTTAGTACCCAAGGCTCCCTATTGCAATCTACCCCGTAGAAAACCCGAAAAACAAACATTCGCGCGGAGTCTTCTCCAGCCATATATGCAATGCAACATCACCGATCCAGACAAACTAGTCTGGATAGGCTTCACACATCATGCCTATGTCCGTTCTCGAAGACGGACTCTACACAAGGGGGACTTCACATATCTATCCCAAGGAATGCCACAAACTCACCGCATACTCGCGAGAGAGGGCTTCCTATGCAAAGGAAAAGAGGACTTCACATGTCCAAGGATGAGAATCGTCACCCTAGCGTTTTTACTTGGCGCCATGGAAATCTATGCGGATGGAAAGCCCCGCAATCTCCTTGCTTCCGCGGATCCGAAGTCGGCTCGCGATTTGGAGCTCCGAAGCTCCGTCGGTGATCGGATCTAGCTCTCCTTCTTCCTCCTTGCTCTCCCTTCTCTCTAGCTTTTAGAAAGAGAGAACCCAAATGGAAAGAGGGTTTTCAAGCCCTATTACCGGGTATATCTCATCAAGAACAGCCCCCAGCTATTGGATCCCAAAATGAGGAAACGGACGGCCACGATTCAGCCCAAAATTAGAATTCCTGGGCCGAACACGGGTTGTAACACGGCCGTGTTGAGGGCCGTGTCACCCATTCGCCATCGAAACCGTCGCGTCCCGAAAAGAACACAGGCACCCGACACGCCCGTGTTAGGCTTGACACGCCCGTGTCAGCCAGTACACGCCCGTGTAGCTGGGCGTGTTCCTGCAACGACACAGGTCCAAAATAACCCGAGCACAACACGGCCATGTGACATGTCCGTGTGCTAGACACGCCCTGGGACACGCCCGTGTCCCAGGCCGTGTAACTGCCTTAGCACAAACCGCCACGCGACCCGTGGGGGACACGGGTATTCGACACACCCGTGTCGAATTGCACACGCCCGTGTCGGACTCGAACACGCCTGGGCTCAGGCCGTGCGTCCCTCACTCAATGATCATTGAGTGCAAGGCTCTGAGTGACTGACACGCCCTGGGACATGCCCGTGTCCTAGGCCGTGTTCACCCCCCCGACGATCATTGACTCCAAAATCATCGACCACACGACCAACGCCGAACTCGAGCACGACACGCACTAGTACATGCCCATGTCCCAGGCCGTGTCACCTTTAGCAAAACCCAGATTTGGCTCAAAATGCCGCCCGTCACCCTTTCGAGTTTCGGGGCGTTACAACTTGGAGGACTTGTCAAAATGGAGTTGTAGATGTCTTCATCAATAGAGTTCATATATAATCTGATTCTTGCCTTCCAGATTACAGATTTATTCAAATTGTAGACTGGAGGTCTGGTGCTTGAATATTCTTTATTCTGTGCTATAATATAAGAGAGACACTAGAGATATTAAGATTTATCAAGGAACTTTTGATTCAGGTATTAACATGTTAAATCAAACAAACACACCCTCTGATACCAATTGAAGGTGAGGGGATAGATCTGACTAACTCTAGAGGGGGGGGGGTGAATATAGTATTTTAAAACTTAATTGGTTGTTATAGTGGAATTAAAATAAGTGATAGTAGTATATATATAAAGAGAAATAAGAAAAAGAAACTATCACAATACATCAGACATAAAGAAAGGTGACAACTAGACGACACAAGAAAATTTTAGTGGTTCCCCAAAACTGGGTACATCCACTCTTCTACCACTCAGGTAGGAATCCACTAACAGTTTTTAATCAGGTGCCCTGCCACCACAATATCTATTTTCTAAGGGAGATATAACAACCCTTTTTCCTTTTGATCAGGTGCCCAAAAATCAATATAAGTCTTTTGATCAAGAAACTTAACAACCAAGTGATAACTTTTGAATGGAGTTAGAAACCCTTTTTATAGTGGGAAATAAAGAGTGATGTTGTCTTCTCTTTCTCAAACAACTAAGAAGACTTTAGTGGGCTGATGTTGTCAAAGCTCCCCCTGAGATGAAGAATGGTTCAGGAAGATGAGAGCTTTGCACAGGGTGTAGGCCTTGATGAAGATCTTCAGAAACTTCATGGACTGGTGTTGAAGAGTTGTCCTTGTGAAGCCTGAAGCAGAAAATTAAAGAAGACTAGAGATCTGTATGAGTTGTTCTTCTTCAATTTCCTGTAGATGGCAATCTTTTCTCTGTATATGTTCTCTGTAAAAATTATTCTTTAAAGATCTCTTGTCTTTCTTCTTTTTGAAAAAGAACTTTTTATATTCTGAGAGAATTTCCAGCATACTACCGTCCTTTTTAACGAAGAGGACCGGTGCGCTCCAAGGCGACGAACTTGGACGCACATAACCTTGCTCCATCAGTTCCTCCAACTGAACCTTCAACTCCGCCATCTCCTTTGGCGCCAACCTATAAGGAGCACGTGACACGGGTTTGGCACCCGGCACGAGCTCGATCGTAAAATCAATCTCTCGCTGCGGTGGGGCTCCGGGAAGGCTATCTGGGAACACATCGGGGTATTCGCAAACCACGGGGATGCTATCCAACGGGGACTTTGGCTCCACGGCCCCCACTATCGCAAAGAACAGCTCTGCACCAGCACGAACTGCCTTCACCACCTGAAGAGCAGACATCAGTGTCTTGCTCGACTCCTTAAGCCCCTCGAAAGTAGTCTCCCACCTTACACCCAGCTTGACCTCCTTGCGGTCGCAATCGATCCAAGCCTTCTGCTCTGACAGCCAATCCATTCCAAAGATAACATCGAACTCTACTAACGGCAATAATGACGCTAGCAAGTCGAACTCTTGGCTCCCTATGTGAACCTTCACGGCGCACACTCTGTCCGCACGCATCGAGCACCCATTCGGTAGCAACACATCTAACTTGTCCTTCGCCATCGAAGAAGGGACTCCGATGCGCGATATAAACTGTTCGGACAAGAAAGAATGCGAAGCACCAGTGTCGAACAGTGCCCGTGCCGGACTATCGCTAATCAACACAAAGCCTAAGCAAAAGACATTAGCTTAACAAGCAATAGGTAATAGTATTCTCAAGTCAACTTGCATAAATTAACTCATACCTGTCACCACATCCGCTTGCTTGATGGCCTCCTGCTGGCCCAAGTTGTAGACTCTAGGCTGAGTCGGAGCATAGTGGGACGCGGTCGACTCCACCGCTTTGCCCTTTTCCTCGTAGGTAGCTCCTTGTTTCCTTTCGGACTTTGAGCGTCCACTCCAGCAGTCATGGGCAAAGTGCCCCGGCTTTCCACATGTGAAACAAACGCCCGGGGTTCGATTGGTAGTTGTCCCCGAGGCACCTGCAGAAGGAGCTGGACCCGATGTCTTAGCCTTCTTGAAGAATCTACGGTAGCCCGACTTCGATGTAGTCGGCGCCTTGAACTCTGATTTCTTGCCACCGGATTCCCTTTCTTTATTCGCTTGCACGTTTCTCATATCCTTCTCCAAGGACCGGGCCGAACTGACCAGGGTCATGAAACCCTGCGCCTTGGGCCCCGATAGCAGCAACCTCAAATCATCCCTTAGCCCTTCATAAAAGCGGCTCGTCTTGCGCTCCTCGTCTGCGAAGGTAGCGCCGGCATATCTCCCCAGCCGAGTAAACTCGTGGAGGTATTCATCAACGGTGCTATCACCCTGCACCAACTTCTGGAATTCGCTCTCTAGCGCGATCCTCTGCGCCGAGGGGAGGTATCGAGCCATAAATAGTCTCGCAAACTCCTCCATCGGGACCTCGGCCAATGGCCTTCCCCTCAATTGATGCAGCTCTAGGCCCTCCCACCACAGTCTTGCGTCCCCATCCAAAAGGAACGTCGCTATAGTGGTCTTCTGCCACTCTTCAGTTTCCGTCGCAGTCATCACCCTGTTGACCCTTGAGAGCCAATCCTCTACTTGGGTCGGGGTTTCTGCCCCCGTGAACACCGGTGGATGAAAGCCCATGACATGCTTCAGTTGTCTTTCAGTTGCTCTCCGCGGCAACTCTGGTTCCACCACAACTTGCTCAACCCTCCTTTGCTCTGCCGTCTGAAGCGGTACTTGCTCTACAGCAGGAGCAGGCTGCTGCACCTGCCTTGCAGGCTGCGCATTAATCATTGCCATGACCGCTTCTGCCACCAACCTAATGTTCTCGGCAGACAAAGGTGTTGCGGGCGTATCGCTTGGCGCACTACTCGCCTCAGAACCTGGCCGTTCAGACGGCCCAGCGCCACTTCTGGTCACCTATAAAAATGCAAGAACACCGATAAGCGACCAAACACTACTGCAAATAGCAATTATAGGAACACGCAGGTTCCTCAAACATGTGTATTTTCATTCCTAAGTGGACATTCATGGGTTCTTTTCATGTTATAACGATGACGCACACAATGTGCTCACCACCCCTTAAAGTGAATTAGTCCACGAATTCATTTAAGCGTGACCGAAACCAGAAGTCTGATACCAATTTGTAACACCCCTATCCGTCACATAGCATATAGCAGTAGGTCCGGCCGGGGCCCGACGCCATATACTACGGACAGACCGGTTGGTTACGCGTTGAAACCATACAACCAATCAGAGCGTCCTACACAACACCTAGCGGAAGCAATTTAATTAAGTTGCAAAAAGATAAGAACCCTGCCACAAAGCATGAATGTCCACTACAACCCAGGAATGAGTACATACACAAAAGAGAACTGGCCTTAAGGCCTTACATTGTTCACTTAACAAAAATAGTGTTTTCAGACCTCGGCTCGCAGGCCGGCCATACATGAATGAACGGGAAAAACATAACAAATTAGGCCTTCGAGGGCCGGCACAGCAACAAGGGCTTTAGCCAGCTATTTCCCGCTCGGCTCCGCAGCACCTGCAAGCAACAAACCACCGCCCGGTGGCAAACAATAGCAACGGTCAGCAATGCTGACCAAATTATAACGATCCCGCCCCCACAATCGGGGCGGGGATGCTCTTTCCCTGCACTTTATTAGTATAGGCATTTATAAAAGGTAATTGCACATCACCACAGGCGTAGGCTCGCACGGCCACGCACCCCGTGCACTCAGGGCACATTCTCGGCGAACCGGCCAACGTCACGTCAATTCAAGCCATAGACGTTCCCGCTCCACCACCGCCTCTAGGACGGTCATCCATATGAGCAATTTGTCTCCTTAGCCTTGGTCACGACAATTTAAGCCATAGACCGCCGAAGACCCTCGTCCATGCCAACGGTCCTACCAAACGACATAGACCGGGTACGGTTCCGCTTGACCCGTGCTCATACCGCAACGGCAATTTAAGCCATATGCGCAGGTCAAGACTCACCGAGTCCCGTTTCCGCTACAAAATCACATAACCCAGTTATGTTCACGTTGGCTCCCCGGCCTCCGTGTTGGCAAAACCCGCTTTTGCCCAGTTTTCCGGGTGCACCTTAGAGTTAATCTCTAAGATTCCCTGACGCAATCTACCACGTAGAAAAACCCGAAAACACCCAAACATCCGGAGTCTTGCCCGGTTCAAATGCAATGCAACATCACCGATTCGGACCAACACGTCCGAATAGGCTTCACACACAATGCCTATGTCCATTTACGCATACGGACTCTACACAAGGGGGACTTCACATATCTACCCCAAGGAGCGCTCCAACTCTTCGCTCACTCGCGAGAGCGGGCTCCCTATGCAAGGAAAAGAGGGCTTCACATGCCCAAGATAAAGAATCATTACCCTTGCGTTTTTCCGCGGCGCCATCGCAAACTACGCGGTTAGAAAGCTTCGCAACGTCGTCGCCTCCGCGGATCTGGGCTCGGATCGCGATTTGGAGCTTCGAACCTCCTCCGGCGGCCGGATTTTGGCCTCACACCACCAATGGAGCTCTCCTCTCTCTCTAGGATGTAGAAAGAGAACTCAAGATGAAAATGAGGGTTTCTCCCCCCATTTCCTGGCTAATAACCCCCCAGGAGTAGCCCCCACCGTCGAATCCAGATCCAAGGGAATGAACGGCCGAGATTAGATCCAAAATAACAAAATCTGGGCCGAACACGGGTTGGCACACGGCCGTGTGCCTGGCCGTGTAGTTCATTCGCCGATCGACACGGGTCCTGACACGGCCGTGTGCCACGGGCCGTGTTACCTGGAGCTTCAGGACGATCGTCGGGCTTCCAGAACACGGCTTCGAACACGGCCGTGTTCGAGGCCGTGTGCCCCACACACAGCTTGAGACACGGCCGTGTGTCTCAGGCCGTGTACTTCTCTGACTCGAGACTGCACAAAACCACTGAACACGGGTAGGCACACGACCGTGTGCTTGGCCGTGTTCCCCTGTTCAGACCTCCAAAAGCGTTGATTGATCGCCCCGCGATCAACTCCGAGGTTGGGGTCTTACAACAGTGGACTTAATCTAGCAAGTTGTATTCGGTGAGCAGTTAATATGAATGTTATAATAGGTCTAGCAGTAAGAAAAGCAAATATATGAATTTAAACCTTCACTTATGCGAGAACACATAAGCAAAAGGGGTCTTTTGCAAGGCTCCCATCGTATAGAGTGTCCCATACCACTATACGTTGGGGTGTCGGTTATCAAATCAGCATATGTTTTATATATATCAAAATTAACCTTTGATTTATAAACTTGCCCACACAAGCTTATAGACCAAGGGGTCGTTTTGCAAGTCCTAATGTATAAGCGTCCCATACCACTTATACTTTAGGTGTCAGGGTTTAATGAATCGATTATGTTATGACATGCGTGTGGGTATGATGAAACATGCAAGTGCAACTCACACACCCGACTCTGTGCACACAGACCTTTAGTTTCCCCTTTCGGAGTCGTTACTTCCCAGGATACCTCCGTAGTGGCGGATGGAAGCGGTGGGTTGGGCCTCGCCCACCTCAAAACCAGTAAAAGCATCACTGGTCTGACCTATCGTACGCCTCAACGCTTGGTGCACTAAGCGGACGCCTGCGTACTCTTGTCCGCTGGCGCACCGGACTTCTGTTGGCGAAGTGCTAATCACCTCGCCGAGTCAACGATATCGGTGTCGGTGCAATCGAACTCCCCGATATCGAAAACCCACCACCTTAACTTTTCCCTATTTTATGCACATGCAAGTTTAATCGTAAACACACAAAAACCGAGCCGAAGCCCCCGGACCAAAACGTCCATCTCCAAACCAACCGAGCCGAAGCTCCCCGGACCAAAACGTCCGTCTCCAAACCAACCGAGCCGAAGCTCCCCGGACCAAAACATCCGTCTCCAAACAAACCAAGCCGAAGCTCCCCGGACCAAAACGTCCGTCTCCAAACCAACCGAGCCGAAGCTCCCATCAATCTTCCTGTGCCAACAGTGTTTGTTAAAGGTGCAGCCCTAGTTACTAAGTTACTCTTGCCAGTTTGTTATTACAGTTTACATTAGCCCAGGACTACCCCCGGTATTCCCCGTGAAGGGCTCTCAAGGGGCACTAGGAACCAAGACGGCGGCATTACGGCCCGAAGTTCCCTTTCGCAAGGCACTTATTGTTATTGGTTGATCTCCCTTACCTTTTTCCCTTAAGAGTTACATTAAACTAAGCCTAGGGTAGCTTGACTCTTCACCCTCTCCACACGGAAAGACGGTCTTCCGCCATACCCGCGTAACACCTAAACTTCCAACTACCATCAGTGCTAAACAAACCTCCTAGGGACTCACCTAGGCTACACGATAATCCAGATTTACTTTTTCATCCAAATGCCACAATTTATTTATCGGAGATCTATCCTAACAAGATTTGCCTAAATCCAAAATATTGGAATTTTTCTAACAAATCCGATAACTTATTTATTCATTCATAAGGGTCTAATATCGTCATTTTGAACATGAGGTATAACATTCTGGTTGATTTCAGCTATCACAAAATTAAAGTAAATAATAGTAGGCCTAAATATCAATTTTCCCAAGTTTGATAGTTTTACAATGATTTTCAAGGGCCTAAACTTATTTAATCATTATTTCAGTTATTTCAAGCTTAATGAATAAACTACCTTAATTTGTCCTCCAAATAATTCAAATAAAATACAGGGTGCTGGTTTCATCATGAAAATAACTTTGACAGAATCCCATAATTTTCTTGCTGGTAATTAAATCATAATAAATCAAATACTAAATTACAATCTAACATGCTTTGTGAATGAAGTGCTATAACAGTAACTCTAAAAATTACCAAATAATTCCCAGTGATATAAAAAGGCCTAAAAACCTTAAGTTCCAGTTATCATAATTTTTCAGCAATTATACAAGCCCTAATTTATTTTTATACTCAAAAGCCCATATTAAAACATTGTGAATGAACCTCTAATATTTCTCAACATAAAATTCTATAAAAATTCAGGAATCAATGTTCTATTAGTCAAGATCTAAATCCAGAATTTTAACTGATTATAATTAATTTAAAACTTCCAAATAATTGAAACAACAAATCGGGCTAATAATCATTTAACACATGAAGTTTAATATTTATTAATCATAAAATTCCAGGAAAATTACCATAAGTCTAAAACATCCTAAAACTTCCTCCTCCCGAGTTTCATAATTTTTAGATTAGATTTAGTGCTTAAAATAACTAAATTACATTTCTATCCTAATTCAAAATCTCAACTTTCGAGATACCTAATTACCTCCAATTCCTTCACTATTTCAACCAGAGGGTTTTCATCATATCATCCCCCTCTCCTCCAAATTTCAAGGGCATACAAGAGCTTTTGCTCCTATGTCCTTCACAAACCTCAAACTCCCACCCACTGGATTTGAGCCAATCTCTTAGGGTAAAATCCACCCTAATCCATGCCATGTTACCCAAGAGGGTAGACATAGACTCAACAAATCAATGGCCACAACATCAGCCTCTTTTGAGGAGATTTGTCCACTCCATTTCCAATCATACTTTTCCCCAAAGTATCCCTCACCAAGACCTATCTAGGACTTGATACTTCCCTATTCAAAGCTCGACCAATTGAGTTGAAATTTTGTACAGATCTTAACATTGATGCCAGGGGCCACCACCCAAAATTTGGGGGAGTTTGGACTTAATTTCATCTCTTAATTAATTTTATAATGTTTATTAAAATTTTACAAAAACTTTAGGCAAAAGTTCTCCAAAAATTCTCATTTTTGGATAGCCTCTCGATATACATATTATAGATCTCCAGTCCAAATTTCAAGTCATTTGGACATGTTATGAACCGTGGGCAACCATTTCAATTTTTCTTAGCCTAGGTCTTGATCCCACCAAAATGAGTGTTGTGGTCAAACCACTCACCCAAATTGAACAAAAGCAATTTTAAATTAAAGTAGACCCAGAGGGCTACAACTTTTGTGACTGGTCATTTTTCCTAATTCGGCCTCTAAATGCCTCGTTTTGCAGCATCAAAATGTGCCCAACCAAGTATATTTTCCTTATAAAATTATTTACATAATTTATATAATATAAACAGTTTTTTTTTTACTGTTCATCTCCTACAGAACCCGAAAATCAGACACAGAAAAACCATTTTTCCTGTAAGCTTTTCGTGATCCGTCGCCGACAGTTCAGTCACCTCCCTGGCCAGCCACCACCACCACCACCTCCGTTGAGGCGACGGCTATCGATCGGCGGTGATTGGGCCGCCGGAGATGGCGGTTTCCGGCGAACTCGCCGCCATTAATTTACGGAAATACGATGAAGCTCCCATCCGATCTAATCCTTTTGGACTCGATATCTCTCCTAAAGAATTTCTAAGATCTATCCATGAAAGAAGAAGTAGAGGAGGACCTTGTTCGCGGTTTGGAGGCGAGATGAACGTCGGGGTGCCATGGCGCAGTGGTGGCGTAGCCGAACTTCTCCTACAGCAAGAACAAAGATCTGATCCGTTTGATTGAGCGTGTAAACTTCTCCTCTTGCTCCAAGTGGGCTTTTATAAATCAGCAAGTGGGGAGATGAAAGGGTAAATCCTTAATGGTCATGAATGCTCTCCCCTAACGTTTCGGTTATGATGCAGGGCAGTTGAAACGCTGGAAAACGAAGAATGTTCTCCAGGTGGTGATTTCCTATTGGACCAACATTTCCTTATTTATTTAAATAATTAAAGAAGGAAACGGCCCATAATTACTCCGGGTGTAACTTCCCATAATCAGAATTGAATACAATGTCGGTTACCGAAATTTCCAGTCTTGCTGACGTTTCGGCCTTGGTCACGGGCGTGACCCATAGGTCATGGGCGTGACAGGCCCGGATAGCTAATTCTGGGTTCGACGATCGTCGAACTGAGATCGACGATCGTCGAAGGGTGGTCACGGGCGTGACACCTAGGTCACGGGCGTGACAGGCCCGGGTGGTTAATTCTGGGTCGACGATCGTCGAACTGAGATCGACGGTCGTCGAAGGGTGGTCACGCCCTAGGTCACGGGCGTGACACCTAGGTCACGGGCGTGATAGGTCCGAGTTTCAATTTCGACGATCTCCTTACGGAGATCGACGATCGTCGAAGGAGTCACGCCCTAGGTCACGGGCGTGACACCTTGGTCACGGGCGTGACATACCCGGGCTGCAAGTGCGACGATCGTCTCACGGAGATCGACGATCGTCGAAGGAGTCACGCCCTAGGTCACGGGCGTGACACCTTCGTCACGGGCATGACATGCCCGGGCAGCAAGTTCGACGATCATCTCACGGAGATCGACGATCGTCGAAGTAGTCACGCCCAAAGTCACAGGCATGACGGGTCGGTCACGGGCGTGACCAACCCATGACCCGAAATCTCGGTCGATTTATTTCAATTTTTGGGCTTCCTAGGGTTCTGTCACGACCAACCGACTCCTAGGGGTCTAGTCGGAAATGGGATGTTACAAATCCCAATAAACAAAACAAAAATTTTGTCCCCGAAATTGAGGTTTAGCCTACGGGGATTTCTATCGGAATAAATTAAACTTGTAACATCCCATACGATCTTTCTATTGGGTTCAGGCGACTATTCGTTTGATAACGAAGACAATCTCCCCAATAAACAAAAGATTAGCCCCTACCTTTCTGATTGAGTGCGCATACCTAGGTCCTGAATTTTCCTTATCTAGTCTTAACTGTCGCAAACAAGAAGGCAATCTATAGTATACCGAGAGGTGGTGAGATGTACCTAACTGAACAACTCCGGGTATCTTTGCCTCATCAGATCCTGCGGTTCCCAGGTGTGCTCCTCCTGACCGTGGTTTCTCCACAGAACCTTGACTAAGGGGATCTTTTTGCGGCGCAAGATCCGTACTCCTTTGTCGTCGATCCGAACCGGCTCTAAGTGAACATATCGGTCTGAAGCTACCGGCCCTTCGGTGGTCAAAATCCGCTGCTCCGGGCGTAGTAGAGCCCTTCTCAGTGAAGAAATGTGGAAGACGTCGTGTAGAGCTGCCAGCTCTGGCGGCAACTCTAGCCTGTAGGCTAGGGGTCCGATCCGCTCCAGGATCCGGTAAGGGCCCATATACCTAGGGCTGAGCTTCTTCCTCCGACCGCGCACCCGTGAGACTCCGTGCATGGGCCGGATCTTCAAAAACACTCGATCTCCTACCCGAAACTCCACCTGACGATGTCGGGCGTCATAGTATTTAGCCTGTCTGCTCTGCGCCTCCAACATCCTATCTCTGATCAGTCTCACCTGAGCCTCGCTGTCTTTAACAAAATTCGATCCCAACACCTTCGGATCCTCGTCTTGAACCCAAGAAAGCGGGGTCCTACATTTTCTTCCATACAGGGCTTCATAAGGCGCCATCCTGATGCTGGACTGGTAGCTATTGTTATAGGAGAACTCGACCAACGGTAACATCTTCTCCCACGGCTCCCCTCGGTCTAGTATACACAGTCGTAGTAAATCCTCCAAGGTCCGGTTGGTGCGCTCTGTCTGCCCGTCCGTCTGAGGGTGGAAGGCCGTGCTAAAGTCAACCGGGTGCCCAAATATGCCTGCACTGACCGCCACTCCCTGGATGTAAACTGTCCATCGCGGTCCGACACTATCGTCCGGGGCACGCCATGATATCGGATATACTGCTCCACGAACTTCCGTACCAACACTCCCACCGAGTCATCCTTCCTGATCGGTACAAAGCGGGCCACCTTCGTCAACCGATCAATAATCACCCAGATCGAGTCATTCCCCGTCCGAGACCGAGGAAGACCATGTATAAAATCCATAGCTATATCGTCGAACTTCCACTCCGGCATCGGGAGTGGCCGCAACAATCCTGCGGGGTTCTTGCACTCCGCCTTCACCAAATGACACGCCTCGCAATGGGTCACGAAGTACGTAATGTCCTTCTTCATGCCCGGCCAAAACATCATCTTCTTCAGATCAGCGGTCATCTTTGTGATCCCCGGGTGCACAGAGTACCGGCTGCAATGCGCCTCTGTCATAATATCCTCTCGGATCTGGCCTCCTGCGGGTATATATACTCTGCCTCTGAAATGTAGCAGACCATCTCTCAGGGAATAATCTCCTGTCGAACCTTCCTCCAAGGCTCGGAACATCGGCTCTGCCCACGCATCTATCCTCTGCCCGTCCCGAATGCGATCCAGAATATCGTCTATGGCCACCATCGATGTCAGATACTCCCTATACAGCTCTGGATCATCCTCGGACACTAGGGATATCTGTATATCTCTGAATGACCGGACTAGCTCCATGGACATAACTTGGGGCCCAGCTTCGGAAGTGGCCGCTCTCCGACTCAATGCATCGGCCACCACGTTTGCCTTCCCTGGATGGTAGTGCATCTCATACTGATAGTCTGCTAAGAACTCCACCCAGCGCCTCTGCCTGATATTCAGCTCCTTCTGAGTGTCCACATATTTCAGGTTCTTATGATCGGAGTAGATGTCGCAGTGGACTCCATAAAGATAATGGCGCCAGACCTTCAGAGCAAAAACAACCGCCCCCATCTCAAGGTCGTGCACTGGGTAGTTCTTCTCATGGGTCTTCAGCTAGCGGGAGGCATATGCTATGACGTGTCCGTACTGCATCAGCACTGCTCCCATCCCCTGGTATGATGCGTCGGTGTACACCTAGAATCCTTCCTTTCCCGATGGAAGGGCCAGAATAGGGGCTGAGATGAGTCGGTCCTTCAGCTCCTGGAAAGCCGCCTGGCACTGCGGGGTCCAAACGAAAGGTGCCTCCTTCTTCGTCAAAGATGTGAGGGGGAGGGCAATCTGAGAGAACCCCTCCACGAACTTTCGGTAGTAACCGGCAAGTCCCAAGAAACTTCGTACATCGGTGGCTGTCTCCAACTACGGCCAATCTCGAACTGCCCGAATCTTTGCCGGATCCACTGCCAACCCGGCTCCGCTGATAATGTGGCCTAGGAAGGCCACCTCCTTCAACCAAAACTGACACTTGCTGAATTTTGCATAAAGGCGATGCTCCCGCAACCTCTCTAGAGTGAGTGCCAGATGCCGAGTGTGCTCCTCCTCCGTCCTAGAGTAGATCAGGATGTCGTCTATGAATACTATGACGAACACATCCAAGTAGGCCTCGAAAACCCGGTTCATGAGACTCATGAATGCCGACGGAGCATTCGTGAGCCCGAAGGGCATCACGGTAAACTCATACAGGCCATATCTGCTACTGAAGGCCGTCTTCGGGATATCCTCCTCCTGGATCCGTAGCTGGTAGTATCCTGACCTCAAGTCCAGCTTCGAGAAATAATGTGCTCCCTCCAGCTGGTCGAACAATTCGTCTATCCGTGGGAGCGGATAGGTATTCCGGACGGTCAGCCTGTTTAGTGCTCGATAATCGATGCACAGGCGGAGTGTCCCATCCTTCTTCTTCACGAATAGGACCGGTGCTCCCCATGGCGAGGAACTCGGTCTAACAAATCCTGCCTCAACCAATTCCTGCAACTGAGTCCGAAACTCTGCCAACTCCTTTGGGGCCATTCGATAAGGGACCCTAGATGCCGGCTTGGCCCCCGGCACAAGCTGTATCTGAAAATCCTGCTCTCGGTGTGGAGGTAATCCTGGTAGTTTCTCTGGAAAGATGTCAACGAAATCTCGCACCACCGGGATGTCTGTCACCGACTCCTTAACTTCCGCCATCTCAAATAGAATCTGATAGACCTCCTCTCCCTGCAGATGGGCCTTAACGGCCTGTACCGAAGATAAGAGTATACGAGAGACAGGTCTTATACCTTCGATGGTAATGAAAGAGTCCCCGTGTCTCACGGTGATCCTCTTCGCCTGGCAGTTAATCTGGGCATGGTTCCAGTGTAGCCATACCATGCCCAGGATCAGGTCGTAGTCTGTCAGCTTCAAAATCATCGCTGGAGCCTCGAATGCCTTTCCACCAATTTTTGCCTCCATATTGCAGTGATCCGTGGTAAGGAGCTCAGATCCATCCGGTAGTCGCACCCTCATCCTCGAGCCTGTGAACCGCTCCACGCCTTCCAGTCCTTCTACGAACGTCTCCGACACAAAGGAGTGAGTAGCTCCAATATCGAACAGCGTGCGGGCCGGCTTGCCGCTGATGAAGACTATACCTGGGGTGATTAGATATCTTAGGGTTCTATAGTGAGTTTTACTTTCCCTTGCTAATCTATCTAGTGCGATTCAAAGTTTTAACCATTGAAAGGGAAATTCTATGAAAATAAAGAGGCATTGCAGCGTACCTGCTATGACCTGCTCCGGATTCCGAGGCTGCGCAAGGTCCAAGGCATATACCTGCTCCCTTTCCTGTCTACGATCTCCCCCTGGTATCCACGACCGCGGCCGCGTCCTCGACCTCTGTAATGCTGAGCTGGTGGGCCGCCCTGTGGTGCTGGAGGTGGTGCCCCCCTCATGGGGCAGTTCCTCCGAATGTGCCCAATCTGATGACAAAGAAAGCACTCTGGTGGGGGATACGCCATTCCCCCGGGTCTCGGCATCTCCTGCATCCGAAGAGGTGGAGGGGCCAATATCACCTGTTCCCTCAGCTCCTGCCTCACGTCCTGACGAGGCTGGTCCTCTGTCCTTCTCCCCTCTGGTACAACACCTCTCCGCTGGTCATTTCTACCTCTCCGTCCCTGATCCTCTGCTGACCGTTTCCGGCCCCGGGTGGCGTGCCAATCTGCCTCAATCCTTTTTGCCATCTCCAAAATCCAGGAGATGGGCCCGTCAGATACAAACAACAGAGCCTCCCTCAAGTCCTCCCGCAGGCCCTTATAGAACCTCCTGATATACCCTGCCTCGTCCAGCTGGTAGGAATCTGCGTATCGAGCCAGATGGTCGAACTCTCGATGGTACTCCACCACGGTCCGGGTGCCCTGCTTCAGCTGTAAGAACCGCTCCTCCAAATCATCCCTAGCCGACTGCGGAACGAAATGCTCCAGCAGTGCGGCCCTGAACTCCTCCCAAGTAACCTCCGCAACCTCCCTATCAGCAAATGTCGTGTCCAACAGCGTCTTCCACCACCTCTTTGCATGGGACTCCAGGCAGGAGACAACCAGAGCCACCCTCTCCTCCCAGGGACACCGTATCCCGGTCAGCATCTCGTACATGATATCTAGCCACTCTTCCGTCCGAACCGCCGACTCTGTCCCCAAATAGGACGGGGGAGACAGTCCTCGGAAGATGCTTAGCCAGTTGGCCCCCGGATTTGGCTGCGGGGCCGGAACCTGCTGGTCCCTGAAGGCCTCCAGGATGGCAGTCAGGGTCTGTCCCATGTCTGACTGAAGGAAAGGAGTGGGGACCGCTGGGGGTGGTGCAACATCCTGAGCCTGTTGAACTCCACCTTGTGGCGTAGTCCGTGCTGGAGGCTGCGTAACAAAAACACACGCTGAGAAAACGTTCAAATATTACATAAAGGTGGACAATTTATATGTGATCCCCTTATGGGCACACCACTACTTCCGCTGCTTAGTTTGTCCCCAAACTAAACTCGAGCGGGGGTGACCCAGGGTTAGTGGACTGCTACCTTCTTCTGATCGATGTTTGCTCTGATACCACTTGTAAGACCCCCTTTTTTTTCTTTTTAAAACCCGGGGTCTTAGGCCTAGAATCGCCGCTTTGTGGTGACACCTTCACGTCCTGAAGAGTCATCACCACAAGGCGCCGATTCTGCCGGCCAATTCGATCACAGAAAGGTAGCACAATAATTAAAGTAAGAGCAATGCAGTCCACAATAATAAATCACATGTATATAAAATAAAATCTCCACGAAGGGAGTGTCCACAGAATAACAATAATCAGAGTACTATAAATGCGGGCTTATGCCCGATACATCATTTCCTCACTACAATCTCTCAAGCGGAAGCAAAACAGAAACTACTCAAGGTCAAGACTCACGGTCCCGGCTGTATGAACTCCGGAGCTAGACTGCCCCATCTCCAGGCGCACCGATCTCTGGGGCTGCTCCTCCATGCTGGGCTCCACGATCCCCTAAATGATGCGGTTCGAAAACCGTTAGTCATAAGACTAAGCCCTATCATCCCCTACCCCTTCCCCCATGGCTCCTAGGTACCGAGCGGAGAGGAAGAAAGGGGAGGACATATTTGTGGAGAATAAAAGTAAACAGGTGACAGTGGACTTAATCTAGCAAGGTGTATTCGGTGAGCAGTTAATATGAATGTTATAATAGGTCTAGCAGTAAGAAAAGCAAATATATGAATTTAAACCTTCACTTATGCGAGAACACATAAGCAAAAGGGGTCTTTTGCAAGGCTCCTATCGTATAGAGTGTCACATACCACTTATACGTTGGGGTGTTGGTTATCAATCAGCATATGTTTATATATTGAAATTAACCGTTGATTTATAAACTTGCCCACACAAGCTTATAGACCAAGGGGTCGTTTTGCAAGTCCTAATGTATAAGCGTCTCATACCACTTATACTTTAGGTGTCAGGGTTTAATGAATCGATTATGCTATGACATGCGTGTGGGTATGATGAAACATGCAAGTGCAACTCACACACCCGACTCTGTGCACACAGACCTTTAGTTTCCCCTTTCGGAGCCGTTACCTCCCATGATACCTCCGTAGTGGCGGACGGAAGCGGTGGGTTGGGCCTCGCCCACCTCAAAACCAGTAAAAGCACCACTGGTCTGACCTATCGTACGCCTCAACGCTTGGTGCACTAAGCGGACGCCTGCGTACTCTTGCCGGCTGGCGCACCGGACTTCTATTGGCGAAGTGTTAATCACCTCGCCGAGTCAACGATATCGGTGTCGGTGCAATCGAACTCCCCGATATCGAAAACCCACCACCTTAACTTTTCCCTATTTTATGCACATGCAAGTTTAATCGTAAACACAAAAAAACCGAGCCGAAGCCCCCGGACCAAAACGTCCGTCTCCAAACCAACCGAGTAGAAGCTCCCCGGACCAAAACGTCCGTCTCCAAACCAACCGAGCCGAAGCTCCCCGGACCAAAACGTCCGTCTCCAAACCAACCAAGCTGAAGCTCCCCGGACCAAAACGTCCGTCTCCAAACCAACCGAGCCAAAGCTCCCATCAATCTTCCTGTGTCAATAGTGTTTGTGAAAGGTGCAGCCCTAGTTACTAAGTTACTCTTGCCAGTTTGTTATTACAGTTTACGTTAGCCCAGGACTGCCCCCGGTATTCCCCGTGAAGGGCTCTCAAGGGGCACTAGGAACCAAGACGGCGGCATTACGACCCGAAGTTCCCTTTCGCAAGGCACTTATTGTTATTGGTTGATCTCCCTTACCTTTTTCCCTTAAGAGTTACATTAAACTAAGCCTAGGGTAGCTTGACTCTTCACCCTCTCCACACGGAAAGACGGTCTTCCGCCATACCCACGTAACACCTAAACTTCCAACTACCATCAGTGCTAAATAAACCTCCTAGGGACTCACCTAGGCTACACGATAATCCAGATTTACTTTTTCATCCAAATACCACAATTTATTTATCGGAGGTCTATCCTAACAAGATTTGCCTAAATCCAAAATATTGGAATTTTCCTAACAAATCCGATAACTTATTTATTCATTCATAAGGGTCTAATATCATCATTTTGAACATGAGGTATAACATTCTGGTTGATTCCAACTATCACAAAATTAAAGTAAATAATAGTAGGCCTAAATATCAATTTTCCCAAGTTTGATAGTTTTACAATGATTTTCAAGGGCCTAAACTTATTTAATCATTATTTCAGTTATTTCAAGCTTAATGAATAAACTACCTTAATTTGTCCTCCAAATAATTCAAATAAAATACAGGGTGCTGGTTTCATCATGAAAATAACTTTGACAGAATCCCATAATTTTCTTGCTGGTAATTAAATCATAATAAATCAAATACTAAATTACAATCTAACATGCTTTGTGAATGAAGTGCTATAACAGTAACTCTAAAAATTCCCAAATAATTTCCAGTGATATAAAAAGGCCTAAAAACCTTAAGTTCCAGTTATCATAATTTTCCAGCAATTGTACAAGCCCTAATTTATTTTTATACTCAAAAGCCCATATTAAAACATTGTGAATGAACCTCTAATATTTCTCAACATAAAATTCTATAAAAATTCAGGGATCAATGTTCTACTAGTCAAGATCTAAATCCAGAATTTTAACTGATTATAATTAATTTAAAACTTCCAAATAATTGAAACAACAAATCGGGCTAATAATCATTTAACACATGAAGTGTAATATTTATTAATCATAAAATTCCAGGAAAATTACCATAAGTCTAAAACATCCTAAAACTTCCTCCTCCCGAGTTTCATAATTTTTGGATTAGATTTAGTACTTAAAATAACTAAATTACATTTCTATCCTAATTCAAAATCTCAACTTTCGAGATACCTAATTACCTCCAATTCCTTCACTATTTCAACCAGAGGGTTTTCATCATATCATCCCCCTCTCCTTCAAATTTCAAGGGCATACAAGAGCTTTTGCTCCTATGTCCTTCACAAACCTCAAACTCCCACCCACTGGATTTGAGCCAATCTCTTAGGGTAAAATCCACCCTAATCCACGCCATGTTACCCAAGAGGGTAGACATAGACTCAAAAAATCAGTGGCCACAACATCAGCCTCTTTTGAGGAGATTTGTCCACTCCATTTCCAATCGTACTTTTCCCCAAAGTATCCCTCACCAAGACCTATCTAGGACTTGATACTTCCCTATTCAAAGCTCGACCAATTGAGTTGAAATTTTGTACAGATCTTAACATTGATGCCAGGGGCCACCACCCAAAATTTGGGGGAGTTTGGACTTAATTTCATCTCTTAATTAATTTTATAATGTTTATTAAAATTTTACAAAAACTTTAGGCAAAAGTTCTCCAAAAATTCTCATTTTTGGACAGCCTCTCGATGTACATATTATAGATCTCCAGTCCAAATTTCAAGTCATTTGGACATGTTATGAACCGTGGGCAACTATTTCAATTTCTGGTTAGCCTAGGTCTTGATCTCACCAAAATGAGTGTTGTGGTCAAACCACTCACCCAAATTGAACAAAATCAATTTTAAATTAAAGTAGACCTAGAGGGCTACAACTTTTGTGACTGGTCATTTTTCCTAATTCGGCCTCTAAATGCCTCGTTTTGCAGCATCAAAATGTGCCCAACCAAGTATATTTTCCTTATAAAATTATTTACATAATTTATATAATATAAACAGTTTTTTTTACTGTTCATCTCCTACAGAACCCGAAAACCAGACACAGAAAAACCATTTTTCCTGTAAGCTTTCCGTGATCCGTCGCCGGCAGTTCAGTCACTTCCCTGGCCAGCCACCACCACCACCACCTCTGTTGAGGCGACGGCTATCGATCGACGGTGATTGGGCCGCCGGAGATGGCGGTTTCCGACGAACTCGCCGCCATTAATTTACGGAAATACGATGAAACTCCCATCCGATCTAATACTTTTGGACTCGATATCTCTCCTAAAGAATTTCTAAGATCTATCCATGAAAGAAGAAGTAGAGGAGGACCTTGTTCGCGGTTTGGAGGCGAGATGAACGTCGGGGTGCCATGGCGCAGTGGTGGCGTAGCCGAACTTCTCCTACAGCAAGAACAAAGATCTGATCTGTTTGATTGAGCGTGTAAACTTCTCCTCTTGCTCCAAGTGGGCTTTTATAAGTCAGCAAGTGGGGAGATGAAAGGGTAAATCCTTAATGGTCATGAATGCTCTCCCCTAACGTTTCGATTATGATGCAGGGCAGTTGAAATGCTGGAAAACGAAGAGTGTTCGCCAGGTGGTGATTTCCTATTGGACCAACATTTCCTTATTTATTTAAATAATTAAAGAAGGAAACGGCCCATAATTACTCCGGGTGTAACTTCCCATAATCAGAATTGATTACAATGTCGGTTACCGAAATTTCCAGTCTAGCTGACGTTTCGGCCTTGGTCACGGGCGTGACCCATAGGTCACGGGCGTGACAGGCCCGGATAGCTAATTCTGGGTTCGACGATCGTCGAACTGAGATCGACGATCGTCGAAGGGTGGTCACGGGCGTGACACCTGGGTCACAGGCGTGACAGGCCCGGGTGGTTAATTCTGGGTCGACGATCGTCGAACTGAGATCGACGGTCATCGAAGGGTGGTCACGCCCTAGGTCACGGGAGTGACACCTAGGTCACGGGCGTGACAGGTCCGAGTTCCAATTTCGACGATCTCCTTACGGAGATCGACGATCGTCGAAGGAGTCACGCCCTAGGTCACGGGCGTGACACCTTGGTCACGGGCGTGACATACCCGGGCTGCAAGTGCGACGATCGTCTCACGGAGATCGACGATCGTCGAAGGAGTCACGCCCTAGGTCACGGGCGTGACACCTTGGTCACGGGCGTGACATGCCCGGGCAGCAAGTTCGACGATCGTCTCACGGAGATCGACGATCATCGAAGTAGTCACGCCCAAAGTCACGGGCGTGATGGGTCGGTCACGGGCGTGACCAACCCATGACCCGAAATCTCGGTCGATTTATTTCAATTTTTGGGCTTCCTAGGGTTCTGTCACGACCAACCGACTCCTAGGGGTCTAGCCGGAAATTGGATGTTACATAGCGGCCTATGTTTTTTCTTTCAGCAAAAAATCAATTTTGTTTTAATAATCTTCATATTATTTCCAGCAAGAAAATAAAAAAATATACATTTGTTATCTTAAGTAATTAGCGAGAATAATTACATCTTTGAAAATAAAGTAGGGTCAGGTTATTTATTCATTGCATGTGCACCAGTTTCGAGTGAGATATTTTCTCTGATTCTCACTAAAATGGCCTATGACGTTAACGTTTCTTGATTAAAATCTTTTAATTTCATGACGAACATTAGGAAACCAGTACGGTATACTGTAGTGGATGAGATTAAGGTTTTGATTGCACAACTAAAGGCTAGACAAGTAACATCACCACCCCTAGGCCACACCACATTTATCCTACTTATGACGGTTTAGGATGTCCACAAATTTTTAGAGATTGGCTTAAGGGATTAGAAAATTATTTTAATAGTCACTTATGGGATGACCACAAAAAGGTTAACATTGCTCGAAAGTGATTAGTAGGTCAAGCCCAGTTATTTTTGTTAAACGAAGAGCATCATGTTGGTAGCTATTGTTATGCTTGGCCGCACATGCATAGCCTACTCTTGGATCAATATGATCCCGACTACCTACGTACTAATTTCACCACACCCATTAGTAAGAATAGTTACGACACTAGACCCGTATCTGCTTATAGAAGTGACCCTATGGCTCAGGATAGATCATATCCCCAAAGAGGTGGTAATACCCAAAGTATGCTTATCCCCGCCTCAAGGGAACATAAGCCAATTAGACCCAAAAATTTGAATTAGAAAGAGGTTACTACTAGGGTGTCTGCTCCTTTAGTATCGATGAATAAGCCCATTGAGATAGTGACTGATATCTCTGAGGATTCTGATGTGGATATTGAATCTCTGGATGCTGAAGTTGGCAAGATAGGTGAAAGTATTCCTTCTCGTACGATAGTGCCTGATGAATCTGATGATTCTGACATTGAAGGCATTCCTAATGATCTAGAAGACGATGTTTGGGATGATGATGATAGTATAATCCGTGAGAGTATATTTTTGCCTATTACGTGCCCTACTAGCATTGTGTCTGTTCACCCTAGGATTGAGTGCCCTCTCTAGGATACGATCCCCATCGCATTAGAGCCTACGATTACACCCACAGAGACTTTATCTGGCTTTCCTGAGGAGCCTGTGAGTGATGATTTCTCTATTGTCATTGATGTCCCTAACTTAAAGGATGTCCCGACTGATTGGGAAGAATCACCTTATGTGAGAAGGTTATGTTTGGATGATATTAGCGTTGCGAACCAGAACGATAGTTATTTGATGTTACTAACTTTGTCTGAAGCTCAATCTGAATTAAAATTTTCGTCGGGATCGATTTTTCCCATTTCTGAGACCGTTACTGATTTTGAATTGAATGACTTGTGTAGTGTGTTGGAAGAAATTGCTAGCGAGGAAGTGGTATTATTAGACGATTCGTTGGTTTTACCCCCGACTGAGTGTTCATTGATCTTATCACCAATAGGTGAAATTAATTCTGATTTGGATTTTATCCCGGGTTTGATTTCACCGACCCTTCCTCCTATTTTTGTGCCCACATTAGTTAACAATTTCAAACACACACAATGTATAAAGAGAATTTATAATAAGAAAGGAGGAATTTGTTTTGCTTACATTTTTTGGACGAGGAATAATGATTTGAACATGCAGTTCTTTTGTCATCTTCTTCTTGAAATTCCACTTCTATTGATGAGTTGTCATCTTCCCTTTCACTTGATGTGTTGTCAACTTCCCCTCCACGTTTGTTGGTAATATTGTTCACAAGATTCCTGATTTGAAGAAGCTATCAAGATGATAATAAACATCTTATATTTGATGTCTGTGTTAGTTTTGATGTGACAGGTTTAACAGAAATGCTTGACTATCTAGTGTTAGACTTATGGTCACCCAAACCGTATATTGCCCTTGTAATCCCTCATGGTGCAAAACTCATTTTGACCTTTGATCTAATCCTATATTAGACAAGGCATTGTCATAAGGAAAAGCATTGATGCTAAGAGAACTTAAAGGCAAAAGTTAAAATTTATCTAAGCCAAATGTCGACTGCATAGGCCAAAAGCTAAGTATTTTGTCGGCTGCATCGACTTAATACCTTAAGGAAAATGTCATCTTCATCGACTAAATGACTAAGGATAAAGTCGACTGCATCAAATATACACTAAGTTATTTGTCAACTGCATCGATTGCAAAGATAAGTAATTTGTCGACTGCATCGCTTAGAAGACTAGATCGACAGAGGGATTGCGACTTGAAAAGGAAAGCTCCAACGACTAAAATATTTGCCCAAGGAAAGTTCTTCAAAAGGCACGATTCTGAATTCAATGAGAATAAATCTTTTCCTCTCCCAGACCCTTAATTATAGCAACAGAATGCAGAATTTGACTTAATTCAAAGAGATTACGCAATCTGCTGCTAAATCACAGTAGAGAGCCGTTATAATACGCTTCAGGTTGGTAAAAACTTCCAAGTAAAACTTCAGCCAATGTAGTCAACAATGTCCTTAATCACTTATAGATATTATGAAGTCAAAATGTTGCACGTAAAGAACCTAACTAAAAGCTTCCAACACTTAAACATTTAGCTCTGTAGAAATCCTTCTATTACTGTGGGTTCGATGCAGTCAACAAAGTATGTAGTCTTCTAAGCGATGCAATTGACAAATTACTTCCTTGTAGTCGATGCAGTCGATAAAGTCGATGAAGTTGACTTTATCCTTAGTCATTCAGTCGATGCCGTCGACATTTTTCTTAAGGTATTCAATCGATGCAGTCGACAAAATACTTAGCTTTTGGCATATGCAGTCGACATTTGACTTAGATAAATTTTATCATATGTCTTTAAGTTCTCCTAGCTTCAATGATTTTCCTTATGATAATGTCTTGTCTAATATAGGATTAGATCAAAGGTCAACATGAGTTTTGAACTTATAGGGATTACAAGGGAAAAACCTTGTTTTGGTGATCATAAGTCTAACACTAGATTAGCCAAACATTTTTGTTAAACATGTCACATCAAAACTAACACAAACATCAAATAAAAGATGTTTATTGTCATCTCGAGGCCTTCTTAAAATCAGGAATCTTGTTGACAATATTCTCAACAATTTTCCCATATTTGAAAAAGTCAGAACCTCATACAATAATAACAACTCTCAAGCCTTTATCTCCATTGTGCCATATCTTTTGTCATAATCTCACTAATGCCTAAGTACATAATGTCTTTCATTATAGTTTTATTCCAAGTCTTTATTGGTCTACCCCTCCCTAGTTTAAAAAGTCAGAATCTCATATGATATTAAATATAAAGACATAAAAGATAAAGAAATAGAAATGGATAAGGGACAAATTATTCTATAGTATATATAAATTAACAGAAATTTTAAAGTTTTACATTAAGTTAAATAACATGTAAATCCCAAAACAAATTCAGTTCAGCCTTATAGTCTTTCAGCACTCAGTAGTTTTCTCCAACAACCTTTCTCTTCTGCCTTTGGAAGTAACTTAGTTGCTTAGGAATATATTTAGGAGGAGGTCCATTTGGATGATTACTCCTGTGAATCCTTCTCTTTTTCTCATGTTTCTCATGATTATCCCACTCTACTGAATTATAGTACCATGAGAACATATGCTCAACTTTCCAAAATTTTCCCAAGTGTATAAGATGATATTTTTGGGCACAGTGGTTCATTCTTCATAGCCAGGCATGTTCTGAATTTCAATCCTCCTTCTTTGCCTTGCAATCATAATCTCTTCTTGACTTTGAACAACCTTCCTTTTCTGAGATTAGGATGCCTCTCCATGGTCAGCTGGAGTAGAATAATCATAATCAACTCAAGCTTCTTCATAGTGTTCTGGAGAAGTGTAATCATAATCAACAGCTGGGTCAGTTGTTGAAAATTCTGGATGTCGAGAGTATTGTATTGGTTCTAGATTCAGGGCTTCCATGGTAGCATTTAAGATCCATATGGCTTACTGAGCTGATTGATGTGTTTTTGTCCTCTCCCCCTTTCGGATTTCTTCAAATATGTGTTAGCATGTTGATTCTTGCGAATCAGATATCTTCTATTCTTGCGCATACACCTCCAAGTTTTCTAGGCAAGTTTTCTATAATGCTTAAACTCTAAAATATCTTAAAGTTTTTTAGCCACTGCAAACTCCAGAGTGATTTTTCTTCAAAGGTTCAATAAATCAACATTATTTTAGAAGTCCTTTTTCTCTGGGCAAAGTTTTCTTGATTCAGCTTAGTTCATTACAAGCAGATACATTCAAGAGTTGATCAATGAAGAAGAAGCTTAAAAAGTGCTTCTATTGAAGAGTCAAGTTTTGTCATTTGAGTCAAAATCTTTGTATCTCCTTTTTAACTGTAGGATCCTTGTAGTATCTGAGTTTATTGTAGGAATCTATTGAGAATTTGGGTTGTAGGATCATTATGATTTTAGATAGGAACTGTGGAAAAATTTTGAGTGTAGATCTCTGATTGTAGAGATTGAGGTAGGGCTGTGTTTTGCCTGAGTGTAGGATCTTGTGATAGAAGATCTGAGTGGTAGGTCCTTGTATTGAAGGTCTGAGGTAGGGAATGTTATTCCTGAGTTGTAAGATCTTTTGATCTGAGATAGTTTGGAGAAGTTGGTCTAAGATAGCACTCTGTTAGATAGGTGAAGGAGGAAAGTGAATGCATCCATATTGGGGAATAACTATACATCTTGATGTATTGTGATGTGGTTGTGCTTTGTTTGTGTTATGGTAATACTTTGCTGTGATCATATATAAGAAAAGTCAAAGAAAGTATAAAATCAATAAAACACTTATTCACCCCCCCTCTCTAAGTGATTAGTATCCCTTATCTTTCAACTTTTTAATGTACTCCATCAATCCATTAAAGAAAGAACTTTCTTGAATATTTTTGCAAACTTGCATATTCTCCAATTCTTACACTTATTCCATACATGTAGAAGGAGAATCTCAAGTTTCTTCTAAATTTTTCCAAATCTCACATGCATTAGAGAAAAATATTAATAAGTTTGAAAATATTTTGATCTAGTGCACAAAATAATCTATTCATTGATTTATCATTTAAATAACATTTGTTCCTATTTAACGTGCTTGGGGGGCTTTCTTATAGTAATATTTAGAACTTCGAGATTTGAAGATCTAAGAAATTATTTCATTAGAATTTTCCACACTTTATAATTTTTACTGGTAAATTAAGCTGGTGTTATTGATTTTTCATTAAGTTCAACCCCTCTGGTAGATGCAAGATCATGAGGCATCATTATTCTCAATGATGAAACCATTTTGGAATAACCTGGCTCTAATAACACTTGTTGTGCAACGCTCCCATTCGTCACATTGGATATAATAGAAGATCCGGTCGGGGCCCCACACTATTTTCTACGAATAGTTAATGGAGTTACGTATTGAAACCATAATCCATAAACACGCATCTTAACTCAGAGTGCATTCTAGCGGAAGTAAATTAATTGCTTAGAACCTAACCATTTGAATGTCCACTGAATCAAATAGGAATGATGATACAAATACACGAAGTAGTTATGTCCTTAAGGCCTTACAAAGTTTCCTCAAATAATATTATTTTACATACTTCGGCATGGAGGCCGGCCACACAAGCAGTAAAAGGAAACACACTACGCTTTTGCCTTTGAGGGCCGGCTTAGCAACCATGGGCTTAAGCCAGCTATTTCCCGCTCGGCTCAGCTGCACCTTCACGAAGATATTCCACCCAAAATGTGACAAACAAGGCAACAGTTAGCATTAGCTGACCAAATTATAACGACCCCACCCCTCACTCGCGGTGGTGGTGCTCCTTCCCTGCAGTCATTTAACTTTAATATATAAAGGTAATAGAATGTGCAATCATAAGCACCATTCACCACAGACGTTGGCACGACAGACGATACTCCTCATGCACTCAGGGCACATTCTTAGTGCACCGGACCTCAAAGGGTACACCTTCGTACTCAGCGACAGTTAGCATACATTGAGCATTAACTAGTCTTTCCGGGCCAAAGCTAAAGACTCTCCCCATGCTATGACAAAGTCATGGCGATCCCCTGGATTCGCAATTTGACATACTCCAAATCGAACGTCATAGGGTGGGTATAGGTCAACCACATCTCGTTGCTCAAACCATTAGACTCGCAAGCCACGACGTGGGTCAACCTCCCCTTTCCCAATCATACAACACATAACTCTGTTATGTTCCAAGGCTAGCACTCACGACCACCTAAGCTGGGCTCCATAGGCTCTCAACTCACCACAAAGGCCCCCAAGTCTCCAAGAGACATGCCTCACAGGCAATTGCTCCCTGGGAGCTACTGCTGACGGTAGCGCTACCGTCACACGGTAGGGGACATACTATCGTCTCTTCCCTTGAATGGGTTTTTCCTGGAGATTTACTCTAGTACTATCACTACAGCCATATGCACACCCCGTAACTTCGAAATATACGCGATTACCATAGAGTCTTCTCTGGTATACAAATAATTATCACCAATCAAGACCAACCTGTCTGGATGGGCTTCGCACAACATGCATATTTCGTACTTCGATTCTGGATTCTAAATGCAAAGGAAACGAGGATACAACCGATCTACCCGTCGGGAGAAATGCTTACACGTGTTTGTGGAGAACCTTCCCTCACATGCCAAAATAAAGAACTTCACATGTACAAGGAAGAGGATCGTTACCCTTGAAGTTTGTTTCGGTGCCATGTAAGAGATTCTAGCCGGACGAAAACGACTGCTACGTCTTTGCCTCCGTAGATCTGAACTCATCTCGTGGATCAGAGCTCCGAAACTCCAACGACGGCAAGATCTCCTTCATCCGACTCTCCTCCTCCCCGCTCCAACCTCTCAAAACTAAGCCTCAAAAGAAATGAAGTGAAAACGCCACTTCCTCGGCTTTAAACCGAGCTACCACCGCGCGGTACCTTCAAACGTCGACCCTATTTACACGGCCACCGCCCAAAGTCTCCAATCACAAGCCGACACGTGGCCTTACCGTTATAACCCTGCTATCGCCGTACGACAACAAACTACCACCATGCGGTAGACGATGTGTCGCATCAACACGCCGCTCTCAACGAATTGGCGCTACCGCTTCGTGGTATCGGTACCGCCACGCGGTACCTCATAGAGAGGTATTCTGAATAAAAAAACTTTACTACCGCCGGGAGGTATCTCACAGAAACCATTTTCTACTTCAGGAAACTTGGGGCGTTACAAATCTCCTGCACTTAAAGAATTTTGTCCCGAAATTACGTTGTGCAGGAAATTATAGAAATAATAACATTACAATGTGTACCTCAAATGAATAGCTCGGGGAACTCCGCCCTCATGGTTTGCAACTGCTGCCAAGATAATTCCTCACGACCATAGTTGTCCCAACGGACCTTGACCATCCTGATAGACTTATTCTGAAGCTGCTTGACTTCCATATCTTCGATACCAATGGGCTTGACCTTCGTTGTCAACCCACCATCAATCCACATCTGATCTGCAACAACCACTTATGTTGTCTTTAGCACCGCCTTCCGCAAAACTAATCTGTGGAATACGTCATGCAGACCACTAAGTTATTTTTGAAAGTTTAAATCGGTAGGCGGCTTCACCAATGCGCTCCAATATCTCAAACAACCCAAGGTATCTCAGACTTAGCTTTTTCAAGCGTCGAATCCTTGATACACCCTTGAATGGTTTGATCTTCATATACACCCAATTACCCACGACGAACTCGACATTTCTTTTCTTGGCATTATAATACTTAGCCTGTCTATCCTGAGCGATCAACAACCGCTCCCGGATTGTACGAATAATCAAAAGTTGTATCTTCGACTTCCTTCCACTTAAATAACTTTGATTCGCCCGTCTCCAGCCACGAAAAAGGAGTACGACACTTTCTACCATAAAGGGCCTCGAAGGGCGCCATTTGAATACTTGTCTTGTAGCTGTTGTTGTAGGCAAACTCGATCATATACAGGTGATCCTCCTACCTTTTATCGAAATCTAGGGCGCACATGTGAAGCATGTCCTCCATCATCCTGTTTACCCTCTCGGTCTGACTATCTGTCTGCAGATGAAATGTAGTACTGAACTTCAGTTTGCTACCCAACTGTTGATGTATAAGACTCCAATCATTAGACGTGAAGCGCCCATCTCGGTCACTTATGATGCTACGGGGGACATCATGCAATCGTACAATATTATCCACGTAAAGCTTTGTCAGCTTTTCCACCGAATCATCCTTCCTATTCAGAATGAAGTGTGATACCTTTGTTAAACGATCAATGATCACCCAGATGGCATTGATCCCCTTCTGCGATATCGACAAACCTTGCATTAAATCCATAGATATGTTATCGAACTTCCATTCTGGTATAAGCAAAGACTTCAAAAATCTACTGGTCTTCTGACATTTGGCCTTCACTAAGGCACATGTCTGACACTTTGCCACTTATAAAGCTAGGTCTTTGTTCAATACCGACCACCATAACAGCTTTTTCATGTCTTTAAACATCTTCGTGATCCCAGGGTGGATCAAGTACTTGGTGAAATATACCTCACACATCAACTCTTCCCGTAAATTGCCCACCTTTAGGATGCGCAATCGATTGTTCTTCCATAAAAGGCCATCATCAACGGTAAATTGGAAATTTGACTCATCCAAAGACTCTATCATGTAGAGGCTCATACTGTCATCCAGCTCCAACGCCTGCCGAATCAAGTCTGTGAGGTCATACTGCACTTCTGTCCAGTTAAAACGTTCTTCAGCACTAGACCTCCTATCAACACAAGAGATAACCAAGGCCTCAAGATCTCGAATAAGACGCTCATCGTGCATCTGTATCTTATTGGCCTGTGCGGGAACCCTGCGACTTAATGCATCCGCAACAACATTACCCTTGCCAAGAACGTAATATATCTTGAAGGTGTAGTCCCCAAGGAACTCCATCTACCTCTGTTGGCGCATATTCAAGTCCTTCTGATCTAATAAATACTTCAGGCTCTTATGGTCTGTATAAATATCGACCTTCATGCAACACAAGTAGTGCCTCCATAGATTTAGAGTGAATATCACGACCGCTAACTCCAAATCGTGGACCGGATAGTTCCTCTCATGAATTTTCAACTGGGCGAGCCATACGCTATTACTTTCCCATGTTGTAGCAAAACGCAGTCTAAGCCGTTTCCTGAGGCATCACTATATATCTTATAGCCTTCTGATCCACTTGGCGAGCTCAAAATAGGCGCCGTGCTTAGACGACTTTTCAACTCCTCAAAAGTTGTGCGCATACTGGCGACCAAACAAACTTCTGATCCTTCCTTTTAAGGTTGTGAGGGGTAACTGTTGAGTACATTGGTCACAATGTACTTGATTTGAAGAAATTCTTTCAGCTCAATGATATACACATAGTTATATTTGAGGGATGTTAAGTTCATGTGTGCAGGGAAATAAAGCTTAGTATAAAAGTGTCGAGACACTCAGGACTAGTGTCAACATACACTGAACAAGTTGTGTCGAGATAAAGAGAAGTTGTGTTGATACTAAGGATAAGTGTCGACACACTCTATACAAGTAGTGTCGAGACTGAAGACAACTGTGTCGACACTCAGGACAAGTGTCGACACACTTCACAAGCTGAGTCATGACTGGAAGCAAGCTGTGTCGACACTCTGGACTAGTGTCGACATATTCTACATAAGTTGTGTCGAGACAAGGAGAAGGGATGTGTCAACACATTCAGAAGTATGTCGACACCACTATAAGTGCAGTGTCGACACCCATGACTTATGACGACATATTCATTAGTCAAGTTTCAACACTTCAAGCAAATTTGTTTCTTAAGTACAGATATCAAGACGGAGGTACTGAAAACTGTCAGAATTATCAGATGTCAGTTATTAACAGATCAGCCGGTTACTCCTAACAGAGCCTATTTAAAGGGATCAACTCTTCAGAAAAAGTAACAAGAACAATTTGGTGAAGACAGATATTAAAAGCATCAGCTATAATTTAGAAGGTGGAGAGAAGGCAGATCAAGAGTCATCTTCAACATTCTCCAGCCTAGATATACCCTAATTTAAACTTCAAGAAGCTTTGAAAAGCTAAGAAGGGTTGGATCAGATCTATCTTGATAAGATCAAAGGAAGGAAACACATCAGGATCAGATCAAGAGGCTGTCACTCATTTCTCTCTTACTGGGTGACATTTTCTGAATCTATTTCTTTTACCTTCATTAATTATGTAAGATATACCTTTAGATTTGAATATAGGAGAATCATTCTCTTTAAGTTGTAAGCCTATTTTATTAGGGCTGAGATAGGGCTGGGATTGCCTGAGGTAGGAGAAGTAGGTATTTCTCTGAGTTATAGGGCAAGATTTTCCTGAGGAGTAGGAGTGTGGATTTACTCTAAGGTAGAGTTCTTGGGAAAAACTTAAAGAGTAGGATCTTGGTGATCTGAGTGGTAAGACTTGTATAGTCTGAGTTGTAGGAGCCACTTGGGCTTTGAGTTATAAGATCTGAGGATCTGAGTAAAAGAAGGAGAAGGAGTTTGTACGAATCTAATTTATTGCTAGATAGACGAAGGGGGAAAATTTATGTACCCATAAATTGGGGAACTACTATAAATCTGTGTGCATTATGCTGTGATTGCTGATTGTTGTGCTGTGATAATTTTTAAATTGCTATTAAAATTATCTTATTTATCTGGTTGTGTTAATCAACATAAAGCTTGTATAACTCTGAATTATTTAAAAGGGTAGCCATAGTTTAAATTGGACATATTCACCCCCTCTAGGTCATTCTCAATCCTAAAGCAAACATTTACAATTGGTATCAGAGGGAGGTTCACTAAAAAAGGCATAACAGCCTAGTGAAAATCTAAAGGATTGCAGAGAAAGATCTATCATAGCTCAGAGGGAAAACAATTCCATTAAGCTCCCTGTCTGCTCCATAGAAAACTTTGGAATATGGAATGAGAGAGTCCGATTATTCATGGAGGCAGCAGATCCAAGAATATACATCACAGTGATTGAAGGACCTTTCATTCCCATGAAAGTGTCAGTTCTTGATGCAAACATCAAGACACCCAAGACTTACATGGAGATGGATAAGGATGAAATCATTCTAGCTGCTATGGACAAAAGGGCACAAAATATTATAGTCAGTGCAATGGATGATTCCACTTTTCAGAATCTTATTCATTGCAAGACAGCCAAAGAAATGTGGAAGTCTCTTATTGTTTACATGGAAGGAACGATGAGGTCAGATATGATTGGAAATCTCTGCTAAACCAACAGTATGAAGCCTTCAGATAGGATAAGAAAGACTATGTGGCTGAATGTTTTGGAAAGTTCTTCAGAATTGTAAATAACCTGAGGACTTATGACAGAAGTTTTACTAATAATGAACTTAATGACAAGACCTTGAGGTCCCTGAACAAGGAATGAGACATCAAGATCTATTCCATAAGAAAAATGGGGAACTTAGCCAACATAGACCACCAGGCCCTATTTAACAAGATGTTGTCACATGAGTTACAGCTCAATCTCAGGAAGTCTGAAGAAGATTTAGCTAGAGCACATAACAGAGAAATACCTTAGCCCTAAAGGTTGAGTCATCCAGAAAAGTCAGAGAGAAGTCAACACTCACAGAAAGACGGGAAAAAACTTCTGAGTGTTCAGAATCTTCCTTATCAGGAGGAGACCTAACTGAGGAGGAACTGTCTCTCTTCTCTAGATAGTTCAAGAAGATGTTGAGGAGAAGAAGGCTGGGCAGCTGGAAGGGTGTAGCAGGAGACTCTTCTCTCAAGAAGACCAATTATCCAGAAAACCCAGGAAGAAGAAATCTGGGGACAGGTATGGGTCTTCACAGAATAAATATATTAAGACTAATGTAGTGTGTTATTGTTGCAACAGAAAAGGGCATGTCATAGCTAATTGCCCTGTAAAAAGAAAGGAGAAAAAGTCTGAGAACTTGAAATATGTACAACACAAGAAGGCTGACAAAAGCCTCTTAGCAAAAATACAGTTGACGTTGTCTGACAGTGAGTCTGATTCATCAAAATCAAAAGAGGAGGAAGCTCTCATGGGCCTGATGGCTATTGAGGAGACCCAACTAGGAGAAGAAGATCATGATTGTTCAGATCCTGCTAAGGTGGAGCCAAGTACCAAAGGTAGTCCAATATGGTACTTGGATAGTGGTTGTGTGACTGGATCAAGGAGTTTTCTAAGAGATTACACTCCAATTAGGAATGGACCAAAAGTCATCTTTAGAGGGTCATAGAAAGAACTCACCAAGGGATATGATAACATTTCTAATGGCCTAGTTACCATCACTAAAGTAGCTTATGTGGAAGGATTGAACCACAATCTGATAAGCATAAGTCAGCTTTGTGATATAGGGTATGAAATTGTTTTCCACAATGAAAAGTGTTTGATAAAGAATTCAAGTGATCAAGTGATCATCTTGTCAGACACTAGGAGTGGGAAAATTTATTTTCTAAACTTCTTAAGTATAAATGTAAAATCACCTGTATGTCTTGTAGCTAATGAGAAAGACTCTTTGTGTGTATAGTGGCACAAGAGGCTGACTCACTTAAACTACAAAGCTATGAGTAATCTATTCTCTATGGACTTAGTTAGAAATAGTCCACAACTCAAATGCTCCAAAGAAGGCTTATGTACTGCATGTCAAAAATGCAAATAGATAAAAGTTTCCTTTAAGAGCATTCAGTCCAAAGACACTAAGAGGTGTCTGTACTTACTTCATATGGATCTATTTGGTCCTATGCAAGTTCTTAGTTTGGGTAGGAAGTCCCATACCTATGTGATTGTGGATGATCACTTAAGGTTTGCTTGGGTATCCTTCTTAAGGAGAAAGTCTGAAACACTAGACATCTTTGCTGATTTTGTCAAACAAATTCAGAATGAGATGGGATGTTCTGTAGTCAAACTTAGAAGTGACCATGGTATAGAATTTCAATCTGAAAAGATGACAAATTTCTGTAAGGAACTAGGAATCTTTCAGGAGTTCTCCTCTCCAAGAACACCACAACAAAATGGAGTTGTTGAGAGGAAAAATAGAACTCTTATTGAGCCAGTTAGAACAATGTTGAGTGATACATCTCTCCCAGAATATTTCTGGGCTGAGGCAGTAAACACAGCATGCTATATTCATTATAGAGCATTGATCAACAAGAATAACAACAATACTCCCTATGAACTAATGAAAGACAGAAAACCAAATTTGTCCTACTTCAAAATTTTTGGTAGTAAGTGTTATGTTTTGGACAATTGGAAAACTTATCTAACCAAGTTCTCAGAGAAATCCTATGAAGGAATCTTTGTAGGGTATAGTCTTCATAGCAAAGCATACAAGGTCTACAACTTGAAACATCAAATTGTAGAAGAATCTATTAATGTAGTTTTTGATGAATCATCTGTTTTATTTAATGAGATCTCTAACAACTCTGGTCTAGGTGTTGTAGACTCTAGATTGTGGAGTACATTGGTCATAATGTATTTGATTTGAAGAAATCATTTCAGCTCAATGATATACACATAGTTATATTTGACGGATGTTAAGTTCATGTGTGCAGACAAATAAAGCTTAGTATAAAAGTGTCGAGACACTTAGGACTAGTGTCAACACACACTGAACAAGTTGTGTAGAGATAAAGAGAAGCTATGTTGATACTAAGGACAAGTGTCGACATACTCTATACAAGCAGTGTCGAGACTGAAGACAACTGTGTCGACTCTCAGGACTAGTGTCGACACACTTCACATGCTGAGTCATGACTGTAAGAAAGCTGTGTCGACACTCAGGACTAGTATCGACACATTCTATATAAGTTGTGCCAAGACAAGATGAAGGGTTATGTTAACACATTCAGAAGTATGCTGACACCACTACAAGAGCAGTGTCGACACCCAGGACTTGTGTCGATACATTCATTAGTCAAGTTTCAACACTTCAAGCAGATTTGTTTCCTAAGTACAGATATCAAGACGGTGGTACTGACAACTGTCAGAACTGTCAGATGTCAGTTATTAACCGAATCAGCCGATTACTCCTAACTAAGCCTATTTAAAGGGATCAACTCTTCAGAAAAAAGTAATAAGAACAATTTGGTGAAGACAGATATTATAAGCATCAACTATAATTTAGAAGGTGGAGAGAAGCCAGATCAAAAATCATCTTCAACATTCTCCAACCTAGATCTACCCTAATTTCAACTTCAAGAAGCTTTAAAAAGCTAAGAAGGGTTGGATCAGATCAATCTTGACACGATCAAAGGAAGGAAACACATCAGGATTAGATCAAGAGGCTGTCACTCATTTCTCTCTTGCTAGGTGACATTTTCTGAATCTATTTCTTTTACCTTCATTAATTATGTAAGATTTACCTGTAGATCTGATTATAGTAGAATCATTCTCTTTAAGTTGTAACAATGTATTATAAAGGTTGAGGTAGGGCTGGGATTGTCTGAGGTAGGATAAGTATGTAACGACCCCATCCGTTAGATGACGTATAGTAGAAGGTCCGGCCGGGGCCCCACACTATATGCCACAAACAGACGGTGAGGTCACAGGATAATACCAAACCAATTACGAATCCTAACTCAGAGCATTCTAGCGGAAGCTTTAAGTTACAACTTTGAACTCTTAACCGGAATGTCCAATATATATAAAACCACCTTTATATATACATACCACGGAATGTACACCACCACAAGAGTTTGGCCTTAAGGCCTTACAGTTCCTCTGAACATACATCATGTTTTACAAACCTCGGCGCGCAGGCCGGCCATACATGAGTAAAAAGAGAAAACACAACAAAGCCCTTCGCTTAGCCTTCAAGGGCTAGCCACAGCAGCAGCAGCAACAGCAGGAGGGCTCGCCAGCCCATCACTTACCACTTGGCTCTCCAGCACCTGCACGGGAACAATCCACCCAACCGGTGGCAAACAATGCAACGGTCAGCATTCAGCTGACCCAATTATAACAATCCTACCCCTTTCTCGGGGCATGAGCATTCTTTCCCTGCAAGCATGGCATCATCAATAGCAACTATGTGCGCGCAGGCACATTCAAGCCATCACAACCATCGGCCACCCGGCCCGACAGTCCGTGCACTCAGGGCACATTTTCGGTGTACCGGAATACCAGGGTCAACACCACCGTCTACACGGTATTTGAGCATTTCTAGTCTTTCCGGCGCGCGGGCCTAAGACTCTCATTAGGCGCTCCAACAAAACCTATACCAGGCTTCCAAGTCGGACGGACCTAACGCAGGTACGGATCAGCCACCCCCCATTGCTCAAGTCGCCGAGCCACCTCGAATACGGAAGTATCCATGGCATTTTATAGGCGCGGGTCGGTTTCACCTTTCCTGTTCGGCAATCTGCCTTTTCATCGAGTTGCAGCCCAACGGCTCAACTACTCACAAAGTGGCAACGCACGGCCACAAGAGTTGCCGCCAACCCTCTTCATTTCCTGGACATCGTCCAGTACTTCCTGCCGCACCAAGCAACAGGTAGGAACAAGGCATCACAAGCCATAGGCATCACAAGCCATTATCACGGAGCCTTCTCCGATATGCAAACAAGCATCACCAATCCAGATTCCATCCAGATGGGCTTCACACAGCATGCCTAGAGCCGTACTCCAATTCCGGCCTCTAACAAGGGGGACTTCACATATCTACCCCAAGGGACACCACAA
Organism: Platanthera zijinensis; assembly: GCA_039513925.1. Classification (NCBI taxonomy): domain Eukaryota; kingdom Viridiplantae; phylum Streptophyta; class Magnoliopsida; order Asparagales; family Orchidaceae; genus Platanthera; species Platanthera zijinensis. The sequence continues at coordinate 211,958,673 of CM077080.1, forward strand.
CCCACCGCACACTCGCGGGGAAGGGCTTTCCCTATGCAATGCAGAAAAGAAGGACTTCACATGTCCAAGGAGGGAGATCGTTACCCTTGTCGATCTCTTCGGTGCCATCGAAAACTAGCCGGTGAGAAAGAACCGCAGCAGCCTTGCCGTCACAACGCCGGCTTCGGATCGCGAATCGAACCACGGGAGCTCCGCCGGTGGCTTGCTCTCCTCCTCCTTCTTCCTCTCTCTTTCTCTCTTCCTTAAGGATAAAGAAGAATGACTTCTTCAATCCCCTTTCACGACTTATCCAGCCCAAGAAACCACCTGAGCCTTTGGATCAAAAGAGAGGAAACTGAACGGCCAAGATTTCCCCAGAATTTCACTTTTTGGCCGACACGGCCTGTGACACGCCCGTGTCACAGGCCGTGTACCCCTTAAGCGGTGCACACAACTTGAACCGACTGACCAACACGGGTCATCGACACGCCCGTGTCGGACCTGACACGCCCGTGTCAAACCTGAGACACGCCCGTGTCTCCTGCTCCATCGAGCTGCAACCAGTACACGGGTCGGAACACGGCAGCTGACACGCCCGTGTCCAGCCTGACACGCCCGTGTTCCCGGCCGTGTTCAAGGCCGTGTCCGGCTCTGACCTGAATAGGCCAAATTCGCAAAATAAATAGAACACGCCCTGGGACACGCCCGTGTCGATGGCCGTGTCCCAGGCTCGACGCTCGTCGACTCTCAAACGTCGACTAGCCTGAACACGCCCTGGGACACGCCCGTGTCCCAGGCCGTGTACACCCGACACGCCCTGGGACACGCCCGTGTCCCAGGCCGTGTAACCTGACCTGCTACTCAAACTTCAAGTTGAGTCTTTTGGCCCTTTTTGGGGTGTTACAACCCTCTCCCCCTTAACAAAATTTCGTCCCGAAATTTGCACGGTAAGGAAACAAAACCATCAATGCTATAACACTGTTATAACAAAAAGTACACGGTCTACAGTTTATACAAATAACTCGGGAAACTCAGCTCGCATGGTCTGCTCTCGCTCCCATGTTAGCTCTTCACGGCCACAATTGTCCCAACGGACCTTGACCATCCCGATTACTTTGTTCCGCAACTGTTTTTCGGCTCGATCCTCGATCCGAATGGGTCTAACCCTCGTCGTTAGCCCATACTCGACCGGTACCCGATCAGCCTCCATGACTTGAGCTGGATCCTTTACCGCCTTACGAAGGACTGAGATGTGAAACACATCATGTAATCCACCCAAGTCCGCTGAAAGTGCTAGTCGATAAGCAGCTTCCCCAACTCGCTCCACCACCTCAAACGGACCAAGATACCTCGGACTGAGCTTTTTCAAACGCCGAATCCTGGACACACCTTTGAAGGGTTTGATCTTCAAATATACCCAATCACCCACCGCGAACTCCACGTTCCGGTGCTTGGCATTGTAGTACTTTGCTTGACGATCTTGGGCTATCAATAGCCTCTCCCGAATAGAGCGTATGAGCGAAGTAGCTTCTTCGACTTCCTTTTTCCCACTCAGCTTCGATTCGCCTGCTTCTGCCCAAGCTAAGGGTGTACGGCATTTCCGACCATACAACGCCTCGAATGGTGCCATACCAATACTCGCTTGGTAGCTATTATTATAGGCAAATTCGACGAGAAATATATACTCTTCCCATCTCTTACCAAAGTCTAGGGCGCACATGCGGAGCATGTCCTCCATCGTCCTGTTGGTTCGTTCAGTCTGGCCATCCGTTTGGGGATGAAAGGCCGTACTAAACGCTAATTTTGTACCCAACATTTGATGAACGAGACGCCAATCATTCGATGTGAACCGCCCATCACGGTCACTAACGATGCTCCGGGGAACACCGTGCAGTCGAACAACCTGCTCCACATACAGCTTGGCCAAGGTTTCCACTGAATCGTCTCTTCTGTTTGGAAGGAAGTGCGCCACTTTCGTCAACCGGTCCACAATCACCCAGATTGAATCATGACCGCGTTGAGATCTCGGCAACCCGTGCACGAAATCCATCGAAATATCATCGAACTTCCACTCCGGAATAGGTAACGACTTCAGAAAATCGCCAGGCTTCTGGCATTCTGCTTTCACCAACGCACAGGTGTTGCATTTAGCCACATAACAAGCCACATCTTTCTTTAATCCGGGCCACCAGAACAGCTTTTTCATGTCCCTGTACATCTTTGTGCTCCCTGGGTGAACTGAGTACTTTGCAAAGTGAGCTTCGTACATCAACTCTTCCCTCAGTTTACCCACACTTGGGACGCACACTCGACCATTTCTCCGTAACAACCCGTTATCCCAAGAGAATTGATCATCCGGCCCATCTTTAGCATAGCGCTGGAGACTTTCATCAAGCTCCGTTGCTCGCCGAATTCTGTCCGTAAGGTCATACTGCACCTCCGTCCAGTTCAAGCACGCATCGGTTGACGCACCCTTGTCAACACACGATATCTCCAATGCTTCCAATTCCTGGATCAAACGCTGATCATGCCTCTGCAACCAGCTTGCCCGTACCGGAGTCTGTCGACTCAAAGCATCAGCGACCACATTTCCCTTCCCGGGGGTATAGTGAATCTCGAAGGTGTAGTCCCCGAGGAACTCCATCCATCTTCGTTGTCGCATATTCAAATCCTTCTGATCCAACAAATACTTTAGGCTCTTGTGATCCGTATAGATATCCACTTTCACGCCATATAGATAGTGCCGCCACAACTTGAGCGCAAAGATTACCGCCGCCAACTCCAAATCATGGACGGGGTAAGTCCGCTCATGCATTTTCAACTGACGCGAGCCATAAGCAATCACTTTCCCAAACTGCAGAAGAACGCAGCCTAAGCCGCTCCCAGATGCATCACTATAGATCTCATACCCATCGGTACCACATGGCAATGTCAACACCGGCGCCGTGGTCAAACGACTCTTCAAGTCTTCAAAAGCTCGCGCGCACTCCGGCGTCCATATGAACTTTTGATCTTTTCTCGTCAGCGTGGTCAGAGGTAAAGCAATCCGTGAGAAATTTTCCACAAACCGTCTATAGTAGCCCGCAAGTCCAAGGAAGCTCCTGACCTCGGCCACTGAAGACAACACTGGCCAATCTCGGATGGCACTTATCTTCAACGGATCCACCGCGATACCCTCTCCGCTTACCACATGGCCTAAAAAGGCTACTGAAGAGAGCCAGAACTCACACTTTGAGAACTTGGCAAAAAGCTTATTCCTCCGCAGGGTATGCAAGACCAACCGCAAATGGTTTGCGTGATCCTCTTCCGACTGAGAGTATACTAAGATGTCATCGATAAACACAATAACAAACAAATCCAAGTACTCTCGGAACGTTCGATGCATTAGGTCCATAAATACCGAAGGCGCATTACATAGGCCAAAAGGCATTACCGTGAACTCATAATGACCGTAGCGTGTTCCAAACGCTGTCTTGGGAATGTCACCTTCCCGAATCCTTAGCTGATAATATCCCGATTTCAGATCCAACTTGGAATAGACCGTTGATCCCGCCAGCTGATCAAAAAGGTCATCAATCCGTGGGATCGGATACTTGTTTTTCTCCGTCAGCTTATTCAACTCGCGGTAGTCAATACACAACCGTAAGCTACCGTCTTTCTTTTTCACAAAGAGAACAGGCGCGCTCCAAGGTGACATACTTGGGCGTATATATCCCTGCTCCAACAACTCTTGCAGTTGGACTTTCAACTCAGCCATCTCTTTTGGCGCAACGCGATATGGAGAGCGGGCCACAGGTTTCGCACCTGGCACCAACTCAATAGAGAAGTCAATCTCCCGCTGGGGTGGTAACCCAGGAAGATCTTTAGGAAACACGTCGGCAAACTCTGACACAACTGGCACCTCACCGACACTGGCCTTTGGCTCAACAGCCTGAATTAGCGTGAAGAATAACTCCGCGCCCTTCCGCACAGCATTGACGACTTGGAGTGCAGACAACAACGTTCCGCCAACTCCTCGCATACCAGCGAACTTCGTCACAAGCCCGGTATTCTGGCCCAGTGTAATCTCTTTGGAGTTGCAATCAATAAAGGCACGCTGCTCCGAGAGCCAGTCCATACCAAAGATCACATCAAACTCCGATAACGGTAGCACAGCTGCACTCAAACCGAAATCCCGACTTCCTATTTGCACATCCACATCGCAAGCCCTATCCGCAAGCATAAAACAGCCATTCGGCAATAGCACCCTTGTACTATCCACCGTCACATGACTCGGTACCCCAATGCGAGATACGAAATCCTCAGACAGAAAAGAATGCGAAGCACCCGTATCAAACAGGGCTCTCGCTAAAGTATTCCGAATCAGGACAAAGCCTGCAGCACACACACATCATGCACAAGCTAAACAAAACCAAAACCAAAAGCACAGCAAGTAAACTACTTCAACTCGTACCTGTGACGACGTCACTTTGCTTAATCGCTTCCTGCTGGCCAAGTTGATAGATTCGGGGCTGCGCCTGGGAAGCAGAGGAATCCACCACCGCTTTGCCCTTCTCAGCATATGACGCACCCGTCTTCTTTTCCCCTTTGGGCTGCACAACTCGACAGTCACGAGCAATATGCCCCACCCGGCCACAGTTATAGCACGTACGAGCATCCGGCCTTGATGTCGCTCCCGACACCACAGTCGTAGTCACTTGCCCAGATGGCTTGGACCTCTTGCCCCCTTTCTTCTGGTAAAACGACTTGCCTGGGCGAGGTGCTTGAAACTCTGGCTTAGACACCACCAAGCCCTTATTCCCTTGCACTCGCCTCATGTCCTTCTCCAACGCGCACGCAGTATCAACCAACGCCTGAAACCCTTGGCTCACAGAACTCGAAAGCAGGAATCGTAACTCATCCCGCAATCCTTCATAGAACCGATTCGTTTTCCTTTGGTCATCCGCGAAGATTGTTCCCGCATATCGTCCCAACCTGGTAAACTCGTGCAAGTAGATATCCACACTATCGTCCCCTTGCTTTAACCGTTGGAACTCATTTTCCATAGCAATACGTTGCGCCGCTGGGACATGTTTCGCCAGAAATATCCGAGAGAACTCCTCAATCGACACTTGTGTTAGTTGCCTGCCCGCCAAATGGTGTAACTCAACCTCGTCCCACCACAACCGCGCCTCCCCTTCAAGCATGAAGGTGGCTAAGGTGACCTTGAGAGTTTCCTCCGCCCTGATCGCTGTCATTATCCTCTTGACACGCGATAACCAATCTTCCGCCTGCGTTGGGGATCCCATTCCCGCAAACGTAGGAGGACTGAAGCTCATAAATTGCTTCAACTGTCGGTCAGCTGCTCGTGGATCTACAGCCTCAACCGGCTCGGGTCTTACATCAACACGAACTGGCACTACCGCCGGCTGCGCTTGCCCGGTCGGCTGAATCATGGCAAATAGCGCCTCAGCCACTAAGCGAACAGTTTTCGCAGATGGAGGAGGTGTTGGCACCTCAGCTGGTGCCGCACTCTCATCAGAACGCTGGGGCTCAGACTGCCCAGCACCACTACGTGTCACCTATAGGTGGACAAGACACACATTAGCGAACGTATGCAAGCAAAACAACACAAAAAGGAACGCGCAGATTCCTCAAATAAGATTTTGTACATTCCTTAATGGACATTCCAGAGTTCATTAGCGTTACAGCAGGTCGCACAAACACGTGCTCGCCACCCCACAAAAGAATTCGACCACGAATTCGAAAGAGGAAGACCGACGAAAAGCTGATACCAAAATGTAACGACCCCATCCGTTAGATGACGTATAGTAGAAGGTCCGGCCGGGGCCCCACACTATATGCCACAAACAGACGGTGAGGTCACAGGATAATACCAAACCAATTACGAATCCTAACTCAGAGCATTCTAGCGGAAGCTTTAAGTTACAACTTTGAACTCTTAACCGGAATGTCCAATATATATAAAACCACCTTTATATATACATACCACGGAATGTACACCACCACAAGAGTTTGGCCTTAAGGCCTTACAGTTCCTCTGAACATACATCATGTTTTACAAACCTCGGCGCGCAGGCCGGCCATACATGAGTAAAAAGAGAAAACACAACAAAGCCCTTCGCTTAGCCTTCAAGGGCTAGCCACAGCAGCAGCAGCAACAGCAGGAGGGCTCGCCAGCCCATCACTTACCACTTGGCTCTCCAGCACCTGCACGGGAACAATCCACCCAACCGGTGGCAAACAATGCAACGGTCAGCATTCAGCTGACCCAATTATAACAATCCTACCCCTTTCTCGGGGCATGAGCATTCTTTCCCTGCAAGCATGGCATCATCAATAGCAACTATGTGCGCGCAGGCACATTCAAGCCATCACAACCATCGGCCACCCGGCCCGACAGTCCGTGCACTCAGGGCACATTTTCGGTGTACCGGAATACCAGGGTCAACACCACCGTCTACACGGTATTTGAGCATTTCTAGTCTTTCCGGCGCGCGGGCCTAAGACTCTCATTAGGCGCTCCAACAAAACCTATACCAGGCTTCCAAGTCGGACGGACCTAACGCAGGTACGGATCAGCCACCCCCCGTTGCTCAAGTCGCCGAGCCACCTCGAATACGGAAGTATCCATGGCATTTTATAGGCGCGGGTCGGTTTCACCTTTCCTGTTCGGCAATCTGCCTTTTCATCGAGTTGCAGCCCAACGGCTCAACTACTCACAAAGTGGCAACGCACGGCCACAAGAGTTACCGCCAACCCTCTTCATTTCCTGGACATCGTCCAGTACTTCCTGCCGCACCAAGCAACAGGTAGGAACAAGGCATCACAAGCCATAGGCATCACAAGCCATTATCACGGAGCCTTCTCCGATATGCAAACAAGCATCACCAATCCAGATTCCATCCAGATGGGCTTCACACAGCATGCCTAGAGCCGTACTCCAATTCCGGCCTCTAACAAGGGGGACTTCACATATCTACCCCAAGGGACACCACAACCCACCGCACACTCGCGGGGAAGGGCTTTCCCTATGCAATGCAGAAAAGAAGGACTTCACATGTCCAAGGAGGGAGATCGTTACCCTTGTCGATCTCTTCGGTGCCATCGAAAACTAGCCGGTGAGAAAGAACTGCAGCAGCCTTGCCGTCACAACGCCGGCTTCGGATCGCGAATCGAACCACGGGAGCTCCGCCGGTGGCTTGCTCTCCTCCTCCTTCTTCCTCTCTCTTTCTCTCTTCCTTAAGGATAAAGAAGAATGACTTCTTCAATCCCCTTTCACGACTTATCCAGCCCAAGAAACCACCTGAGCCTTTGGATCAAAATAGAGGAAACTGAACGGCCAAGATTTCCCCAGAATTTCACTTTTTGGCCGACACGGCCTGTGACACGCCCGTGTCACAGGCCGTGTACCCCTTAAGCGGTGCACACAACTTGAACCGACTGACCAACACGGGTCATCGACACGCCCGTGTCGGACCTGACACGCCCGTGTCAAACCTGAGACACGCCCGTGTCTCCTGCTCCATCGAGCTGCAACCAGTACACGGGTCGGAACACGGCAGCTGACACGCCCGTGTCCAGCCTGACACGCCCGTGTTCCCGGCCGTGTTCAAGGCCGTGTCCGGCTCTGACCTGAATAGGCCAAATTCGCAAAATAAATAGAACACGCCCTGGGACACGCCCGTGTCGATGGCCGTGTCCCAGGCTCGACGCTCGTCGACTCTCAAACGTCGACTAGCCTGAACACGCCCTGGGACACGCCCGTGTCCCAGGCCGTGTACACCCGACACGCCCTGGGACACGCCCGTGTCCCAGGCCGTGTAACCTGACCTGCTACTCAAACTTCAAGTTGAGTCTTTTGGCCCTTTTTGGGGTGTTACAAAGTAGGTATTTCTCTGAGTTATAGGGCAGGATTTGCCTGAGGAGTAGGAGTGTGGATTCATTCTGAGGTAGAGTTCTTGGGACGAACTTGAAGAGTAGGATTTTGGTGATATGAGTGGTAAGACTTGTATAGTCTGAGTTGTAGGAGCCAGTTGGGCTCTGAGTTGTAGGAGCCAGCTGGGCTCTGAGTTGTAAGATCTGAGGATCTAAGTAAAAGAAGGAGAAGGAGTTTGACCAAATCTAGTTCATTGCTAGATAGGTGAAAGGGGAAAGTGGATGTACCCATAAATTGGGGAGCCACTATAAATCTCTGTGCATTTTGTTGTGATTGTTGTGCTGTGATAATTTTTAAATTGTTATTTAGATTATCTTATTTATCTGACTGTGTTAATCAACATAAAGAAAGTATAACTCTAAATTATTTAAAGGGGTAGCCATAGTTTAAATTGGACATATTCACCCCCTCTAGGTCATTCTCAATCCTAAAGCAAACATTTACAGTAACGCTATCCACGAGAAGTTCTCCGCGAAGCGACTGTAGTAGCCGACAAGTCCCAAAAAACTCCGGAATTCCGCCAAAGAAGACAACACAGGCCATTCCTGTATCGCAACAATCTTCGTCGGATCTACCGTGATTCCCTCTCCACTAACAACATGACCAAGGAATTCTACCGAAGACATCAAAAACTCACACTTAGAGAACTTGACATACAACTGATTGCTCATCAAGGTCTACAATACTATGCGTAAATGATCTGCATGATCGTCCTCAGACTGGGAGTACACCAAAATATTGTCAATAAAGACTATCACGAACTGGTCCAAGTACTCCATGACGTCCAGTTCATCAAGTACATAAACACGGATGACGCATTCGTCAGCCCAAATGGCATGATGGTGAACATAATGTCCATTTCTTGTACTGAACGTCGTCTTGGCAATGTCACTTTCTCTTATTCTCAACTTATAATACCTGGATTTCAGATCTAGCTTTGAGTACACAGCCAATTCGACTAGCAGGTTGAACATATCATTGATCCTCGGAATTTGGTACTTTTTCTTCTCTGTCAGCTTATTCAATTCCCGATAATCAATACACAGTCGCAGACTTTTGTCCTTCTTCTTTACAAAGAGAATCGGTGCGCTCCAAGGTGACGAACTTGGACGTACATAACCTTGCTCTAACCATTCTTGAAGCTGTACTTTCAACTCTGCCATTTCCCTCGGTGCTAAGTGGTATGGAGATCGCGACACAGGTTTGGCACCTAGCACCAACTCGATGGTGAAATTGATCTCTCTCTAGGGTGGAGCTCCAGGGAGATCTTTAGGGAAACCGTTCGCAAACTCTGTCACCACTGGAATACTGACCAATCAAGGCTTGGTCTTCTTAGCCTCTAGTAGAGTCCAGAACAACTCTGCACCCTCATGAAATGCTTTGACTACTTGGAGAGCAGACATCATCGTCTTGCTCGATCCCTTCATACTAGAGAAATTAGTTTCTTAACCTATATTCAGACCCAGTTTGACTGTCTTTAGACTACAATCGATGAATACACGTTGCTCTGAGAGTCAATCCATGCCAAAGATCATGTCAAACTTTACTATCGAAAGTAGTGATGCTTCCAAATCAAACTCTTGACTTCCTATCAGTACCTTAATGCAACAGACTCTATCCGCGCACATAGAACACCAGTTAGGCAGCAACACATCCAGCCTATCCTTCGCCACGGAGGAAGGCACTCTGATACGCGTTGTGAAATCTTCGGACAGAAAGGAGTATGAAGCTCCTGTATCAAATAGTGCACTCGCCGGACAGTCAGAGATTAGGACAAAGCATAAAATACGACAAACATACGACCAATGCATAAGGCATAAGGTATAGAAAGCATTAAAGCTACAATCCGACTCATACCTGTAACCACATCACCTTGCTTTATGGCCTCCTACTGGCTAAGGTTGTAGACTCTGGGTTAGATTTGAGCATGATGGGACGCGGTTGACTCCACTGCCTTCCCTTTCTTAGCATAAGATGTTCCTACCTTCTTCTCTAACTTGCCACTCCAACACTCGCGGGCAATGTGTCCTGGCTTGCCACAATTATAACAATGGATTGGGCCTCCCCGCCCAGACGATGCCCTTGAAGTAACAGATGAAGAAGTCGGTCCAGCTGACTCGGGCTTCTTGTTGCACCTTCTATGCCCGATCTTTGATGAACTTGGTACTTTAAATTCTAACCTCTTCGCAGTCAAGTCCTTCTTAGTATGGACCCTCTTCAAATCCTTCTCCAGAAATCGGGCTGTATTGACTAGGGTCAGAAAACCCCGCGTCATCAGACCTGAGAGCAGCAACCTCAGATCATCACACATTCCTTCATAGAACCGGTTGGTCTTGCGCTCCTCATCAGTAAAAGTAGCAGAGTTAAGTAATTTCTGAAGCTAGCAGAGTTAAGCAATTTCTGGGTGGTCTAGGAGTGACATCCAGCAGCTGGCTAGCGCTTATGGATCTGAGACCTATGCTGAGGCAGTGGAAACTTCACTTAAGGTTGAAGCTATTGATAATGCCAAGAATAGAGGCATGCAACTGAGGAAGGACAAGAGGAAGTCCAATGATGGTAAGAATTCTCGAGAGTCTGGATCTGCTTCGAAGAAAAGAAGCAAGGAGGTGTGTAGTTTCTGTGACCGGTCAGGCTATCCGTTCGATAAATGTTTCAAGAGGTTGGGAGCTCAAAAGCAGTAGCAAGTGCATGCGATTCAGAGCACTCCCAAAGGAGATTTGGGTTGTGCCGTGTGTAAGAAGAAGGGGCATGATGCCAATTGTTGGAGTAAGGATATAGCCTGTTTCCAGTGTGGTCAGAAGGGACATTTCAAGTCAAGTTGCCCGTAGACTCAGCCCCCGCTGCAGCCAGTTCCGCTTCAAGCTTTGTCGTCGTCGCAACATTTGGATAAAGGGAAGGTCAAGTTAAATGTGGTGACTATGGAGGAAGCATACACTTCTACCAAAGTGATCTCAGGTTAGATTCTAATCTAGTTTTTAGCTCTTGGCTTTAGTTCAATGTTTGTTCGTCTAGTTACGAATGCAAATTTATAGGGAAATTTAAGGTAAAGAACCATTGAGCATGCGTTCTTTTCGATTCTAGGGCTACCCACTCGTTCGTGACTAGGAATTTCATAGAGCGTCATCGTCTGACTCTCGATTTAGTTGGCGATTCGTTGAGCGTTAAGTTTCCTTCCGGTGATTCGGTGGTGTCGGATCAAGGTATCCGGAATTGTCCGATCCTCTTAGGAGATTTCCTAGCTTTTGCTGATTTGAAAGTGTTAGACCTGGAGGACTTTAATGTGATTTTGTGCATGGATAGGTTGTCCTAATATGATACGGTTATCCAATGCAAGGTTAAGCGTTTAGACTTCAAGATGGACAACGACCACCCTAGGAGTGTTTATGGTTTTCCGCGCTAGGATTCCCCAATTATTTCTGCGGTACGTGCTCGGAAACTTTTGAATTCCGGTTGTTTTGATTGTTTGGTTTCTGTTTTGGAAACTGTTGGTAGTTTTCTGCGCGTCGAGGATGTTCCTGTGGTGCGAGAGTTCCCTGATGTCTTCTCAGATATTCTTCCTGGTCTTCTGCCTGAGAGGGATGTGGAGTTTGTTATAGATTTGGAGCCGGGTACTCGCCCTATAGCTTAGGCACTGTATCGTATGACCCCGCGTGAGATAGAAGAGTTGCGTACCCAGCTGGATGAGTTGTTGCATTATGGATTTATTAGGCCAAGTACTTCTCCTTGGGAGTGATCCCGTGTTGTTTGTAAGGAAGAAGGATGGGTCTATGAGGTTGTGCATCGATTATAGGGAATTGAACAAGGTAACTATCAAGAATAGATATACCTTACCGTGAATAGATGATTTGTTTGATCAATTGCGTGGTAGTAGTCTTCGAAGATTGACCTTCATTCAGGCTACCATAAGTTGATAATCCGTGTGTTGGATGTTCCACGGACCGCTTTTCGTTCTCGACATTGACATATTGAGTTCTTGGTGATGTCGTTTGGATTGACGAATGCACCCTTTGCCTTCATGGATGTGATGAACAAAGTGTTCAAGGGTTTTCTGGATCATTTTGTGGTAGTGTTTATAGATGATGTTTTGGTTTATTCCCGGAGTGCTGAGGAGCATGCCTAGCACTTGCGATTAGTTCTATCTTCTTCGAGGGAGCATAAGCTATATACTAAGCTGAGTAATTGAGAGTTTTGGCTACCTCAGATTTCCTTTTGGGGTCATGTTGTGAATAAGGATGGAATTTTTGTCGACTCGGAGAAGATAACCGCCGTTATGGATTGGAATCGACCTACCACACCTAAAGAGATGAGAAGCTTCCTAGGGTTGGCAGACTACTATAGAAGGTTTGTGGAAGGATTTTCTACGTTGTCTGCGCCGCTGACTAAGCTTATGCAAAAGAACGCAGCCTTTGTTTGGAGCGATAAGTGTGAAGAAGCTTTTCAGGAATTGAAAAAAAGATTGTGCACTGCTCCAGTGTTAACTTTGCCTACCGAAGGATTGGAGTATACCATTTATGTGGACGCATCGCATGTCGGGCTTGGATGCATTTTGATGCAAGAAGGAAAGGTAATTGCATATGGGTCGAGGAAGTTAAAGATTCATGAAAGGAACTACCCTACACATGATTTAGAGTTTGCGACAGTAATTTATGCCTTGAAGTTGTGGAGACATCTTTTGTATGAAGCACTGTGCAAGATTTACACGGACCATAAGAGTTTGAAGTACGTCTTCACTCAGAAGAAATTAAATTTGTGCCAGCGTAGATGGCTAGAATATGTCGCCGATTTCGATGTCGAGATCCACATATAAGTAGTCGTCCACACTACTCTCACCCTGAGATAATCTCTGAAACTGATTTTCCATAGAAATTTTCTGCGCTGATGGGATATATCACACTAAAAACAATCTTGAAAACTCAACCATCTAGAAATTGGTGTGTTGTCTTTCAGCAAAGTGATGTAATTCTAGTTCATCCCACCACAACCTTGCTTCACCATCCAAAAGGAAAGTGACTATAGTAACCTTCTGCCACTCTTCTGTCTCTGTTGCCGACATGACTCTCTTAACCCGAGAGAGCTAGTCCTCAGCTTGCGTTGGGGTTCCAGTCCCCTTAAATACTAGATGTTTAATGATCATCACATGCTCCGCCACTACTTGATCCACCACTATAGGTTCGGCTACGCCAAGTGGTACTTGAGCCAATTCAGGAGCAGGGGGTTGCACTTTCCTCCCTGGCTGAGCATTAAATGACGAACACCACTTCAGCTACCAAACATATAATTTCGGCAAAAGGAGGGGTCGTAGGTACATCATTAGGCGCACTACTCTCCGTAAAGTGCTTACGTTGGGACTTCTCTGTGTAAGACCCCCCTAACCTTTGCCCGGGACGGGCTGGAGGGGATCTTACTTGCCCAAGACGTCCATCCAGTACTCCTTAAGGGGTAACGACCCACACTACTAAGCACTAGTTGGCCGCCTTGCTTGACTTGAATCACAACATTCACATCTCATCACAGAGTTTTGCGGAAGCATTAATAGGAAGTCACATCATATATATATAATAATATATATTTAAAAGAGGACGCAAAAGGCCTTAGCCACTGTTTATACATGAAGCCCGTAGGCATAAAGGTACTACAACTATCAACTCCTCACTCTCTCAATCCTGCTAGATAGTACTCACGTCTCAAAACTCTGGAGATGACCGGGGGGGGGGGGTATTTGCTCGGGTTGTCCTATCAACTGGCGTATCGTCCTACAACAGCTGGTCACTACAGTGCTCCTCTCCCGTGAATGGTTATTAAAATAGCTGTTAGTCATAGAGCTAAGTGGAAGCATATCTCCTCCCTAGATACATATCCTAGGGACGAACTCACGCACCCAACAAAAGTAGATAGCCGAAACAAGAGAGATTTAGTACAACATTGAATTGGAAAAGTACAATACTGTAGTACTTGAAAAGAAATAACTGAACTGAAATAAATTAAGAAACTAGACCAGTGCAAGATTGGAATAAATCATAAAGAAAATGGTTAGTAGTCCAATCACTCCATTCAGTAGGGTTCAGTTCCATCTCCGTTCTTTTGAGGCAAGTTCAGTTCCATCTCCATTCTCAGGAGACGTATTCAGTTCCATCTCCATTCTCAGGAGACATGTACAGTTCCATTTCAGCTTTTAGGAGGCTTCTTTGAGTTTCACCCATATTAAGATCGGATAATAATTCAATTGCCCCCTTTTTAATCACGGTTTAATCGGATCAGGGGGACTTATTAGGAGTTACATCTTTATTATTCGTTGAGAATAACTAGAAACTCATTTGCTCGTACTCTCATCTTCCGAGTCTACCTGAATTATCCGAAAGTCTTTTTAAAACGAGGCGCTCGATGGTTCTACTAAACCTCAGAACACTCAGAGCTTGGACACTTGCCTCGATTACTCTCATCAATACAATAATTGAACTTATTATTCAATTTACAAAGGTGGTCGCACGCTCAATTTTTATTTTCGAGAAAATCTAACGTATCAATTTCCGAATGCGACCATAGGCTCCAAGAAATCGGGAAAACTTCAATTTTTATTCCAAGGTTCTCAAATTTTGATTCAATCTTTAAGAAAGCCTAAAATGAACTTTGTAATTTTTCCAAAATTTTCCGAGCAATTTTTGAACTTATATTTGGCCAAATAAAATTTATTTGGACTTTTAAAAATACCAGATCAATTCCGAAAATTCTCAAACTTTTTGTGGAGGAAGCCCTCATCAAGAGAAATAATTTTCATGTTCAACACTTTTTTCCTAGGAGCCTAGATTTTTTTCTAGAAAATCTACAAAATTTTGTTATAAATTTGGCCTGCAAATAGATAGATCAGGCTCAATCCTGCGTCTGATATCGAGCATGAAAGGAAAAAGGGGTCTTATGTCCCCACAATGGATTAGGGGCGGATCCATTGTGGAGTTGCAGAAATCCATGCAGGAGCATAATTTGATGAGACACTTACCGTCCGTTCATCATCATCATATCGGATGGCAACTGTAAGTCGTCGATGGTGCAGGAGATAAGGCTTCTGCCACCGCCGACCGACGACTCAGAGGTGTTAGTGCCACCTCTGGTTAACTTGTCGGAGGCCGCCAAACACCTGGGTGGTGGTCCGGTGGCCCAGCGCGGCCGGCCACCGCCAGATGTCTCCAACACGAGAGTAGTGGCGCGAGATGCTCTGCTCTCGACGATGTCGCGCCGCCTGCAACTTTAGTGGCTTACCCGGCCACAATTCCACCCCCTGTCTTCGCACCGGGGGTTGGGTTCTTCTCCAATGGTTGTCCGACGACATAGCGCCGCCGACTGCGACCGCATAAAAACACAGAGTTTTACTCTATTTTTGAGTGCTGCCGGAGCGGCGATTTACGGTGGCACCTTAGCCTCCCACCGTCGGGGAAAGCTGTCTCTGATGGTGTAGTACTTTCCCAATGCCACCACCAGCGTTGGGAACTACTCACCACCTACAGCCACCACCCTACCTATAGCTTAACTCGGGTGGTGTCGGTGGCGCTCCGGCCACTAGGAGACACATGTAGGACGTCAAAAGGGTAGGGAAGGATGAGGGAGAAGCTTTCCACCTAGGCTGGGGGAGCTTGGGAAAGCCCTGGCCGAGCCACCATTAAAGGTGGCGGAGAAGGAGAGTGGCGGGGTTGGTCTGTCCGGCGGGGTTGGGGCTCAGACAAGGTTTCGTTCGGGCTCGCCTGAGTTGGGGAGAGGAGTGATCTCAATGGGAGATATAGGGTCTCTTATATAGGACTTGGAGGAGTGCATTCCCTCTCATCCACGGTGTGGGATCAATCCTCCATGGAGGAGAAAGCCTTGGCCCCAACCAGCTCGTTATGGGGCAGATGGATGCAATCTGATTAGCAAGTACAAGCAAGGTGTCTTTATCTTGAGGCTTGGTTATTAGGGTGGTCTTTTGGAAAAGAGAGGGAATGGATGGTGGCTTTCTTGGCTTGGCCCATGGCCCATTTATCAACCCATTGCCGATTGATTTTAGTGGCCCAAGGGTGAAGGTTGTAAGGGCCCAAACAACTCATGAAGAGGAGGTACCCACCTCTTTTGAGAAAATTTTCCAAAAATTGACTTTTTAGGGTGTTTGACCAAAGTCAACCCTTGGGTGGGTCCCCATGCAGGTCAAAGTCAAGGTGGGTCAAAGTCATCGGTAGTCGGGTCAAAGATGGGATGTCGTGTCACAATTTGTTTGCACACGCTTTTCGGTGGGTGACAATGCTCGGTTTGACCACGAGTTGACTAATCGTCCTTGAAATTGACTAGGACAAACACGGTTGACTTTATATTGACCATACAAATCCAATGCCACTGACCGTGGTCGAATTGGAGTTCATTTTCTAAATATACAAAATATGTGCATCGTAGTGCGCTAAAACGGTCAAAATGCTCATATTTGTCATTAGACTTCAAATTGCGACACAACGAGTTTCAATGCATTCATATCAGTTATATGAAGTCATAGGAACTGACAGAACTCAAATCAGAGTTTCCTAGATCATTATCCAAAAATCTCGTTTTCGTGACGTTTTACGAGGAACAGCCATATCCAGCCTATGACCTTAGAATTCAACGGAACGAGTTCCAATGTGTTCGTATCTGTTATATGAAGCCATAAGAACTGACCCTACTTAATTTAGAGTTTTCTAGGTCCATATCCCTTTCTAGGGTTACCTCCTACACTAGTATGGGCCACAGGTAGAAGTTAGGGTAACTTTATTGTACTCATTAGGGTTCTGGTGGCCTAATAAAAGTCGGGATGTTACAATTCAATAAAAATAAAGGATTTTTGTCCCCGAAAAATTGCTTAAAGTAGGGGGAAGAGTAACAACCTGGGGAAAGAACTCTGGGTGCTTTTCTCGGACGAGTGCTTCAAGTTCCCAAGTATACTCGTCTCATTCGTGATTCGAACATAATATCTTGAACATCAGAATGGTATTGTTGCACAAACTTTGCACTTTATAATCCACTATTCTGACCGGTTCATGCTGGACGGATCTATCTGACAACAACTATACTGGAGGTATAGGAAGGTGCTATTCTGGTTGCCGGAGGACTCACCTCAAGGATGAGACATGGAATATGTTGTGGAGATTTTTCAATCCTGGGGGCAGGGCTAATCGAGAAGCAACGGGGCCAACACACTCTATCACCTGATAGGGGACCAAATAGTGGGGGTCTAGTTTCTTTTGCTTCCTCAATCGGGAGACTCCATGCATGGGATTAATTTTCAAAAATACCATTTCTCCCACGCTAAACTCAACTGGTCGGTGGCTTGCATCATAATACTTGGCTTATCGACTATGTGCTTCCCACATTCGCTCCTGGATTAGCCGTATCGCTTCCGTAATATCATCAATATAAGCCACTCCTAAGGATTCTAGGTCCGCATCTTGAGCCCAATTCAACGGAGTTTGGCAATGCCTTCCATATAATACCTCGTACGGTGTCATCTTAATGCTGGTCTGATAGCTGTTATTATAAGAAAACTCGACTAACGACAACAGTTGTTCCTATGGCTCGCTGTGCTCTACTATGCAAAGTCGGAGTAGATCTTCCATCATCTGGTTCATCCTCTTTGTCTGTCCATCTGTCTGCGGATGTAAGGCGGTGCTAAAGGCCAACTTGGTCCCCAAGTATGCTTGCACTAGCTTCCATTCCTTGGATGTGAAACATCCATCATGATCTGACACTATTGACTCCGGCACTCTGTGGAACTGGACTACTTGCTCTATGAACAAACTGGCCAGAATGTCAACTCCATCACCTTGTTGGTTTGGAATGAACCGCGCTACCTTGGTAAGTTGGTCAACGATAACCCATATAGAGTCATTTCTAGCACGGGATCATGGTAAGTCATGGACAAAATCCATGGAAATATCTTCAAATTTCCACTTTGGTATCGGCAGGGGCTGCTGTAGACCTCCTAGGTATTGGCATTTAGCTTTAACCTTTTGACAAGTCTACCACCGTGCCACAATGTTGGTGACGTCCCTTTTCATTCCGGGCCAGTAAATGGTCCTGCGCAAATCGACATACATCTTAACAACACCAGGGTGAATATAATACTTCGACTGGTGTGCTTCTCGAAGGATTTCATCTCGTATACCTCCAGCGGGGGGAATAAATATGTGGTGTCGGAACTGCAGGATCAGATCGTGCAGGTTGAACTCCTCTTATATCCTGTTTTGTAGGGACTGGATGATTGGAACTACTTCCGGATCGCCCTTACGGGCCTGTCGTATTCGATCCCGGATGTCACATTGAATTTCCATCCAATATAGTTGGGCCTGGTACTCTTCTAGATCCCTACGATCACAAGAGTAATCTCCATGTCTATCAAAGATTGAAACCATTCCCTTGGAATCTGCTCCATCCAAATCCCGGATATCGAGGACTGGCGGCTCAACGCATCAGCAACTTAATTAGTCTTGCCGGGGGGATATTGGAGAGAGAAATCATAATCACACAGAAATTCCAACCATCGACGCTTCCGAAGGTTCAACTCCTTTTGAGTAAAGATGTATTTGAGACTTTTATGGTCGGAGAAGATCTCGTATCTTACTCCATACAAGTAGTGTCTCTAAATCTTGAGAGCAAAGACGACAGCGCTCAACTCTAGATCGTGGGCTGCGTAATTCAACTTGTGCAGCTTTAATTAGCGAGATGCGTAAGCCACCACCTTACCATGCTGCATTAAAACATCTCCCAATCCTTTCAGGGAGGCATCAATATAGATCTGGAATCCCTCGGTTCCTGAGGGAATCATAAGGATCAGAGCAGAAGTTAGCCTCTTCTTCAACTCGAGGAAAGCAGTCTCACATTCTGGCATCCACCGGAACGTAACATATTTCCTTGTAAGGGTGGTGAGGGGTAACACAATCTTAGAGAATCCTTGCACGGATTTCCTGTAATACCCAGTAAGACTAAGGAAACTTTGTATATCTGCTGCAATCTTAAGATACGACCAGCCTTGAATCGCCTGGATCTTGGCCTAATCTACTGTTACTCCGTTTTTATTAATGATGTAACCAAAGAATCCGAATTCCTCTAACCAGAATTCGCACTTGCTAAATTTGGCAAAGAGAGTGTGTTCTCGAAGTTTAAGTAACACCATCTGCAGATGTCTAAAATGGTCTGCCCTGGTCTTCGAATAGATCAAAATGTCGTCGATAAAAACAATCACGAAGTGATCTAAGAAGGGCTCAAATACCCTATTCATTAGAGCCATAAAGGCAGAGGGGCTTTAGTGAGTCCAAAAGGCATCACCAGGGACTCATATAAACCATAATGGGAGCTAAAGGCAGGCTTGGGAATACCGTCCTCCCGGATCTGAAGCTGATAGTAGCCGTATCTTAGGTCCATCTTGGAGAATACAGATTCACCTTGCAATTGGTCGAACAACTAATAAATCCTTGGTAGTGGATATGTATTCCGTATTCTAAGCTTGTTTAGTTCCCTATAATCTATGTACAAGCACAGTGTCCCATCCTTCTTCTTTACGAATTGTGCAGGGGATCCCTAGGACGAAGAACTTGGGCGGACGAATCCAGCATCTATCAATTCCTGAAGCTGAATCTTTAACTCAGCCTATTCCTTGTGGGCAATCCAATAGGGCGCTCGAGATACTGGTCGAGCTCCATACATAAGCTTGATCTGGAAGTCGACCTCTCATTGTGGGGGAAACCTGGAAGGGACTCAGGGAAAACATCCGAAAAATCTCGCACCACTGGAACTTTGGCGAGTACTTGAAATTTATTCTCCATTTCGAAGTAGATAATAAATACTTCGTCTTTTTGCCAGATTGACCTTATAGTCTGTGTAGAGGTCAAAATAATGTGAGAGACGGAGGGTATACCTGCCAGCGTAACAACCTGCCCACCATCTGGGTTCTAGAGCTTGACCTCTCGGGTTGAATAGTTTATTTGGGCCTTATGCTCAACCAGCAAATCCATTCCTAGTATGAGGTCAAACCCGGTTATTACTAGGATTGTTGTGTAAATCTCAAATTCTACATCCCTTAGCATGGTCTGGAATAAGCATTTCTTTGTAGACGTCATATATGATCCATCTGGTAGACGAATCCGTATAGACAGTCCGGACGAGTGGACAACATTTTCCTTAGTTGTAATAAAGTCTTGAGATACAAAAGAGTGTGTTGCTCCAGTATCAAAGAGAGTTTTTGCGGGGTGCCCTTCTACCAAAAGTAGACCTAAAGAGGTAAGGAGTATATACATATTATTTTTAAAACATACATTCGATGTAGACATACATAGGCATTAAGTCTAATACATAGGTACCAATATCTGACGTATCTCTAACGTCTAAGATATATACCTATCACTACATTGGGGGTTAGTCCATGCTGAAAGTCTAATGTGTAAGCCTCCAAGGGCGCTGCTCGAACCTGCTTACCTCTCCTACTAGCTCTACCTCTACGGCCTCTGGCAATGTCCTCGCACTGCCTTCCCTCCTTGAATTGCTCCTAATCCTATTCTTCCTGCCGCCTACGGGCAAAAAGCTCTCATGTGTCCCGGTTACTGGCACAGAAAGTAGTTCCCTGCAAAGGGAACGTCTCGTCGAGCTACTAGCACGGTCTGTGGTACTGGAGCAGGCATGGGCTCCTCCTGCGGTGTTGGGGGTGCTGGTGGGTGCCTATAAGGCTGCATATGTTGTCTCTGTCTGCACTCTCTCCTATCTGCGGAGAGCAGCTCCTCTATCTCGTCCCTGACCTCTGGGGACCTCGACCTATCCTCGACGTTGTTGGGCCACCATACTTTGGTCAACTCTAACATCGTAGTGTGAGTCATGATTGTGTGGAAGGTGGACTAAGAGATCATGATCAAGGCCTATCTCAGGTCATCTCGCAAGCCTCGGTAGAAGCAAGCAACCCTATCTCTATCAGTGGCTGCTAGGTTCCTAACAAAGCGTGCCAGGTGGATGAACACTCTCTCTTAGTCTGGCACTGTCTGGTCACCCTGACAGATGTGTAAGAACCTCTCCTGCAATGCAGCTCGGTCGACATCCGAGGTGAAGTGATCCAGAAAAGCCTCTAAAAACTCCCCCCATAGGATAGTGCTCAACGGTCGTCCTCTAAACGTCAAGTGGCTGACATCTCTCCACCAGTCTCTAGCATATCCCTCTAACAAGGTCACTACTAGTGACACTACAGCTACTGTCAGGCACATCATTCCTACTAACAGTTCCTCTACGCGCTCAACCCACTCTTTTGCCTGTATGTCAGTATCCGTACCTCTGAAGATGGAAGTCCTCAGCCCCCGGAATGTCGTCAGAAGGTTAGTGGGTACTAACAACTACTACGGTGGTTGTGCCAAGGCTGTCCGGAACGTCGCTAGGATAGATGTTAATGTTTGCCCCAAGTTGGTGTCGGCAAACGGTACAGTTGGAGGGGTAACTGCATCTGGAGGTGAGGTGGCGGGGACATACCATCTGGAGGAGGATCTCCCATTACTGGACTCTGGTACTTGGAGAAGTGATAGGAAAGAAGTGTCAGTACTTTGCAAAAGTAGGGGAAATTTGCAAAAGATTGATAAATCGGAAACAAAGGTGTACGAGTGTGCTATCTTATAGTCTAGAATCCCTAAGATTCTATACCAGGGTCTATCAGGCTTTCACTGCATGGTTCGTCCCGAACCAAAGAACGAAGCGAGGGACTGAGGGATCTTGAGAGTGCTCCACTAGGATGGATTGTGATCGCTATGATCCATTTATAAGACCCCCCCAACCTTTGCCCAGGTCAGGCCGGAGGGGATCTTATTTGCCCAAGACATCCACCCAATGGTCCTTAAGGGGTAACAACCCACACTACTAAGCACTAGTTGGCTGCCTTGCTCAGCTTGAATCACAACAATCACATCTCATCACAAAGTTTTGCGAAAGCATTAACAAGAAACCATAACAAATATATAACAATATATATTTAAAAGAGATTGCAAAAGGTCATAGTCACTGTTTATACATGAAGCCCATAGGCTATAAAGGTACTATAATTATCAAATCCTCACTCTCTCAATATTGCTCGCTAGTACTCACGTCTTGAAACTCTGGAGAAGACGGGGGTGCCTCTTATCAAGTAATCCTATCAGCTGACATATCGTCCTATAATAGCTGGTCACTACGGTGCTCCATCTCCTATAAATGGTTATTAAATAACCGTTAGTCACAGAGCTAAGTTGAAGCATATCTACTCCTCGGATCCATATCCTGGGGATGAGCTCACACACCCAACAAAAGTAGATAGCCGATGCAAGAGAGAGTTAATACAACATTTCATATATAAGCTAGGAGCAACCATAAAAGGAGATGCAATATAGTATAATATGAATAACATACATCAGTTATAATTAAAGCTCTACTAGCACATCAGGTATTCACAACATATATTCATACAACATGCATTCACAGCCACGCACACACTGCAGGCATTCATAGTCGCGCACACACCGTAGGAATTCACATCTGCGTAAAAGACCCTATATCAACATAGTATGAACCTCTTCTTTTCAAGTAGGTTAGCGAGCCTTGCAGGCCTCACTGATGTGGCCGTCGGTGACAGTGGCCAGTCCTACAACTCCTGGGAGTGGTGGTAACGCATAGCCCAGGCCACATAGTACAACCACGTGTACTCTTGGATGTGAGAGACATCCGACAATTCAACATTTTGGCCGACCGGCGGAGGAAACCCAATGGGAAAAAACATAATGACCGGTCACCAGTAGTACTCATCTCCCTATTGCCTTGAGTCATAAAACTTCTTGCACCGGTACGAACGGTCTGCGGAAGTGACTGACCCGCCACAATTCACCACAAGCAATTTACAAGCAATTCAATTAATCAATTTTTCTAGCACACATCAGGTCAATGGCGGTCTACCCTACTATGCTTTAAATATTTCGGGCAAACGACATTCAGCTCAACTTTCGACAAGGAGCATGAGAGCACTTTAGTTTTGGGCTAATCTTGGAGGAATATATCATCTCCTATTATCCCCAACTAAGGCTCAACCTAACAGAAGACTGCTCATCAGAGCAGGACCTGTGCTTAAAATGGTAAATTACATGATTAAAAGTTCGATAATAAAACCTGCTGAGAATATAAGCTGCATAATTAAGATGTTGTAATGAAATAGGACCAGTACGAAACTGTAGTAATACAGAACTGGAAGAACTGAACTAAAAGTAAGTACTGAAAGGAACTTGACAAGTATGAGACTGAAATAGTACTTAAATAAAAGAATTGAACAAAAAGTAAATAAGTAGGACCAGTACGAGACTGGAGTACCTGAAAAGAAATAACTGAACTGAAATAAATAAAGGAACTGTACCAGTGCAAGACTGGAATAAATCATAAAGAAAATGGTTAGTAGTCCAATCACTCCATTCATGAGGCTTCAATTCTATCTCTGTTCGTAGGAGGCAAGTTCAGTTACATCTCCGTTCTCAGGAGGCATGTTCAGTTTCATCTCCATTCTCAGGAGGCATGTTCAGTTCCATTTCAGCTTTTAGGAGGCTTCTTTGGGTTTCACCCATATTAACATCCAATAATAGTTCGGTTGCGCCCTTTTTAATCACGGTTTAATCGAATTAGGGGGACTTATTAGGAGTTACATCTTTATTTTTCGTCAAGAAAATTAGCAACTCATTTGCTCGTACTCTCATCTTCCGAGTCTACCTGAATTACCCGAGAGTCTTTTTAAAATGAGGCGCTCAGTGGTTCTACTAAACCATATGTTAGAAACAAACTAAAACAAACCGGAAGCGGTTTAACTTAAACTTTATTATCCGACAAAGGTATCTATTACAAAGGTATGGCCTCCCTTATATAGAATGGAGGAGAGAAGAGAGAATACAAATAAGAGATGTGGGACTAAAAAATTACATGACACAAGCGAACTGTACAGACACAAACCGCACAAGCCGCGCGATTAGATAGAGGGTCTAACCGCTCGGCAACTGCCAGGGTGAGAGAGAGAGACCGCCATATGAGACCGCTAGACTGCCCGGTCTCCAAGTCGCCAGTGACAAGCCGCTAGACCGCTTGGACCACAGACAGCAACACATAACAACCAAACCGCTGAAGGGAAACCGCCAGACCGCCCGACAATCAACTCGCCAAGCCAGACCGCCAGACCGTCCGGTCACCACTTCAACACTCCCCCTCAAGCTGGAGCATATATATCGATCATGCCTAGCTTGTCACAAATATGAAAAAACGAGGCGGATACTGGCTTGGTGAATATATCAGCCAGCTCTTTATCAGAAGTGACGAAGGGAGTGCAAATTTGTTCCTTCAAAATCTCTTCACGAATGAAATGACAGTCGACCTCAATGTGATTGGTTCTTTCATGGAAGACTGGATTTTTGGAGATGTATATCGCAGCCTTGTTGTCACAGAACAAAGGTAGAGGATGGTTGTAGACCTCTCCTAAATCCAGCATGAGAGCCCGTAGCCATTTTAACTCACAAGTGGTCGATGCCATGCTTCGATACTCTACTTCAGCACTGGACCTAGAAACAACAAACTGCTTCTTGCTCTTCCAGCTTACCAGATTTCCCCCAACAAAGGTGCAGAAACCGGAGGTAGACTTGCGATCCCCTTTGTCATCAGCGTAACTCGCATCTGAGTATGCTTCAACCTTCAGACGACCATTCTTCTGAAATAGTAATCCTTTCCCATGGGCTGCTTTGACATACTCTAAGATCCGCAAGGCGGACTGTAGATGGCACTCCCTATCTGCTTGTATGAATTGACTTACCTTTCCCATAACATAGGAAATGTCAGGCCTGGTCACTATGAGATATATGAGCTTACCAACTAGACGCCTATACCGCGTAGTATCTGAAAGAAGAGGCGAATCATCTGTCCAGGTTTTATCTTCTCCAATAGCCATAGGGCATCGGGCAGGTTTGGCTCCAGTCAATCCTGCTTCTTTTAGAAGATCAAGGGCATACTTACGCTGGGAGAGGACTAAGGAGTTGGGCTTCCGATAGATTTTGATCCCCAAAAAGTACTTCGGAGAGCCCATATCTTTCGTGACCAGATGTTGACGAAAATGCCACTTTGTCAGGGCTACCCCTTCCTGGTCATCGCCAGTGAGAAGAATATCATCAACATATACAGCAAGAACCACCAGTCCCGAGGGGGTTTTGCGAATAAATAGAGAGTGATCGGCAGAGCTGCGCGCAAAACCAACGGTTGCCATAATGCCGCTGAACTTGTCAAACCAAGCTCGAGGGCTCTGCTTGAGGCCATAGATTGCCTTCTTCAGTCGGCATACTCGTGTCTCCTCCTGAGCAACATACCCAGGAGGTTGCTCCATGTAGACGGCCTCCTGAAGATCACCATAAATGAAGGCATTCTTTACATCCAGTTGAGAAATTGGCCAATCTTTATTGACCGTCACAGAGAGAAGGACCCGTATAGTGCTGAGACGAGCCACGGGAGAGAAGGTGTCAAAGTAATTAACCCCATAGGTCTGAGTAAAGCCCTTAGCAACAAGACGAGCCTTATAATGGTCCACAGTATTATCCGGTCCAAATTTGAGCACAAAGACCAAGCAACAGCAAACAACATCTGTACCGAAGGGAGGAGGAACAAGAGTCCAGGTACTCCGCTTTGTTAGGGCCATCATTTCCTCATCCATGGCCATCTTCCAGTGAGGAATATCAAGGGCCTCCTGGTAGGAACGAGGTGTTGCAGTGGCAGAGATAGCCAGCGCAAAGGCCCTGCGAGAAGAGGTAAGATGATCATATGAAACAACAACAGCAAGGGGGTGTAGGGTACACGTCTGCACCCCTTTGCGAAGAGCTACAGGAAGATCCAGGTCGGCGGGTTCCTCAGCATCCAGAGCATCCGTGGCAGAGAGAGCTGGCCCGGGAGGATAGAGCGATGGTAGCGAAGATGAGGGAGATGGAGGCGGAGAGAGAGGAGTGGACGGAGACAGAGTAGGGGTGGATATCGCAGTAGGAGGCGAGGGAACGAAGGAAATAATTGGAGAATCAGAGGCTGGGGGAAGAGAAGAGGAAGCTTGGGGAAGATAAGAGGAGTAATCCGAGAAGTAGGAGGCATTCTCGAAGAAGGTAACGTCAGCGGAGACGAACTGCTTACGAAGAACAGGGTCAAAGCAACAGTAGCCTTTCTGAGTGGTGGAGTACCCCAGAAAGACATATTTGGTGGAGCGAGGAGATAGCTTATCACGGGTGGCAGATGGGGCATGCACAAATGCCGTGCAGCCAAAGATTCGGAGAGGGAGAGGAAAAGGGTCCTTGCCCGGATAGAGAATGGAGAATGGGGTTTGACCATGGAGAACGGTGGATGGAATGTGATTGATGAGGAAACAGGAGATGAGAACGGCATAGCCCCAATAGGCACGAGGAACCTGCATCTGTGTCATCAGAGTGCGAGCGACATCAAGGAGGTGATGATTTTTACGTTCCGCCACACCATTTTGCTGTGAAGTATATACACAGCTAGCTTGATGAATAATCCCATGTTGTATACAGAAGGACGAAAAATCATGACTGGGATATTCTTGGGCGTTATCAGATCGGAAAACTTTAATAGAAACATCAAACTGAGTTTTGATCATGAGATAAAAAGACATCCATACAGAGAATAATTCGGAGCGATCTTTTAAAAGATACACCCATGTACAACGAGAGAAATCATCAATAAACGTGACAAAATATGAACTTCCCCGACCAACAGTAAGGGTAGGAGAAGGACCCCAAACATCAGAGTGGATGAGATCAAACGGTCGGGAAGATCCACAAACTTGCTTTGGTGGGAAGGAGGAGCGGTGATGCTTGCTAAGCTGACAAGCCTCACAATTGAGGGGAGGACTTTGTGGAGGAAGGTGGGGCAGAAGATGACGAAGAAGGCGTGGAAGAGCATGACCAAGGCAAAGATGCCATTGGAGAAGATCTGCGGAGGTGGAGGAGAAGGCGGATAGAGCGGAAACAATGTCGAGGAAGAATAGGCCGCAACTCTCAGTCCCAGTAGCAATTGTCCGTTGGGAGTCTAGATCCTGAAAAGAACAAGAAGTAGAGGTAAATGTGACGGAACACCGTAATTGCTTGCATAGAGAGGTATCAGATATTAAGTTGCACGGGAATTTGGGCACATAGAGAGTATTCGCCAATTGAAGAGACAAAGTTACTTGAACCACTCCCGTCCCATTGACCGGGGATGGAGATCCATCAACGAGAAAAATGGGGGGCAACCGATCATGTGTTTCCAGGAGAGAAAAACACTGGGGAGAGCCGGTCATATGATTGGTAGCACCTGAGTCGATCAGCCATTTTCCTTGAGTAACGAAGTGGGCACTACCAGAATACGTGATCACCGAGGCAGAAGGCTTCGAACAAGAGGAGAAAGTAGAGATATCGAAGAGAGCCATAGGAGAAGAAATAGGTCGCACGAACAGAGAGACAGGTGCACGAACTAAAAAAGGAAGAGCGAGAGAACCTAGAAACAGGCCGCGCGAACAGAGAAAAAGGTCGCACGGATAGATAATCAGCGAACACAGCACGAACACAAGGAAGTTCGTGAGAACCTGAAGACCACAGCGGACAAAAAAAAGGAAACCGCAAAGGACACAACCAAGAAGCAGACCAAAGCAGGGAGAAGGCCATACGGTTAGAGAGAAGGCCGCACGAACAGAGGAGGAGTCGCGCAAATCAAAGGAGATCGCGGGAAAAATAGAGGCAGAGAAACCACGAAAACAGGTCGCGGATAGAACTAGAGAGATAAGAGAGGTCGCGCGGTTAGGAAACAAGCCGCGCGGATAGGAAGAAGAAGATCTGCAACGGTCATGATGTAAGACACCAGCCGCCAGAGAAGCCACGGCCAAGCCGTAGAATCAAGCAGAGGGATAGAAGTCGAGCGGCTAGAAGACAGTCCGCTCGAACATAAGTAACAAGCAAAACAAGGCACATGGAAACAGGTCGCGGCGAACAGGGAAACAGGTCGCGGCGAACAGAACGCAAGCAAAAGAAACAGGCCGCGCGAACAGGGCACAAGCAAATAGGCGGAAGAAACAAGCCGCGAAAACAGGTCACGAGAATAAGAAGCAAGCCGTACGGACAGGTTGCGCGGTCAGAGAGGGCGCACATAATCAGGAGGAGAAAATCGAGTCCTCTGATACCATGTTAGAAACGAATTAAAACAAACCGGAAGCAGTTTAACTGAAACTTTATTATCCGACAAAGGTATCTATTACAAAGGTATGACCTCCCTTATATAGAATGGAGGAGAGAAGAGAGAATACAAATAAGAGATGTGGGACTAAAAAATTACATGACACAAGCGGACTGTACCGACACAAACCGCACAAGCCGCGCGGTTAGACAGAGAGGCTAACCGCTTGGCAAATGCCAGAGTGAGAGAGAGAGAGACCGCCATGTGAGACCGCCAGACCGCCCAGTCTCCAAGTCGCCAGTGACAAGCCGCTAGACCGCTTGGACCACAGACAGCAACACATAGCAACCAAACCGCTGAAGGGAAACCGCCAGACTGCCCGGTCATCAACTCGCCAAGCCAGACCGCCAGACCGCCCGGTCACCACTTCAACACCATGGAACACTCAGAGCTTGGACACTTGCCTCGATTACTCTTGTCAATAAAATTTTTGAACTTATTATTCAATTTACAAAGGTGGTCGCGCGCTCAATTTTCATTTTCGAAAAATTGAGTGTATCAATTTCCGAGCATGACCCTAGGCTCCAAGAAATCGGGAAAACTTCAATTTTTATCTCAAGGTTCTCAAATTTTGATACCATCTTTAAGGGAGCCTAAAATGAACCTAGTAATTTTTCCAAAATTTTCCGAGCAATTTTGGGCCTTAAATTTTGCCAAATAAAATTTATTTGGACTTTTAAAAATAGAAAATCAATTCCAAAAGTTCTCAACATTTTTGTGGTGGAAGCCCTCATCAAGGGGAATAATTTTCATGTTCAACACTTTTTTCCTAGGAGCCTAGATTTTTTTCTAGAAAATCTACAAAATTCTGTTATAAATTTGGTCTACAAATTGATAAATCAGGCTCAATCCTGCGGCTGATATCGAGCCAGACAGGAAAAAGGGGTCTTTTTTCACCATAGAGAATAAGGGGTGGATCCGCTGTGGAGCTGCAGAAATCCATGCAAGTTCGTAATTTGATGAGATAGTTGTCGCACAATCATCATCATTAGATCTAACGGCAACTGCGAGTCGTCGGCGGTGCAGGAGATAAGGCTTATGCCACCACCGATCGCCGACACAGAGGCGTCGGTGCTGCCTCCGGTCAACTCTCCGGTGGCCGGCGAATACCTGGGCAGTGTTCTGGTGGGCCAATGCTGCCGACCACCGCCGGATGTCTCCAACCCGAGAGCGGTGGCGCGACATGCTCTGCTCCCAGCGATGCCGCGCCTCCTACCTCTTTAGTGGCTTACCTGGCCAAAATTTCACCCCCTTCTGGTGCGCTGGGGGTTGGATTATTCTCCGGTGGTGGTCCGATGGCCTGGCGCTGCCGGCCGCAACTATAGAAAAACACTGAGTTTTATTCTATTTTCGGGTGCCGTCGGAGCGGCGATTTCCGGCGGCACCTCAGACTCCCACTACCGGGGAAAGCTATCCCTGAGGATGTAGTATTTCCTAGCACCACGTCCAATGCTGGGCATGGCTTACCACCTGCGGCCACCACCCAACCTGGAGCTTGGCTCGGGTGGTGCCGACGGCGCTATGGCCGCCGGGAGATAAATGCAGGACGTCAAATGGGTAGGGAAGGTGGAAGGAGAAGCTTTCCACCTAGGCTGGGGGATCTTGGGAAGGCCCTGGTACAACCGCCATTAAAGGTGGCGGAGAAGGAGAGTGGCGAGGTTGGTCTCTCCGGCGGGGTGGGGGCTTGGTAAAGGTTTTGTTCAGGCTCGTATGAGCTTGGGGAGATGAGTGATCTCAATGGGAGCTATAGGTTCTTTTATATAGGTCTTGGAGGAGTTCTTTCCCTCTCACCCATGGTGTGGGATCAATCCTCGATGGAGGAGAAAGCCTTGGCCCCAACTAGCTGGTTATGGGGCAGTCGGCAGCCATCCGGTTAGCAAGTACAAGCAAGGTGCCTTTATCTTGAGGCTTGGTTATTGGGATGGGATTTTGGAAAAGAGAGGGAATGGATGGTGGCTTTATTGGCTTGGCCCATGGCCCATCTATCAACCCATTGCTAGTTGATTTTAGTGGCCCAAGGATGAAGGGGGTTAGGGCCCAAACAACTCATGAAGAGGAGGTGCCCACCTCTTTTGAGGAAATTTTCCAAAAATGGATTTTTTTGGGGGGGTTGACCAAAGTCAACCCTATGGTGGGTCCCCCATGCTGGTCAAATTCAAGGTGGGTCCAAGTGATCAAGAGTCGGGTCCAAGATAGGGTGTCGTGTCACAATTTGTATGTGCATGATTTTTAGTGCACGACAATGGTCAGTTTAACCACGGGTTAACTAGTCATCCTTGAAATTGACCGCGACAAACTCGGTTGACTTTGTATTGACCATACGAATCCAATGCCACTAATCGGGGTCGAATTGGAGTTCATTTGCTAAATGTTTAAAATCTGCGCGTCGAAGCGCGCTAAAACGGTCAAAATGCTCATATTCGTCATTAGACTTTGAATTGCAACGCAATGAGTTCCAATGCATTCGTATCGGTTATACGAAGCCATAGGAGCTGACAGAACTCAAATCGGATTTTCCTAGGTCATTATCCAAAAATCTTGTTTTTGTGACGTTTTACGAGGAACGACCATATCCGCCCTATGATCTCAGAATTCAACAGAATGAGTTCCAATGCATTCATATCGGTTATATAAAACCATAGGAACTGACCATACTTAATTCGGATTTTTCTAGCTCCATATCCCTTTCTAGGGTTACTTCCTACCCTAGTATGGGCCACGGGTAGAGGTTCGGGTCACTTTTATTGGGCCCATTAGGGTTCTGGTGGCCTAATAAAAGTCACGATGTTACACTTTACACCACTCCTAGTCACCTATAATCGTGAAACATTCAATTAGGTGACCAAACATATTGCAAAAAAATAATTATAGGAACACGCAGGTTCCTCAAACTTGTGTATTTTCATTCCTAAGTGGACATTCATGAGCTATTTCATGTTATAACGGTAACACACATACATGTGCTCACCACCCCTTAAAAGAATTCGCTCATGAATTCAAATAAGAAAGACAGTCTAATACCAAATTGTAACACCTCCATTCGTCACATATGATATAATAGAAGATCCGGTCGGGGCCCCACGCCATATTTTGCGGACAGTTAGTGGAGTTACGTATTGAAACCATAATCCATAAACGCGCATCCTAATTCATAGTGCATTATAGCGGAAGTAAATTAATTGCTTAGAACCCAACCATTTGAATGTCCACTAAACCAAATAGGAATGATGATACAAATACACAAAGTAGTTATGGTCTTATGGCCTTACAAAGTTTCCTCAAATAATATTGTTTTACATACTTCGGCACGCAAGTTGGCAACACATGAGCAGTAAAAGAAAACACACTACGCTTTTGGCCTTCGAGGGCCGGCTTAGGAACCATGGGCTTTAGCCCGCTATTTCACGCTTGGCTCAGTTGCACCTGTAAGAAGACATTCCACCCAAAAGGTGACAAACAAGGCAACGATAAACATTAGCTGACCAAATTATAATGACCTCACCCCTCACTCGGGGTGGCGATGCTCCTTCCCTGCAGGCATTTAGCATAAATATATAAAGGTAACAGAACGTTTAATCATAAGCACCATTCACCACAGACGTTGGCACGGCCGGCCATACGCCCCATGCACTAAGGACACATTCTGGGTGCACCGGACCTCAAAGGGTCACACCTTTGTACTCAGCAACGGTTAACATACTTTGAGCATTAACAAGTCTTACCGGGCCGAAGCAAAAGACTCTCCCCATGCTACGACAAATTCATGGCGATCCCCCGGATTCTCACTTTGACTCACTCCAAGTCGAACGCCATAGGTGGGTACATGTAAACCACATCCCGGTTCTCAAACCGTTAGGCTCGCAAGCCACGACGCGGGTCATCCTCCCCTTTCCCAATCAAACAATACAAAAATCTGTTATATTCCATGGCTAGCACTCACGGCCGCCTAAGCAGGGCTCCATAGGCTCTAAGATCACCACAAAGGCCCCTAAGTCTCCAAGAGACAGGCCTCACAAGCAATTGATCACTGGGAGCTACCGCCGACGGTAGCGCTACCATCACGCGGTAGGGGATAGACTATCGTCTCTTCCCCTAAATTGGTGTTTTCCTGGAGATCTACTCCAGTACTTTCATTGCAGCCATCTGCACACCTTGTGACTCTAAACTCTACACGATTACCACGGAGTCTGCTCCGGTATACAAACAATCATCACCAATCCAGACAAACTTATCTGGATGGGCTTCACACAGCATGCATATTCCGTACTTCGATTCTGGATTCTAAATGCAAAGGCAACAGGGATACAACCAATCTACCCATCGAGAGAACTGCTTCCATGTGTTCGTGGAGCGTCTTCCCTCACATGCTAGAACAAAGGACTTCACTTGTCCAAGGAAGAGGATCGTTACCCTTGATGTTCGTTTCGGGGCCATGGAAGAGATTCTAGTCGGATGGAAATGACTGCTACGACTTTGCCTCCGTAGATCCAAACTCATCTTGCGGATCAGAGCTCAGAAACTCCAATGGTGGCGAGATCTCCTTCGTCCGACTCTCCTCCTCCCCGCTCCAGCCACTCAGAACTAAGCCTCAAAAGAAATGAAGTGAAAACGCCACTTCCTTCGCTTTAAACCGAGCTACCGCCGTGTGGTAGCTAGCTAGCGCCACGCGGTACCTTCAAACGTCGGCTTGATTCACGCGGCCACCGCCCAAAATCTCCAATCATAGGCCGACACGTGGCCTTGCCATTACAATCATGCTACCACCGCGCGATAACAAACTACCGTCGCGCGGTAGATGATGCGTCACATCAATGTGCCACTCTCGACGAACTAGCGCTACCGCTCCGCGGTATCGCTACCGCCACGCGGTACCTCACAGAGATGTATTCCGAATAAAAGAACTTTACTACCACCAGCGTTAACCCTACTGCCTAGCGGTATCTCGCAGAAACCATTTCCTACTTCAGGAAACTTGGGGCGTTAGATATTGAAACTACTACCTTAGGGGGGGGGTAAATAAGGGTTAAGTTATTTCTAAATAAAAATATTATTGTAAAAAAAGTATTTTCAGAAATAACAAGTAGAAAACTTTACTTTCACTTTTTTGAGAAGCATGCTTTTAGTAGGATGATAGAGAAGGAATTTAATCTCGGCTCACTATCATCGGTGGTAGAGGCTACCATGTGCCATTATCTCGCAGAGATTGAAATTTCCCTTTTGTTGAACACAAAAGTTATAATAAATTATTTTGCATTAAAGCTTTGGAAGGAAATATAATTTAAAACATTTTAGATAGTGAGAATAAAATCAGGATAAGAAAATAAAGAAGAACATAATTTTATTTCATAAAAAATTTTGATTAAAAAAAAATTGACTTCTATAAATCTAGAAATCGAGATGGAAGATGAAAAATCCTTTTTCATTTTCAATATCGATCATCCTCCCATGGACCGATTAGTTGAATCATATCTCTCCTTAGATAATGCCACAAGACGCCCCTAGATCTGGTCGCCAACACACACGACAAATTCATGCCTAAGCCACATAAGGACCTAATCGCCATTAAGCTCGGT
This sequence comes from Platanthera zijinensis, assembly GCA_039513925.1. Lineage (NCBI taxonomy): Eukaryota > Viridiplantae > Streptophyta > Magnoliopsida > Asparagales > Orchidaceae > Platanthera > Platanthera zijinensis. The sequence goes on from CM077080.1 coordinate 211,992,426, forward strand.
AAATTCTCCCTAATCCGCACAAGAACCTAGTCTCCAACACGAGAAAATTCTCCCCTAAGCCGCATACGGACCTAGTCGCCAACCACCGAGCGAATTTCTTACCGATACAAAAGGGTAAAAGATAAAAGAGAATACAAGATAGAATATGTAAAAGCAGAATATAAACTTTATATGAAAAAACTCTGAAGGTGATGAAGAAGGCATGTTGTAGATCAAAGTTGTCGTTGTGTCCTTTCTTTGTGTAGAATTAGCGTTGTTGGAATCCCCCTTCGAGTTTCTCTTTTGATCTTAAAGGTTTGCCCAATAGAGTGCTCTAGTATGGGTCCTATCACAAAAGACTCAGAGTTGTAGCTTTGGTGGATGATCAATAAATGCAAAGGAAGGAGCGGAACCCATCTTTATATAGATCCAGAAAGCTACCGTTGGCGGTAGTGTTTCCGCCGCTCAATATCAATTATGAGAACCGAGAGGCACAAGGATCACAATAGACATGATAGGTGTTCTTCATTTTAGGCGTTGTCATTTTAGTTAACACCTACCGCATCGCGCTAGTACTACCACTCCTTGTTTGCTCTATATACGTTGCTCCATTGATTTCGTGCTCCATTTGATTCCTCATTTCAGCTGTTGATTGACAGGTATTCTATATGTTGATGTTGGGGGTTAGCGTCTCGTGATAAAAATTATTATAGATTGACTTCCTCCCGTCATTCCTTGTGTTCAAATGCATTTTGCCACTTGTCCTAGAGTATTCAAACCTACCACCAATAGTAGCTGCAGTTGGGTACATTGTAAATAATGTACTCTATTTGAAGAAGCACTTTCAACTCAATGATATACACAAGTATGTATTTGATGTATGTATCAGTTCATGCATGCAGTTTAGTCTATGTCATATTTATTGAACAAGTGGTCCAAGTGACATTGACAGATGGACTCATAGAAGCAGACTGGAAAGGCAGAAAATTACCTAAGTTTACAGGCATTGAGTTCACTCAATGCCATACAGCTAATAGTGCTGAGTGAAGCAAGGATAGTCAAAGCCAAATATCAAGTTACAACGCAGAAGAAATGACTAAGTACAAAAGTGACGACATACTTCATAACTATGTTGACACCTTTGTAGGAGCAGTGTCAAGACAAGTCTGTTATCTTGACACCTTGAAGATCAAGACAGCTGTGTCGAGACAATTCAGTTATCTTGACACTTTAAAGATCAAGTTAGCAGTGTCGAGACAAGTCAGATATCTCGACACCTTAAAGCTCAGGACAGTGGTGTCGAGACAATACAACTGCCTCAACATAATGAAGAACTGAAGTATAGACTTAAAGATGTCAACACCCGACAGACAGTAGTGTCGAGACAATTCAACTGTCTCGACACAGTTGACAGTTGTGTCGAGACGAGTCAACTATCTCGACACCTTCCAGTTTAGACTGGAAATTCTATCAAGTACAGATGTGTCGAGACTATTAAGATGTCTTAACACCTTCTAAGAAGACTAAGTATAATTGTGTCGAGACACTTGGAACTTATCGACACTTATGATCCTGAAGTTGAACAGAGTCAACACAACTGAGTGACAAGTCAAGTCAAAAGTTTCATGTCAGCTACAATGACTTGATATCTCATCAGAATCAGTTTGAGGAAAATTTGAAGTATGGTGTCATCTATCAGAAGCCAACAATTAATGAAGGCTATTAATAAAGTGGTTGTCTACACAAAAGTAAAGGAATCACACAATCAATCATTTCTCTCATTTTGATTTCTCCTAAGTCAGAGGAGGGTGACAACTCCAAGAAGAAGAGGGAAGACCCAGGTCTTCAAGAAAGTCTTTTGATCCTTTCAATATGTTGATCAAAAGATTAAGGTGGATCTGTTCTACAAGTTCTGTAAGGAAATCAAGCCGATCACATCAAGAATATTATAGATCCAGAGAAGAATCATTTCAGTCAGTCTGCTTATCAAGAACCATTCCTGTGCTGCTGAATTGAAGAATCTAAATTCTCAGATAAGTCAGATTACAGAATTTCTATTTTTTGAGATTACTCTCTTTCTTATTTACCTCTTAATTTTGTAAGATATCTTTGAGATATGAGTGGGTAGGAGATAAATTCTCTGAGTTGTAAGCCTGCGTTATAAAGGATGAGGAAGGATTCTTGAGGGACCTGAGATAGGTGATTTGTGTGGGATCACTGAGGTGTAAGACTTGTATAGTCTGAGGTAGGGTTCTTGAGGGACCAAAGGTAGGAGATTGGGTGGATCTTTAAGGTAGGACCTATTGGTCTGAGTTATAGGTTTCTTAACAAAAACTAAGCCTGTAAGATTTGTTGATCTGAGTTGAAGAGGAGGATATATAACCTTATATAACACATTGCTAGTGAGGAAGAAGGGGGAAAGTGGATGTACCCTAGATAGGGGAACCACTATAAAATTTCTGTGTACTGTGGATTACTTGTGTTGTGTTCTTGTGAATATTTACTTTCAAGTATCTGCTGAAATATTAAGTATAACTGACAAAGAATTTTAAAGACACCTATTCACCCCTAGGTGATTAACTATCCATAGATTTATCTTTCAAGTGATATCAGAGAGAGGTTGTTCAAAGAAAGAACTAATAGTCAGAATAAGATTCTAAGGGTGATTGATACATATCAGATATCATGGCTTTAGAATCTCACAGAGAACTAAGTTCTATGAAGCTTCTTATATGTACAAAGGATAATTTTGCTATTTGGAAGTAGTGGGTGAGATTGTTTATGGAGGCATCAGATCCAAGAATCTTTATCACTGTACAAGAAGGACAATATATTCCCATGAAAGTATCTGTCTTAGATGCAAATGTGCAAACCCCTAAGAGTCAATCTGAGATGATAATGGATGAGGTGGTTCTTGCCACCATGGATAAAAGAGCACAAAACATAATTGTCAATACAATAGATAATTCAAGCTTTCAGAACTTAGTACACTATAAAACATCCAAGGAGATGTGAGACACTCTAATAGTCTATATGGGAGGCACAAAAGAGTCAGAGATGACAAAAAGTCTCTACTCAACCAGCAGTATGAGGCATTCAGTCAAGGGAAGACTAATTCTATAGGACTTTGTTATGAAAAATTATTTAGAATAATTAATGATTTAAAGAATTATGTCAGAGAATTCTCAAACTATGAGCTTAATGACAAGTTTTTGAGATCCTTCAAAAAAAATGGGACATAAAGATTTGTGATATAAGAGAAATGAGCAATCTGAGGAATATGTTACCCCATGATTTATATGGGAAGCTATTGTCACATGAGCTTCAATTAAATTCTAGAAAAGTTGAAGATGAATCTTCTAGAAGTTCAAATTAGACTAGATCTGTGGCTTTCAAAGCAGACATATTGTAAATGTTTATTTTATGATTGAGTGACCTAGAGGGGGGGGGGGTGAATGGGTCCAATTTTAACTCTATGCTACTTTTTGATAATGAAAATTACTTTTCTATCTTTATTACCCCAGTTAGATGAAACAGGAAAACTAAACAGCAATTAAAGATCATCACAACACATAAAACACAACACAACAATCACATCACAGTACACAAGATTTATTGTGGTTCCCTAATTGATGGATACATTCACTTTCCCCTTCGCCTATCTAGCAATGAACTAGATTCAGCCAAACTCTTTCTTTCTTTACTCAGATCCTCAGATCTTACAGCTCTGAGCCAAGATGGCTCCTACAACTCAGACTATACAAGTCTTACCACTCAGATCACCAATATCTTACACCTCAAGTTCTCCCCAAGAACTCTACCTCAGAGTGAATCCACACTCCTACACCTAAGGCAACTCCTGCCCTAAAAATCAGAACAATCATTTCCTACACCTCAGAGAAATACCCACTTCTCCTACCTCAGGCAATTCCTCCCCTACCTTAGCCTTTATATCATAGGCTTATAACTCAGAGAAATTAATTCCCCTACACTCAAATCTACAACTAGATCTTACACGATTAATGATAATGAAAAGAAAGATTCAGAATTAATCACCCAGCAAGAGAGAAATGGGTGACTGCTTCTTGAACTAAACTTGATAAATCAACTTCCCTTGATACTTGTTGTAGATGATTTGATCCGACCTTTCTTAGCTTCTCAAAGCTTCTTGAAGTTGAAATTAGGGTAGATCTAGGCTGGAGAAAGTTGAAGTCGATTCTTGATCAGGCTTCTCTCCACCTTCTGAATTCTAGCAGATTATTTCTTAGATCTGGCTTCACCAAATTTTTCTCACTTCCTTTTCTGAAGAGTTGATCCCTTTAAATAGACTCTATCAAGGGTAACCGACTGATATGGTTAATAACTGACATCTGATAGTTTTGACAGTTGTTAGTACTTCTGGCTAGATTTCTGTACTCAGGAAATAATTCTGCTTGAAGTGTTGAAACTTGACTGTTGGATGTGTCGACACCAGTCCTGGGTGTCAACACTACTCTTATAGTGATGTCGACATAATTCTGAAAGTGTCAACACGGCCTACACCTTGTCTCGACATTGCTGATGTAGAATTTGTCGACACAAGTCATGTGTGTCAACACAGCTTACTTTTAGTCTTAACTTAGCTTGTGAAGTGTGTCGATACTAGTCCTGAGTATCGACACAGTTGACTTCAGTCTCAACATCTCTTGTAATGAGTGGGTCGACACTTGTCTTTTGTGTTGACACAGTTGCTCTTTGTCTTAACACAACATGTGTAGTGTGTCGACACTTGTCCTTAGTGTCAACACATCTTCTTTCTGACTTGACACAGCGTAAGTAGAGTATGTCGACACTAGTCGTGAGTGTCGACACTAGTCGTGAGTGTCGTCACAGTTGCTTTCTTGTATCATAGTGTCGACCCAATTCCTGGGTGTCGACACAAATTTCTCCCTAACCCAGCACTCTTGGTGTAAAGTGTGTCGACACTAGTCCTGACTGTCGACACAATAACTTCTTGTCTCAGCATATCTTTGACAAAGGTGTCGACACTGGTCTAGTGTATTGACACTTTTGTACTTGGATTTATTTGCCTGCACACATGAACTTAACATACATCAAATACAACTATGTGTATATCATTGAGATGAGAAGGATTTCTCCAAACCAGGTACATAGTTTCCAATATACCTAACAATCTCCCCCTATTTGGAGAAATCATAACCCTACTTAATGATAAACACATTTTCACAAAAATATTATGAATTAGACATAGAGACAACAGTGTTGTGCTATAATATAGACAAGATCACATATTACATTATACATTAATCAACAAGAATAATGCTGAACAGAAGATAAAGCAAAGAATTGCAATACTAATTAATTAACACACAGAATGTTTGTGCAAACCAAAATTTTCATTAATAGTTCATCAAAATATTTACAACTATGAGCTTTGGTTATACAATGTTTTTAGAACAAATACAAAACTAAAATTTCCTAAGGTAATACTGGTTCTCTGATAACAATCCCCTTTCCAGACTGGACTTGGCTTTAACTTTTGGTTCCTTATCATCAGCAGCCTTCTTGCCCTTGACATCATTATTCTTTGCAATTTCTTCCTCTTTCATCCTTTGTCTTTCAAAATAGGTGAATGGCTTTGGAAAGTAATTACTGAGCACAATAGAATTAGCAGGAATCCTTCCTGACTTTAGATCATGCCTAAATTTTATAATGACATCCTGCTGCTTTAGATGCTTAGCCCATTCATGCTCTGAATACCACTTACCCCTTTCAGTTACATTATCATTAACTGCTTTCCATGTAGTGAGGATAATAGATCTGGAGGTTGGGCTCCATTGCTCAAAATCTTGCCTGACCTCAGCTTGTTCTTTGAATCACTTCTTTGATAGCTGAGCCTCTATTTCCTTAGTAGTAGAAGGCTTGTCCACTTTCTCACAGATTACATTCTGATCTAAACCTTGAGGAGGACTGTACATAGTCTTTATAGCCTGTTGAATTTCCTCAAATTGAGCTGGTTGGCAACCAGACTCAGCAACTTGGTCTTCATCATACCTGATGGGAGAGTAGCCTAAAGTCTCTCTTATACTATTGGAGGTCCAGATAGCATGCTCAGTGCATGTCTTTATCATTGCTCTCTCCCCCATTATGATTTCTCTTTCAACATGATCTCTTAAATCATTCTTATGAAATTTTAATTAGCCATCCAAGTGATTGATTCCAGAAGATAGAGTTGTTTTTTACTTTAAGTAGATGATCATCTAGCTCCTTATCAGATGCTTTGATATCTTATAACAGTGATGCTTTATGAGCTGTCAGTCCTGTTTCCATTTCTTTTGTAGTGGAATCAATCTTAATTAGTTCCCAAAGCAGTGGCCTGGTTCTTTATTTCTTATAAAGTAGTATTATGTATTATGATCAGATTTTCATTTATTATGTTCTAATTCTCAAGGTCATAGCTTTTCTTGATTGCCACATCATCTTCTAGTTGTTTGGCTACTTGTTGTTGGATCCCTAGTTGGATTTGGGCTAGGTTCACTAAGTTAGGATATGACCCAACATGTATTGCTAGGATCATGGTTGTGTCCTAGAGTCTAGGTCTAGTCCTTAGAGTCAACAATGTCAGGGACCAGGCTCCAACACTACCAGGGACTCAAGACTTAGAGAAAATTTAAGACTTAGAAAAAGAGCTCTATGTTCGTCGATCTCAGGTCAACGAAAGTCGTGCTCAGCTCGACGAACTCAGAGACAATTCTCTGAGCTGAGCTCGATGAACTTGGTTCTCAGCTCGATGAACTCTAGACAAAGTGATAACACTTCTAAGTCAAACTTCGGTCGACAAACTTAGAACATCAGCTAGACGAACTCTGTTCTCTGATATTAGATCGACTAATTCTGGATCAGATGTTTCAACACTCAACACCAGAGAACATCACACTCAACGCCAGAATGATGATTCAACACTCAACGCCAGAGAACATCAATCTCAATGCCAAAATGATGTTTCAACACTCAACACCAGGGAACATAACACTCAACGCTAAAATGATGTTTCAACACTCAGCACCAGAAAATAGTCTAAGTCTAGAATCAAAACTTAGGTCGACGATCTTGGACCTTAGCTAGATGAACTTAGTTCTCAGGTCTCAGGTCGATGATCTTGGACATCAGATCGGCAAACTTGGTGCACAGAATAGGAAAGTTGTCAAGCAGCAGTCAGCCATTCAGAGGTCGATGAACTTGGACCTCAGCTTGACGAACTATGGACTCAGGTCGACGAATCCATACTTGGCTGTCTCCCTCTTCTGTTTCTATTATATTACAATGATTCTTGAGTAATTAATGCTTTAATATTCTCTGAATATTACCATTAGACAAGAGCATTAATTATGGTCTTCATCAGGATTATTGCTTGTCATTTTCCAAAGGGACAGTTTGGGAAAATAATCAATGCAAATTTTCCAAAGCTGTCTACATTGATTATAGAAGGTATTTCAAAATTCAAATGGACTTTAATATCGAAAACATAAAAGATAGATTTTTCTTCTTCCTGTACATGATAGCAGACGACATACAACTGATACTGACACACAGAAAACCAGTCAGGAAGAGAAAAACACCATCGTCTTGCAACAAGGATTCTCTCTGCTCTTTCTCTCTTGACAACAAAGCATTAGAAAGAAAGAACTGCTAGAGCAGAATAAGAATAGCTTTCAGAAGAAGAAGAAGAACAACCATTTAAATCAAGAGTCTTCTTCTTTTGTCATCCTCTCAGGAACTTTCAAAGGACAACAACTACTGCATCTATCAAAGAGTTCCTGAAGTTCTTTTGGTTGAAGTTGAAAGCTTGAAGTTCTATCACCCTAAAGCAAAGTTCCTTTCACCCTGAATAAATTTAGTATTTCAGGGGGAGCTTTTGCCACCATCAAATCCACAGAGTCTTCTCAGTTGAATACTTGAGAAATAGAAGACATCACCACTCTCTCACCCCCTCTGTAAAAAGGGTTCTCTACTCCCTTCAAAAGTGATTCCTGGTTGCAAGTCTCCTAACAAAAAGACTTGAGGTTTGGTTTTTGAGCACCTTACCAAAAGCTCATTGGTGGCAGTCACCTGAACAAAAACCTGAGTGGATTCCTACTAGGGTGGTAGAAGAGTGGATGTACCCAGGTTGGGGAACCACTATAAAATTCTTGTGTTGTCTGGTTGCCTTTTTCTTTTGTTCTTATTGTGGCTGTGATAGTTAGGATTCTCTGATTTTCATTAGTTTAATCTGTTGTGCTATGATATAGCATTTGAGTTTAGAAACAAGTTATACTATTCAGCAAAAGATTTTAATTACTCACAAATACTCTATTCACCCCCCTCTAGAGTATATTAGATCTAACCCTCACTTTCTGTTTGGCTACCTATTGTTGCTTAGCCAGGTAGACAACAACATTTTCTCCTTTCTCAAAGAAATTGGTCATGTCTGTCTTTAATAAAATTACCTCAAACCTGATAGATTTTATATCTTGAGCCAGTTGGAATTGTAACTCTTTATGGCTTTCATCAACATATTTCTCAAGATCTGTCCTATACTTATCCAACATTATCTGAATTTGCACTAGCACAGAGCTAGTGTCTACTGTAAGAGCAGCTGGTGTTCTAGATTGTAAATGCTCTTTGTATCTTATGCTCCTTTTGTTAATTTCAGATATTTTTCTCTTTTTGAGCTGAGCAGCTTGCTCTTCCTCTTAATCTAAAGAGCTTACCATCTCCACAGTCTTATCCAGCTCAACAAGACTTCTCTTGTATATCTCCTCTAGTGCCTAGGGCATGTTTTTGTAACTCCCCCTGAACACCAGTCACTCCATCACCAATATTGGTGGTATTTTGGTTTATTTGTCCCTGCACCTCTTCAGTAAGAGGAATAACATCCTCTTGAGCTTTAGTCAAGTCTTGGTCTGGAATAGCAATAGGTTCCTGAATAGTTTCTAGATCTTGAACTACTTCCATTATAATGGTAGTAGTTATATACATTGGTAAATCAGTGAGATTCTCCACCTCAACTTGATGCACCTCTTGCAAATTCTCCCCTGCACCTGAACACTAGTTCCAGGTGAGAACCTTGGAGATCTTCTTTGTTCTTCCTCAGTATTCTTATCTGATCTGAAGTTCACCTCTTCTTCAGAATCACTAGTGGATTCTACTTCCTCTACCACAGTTCTCTTGCCCTTTACCTTCTTGGACGTCTTGGGTTCAACAGTCTCTTTAGACAAGACCCTGTCCCATCTAGACAAAATTCTTAGGTCCATCCTTCTCATGTGATTCATCTTTGTTCTAACTTTCTAATTGATAATATCTGGAATAGTCTTGACCAGATACAGACTAACTATTCTGCCCATATTGGGCTTCTGAGTTCCTTCTACTATACTATCAAACACAACCTTGTTCCAATCATTCTTTATCCTGAAAATAATCCTTATCATCAAGTTGAATATGAAGGATGAAATCCTATCATATGCTCCAGTATTGTAGAGGAGCACCTTTCCTATTACTTCAAACAAGAATTTTCCTTGGGAATTCATTCCCTTCCTGTGTAGTGAAGTACCAAACCTGGTGGTTGGAGCCAGTCCACACCATACTATTGTCTCTGCAGTCATTCTAGAATTAAGTTCATCTTCCTGTGTTGTTCTTGGAATCTGAAAAACTTTGGCCAGCCTTTTTATTGTGACCTTAACTCTTGCTCCATTAACATTTGATTTGATTTTGGCTGACTTAGGGTTGAGAGAAGCATTGGAAAAGAATTTAGATACCTCTCTCATTCATATCTTGGTTGGTTCTGAAAGTAGATACTCAAGACCTGCTTCATTGACTAGGTCTATCACCTTCTTAATTTCTTCTTGTGCGGAGTCGAATGCGTTTCGCACTAGCTCATAAACCTCGTTGATGTTATCATCCATCTTTGGTGCCATTGGAGTTGAGAGAATTTGAGATTGAGAGGAGTCGACTAAGGATTTCTAGGTCTCGACACTCTAGGAACAGTCTCTCAAGTTTTCTGGTAAGCGTAGTCGACAACTCCTTGCACCTTCTATTTATAATAAGTGTATGCGGTAGGCAAGAAGGCGCCCTGCATTTAGACTTACCTGAAAATTCGAGAAATGACTAGTGTCGACACTGAAAACCTACTCAGTCGAGATGTGTCGACTTAAGTAGACACAAGGTTTTTGTCTCTCTACACAGCCCTAAGGGTCTCGACACCCTTATGTCTCAACACTAATTTTTAATGTCTCGGCACATGACTATCTATTATGTCAACACACATTCTGGTGTCTCGACACAATACTGCCTATAGTGTCGACACACACTGTGGTGTCTCGACACAATCCTTGGACTTAGACAAAATTTGTGTTCTGACTATAATTTCTTGACTTATATCAAGTCTTTCTTATTTGTTTAGATTTGTTGACATGGTTAGTTATCTTTTATCAATTGTACAGTCTTTTGTTATTACTAATTGAAAATGTTTACTCAATGTTCAACATACCAAGTTTAAATTTAAAGTAATTAAATTTACTTTCATCTAGAGGTTTTGTAAAAATGTCAGCAACTTGTCTTTCTGTTGGAGTATACTGTAAGCTGATATTTTCTTTTTCAACATTCTCTCTGAGAAAGTGATATCTAATTTCTATATGTTTAGTTCTGCTGTGTGATATAGGATTATTAGCAATGAAAATTGCACTAGTAGATCACAAAACATAATAGATTTATTTAGTTGTACACTGTAGTCCAATAGTTGATACTAAATCCACAGTAACTGTGCACAACAGCTTCCAGCAGATATGTACTAAGATTCTGCTGTTAAAATTGCAACACTTGTTTGTTTCTTTCTACTCCAACTTATGAGTCTTTTCCCTAGAAACTGACAAGTTCCAGAAGTACTTTTTCTGTCTTCTTTGCACCCTACAAAATTAGCATATGTGTATCCTGTGAGTTCAAAATCACTATTCCTAGGATACCAAAGCCCAAGATTGGGTGTGCCCTTAAGATATCTTAGTATTCTCTTTACAGTAGTGTAATGAGACTCTTTGGGGCATGCTTTGTACCTAGCACAGACACATGTTAAGAACATAATATCTGGCCTACTAGTAGTTAAGTAAAGGAGTGATCCAATTATGCCTCTATACAAGGTTTCATCTACTGGTTTCCCATATTCATCCTTGTGTAGTGATACAGAAGAACCCATTGGAGTTCTCATGGTAGTAGAATTTTCCATACCATACTTCTTAATCAACTCTTTAGTGAACTTAGACTGAGAGAAGAATATACCATTTTCAGATTGTCTAACTTGGAATCCCAAGAAGAATTTTAGCTCACCTATGTTGCTCATTTCAAACTTGTCTTGCATAAGGCTGGCAAATTTTCTATATAGCTTCTCATTAGTAGACCCAAAAATTATATCATCTACATATATCTGGACTAGGATGCTTGATCCTTTGATGTCCCTAAGGAATAGTATCTTGTCTATCTTTCCTCTAGAGAACATGTTCTCTATAAGAATGGTAGACAGGGTCTCATACCAGTCTCTATGTGTCTTTTTTAACCCATACAAAGCCTTATGCAATTTGAAGACATGAGAGTTGAGTTTAGAGTTTATAAAACTTGGTGGCTTCTCTACATAGACTTCCTCCTTTAGTGTGCTATTAAGGAATGCTGACTTTATATCCATCTGGTAGACCTTGTATCCTTTGTATACTGCATGAGCTAAAAACAACCTTACTAGCCTAGCTACAGGAGCAATGGTTTGGTCAAAGTCTATGTCTTCTTCTTGTCTATTTCCTTTAGCCACTAATCTAGCTTTGTTTTTAACTATAACCCCATGTTCATCTAGTTTATTCCTATAAATCCACTTAGTGCATATGACATTGTGATCTCTAGGTCTAGGAACTAGACTCCAAATGTTGTATCTCTCAAATTGATTGAGCTCTTCTTGTATAACAATAATCCAGTTGGGGTCTGAATTAGATTCTTCAAACTTTTTAGGTTCTACCTGAGAGAGAAAGCTAGAGTATAGAACCTCATTGTAATGTTTACTTCTAGTAGTTGCCCTTAACCTGGCATCACCTATTATCTAATCAATAGGATGATCTTTAAGGTGTCTAACAGCTACTGGCAGGTGCCTACCATCACCTAGTCTTGCAGGAGGATTAGGATGATTCTCTTCCTCCCCCTAGGCAGTTACTGTATCTTCTATATGAATTTCTACATTGTCTCTAGTGTGTAACTCTAGATCAGGTGAGTCACCTATTCTTAACTTTTCCATCCTAGAGTCTACATCACCTAGACTAGAGTTATTAGAAATCTCATTATATAAAACAGATGTTTCATAAAAAACTACATTAATAGATTCTTCCACAACTTGATGTTTCAAGTTATAGATCCTATATTATTTGTTATGTGCATTATACCCTACAAAGATTCCTTCATAGGATTTCTATGAAAACTTTGTTCGATAAGTTTTCCCATTGTCCAATATATAACACTTACTACCAAAATTTTTGAAGTAGGACAGATTTGGTTTTCTGCCTTTCATTAGTTCATGGGGAGTTTTGATGTGATTCTTGTTGATCAAGGCCCTATTTTGAACATAGCATGTTGTGTTCACAGCCTCAGCCCAAAAATATTTTGGGAGAGATGTATCACTCAGCATTGTTTTAGCTGACTCAATGAGAGTTCTATTATTTCTCTCAGTAACTCTATTTTGCTGTGGTGTTCTTGGAGAGGAGAACTCCTAAAAGATCCCTAATTCCTTACAAAAATTTGTCATCTTTTCAGATTGAAATTTAGTACCATGGTCACTTCTAAACTTGACCATAGAACATCCCATCTCATTTTGAACTTGTCTAAAAAAATTCACAAGGATGTCTAGTGTTTCAGACTTTCTCCTTAGGAAGAATACCCAAGAAAACCTAGAGTGATCATCCACAATCAAATAGGTATAGGACTTCCTACCCAAACTAAGATCTTGCATATGACCAAATAGATCTATATAAAGTAAGTAGAGACACCTCTCAGTGTCTTTGGACTGAATGATCTTAAAGGAGACTTTTGTCTTTTTGCATTTTTGAAATGCAGGACATAAGCCTTCTTTGGAGCATTTGAGCTGGGGACTGTTTCTAACTAAGTCCATAGAGAATAGCTTGCTCATAGCTTTATAGTTTAAGTGAGCCAACCTCTTGTGCTATTGCACACATAATGAGTCTTTCTCACTAGCTACTAGGCATACAGGTGATTTATCATTTACACTTAAGAAATTTAGAAAATAAATGTTCCCACTCCTAGTGCCTGACACGATGATCTCTTGATCACTTGAATTTCTTATCAGACACTTGTCATTATGGAAAACAATTTCATAACCTATATCACAAAACAGACTTATGTTTATCAGATTGTGGTTCAATCCTTCCACATAAGTCACTTTTGTGATGGTAACTAGTACATTATAAATATTACCATATCCCTTGGTGAGTACTTTCTCAAACCCTCCAAAGATGACTTTTGGTCCATTCCTAACTAGAGTGTAATATCTTAGCAAACTCCTTGTTCCAGTCATATGCCTGGAACAACCACTATCCAAGTACCATACTGGCCTTCCTGTGGTACTTGGTTTCACCTGCAAACACAGAATTAGTTTACCTTAGGCATCCAAATAGTTTTGGGGCCTTGGTTCCTATTAGGCTTTGTTGTGTGAAACACAACAGACTTTCTAAACAAAACTGGTTGAGTCTTATATAAAGATGATGTATGATTATACCAACAATCTAGGGCAAAATGCCCAACCTTCCCACAACACAAACACTCAAATCGGTTGTATCTTTTCTTTAGTTGCACATTTGAAGTTGTTCTTTTGTGCAACACAGAATTGTCATCCAACTTCCTAGGTAGTGGTGCAAATTTCACACCCTTACCTTTCTGATTTAAGTATGGTGCATTGGGATCAGCTCTAAGAATTCCTTGGCTTCTTGGATTGATCACCCTCTATGGAGATATTTGGCCTTTATTGCCATTATATGTCTGTCCCTTCCAGCAAGGCTCTTTATTGACCTTATTGGTAGAGCACTTAGACATCATTTGTCCATGAACACATGATCTCAAGCATTTGTTAGAAGGAAGATACTTGGAGGGTTGCTTAAATAGACCCATTGGGGCTTTACCCTTAGGTATAGATTTCTTTTTAAACTTTTTGTTCTTGACATACCCTACACCACTTCTAAATGGTGTAGAGAAGATGTCTATGATAGGTAGCACTGACTTGGGTTTTGAGAATTGAGTCAGGAGCTGTCTTTCTTGGGTGAGCTTTGCTTCCACATCCTTGACAGTCTTGACCTATTCTACTATTACCTCTGCCTGGCTATCCATCTTATTGGTTAGTTCTATAAGCTTTAGTTTTTGCAGGTCCAACTTTATGTTGGCCCTTTCCAACTTAAAGGATACTCCCCTAAGAGATTCTAATTCTCTGGCTTGAACCTTAGCAAGCTCTTTACTTACAATCAAGGCCTTTAGTAACTTCTCATATCTGTTGATAAGGGTGTTAAAATCAGCTTCAATGTCTGAATCATGTTCTCTATTATTAGAAGAGTGTGAACATGATTCATTTTATTATGCAGAAAAAGAATCTGAGACTAAACTATGAGAGATTGATTTTACCTTAGCAGGATCTATACAATCCTGATCTCCTTCTCCTGATTAGGTCTTCTCAAAAGCCATTTGGCCCATGAGAGCCTCCTACTCTTCTGATTCTGATGAACCAGACTCACTATCAGACAATGTAGATTATCTCTTTGCCAAGAGGCTTTTGTCAGCCTTCTTATGTTGTCCATCCTTCCAGTTCTCTGATTTTTTTCTCCTTTCTTTTTGTTGGGCAATCAGCTATGACATGCCCTTTTCTATTGCAATAATAACACATAATATTAGTTTTAATATATTTGTTCTGTGAAGAGCCATACCTGTACCCAGATTTCTTCTTCCTGGGTTTATCTGGATGATTGGTCTTTTTGAGAGAAGAGTCTCCAGCTGGTCCCTTCCAGCTACCTTGCTTTCTTCTCCTCAACATCTTCTTGAACTGTCTAGAGAAGAGAGAAGTTCCTCCTCAGTTAGGTCTCCTTCTAATGAGGATGATTCTGAACACTCAGAAGCTATTTCCAGTCTTTCTGAGAGTGTTGACTTCTCTCTGACTTTCTTGGATGACTCAGCACTTAGGTCCAAGGTCTTTTCTCTGATGTGTGCTCTAGCTAAATCTTCTTCAGACTTCCTGAGATTGTTCTATAACTCATGGGAAAATAGCTTGCCAAATAAAGCATGGGGGTCTATGTTGGCTAAGTTCCCTATTTCTCTTATGACACAAATCTTGATGTCCTATTCCTTGTTCAGGGACCTCAAGAACTTATCATTAAGTTCATAGTTTGTAAATCTCCTTCCATAAGTTCTCAGGTTGTTTACAATTCTGAAGAACTATTCAAAACAATCATCCACTGAGTCTTTCTTATCTGGTCTGAAGGCTTCATACTGTTGGTTTAGTAGATATTTCCTATCATCTCTAACCTCATGAGTTCCTTCCATATAGACAATCAGTGACTGCCACATTTCTTTAGTTGTCTTTCGATGTAAAAGTGAGAGATAGATCTAATGTTTACTCTAGAGGAGGGTGAATAGAGTATTTTAAAATTATTAACTTGTTTTTATAGCGGATTAAAATATGGTGACATATATATATAAGTATAAATAGAGAATATCACAGCACACAAGCAAAGAAATAAACAAACATAGAAGATACAAGGATTATAGTGGTTCCCAAAAAACCTGGGTACATCTACTCTTCTACCACCCTGGTAGGAATCCACTACATGTTTTTGATCAGGTGCCCTGCGACCACCAGATCTATTTTTTAAGGAAGACCTCGCAACCCTTTGAGCTTTTGATCAGGTGCCCAAAAACAAAACTAAGTCTTTTGATCAGGAGACTTTAAACCAACAGAATAACTTTTGAAGGGAGTTAAGAAAATCCTATACACAGTTGAATGAAATAAACAAAAAATTGAAGATTTTCTTCTCTGCCAATAATTTGAGAGAAGACTAGTGGATCTGATGAAGCAGAAAGCTCCCCCTGATATGAACAGAGTTGATGATCAGGTGAGGGAGTACTTTTCTCTTCAGGGTGTAGGTCTTCTTTTGAAAACAAATCCTTCTAGTAGATGTATCTGAGAGACTGTGAAGATGATCTTAGAATGAAGATTGTTTGCTAGAGAAAACTTAGGTAGAAAGTCTGAATGACAGTTTGTTATTTTGTAAGTCTGTAACAGTCTGAGTGTATAGCTCTGTAACCTTGAGATAGAAAAACTTTTGAGAATATATAGAATGCTGATCAAATTTCAAATATTTGAAATCATTAATTCTGATACAGTTGGAGCATTCCTTGAGAAAGGAAATTGCCCTTGGGAATTAATCAACAATAAACTCTGTGATAATATCCACATTTAATGTTGCCTCTAAACGACTACATTAATTAGAATATATTGCATTAAATGTCGGAGTCATAACTGTCTTAAATTAATCCCATTATAATATTCTGGCTTCAGAATGATTAGCCTGAAATTAAGCCTGAAAATTATTCTGCTTCTGCCAATAAAATTGCCTAAGATAACTACAGAGAAATAGTCGAACTCAACAAATAAATCGTCGACCTGAGCCTGGAATTCATCGAGCTGATTCTTCATATTCGTCGACCTGAGCTCCAAGTTTGTTGAGCTGAGCTGGGCTATCGTCGAGCTGAGATTGAAGAGTTGAGGACAAATTTCGTCGACCAGGCTCCGCTTTCGTCAAGCTCAACTCAGAGTTGGAACTCTGAGTTTGTCGAGCTGAGCTTGACTTTCGTCGAGCCGAGTTCAACTTTCGTCGAACTGAATTCCTGAACTTTGAAATCTTTTACGGCAAAACACCGAAAAATCCTATAACCCTAGACTATACATGTTGGGTTAGTCTAAGCATCCTAATAGTGATCCTAGCCCAAATCAAACCTGGGGTTCCAACAATCTCCCCCTATTTGGGTGAGGATATTATTTACAAAATATAGCATAAAGCAAAAGGATATATCTAGCAGAAATAACATATTCAGCAGATATATGATAGAGTTATGAAAGTTTTAGAAATAATAACATCAAATAGTTCAAAAGCATAAATAAGAGTTAGGGATAACTCTTAGGAACTTCAGAGGGAGAGGCTGAAGAAGGCTTGGTGAATACTAGTTGTCTAGTTGGATCTTCAGCTTTCCTTTGAGTCATCTTTAAATCTTCAGCTCCAAGAATTTTTTGAGAAAATGCTCTGGGCACTACTGCCTCTGGATGGAGCTGCATATACTCATTAACATTGATTAGATGTTTCTTATAGAATTTGTCAAATTCTTGCTGTCTATAGGAAGACATAGTTGTGAACTGGGAGGTGTCTTTTCCTTCAGCTCTAGATTTATTGATCAGAGACAGGCCAATAAGCTCATTGAATCTGGCCATCCTATAAATTGGATCTAACTCAGGTTCATATGTAGGAGAAAGAGGCCTCTCTAGGCTTGATTCTTTTGTTGTTCACTTTGAATTATCTGTTGACTGCTTTGCTTTGATTGTTATTCTTGGGTGTTTTGGCTTGTTTTCTGTTGCTAATAGCTTCTTTGGCATGATCTCTACTGTTGTTGGCTTCCTTGGCTATCTGACCTTGAAGATCTATACTGTCTAAACTTAGTAGATCTGGAATGTTATTGAGAGGCAGACATATGATATCGAGAAACACCTCCTGCTGATCTTACTGCAGGAGGAGGAGGAGGAGGTCCTCAACGAGATTGTTTAGGTGGAGAACTATACCTATTCATCTTCTTCTTGTTCTTTAGCTCATTTTTGTAAAATCTCATCCAGTAGGGAGTATCTGGAGTGAGTGTAATATTGTGTAGAATATAGTTGGGTGTATATGCTGTAGGATTTGGTTTTGGAGCAGCCCTTACAGAAGCCTTCTTCTTAGCTTTCCTTTTCTTAGAACCAAAGTTTTCTGAATCATCATAATCAACGTTATCATCATCATCAGAAGAATCATCAGCTGTATTGTCATATAAGTCATCTAATTATTTTATTAACTCATCTTTATCCTTAGTTGGAGCTGCTGGCTGTATATTTTCAATTTCTATAACAACTTGAGCAGGAGGACTATAAATTTTTGGCTCCATGTCTTGTTCCATAAGATCATCCATATTAGGCAAAGGGGTTTCATCAAAAATGAAAGTAGGAGGGGAAGATCCTTGCTCAAGAGCATTTACTGTATTACCAACTGCTACTATACTATCAGGAATTGAAGAGATACGAGTAGTATTATTTATGAAGCTAGATAAAATTTCTTCTATAACTAAAATATTTATAGGGGCAGTATAACAAACTATCTGTTTAGATGAATCATTATCAAAATCTGGAAGATAACTAGGCTGAATTTCAAAAGCAGATAATAAATAAATTAAGTTGACTGTGGGATGAATTAGAACATCACCAATAGTAACAACTTCTGGGACTGAAAAGTCTGTTGCTGAATCTAAACATTCTTCAAGTATTTCTGTATCTGAAATTCCTGATGCTGCAACTGAATAACCTGCAGTCATTTCTTCATCTGAATCTGCTGCAGCTGTATCTGGAGCTGCCTCTAGAACAACTGATACTACTGCTACTTGAGGAGCTTCTTCATCAGGCATCTCCCCCTGCCTAGATCTAGGGAGACCTGAATCTAGGCACCTAGAAGAAGGGACAAAGGAGGAAGAGACAATTAGTGAAGAGAGATCAACAATGGCAGAAACAAGAGGGGCAACTACTTCCTCTATTAGCTTTTTCAGAGTATGAGTAATGAATTCCAGGATGCTTGAAGAGATGGAGGAGAGGTCCACATACATAGACTCAGGAGCTTGAGTTGATGTAGATGGAGGATTGGAAGAATATGGAATTGAAGAAGAATAATTTTGACATAGATAAAATGTCTGAGGTGCATCCTGAGGAGGGATGGTAGAGGGAGTGATGACGGGGATAATCTCTTGAACTTGAGTTTGAGGAGGAATGAAATCAGGAGTGAATTCATCCTGGAGAGGTGATAGAGGTAGAGTTGGAAGGGGTGTAGATATGAGTTATTGTTGAGATGAATGAGGTTGTGCAGGAGATGAATGATGTTGAGGAGATAGTAGATTGAAGTTTGGTTGATTTGAGAGAAGTGGGGATGATGGTGAAGTATGAATTGGTGACTCATGAGTTGGTGTAGTGTGGAGAAGTCTGCCTAAGGGAATGATGTGGAGATGGTGAAGGT
This sequence comes from Platanthera zijinensis, assembly GCA_039513925.1. NCBI lineage: Eukaryota > Viridiplantae > Streptophyta > Magnoliopsida > Asparagales > Orchidaceae > Platanthera > Platanthera zijinensis. Next base: position 212,011,757 of record CM077080.1, read on the forward strand.
GAATAATGTGAGGGAACATAAACTTCTACAGGGGTTTAAGGAATGGCTATTGCAGCCCTTGTGCCCTCTGAAGCTATCCTGGAAGATGTAGCCCTAGATGGCTTCTAGATAATCTCTCCCATCTACTAAATAGGGCAGAGGTAAGCCTCTTAGAGGCATTAATGAAAATGGTCTGGGAGACCAAAAGTTCTAGAACCTTTGTCTGTAAGAAGATTCCCAGAACTCTACACTAACTCACATCTTTCTTACTTATCTTCTTCTTAATCAAATCAAATATAATTCCACCCCAGTTCACTGATTTCTTGTTTACAAAAGCACTCATAAAATTAAACTTATGCCTGGTAATATGGTCATGGGTAGAGTGTTTGCCTAAAAACACTTTACCTACCACATCTGCTAAGAATTTGTATTCAATGGAGAAGTTTTTCTTAAGAAGATGGTTTAGGTTTCCCTGGGAGTGACCCATCCTATCTAGCATCTCAGTAAATTCATTTCTAGATAGTTCTAATTCATTGTCTCCATTCACAAAACCGAAAACTTCAGTTAAAAGTTCTAGAGATAAAATAACCTGGTTTCCAGAAATTGTTCCAACAATAACTAGAGTATCTTGAGGTTTGGCTATGTGCACCCATTCTTTAATCTCTATCAATGGGAGTTTTATTCTTGATGTCATGAATTACTGTAGATTCGGAACTTCAAGCAACTGCAGGATATCCTAATCTGGTCTGAATGACTGAAGGATTAAAGATCTATATCAAATCCTGCGTCAAACTTCATCTTAGAGGAGTGCTGGAGAAATCACCATTGCTCTGCAAAAACAAAGGGATCAAGTACAAAGGAAATGAAAAGGCGTGGGATAGAGTTCGATGAAAACCTAATTATAAGGTTTCAAAAGTCAAGCTGGCAAACTCTACCCGACTAAAAGCAAAACATCGAACTCTATTCGATGAAAAAAAGCTAAAACAAAATACATTTCATCGATCTTAGGTCAACGAAAGTTTTGTGAGGAGAATTATATTTCGTCGATCTCGGTTTGACGAAAATAATTTGAAACAAATTCTTCGATCTCCATTCGACGAAAGTTTCTAAAGGAGGGTTCGTCGACCTCAGTTCGACGAAAATTCCATGAAAAGTTCATAGATCATCGGTCTCCGTTCAACGAAAGGTGACCAGTTCGTCGATCACATAACAAAAATTAAATTAAAGAGTCTCCATTGATCATGCCTGACTAATTTATAAAGAAAGTATGTTTCTTTTCATCTAAGGGTTTAGTGAAAATGTCTACCCTTTGTAAATGAGTAGAAATAAAGACAAGTTTAATTTTATTTTTGTCTACATTATCTCTAAGAAAATGATGTATAATCTCTATATGCTTAGTTCTACTATGAAGTACTGGATTTTATGTAATTGAAATGGCACTGGTATTATCACAAAAGATAGTTAAATTATTTTAGTTGAGACCATAATCCAGAAGTTGGTTTTGAATCCACAAAATCTATGAACAACAATTACCTGCTACAATGTATTCAGCTTCAGCAGTTGATGTGGACACAGAAGTTTTCTTCTTGCAAAACCATGACACAAGTCTATCACTAAGAAACTGACAAGTTCCTGATGTGCTTTTTCTATCAACTCTGCATCCAACATAGTCAGCATCTGAGAATCCAGTTATGTCAAATTCTGACTCTGTTGGATACCAAAGCCATAGATTTTGACAACCCTTAATAAATCTCAAAATTCTTTTAACTAAAATTAGGTGAGATTCTTTGGGATTTATTTGAAACCTAGCACAAATACATTTAGCAAACATTATATCAGGCCTATTTGCTATTAAATATAAAAGAGACCCAATGATGCCTCTATAAATTTTCTAATCAACAGGCTTGCCCTGTTCATTATAATCAACAACAGTATTGGAGGGCAAGGGTGTTTTCATTACTGAGGCATCAGACATCCAAAATCTTTTAATAAGCTCTTTAGCATATTTGGATTGGGATATAAAGATACCATCAGTGGATTGCTTCACTTGGAGACCAAGGAAGTAGGATAGTTCACCCATGCTACTCATTTCAAACTTTGAATGCATCAGGTCAGAAAACCTTTTGCAAAGTTTGGAATCAGTAGAACCAAATATTATGTCATCTACATATATTTGAACTAGCAAAATTTTATCCTTATGATATCTGATAAATAAAGTCATATCTACTAAGCCTCTAAAGAACTTATTTTCTAACAAGAAACTAGCAAGTGTCTCATACCAAGCTCTTGGATCTTGTTTGAGACCATAAAGAGCTTTGTTTAGTCTAAATACATAATAAGAGTGAGTTGGAAAGATAAAACGTGGTGGTTATGCTACAAATACTTCTTCTTTGAGCTCTTCATTTAGAAAGGCACTCTTCACATCCATTTGATATACTTTGAACTTATTGAATGTTGCATATGCAAGAAAAATCCTGATAGCTTCCAATCTTGTAATAGGGGCAAAGGTCTGGTCATAATCAATGCCTTCCTCCTGAGAATTGCCTTGAGCTACCAATCTTGCTTTGTTCCTCACAATGATTCCTTGAGCATCCAACTTATTCTTGAAGACACATTTAGTTCTAATGACTGGATGGTCTTTGGGTCCTGGAACAAGATCCCAAACTCTACATCTCTCAAATTTATTGAGCTCCTCTTGTATTGCAATGATCTAGTGGGGATCTTATTCTGCATCTGTGATTGTTTGAGGTTCAATCTTAGAGATAAAATAAGCATGCATATAATCATGATTTAATTGATGCCTTGTTTGAACACCAACTAACATGTCTCCAATCACTTGAGATATAGGATCATCTCTAAGTGTGACAAGATCAGAGGGTAGAGTTGGTTCTTCAATAGCCATTTGTGGTACTAATTCCTCTGGTGGAATTTCATTAGCCATAATGTCTTCAACATGAATTTCCTGAATTTCTTCATCACTTTCATTATCATCAATCTATTGAGAGGGATGTGACATATCCTCTTGAGTTAGGATTAAGTCATCCAATCTCTCACACAGATTGGGTACTTGCAAATTTTATATGGTAGAGATGTCTCTCTCCTTGTAAAACATGTTAGTTTCATCAAAAGTTACATGCATAGATTCTTTCATTTTAAGAGTTAATTTATTATAAACCCTATAAGCCTTGCTAACTTGGGAATATCCAAGAAAAATTCTCTCTGCAGCTTTGGCTTCAACTTTATAAAATATTTCTAGTCATTATTGTGAATATATCATATACAACCAAATACTTTAAAATAATCTACTTTAGGTTGCTTCCCTTTAAGTAATTCATAGGAGGGTCTTACCCTTTAGCTTATGAATTAGACTTCTATTCACAACCTAATTTGTTGTGCTTACTACCTTTGTCCAAAAGGATAGGGGAAAGTGAGCATCTTTAAGTAATGTCCCTACAGATTCAGTCAGGGTTCTATTTTTCCTCTCAGCTACCCCATTTTGTTGAGGAGTTCTAGGAGCAGAAAAATAATGTTTGATACATTCCTTCTCACAGAATTCTTGCAAGAGAAGAGATTCAAACTCAGTGTCATGATCACTTCTGATCAATGTAACTTGAGTAGAGTACCCAATTTGGATGCTCTTAAGAAAATATGTAAGAACTTTAAAGTTATCTGACTTATTTTTCAGAAAGAAAAGCCAAGTGAATATAGAGAAATCATCAACTATAACTAGGGTATATGACTTCCCTCCCAAACTATGTACTGAAATAGGTCCAAAAAGGTCCATATGTAGCAAGTACAAGATTCTGGGTGAATCACTTTTATTAATTGATTTGAAACTATTTTTAGTTTGCTTGCCTAATTGACAAGCCATACAGAGTCCTTCCTTCTTGTAGGAACCAGAAGGTAGTCCTCTGGCAAAGTTGTCCTTAGATAATTTAGCTATGGTCCTAAGATTTACATGACCTAATCTCTTATGCCATAATTCACTAACTTTACTAATCTGATTAAATAAACAAATTTCAGATTTTGCTGAATAGAAATTAACTAGATAAATGTTACCTTGTCTAATACCAGTTAAAACAATTTTATTTAAACTAGAAGAAATAATGCATAAGGACTTGTTAAAGGTTACCTGATAACCTTCATCACATAACTGACTTATGGAGATGAGGTTATGCTTCAGACCATTCACATAAGCAACTTTCTTGAATGTCACTGCTCCAATCTTGACATTTCCATAGCCTTATGTTTGCCTACAGTTGGAGTCTCCAAAGATAACTTTGGGTCCAAGCTTTGCCTTGAAATCACTTAGATTGGCCTTTGAACCTGTCATGTGTTTTGAGCAATGACTATCCAAGTACCATTGTTCCTCTATAGTAGGATAGTTATTTACCTGCAAGAAAGCAAGTTAGGTGTTTTTGACCTAGGTTACCTTGGGTCCTTAATTTCTTTCATAAGAATAACTAGAAAAATAAGAACAATTTGGTTGATCCTTATAACCAAATGGGTGATATCTCCTAGGAGGAATTATCCATTGAGTAAAAGGATTAACAAATTTTTGTCTTTGATTATTATTTTGATATGAGTTAAAGTTTCTATTTTGAGAAAATGAGTTCGACGATTTTAATTGAGTTCGTCGATCTGAGTTCGATGAAAAGTATTGATTTCGTTGATCTCGGTTCACAGAATGATAGTAGTCATTTCCTGCATTCCATGATCCTCGATCTCTATTCAACGAACCATGTTGATTTCGTCGAGCACCCTTTGTTGAGTAATTATACCCAAATTCTGGGTTCAGAGTTCGTCGATCGCCGTTCGATGAATAATACTATTTTTGTTGATCTGAGTTCGACAAATTTGGTTGAACATGATTTTTCTATGAATTTTTATTTTGTTTTAATTTAGTCTTTGGTAGAACTTTAGTATCTTTGTATGTGAGTTGTAAAACATCTTTTTCTTTTCCTTTAGCAGAGATGAATTTTATGGGGGTTGACAAAATATTTTTTTGAAGAATAGGAGGTTGACTTGATAATGCTCTCAAGCCTAGTTTGCCATTAAGTCTGGCATTTATTGTGCTTGTGATGTCCATCAATTTGATGCTTCTCCCATTAAGGGATTCTTCAAATAGCTTAGCCTCATTTAGTTTATTTTCTAAAGAAAATATTTATTCATTTGTAGTTTTTAAATCTTCGTTAAGTTTTGTATTTTCTGAAGATAGGTGGTCTGACTCATTTAATTTTTCTCTGAGAAGTTTTATTTCCTTCTCAGATTTAATTAGATCTCTGCAAAGAAATTTAAAGTCTATTTTTAATTTATCTGAGGTAAAATCAAAAGTAGATATTACCTGATCTTCTTCAGATTTTGACTCTGACTCTTCCTTAGAATTACTGCATGAGGCATTGATTGCCATCAAACAGATCTCTTTTGCTTTTGCTTCTTCTTCATCTTCACTAGAACTAGATGAAGAATCTGAATCTGAGTCACTCCATGTCTTAGCAACAAAACCTCTCTCCTTCTTATTGTATTTATTGGAAGAGAATTTGTTGGAGTGCTTCCTAGAGTCCTTCTCCTTCAGCTTGTCTTTCTTCTACTTTTAAGGACATTCTGGAAGGATATGTCATGGTTTCCTATATCCATAATAGACCATCTCTTTAGTAGGGGTTTTATCATACCTTGTTTATCTTCATTTCTAGATGACCTTCTCTTGAAGTCCTTCTTGGCCATTTTGTGGAATCTCTTGGCCAGAAGACTCATGAGGTCTTCATTTCCTGGAATATCTTCTGCTTCATCTGTAGATTGGAAATCAATGCTCTTTTCTTTCTTGGGTTAAGGTGAAGCCTTTTGCTCAGCTTCCCTTTACTTGATTAACTGCTCATAAGACTTGAGCTTGCCCAACAGGGTTTCTGTTGAAATCTCATTTAAGGTTCTGGCTTCTTTGATTGGCCAGATCCTTGAGTCCCATGTACTAGGGAAGCACATAAGGATCTTATCATTGACTTTTGTCAATGTAATGCCCTTTTCAAGGGTTTTCAGTTCATTGATGATGAGACTGAGTCTGGTGTACATATCAGCAACTGATTCTGATTCAGCCTTCTTGAAATTCTCATATTGAGAAATCAAGTTGGACCATCTATCCTTTCTTTCATCTAATGAACCAACAACCATTCCATTTAAGGAATACCAGATGTTCTTTGCTGAGGAGCATTCAACAACTCTGTGAAATTTTCCATCAGACATTGTCTGAGCTAAGATATTCATAGCTTTTGCATCAGCTATCTTCAACTTCTTCTGATCTTCTATCTACTCAGGAGGTGGAACTTCACTAGTGCTTGTTGATGCAGATGGAGTATGGGGACATGACAAAATAGAATTATAGATGTCCTCATCAATAGAATTCATGTAGAGCCTAATCCTTTCCTTCCAAAGTGCAAACTTATTTAAGTTACACACTGGAGGTCTGGTGCTTGAAAATTCCTTATTTTGTGCCATGAGAAAGGGAGCAATCTAGAGTAAATGAGATCTGTCAAGGATCTTTTGGTTCAGGTGTTAGCCTGTGAAACCAAAAAACTTGACCCTCTGATACCAATTGAAAGTGAGGGATAAATATTATGTTTACTCTAGAGGGGGGTGAATAGAGTATTTTAAAATTATTAACTTATTTTTATAGCGGATTAAAATATGGTGAAATATATATAAGTATAAACAGAGAATATCACAACACACAATCAAAGAAATAAACAAACATAGAAGACACAAGGATTATAGTGATTCCCCAATAAACCTAGCTACATTCACTCTTCTACCACCCTGGTAGGAATCCACTATAGTTTTTTGATCAGGTGCCTTGCCACCATAAGATCTATTTTCTAAGGGAGACCTCGCAACCCTTTGAGCTTTTGATCAGGTGCCCAAAAACCAAACAAAGTCTTTTGATCAGGAGACTTAAAACCAACAGTATAACTTTTAAAGGGAGTTAAGAAACCCTGTACACAGTTGGATGAAATAAAGAAAAAGTTGAAGATGTTCTTCCCTATCAATAATCTGAGAGAAGACTAGTGGATTTGATGAAGAAGAAAGCTCCCCCTTATATGAACAGATTTGATGATCAGGTGAGGGAGTCCTTTTCTTTTCAGGGTGTAGGTCTTCTTTTAAAAACTTCTCCTTCTAGTAGATTTATCTGAGGGATTGTGAAGATGATCTCAGAATGAAGATTGTTTGCTGAAAGAAAACTGAGGCAGAAACTCTGAATGACAGTTTGTTGTTTTGTAAGTCTATAATCGTCTGAGTGTATAACTCTGTAATCTTGAGATAAAAAACTTCTGAGAATATATAGAATGCTGATAAGATTTCAAATATTTGAAATCATTAATCTTGGTACAGCTGGAACATTCCTTGAGAAAGGAAACTGCCCTTGGGAATTAATCAGCAATAAACTATGTGATAATATTCATATTTAATGCTGCCTTTAAACGACTATATTCATTAGAATACATTACATTAAATGTCAGAGTCATAACTGCCTGAAATTAATCCCATTAGAATATTCTGCCTTCAGAATGATTAGCCTGAAATTAAGCCTGAAAATTATTCTGCTTCTGCCAATAAAATTGCCTAAGATAACTGCAGAGAAATAGTCGAACTCAGCAAATAAATCATCAACCTGAGCCTGGAATTCATCGAGCTGATTCTTCATATTCATCGACCTGAGCTCCAAGTTTGTCGAGTTGAGCTGGGTTATCATCGAGCTAAGATTGCAAAGTTGATGATAAATTTTGTCGACCGGAGCTCCGCTTTCGTCGAGCTCAACTTAGAGTTGGAACTCTGAGTTCGTCGAGCTGAGCTTGACTTTCGTCGAGATAAGTTCAACTTTCGTCAAACTAAATTCCTGAACTTTGAAATCTTTTAAGGCAAAACCCTAGATAATCTTATGACCCTAGACTATACATGTTGGGTCAGTCTAAGCATCCTAATAGTGATCCTAGCCCAAATCAAACCTGGGGTTCCAACATAATGAATCAGATTCTTAAAAGTGGAATCATCTATTGTACTAACTATTATATTCTGCGCCCTCTTATCCATAGAGGCCAGAATCATCTCATCTTTATCCATCTCCATGCAGGTCTTTGGTGTCTTGATGTTGGCATCAAGAACTAACACTTTCATGGGAATGAAAGGTCCTTCAACAACTATGATGTATACTATTGGATCTGCTGCCTCCATGAATAATCTGACTCTTTCATTCAAAATTCCAAAGTTCTCTTTGGAGTAGACTGGGAGCTTGATGGAATTATTTTCCCTCTAAGCCATGATATATCTTTCTTTATAATCCTTTGGATTCTCACTAGGCTGGTATGCCTTCTCAGTGAACCTGGCTCTGATACTAATTTTAAATGTTTGTTTTAGGATTGAGTGACCTAGAGAGGGTGAATAGGTCCAATTTTAACTCTAGGCTACTTTTAGATAATGAAAATTACTTTTCTATCTTTATTACCTCAGTTAGATGAAATAGGAAAACTAAACAACAATTAAAGATCATCACAGCACATCAAACATAACACAACAATCACAGCATAGTACACAAGATTTATAGTGGTTCCCCAATTGATGGGTACATCCACTTTCCCCCTTCGCATATTTAGCAATGAACTAGATTCGATCAAACTCCTTCTTCTTTCTTTACTCAGATCCTCAGATCTTACAGCTCAGAGCCCAGTTGGCTCCTACAACTCAGACTATATAAGTATTACCACTCAGATCACCAAGATCTTACACCTCAAGTTCTCCCCAAGAACTCTACCTCAGAGTGAATCCACACTCCTACACCTCAGGAAATTCCTAACCTACAACTCAGAACAATCAGTTCCTACACCTCAGAGAAATACCCATTTCTCCTACCTCAGGCAATTCCTGCCCTACCTCAGCCTTTATAACACAGGATTACAACTCAGAGAAATTAATTCCCCTACACTCAGATCTACAAGTAGATCTTATAAGATTAATGATGGTGAAAAGAAAGATTCAAAATTAGTCACCCAGCAAGAGAGAAACGGGTGACTACTTCTTGAACTGAACTTGATAAATCAGCTTCCCTTGATCCTTGTTATAGATGATTTGATCCGACCCTTCTTAGCTTTTCAAAGCTTCTTGAAGTTGAAATTAGGGTAGATATAGGGTGGAGAAAGTTGAAGACGATTCTTGATCGGGCTTCTCTCCAACTTCTGAATTCTAGTAGATTACTTCTTAGATCTTACTTCACCAAATTTTTCTAAATTCCTTTTTTGAAGAGTTAATCCCTTTAAATAGGCTCTGTCAAGGGTAACCGGCTGATCCGGTTAAAATCTGACATCTGACAGTTCTAACAGTTGTCAGTACCTCTGGCTAGATTTCTGTACTCAGGAAATAATTATACTTGAAGTGTTCAAACTTGACTGTTGGATGTGTCGACACCAGTACTGGGTATCTACACTACTCTTGTAGTGATGTCGACATACTTCTAAAAGTGTCGACATGGCCTACACCTTGTCTCGATAATGCTGATGTAGAATGTGTCGACACAAGTCCTATGTATCGATGCAGCTTACCTCCAATCTTAACTCAGCTTGTGAAGTGTGCCGACACTAGTCCTGAGTGTCGACATAGTTGACTTCAGTCTTAACATCTCTTGTAAGGAGTGGGTTGACACTTGTCTTTTGTGTCGACACAGTTGCTCTTTGTCTTTACACAACATGTGTATTGTGTCGACACTTGTCCTTAGTGTCGACACATCTTCTCTCTAACTTGACACAGCTTAAGTAGAGTGTGTCGACACAGTTGCTTTCTTATATCATAGTGTCGACACAACTTTCTCCTTGATTCAGCACTCCTGGTGTAGAGTGTGTCGACACTAGTCCCGAGTGTCGACACAACTACTTCTTGTCTCGGCATATATTTAACAAAGGTGTCGACACTGGTCTAGTGTCTCGACACTTTTGTACTTTGCTTTATTTGCTTGCACACAAGAACTTAACATACATCAAATACAACTATGTGTATATCATTGAGCTGAAAAGGATTTCTCCAAATCAGGTACATAGTTTCCAATATACCCCACACATATGAAAGAGGGCTAGAAGAGAAATTCCATCATCACCAAGAAGGGATAAGATATAGTTAGCACTGGGACTAGTTCTTCATCAAAAGAATTGTCAGATGGTGAATTGGCATTATTCACTAGACAATTCAAGAAAATGATGAGAAGAAGGAAGCAATGGAACAAGAAGACATCATCTAGACCAAGTCCCAGCAAAAACAAAGACAAACACAGAAACAACTTTGTGGTCAGGTATGATTCAAACCAGAATAAATAAGTTAAGACTGACATTATTTGTTATTGCTGTAACAGACCTGGATATATCATTGCTTACTGTCCAGTAAAGAGAAAGGAGAACAGGAAGTCCAAGGAAAGGAAGTTCTATAAAGACAAGAAATCAGAAAAAAGTCTGATGGCAAATAAGCCAAAGACTTTATTCGATAGTGATACTGATTCAACTTAATCATAAGAAGAACATGCATACATTTGATTGTTATCCTGTGAAGAGGAATTCATCAGAGAGGCCATATACAAGGGCAATAACTCTACAACTTCATCACTTCATGGTGACTCTGAAGACTATATGGAGGTTAACTTGATGGCACTGTCTGATAATCCAAAAACAGAAATTGTTGAATGTCAGGATACTCAGATAATCTTTGACAATTTCATTTGTTCTACAACTTCTATTTATGAGACTGGGGATGAGTCAGACACATGTAGAACAAATTTTGATAAATATGAGTCCAACTCTGATACTGAACTGCAACAACTCACAATTAAGTTTGGAAAAATGTTAGAGGCTCTTGTAAAAAGCAAAAAGATTATCAAAGAACAAGCCATTAAGATTGCATCACTAAGAGGTTTTGAGTACCATCATGAGATGGCTACTCAGAAGATTGGTCTTCAAAGTTCAAAGATGGTTAAGCTAACTAAGATCATTGATTATCAAATCATGTTGCTAAAACAAAAAGAAGCAACCATTCAGGAGTTAGAACTCAAACTCCAGAATGAGAAAAGACTTGTTCAATTGTTTTCTAAACCTAAGAATGTACTCCCTAGTATAGATATCTTCTTAGGAACTCCTGTTAGTGGACTTGGTTATATTAAACCTAAGAGAAGGAGAGGCAAAAAGCTGACAGGACAAAAGGGTCCAGTCATGCCACAACCTGTGTTTCAGACTAAGGGAAAAGAAATACAGAAGTCTGGACCAGTAGGACCAAACTCATATGTGAATAGGAAAGCTATTCCTAATGTGCTTGCTCTGAGGAGGACTGTTGTGATTGAGAGGCAAAACAACCATTTTGCTCCAAGTAAAAATGCAACTGTCAAGTGTGCTGATTCATGTCCTAAGGAATATCAGCATAAAGTTCCTACTATTCCTCCAAAGAGGAAATATAACATATATGAGTTATGGTGTTGTGGAAAGATTGGACACTTTGCCCTAGATTGTTGGTTCAATCACATTGTGTCTCATGGGTAGAAAATGTACCCAGCTAAGAAATTTTCAAGTGGTCTCAATGGATCCCCAGCTAATAAGCACCTAGGACCAAAGGCAATTTGGGTTCCTAAGGATAAATAAATCTTTATTTTGTAGGTATGTCCAAGAACCAGAGATAGGCCCATGTGGTACTTGGATAGTGGATGTTCTAGACATATGACTATAATTAAGGGCTATCTAAAGGAGTACACTCCTATGAAAAATGGACCCAAAGTGATATTTGGTGGTTCAGATAGAGGAGTCATCAAGGGGTATGGTAAGATATTTAATGGAGTAGTTACCATCTCCAAAGTGGCTTATATAGATGGATTATAACATAATATAATCAGCATAAGTCAGCTTTGTGACTTGGGCTATGACATTACTTTCCATATAATTGGTGCTTAATTAAAAGGTCAAGTGATCAAGAGGTCATCTTGACTGGCACTAGGTGTGTTAATGTGTATTGTTTAAATTTTCTTTGTCTAAATTCAGACTCTCCCATATGCCTAGTTGCAAATGAGAAAGCCTCACACTGTGTCAAATGGCACAAGAGGCTAGCTCATTTGAACTATAAGGTCATAGGAAAGATTTTCAGTAAAGAGCTAGTTAGGAATGGTCCTAACATTAAATGCACTAAAGAGAGCATTTGCTCTGCATGCCAAAGAGCCAAGCAGACCAAAGCTTCCTTTAAAAGCATTGAAACCAAAGACTCTGTGAGATGTTTATACCTCTTGCATATGGACTTGTTTAGTCCTATGCTAGTTTATAGTCTTGGTAGGAAAGTCTACACCTTTATGGTTGTTGTTGACTTTTCCAGATTTATTTGGCTTTTCTTTTTAAGGAAAAAAGTTTGAAACTCCTGATGTATTCAAGATATTTGTCAAACAAATACAGAATGAATTGAACAATTCTGTGGTCAGAATCAGAAGTGATCATGGAACTGAGTTTCAATCTGAATGCATGATAAAGTTTTGTGAATAACTTGGGATTCAGCAAGAGTTTTCCTCTCCATGAATACCCCAGCAAAATGGGATTACTGAGAGAAAGAACAGGAATTTCATTGAAGCTGGAAGAACCATGTTGAGTGATTCTTCTCTCCCAGAATATTTCTGGGCTGAAGCTATTAACACAGCATATCATGTTCTTAATAAAGCTTCAATCAACAATAGCCTGAATAGGACTCCTTATGAGCTAATGAAGGGCAAAAAACCAGACTTGGACTACTTTAGAATCTTTGGATGTAGGTGTTTCATCCTTAATAATGGAAAACATACTTAACTAAGTTTGCTGAGAAGTCCTATGAAGGCATATTTGTTGGTTATAATAACTACAGTAAGGCCTATAGGGTCTATAACTTGAGGGATCAAGTTGCAGAGGAGTCTGTTCATGTTGTATTTGATGAAAGTTCTATATATTATAATGATAAGATAGGTACATCAAGCATAACAAGAGAAGACTTGAAGCTAAAGGAGCTGTCAATAGAAGACTCAGTTCCAGCAAACAAAAGTATACAAGATGGATTCAACATTATTGAGGAAGAACTTGCACAGGAACAACCAGAAGAAGAGACTTAGCAATAAGATGAAGTTGTTCAAAGAGAAGAGGACACATTACCAGTTGCTGTCAGACATCTAAGGGATAATCCAAGGGAACTGATCATTGGAGATGCAGCTCATGGTGTGACCACAAGAAGTAGACATCACAACACTGTAATGTACTCAATTTTTTTGTCTCAAACAGAACCAAAGAAGTTTTAAGAAGCCAATATAGACCCATTTTGGATAGGGTCTATGCAGGAAGAATTGAATCAGTTCAAGAGATATAATGTTTGGAAGCTGGTTCCCAGACAAGATTACTGTAACATCATAGGAACCAAGTGGATCTATAGGAACAAACTGGATGAGAATGGTTTTATAGTCAGAAACTGATGGAGATGTTGCTGATGCGTCCGCCATTGATCCCTTTCTGAGAGAGTTCGTGGATTGGGACGATCGTTGCCGCAAGATCGAGGATGGGACTCTACCACGACGCCAACGACGTCATCACTATTAAATAAAATATATAATTATAAATTAAATAATTATAATTATATATTTTATCAAATTATTATTTTTAGCAATTTCTTTTTAATGCAATTTTTAATTAAAGCATTTTTATTTCCAAACATTTCTTTATTATATTTTTATTTCATGTATTAAGATGGGTGCATATAACCATCATTTGTCATTTGAATTTTGAAATTTGAATTGGGGGATTGATTGAGTGGTGTAGGCTATAAATAGCCATGCTTATGAAGAATTGATTAGAGAATGAAAAATTGAAACTTTGAATTCAAAATTTGAATTTCCCCCTTACATCTCTTTTCCCCCTTAGGCAAAATTTGCCTCCCCCCTCTTTCTCCTCCCCTCTTTTTGGCCGCCGGCCACCCTTCCTTCCTCTCCCTCTATTCAGCCTCCTCTCCACTTCCTCCTCCCTCACCTTTCCTCTCTAAAGAAACCCGACCCCTTCCCATACAAAATCCGACCACCCTCTTTCCTACCAAAACAGACCAACCTCTTTCCTTTTGGGTGAAATTCGGCCAAGGCAAAGATCTCTCCTTGTGGATTCCAACTCTGGCGTGAAGCGATGAAGGTGGATGAGTTTTCTCTCAATCCGGCGTGACTCCGGTGGAGTCGTTGAAGGACGATCCAGAAAATAGTGAATCAGAATCATCCATTCTGATTGGGTAACGAAACTTGCTACTTGTGTGTTTTCCCCTCTAAATTAATTTTTTTGGTGTAATACGTTGTCGTTGAATCTTGATAGAATTAATTTTATCGTGGTTTCTTCGATTGATTTTGTCGTTCATCCTTATTTTATTTAAGTTCAAGAGGTTTGGCGACCCTTCATTTTCTTTTTGTTGGGAGAGATCTACCGTTTCTGAATCACAATTTTTGGTAGATCTCTTTTGGTACAACCATTGCTCGATCGGACCGGGTAAGTCATTTTGGCCGGAAATAATATTGACATATAACCTTTATTCGATCCTAATCGGTTTGGCTATCTGTACGTTAACATCTAATTGATATAATTGTATAGCGTGTGCGCCGCGTTAGAGAATTTGTGTGAGTGTATAATTTTGATCGTAGAGAGGCAATAGTGTTTTGTCCGTTGAATTTACGGTGTCGACGTGTGAGCTTGAATCACAAACAAGGCTAGACTAGTTACAAAGGGCTATAGATAAGAAGAGGGTATAGACTTTGATCAAACCTTTGCACTAGTGGCTAGATTGGAAGCTATTAGACTCTTCCTGTCATATGCAGCCTACAAAGGATTCAAGGTTTACCAAATGGACGTGAAGTCAGCTTTCCTTAATAGTAACCTCAAAGAAAGGGTCTATGTTGAGCAAGCCTTAGGTTTTATTAACTTTACTCATCCTAATTATGTTTATCTTTTATTAACAGCTCTCTATGGGTTAAAACAAGCCCCAAGGGCTTGGTATGAAACTTTGTCTAAATTCCTTCTGGAGAATAAATTCTCAAGAGGGAAAATAGACAAAACACTATTCCTAAGGGAAGTCAAAGGCAATACCATCTTAGTACACATATATACAGATGACATTATATTTGGTTCTACTGATGAGTCATTTTGCACTAAGCTTGCCAAACTTATGCAATGAAAGTTTGAGATGAGTGATATGGATAAACTTAAGTTTTTCTTGGGTCTCCAAGTTAAGCAAACTATAGATGGACTTTTCATTAGTCAGTCAAAGTTCACCAAGGAGTTAATCAAGAAGTATGGCATGGAAACTACCACTTCCATGAGAACTCCTATGTGGTCTAGTATGTCTTTAAATAAGGATGGTGTTGGCAAGCTAGTTGATATCACCTTGTATAGGGGCATAGTTGGATCACTACTTTATCTAATAGCCAGTAGACTAAACATAATGTATGTTACCTGTGTTTGTGCTAGGTATCAAGCTTGCCCTAAGGAGTCTCACTATACATCAGCCAAAAGAATATTGAGATATCTAAAGGGAGCACCTAATCATGGCCTATAGTATCCCAAGAATAGTGATTTTGAACAAACAAGCTTTTCAGATGCAGATTATGCAGGTTGTAAAGAAGACAGGAAAAGCACTTTAGGTTCATGTCAGTTCCTTGGAAGAAGGCTAGTGTCATGGAGCAGCAAAAAGCAAATAAGTGTAGCAATATCCACTACTGAATCTGAGTACATTTCAGCTGGAAGTTACTGTGCACAATTGCTTTGGATTCAACATCAATTACAAGACTACAACGTTCATCTAAGTAAAACTCCATTATATTGTGATTCTACTAGTGTCATATCAATTGCAAATAATCCTGTGTCACATAGTAGACTAAACATATTGAGATTAGATATCACTTTATTAGGGAGCATGTAGAAAAGTGAGACATTAATTTAGAATTTTTTCCTACAAATAAACAGATTGCTAATATTTTCACTAAGCCCCTGAATAAAGAGAAATTTAATTTCTTAAAGTTTGAACTTGGCATGTTGAATCTGGAATAAGTTATGCATACATAAAAACTGATAAAAATAAGAATAAAATATTAGTCAGTAATTAAGTTTACTTACCTAAATATCAAGAGAAGACCTCAAAGTGTCAAGTACCTATAGTTCTGAAAACAAAATATTGTCTAAGTTAAAAGTTGTGTCGAGACACCATAGAATGTGTCGAGACACCATAGAATGTGTCGAGATATCAAAAGTTGTGTCGAGACACCAGAGAATGTGTCGAGACATCAAAGAAAGTGTTGAGACACCAGAGAATGTGGCGAGATATCAAAGAAAGTATTGAGACATCAAAGAATGTGTCGAGACACCAAAGTAAGTGTCGAGACATCAAAGGGTGTCGAGACCCTAAGGTATATGTCAAGAGACATTATCCTTGTGTCGACACATCTCGACAGACAATTTTTCCTATGTCGACACTGGGTCTTTTCCAAAAAAATTGGAACAGTCTAAATGGAGCGCGTCTTTTCGTCTTCAGGAAAGATTTGATTATAAATAGGGCGTGGGAGAAGAAGTCGACTACGCTTTCTTGATATTGTGAACTGTTGATTTCTGAGTGTCGAGCCCTAGAATCCAGATCAGTCGACACTTGTCAACCATTTCTCTCCACTCTCATGGCTCCCAAGAATGACGATAACATCTTTGAAGGTTATGAACTTGTTCGAAATGGATTCAACTCGGCGTCTGAAGAAATCAAGAATGTAATAACCTTAATCACTAAAGCAGGATTGGAATATCTGCTTTCAGAACCTTCAAATTTCTGGAAGTGGGAAGTTTTAGAATTCTTTTCAAATGCTCATCTCGACTCAAACACTGAAAAGATTAAGTCTAAAGTGAATGGAACAAAGGTCAAAATTACAACAAGAAGACTGGACAAGATATTTCACTTGCCAAGAATTGATAAAGAAGATTACCTAGATTCTACCAAGACTGCAGAAGCTTTGGAGTAGTGTGGATTGGCCCCAACCACAAAGCTTGGAAGCACCCTGATCAAGAAGGTTATGAATACCCAAGGCAAATTTCTGTCAGAGATTATAGGAAAAGTACTGCTATGCAAAACAAGAGCACATGACATAATCTCTGCTCAAATGTTTGAGATGATGACAAAGATAATCTTCAAAGTGAAGACAAATTGGAGCAAAATTGTCTTTTACAAAATAGCTGAAAGCATCAAGAAGCCCAATATGGGCAGGATAATCATTCTGTACTTTGTACAAGCTATTCCTTACAGTCTCAATCTCAAGATTGGATCTAAGATCAATCACATGAGGAAAATGGACATGAGAATCCTAGCCAGGTGGGATAGAGTACTATCCAAAGAAACACCTAAAGTAGAGAATAATAAAGAGAAGAAGAAGAAAGTGGTGGATGTGGAAGAAGAATCTTCTAGTGAATCTTAAGATAAGGAAAGCACAAGCTCAGAGAAACAAGATGATGTAGCACCAAAAAATTCTCCAAGGACTTCTCCTGGTACTGGTAATCAGATGCATGGGGAGACAATTTCAACTAAGGATCCTAATGAGGGGGAGAACCTCAATATTCTGCCAGAAATAGAATATGATACTATAAACACCATAGTGATGGAAGTAGTACAGGAGCTAGACACTGTTCTTGAACAAGTATAGGTTCCTCAACAGGAGATGCATGATAGGGAGAATGAGGATGTAGTCTATAAGGAGACTGAGGAAGAAGTCTTTCTGAATAAAAATACTGAAATTCAGGGGGAGATGACAGCTCTTCTAGAGGATCCTGTTTCTGATGCCATAGCTCAACAAGATGAAGTTACACTAGAGGAAGATAGCCTTGATGAAGTTGGTGCAAGGGTTGAGGGGGAGTTAGCAGATCTAACCCCGAATACTGAAGGAGCTAAAGAGCCTACTTCAGTTGAAGTTTTTAGTTCTTCTAATTCTAAGGAGGAGGAAACCTCTCAGATTAAAAAAAGGACATTGGCTGAACTCAAGAAGAGGAGTAGGAGCTATAAGAAAACAGTTCAATCTAGAACATCACCTGCTCCTCTTATGGATTTCAGCTCTCTATTAGTTCAAATGCAAATAATGTTAGATCAACAAAGAATTCAACTAGAAAAGTATATAGATGAAAGCAATAAGGATTTGTAGTTTAAGTTGGCACAGGACATCAAATCCATTAGATTTGAAGTGAATATACTGAAAAAGGACATGACTGATTTCTTCCAAAGAGTAGCAAATATAGTGGTCTACCTTGCTCAACAACAGAAGGAGTCAAAGAAAACTCAAGATGAAATAGTTGTTAAATAAGGATATGTCCTTGTAAACCAAACTAGAATGAAAGAAAATGTAACGGCCTCCCCAGCACCACGCTCGCAAGGACGGCCGCCGGCACCCCCAGCATCCAGCTCGAAGGGTTCAACCTAACCAGGTCTGCAGACCATGCACCCCAACCCCTCACCGCGCCTGTTTTTCAGCAGCGGTAGGTTGTTGCCACTGGGGATCGAACCCAGGACCTTGATAAGAGACTCTTTACCACAGCTCTCATCACCAACTGAGCTGCAGCTCAGTTGGTGATGAGAGCTGTGGTAAAGAGTCTCTTATCAAGGTCCTGGGTTCGATCCCCAGTGGCAACAACCTACCGCTGCTGAAAAACAGGCGCGGTGAGGGGTTGGGGTGCATGGTCTGCAGACCATGCACCCCAACCCCTCTCCGTGCCTGTTTTTCAGCAGCGGTGGGTTGTTGCCACTGGGGATCGAACCCAGGACCTTGATAAGAGACTCTTTTCCACAGCTCTCATCACCAACTGAGCTGCAGCTCAGTTGGTGATGAGAGCTGTGGAAAAGAGTCTCTTATCAAGGTCCTGGGTTCGATCCCCAGTGGCAACAACCCACCGCTGCTGAAAAACAGGCACGGAGAGGGGTTGGGGTGCATGGTCTGCAGACCATGCACCCCAACCCCTCACCGCGCCTGTTTTTCAGCAGCGGTAGGTTGTTGCCACTGGGGATCGAACCCAGGACCTTGATAAGAGACTCTTTACCACAGCTCTCATCACCAACTGAGCTGCTGTGGTAAAGAGTCTCTTATCAAGGTCCTGGGTTCGATCCCCAGTGGCAACAACCTACCGCTGCTGAAAAACAGGCGCGGTGAGGGGTTGGGGTGCATGGTCTGCAGACCTGGTTAGGCTGAACCCTTCGAGCTGGATGCTGGGGGTGCCGGCGGCCGTCCTTGCGAGCGTGGTGCTGGGGAGGCCGTTACAAAAAAGTGCACTTTTTATAACGGTCCAGGCCCGCCAACCCCGCGGGACCCAGCTGGCACCGCCGGCCTACCAGAGTCCAGACCCGGGCCCACTACTGGTAGTCAGCCTATCACATCAAGCCTGCAGGCCAATGCACCCCAACCCCTCTCCATCCAGGCGGGTTGTTGGTGGCCGTAGCCCCCCTTAGATGAGTCAAACTCGATAGTCAAGCCCGCACTACGGGGACTTCCCAGGAGGTCACCCATCCCAGTACTACTCCAGCCCGAGCACGCTTAACTATGGAGTTCTTTCAACTCTCATCACCAATTGAGCTGCAGCTCAATTGGTGATGAGAGTTGAAAGAACTCCATAGTTAAGCGTGCTCGGGCTGGAGTAGTACTGGGATGGGTGACCTCCTGGGAAGTCCCCGTAGTGCGGGCTTGACTATCGAGTTTGACTCATCTAAGGGGGGCTACGGCCACCAACAACCCGCCTGTGGATGGAGAGGGGTTGGGGTGCATTGGCCTGCAGGCTTGATGTGATAGGCTGACTACCAGTAGTGGGCCCGGGTCTGGACTCTGGTAGGCCGGCGGTGCCAGCTGGGTCCCGCGGGGTTGGCGGGCCTGGACCGTTATAAAAAGTGCACTTTTTTGTAACGGCCTCCCCAGCACCACGCTCGCAAGGACGGCCGCCGGCACCCCCAGCATCCAGCTCGAAGGGTTCAGCCTAACCAGGTCTGCAGACCATGCACCCCAACCCCTCACCGCGCCTGTTTTTCAGCAGCGGTAGGTTGTTGCCACTGGGGATCGAACCCAGGACCTTGATAAGAGACTCTTTACCACAGCTCTCATCACCAACTGAGCTGCAGCTCAGTTGGTGATGAGAGCTGTGGTAAAGAGTCTCTTATCAAGGTCCTGGGTTCGATCCCCAGTGGCAACAACCTACCGCTGCTGAAAAACAGGCGCGGTGAGGGGTTGGGGTGCATGGTCTGCAGACCATGCACCCCAACCCCTCTCCGTGCCTGTTTTTCAGCAGCGGTGGGTTGTTGCCACTGGGGATCGAACCCAGGACCTTGATAAGAGACTCTTTTCCACAGCTCTCATCACCAACTGAGCTGAGCTCAGTTGGTGATGAGAGCTGTGGAAAAGAGTCTCTTATCAAGGTCCTGGGTTCGATCCCCAGTGGCAACAACCCACCGCTGCTGAAAAACAGGCACGGAGAGGGGTTGGGGTGCATGGTCTGCAGACCATGCACCCCAACCCCTCACCGCGCCTGTTTTTCAGCAGCGGTAGGTTGTTGCCACTGGGGATCGAACCCAGGACCTTGATAAGAGACTCTTTACCACAGCTCTCATCACCAACTGAGCTGCAGCTCAGTTGGTGATGAGAGCTGTGGTAAAGAGTCTCTTATCAAGGTCCTGGGTTCGATCCCCAGTGGCAACAACCTACCGCTGCTGAAAAACAGGCGCGGTGAGGGGTTGGGGTGCATGGTCTGCAGACCTGGTTAGGCTGAACCCTTCGAGCTGGATGCTGGGGTGCCGGCGGCCGTCCTTGCGAGCGTGGTGCTGGGGAGGCCGTTACAAAAAACTTTTTATAACGGTCCAGGCCCGCCAACCCCGCGGGACCCAGCTGGCACCGCCGGCCTACCAGAGTCCAGACCCGGGCCCACTACTGGTAGTCAGCCTATCACATCAAGCCTGCAGGCCAATGCACCCCAACCCCTCTCCATCCAGGCGGGTTGTTGGTGGCCGTAGCCCCCTTAGATGAGTCAAACTCGATAGTCAAGCCCGCACTACGGGGACTTCCCAGGAGGTCACCCATCCCGGTACTACTCTAGCCCGAGCACGCTTAACTATGGAGTTCTTTCAACTCTCATCACCAACTTGAGCTGCAGCTCAGTTGGTGATGAGAGTTGAAAGAACTCCATAGTTAAGCGTGCTCGGGCTAGAGTAGTACCGGGATGGGTGACCTCCTGGGAAGTCCCCGTAGTGCGGGCTTGACTATCGAGTTTGACTCATCTAAGGGGGCTACGGCCACCAACAACCCGCCTGGATGGAGAGGGGTTGGGGTGCATTGGCCTGCAGGCTTGATGTGATAGGCTGACTACCAGTAGTGGGCCCGGGTCTGGACTCTGGTAGGCCGGCGGTGCCAGCTGGGTCCCGCGGGGTTGGCGGGCCTGGACCGTTATAAAAAGTTTTTTGTAACGGCCTCCCCAGCACCACGCTCGCAAGGACGGCCGCCGGCACCCCCAGCATCCAGCTCGAAGGGTTCAGCCTAACCAGGTCTGCAGACCATGCACCCCAACCCCTCACCGCGCCTGTTTTTCAGCAGCGGTGGGTTGTTGCCACTGGGGATCGAACCCAGGACCTTGATAAGAGACTCTTTACCACAGCTCTCATCACCAGTTTTCAGTGAGGGAACAACCCATAATAATTATTTGACTATCTTTAGAAAATCAATGGCTTGTGAATGAAGTACTTAAAATAATCAGTTAATAATTCCAGAAAAATTCAAGCATATGTATAAGAACCTAAAAAGCTCTCTGCCAAAATTTCATATCCATTAATCAACCATAGAAATCAAATTAATTAACATACCCAAAAGCCTATTTTTGTGAGATATGAAGGAACTATTATGTATTGAATCCCAAGGCTCTCAATATTACTTCCCAAAGACTTCCCTAAACCCAAGAAGTACACTACCCAAGTTTCATGGCTTTTAGATGAGTTAAATTACTGTTTTGACCCTAAAGGCCCTTCTACCCTAAAACTAGGGTTTAGGATTTGAGGTACCTAGCTACCTTAAAATTCTCTAAGATTATAACCAGAGGGTTAAATATTCATTAACCACCTCTCCACCAAATATCAAGGCCATACAAGAGCATTTGCCCCTATGTCCTTCACAAACCCCCAAAAGTCCTCACTTTGGGTTTGTACCTGGGCCCTAGGGTAAATCCACCCTAACACATCTCCTTTGCTCCCCAAGGGTTCTTAGGATCATCCTAACCCATTGGTCACAACTTCAACCTCTGTTGAGGTGAGTTGACCACCAAATTGCCACAAGTCCCCTTTTTCCCATATTACCCTTCCCTAGGACCAAACTAGGGCTTGGTGGTTTCCTATTCAAAACTCAACCAAATGAGTTGAAATTTGAACCAGGCCTAGATATATATACCAGGGACACCTCACCAAAAATTGGAAGGGTATGGAGGTCATTTGACCCTTCAATGTTCTAACCCTAACTTTTCTAGGTTTAGGGTAAAACCCTAAGCTACCTTATCCCAAATTGCCTCCAATATTTACAGGAGCTAGGTTTATGTTAGGTTAAGCCCCTGTCCAAAATTCAGAGGATTTGGACCAAGGGTTAAGTGTGGGGATCCATCCTAAAATCTGCCCTACATATAGGACCTACCCTAGGAAAATGGCCCTACAGGTCTGTAGGCTTGTCCTATATTTTTCCATTACATATCAAACTGTAGGTATTTGAAATACCTACAACTTATCTGCTGGTTACATCCCCTGAAAATCCCTAGGGGTGCCCTAAAATTCTCCTACAGTGATCTGCCCTAACTTGTAGGGTATAGCCCTCACTAAAATGACTCTACAGGGCAGACCACTCATCCACATTTTACCCATCACATATCAAACTGTAGGTATTCAAAATACCTACAACTTCTCTGAAGGTCACACCCCCTGAAAATCCCTAGGGGTGCCCTAAATTTCTCCTACAGTGATCTGCCCTAACTTGTAGGGTATAGGCTTCACGAAAAAGACTCTACAGGTCAGCCTACTCATCCAAATTTTTCCTATAACCTATCAAACTGTAGGTATTGAAAATACCTACAACTTCCATGTTGGTCATATTTGTTGATCATGCCTCTAAAGGGCCTAAAATAATTTTACAAAGATCTGCCCTAATGATTAGGACACACCCTTATTCAAATGGCCCTACAGGGCTCAGTTTTCCTCCAAATTTTTCATAACACATATCAAATTGTAGGTATTTTAAATACCTACAATTTTCATGTTACATGTTTTTCCATAAGGTGCCCTTAAGGGGCCTAAAATCCAACTACAGTAAAACTGTTTTAAAACAGAATACAGAAATCAGAAAAATAGAAATATAATGTTTGATTGATCTGCACGGATCTTAAAGCGTATCCGACGCCTGCTGCTCATCTTCCCCGAATTAACCTAATTTTAGGCCGTGGAGGAGGTGTTTCACGGGCCACAACCCGGCGGCCAGAGGCGGCGCCACCGCCGGGAAACACCTCCTATGTGTTCCCGGTGGTGGGGGATCCCCTTGGCCGGAGCTAGGGCGGCCGGAGGTGGCAGCGCCGCCCTACCCGAGAGCTCCAAAAACCCAAAAACAATGGCAGATTTTTCTAAATTTAAAACTTGGATCCGAATAGTTTGATCATGAAAGCCCCTTCTAAACATCCCTAGGATCTAAGCATGGAAAAAGGAGTGAGGGAGGACCTTCCCGGCGGCCATGCAACGTGTAGATCGACGAGGGGCCATGGCGACGGCGGCGGCGGCGTTTTCCTTCTTCTCAAGCTCCGGCCACCACTTGCTCTTCTGTTAGGGATTCGAAAGCCTCTCCTTGGCTCACTGATGGGGGTTTAAAAAGGTAGAGAGGGGAGGGGGAGGGTCATGGCTGTTATGAAGAAAGCCATTAATGGCCATAAATGGGGGTTTCGGCCAAGGTGGAGGGGGGGTGAAACAGCCCTCTTGAAGGCTGGGAAACGGCTGCATCTACTCCTCTTCTCTAGAGGAGTTGAATGCAGCCATAAAGGCATGCTTTCAGCCTCTCTTGGCCGAGCCCCACCCCCTTCAACTTCTCTTTCAATATTTCTCTCTCCTCCCACCATTATTTCCTTTCTCTCTCTTCCTCTCTCTCTCCTAGTCACCCTCCAAACTGAATTGTCTTCCTCCTACCCCCTATTGGCAGCCCATTTGAATTATTAAATCCCAAATGAAAACATGGAAGGGGGTCCACCATGAATACTCTCTTTTATCATTTCTCTCTCCTCTTAATAATTTCTTCTCTCTCTCTCTTATTCCCCCATTTGACCAGTCAACCCTCTAGGCTATTGGCAGACCTAATATCTTACATTAATAATGTCATTAGGCTTAGCCCAAGAGGGGGGGGGGCTTGAACTTGGGTTAACCCAAATGGGCTAAGTTGACTTGACTTGGGTTAAATGTTGACTTGGTCATTTTGACTCTTTGGGTCCACATCAATGGGTCTTTAGTGACCCATTGGACTCCCCTAAGGCCTAGGTAGGGTTAGTTGGAGTTGAGTTGGCCCCCTGGAGGTCACATGGCCCTTAGGAAGGGCACTTTGACCATTTTAGGGTTAGGGTTGGCTTGGGTTAATTTGGCCACTAGTATTGACCCCATTGAGTCTATGGTGACTCATTGGCCCCACATTGGGTCTAGAAATGCCCTAGAGTCAGTTTGAACTCACTAGGTCACCCAAACTCAGTGTTTTGGAAACTTGCTATTTGCAGCCCAAAATGAGTCTCTACTAGACTCCTAAGCCCATTTGGTCTATTTGGTTCCCTATGGTCTTGCCATGGCCCAGGCAAGCCCAAAGTTATTCTTAGGGGGGGCCTAATTGGAAATGGGATGTTACAAATCCCAATAAACAAAACAAAAATTTCGTCCCCGAAATTAAGGTTAAGTCTACGGGGGATCACTACCGGCATAAGTTAAGCTTGTAACATCCCATATGGTTTGCAGTGCCTACGATATCAACATTTACGGGCTAGTCCCCAATAAACAAAAAGTTTAGCCTATACCTTCTTAGATTATTCTACGAATAATTGTAAATAGGAAGGAAAACTTTAAATTACTTGAGGAGTTGGGAGGGTTACCTGACTGAAAAGCTCCGGGTACTTTTGCTGCATCAAGTCCTGTGGTTCCCAGGTGTGCTCCTCCTGACCGTGATTTCTCCACAGAACCTTGACTAAGGGAATCTTCTTACGGCGCAAGATCCGCACTCCTTTGTCATCGATCCGAACCGGCTCCAAGTGAACAGATCGGTCTGAAGCTACCGGCCCTTCTGCGGTCAAAATTCGCTGCTCCGGGCGTAGTAGAGCCCTTCTCAGCGAAGAGATGTGGAAGACGTCGTGTAGAGCTGCCAGCTCTGGTGGCAATTCTAGCCTGTAGGCTAAGGGTCCGATCCGCTCCAGGATCCGGTAAGGGCCCATATACCTAGGGCTGAGTTTCTTCCTCCGACCGCGCACCCGTGAGACTCCGTGCATGGGCCGGATCTTCAAGAACACTCGATCTCCTACCCGGAACTCCACCTGACGATGCCGAGCGTCATAGTATTTTGCTTGTCTGCTCTGCGCCTCCAGCATCCTTTCTCTGATCAGCCTCACCTGAGCCTCGGTGTCTTCAACGAAATCCGATCCCAGCAGCTTCGGATCCTCGTCCTGTACCCAAGAAAGCGGGGTCCTACATCTCCTTCCATATAAGGCCTCATAAGGCGCCATCCTGATGCTGGACTGGTAGCTATTATTGTAGGAGAACTCAACCAACGGTAACATCTTCTCCCACGGCTCCCCTCGGTCTAGTATACACAGCCGTAGTAAGTCCTCCAAGGTCCTGTTGGTGCGCTCGGTCTGCCCGTCCGTCTGAGGGTGGAAGGCCGTGCTAAAAGCCAACCGGGTGCCCAAATATGCCTGCACTGACCGCCACTCCCTGGATGTAAACCGTCCATCGCGGTCCGACACTATCGTCCGGGGCACGCCATGATATCGGACATACTGCTCCACAAACTTCCGTACCAGCACTCCCACCGAGTCATCCTTCCTGATCGGCACAAAGCGGGCCACCTTCGTCAGCCGATCGACAATCACCCAAATCGAGTCGTTCCCTGTCCGAGACCGGGGAAGACCATGTATGAAATCCATCGCTATGTCGTCGAACTTCCACTCCGGCACCGGGAGTGGCTGCAATAGTCCTGCGGGGTTCCTGCACTCCGCCTTCACCAACTGACACGCCTCGCAATGGGTCACGAAGTACGTAATGTCCTTCTTCATGCCCGGCCAAAACATCGTCCTCTTCAAATCAGCGGTCATCTTTGTGATCCCCGGGTGTACGGAGTACCGGCTGCAATGCGCCTCCGTCAAAATGTCTTCTCGGATCTGGCCTCCTGCGGGTATATATACTCTGCCTCTGAAGTGGAGCAAACCATCCCTCAGGGAATAATCTCCTGTCGAACCTTCCTCCAAGGCTCGGAACATCGGCTCTGCCCACACATCTGCCCTCTGTCCGTCCCGAATGCGATCCCGAATGTCGTCTATGGCCACTATCGATGCCAGATACTCCCTATACAGATCTGGGTCATCCTCGGACACTAGGGATATCTGCATATCTCTGAATGACTGGACTAGCTCCATAGACATCACCTGGGGCCCAGCTTCGGAAGTGGCCGCTCTCCGACTCAGCGCGTCGGCCACCACGTTTGCCTTCCCTGGGTGGTAGTGCATCTCATACTGATAATCTGCTAAGAACTCCACCCAGCGCCTCTGCCTGATATTCAGCTCCTTCTGCGTGTCCATGTATTTCAGGTTCTTGTGATCGGAGAAGATATCGCAGTGGACTCCATAAAGGTAATGACGCCAGACCTTTAGAGCAAAAACGACCGCTCCCATCTCGAGGTCGTGCACCGGGTAGTTCCTCTCGTGGGTCTTCAGCTGGCGGGAGGCATATGCTATGACATGTCCGTTCTGCATCAGCACCGCTCCCATCCCTTGGTATGATGCGTCGGTATACACCTGGAATCCCTCCTTCCCCGATGGAAGGGCCAGAATGGGGGCCGAGACGAGTCGGTCCTTCAGCTCCTGGAAAGCCGCCTGGCACTGCGGGGTCCAAACAAAAGGTGCCTCCTTCTTTGTCAACGATGTGAGGGGGAGGGCTATCCGAGAGAACCCCTCTACGAACTTCCGGTAGTAACCGGCAAGTCCCAAGAAACTGCGTACATCGGTGGCCGTTTTCAACTGCGGCCAATCTCGAACTGCCCGAATCTTCGCTGGATCTACCGCTAGCCCGGCTCCGCTGATGATGTGACCTAGGAAGGCCACCTCCTTCAACCAGAACTGACACTTGCTGAATTTTGCATAAAGGCGATGCTCCCGCAACCTCTCCAAGGTCAGTGCCAGATGTCGAGTGTGCTCCTCCTCCGTCCTAGAATAGATCAGGATGTCGTCTATGAATACTATGACGAACACATCCAAGTAGGCTTCGAAAACCCGGTTCATGAGACTCATGAACGCCGACGGAGCATTCGTGAGCCCAAAGGGCATCACGGTAAACTCATACAGGCCATATCTGCTGCTAAAGGCCGTCTTCGGAATGTCCTCCTCCTGGATCCGCAGCTGGTAGTATCCTGATCTCAAGTCCAGCTTCGAGAAATAATGGGCCCCCTCCAACTGGTCGAATAATTCGTCTATCCGTGGGAGCGGATAGGTATTCCGGACGGTCAGCCTGTTTAGTGCTCGATAATCGATGCACAGGCGGAGTGTCCCATCCTTCTTCTTCACGAACAGGACCGGTGCTCCCCATGGCGAGGAACTCGGTCTAACAAAACCTGCCTCCACCAATTCCTGCAACTGGGTCCGAAACTCTGCCAACTCCTTTGGGGCCATCCGATAAGGGGCCCTAGACGCCGGCTTGGCTCCCGGCACAAGCTGTATCTGAAAATCCTGCTCTCGGTGTGGTGGTAGTCCTGGCAGTTTCTCCGGAAAGATGTCAGCGAAATCTCGCACCACCGGGATGTCTGTCACCGACTCCTTGACTTCCGCCATCTCAAAAAGGATCTGATAGACCTCCTCTCCCTGCAGATGGGCCTTAACGGCCTGTACCGAAGATAAGAGTATACGAGAGACAGGTCTTATACCTTCGATGGTAATGAAAGAGTCCCCGTGTCTCACGGTGATCCTCTTTGCCTGGCAGTCAATCTGGGCATGGTTCCAATGCAGCCATACCATGCCCAGGATCAGATCGTAGTCTGTCAGCTTCAAAATCGTCGCTGGAGCCTCGAACGCTTTTCCACCAATCTCTGCCTCCATATTGCAGTGATCCGTGGTAAGGAGTTCTGATCCATCCGGTAGTCGCACCCTCATCCTCGAGCCTGTGAACCGCTCCACACCTTCCAGTCCTTCTACGAACGACTCCGACACAAAAGAGTGAGTAGCTCCAGTATCGAACAGCGTGCGGGCAGGCTTGCCACTGATGAAGACTATACCTGGGGTGATTAAATATCTCAGGGTTCTATAAAAAGTTTTCTTTCCTGGTTAATCTATCTAGTGTGGTTCTAAGTTTAACAATTTAAAGGGGAAATTCTATGAAAACAAAGAAAACATTTCGGCATACCTGCGATGACCTGCTCCGGATTCCGCGGCTGTGCAAGGTCCAAGGCATATACCTGCTCTCTCCCCTGTCTACGATCTTCCCCCTGGTATCCTCGACCGCGGCCGCGCCCTCGGCCTCCGTAATACTGAGCTGGTGGGCCGCCCTGATGTGCTGGAGGTGGTGCCCCCCTCATGGGGCAGTTCCTCCGTATGTGCCCAATCTGATGGCAAAGGAAGCATTCTGGGGGATACGCCATTCCCCCGGGTCTCGGCATCTCCTGCATCCGAAGAGGTGGAGGGGCCAATACCACCTGTTCCCTCGGCTCCGGCCTCACGTCCTGACGAGGCTGGTCCTCTGTCCTCCTCCCCTCTGGTACCGCACCCCGCCGCTGGTCATTCCTTCCTCTCCGTCCCTGATCCTCTGCTGGCCGCTTCCGGCCCCGGGTGGTGTGCCAATCTGCCTCAATCCTTTTGGCCATCTCCAAAATCCGGGAGATGGGCCCGTCAGATACAAACAAGAGGGCCTCCCTCAGGTCCTCCCGCAGGCCCTTGTAGAACCTCCTGATATACCCTGCCTCGTCCAGCTGGTAGGAATCTGCGTATCGAGCCAGGTGGTCAAACTCTCGATGGTACTCCACCACGGTCCGAGTACCCTGCTTCAGCTGTAAGAACCGCTCCTCCAAATCATCCCTAGCCGACTGCGGAACGAAATGCTCCAGCAGTGCGGCCCTGAACTCCTCCCAAGTGATCTCCGCAACCTCCCTATCAGCAAATGTCGTGTCCAACAGCGTCTTCCACCACCTCTTTGCATGGGACTCTAGGCAGGAGACAACCAGAGCCACCTTCTCCTCCCATGGACACCGAATCCCGGTCAGCATCTCGTACATGATATCCAGCCATTCCTCCGTCCGAACAGCCGACTCTGTCCCCAGATAGGACGGGGGAGAAAGACCCCGGAAGATGCTGAGCCAGTTGGCCCCCAGATTGGGCTGCGGGACCGGAACCTGCTGGGCCCTGAAGGCCTCCAGAATGGCAGTCAGGGTCTGTCCCATATCTGACTGAAGGAAAGGAGTGGGGGCCGGTGGGGGTGGTGCAACATCCTGAGCCTGTGGAACTCCACCCTGAGGCGTAGTCCGTGCTGGAGGCTGCGTAACAAAAACACACGCTGAGAAAACGTTCAAATACTACATAAAGGTGGACAAATTATATGTGATCCCCATATGGGCACACCACTGCTTCCGCTGCTTAGTTTGTCCCCAAACTAAACTCGAGCGGGGGTGACCGAGGGTTTGTGGACTGCCACTTCCTTCTGATCGATGTTTGCTCTGATACCACTTGTAAGACCCCATTTTTTTTTCTTTTTCAAACCCGGGGGGTCTTAGGCCCAGAACCGCCGCTTTGCGGTGACTCCTTCACGTCCCGAAGGGTCATCACCACAAGGCGCCGATTCTGCCGGCCAAATTCGATCACAGAAGTAGCACAATTATTGAAGTAAAAGCAATGCAGTCCACAATAATAAAAATCACATACATATATAATAAAACTCCACGAAGGGAGTGTCCACAGAAACATCAGAGTAATATAATTACGGGCTTATGCCCGGTACAAAATGTCCTCACTACAAGTCTCTCATGCGGAAGCGAATCAGAAACTACTCAAGGATCGAGACTCACGGTCCCGGTGGTGTGAACTCCGGAGCTAGACTGCCCCACCTCTAGGCGCACCGATCTCTGGGGCTGCTCCTCCATGCTGGGCTCCACGATCCCCTAAAATGATATGGTTCGAAAACCGTTAGTCTAAAAGACTAAGTCCTATCATCCCCCACCCCTTCCCCCACGCTCTAAGGCACCGGGCGGAGAGGAAGAAAGGGGAGGACATGAAAGTGGAGAGCAGTCAAAACAGATGACGGTGGACCTAACTAGCAGGTTATAACAGGGGAGCAATATAAAACTTAAGTGTTGTAATAGGTCAAACAAGAAGGAAAATAAGTAAGGTAATTTTAAACCTTCACTTATGTGAGTACACATAAGCCAAGGGATCTTTTGCAAGGCTCCCATCGTATAAAGTGTCCCATACCACTTATACGTTGGGGTGTCGGTTATCAAACAGCAGCATATATATATATTGAAATTAACCTTTGATTTATAAACTTGCCCACACAAGCTTATAGACCAAGGGGTCGTTTTGCAAGTCCTAAAGTATAAGCGTCCCATTCCACTTATACTTTAGGTGTCAAGGTTGTTATGAACGATATGATATGCAACTATATGGTGGGTATGTTATGTCATGCAGTGCAACTCACACACCCGACTCTGTGCACACAGACCTTTAGTTCCCCCTTTCGGAGCCGTTACCTCCCAGGATACCTCCGTAGTGGCAAACGGAAGCGGTGGGTTGGGCCTCGCCCACCTCCAAAACCAGTAAAGCACACTGGTCTGACCTATCGTACGCCTCAACGCTTGGTGCACAAAGCGGACGCCTGCGTACTCTTGCCGGCTGGCGCACCGGACTTCTTTTGGCGGAGTGCTAATCACCCCGCCGAGTCAACGATATCGGTGTCGGTGCAATCGAACTCCCCGATATCGAAAGACCCACCACCTTAACTTTTCCTATTTTATGCACATGCAAGTTAAACCGTAAGCACTCAAAACCGAGCCGAAGCTCCCCGGACCAAAACGTCCGTCTCCAAATCAACCGAGCCGAAGCTCCCCGGACCATCCCGTCCGTTTCCAAATCAACCGAGTCGAAGCTCTCATCAACCTTCCTGTGCCAACCGTGTTGTGAAAAGTGCAGCCCTAGTTACTAAGTTACTCTTGTCGGTTTGTTATTACAGTTTACGTTAGCCCAGGACTGCCCCCGGTATACCCCGTGAAGGGCTCTCAAGGGCACTAGGAACCAAGACGGTGCATTACGGCCCGAAGTTCCCTTTCGCAAGGCACTTATTTTTGGTTGGTTGATTTCCCTGTTCCCAAACCCTTAATGTTACTCTGGTTCTAACCCTAATGTGTTTTAACTCCTTCACCCGCTCCCAGGAAAGACGATGTTCCGTCGAACCCGAGCTCCACCCATCCTTAGTTAACCTAACCACTATCCCATACCCAATTTCATTGATAACCTCCGAATCATCTTGCCACGGCATTTACACATGATTTGTCGCCCTATGACCATGGTATTACAATTTCTATGATTTCACTATATGCAGACCAACTTGAGCAAATCAACAAGTATGATAGGAAGTGCATCAATTTCTCATCCAAACACCCTAAGATAATTACTAAGGGCCTATCATGACTTTTATAATTTAAATCCAGCACTTCCAAATTTTTCCTAAATAATTTAATATTTATTTAATTATCCAGAAATTAAAGCCATGTGTGATTTTGAGCATGAGGTACTACTTTCATTCATCATAAAGTTATAAGAAAATTACCAGGGCTCTACAATGTCCATAAATGTTTACTGACCAAAAATTATAATTTTACAAGGCCTAAAAATATTATTTAAAAATCATTTATAAATTCAACAAATTGCAAGCCTTGTGAATCAACCCCTATGATTATAGATCCATAAATTCTACAATAATTACCAGAGATGTAAGAGGTCATAAAAACTCATTTGCCTAAGTTACACCAGATTTCAGTGATGGGTGACCTCCTGGGAAGTCCCCGTAGTGCTCGGGCTGGAGTAGTACTGGGATGGGTGACCTCCTGGGAAGTCCCCGTAGTGCGGGCTTGACTATCGAGTTTGACTCATCTAAGGGGGGCTACGGCCACCAACAACCCGCCTGGATGGAGAGGGGTTGGGGTGCATTGGCCTGCAGGCTTGATGTGATAGGCTGACTACCAGTAGTGGGCCCGGGTCTGGACTCTGGTAGGCCGGCGGTGCCAGCTGGGTCCCGCGGGGTTGGCGGGCCTGGACCGTTATAAAAAGTGCACTTTTTTGTAACGGTCCAGGCCCGCCAACCCGCGGGACCCAGCTGGCACCGCCGGCCCACCAGTAGTCCAGACCCGGGCCCACTACTGGCAGTAAGCCTATCACATTCAAGCCTGCAGGCCGTACACCCCAACCCCTCTCCATTCATAGGCGGGTTGTTGAGGCCGGGGATCGAACCCGAGACCTCCTTGATAAGGAGTTTTCAAATCACTCCTCATCACCAACTGAGCTGCAGATCAGTTGGTGATGAGGAGTGATTTGAAAACTCCTTATCAAGGAGGTCTCGGGTTCGATCCCCGGCCTCAACAACCCGCCTATGAATGGAGAGGGGTTGGGGTGTACGGCCTGCAGGCTTGAATGTGATAGGCTTACTGCCAGTAGTGGGCCCGGGTCTGGACTACTGGTGGGCCGGCGGTGCCAGCTGGGTCCCGCGGGTTGGCGGGCCTGGACCGTTACAAAAAAGAGACAGCCCTCTTGAAGGCTGGGAAACGGCTGCATCTACTCCTCTTCTCTAGAGGAGTTGAATGCAGCCATAAAGGCATGCTTTCAGCCTCTCTTGGCCGAGCCCCACCCCCTTCAACTTCTCTTTCAATATTTCTCTCTCCTCCCACCATTATTTCCTTTCTCTCTCTTCCTCTCTCTCTCCTAGTCACCCTCCAAACTGAATTGTCTTCCTCCTACCCCCTATTGGCAGCCCATTTGAATTATTAAATCCCAAATGAAAACATGGAAGGGGGTCCACCATGAATACTCTCTTTTATCATTTCTCTCTCCTCTTAATAATTTCTTCTCTCTCTCTCTTATTCCCCCATTTGACCAGTCAACCCTCTAGGCTATTGGCAGACCTAATATCTTACATTAATAATGTCATTAGGCTTAGCCCAAGAGGGGGGGGGGGGCTTGAACTTGGGTTAACCCAAATGGGCTAAGTTGACTTGACTTGGGTTAAATGTTGACTTGGTCATTTTGACTCTTTGGGTCCACATCAATGGGTCTTTAGTGACCCATTGGACTCCCCTAAGGCCTAGGTAGGGTTAGTTGGAGTTGAGTTGGCCCCCTGGAGGTCACATGGCCCTTAGGAAGGGCACTTTGACCATTTTAGGGTTAGGGTTGGCTTGGGTTAATTTGGCCACTAGTATTGACCCCATTGAGTCTATGGTGACTCATTGGCCCCACATTGGGTCTAGAAATGCCCTAGAGTCAGTTTGAACTCACTAGGTCACCCAAACTCAGTGTTTTGGAAACTTGCTATTTGCAGCCCAAAATGAGTCTCTACTAGACTCCTAAGCCCATTTGGTCTATTTGGTTCCCTATGGTCTTGCCATGGCCCAGGCAAGCCCAAAGTTATTCTTAGGGGGGGCCTAATTGGAAATGGGATGTTACAGAAAACATGATAGTAATGCATGATACTTCACTTAGAAAGCTTGCTGAGCAAACTACAGCTCTGGAGACAAGGATAGCCTCTACCTCCAAAGATATTGAATCTCAGCTATATACTCACACAGTCTCTTTGGTTAAGGAAGTCAAGGACTCTAGCAAAGAACTAGATGATCAATTTCTCAAGTCAAGAATCATTTGTCCTCAAAGATTACTCATCTAGAAGGCCAGTCAGATTTCATAAGAATGACTTAAGGGATCATGTGGAGAGAGAAGTCATAAATGGGGAGAGAGTAATGATAAAGTCAAGCTCTGAGCATGTATTTGAACCTCCAATAGAATCAGAGAAACTCTAGACTTTCCTCCCATAGAGTATGATGAAGATCAAACTACTGAGTCTGGCTGCCATCCAGCTCAGCTTGAGGCTATTCAAACTATAGTACAGTCTATGTACAGTCATCCACAACAAGTTCAAAATGTAGTATGTGAGGAGGTGGAGATAGTTGTTTCTTCCTTACTCAAAGAAAAAGAAGATCAATTATCTAATAAAAGATTCAGGGAGCATGTTGAAGCAAAGCCAGATTTTGAGCAGTGGAGTCAAACTTTTAGATCTATTATACTCAATGCATGGAAAGCAGTTAATAACAATACAACTGACAGGGGAAAATGGTATTCAGAACAAGAATGGGTCAAGCATACAAAGCAGCAGGAGATCATTTATAAATTCAGAAATGATCTGAAGGCAGGGAAGATCCTAGCTGATTCTATTGAACCCAACAAGTACTTTCCCAAGCCCTATCATTATCTTGAAAAGCAAAGGCTCAAGAAAGAAGAGATCTTTAAGGCCAAGGATGTCAAGGAAAAGAAGAAGGTGGCTGATGACAAGGTTCCTGAAGTCAAAGCTAAGATACAATCAGGAAAAGGCATTGTCATCAAAGAGCCTGAACAATCTTAGATTATTTCTCTTTTCTAAAAACTATGTAATTTTGTTTTAAGAACATTGTAAAAACTGAAAAGTTTAATCTTTGAAAAAATTGGAATGAAAAATTTTGGTTGCACTTTGTTATATCTGTTTTAATTATCGCTGTTTCCTCTATAATTTTGTTCAATACTTTTAATGTACATCATAATTATCTTATTTTGGTATTGTGGTGTATATTATTGAATTTGGATTATGACTTCTCCAAATAGGGGGAGATTGTTGGGGGCATTAGAAATAATGTACTTGGTTTGAAGAAACACTTTCAACTTAATGATATATACAAGTATGTATTTGATATATGTTTTAGTTCATGCATGCATGTTAGTCTATATCATATTGATTGGACAGGTGGTCCAAGTGACATTGACAGATGCACTCATAGAAGTTGACTGGAAAGGCAGGAAATTTCCTAAGTCCACAAGCATTGATTTCACTCAATGCCATACAGCTAATAATGCTGAGTGAAGTCAGGATAGTCAAAGCCAAATATCAAGTTACAGCGCAGAAGAAATGACTAAGTACAAAAGTGTCGACACACTTTATAACTATGTCGGCACCTTTGCAGGAGCAGTGTTGAGATAAGTCTGTTATCTCGACACCTTGAAGATCAAGCCAGCTGTGTCAAGACAATTCAGTTATCTCAATCCTTTAAATATCAAGTTACCATTGTCGAGACAAGTTAGATATCTCGACACCTTAAAGCTCAGGATAGTAGTGTTGAGATAATACAAATGTCTCGACACAATGAAGAACTGAAGTATAGACTTAAAGATGTCGACACCCGGCAGACAGTAGTGTCGAGACAATTCAACTGTCTCGACACAGTCAACAGTTGTGTCGAGACAGGTCAACTGTCTCGACACCTTCAAGTTTAGACTGGAAATTCTATCATGTACTGATGTGTCGAGACTATTAAGATGTCTCGACACCTTCTAAGAAGACTAAGTATAATTGTGTCGAGAAACTTGGAACTTCTTGACACTTATAATCCTGAAGTTGAACAGAGTCAACACAGTTGAGTATAAGTCAAGTCAGAAGTTTCATGTCAGCTACAGTGACTTGATATCTCATCAGAATCTGTTTGAAGGAAAATTTGAAGTATGATGTCATCTATCAGAAGCCAACAACTAATGAAGGCTATAAATAGAGGGGTTATCTATACAGAAATCAAGGAATCACACAATCAAACATTTCTCTCATTCTGATTTGTCCTAGGTCAAAGGAGGGTGACCACTCCAAGAAGAAGATGGAAGACGTAGGTCTTCAAGAAAGTCTTCTGATCCTTTCAAAAAGTTGATCATAGGATTAAGGTGGATCTATTCTACAAGTTCTTCAAGGAAATCAAGCCGATCATCATCAAGAACATTACAGATCCAGAGAAGAATCATTTTAGTTGGTCTGCTTATCAAGAACCATTCCTGTGTTGTTGAATTGAAGAATCTGAATTCTCAGATAAGTCAGATTACAAAATTGTTATTTTCTGAGATTACTTTCTTTCTTATTTACCTCTTAATTTTGTAAGATCTCTTTGAGATCTGAGTGGATAGGAGATAAATTCTCTGAGTTGTAAGTCTATGTTATAAAAGCTGAGGTAGGGTTCTTGAAAGTGTTAAGTTGTCTACCTAAATCACATAGATGGGGGTGAATAGGTGAATTGTGCGTCTATTTGTGGAATAAAAAATTTAATGAACTTGCAAAAAAATAATCAAGCAATCACAGATGACAAGAAGATTTATAGTGGTTCCCCAACCTTAGGTACGTCCACTTTCCCTCACTGATCTAGTAAATCACTAGACTCGGCTACTCCACTATCTCGGATTGAAAACCAATCCTACGTCTCGGAACCAAGTTCCTACAATCTTGATCCAAAGGGATCTACACTCGGAAGATGAAAACTTCCTATAAATCGGAGAACAACGCTCCTACACTCGTAGAATAATCTCCTACAAAATTATAAAGAGATTGGAAATACAAACAAAGCTTTGTCTCAGATCTGGAAAAATTTAACTCTAGGTCTTCTTCTGAACTTGGCAGCTTTTTCAAAATTTGTTGAAGAAGAACCTCTATAGATCTTACCTGAGAAACTTAGGACCTACTCGATCAAGGAGAAGATGAAGATTCCTTTAAAAATAAGACTAACTTGATCGAAAACAGTCGTGTAGATCTTCAAACTGAGTGGCGGCGGCGGCTTCTGTAAGTTCGTTCTTGGAGAGAGACGACCGATCAGAAATTTAGAAAGAGTATGGTTCACCGCTTAGGGTTAGTCTTGATGAAAATACATTATCTAGGATTTCCCCTAACGGTTAGAATTGACATTAAAGATGACACGTGGACCAATCACGTCAAGTCATTTGAAAATCCCGTCGATCTGGACTTAAGTAAATTTTCTGAAAAAATGAACTGCAGTTCTCGAGAAGTATGAATAAGTTCTCGAGAACAAGGCTGATTTCTCGAGAGCTATACTTTTTGGACTTAAGATAGTACTCGAGAGATAAGCTTTGAGTCAACTCAAGAACTAAATTTCGCTTCTCGAGAGTTAAAATAACATTACTCGAGAGCTAAAACTTGCACTCAAAAACTAAGCTAACTTCTCGAGAACTAAAAGCTAAGTTCTT
Organism: Platanthera zijinensis; assembly: GCA_039513925.1. Classification (NCBI taxonomy): domain Eukaryota; kingdom Viridiplantae; phylum Streptophyta; class Magnoliopsida; order Asparagales; family Orchidaceae; genus Platanthera; species Platanthera zijinensis. The sequence continues at coordinate 212,049,295 of CM077080.1, forward strand.
GAGAACTATAACCAGCTTCTCGAGAGATAGACTTATAAGATTTTCACAGCTGTCTCTGGATACTCGAGAAGTACAGGCTGTGACTTCTCGAGAACTTAAACTAAGCTTCTCGAGAACTATAATGATGTTTCTCGAGAACTAGTCTAGTCTTTTCGAGAACTAAGTGAACTTCTTGAAGACTGCTAACTCTACTTCTCGAGAACTATAATGGACTTCTCGAGAAGTGGATTTAGAGAAATTTTTAGAACTTAGAAACTTTTTCTCTTCAAGAATCCAATCTTCATTCCATGGTCCAAGTGCTTGAATATGAAGTATATCCCAATAGAGAGGCTATACATAAGTCAACACCTTGGATCACACAGTGAGGGATTACACTGTATGGTCCTGTGTTAATGACCCACTATAGATTGACATTGGTCTACACTTAGCAATGATGGTCTGCAAAAACACAACTAAACAAAGATATTAAATACAACTTAATTCATCTTAGTTCAAGGGTGACTTCATGTAAATATGGGTTATTGTGGATGAAATACCCAACAGTTCTTGAGGGTCCTGAGGTAGGTGATTTGTGTAGGATCACTGAGGTGTAAGATTTGTACAATCTGAGGTAGGGTTATTGAGGGACCTGAGGTAGGAGATTGGGTGGATCTCTGAGATAAGACCTATTGGTCTGAGTTGTAGGTTTCTTAACAGAAACTGAGCCTGTAAGATCTATTTATCTGAGTTGAAGAGGATGAGATATAGCCTTATCCAGCACATTGCTAGTGAGGAAGAAGGGGGAAAGTGGATGTACCCTAGATAGGAGAACCACTATAAAATTTTTGTGTACTGTGGATTGCTTGTGATGTGTTCTTGTGAATATTACTTTCAAGTATATGATGAAATATTAAGTATAAGTGACAGAATTTTTAAGACATTTATTCACCCCCCCAGGTGATTAACTAACCATATATTTATCTTTCAGCTACTACCACCTCACATTAGATCTAAATTCAGAGTGTGGTCCTCCGTCATTTATCTTCCTTTGAATCATGCTTTTACCTATTCGACGGGCACACTATAAACACACAAAAGGCTAGACCAATACATAATATTATTTGTTATTCTTAAACCTAGAGATGCGGAAAGCATGTTCCAAGAGATCATATTATCATATGAGAAGTGATTTCTTCACATTTAAGGATAAGTGAAAAGAACATACTTTGAGATTAAAAAGATTGTGCGCCTCCACATAAATAATCTTGGTGGTGGAAAGAAGAAGTGCAAGACAATGTAAGGGCAATGATGCTAGCTATAATGCACTCTACACTTATGTAATGATGAAAACTTGGTAAGGTACAAAGTCACTAAGAAAAAAAGCTAAAAATATAGTAAGTAAAACAAGAAGTCAAGTTTATGAATAATTTTAAAGTGATTAGATACCAAAAATGGAGAGCACAATATATATAAAATTGCTCTAGCTTGAGAGAGAAATACAAGAGATTTAAGTCATGTTAAATGTATAAATGATGAAATAGATACAATTTTGACGAATGATGTGTCTATTATGAAGTGGTGGAAAAGCTATTTTTATCAACTCTACAATAAAGGAAATGACAATGAAGTGTACTTGGAAGAGTTAAATTAATCGAATGAGTATAAGAACATTCTTTTTTATCGAATGCAATAAAGAAATAAGAAAAATAGTCATAAAAAGTTACGGATTTAAATTGTAGCTTATGACCTCTAATAAAAAAATTAAATTCATTTTAAATAATCAATTTACACATCATATAATCCACATTACTCTAAACATGAAAGTAATTTTTGATAGCCAATTTAGAAAGTTGTGGATTTAAAAATTTAGCATATGAGTTCAAAAAAGTTGTTTTAATACGTATAAGATTTCAAAAACAAAGCAATGTGTAATAGTTGTATTCTTTTAAAATATATCAAATATTTGAAATATAATATTTTTGGCCCAAAAAAAGATAACACACAAAATTGCATAGAGCAAAAAAAGTTATTTTTTAATTATTTTAATTGACTTGAGAACAAAAATAGATTTGATAAAATAATAATCCTTTTTATTGAAAACAAACCATAACAAGATAAACATCTCCCTAGACAATAAATAGTCTTATGGAACATGAAGACATGATTTGGGAACCCATATAAATCCAAATGTTTTGAATAGTGAATTTTGGGAACCCAAATTTGGTGAGATGTGCAAGGTTTAAATTTAATCTTACAATAAGATTACATATGTCTAAAATTGGAACATATGGTGCACTTGAGGTAAGCTGTGCTTATATGACTAAATATTCTACAAGGTGTATGTTTTATAAGATTTATAACACAAGTAGAGATCTTACACAACATTGTTGATAAATTAGAAATAAATTTTTTTTATAGCTTGAAATTTTTTGCACAAATGATTTTAGTGAATCTAGTTTATTAGTTAGAGCATTATTTTCCTTATTAAATTTTCACTATGCACTTTTACAAATAAGAGCTCTTTTTCAAAAAACCATGTATTTTTTTAAAGTGTCTTACAATCAATACAAGGTATAATATTTTCAAATAAAGAGCGTGATGAAGAAGTAGACACATCAATGTGAGATTCTATATTAAGTTTTGCTTTTAAAGTTTTATTTTCTAAATGTAATTTCAAATTAATATTTTTCACTTTTTAATCTTATATATAGCAATTTTAAGGACTCACAATGTAGAAAGAGAATTTGTAACAAGAATGGAGGAATTTGTTGTGCTTACAAATATCTTGGATGAGGAATAAAGATTTGAACATAAAGTTTTTTGACATTTTCTTCTTGGTATTACTCTTTCATTAATGAGTTGTCATCTTCTCTTCCATTTGATGTGTTGTCGTCTTCCCCTCCACTTTTATGTGCACTCCATGGAACCATCAAAGAAAGAACTTTCTTGAACATTTTTGCAAGCTTGTATATTCTCATATTCTTGCACTTGTTCCACAACTATAGACGGAGAATCATATGTTTTTTTTTTAAATTTCCAAATCTCATAAGCATTGGAAAAAATATAAATGAGTTGGAAAATATTTTGATCTAGTGCAAAAAATAAGATATTCATTAATTTAACATTTAAAAAAATATTTGTTCATATTTAACAGACTTGGGGATTTCTTACAATAATATTCCAAACCTCAAGATCTAAGGATATAAGAAATTATTTCATTAGAATTTTACACCATTTATAATTTTTGATGATAAATTATGCTAGTGCTACTGATTTTTCAAAGTTCATCCCCTCTGGCAGATGCGAGATCATGATGCATCATTATTCCAGGTGTGAAACTGTTTTGAAATAACCTGGCTCTTATATAACCTGCTGGATCTACTAACACCCTTAGAGTCGGAGGATGAATAAGGGTTCAATGAAAGTTACTTCTAAATTAAAATATTATTGTAAATAAAAGTGTTTTCAGAAATAATTAATAGAAAGCTTTACTTTCACTTTTCAGAAAAGATTATTTTTAGTATTATGATAAAGAAGGAATTCAATCTGTGTTCACTACCGTCGGCGGTAGAGGCTATCATGTGGCATATCTCATAAAGTAGTTTGATTACAAAATATTTACTTCTTTAAACCTAGAAATCAAGACAGAAAATGAAAAATCCTTTTTTTTTGTTTTTTATACCAATTTATCTCCCAAGGACAGGTTTGTTGTAGAATATCTCTTTCTAGATAATGCCTCAGCCTCCCCTAGATTTAGTTACATACATACACAGTGAATTCCTACATAAGCCACATAAGGACCTAGTTGCCAACAACCTCGATGAATTCTCCTTAAGTTGCACATGGATTTAGTCGCCAATATGGGTAAATTTCTCCCTGAGCCACACACAAATCTAGTCGCAAACCACTAGGTGAATTTATCTACTGATACGGAAGGTAAAAGATAAAAGATTATACAAGATATATATGTAAAATTTCAATATAAACTCTATATAAAAACTATGAATATGATGATGAAGGCACATTATCGATGGAAGTTGTTAGTTCATCATTCTATCGTATAGAATAAGCATTATTAGAATTCCCATTCGAGTTTATCTTTTTATCTTAAAGGTTTGCCCAAGGGAGTGCTTTGGACGTCGGGTATGAGAGCTCTCAAGAAAGGTTTGGAGTTGTAGTTTTGGTGGGTGATCAATAAATGCAGTGGGAGGAGTAGATCTGGTTTTTATATAGATCTAAAGCTACAGGCGGCGATAGTGTTACCTCCGCGCAGTATCAGTTATGGGAATCAAGAGGCACATGTGTACAACCCCGTATTCGCTGAGTGGGTTTTTCCCCCCAAGATAGGTAATTCAAGAGTCTCTCGCCAGGGCAGGCGGAAAGGCTTCCGCCTGGATAGGCAGAAAGCCCCCGGAGTGGGCAGAACTCTTTGGACCCAAGGCGTTGAGTGTAGCCTCTTCACTCAACGCTCTCAATGCTTTTTGTCTCGAGGCATTGAGTTTAGCTCCTTCACTCAATGCTCTCAATGCTTTTTGTCCTAAGGCATTGAGTGTAGCTCTCAAGGCGTTGAGTGTTGCCCCTTCACTCAACACTCTCAATGCTTTTTGTCTTGAGGCATTGAGTGTAGCTCCTTCACTCAACGCTCTCAATGCTTTTTGTCCTAAGGCACTGAGTGTAGCTCTCGCTCTCAACACATCAGTACCTAGACAGATCTTCATGGGCCTAGGATGGTCCAGTCAGATTAGTGAAGTAGGCGGAAGGGTTTCCGCCTAGGTGTGCGAGAAGCCTCCCGCCCAGTTTGGTCTAAAGGTAAATTTACCTGGATGCCCTTAGTGCTCTGCATTTAGCTCCTCAGAATAGGGGAGTTTAGCTGTTGGCAGACCACTTTGGGTTGCATATATTCTTTTGGAATAGCGGAGCAACGCTGTTGGCAGACCAGATTTCTGGATTCTATAAATAGACCCATTGGGTAACTCAGAAGGCAAGCTTTTTCATTTTCTGAAGTCTTGTAGCGCTTGTTGAGGTATCCTTATCTCAGCACTTGGCTAAGGAGGGGAAGCGCTCTGAGATCTTTGGGTTTAATAGAGGGACCTCCATGCTGAATCCTAGGGTTAGTTCTTTGGTTCCTTGTGGCTGGTCAGGGTTCTAAGCTTGGGAGAAGTAGGTGTTGGCTACACCCTAGGGTCTGAACTCTTGTTGAGGGCCAGTTTTGGGCTCTAACATTTCTGGTGCGCTAAGCATGGACCGTAGCTGATATAAGAAATTCTCAGGCTAATTCTCATGGCTAGAGGAGAGGACGAGGGAGCAGGCTTGGGAGGTTCTCCACCTCCGGAGAGTGGGGTGACGATGGGGATGCTAGAAGACTTCAGGTAGGAAAGTCTTGCAGACCATCTAGTTGACTTTCGCTATGATAAGCGACTGGGCAATGCCTCCGGTTCCAGTAGTTGCGGCCACTTCTTTGGGCAAAAATGCTACCGGACAGCCTTCCGGGAAGGAGATTCTGGTGGAGAGTGCTGAGAGGGATATTGCTGGGAGGGAACTCTTCCCTGGGCAGGACAGTGTTGAAAAGGTTAGCGAGCCGAGGACGCGAGATGTGCCCTCTAGTCGGGTTGTGGGCGGGAGCCCTTTTAGTGAATTGATTGTATCTGCCCCGGTCTCCAATGGGTTCATAGAACCAGATATGTCTTACTACATGGGGAGGGATGACCTAGTGCAACATGTTCAATGGTTCGAAGATGTCGTCTCCATTAGGAAAATGTCGGATGCCTTCAAGTGCAGGCTCTTCGCCATCACTTTGAAGGAGAAGGCCAGGGACTAGTGTCATCAACTTCCCGCAAGTTCCATCTATTACTTTGAAGATCTGCGTTGTGAGTTCTTGTTGAGGTTCTCCACCTCGAAGAAGAGGAAGAAGGGGGCGGATAACTTGTTCGCCATCAAGCAAAAGCCGGAGGAGACGCTGGGACACTATGTCAATTGGTTCAAGGAGGAGATCCTTCTAGTTTAGGAGGTCCCGGGGTACACGCTGATGCTCGCATTTACCCTGGGTTCGAGATCTGGGATCTTCAGCATGGAGCTGAAAAGAGTGCCCTCCTTTCTTTCGAAGAGCTGATGGAGAGGGCGGCGAAGGAGATAGAGATTGAGGCAGCCAACCTGGCATTCGCTAAGAAGCTGGCCAAATTGGCAGAGGAGGATGTGAAGGAGTCAGGAGCAGGGAAGTAGAGAGAGCAGAGAGATGAGAGGAGGAGAGAAGAGCCCCGGGGTCAGGGGAACCAGGGGCAACACCAATGTTGGTGGTGCAGGGATCCGAACAACCGGTTTTCCTGGAGGCCTCAAGAAGGTCCACCCCCCCCCCCCCAGGAGCAGGGGGAAGGATTCTAAGGTGGGGAGAACTTTCGCGGTCAGGGAAGGTTTAATCCGCCAGCTTGGAGGCAGGGGTAGAGGGCCCCTCTCCCGCAGCAGCAGGAGGCGATGACGATCGCCCAAGCAAGGGGAGAGAAGAGGAGCTAGGGGAGGAGGAAGGAGAAGAGAAGGCAGGGTGGCGTTGCCTTTCTGTGACTTTCATCAGGTATAGGGTCACGTGACAGCCACCTACCCAGAGATTCTGGAGATGAGGGAAGCCATGGGGAAAGTTCAGCATCATCCACCCTGTAAGGATCGAGGAAGTCCTGCCAGTAGGAGGAGGAGGAGAGGATAGGTGCGAGGATAGGGCGGATGTGGGAGCCCGAGGAAGGATCAGAGTGATCCATGGGGGAGTAGGGATTGAGGCCACCCGAAAGGTGAGCTTCCAAACCATGTATGGGAGGAGCATCGCCTCGAACTCCCTGACCACCCCCCCCCCCCAGGAGGAAAAGAACACCTTCTCGTCGAAGGACATGCCAGACTACGAAGACCCATTCTACGATGCCTTGGTGATCCAGATGGCCATAGAGAACTTCATGGTCTCTAGGATTCTGGTGGACAATGGGAGCTCTGTGAATGTGATCTTCAAGAAGGCATTCGATGAGATGAAGGTGGAGGCTTGGAGGGTGTTGGCCTCAGATGGACTGTTGTTCGGGTTTTCAGGGGAGAGGAAGGAAGTTGAGTGAAAGTATTTAATTTCAAGGATAGCTAAATCACCTAGAGGGGGGTGAATAGGTTATTGGTCTCTTTTTTAATTCTTTTCCTTTTTTTAGTTTGATGCTTAAGTGGTTGATTAGTTTTTGCTTACAAGATGATTTACCCTGCACACAAAAAACAACACATCAAAGCACACAAATAATTATAGTGGTTCCCCAACTGGGTACATCCACTTCCCCCCCCCCCCCACCTATCCAACTGTCTTGTTAGACTAGGCACTTCTCCAAAATTCTCCAAGGAGCTTACACCTCAGTCCCTCAGCCTTATACTTAGATTCTTCACAGAATCCAAACTCAGAACCACAAGGGTTCCTACCTCAGAGCCCTGTAGAGCTCCTACAACTCAGTGATCCACTGATCACCTACCTCAGCCTTATTTCTAAGGCCTACAACTAAGGCTCTACATCCCTACAGCTTCAGGCACACAGCCCTACTCTCAGAGTGCTGCAACACTCCTACAACTCAGTACCCTTTCAGGTACCTACATCTCGGATCTAGGTAAACTGAATCCTACAGGATAAAAGTGGGTTGATGGATATGCTTGATACAAGGGATATTTCTCTGTGTCAAGCTTCATGACTGAGATAGACTCAGTCTAACAATGACTGCAGGAGATTATTTCCTTAGTCAACCTTTACTGAACTAAGATATACTTAGTCCTAACTACTTTCACAGCAACTAGTAATTACTTGTGCTGGAAGCAACTTGCAGAACCCTGTTCTGCCCTTCTCTCATTCCTGAGCTGAGGTGATTCAGCCCTAACTTTGACTCTTGAGGAATAGTCCCCTGAGACTTCTTTCAGATCTCTGCTTCTTCAAGCTTTCTTCTCTTCACAGCTTCCAGATAAAGATATTCAGGTGCTTAATTTGCTAGAACTGTGAAGAACCTACAGCAAAGGTCGGCCCTTGGCAGCTATCTTGTTGTTAAAGATGTTGATTCCAATAGCTGACTTGCTCTATTTGTTTCTCAGCTTGAGCTTCCTGTTTTATATCTCCACAACAATGGCCGAGAAGAAGAACACCTGTTACGTCTTTTATGTATTGAGACCCAACGGCTCTTTTAGCAATGGGACCCACACATTTAATGCCGGCTGCAAATTTGCTTTAACGCCAACTGTCGTACAGTAGGTCTGCGGCAACCTTTGTCGCGTACTGTAGACATCCCACCACTTATTTGAAATATGTTGACTTGTTGACTTCCTGATGTCACCAGCTGTGGACTTAGTCAAAAATCAAGCATCAGAGAATAGGCGTTGAGTGAGTAAGCATCACTCAATGCCAAAACACTAAGAAAGATTCACTGTCTCTTGGCATTGAGTGAGTCACCTTCACACAACGCCAAACTACTTAGAATATTAAGTCTGATTCTAGGCGTTGAGTGATTCAGCTCCACTCAACGCCAATCTTGCTTAATCAGCTTTCAGTTGTTTGGCATTGAGTGAGTAAGCATTACTCAACACCAAACCCCTTGGACAAAATTCTGTCTTCACTAGGCGTTGACAACGTTTATTTAATAACCTCCACTCAATGATTTTTGCCTTAATAAATTTTTCTGCTTATTCAGCAACATAAGTGTTGAGAGCGTTGAGTGAACATGCCTCACTCAACGCTTTCTGCCTTAGCAAATTTTTTGCTTATTCAGTAGCATGGAGTTGAGAGCGTTGAGTGAGCATGCCTCACTCAGCGCTTTCTTCCTTAGCCAATTTTTTGCTTATTCAGTAGCATGGCGTTGAGTGAGTTAACTCCACTCAACGCCTGTGGACTTAGCCATATTTTAGCTCATTCCAACTTCTGGCTTTTACTGCTGTAGCCTATCTCATGGCCTTTTGTTGTATGGCATTGAGTGAGTTGACTTCACTCAATGCTTGTGTACTTGGCCATTTTCTCAGCTTGTCACTGCCTTGGCTTTGACTGTATAGGCTCCACTCAGCGCTATAAGCCAAATGGCGTTGAGTGACTGATCTTCACTCAATGCCTGTGGACTTAGATAGTTTTCTGTCTTTCCACCACTTAGGTAAGAACTTACCTGACTTAGCAACTTAGGCTACCTGTCCCATCATAGCTTATCAGGACAAACTGCAATCAATCACTTTAAATACAAGTTAGATCACAATATGTGTATACATTGTTTTGCTAGTCCTTCAAATTCAGGACATTGGGATCAATGGACCCAACAATCTCCCCCTATTTGAAGAAGTCAAAACCTAGGCCAATATATACACTAGACATACCTAAGTTATAACTATTTAAATCATCACATCATAATTCAGATAAATCATAGACATAATCATCACAGTATAATTTAGATAAATCATAGACATATCAAATGATGTAGCAGATAAGTCAAAGACATAGCAAACGATGAGTTAGACAGATCATGATTATAACAAAAGGTTGTACTATTTAATCATATAGGGAATAAATGTTTGAGCAATATAAACACAATGTTTCATCCCTAGCCCTGAAAGTAGAACCTGAAACATTTTAAGTTTCAGGTTTCCTTATCATAATTCCACTGCCTCTGGATTTCTTTGTCGGCTTTTCTTCATCTTCAGCTATCTTCTTCCCTTTCTTATCAGCTCCATCAACAGCCTTAGCCTTAGTAGCTTCAGCTTCAGCTATATCCTTTGTCTCTCAAAAAACCTGAAGGCTTGGGAAAGTACTTGGATGGTTCCACAGCATCAAGAGCCAAAAGATTTGCCTTTTTGTTCCTCCAGAAAGTCCTTCTTTCCATGTCTCTCTTTTCCATCTTATCCCATTCAGTTTTGTTGTACCATTTACCTCTATCAGTCTTTTGGCTTTGACCTGGTCCCAAGCAAGCAGAATAAAAGATCTGTACTCTGGGCTGTACTGCTCGAAATCAGGCCTCTGTTCCATTTCTTCTCTATATCTCTTTTTCCTTAGCATGGCCTCCACTTCAGCATCATCAGTGATTCTTTATTTTATCTATAGTGATTGGTCTACTGTGGGGCTGAAGGAAGGATTCTAAGCACCAGTAGTCTTCTCTCCCCACTGAGCATTAGCACTATCATTTTCTTCAATGTACTGAACATATTTTTTATTTGTTTGAACTTGGGCTTCACTGCTATACATCTTGTTTAAAGCATCTTGTACATGGTCAGGCATCATCGGGATGTTATTATATTGCAGTGGCTCCATTCTCAATGAGCCTCTCACAGCATTTGTGGCCCAGACCATATTCTCAGTATTTATTCTGATGATATTTCTCTCCCCCTTTTTGACTTCTTCAATCACTTGAGTAGTCTCGGAGATGCTAGCTTTATTTCTTTCCCCTTCCAGGCAGTTAACCCCAACAGTTACTTGATTTTTAACTTGTAATATGTGGTCATCATGCATCTTGGTGCAGGCATCCATTTTAGTGAAGATTTCAGTGTTTTGTTTTTTTCTCAGAATTATATCATTCTCATGAATGGTCACAGAGTTCTTAGCCTGAATATTTTGATTTTCAACTATAATAGCAATATTCTAATTTGACACATCCAGTTTCTCCATTGTGTAATCTATAGCAGGAGTATCTCTTGTAAAGAATTTTACTGTTTCTCTTTTCAGTAGATTCAGTTCAAACCTTATAGATTTGACCTCAGTTGCAAGATCATTTCAAACATCTTTTAGGGCTTCATCCACATAGTTTTCCAATGCCCTTCTTTGCTCATCTAGCAAACCTTTTAGCCGGGCCATGAAGGTAGATGGCAGCTGATCAATTCTGGCAGATGTGCCCTCATTCAGGGCTTCCGTTTCTCCTTGTACAGGCTTGCTCCCTTTTGCTTGAGTTGTGATGTTTCTGGATGTGATAAGGAGTGTGCTTTCTCATCACTGTCTTCTTCTTCCTCAGATTCTTATGACGCAAGATTGTGTACCTCATGACCAGGTAGACCAGAAGATTTCTCCCCTTAACCACTATCATGCTTTTATTTGCATGCAAGTCAGCAACAGCAGCATCCTTTATTTGAGGAACCTCTAGTTGCTCCCCTACAAATAATGCATCTTGCATTATTTCTTTCATCAGTTTCTCCCCCTCAATTTGAGCAAACCTTCCCTTAGTACTAGGAGTTTCCAAGTCTTTATCATGTACTTCCTCTTCCTCAGACATAGGTATTTGCCTGTCTGCATCTTCCAATCTGGCAGCATCATCCCCCATTCTTGCAGATATTTTGTTAACAATTTCCTTTGTTATTTGGCCAGCATCCTTGGCTGGAGACAAATCCTCACCTTCCTCTCCAGCAGATCCAGCTAAGCTGGCAGCAATCTCATCCACTTTAGGAACTAAATCTGACTCTAGTCTGCTCACATAACTAAGAGGGGTAAGTTAAGACGAGGTGGATAACTGGATATTCATGTCCCTCCTGGACACTTCAGCAGATGACGATAGATCAGGATCATGAGGTTCTTCATCCTCAGATGAGTTGTTAGAGGAGTTGGGCTCAGTAGCAGCTATTCTCTTCCCTTTTCTCTCCACAGCTTCTGGACCCTGGAGCAGAAGGACCCTATCCCATATCTCAAGCATCCTGATGTCCATCTTTCTCATATGGTGTATCCTAGCACCAAGTTTCATATTTAGAATTTCTGGAGCAGTTTCTCGTAGAAATAGTGACAGGATTCTCCCCAAATTGGGTTCAGCCAAGCATTCCACTACTCTTTCAAACACCATTCTTCTCCAATCAGTTCTCTTGGACAGTATTACCCTAGCCATAAGTTCAAACATCCTTTTTGAGATTTTATCTTGGGAACCTGTTTTGCATATCAGAGCTTCCCAATGACGTCAGCTAGGAACTTGCCTCACAGGTTGAGTTCCTTCCTTTGAATCGATATGGTTGTGTGCTTGGAAAGTCCACACCATTTCATTGCCGACTTTGCATTGTCCAGTAATAGCTCTTCTTCATTCTCAGTTGCAGAGAGCTTTGGCAGTTGCATAGACTTCCTTAGCCTTCTTGGCGTTATCTTGATCTTCTTTCCGCTTACCATGGTCTTAATTTTCCCAACCGAAGCATCCGCTTTGGCGTTGGAAAATAACTCCAGTACTTGCCTCTTCTACAGAAGACAGGGTTCCGTCAGGACGAAATCTAGGTTAGATTTCTGTAGAAGATTAAGCACCTGCAGAACTTCTTCTGGAGCATCAAAGAATCTATTTCGCACCAGTTCAGCACCTTCGAAGAGGAAATTCGGTCCCTTGGGCGCATCTCTCTGGATAATTTGAGAAAGCAGGCAAAAGCGGCTTTCCATCGATTTAGCGAATGCGGCCGGGAGATGGTAAGGAATAGTGACTTGGCGTATTGCACAAGTCCTTCTATTTATAAGTATTGCTACCAAGAAGGCAGAAGGTCACTAATCCATCTTTGATGTTTTAATCTTGATCAATGGCCATGATTGAGTCCCAACACATATCCGCAGTCTGTCTTTTCTCCAGTATTAGTTAAGTTGGCTTAATTAGCTTAACCTCAGTTTTCTTTAGTAATTAAAAGTTTTAATTTAATTTTTTTTTATTAGCCCCTAACTGTGTTGTCCTAACTTACAGGGGAAATATAAACCTGTAGTACACAATCTAAGCTGAGTCCTATTGGGGTGCAATTAGACAAAATTTTGATAACCTTATATTTATTTCAACTGAGAGAGTATTAGTCCCCAAGCTCAATTGACTCAACTAAATTTTGATACTAATCTAGCTTAGTATTTCTTATGCAATATGTCTTTGGGTATGTTTAGACAAGTTAAGTTTTGTGGCATGGTGAACATGTAAGCCACTAACACATGAATTAAGAAGAGCTGTTATTTTTACATCTTCTTAGTTATTTGTTTCAATTACCCTTCTCATGCATGAGTAATCAATTCTTAAATTAAGTGGTAGAATAAAAGAAAGATGAATTCTACTTATCTCTGCTTTGTAGACTTGAAGTCAATGTTGGATTCACAGTTTCTGAGCATACTAGCAACCTTGCTTCTGAGCTTTAGCCCTTGATGTTCATCTGGATTTCCTTTGTAAAGCTCCCCCTTAATAATTTCACTTGTCATTGACATTTAGTGCATGTTGATAAGTTGAATCATTTCTTATATCGAATACATGGGTCTGGTAAAACATTGTCCAAGGACAATAAATGGTTATGGCCACTTAGACTATCCTGCAAGACAGAATTACCTTCCCTTAGGAACCCAAGCTGACTTGGGTCCTAGATTCCTGTTAGCTTGAAAAGAAAACGAAAGTCTACCTATAGGAGCCCTGTTAGGAAGACTTTCTCTTTCCCTTGGCACACAAGGGTTGTGCCAACAATCTATGGTAAAGTGGCCCGCTTTGCCACAGTACCAGCACTCATGAATATTGTATCTTCTTTTCTGAGCAGGTCTGACAGCACGGTTGACAGCAGACTGAACAGAAGAAGAAGCAGCTTCCTTCTTCCAAATTATCTTAGCCACAGTCTGACTGAGAGTAGTTCTGACATTATAAGAGCCACAATGCAGGAATTAAACAAGGGAATCCAGACGACACAAGGAAATTTATAGTGGTTCCCCAAACAACTTGGGTGCGTCCACTCTTCTACCCACACGGTAGGAATCCACTCAGGTTTTTGATCAGGTGCCCTGCCACCAACAGGATCTGCTTCAGGTAGATCCAGAAACCCTTTAGACTTTTGATCAGGTGTCTAAAAACCAAGCACAGGTTTTTGATCAGGTGCCCTGCCACCAAGGGATACTTTTGAAGGGAGTAATAACCATGTACAGGAGGGGGAAGAAGGTTAAGATGTCTTCTCTATTTTACAAAGATTAGAGAAGCACAAAGACTTGTACTGAGCTAGAGAGCTCTTAAGGAATCAAGGCTCCCCCTGGCTCAAAGATGTCCAGGTGAAGTCTTGCTTCAATGCAGAAAACTCTTCAGAAAGATCTGAAGGAAAAACTACAAAAAGAAAATAAATAATAAAATTAGCAGTCTTCAAGCAGCTGTCTTCTTCTTCTTCTTCTTCAAAAGAACTCTGAGTTTGAACTTCCTGGAAGCAGGAGAACTCAGGTTGAAGAAGAGTAGAAGAGCTTAACACTTCTCAGTTGGATGGAAATTTCTGAGAGCAGAAAACTTGATCTTGATGAAGGCTTGAATGCTTAAATGAATAACTGGGTAACTAGTTAGCTCGCTTGAATCCTTCTTCAAAGGATCCTTTTTATAGCAGCAATAAGCAACGGCTCTCTTCAATTTGAATTACTTGTCTTCTTCTGAAACTTGAGACCTGGGCTGTAAATATCAAGAAGACAAAACAATCTCTGCAGCAGAAACATTCTATAAAAGGAATAAACCTTTTTCTAGGAAGCTGCAGGAAGCAATCTGATAATAAAGTACTAAATAAAGTCATATCAGAAACAAACTCTTTATAGCAAAAAGAAGACTTTTCAGTCTAACGGCTATAAAGGGGTGACAGCAGATAAAGTAAAATATAATGTCAGCTAATAAGGCAAACAACTTTATCTAAAAAGATTTGACTCAGGCAAAAGGGATGGAGCAAATATTGCCTGGAAATTTTATCATAAAACAACTAAAACAACGTGCCAGAAAATGTATTAATTAATTAAATATAATAAATAAATACAAAATATAAAGGCAGACAGAAAGCGTCGAACGACCCTCGGAGATCGTCGACCGACGCACGGAGATCGTCGAGCTATCGGGCAGATAGTCGATCGATCCAGATAGTCGACCTATCGAAGAAGATAGTCGAACTACCCCGGCAGATAGTCGACCTATCAGAGCAGATAGTCGAACTATCAGATAGTCGATCTATCTGGACAGATAGTCGAACTATCAAGCACAAACAGATAGTCGATCTATCAAGCAGATAGTCGACCTACCTCAGAAAACAGATAGTCGATCTATCAACAGATAGTCGACCTATCAAAGCGGAACAGATAGTCGACCTATCAACAGATAGTCGAACTATCAGATAGTTGAACTATCAGGACAGATAGTCGAACTACCAAGCCAAGCAGATAGTCGACCTATCAACAGATAGTCGAACTATCAACGCAGACAGAGCATCGACCAACTGATAGACGATCGTCGATCAGCCGATAGACGATAGTCGAGCGGCGTTCGACTATAGTCGAACGAAAAACCTACTTAACCAAATTCTTCATCTGGAAAAGTGAGGGCACTACAGCTAGACCACTAACCAATGACCATAGATATTTCTTGGGTCAAGGGACTAAAAAGGCAAGACTAAACTCAAATCAAACTAGGGTACCAACAATCTCCCCCTATTTGAGTTAAGTCTCTAAAAAACTAACACATAAATCTAGCTAAAGAGCAATAAAATTTATACAGGAAATAGTTAACAATTAACTAGCAGTTATCAAACAGATAGATAAAAGACAAATATAACACAGCAGTCAATCAAACTATTAAGAGTCTACAGAATCTGCCAAAGGGTCAGAGGAACTAGGAACAAAAGAAATTTTCCTCAGAGGATCATCAGCCTCTTTCTTTGACAACTTTAAGTCCTGCACACCAATGATCTTCAATTCTGCAGCCCTTGGAACAACTGCTCCAGGGTGCTTTTCCATATACTTTGAGGGGTCAAATACATCAGGATTAACCTGGAACTTTTTGAACTCTTTCTTTTTGAATGAAGACATGGTGGTTAAACCAGTAGTATCTTTTCCTTCAGCTTTTGCTTTTCTTATCTGAGCTGCTCCAACCAATTCGTGAAAGCGAGCCATCCTAAAGTTAGGATCAAGCTCAGGACTTTCATAAACAGACTCAGGAGGAGTAGCATCAGATTCTTTATCTTGATTAACTAGATAAGACATGGGAGCAGACTTAGCAAAAGTTCTTGCTAGAATTTTAAAACAAAATAAACTACTTACTTTTTGAAACAACTTTCTCAGACTGTATTGGTATTGGAGATGGAACTCTTTTCTTTGGAGAAGGAGGAGGGGAAAAAGTTGGTCTTTGAAACACAACCTCCTTCACTTGTCTTTGAGAACCAGAATACGATCTGCCTTGGGAACTTTGATAGCTTTTCCTTGGCTGAGGCTGATGAGGTGCAGATTTCCAGAAGATGCAGAAGGATTAGCAGAGAGATTGCCAGAGGCTCCTGCACTGGGAGGTGGAGGAGGACCTCTGGGTGTCCATCTGGAAGCAGGAGAGTCATATCTCTTAGTTCTTTTTCTCTCTTTCTGCTGGTTCTTGGAGAACCACATCCAATGCTGAAATTCTTTTGATTTGGGGTCAATTCCTTTAAGAATGTAATATGGAGTATCATTTTCTCGATTGGGAGGAGGAGGAGCAACGGATTTTCTTTTCTTTTGAGCAGTTTTCTTTCTCTTTGAATTTTCAGACAAATCAGAATCATCTTCATCATCAGAGTGAGATGATGGAGGATTATCATATGGATCATAGGCTTCAGAAACAGCCTTTTCCTTTAATTTCAGATCAGCTTTCTCTTTTTCCTCTTCTATGGCATCCTGAGCCAGAAGGAAGTCCAAATCAAGTCCTGGGGAATCATCCCAGACAGTCGACTTTTCAACTTGCAAATCTTTTTCTTTTTCCTCTAACAAAGATTGAACTCTTTGATTCCAAGCATCTCTTGCTTTTTTTCTTGAATTTCAGACACATCTTCGATGTCATCTAAAAAAGAATCCAATTCTGGATCTACTTGAATATCAGGAATATCAGGAGCAGCTTCTGAAACAATGACTATAATCTGAGCAGCTAAATCTTCTTTAATATAATCTGTAGAATTATGAACACAGATCTGCTAAATAAGCAAAAATCATTCCTTCTAGGAATTCACAAGCTAGCAAATTGATTGACTCGTCAACAAAGCGGATGAGTGAATTACCTTCATACTTGACCAACTCCCAAGATTCATCTAGGTAGGATGTAATAATCCCTTCTAGGAAATGGGCAACCACAGGAGTGGTGAGATCTTCTAAGCAAACTTTCACAGCAAATTCAGATAGCATAATAGCATCAGATATATCTTTGTCAGACAACACTGAACCTGATTGATCTTGAGCTTGAACTGCATCAGACTTTTCTTGAACTGCTGGAAGGGAGGCTGGAGGCTCTGAGGCATCTTCACAGAACATCTCCCCCTGCCTGATTTCAGTGGAAACTGAAACCAGGCCCCTTGAAGAAGAGGGCTCAGCAGATTTAGAAAGAGATTGGATGGAAGCAGTCAAGGAGGCAATGGAGGAGGCAAGTGGAGCAATTGCCTCTTCAATCATGATTTTGATTGAAGGGGTAATCAACTCCAGAATGCCAGAAATGAATGCTGGGGTGATCTCAAAAGATGATGGAAGTGTAGTGGATGGAGATGCAGCAGAGATGGTTGTAGTGTTAACTGGAGATCGAATGGGAGATGGAGCTGGAGAGTTAACAGGAGTGTTAACTGGAGAATGAATAGGGGACTGAGGAGGTGTTGGAATCCTCTCAGATCCTAACAGATCAAAACTAGGAGCAGATATC
This sequence comes from Platanthera zijinensis, assembly GCA_039513925.1. Classification (NCBI taxonomy): domain Eukaryota; kingdom Viridiplantae; phylum Streptophyta; class Magnoliopsida; order Asparagales; family Orchidaceae; genus Platanthera; species Platanthera zijinensis. Next base: position 212,066,853 of record CM077080.1, read on the forward strand.
CTAGCCAGATGAGAAGGAAGAGGAGATGCTGGAGGGGAAGGAAGAACAACCGTGGTTGTTTCTCTAATAGGAGAAGGAGAAAGTCGTACTTCAGCTGAAGTTGATGGAACTTCAACTGAAGCAAACTGCAAAGCAGAAGAAGATGAGGGAAGGGAAGGAGCTGAGCCAGCTTCTTGAGGGTGAGGAGCGACCGAATCAGTCCTGGTGCTCTCTGATGTCGCTGGAGCAACCCCTGTGAGAGCGGGTTTCACAAAAATTCTCTTCCACTTGGAGAACAGATTTGGGTCCATCTTCTTGCTCGCATTTATGAATGTTGCAATGGAGACAAGCAGCTGAGGATACTTTTCTTTCAGGAAAATTCCAATAACCCTTCCGAGGGTAACTTCCTTCTTACTATTCTTTTTCCTTATCAAATCAAACATTACTCCTACCCAATCAATCTTTTTCCGATTAACAATTGCACATATCAGTGCAAATTGTTGCCTTGTGATATTGTCATGAGCAGAGTGCTTTCCAAGGAGCACTTTTCCGACTAACTCAGCGAGAAATTTAATCTTAAAGGGAAAATTGACCTTGAGCAGCTTCGTGGGAATGCCCTCCGCATGTCCCAGCTTAGTCAGCATCCTTCCAAACTCTTGAGCATCTTGCTCATAATCATCTTCACCATTAACTAATCCAAAAATATCAGTCAGAACGGCCGGAGTTAAAATTACCTCTTCTCCGTCGATGGTGCCAGTCATCGAATCGTCAGAGGATGACGAAGTGAAAGCCCATTCCTTGATCTCGGGAATATTTAACTTTATCCTTGTTGACATTAATCTTTCTAGACCTTGGTCCCGGCATAACTGAAGAATTTCTACAACTCCTGCTTCACAGCTACTAAAGGCGTTAAAATCGACGCTGAAGCCTGCATCGAACTTCATGACAGCTAGTACTGCTGGAGAAACTGCCATGGAATTGCTGGAGAATGCGCGAGAAAGACGGAGAAGACGAAGGAGACGAAGCGACAGAAAATCACAAGCGGGAAGACAGAATGCGAAAAGTCACGCTCCGTCGACGATAAAACAAAAGATCTTTTAACCTAGGTCGACTATCGGCTTTATATTGGACCGGAGATAGTCGATCTATTAAAAGGATACTAGACCCGATGGTCGAACGGTCGTTCGACGATCGGTCCAGAAGCAGAGTAGTCGGACAATCGTTCGACTATTTTTGGCTTCTCAAACAACAAGCTGTCGTCATCCAGAGATCGACGATGAGCTCGACTTGTTCGACTATGGTCGAACGCCGGTCGACGATCTTCAATCAGACAAACTTTCATCAACCATAGGTCGACGATGGGCTTGACCCGATCGACTATCTTCGAACGTCGTTCGACTATCTTCAAACAAGTTTCAACATTGGCAGATATAGTCACACTTAGTCTCGTCCATTGATCATGCCTAGTTGAACTAAAAAGAATAGATGCTTCTGTTCATCTAAGGGCTTGGTGAATATATCACCTCTCTGAAACTCAGTGGATATGAACTCAAGACAAATCTTGTTCTTTTCCACACAATCTCTCAGGAAATGGTGCCGAATCTCAATGTGCTTCGTTCTAGAGTGGTGCACTGGATTTTGTGCAATTGAGATAGCACTGGTACTATCACACATGATTTTGGTGTTCTTGTGTGAGTAACCATAATCCACAAGCTGGTTTTGAATCCACAGGATCTGTGAACAACAACTGGCAGCTGCTATATATCCAGCCTCTGCAGTTGAAGTTGAGACAGAAGCCTGCTTCTTACAGAACCAAGAGACCAATCTCTCTCCCAGGAACTGGCAAGTTCTTGAGGTGCTCTTCCCGTCAACTCTGCAACCAGCATAATCAGAATCAGAATATCTAATTAATTCAAATTCTGACTCAGCTGGGTACCAAAGTCCAAGATTTGGGCATCCCTTCAGGTATCTCAGGATTCTCTTTAGAAGAATCAGATGAGATTCCTTGGGGTTGACCTGGAATCTAGCACAAAGGCATGTAGCAAACATTATATCTAGCCTACTTGCAGTTAGATACAATAGGGAACCAACAATGGCCCTAAAATTCTTTTGATCAACTGGCTTGCCGTGATCATCAGAATCAATAACTACATTAGTAGCCATGGGTGTAGGCATTGCTGAAGCATCAGCCATCCCAAATTTCTTTACTAATTCCTTGGCATATTTGGATTGGGAGATGAAGATACCATCAGCATCTTGCTTAACTTGGAGACCAAGAAAGTAAGACAGCACACCCATACTACTCATCTCAAACTTGGAATGCATCAAGTTGGAAAACTTTTTGCACAGTTTGGGATCAGTGGAGCCAAAAATAATTTCATCTACATACACCTGAACTAATAGGATTGTGTCTTTGTGATGCTTGACGAAGAGGGTTCTATCAACTACTCCCCTAGTAAAGTTGTGCTCTAACAGAAAACTAGCTAAGGTCTCATACCAGGCTCTAGGAGCTTGCTTTAGTCCATAAAGAGCTTTCTGCAACTTAAACACATGAGAAGGCTGAGTTGAAGAAACAAACCCCGGGGGTTGTTCAACAAACACCTCTTCCTTAAGCTCACCATTTAGGAATGCACTTTTGACATCCATTTGGAACACCTTAAACTTCATGAAGGCTGCATAGGCCAAGAAGATCCTTATTGCTTCTAGCCTTGCAACAGGAGCAAAGGTTTGGTCATAGTCTATACCTTCCTCCTGTCTGTAGCCCTGAGCTACAAGCCTAGCTTTATTCCTTACTATAATTCCATTTGCATCCAACGGTGTTTCTATACACCCACTTGGTGCCTATGATCAGTTGGCCTTTAAGTCTTGGAACCAAAGTCCAAACTTTACATCTCTCAAACTGATTGAGTTCCTCTTGCATTGCAATGATCCAGTGGGGATCTAGCTCTGCATCTTTAAAGGTGAGGGGCTCAACCTGTGAGAGGAAACAAGCGTGCATCACATCCTGTCTTAATTAATGTCTTGTTTGCACACCAGCTGATATGTCTCCAATCACTTGAGATGGCGGGTGATCTCTAAGTGTGACAATATCAGCAGGTGGGATGTGATCTTCAGCAACAGTTGGGATTAATTCCTCAGGAGGAATTTGATCTACTATTTGTGGTACAACAACAGCTTCAACAATGTCTTCATCACTATCTAATTCAGTGATCTGAAGAGTTGATAGTTGAAGAATTTCTTGAGGGGCATCAGGTACCTGCAATGAACTGGAGGAAGGAGAATTTTCCTTCTCCTTATAAAACATCTGAGACTCATCAAAGGACACATGCACAGATTCTTCAATTTTACAGGTTGATTTGTTATAAACCCTATAAGCTTTGCTTACTTGGGAATATCCAAGCATGATTCCCATTGAAGCTTTTGCTTCAAATTTTCTAATATATTCTTTATTATTATTATGAATATAAACAATACAACCAAATACTCTAAAATAATTAATTTTAGGTTTCTTTCCCTTAAGCAACTCATAAGGAGTTTTACACTTAAGCTTGTGTATCAAACTTCTATTCAGGACATAATTGGCTGTACTAACAGCTTCTGCCCAATAGGAGAGAGGCATGTTAGCATCTGCCAACAATGTACTAGCAGCTTCAATGAGTGTTCTATTCTTCCTTTCAACTACCCCATTTTGTTGGGGAGTTCTAGGAGCTGAGAAACTATGTTTGATACCTTCTCTCTCACAGAATTCTTGCATGAGAAGAGAGTCAAACTCAGTACCATGATCACTTCTGATCAAGGCCACATGAGTAGAGTACACAGTCTGCACACATAGTAGAAAGTCTGTAAGGGCTTTGAAGTTATCAGACTTAGTTCTCAAAAAGAAAACCCAACTGAACCTAGAGAAGTCATCTACAATTACTAAGGTGTAATACTTCCCTCCTAAACTCTGTACATTTATTGGGCCAAAAAGGTCCAAATGTAATAGATACAGGATTCTAGGAGAATCACTTTTATTTACATATTTAAAAGAATTTTTGGTTTGCTTGCCTAGCTGACAAGCCTTGCATAAGCTCTCCTTCTTGTAGGGGCAAGAAGGTAAACCTCTAACAAGGTTGTGTTTAGATAACCTAGATATATTTTTAAGGTTAACATGACTAAGCCTCTTATGCCACAAAGAATTATTATTGAGTGTTACTTCATTAAACAGGCAAATTTCAGAATGAGTTGAATTGAAATCTACTAAATAAATATCACCTATTCTAATGCCTACTAAAACAATATTATTATTTAAAGTAATATTGCAAGAGGAGTTAGAAAATGAAACCTGGTAGCCAGCATCACATAGCTGGCTGACTGAGATCAAATTGTGCTTCAGTCCTGTCACATATGCAACTCTCTTGAAAGTGACATCTCCAATTGTGATCCTGCCATAGCCTTCTGTCTGACCACAGCTGGAATCTCCAAAGATAACCTTTGGGCCGAGCTTAGCTTTGAATTTTGACAGATGATTTTTATTTCCTGTCATATGCTTGGAGCATCCACTATCCAAATACCACTTATTTTGAGTGATTGGATAGGCCTTCACCTGCAAGACATTTATTTAGACAGTGTGGACCCAGGTAACCTTGGGTCCCTTGTTTTTCACATAAGAAAAACTGGAAATATATGAAAATGCAGGCTGAGGGTGATAACCTAGTGGGTGAGATCTCCTAGGTGGGATTCTCCATGCAGATGATGGGTCAACAAACCTAGGGTTTCTATTTTCATTTAGGTTTCTATGGTACTGATTATGATTTTGAAAATCATATTGAAAACGTCGATCGACGTTCGACGATGGGTGCTCAGATCGTCGAGCTTCGTTCGACCATTGAGCTTCCGATCGTCGAGCGGCGTTCGACGCTCTTTGCATTTCTTTAAAAAATTTCTTTCTCTTTTCTCTCTTAGCTTTATTTAAGGTTTTATTAACTAGATTTACTTGCTCAGTGTTCTTCATTCCACTAGCTGAAATGAAGTTCACTGGAGTTGAAAGATTGTTTTTAAGAAGAGCTGGGGGTTCACTGGGAGAAGCTCCTAAGCCTAGTTTGTTATTAGCTGACCTAGTGTTAGTCATGCTGGTAATTTCTAACAACTTAAAGCTTCTACCATTAAGTGATTCTTCTAACCTCTTAGACTTAGCTAACTCTATTTTAAGAAATTTAATTTCTTCACTACAAGTAGTGAGATCTTCCTTTAACCTAATATTTTCTGTAGCAATTACTTCTAAGTCAGCTAACTTATTTCTAAGTTCTTTTATCTCCTTTTCTGAGCTAATCAAATCTAAGCATAAAGATTTAAAATCTAATTTAAATTCTTCTGAAGTGAAGTCATAAGAAGAGAGTACCTCATCTTCTGTTGGCATCTCTTCATCTGAATCTGAACTCTCTACAGCTGAGTGGTTGCTGCAGGCATCTATTACCATGAGGCAAACTTCTTTTACCTTCTTCTCTTCCTCATCCTCACTGGAGCTTGAGGAGGAGGATTCTTCATCAGAATCACTCTAGGTTTTAGCAATGAAACCTCTCTCCTTTTTCTTGTTCTTGTAGGAGGATGGCTTGGAGTGCTTCCTGTGTTGTTCTTTTTCTTTCCTCTTATCTTTGTTTTTCTCCTCTGGACACTCTGGCAAGATATGTCCAGGCTTCCTGCAACCATAACAAATAATTTCTTTAGCATGAGAACGATCATACCTTAGTTTGTCTTCATAGCGTGAAGACTTCTTTCTGAACTCCTTTCTCCCCATCTTGAGAAACCTCTTGGCAAACAATGCCATTAGTTCCTCATTTGATTGGCTGCCTTCAGAAGCATCAGCAGCCTTAAGAGCTAGAGATTGCTCTTTTCTTGTTGGAGTGGGGGTCTTTGCTTTAGCTTCAGCTTCCCTTGTCTTTAGCACTTGCTCAAAAGACTTGAGCTTGCCGAGAAGGGGCTCTGTTGAAATCTCATTTGTACTTCTGGCTTCCTTGATGGGCCAGATCCTTAGATCCCATGTGCTAGGGAAGCACATAAGAATCTTATCATTGACCTCTATCAATGATATGTCCTTGTCCAGGGTCCTCAGCTCATTGATGATTGAGCTGAGCCTGTTGTACATGGCTTCAACTGATTCAGCATCAGTTTTCTTGAAGTTCTCATACTGTGAGATCAGGTTGGACCTTCTGTCCTTCCTTTCATCAGCTGAACCAGCTACAATCTGGTTCAGTGTATCCCACATGGCTTTTGCTGAGGAGCAGTCAGCAACCTTCTGGAATACCTCATCAGACATTGTCTGAGCCAGAATGTTCATCGCCTTGGCATCTGCTATCTTTGTCTTCTTGTACTCATCGTTATAATCTGGAGGAGGCACTGCACTCATATCAGATGATGAGGCAGTAGCAGCAGCAGGTGCTCTTGGGGGTCCTGACAAAATAGAAGCAAAGATGCGTTCATCAATAGAATTCATATATAATTTTATCTTTGCCTTCCAGATGCCAAACTTAGCTAAGTTGCATGCTGGAGGTCTGGTGCTAGAATAATCCTTGGACTGGGCCATGATAGTGAATATCTATAAGCTTTGGTATCTATCAGGATCTTGTGACTTAGGTGTTAGCCTATTCAGTCAGTCAACCTCCCTCTGATACCAATTGAAAGTGAAGGGATTGATACTACTCTAGAGGGGGGGTGAATAGAGTTATCAAATTTTGCACTAGACAAAACTTAATGGTCTACCCAACTCCCTTGGAGTGAAGTGCGGAATGAAAAGATTATAGATATAGAATTAACCCTATAGCCTAACACGAGTGATGTGCACAAACTCAAGCTAACTGTAATTACAGTTAAGGCTTGGAAAACCTAATCAGCAACTAGCAATCCTAGTTATATCTATTCACAGCCACAATGCAGGAATTAAACAAGGGAATCCAGACGACACAAGGAAATTTATAGTGGTTCGCCAAACAACTTGGGTACGTCCACTCTTCTACCCACACGGTAGGAATCCACTCAGGTTTTTGATCAGGTACCCTGCCACCAACAGGATCTGCTTCAGGTAGATCCAGAAACCCTTTAGACTTTTGATCAGGTGTCTAAAAACCAAGCACAGGTTTTTAATCAGGTGCCCTGCCACCAAGGGATACTTTTGAAGGGAGTAATAACCCTGTACAGGAGGGGGAAGAAGGTTAAGATGTCTTCTCTATTTTACAAAGATTAGAGAAGCACAAAGACTTGCACTGAGCTAGAGAGCTCTTAAGGAATCAAGGCTCCCCCTGGCTCAAAGATGTCCAGGTGAAGTCTTGCTTCAGTGCAGAAAACTCTTCAGAAAGATCTGAAGGAAAAACTACAAGAAGAAAATAAATAATAAAATTAGCAATCTTCAAGCAGCTGTCTTCTTCTTCTTCTTCTTCAAAAGAACTCTGAGTTTGAACTTCCTGGAAGCAGGAGAACTCAGGTTGAAGAAGAGTAGAAGAGCTTAACACTTCTCAGTTGGATGGAAATTTCTGAGAGCAAAAAACTTGATCTTGATGAAGGCTTGAATGCTTAAATGAATAACTGGGTAACTAGTTAGCTCGCTTGAATCCTTCTTCAAAGGATCCTTTTTATAGCAGCAACAAGCAACGGCTCTCTTCAATTTGAATTACTTGTCTTCTTCTGAAACTTGAGACCTGGGCTGTAAATATCAAGAAGACAAAACAATCTCTGCAGCAGAAACATTCTATAAAAGGAATAAACCTTTTTCTAGGAAGCTGCAGGAAGCAATCTGATAATAAAATACTAAATAAAGTCATATCAGAAACAAACTCTTTATAGCAAAAAGAAGACTTTTCAGTCTAACGGCTATAAAAGGGTGACAGCAGATAAAGTAAAATATAATGTCAGCTAAAAAGACAAACAACTTTATCTAAAAAGATTTGACTCAGGCAAAAGGGATGGAGCAAATATTGCCTGGAAATTTTATCATAAAATAACTAAAACAACGTGCCAGAAAATGTATTAATTAATTAAATATAATAAATAAATACAAAATATAAAGGCAGACAGAAAGCGTCGAACGACCCTCGGAGATCGTCGACCGACGCACGGAGATCGTCGAGCTATCGGGAAGATAGTCGATCGATCCAGATAGTCGACCTATCGAAGAAGATAGTCGAACTACCCCGGCAGATAGTCGACCTATCAGAGCAGATAGTTGAACTATCAGATAGTCGATCTATCTGGACAGATAGTCGAACTATCAAGCACAAACAGATAGTCGATCTATCAAGCAGATAGTCGACCTACCTCAGAAAACAGATAGTCGATCTATTAACAGATAGTCGACCTATCAAAGCGGAACAGATAGTCGACCTATCAACAGATAGACGAACTATCAGATAGTTGAACTATCAGGACAGATAGTCGAACTACCAAGCCAAGCAGATAGTCGACCTATCAACAGATAGTCGAACTATCAACGCAGACAGAGCGTCGACCAACTGATAGACGATCGTCGATCAACCGATAGACGATAGTCGAGCGGCGTTCGACTATAGTCGAACGAAAAACCTACTTAACCAAATTCTTCATCTGGAAAAGTGAGGGCACTACAGCTAGACCACTAACCAATGACCATAGATATTTCTTGGGTCAAGGGACTAAAAAGGCAAGACTAAACTCAAATCAAACTAGGGTACCAACAATCTCCCCCTATTTGAGTTAAGTCTCTAAAAAACTAACACATAAATCTAGCTAAAGAGCAATAAAATTTATACAGGAAATAGTTAACAATTAACTAGCAGTTATCAAACAGATAGATAAAAGACAAATATAACACAGCAGTCAATCAAACTATTAAGAGTCTACAGAATCTGCCAAAGGGTCAGAGGAACTAGGAACAAAAGAAATTTTCCTCAGAGGATCATCAGCCTCTTTCTTTGACAACTTTAAGTCCTGCACACCAATGATCTTCAACTCTGCATCCCTTGGAACAACTGCTCCAGGGTGCTTTTCCATATACTTTGAGGGGTCAAATACATCAGGATTAACCTGGAACTTTTCGAACTCTTTCTTTCTGAATGAAGACATGGTGGTTAAACCAGTAGTATCTTTTCCTTCAGCTTTTGCTTTTCTTATCTGAGCTGCTCCAACCAATTCGTGAAAGCGAGCCATCCTAAAGTTAGGATCAAGCTCAGGACTTTCATAAACAGACTCAGGAGGAGTAGCATCAGATTCTTTATCTTGATTAACTAGATAAGACATGGGAGCAGACTTAGCAAAAGTTCTTGCTAGAATTTTAAAACAAAATAAACTACTTACTTTTTGAAACAACTTTCTCAGACTGTATTGGTATTGGAGATGGAACTCTTTTCTTTGGAGAAGGAGGAGGGGAAAAAGTTGGTCTTTGAAACACAACCTCCTTCACTTGTCTTTGAGAACCAGAATACGATCTGCCTTGGGAACTTTGATAGCTTTTCCTTGGGAATGTCATTTGAATCTTTAGCTTGAGCTGGGGGAACCTTCATTATGGCCTTGTTTCTGGCCTTCCTTTTCTTGGCAATAGTATTATAGGAATCATCAGATACAGTTTGAAACTGATCACTGTCTGAACTTTGAGGTCTATCATATAAGTCATCAATGCTTTTTATATACTTTTCTTGTTGCTTGACTTGATCAGGGGTAAGATCAGGAGCAGTAGCAGCAGAAATAACAGGAGCAGAGACAGCAGGAGTAGAAACAATTAAAGCAGAAACAGATTCAGATTCTTCTAGGTAGGTAGTAAGTTCTTTAGTAGCAGTAGTATCCTCAATCACAGAGACCATTTCAGTATCTTCTGAAAGCAGACTTGTTGTAACAGCAGCAGCAGCACTTAAAAAATCAGCATCCACAGCTTTGAAGGAATTGACATATAGGGCAATCAGGCTGGGATCACAGTAATTGATAGGCATAATGGCCTTAGAGAGGTCTTCAGATTGTTGAACTGGTAGAGAGCTGAAATATACAGTATCAAAAATAGAGAGCAGACTCTGAAGGTCCACTGCAAAAATAGGAGCAGAACTGGAACCTTCAGCAGTCTCAGGCACATCCATTGCTTCATAAGGCATCTCCCCCTGCCTTGGTTCAGTGACAATTGAATCAAGGCACCCAGATGAAGGGATTTCCTGGGGAGAGAGGAAGGAAGACAACTTGGTAGACAACTCTTGAACATGTTGCAGGAGTGGAGCCAAGGAGGTCTCCAGCAGAGAAGTTAGCCTGGGGGCTAGCAACGAATAAAGCTTGTCTGCCAGGTTTGAAATATCTACATGCTCAAGATGGGCTTGAACAGAGGTAGGAGGTGAAGGTACTGGAATGAGGGTGACTGGAACTAATGGGATGGAGGATGTGGTGGTAGGAAGAGTAGGGATGGATGGCTCTGAAGGAGGAATAGTTGAGATAGAAGTTATTGAGGTGGAGATGGATGAGATGGAAGAGTCAAAGGATGGGGTGAAGGATGTTTGAGAAAGGATTTCTTGAAGAAGTTGTTGATAGGAGGATGTTGAGGGAAGCTCAGGAGGAGAGGGAGGAGAATCATCCATAAGGGAGTCATCTATAAGAGAAAATGATGGAGTGGAGAAAGTTGGATAAGAGAATAGAGGATGGAATTCTTCTAAGGTAGTGGCTGGAGGAGGTGACATTGGTGAAGAAATGGTAATGGGGGAAGAAGCTGAGATTTGAGGAGAGGTTGAGGTGGTGACTGGGATATAAACAGCTGGGGGAGGAGAAGAGGAAGCAGGCAATCCTTCTGCTGGGGCAGATACCTGAGGAGGAGTGACTTGTGTAGTCCTGGTGCCTGAAGCAAGTGGTGCTGCAGCAGCCCTGATGGGGTTGATGATTTGCCTGTCCCATTTGCTGAATAGGGCACAGGTAAGCCTCTTGGATGCATTGATGAACATCCCACTAGAGGTCAGCAGCTCAGGGCACCTAGAGTGCAGGTAAACCCCTGAAATTCTCCCAAAGCTTACACAGTTTTTGTTCAGTTTCTTCTTGATTAAGCTGAAAAAGATTGATCCCCAGTCTAAATGCTTCTTATCAACCAGTGCTCCCAGTAAGCAGAATTGATATCTTGATATAGTGTCATGGGCTGAGTGCTTGCCAGAAGCACTTTGCCAACCACATCAGACAGAAATGGTATTCGATAGACAGATTCTTTTTGAACAGTTTGTTAGGGTTCACAATAGTGTGACCCATTCTATCAAGCATAGATGCATACTCTTCTCCAGATAAATCAATGGAGTCATCTCCAGAACTAAGGAGGAAAACTTCAGTCAGAAGGGCCGGGGACAATGGTATCTGAGTCCCTTTTATTGAGCCGATGACAGAATTCTCATTCTCATCTGTCGCGGTAAAACACCATTCTTTTATCTCTTCTGAAGCAATCTTCATTCGGGTGGTCATGATCTGAGATAGCTGCTGTTCTCGGAAGAGGTTGAGAATGTCCTTGAATCGCTGATCACTTCCATCGAATGAATTCATATCAATATCAAAACCTGTATCGAATTTCATCTTTGAAATAGCAGCACTTGATCCAGCCATCTGTACCTGCAACAATGAAACAAAAACGACCAAGTGTAGAAGATTTGGAGGGAAAGAGAGAAAGTTACAGAGGGTATGAAAGCGTAAACGACGAGCGGCGGCCGAAAAAAGATTTTATATTAGGGTTCGACGCGAAAACAGAAAATCGTTGAGCTCAGTTCGACAAAACTTCGAACTCAGCTCGACGATATGGGCTACTAAGGGAATCTGAAGAGTCTCCAATAACGTCGAACTCCATTCGACGATATTGTCGAGCGTCGAGCTCCGCTCGACGACCGATGAACAGAAAGAATGGAAGCCTGGAACTAACGGCGGCGCTGAACTCAGATCGACGATTCAGGAAGCGTCGATCCCCGTTCGACGATTTCTGGGGAAACGTCGAGCGCAGTTCAGAGACAAAACCTATTCTACAGACACAAAAAGAGATAAGTTTTTAGCCTAGTCTTGGTCTGTTTTTAGATTTACAAAATCTTGGAGTTTATTTTAAACTACCTCCATCTAGCATTCCTAACTGATTGAGGAAGACGTTATGCTTCTTTTCATCCAAAGGCTTGGTGAAAATATCTCCCCTTTGCAAATCAGTTGGGATGTATTCAAGTTCAATTTTGTTTTTCTCAACATTATCCCTTAGAAAATGATGTCTAATTTCTATGTGTTTTGTCCTACTATAGAGGACTGGATTTTGTGCAATGGAAATAGCATTGGTGTTGTCACAAAATATTTTTGACTTCTCTAAGTTGTAACCATAGTCTAGGAGTTGGTTTTATATCCACAAGATTTGTGAACAACAACTGCCTGCAGCCATATATTCAGCTTCAGCAGTTGAAGTTGACATAGATGTTTGTTTCTTACAAAACCAAGAGACAAGTCTGTCACCAAGAAACTGACAAGATCCACTGGTGCTTTTCCTATCTATTCTGCATCCAGCATAATCAGCATCTGAGAATCCAGTTAAGTCAAATGCTGAATCTTTTGGATACCAGAGTCCTAGATTTGGACAGCTTTTAACATACCTAAGAATCCTTTTTACTGAAGTTAAGTGAGACTCTCTAGGGCTAACTTGGAATCTAGCACAAATGCATGTAGCAAACATTATATCAGGCCTTCTAGCTGTAAGGTACAGTAAAGAGCCAATCATTGCTCTATATGTTGTCTGATCAACTGGTTTCCCATGTTCATCAGCATTCAATACAGCATTGGTAGGCATGGGTGTTTTCATACATGATGCATCAGACATACAGAATTTCTTAACCAGCTCTTTTGCATACTTGGTTTGAGAAATAAATATGCCTTCAGCATGTTGTTTGACTTGCAATCCTAAGAAGAAGGATAGCTCACCCATGCTACTCATTTCAAATTTAGAGTGCATAAGCTTGGAAAACTTTTTGCACAAATTTGAATCAGTAGACCCAAATATAATATCATCTACATAAATTTGTACTAGTAGGGTGTGGGACTTATGGGTTCTAATAAAAAGAGTTTGGTCTACTCTCCCCCTAACAAAATCATTTTTCAGTAAAAAACATGCTAGGGTCTCATACCATGCTCTAGGAGCTTGCTTGAGACCATATAATGCTTTGTGTAGTTTAAAAACATAATCAGGATGGGTTAGAGAGATAAAACCTGGAGGTTGTCTGACATAGACTTCTTCTTTGATCTCCCCATTGGGAAAAGCACTCTTGACATCCATTTGATAGACTTTGAATCCCTTGTGAGCAGCATAAGCCAGAAAGATTCTTATGGCTTCTAATCTTGCAACTGGTGCAAAAGTCTAGTCATAGTCTATCCCTTCTTCCTGAGAGTACCCTTGAGCAACTAGTCTTGCCTTATTCCTTACAATGATTCCTTGATCATCTAGCTTATTTCTGAATACCCATTTGGTTCCAACAATGGGATGATCCTTTGGCTTAGGCACTAGTTCCCAAACTTTATTTCTTTCAAATTGATGCAACTCCTCTTGCATTGCAATGATCCAGTGTGGATCTTGTTCTGTATCTTGAATGGTTTGAGGTTCAATTTGAGAGAGGAAGTGTTGGTACCCTAGTTTGATTTGAGTTTAGTCCTCTCCTTTGTGCTCCTTGACCCAAGAAATATCTATGGTCATCGGTTAGGAGTCTAGCTGTAGAGTCCTCGCTTTTCCAAATCGAGAATTTGGTTAAGTAGTTTTTTCGTTCGACCATAGTCGAACGCCGTTCGACTATCGTCTATCGACTGATCGACGATCGTCTATCAGTTGGTCGACGCCTTGGTCTGCGCTGATAGTTCGACTATCTGTTGATAGGTCGACTATCTGTTCTGCGCTGATAGTTCGACTATCTGCTTGATAGGTCGACTATCTGTTCTGCGCTGGTAGGTCGACTATCTGCTTGATCGGTCGACTATCTCTGTGCGCTTGATAGTTCGACTATCTGTCCTGATAGATCGACTATCTGGTAGTTCGACTATCTGCTCTGATAGATCGACTATCTCCCGGGGTAGTTCGACTATCTTCTTCGATAGGTCGACTATCTGGATCGTTCGACTATCTGCCCGATAGATCGACGATCTCCGAGCGTCGGTCGACGATCTCCGAAGATCGTTCGACGTTTTCTGCCTGCCTTTGTATTTTGTATTTATTTATTATATTTAATTAATTTAATACATTTTCTGGCACATTATTTCAAGCTGTATGATAAAGTTTCCAGGCATTATTTACTTCATTCTATTTGCCTGAGTTCAAATCTTTTAAGATAAAGTTGTTTGTCTTATTAGCTGTCTATTTAAATTACTTTATCTGCTGTCAGCCCCTTTATAGCCGTTAGACTGAAAAGTCTTCTTTTGCTATAAAAAGATAGTTTCTGATGTGACTTTATTTAGTCCTCTGTTATTTGATTTAAACCTGCAGCTTCTTAGAAAGAGGTTTATTCCTTTTTATAGAATGTTTTGCTGCAGAGATTTTTCTGTCTTCTTGATATTTACAGCCCAGGTCTCAAGGCTCAGTAGAAGACAAATTATTCAAATGGAAGAGAGCCGTTGCTTGCTGATGATTATATAAAGAACCCTTTGCAGAAGGATTCAAGCTAGTTAACAGAAGAGTTACACACATATTAAAAAGCACTCAAGCCTTCATCAAGCTCAAGCTTCCTGCTCTCAGCAAACTCCATCTAACTGAGAAGTGTTAAGACCTTCATATCTTCTTCACCTGAGTTCTCCTGCTTTCAGGAAGTTCAACTCAGAGTTTCTTTGAAGAAGAAGAAGAAGAAGAATAGCTGCTTGAAGAGATTTCTTTTTGTTATTTATTTTCTTCTTGTAGCTCTTTCCTTCAGAATCTTCTGAAGAGTTTCTGCACTGAAGCAAGACTTCACCTGGACATCTTTGAGCCAGGGGGAGCCTTGATTCTTTAGAGCATTCTAGCTCAGTGCAAGCTTTTTGTGCTTCTCTAATCTATTGTAAAATAGAGAAGACATCTTAACCTTCTTCCCCCTCCTGTACAGGGTTATTACTCCCTTCAAAAGTATCCCTTGGTGGCAGGGCGCCTGATCAAAAACCTGTGCTTGGTTTTTAGACACCTGATCAAAAGTCTAAAGGGTTTCTGAATCTACCTGAATCAGATTCTGTTGGTGGCAGGGCACCTGATCAAAAACCTGAGTGGATTCCTACCGTGTGGGTAGAAGAGTGGACGTACCCAAGTTGTTTGGGGAACCACTATAAATCTCCTTGTGTCGTCTGGATTCAACTGTTTAATTCATGTACTGTGGCTGTGAATAGATATAACTAGGTTGCTAGTTGCTGTTTAGGTTTTCCAAGCTTTAACTGTAATTACAGTTAGCTTGTGTTTGCACATCACTTGTGTTAGGCGTTAAGGTTAAATCAAAATCTATAATCTCTTCATTCCGCACTTCACTCCAAGGGAGTTGGGTAGACAGTTAAGTTTTGTACTGTGGAAAATTTGATTACTCTATTCACCCCCCCTCTAGAGTAGTATCTATCCCTTCACTTTCAGGAAGCAAGTGTGCATCAGGTTCTGGTTGACCTGATTTCTAGTTAGCACACCAGCTGAGATGTCTCCAATTACTTAAGAAATTGGATGATCTCTTGTTGTTACTAAATCAACAGGGGGTGTTGATGGTTCACCAACCAATGTTGTTGTTTCCTCTTGTGGAACAACAACTGGTTCTTCAAGAATATTTCCTTCCTGATGGTGAGCAGCTTCTTCATCTTCACTACTATCATCCTTTTGTGTAACTTGTAATCTGTCCAAGTCTTCAGCTAGAGAGTGCACCTGCAAATGTTCTATGGTAGAAGTATTCTTCTCCTTGAAAGACATGTTAGCTTCATCAAAAGTAATATGGATAGATTCTTCTATTTTTAGAGTAGTTTTATTATAAACCCTATAGGCTTTAGTGATCATGGAGTATCCCAGAAACACTCCTTCATCAGCTTTAGCTTGGAATTTTGCTAGATATTTCTTGTCATTATTATGAATGTAACAAGTGCAACCAAAAACCTTAAAATAGTCTACTTTAGGTTTCTTCCCTTTGAGCAATTCATAGGGAGTCTTTCCCTTCAGTTTATGTATCAAACTTCTATTCAACACATAGTTGGAGGTGTTCACTGCCTCAGCCCAAAAGGATAGAGGTAGGTGAGCATCTGCCAATAATGTAGTTGTAGATTCAATGAGGGTTCTATTTTTCCTTTCAGCTACCCCATTTTGTTGAGGAGTTCTAGGAGCTGATAAAGTATGCCTGATCCCTTCACTTTGACAGAAGTCTTGCATGAGAAGAGAATCAAACTTTGTCCCATGATCACTTCTAATCAAGGCAATATGAGTGTTGAACTCAGTCTGAATGCATTTGAGAAAATCTATCAAACATTTAAAGTTATCAGACTTCTTCCTCAGAAAGAATACCCATGTGAATCTTGAGAAGTCATCTACAACCACTAAAGTATAGGATTTCCCTCCTAAGCTTTGTACTGCAATGGGTCCAAAAAGATCCATGTGTAACAGATACAAAATCCTAGGTGAATCACTCTTGTTAATTGATTTAAAGCTACTTTTAGTTTGTTTGCCTAATTGACAAGCCTTGCAGAGTCCTTCCTTCTTGTAGGGGCCAGAAGGCAGTCCTCTGACAAGGTTGTCCTTGGATAGCCTAGCAATGGTTTTAAGGTTAATATGTCCTAGTCTTTTATGCCATAGAATATTAGGTCTAGATATGGAATTGAACAGACAGATATCTACCTTAGATGAATGAAAGTCTACTAAGTAAATGTTACCTTTCCTGTTACCTGTCAACACAGTTGTGTTGTCTTATGACTTGATCTTGCATATTTCTTTGTTGAAAGTCACTTGATATCCTTCATCACACAGCTTACTAATGCTTATCAGGTTGTGCTTGAGTCCTTCAACATAGGATACCTTCTTGAAGGTGACTGCTCCAATTTGAACTGCACCATACCCTTTTGTAGTTCCAAAATTTGAATCACCAAAAATTACTTTGGGTCCAAGCTTGGCTTTAAAGGATGTGAAGTTGTCCTTATTCCCTGTCATGTGCTTTGAGCACCCACTATCCAGATACCATAGCTGGTTTGATGTTGGATAGGACTTCACCTGCACATAAACAGCTTATATGTTTTTGACCCAGTTAACCTTAGGCCTAGGTTGATATCCCTTAAATTCAGAAATTGAGGATATCCCAGGTTGATTCTTATAACCTTTAGGATGATATCTCCTAGGAGGTATTATCCATTCAGTATAAGGATTAAAGCATTGAGATGAAGTAATTCTAGGATTGAATTGAGATTTGCCTCTGAAAGAAGGTTCAAAGATCTGAACTCCGTTCGACGATCGTCGATCTGAGTTCGACGATCTTGGGTAAAATCATCGAGCTCCGTTCGAAGATCGACTATGAGGGAGTTCAGAGTTCAGGAAACGTTGAGCTGAGTTCGACGTTTCAGTCTGAGATCGTCGATCTCTGTTCGACGATCGTCGACCTCTGCTCGACGTTTTCTGTTGAACTTTCTTTTTCTTAGATAGATCTGAATTTTTCCTAGCTACCTCTACAACACCCTTCCCTTTATCAGAAATAAACTTGATTGGGGTGGTTAATACTATGGGTTGGCTAGATGAAGCACCCAAGCCCAGTGTACTATTTAATCTTGAGTTCACTGTGCTTGTGATGTCCATTAATTTGATACTTCTCCCATTAAGGGATTCTTCAAATTGCTTGGCCTTAGATAGTTCACTTTTTAGTGAAGCTATCTCCTCTCTATAGCATTCTAACTCTTCAGAGAGTTTGAGGTTCTCTGATTTTAAGGTGCTATACTCAGATAGTTGTTTTCTGAGGGAAGTGATTTCCTTCTCAGACTCCAATAGATCTAGGCATAGTACTTTAAACTCATGTTTAAAGTCCTCAGAACTGAAATCAAAAGAATTGATTACCTAATCTTCTTCTAGTTGAGCTTCTGAATCTGATTTTGACTCTTCTACTTCTGAATCTTTTTGAGAGGCATTGATATCCATCATGCAGAATTCCTTTTCATCAGCATCATCCTCATCATCACTGGAGCTGGATGAGGCTTCAGAGTCCTCTTCAGTTTCACTCCATGTCTCAGCAACAAATCCCTTCCTTGTATGTTTGTTCTTGCTGGAGGAGGATTTGTTTGAGCTGTTCTTTCTGAAATCTTTCTCCTTTCTTCTTTCTCTTCTATCTTTCTTGTCCTTGTTCTTATTTTCTGGACAGTCAGGCACAATATGGCCTGGTTTCCTGCAACCAAAACATATAATTTCTTTATTGTTATTTGATTTATCATACCTTGGTTTATCATGACCCTTGTATGATCTCTTTCTGAAGTCTTTTCTGGCCATCTTGTAGAATCTTTTGGCCAGTAGACTTAGGATCTCATCATTTCCTGTAGCTTTATCTTCAGGCTCCTCTTCTGCAGCTTTGAAGGCTATGGTCTTTTCTTTCCTTGTGACTGGAGAAGTAGCCTTTTGTTCTTCTTCTCTATTTTTAATGAGCAGCTCATAAGATTTGAGCTTGCCCAGGAGAGCTTCAGTGGTGATCTCATTTAGACTTCTGGCATCTTTGATTGTCCAGATTCTTGAATCCCAAGTGCTGGGGAAGCACATTAAGATTTTGTCATTCAGCTCAGTCAGTGAGATTTCTTTATCCAGAGTCTTCAACTCATTGACAATCAGACTTAGTCTATTGTACATGTCAGCCACTGATTCAGCTTCTCCCTTTTTGAAATTCTCATATTGGCTTATTAGATGGGATCTCCTGTCTTTCCTTTCATCAGCAGATCCTGAGACAATTTCAGAGAGCTTGTCCCAAATTCCTTTGGCTGAGTTGCAGTCAGCTACCTTCTGAAATATCTCATCAGACATTATCTGAGCTAAGATGTTCATGGCCTTGGCATCTACAGTCTTCCACTTCTTTATTTCAGCATCTGTTCCTGAAGGAGGTGGAACAACATTTGTACTTGAGCTTGCTGGTGGACTTTGGCACACTGTCAAAACAGAATTAAATATGTCTTCATCAATAGAGTTCATGTAAAGTCTAATCCTTGCTTTCCAAAGTGCAAACTTGGATAGATTGCACACTGGAGGCCTGGTGCTTGCATAATCTTTGTTCTGTGCCATGTCTTTATATAAAATTAAATATAATGAAAATAACCCTCTTAAAAGATTGATCTTATCAAGGATCTTTTGGTTCAGGTGTTAGCCTGTATGAACAACCAACCTGCCTCTGATACCAATTGAAAGTGAGAGTAAGATCTATCTCAACTCTAGAGGGGGGGTGAATAGAGTTTATTTAAAGTAAATTCACAATTTTAAACTTAGCAAAACTTTTAAGATTTAATTTATATATAGGTGTAAGGTGCCTTGCTATAGAATTAAAAGAACAGTAAAAAGAAGAGCACAGCACACAGCAAAGAAAACACACAAGCAAACCAGAAAACACAAGGAGCTATAGTGGTTCCCCAAAAACCTGGGTACATCCACTCTTCTACCACCCTTGGTAGGAATCCACTGCAGGAAGGGTTGATCAGGTGTCCTGGCACCAATGAGCTTTTGATAAGGTGCTCAAAAACCAAACTAGATTTTTTGATCAGGTGTGTCTTGCCACCACTGAGTTTTGACAAGGTTCTCAGAACCAGAATCAAAGCTTTTGAAGGGAGTTTTGAAAACCCTTTTACAGAGGGAAAGGAAAAAGGAAAGGGGTGAAGTTGTCTTCTCTGTCTCAATCAAAGAGAGAAGCACAAGTGGATTTGTATTGACAAAGCTCCCCCTGAGATGTTGACTAGTTCAGGAGAGGAAGCTTTGCTTCAGGGTGATAGGTCTTCAGAAGCTTCAGATCTCCAGCATAAGATAGTTTCAGCAGAGGCTGAAAGATGAGTTGTCTGGAGTCCTTAGGATGAAGCTGTGATCACTTTTTGAGTACACAAAATTATTCAGCTAATTCTTCATGATTGATCACTTGAGTTTTCTTGTGTTGATCAGAGAATCCTGTGAATCACTTCTTCTTTTTCTTTCTTATCTGTATCAGTCTGTGTATCTGTGTCTTGTTACTTGGGAAAAAGAAGAGAAGAAGATTTTTTTAATTCTCTGGAGATTCTACGTCCAAGATAGCCGTTAACCAGACATTAAATGCCTTCCATAAAAGATTTTGTCTTCTAGAGGAAAGTCCAGTAAAACATTCTCTGAATAATTCCTTGACACTTGCTCCAGAATAAATGAAAACGGCTGGCAGATCTCTTGACATAAATGCTGAGATAATTTGAAACACATTCCAAAGTTTGACTGAATTTGAATCCTTAAAGATCGTCGATCTCTCAAGAAAAACGTCGATCTGAGCTCTACGATCGTCGACCTGAGCTCAGAGACTGGAAATGATCATCAGCCAGAAAACGTCGAACTGAGCTCGAAGATCGTCGAACTAAGCTCAGCGACTGGAGAATAAGTGAAGAAGGATCATCGACCTAAGCTAGAAGATCGTCGACCGGAGCTCGACGATTAAGCAAACTGACTGAAGGCAGATCGTCGATCTGAGCTCGAAGACTTAACATAGTTGAGCTCAGAGAGCGTCGAACGGATTTCGACGTTTCGTCGACCTAAGCTCGACGAAAAAAAGGTCTTAGACTTGGCTCTATTTCTGAAATCTTGGAATGGTCCTGGGGGCAGCTTCAAACCTAAGTTCTAAGCCCTAGACACATTCTAATGTTGACCTTTTCAACTATACATCTAGGTCAACCTGGTTTCCTAAGAAAAACATAGTGATCCTTACCCAAATTAGTAATAGGGTGTTCCAACAGAAACATCATCCAGCTGGGAAGCAGTCTTCTATAGGGAGGCTATTTCCTCTGCTTGTTTCTTAACAAGCAGCTTGCTTTCCTTGAAAGCTTTCAGAAGGGCAGCATGATAATCAATCACTTGATTAATATCATCATCTGTCAAGGGACCCTCATCATCACTAAATGAGGAGACATCAGAGTCTATACATGATTCATATTAAGACTCTGAGGATAAGCTAGATGGGGAATGTACCTTAATTTGACTAGGCTGATCCTGGTAAGATTCTACTTCTAGGGTAGCTATTTGTCCACGGCATCTGCATTTCCCTTTTACAGCTTCATCCACCTCTGTGTCACTCTCTGAATGTGACAAAGGGGCCCTGATTCTTGCTCTTGCATCTGGAAGGACTTTATCATCACCAAGATCAGCCAATAGCCCAATGCTGATCTTGTCCTCTTTGTAGATTTGCTGCACTATATAGTTCCTCATCTTATGGTTCATCCTTAAACATATAAGTTTAACCTTTTATCTATCCTTGGAGGTCAACTCAGACTGTTAGGTCCTTTTTGAGCAACCTCCCTCTGATATCACTTGAAAGTCTTTAATTTTAAGGATAGCTAAATCACCTAGAGGGGGTGAACAGGTTATTGGTCTCTTTATTAATTCTTTTCCTTTCTTTTAGTTTGCTGCTTAAATGGTTGATTAATTTCTGCTTACAAGATGATTTACCCTGCACAAAGAAAACAACACAGTAAAGCACACGGATATTTATAGTAGTTCCCCAACTGGGTACATCCACTTTCCCCCCACCTATCCAACTGTCTTGTTAGACTAGGCACTTCTCCAAAATGCTCTAAGGAGCTTACACCTCAGACCCTCGGCCTTACACTTAGATTCTTCACATAATCTAAACTAGGAACCACAAGGGTTCCTATCTCAGAGCCCTGCAGAGGTCTTGCAGCTCAGTGATCCACTAATCACCTACCTCAGCCTTATTTCTAAGGCCTACAACTATGGCTCTACAGCCCTATAGCTTCAGGCACACAGCCCTACTCTCAGAATGTTGCAGAACTCCTACAACTCAATACCCTTTCAGGTACCTACAGCTCAGATCCAGATAAACTGAATCCTATAGGATGAAAGTGGGTTGCTGGATATGCTTGACACAAGGGATATTTCTCTATGTCAAGCTTCTTGATTGAGATAGACTCAGTCCAACAATGACTGCAGGAGATTATTTCCTGAGTAAACCTTTACTGAACTAAGATATACTTAGTCCTAACTACTTTTACAGCAACAAGGGTCCACGTACCCCATTCAGTGAGAGTAGCAATCTCCTCATCCATGGCAGCCTTCCAATGAGGAACAGTAAGGGCTTCGTGGTAGGAATGGGGGTGGAAGTGGCAGAGATAGTCAGTGCAAAAGCCCTGTGAGAAGGGGTAAGACTGCCTATATCTTCAGGCACACAGCCCTTCTCTCTTTCCTGAGCTGAGGTGATTCAGCCCTAACTTTGACTCCTGAGGAATAGTCCCCCGAGCCTTCTTTCAAATCTCTGCTTCTTCAAGCTTCCTTCTCTTCACAGCTTCCAGATAAAGATCTTCAGGTGCTTGAGTTGTAGGAACTGTGAAGAACCTGCAACTAGGGTCGGCCCTTGGCAGCTATATTATTGTTGAAGATGTTGATTCCAATAGCTAACTTGCTCTATTTCTTTCTCAGCTTGAGCTTCCTGTTTTATATCTCCACAACAATGGCCGGGAAGAAGAACACCTGTTACGTATTTTACGTATTGAGACCCAACGACTCTTTTAGAAATGGGCCCCACACATTTAATGTTTGCTGCAAATTTGCTTTAACGCTAACTATCGTACAGTAGGTCTGCGGCAACCTTTGTCGCGTATTGTAGACATCCTGCCACTAATTTGAAATATATTGACTTGTTGACTTGCCGATGTCACCAGCTGTGGACTTAATCAAAAATCAAGCATCAGAGAATAGGCGTTGAGTGAGTAAGCATCACTCAATGCCAAAACACTTAGACAGATTAACTGTCTCTTGGCGTTGAGTGAGTCACCTTCACTCAATGCCAAACTACTTAGAATATTAAGTCTGATTCTAGGAGTTGAGTAATTCAGCTCCACTCAACGCCAATCTTGCTTAATCATCTTTCAGCTGTTTGGCATCGAGTGAGTAAGCATTACTCAATGCCAAACCCCTTGGACAAAATTATGTATTCACTAGGCGTTGACAGCGTTGAGTCAGTAACCTCCACTCAATGCTTTTTGCCTTAATCAATTTTTCTGCTTATTCAGCAACATAAGTGTTGAGAGCATTGAGTGAACATGCCTCACTCAACGCTTTTCTGCCTTAGCCAATTTTCTGCTTATTCAGTAGCATGGCGTTTAGAGTGTTGAGTGAGCATGCCTCACTCAACGATTTTTTGCCTTAGCCAATTTTCTGCTTATTCAGTAGCATGGCATTGAGTGAGTTGACTCCACTCAACGCCTGTGGACTTAGCCATATTTTAGCTCATTCCAACATCAGACTTTTACTGTTATAGCCTATCTCACAATCTTTTATTGTATGGCGTTGAGTGAGTTGACTTCACTCAATGCCTGTGGACTTGGCCATTTTCTAAGCTTGTCACTGCCTTGGCTTTGACTTTATAGGATCCACTCAGTGCTATAAGCCAACTGGCGTTGAGTGACTGATCTTCACTCAATGTCTGTGGACTTAGACAGTTTTCTGTCTTTCCACCACTTAGGTAAGAACTTACCTGACTTAGCCACTTGGGTTACCTATCCCATCATAGCTTATCAGGACAAACTGCAATCATTCACTTTAAACACAAGTCAGATCACAATATGTGTACACATTATTTGGCTAGTCCTTCTTCAAATTCAGGACATTGGGATCAATGGATCCAACATTGAGGGAGGGGTGGGACTGAACATGACGCTTGGGGGGTCTCGAGGAACTGTCAGTTCGTAATTATTGATGCTCCAAGAAGCTACAATGCAATCTTTGGGCGCCCTCTTATCAGCACCTTTCGTTGTGTCCCCTCCTCATTCCATCAATTTCTCAAGTTCAGCAATGGAGGAGTCTAGGTCCGGATCAGAGGAGATCTAAAGGTGGTAAGGTAGTGTTATGTGACAACTGTCAACACCATATCTTGGATGGAAGAGGCAGAGGAGTTGGAGAAGGAGCTGGCAGTGCAGGAGGAGGCTACAGAGGATGGGAAAGTGAGCATAGTGGAGGTCGGGGAGAAAGCTGTGGAGAAGAAGAAGGGAGAAGGTGAAGCAGGGGTAGAGGCCCAAAGGGGAGGAGAAGTGGAGATGTATGGAAGTCAGCTATAGGTGATGGAGGTTGAGGAAGCAGGAGAAGAGGAAGAGCCCGAGCAGGGTGGATGGTCGAGGATTGGAGGGGAGCAATCCTGGTTGGAGCCGGCGGAGGAGGTCATGGAGATGGAGGTCTTCACTAGAGAGGGGAAGGTAAAGTTGGTGAGGATCAGCGACCGCTTGAGCCCTGAGGATTAGGAGAAGATACGGGAGTGCATCCAAAAGAACATCGATGTCTTTGCTTCGAGCACGGTAGACATGTCGGACATCGATGCAGACGTGGCATGCCACCGTCTGAATCTCGACCCCAGGACATGGCCCATCCACCAAAAAATGAGGATCATTGCCGCAAAGTTGGAGGAGCCTATCCATGAGGAGGTAAAAAGCTCCTCGAGGTAGGTTTTGTATCGTAGATTCAGTATCCAGGCTGGGTCTCCAATGTGGTAATGGTAAAAAAGGAGATGGGAGGTGGATAATATGTGTGTACTTTTTACTTTTGAATAAATCATGCTCTAAGGATTGCTACCCCTACCTCAGATCAACGCATTGGTTGATTCAGTCGTCAGTTTTTCGATTATGAGCTTTTTGTATGCTTTTTCAAGTTACCATCAGATTCGAATACACCCCCCCTATGTCAAATATGTCGCCTTCATCACGAGGGAGAGATGCTTTAGCTATAAGATGATGCCCTTTAGGCTAAAGAATGCGAGAGCTACATACCAGCGTATGATGGACTGGGTTTTCCAAAATCAGAGGAGGAGGAATCTGGAGGTCTATGTTGATGATCTCATGGTGAAGAGCAGGGAGGTGGACTCCCATCTTCTTGACTTGGAAGAAACATTCGACACCTTGCGAAAATACAAGATGTGGTTAAACCCATTAAAGTGAATCTTTGGGGCAAGCTGAGGAAATTTCCTTGGCCATCTTCTAACCCCCACAGGGGTAGAGCCTAACCCCTATAGGTAAAGGTCGTAATGGACTTGGAATCACCATATAACACTAAGGAGGTTCAACGCCTGACGGGTAAGCTCGCAGAGCTAAGTAGGTTTCTCTCCTGGGTTGGGGATAAATGCGCACCTTTCTTCAAGGTGTTGCGGGGGAACCAGAAGTTCGAGTGGCCATAGGAATGTGAGGAGGCTTTCCAATCATTGAAGTGACAACTCTCTCGAGCATCGCTCCTTCAGAGCTTGAAGGAGGGGGAGGATCTAGCTTTGTATCTTTGGGTGGGGCGGAGGTTGTAAGCTCTATTTTGGTTAGGGAAGAAGGGAAGAAGCAGTTATCCATCTACTATGTCACCAGAATCTTGAAGAGCTCTATTACCCCATCCTAGAGAAGTTGGCCTTCTCCTTGATCATCTCGGCCAGGAAGCTTAGGTCGTACTTTCAGGCCCATTTGGTTAAGGTAGTGACGAACCACCCCCTACGCAAGATTTTAAAAGGGGTGGAGCACTCGGGGCGGTTGGCCAAGTGGTCCATCGAGCTGAGTAAGTTTGATATCACTTTTGTGTCGCGGTTCTCCATCAAGGTGCAAGTGGTGGCCGATTTATTGGCCGACTATATCTTCGAGGTAGAAAGTGAGAATCCACCACCACGGGATGCTTGGAAGATGTTGGTTGACGGAGCCTCGGGGAAGCATTCTCTAGGGGGGTAATTTTAGTAAGCCCTCACGGGGTCACTATAGAATAGGCAGTGGTATTGCACTTCCCTGTCACCAATAATCAGGCAGAATACGAGGCTATCATAGCAGGGCTGCGACTGGCCAAAGAGGCAGGGGTACATGACGTGGAAGTGTTCACGGACTCATTGGTGGTGGTGTCATAGATCAGGGGTGAGTATGAGGCTAGAGAGCCTACCCTCATAAAATACTTGTCCAAGGTAAGGGCGATTGTTGGCGGGTTCCGGACATTTTCAATCCAGCATGTCCCCAGGGAGGAGAGTGCAGCTGCTGATCGGTTGGCTAAATTTGGACCCCAGGGTGGAGGAACTTTGATCGAGCTGTTCTACCCAGCAATCGAGGAAGGAGAGTTGATGGAATTGGATCTGCGGCCCTCATGGGTGGATCCCTTTGTAGCTTTCCTAAATACTAGTAAACTTCCTGAAGGGACTAGAGATGCGAAGGGCTTCAGGCAAAAATCAACACATTACTTAATGCATGAAGGAGGGCTGCATTAGAAGATGTTGTCGGGGCTCCTGGCGCGATGCGTGGCAGAAGAGGAGATCTCATGGATCTGGTAGGAAATACACTCTAGCGAATGTGGCAGTCAATCAGGAGGTAGAAATATGGAAGCAAGGGTGGTTAGACAGGGGTTCTTCTGGACATCCCTAAGGAAGGATATGGCGGAGTTTGCAAGAAGGTGCCAAAAGTGTCAGCTACATGCCCCCCTCCAACTCGTGCCCACCCAAAGGCTTTGGAGCATCACGGCACCATGGACTTTTGCCATCTTGGGGATGGATTTGGTTGGGCATTTTCCCCTGGCAAGCGGGTAGAGAAGGTTCCTTCTGATCATGATTGATTATTTCTCAAAGTAGCTGGAGGTCAAGCCGTTGGCCAAGGTGACCTCCCAAGTCATCAGAAATTTTGTATGGGGGGGAAGATCATCTGCTGATATGGGTTACCTCAGTCCATTGTAACAAATAATGGGCCCAAGTTTGCTAGCGAAGAATTCATCAGTTTCTGCACCTAGTTGGGGATCGAACTTAGGTTTGCCTCCGTCCACCACCCAAGGAGCAAAGGCCAGGTAGAGGCGGCAAACAAAATCATCGTGAACCTGCTTAATAAGAAGGTAGAGAACTTGAGGGGGAGTTGGGTAGAGGAACTCCCCTCGGTGTTGTGGGCTCTGTGGACAATCGCCAACACGGCCACCGGAGAGACACCCTTCAAACTTTCTCATAGGTGTGAGGCGGTCTTGCCCATTGAGTTTTAGGTTCGGTCTCCGCGAGTCGTGGACGCCAGCAGAGGAGATGAGGAATGGAGGAAAAAAATGAAGGGGAGCTGCGACTCTCGCTGTACATGTTAGAGGAACTTCGTGACATGGCCTCTGTCAGATAGGAGGAGATTAAACGGAGGATGGCCAAATACTTCAATAAACATGTCAGGATCAAGCAGTTCAAAGAAGGAGATCTTGTCTTGAAGAAGGTTGACGCCATTGGAAGGTCGGCAGCCGTTGGGAAGCTTAATCCTAACTGGGAGGGCCCCTACATAGTTGAAAAGGCCCTGGGGTCGGGAGGATA
The DNA here is from genome assembly GCA_039513925.1 of Platanthera zijinensis. Taxonomy (NCBI): domain Eukaryota; kingdom Viridiplantae; phylum Streptophyta; class Magnoliopsida; order Asparagales; family Orchidaceae; genus Platanthera; species Platanthera zijinensis. Next base: position 212,094,224 of record CM077080.1, read on the forward strand.
CCACCTCCAGGATGTGGAAGGGGTGACCATGTGCCACACTTGGAGTGGCGACGACCTGACGCATTTCTACCCTTAGTTGGGGTAAGATTGTACATCCTATTATAATGAATTCATCGAATTGTTTCGGGTTTGTTTCCCTTGAAGTTTGATAAATTTGTGGTTTGAACGACCCCGAGTAGATCCCACTAACCAGGCTCCCATCAGCTGGCAGGGCTTGAAGGTGCACTCGGCCCCGAGTAGACCCGTTGTCTAGGCTCTCACTAGTTGGCAGAGTCATAGGCTCGCTTAGGTGGTAAGGTGAAAAGTTGTGGTTTGAACAACCCTGAGTAGATCCCACTGACCAGGCTCACATCAGCTGGCAGGGCTGGAAGGCGGTGAAAGTGCAGGATAAGATCACTCCTAACTCTAGAGGGGGGGTGAATAGAGTTATTTAAAATAATTTTCCAAATAAAAACTTGCAGAGAAAATTTTACTTTACTTAGTGTAAGGTGCTATAGCAAATAATCAGAGTAAAAATAAATTCACAGCACAAAGCAAAACACAAAAAGAGACAAGCAATCCAGATGACACAAGGAGCTATAGTGGTTCCCCAAATCTGGGTACATCCACTCTTCTATCACCCTTGATAGGAATCCACTTCAAGATGAGTTGATCAGGTGTCTTGAGCACCAGAGAGTTTTTGATCAGGTTCTCACAAACCAACAGAAGCTGATTTTGACCAGGTTTCAGCAAAACCAAAAGTAACTTTTGAAGGGAGTTAAAACCCTGTACAGAAAGAAAAGGAAAAAGAAATGTTGTTGTCTTCTCTATTCAACAAGCAAAGAGAAGCAGAAGTGGATCTGAAGTTGTTGTCAAAGCTCCCCCTGAGATCAAGATGAGGTTCAGGAAGGAGAGCTCTGCACAAGGGTGACAGGTCTTCAAAGATCTGATTTGCTCCAGCAAAGGATGATCCAAGAGAGTTGGATGGAGGTGTCTGAAGCAATCAGATTTTCTGTGAGAGAGTCTTTCAAAAACAATTTTTCCACAGAGAAAAAGATGAGAAGTCTTGTATTGTTGTTCTCTTCTTGTTCTGTATATTCTCTGTATCTTCTTGTTTTTGGAATGAAAGAAAAAGAATTATATATATGAGTCTTCTTCTTCCTTTTACTTTGATAGCCGTTGGAAGTCAGCATTAATTGCTTTCCTTAACTGTCCATGCCTCAAAGGAAATGACAGGCAGACATTCCTTAGAAAATTCCTTGAGCCATGCACCAGATATGCTGTAACGGCCAATAATTCTTCAGCATTAATTGTCTGTCAGAAGGAATTTGAATTCCTATCCAAAATCGACGGAAGACTGGAAGGCGTCGAGCTCACAGAAAAACGTCGATCTGAGCACGACACACGTCGGCCAGAGAGTGTTTTCTGTAAGCAGAACTGGGATCGACGGAGCGTCGAGCTGAGGTCGACTCCACGTCGAGCTGAGGTCGACTCTGCGTCGAGCTGAGATCGACTCTGCGTCGAGCAGAGGTCGACTCTGCGTCGAGCTGAGATCGACTCTGCGTCGAGCTGAAGTCGACTATGCGTCGAGCTGAAGACTACTCTAACTAGCCTATGTGACCTTTATAACAACATGGAGGTCACAGCATACAATCCCTATAGAAATATAGTCATCCTGGTCCAAATAGTAATAGGGTGTTCCAACAATCTCCCCCTATTTGGATTAGGATTACTATTTACATGAATTTTAGGGAATCAAAGAAAAGAAATAAAGCAGATACAACACAAAATAATACAACCAGACATGACAGAATAATATGCAGCATATATAAAACACTATATAGCAGCAGAATTGTTTAAATGTCCTGAGTCCAGAATATAGAAAGTGTCAGAATACCTTACTTTACTTGTCCTTTGATGCTTTGTCTTGATCACTCTTTTTGAAGATGATTTCTCTGTTTGGATTGGAAGCTTCCTTTTTAGATCTGAAGTCATCAGCTGCACCTAAAGATTTTTGATCTCTAGCACTGGGTGGTACAGCTGCAGGGTGGAGTTCCATGTATCTGTTTGAATCAAAAAATTTCTTTGAGCCATACTTTTCCAATTCCTCTCTTCTTTGTTCTGACATAGTACTGATATGAGATGTGTCCAGTCCTCTTTCTCTGGCTTTGTTGATCTCATTTAAGGCAGCCATTTCTGTCATCCTTGCTTTCCAGTAAGCAGGAGTCTTGGTAGGATCTTCAAAGGGAACAGCTGGTTCAAATTTGTTAGATGATGATTCTTGAGAAGTTCTTGGGGTGAGGTCAACTCTAGGCCTATAGGGATAGGGGCCAGAGGTTGGATCAAAGGTTCTTCCCCTGGACTGCCTGCCTCTATAATTTCCTCTTTGTTGACCTCCCCTTTGCTGGCTACCTCCTTGATGTCTTCTGGCTTGATAGGTTTTTCCATGAAGAGCTGAAGGGGCTGGTTTTGAAGAAAGACTAGCACCTGCACCTGCATCAGGAGGAGGTGGAGGCTGATGAACTGGTTTAGATGGACCTTCATTGAATTTTCTCTTCCTCTTCATTGCTTTTCTCTGATTCTGAGAGTACTGCATCCAAGGCTCTGTGATTTCACAATTATATTTGATGTAATAGGGGATGTCATGATCTGTAGCTCTGGCAGGAGGTACTCTTTTCATGGCTTTTGATCTGGCTTTCCTCTTCCTTGCAATAGTTGCAGAGGAGTCATCAGAATCTGTGGCAAACTCATCTTCAGAACTTTGTGATTCTTCATATGGATCTATATATTTTCTTTTGGAGAGGGGAAAGCTGATGGAGGCTGGAGCTGCTGAGGAGGAGACTAAAGGAAGCTCTGCTGTCAGTGGGGAGGAGGAAGCAACCACTGCAGGAGAGGGCACAGCCTCAGGAGCCATAGAGGCTGAAGAGGCTGGTTCCTGAAGGGCTTGGGAGATATGGGCCTCTGCAGCATCAGGTGTCTCAGTCACTTCACCTGAAGTCTCAACAGAAACTACCAAATCAAATCCAACACTAGCAGGAGCCACTGCTACCACTGCTATATCAGAAGTCAAGACCTTCTGAAAGGGGACAATAGCCCTGGACATATCTTCTTGAAGCTGTTCTTCTGTTTGAGGAGGAGCCTCAGGAGCCATGGGTAGGTCTTCTTGTATTGAAGCTGGAGGAGAGAAGCTCTGAAGAGAAGCTGCCAAAGACTGAATGTCTAAGGCACTGCTGATTTGCTGCTCTGAAACTGGAGGAGAGGCCTCAGATACCATTTGATCTTCTGCAGCAGACACTGTTTCTGAACAAGCAACTGATACTGTCTCAGCAACTGATACTGTCTCTGAAGGAGTCTGAGCAATCTGAACTGAAGAAGGAGGCAGCTCTTCTTCTGCTGACATCTCCCCCTGCATAGAATCAGTGGCAGCTGACTCTAGGCCCCAGAAGAAGGGCATGCCAACAGAGAGGAAAGGGAGGAGACAGAGGCAGAAAGAGCTCTCAATGAAAGAAGGAGAGGAGCCAGCTTGGCATCCAAAAGGGAGGAGAGCCTAGGAGACAGAAGATCAAAAAGTTGATTGGCTAAGGGCAAGAGGGCTACTTGCTCAAGGGGAACTTGAGTAGAGGTAGAGGGAGTAGCAGAAGCTGAGAATGTAGAAGATGTTGAGAGAGGAGCAGACAGAGGAGGTGTAACTTATTCCTGAATGGAGGAGAAGAGTAAGTCTGAAAAAGTAGATGGATGGAGGAAGTCAAGAGGAGAGGAGGTAGAAGCATCCATGAATGAGTCTTCATGCATGTCAAAAGAAAAGAGATCCTCATGAGGGGTGGAATCCAAGTTTATTGGAAGGAAAGTAGTTTGAGGAGGAAGGGAGGAGGCAATGGTAGATATGGAGGAGGGGAGAGTTAGAGAGGATGAGATAATTGTGGTTGAGGGGATGAAGGTGGATGGAAGGGTGAGGGAGAGAGATGGCATAATTCCTTCTTCTGGACCAGTGGACTGAGGGGAAGTGACCTCTATAGTCCTGGTGTCTGCAGAGGATTTCATGGCTGCTGCTGCCCTGGGATTCACAATTCTCCTGTACCATTTGCCAATTAAAGCACATGTGAGCCTCTTGGAAGCATTTATGTGCTTCTTTGAGGACACCAGCAGTTGGGGGCAGCAGTGGTTGAGAATCAACCCAAGAACTCTTCCAAAATGGACAGAGTTTTTATCCAACTTTTTCTTAAGCATATCAAACACAATTAATCCCCAGTTGGGATGTTTCTTATCCATTAGGGCAGCCATGAGGCAAAACTGATGCCTTGTTATTGCATCATGTGCAGTTCTCTTTGCACAGATCACCTTTCCAGTTATATCTGCTAATAACCTGTACTCAATTGCTAGGTTAATTTTAAGGAGTTTAGAGGGGTTACCAGCAGCATGCCCCATCCTATCCAGCATCAAGGTATATTCTTCCACTGATAGTTCTATGTCATCATCTCCAGCAGCAAAGTTGAAGGCTTCTGTAATAACCTGAGGTGAGATGGCTACCTCATTTCCTGAAATCTTCCCAGTCAAGATGTTGTTATCTGAAACGATTGCTGTAAGACACCATTCTTTAATTTCTGATTCTGGAAGGGGTATCCTGGTAGACATAAAGTGGACTAGTTGCTGCTCCTTGAAAAGAATCAGTATATCCAGAAGATGTTGTGGAGATCCATCAAAAGAATCGAAATCAATGTCGAAACCAGAGTCGAACTTCATAGCCGCCAGAGCTCCTGCTGTAATTGTCATTGTCCTGCAAAAGAAAGAATACCTTCCAAGATCAAAAGTATAGTATTTGGAGGGAGAAAGCTTGAGCAGAGAAATATGAAAGCGCAACTGCGAACGACGGAGAAAAAATGATTTTATACTTAGGGTTCGACGCAGAAAAGGAAAGAACGTCGAGCTCAGTTCGACGCTCTTGGGCTCTAGAGGAACTGAAACGACTCAACAGCGTCCAGCTTAGGTTGACGTTCGACGCTTTGGCTGAAGCTATACGTCGAGCTCAGGTCGACGTTGAACGAAGACGTCGACCGGGAAGAGAGAAACTCAAGAAGCCAGGGAGCTGTGAACTCAGTTCGACGCTAGAAGCTGAGTTCGACGTTCGACGCTTTTGAGGGCGACGGACCGTCGATCTCCGTTCGACGCAGCGTCGAGCTTAGTTCAGAGCTCAGAACAACCACTCAGACAGAGGAATTTTAAAATGAAATTTTTCCTATTCCTGTTAAGTATGGGTTTCAAAATCTTGGAGTTTTAATTTATGCTGTCTCCATCTAGCATTCCCAACTGATTGAGGAAAAAGAGGTGCTTCTTTTCATCCAAGGGTTTGGTGAAGATATCTCCTCTCTGTAGTTCAGTGGAAATATATTCTAGTGCAATTTTCTTCTTTTCTACATTATCCCTTAAGAAGTGATGTCTGATTTCTATGTGCTTAGTCCTACTATGGAGAACTGGATTTTGAGCAATAGATATTGCACTGGTATTATCACAAAAGATTTTAGACATCTCTAAGTTGTACCCATAGTCTAGGAGCTGGTTTTGAATCCACAAAATCTGTGAGCAACAACTACCTGCAGCCATGTATTCAGCTTCAGCAGTTGATGTGGACACAGAGGTTTGTTTCTTACAAAACCAGGAGACAAGTCTATCACCAAGAAATTGACAAGTTCCACTGGTGCTTTTCCTGTCTACTCTACATCCAGCATAATCAGAATCTGAAAATCCAGTTAGATCAAATCCTGAGTCATGTGGATACCAGAGACCTAGATTAGGACAACTTTTTACATACCTAAGAATCCTCTTAACTAATGTGAGGTGGGACTCTCTAGGGCTTACTTGAAATCTAGCACAAATGCATGTGGCAAACATTATATCTGGTCTAGTAGCTGTTAGATAAAGTAATGAGCCAATGATTGCTCTATAGTTTGTCTGATCAACTGGTTTTCCAGATTCATCAGCATCTAAAACAGCATTTGTAGGCATAGGTGTTTTCATGGAGGATGCTTCAGACATTCCAAATTTCTTAACCAGTTCTCTTGCATACTTGGTTTGAGAAATGAAAATGCCATCCACATGTTGTTTAACTTGCAATCCAAGAAAGAAAGCAAGCTCACCCATGCTACTCATTTCAAACTTTGAGTGCATAAGTTGTGAGAACTTTTTGCATAAGTTTGAATCAGTAGATCCAAATATGATGTCGTCTACATAAACTTGTACTAGTAGGGTATGGGACCTATGGGTTCTAACAAAAAGAGTTTGGTCTACACTACCCCTTTTAAAATCATTTTCCAACAAAAAACAAGCTAAGGTCTCATACCATGCTCTAGGAGCTTGCTTGAGACCATATAAAGCTTTATGCAGTTTAAATACATGATCAGGAAAAGTTGGAGAGATAAAACCTGGAGGTTGCTTTACATAGACTTCTTCCTTGATGTCTCCATTGAGGAATGCACTCTTGACATCCATCTGATATACCTTGAATCTCTTGTGAGCTGCATATGCAAGGAAGATTCTTATGGCCTCCAACCTTGCAACTGGTGCAAAGGTTTGGTCATAATCAATTCCTTCTTCTTGGCAATATCCTTGTGCAACAAGTCTTGCCTTGTTTCTCACAATTATTCCTTGATCATCCAATTTGTTCCTGAATACCCATTTGGTTCCAACAATTTGCTGGTTCCTTGGTCTTGGTACTAATTCCCAAACTTTATTTCTCTCAAATTGATTCAACTCTTCTTGCATTGCAATGATCCAGTTTGGATCTTGCTCTGCATCTTGTATGGTTTGAGGCTCAATTTGAGAAAGGAAGCAGGTGTGCATAATATTTTGATTAACTTGATTCCTTGTTTGCACACCCACTGAGATATCTCCAATTACTTGTGAGATTGGGTGATCTCTTGTTGTGGCTAGATCAACAAGGGTTGTTGATGAAGCACCAACCTGTGTTGTTGTTTGCTCTTGTGGAACAACAACTGGTTCTTCACTCTGTTGGCCCTTTGAACTTTCCAGAACTTGAAATTCGTCTTCATTGTCACTAAGTTCAGTGACTTGTTGAATTGGTGAAGGTGATGACCCTTTGCCTGTGATGGTAAGCTGCTTCAGATTTTCTGAAATTGAATGTTCCTGCAAATTGCTTATGGTAGAAGTCTCCTTCTCCTTATAAAACATGTTAGTTTCATCAAATGTAACATGCATGGATTCTTCAATTTTATTTGTGCACTTGTTAAAAACCCTATAGGCCTTGCTAGTCATGGAGTATCCCAGAAACACTCCTTCATCAGCTTTGGCTTCAAATTTAGCTAGGTATTTCTTGTCATTATTGTGAATGAAACAAATGCAACCAAAAATTTTGAAATAATTCACTTTAGGTTTCTTCCCTTTGAGTAACTCATAGGGAGTCTTACCCTTTAGCTTATGTATCAGGCTTCTATTCAGAACATAGTTGGAGGTGTTCACAGCCTCTGCCCAAAAGATTAGAGGAAGGTGAGCATCTGTCAACAATGTTGTGGCAGATTCAATAAGGGTTCTGTTTTTCCTTTCAACTACCCCATTTTGTTGAGGAGTTCTAGGAGCTGAGAAAGTATGCCTGATACCTTCATTCTGGCAGAACTCTAGCATAAGAAGAGAATCAAACTCTGTCCCATGATCACTTCTGATCAGGGCAATGTGAGTATTGAACTCAATCTGTATGCCTTTGAGAAAATCTGTCAAAATCTTGAAGTTATCAGACTTCTTCCTCAGAAAGAACACCCAAGTGAATCTTGAGAAGTCATCTACAATTACTAAAGCATAAGATTTCCCTCCTAGGCTTTGTACATTAATTGGTCCAAAAAGGTCCATGTGCAATAAGTACAAGATTCTAGGTGAGTCACTCTTATTAAGTGACTTGAAACTGTTTTTAGTTTGCTTGCCTAATTGACAGGCCTTGCAAAGTCCTTCCTTCTTGTAGGGACCAGAAGGTAGTCCTCTAACAAGGTTGTCTTGGGATAACTTAGCAATGGTTCTAAGGTTCACATGTCCTAATCTTTTATGCCACAAGATGTTTGGTTTTGAAATGGAGTTAAACAGGCAAATATCTACTACAGGTGAATGAAAATCCACTAAGTAAATGTTACCTCTTCTGTTACCTGTCAACACAGTTGTGTTGTCCACTGACTGGACTTTGCATATGGCTTTGTTAAAGGTTACTTGGTATCCTTCATCACACAATTGACTGATACTTATCAGGTTGTGTTTGAGTCCTTCAACATATGCCACCTTTTTGAAAGTGACTAAGCCAATTTGGACTGTCCCATATCCTTTTGTAGTTCCAAAGCTTGAGTCTCCAAAAATTACTTTGGGTCCAAGCTTGGTTTTGAAGGAAGTGAGGTTGTCCTTGTCTCCTGTCATATGCTTTGAGCACCCACTATCCAGATACCATTGATGGTTCTCACTTGGATAGGTCTTTACCTGCACAAAAACAGCTTATTTGTTTTTGACCCAGTTAACCTTGGGCCTAGGTTGATATCCCTTAAATTCTGAAATGAAGGACATCTCAGGTTGACTCTTATAGCCTACAGGATGATATCTCCTAGGAGGTATGATCCATTCAGCATAAGGGTTAAAGTAATGAGATGTGGAGCTAGAATTGAAATTTGAATTAACCCTTGAGAACTGGGTTTTGCTCTGAACTCGGCTCGACGCACGTCGAGCTTCGGTCGACGGACTCAAGTGAGTGCGTCGAGCTCCGTTCGACGGCAAGGTCTTGCTTTGTTCAGAGGGTAGAGGGCGTTGACCTGAGTTCGACGTTTTCTTGCGATTACGTCGAGCTCTGTTCGACGTCCGTCGAGCTTCGTTCGACGTTTTTTGTCCAGTTTCCTGGGTTAAGTCAGCATTCTTCCTGGCCACTATCAAGACTCCTTTACCTTTCTCACTGGTAAATTTGATTGGAGTTGTCAGCACTGTGGGTTGGCTGGATGAAGCACCCAAGCCCAGTGAACCATTCAATCTTGAGTTCACTGTACTTGTGATGTCCATCAATTTGATACTTCTCCCATTAAGGGTTTCTTCAAATTGTTTGGCCTTAGATAGCTCACTTTTCAGTGAAGCTATCTCCTCCCCACACTGCTTCAACTCTTCTAAGAGTCTAAGATTATCTGAGTTAATGGATTTGCATTCAATTAATTGTTCATTTAGAGTTTTAATCAGCTTTTGAGACTCAATTAAGTCAATGCACATAGATTTAAACTCAGATTTGAAATCATCAGAAGTAAAGTCAAATGAATCTATTACCTGATCCTCAGTAAGTTCCTGATCAGATGGGTAGTCAGCATCAGGCTCTGAATCAGTGTTCTTTTGAGATGCACTGATGGCCATCATACAGAATCCCTTTTCTTCTGCATCATCCTCATCATCACTAGAACTGGATGATGAATCAGACTCATCAGAGTCACTCCAGGATTCAGCCACAAATCCTTTTCTGGTGTACTTGCTGTTGCTGGAGGAAGGCTTGTCATGGTATTTCCTTGACTCCTTATCCTTCCTTTTATCCTTTCTTTCCTTCTTGTCCCTTCTGTCCTTGTCTTGATTTTCTGGACAGTTTGGGAAGATGTGTCCTGGTTTCCTGCAGCCAAAGCAGATAATATCTTTATTATTGGATCTGTCATACCTTGGCTTGTCTTTGTCTTTGGATGACCATCTTCTGAAGTTCCTTTTATTTAGCTTATTGAACCTTTTGACCAGTAGGCTCATAAGCTCTTCATTTCCCAACACCTTTTCTTTAGGTTCTTCTTCCTGTGCTTTGAAGGCAATGGTTTTCTCAGCCTTCTCTGTTGGTGTGGATGTCTTCTGCTCTTCTTCTCTCTTCTTAATAAATTGCTCATAGCTCTTGAGCTTTCCTAGAAGAGCTTCTGTGGATAACTCACAGACATTTCTTCCATCTTTAATTGACCATATTCTTGAGTCCCAAGAGCTAGGGAAACAAGTCAGTATCTTGTCATTTATCTCAGTAAGAGATATGTCCTTCTCTAGTGATCTAAGTTCACTTATGATTAGGCTCAGTCTGTTGTACATGTCAGCAACTGACTCAGACTCTGCCTTTTTGAAGTTCTCATACTGTGTGATGAGGTAGGATCTCCTATCCTTTCTTTCATCTGCAGAACCTGATACAATTTCTGAGAGTTTTTCCCAGATCTCCTTGGCAGTATTGCAATCTGCTACCTTCTGGAAAATGTCATCTGACATGGTTTGAGCCAAGATGTTCATGGCTTTAGCATCTGCTGCCTTCCACTTCTTTATGTCAGCATCAGTCCCTGAAGGAGGAGGAACAGCTGATGTACTTGTTCCTGTGGGAGGTCTTGGACAATCTGTCAATACAGAATTAAAGATGTCTTCATCAAAAGAGTTCATATAAAGTCTAATCCTTGCCTTCCATAGTGCAAACTTAGATAGATTGCACATAGGAGGTCTGGTGCTAGCAAAGTCCTTGTTTTGTGCCATGAGTTTTAAAAGATAAGTAAAACTAAGAAAAATAACCCTTTGAGAGAAATGATCTTATCAGAGATCTTTTGATCCAGGTGTTAGCCTGTATGAATGATCAACCTCCCTCTGATACCAATTGAAAGTGCAGGATAAGATCACTCCTAACTCTAGAGGGGGGTGAATAGAGTTATTTAAAATAATTTTCCAAATAAAAACTTGCAGAGAAAATTTTACTTTACTTAGTATAAGGTGCTATAGCAAATAATCAGAGTAAAAATAAATTCACAGCACAAAGCAAAACACAAAAAGAGACAAGCAATCCAGATGACACAAGGAGCTATAGTGGTTCCCCAAATCTGGGTACATCCACTCTTCTATCACCCTTGATAGGAATCCACTTCAAGATGAGTTGATCAGGTGTCTTGAGCACCAGAGAGTTTTTGATCAGGTTCTCACAAACCAACAGAAGCTGATTTTGACCAGGTTTCAGCAAAACCAAAAGTAACTTTTGAAGGGAGTTAAAACCCTGTACAGAAAGAAAAGGAAAAAGAAATGTTGTTGTCTTCTCTATTCAACAAGCAAAGAGAAGCAGAAGTGGATCTGAAGTTGTTGTCAAAGCTCCCCCTGAGATCAAGATGAGGTTCAGGAAGGAGAGCTCTGCACAAGGGTGACAGGTCTTCAAAGATCTGATTTGCTCCAGCAAAGGATGATCCAAGAGAGTTGGATGGAGGTGTCTGAAGCAATCAGATTTTCTGTGAGAGAGTCTTTCAAAAACAATTTTTCCACAGAGAAAAAGATGAGAAGTCTTGTATTGTTGTTCTCTTCTTGTTCTGTATATTCTCTGTATCTTCTTGTTTTTGGAATGAAAGAAAAAGAATTATATATATGAGTCTTCTTCTTCCTTTTACTTTGATAGCCGTTGGAAGTCAGCATTAATTGCTTTCCTTAACTGTCCATGCCTCAAAGGAAATGACAGGCAGACATTCCTTAGAAAATTCCTTGAGCCATGCACCAGATATGCTGTAACGGCCAATAATTCTTCAGCATTAATTGTCTGTCAGAAGGAATTTGAATTCCTATCCAAAATCGACGGAAGACTGGAAGGCGTCGAGCTCACATAAAAACGTCGATCTGAGCACGACACACGTCGGCCAGAGAGTGTTTTCTGTAAGCAGAACTGGGATCGACGGAGCGTCGAGCTGAGGTCAACTCCACGTCGAGCTGAGGTCGACTCTGCGTCGAGCTGAGATCGACTCTGCGTCGAGCAGAGGTCGACTCTGCGTCGAGCTGAGATCGACTCTGCGTCGAGCTGAATTCGACTATGCGTCGAGCTGAAGACTACTCTAACTAGCCTATGTGACCTTTATAACAACATGGAGGTCACAGCATACAATCCCTATAGAAATATAGTCATGCTGGTCCAAATAGTAATAGGGTGTTCCAACAGGCGGACTCGGCCCCGAGTAGACCCGCTGTCCAGGCTTTCACTAGCTGGCAGGGTCGTAGGCTAGCTTAGGGGGTAAGGTGAAAAGTTGTGGTTTGAATGACCCCGAGTGGATCTTGTTGACTAGGCTCTCATCAGCTGGCAGGGCTGGAATGCACACTCGGCCTCGAGTGGACCTGTTGTCCAGGCTCTCACTAGCTGGCAGGGTCATAGGCTCGCTTGGGGGGTATGGTGAAAAGTTGTAGTTTGAACAACCCTGAGTAGATCCCGCTGACTAGACTCCCATTAGCTAGCAGGGATGGGAGGCGCACTCGGCCCCGAGTAGACCTGGTGTCCAGGCTCTCACTTACTGGCAGGGTCGTATGCTCGCTTGGGGGTAAGGTGAAAAGCTGTGGTTTGAATGACCCTAAGTTGATCCTGCTGACCAGGATCCCATCAGCTGGCAGGGCTAGAAGGCGCACTCGGCCCCGAGTAGACCCACTGTGCAGGCTCTCACTGGCTGGAAAGGTCATAGGCTCGCTTGGGGGTAAGGTGAAAAGTTGTGGTTTGAACGACCCCAAGTAGATCCTGCTGACCAGGATCCCATTAGTTGACAGGGCTTGAAGGTGCACTCGGCACCATTAGACCCGATGTCCAAGCTCTCACTAGAGGGCAAGGACGTAGGTTCGCTTGGGGGTAAGGTGAAAAGTTGTGGTTTGAACAACCCCGAGTAGATCCCGCTGACCAGGCTCACATCAGTTGGCAGGGATGGAAGGTGATAGTTTTACTTTCAAGATTACCTAGACACCTAGAGGGGGGGTGAATAGGTTCTTATTATCTTTTCAAACTTAAGGCAGAATGATTAAAAAATTAAAGACTATTGTCTATGAGTTCTGCAGCTACTTTAGCAATCACAATCACACAATCTAGAACTACACATCACAGATTGCAACAAGTATTTATAGTGGTTCCCCAAGATCTGGGTACATCCACTTTCCCCCCTTCGCCTATCTAGCAGTGTGCTAGATTCAGCCAAACTCCCTTCCTTAACTCAGATCCTCAGATCCTATAGCTCAGAATCCAAAATGGATTCCTACAACTCAGAGTGATACCACACTCCTACAGCTCAGGCAATTCAGCCCTACCTCAGTCTTTATACAAGACCTACCACTCAGAGATTATCTCTCCTACACTCAGCCTTTATAACATAGGCTTACAACTCAGATCTATATTAATAGATCCTACAGAATTTAGAAAAGAGTTTTATAGAATCTTGCCCTTGTCGAGAGAGAAAGAACAAGGCAGCACCTGATCAGCTGATGGATGAAATCAACTGAACCTTAGCTTTCTTCAAAGCTTCTTGAATTTGAACTAGCTGAGTTGATTTCCAAACAGCTTCTTGAGAAACCTGTAACAGCTTCCTTCTTGATCTTCAAACGGCTGGATCCCTCTCTATCCAATCCCTTTGAAAATTCTTCAGAATTCTAGGACGAATTCTCCTTAGACTGATCCTGAGAGGTTGAACCCTTCAGAATGTCTTCTTAGATCTTCTGATGAAGATCTTCTTCAGTGCCTTGCACTTTCTTGATTTGATTCCTTAATCAGTTTTTATGTGTGTTGCTTCTCAATAAAGAATAATGACTTCTTATTCTACTTCTGAATCTGTCTATTTATAGACCTTCTTTTTGGTGACCGGCTGATCAGGTTTCTAACTATCTTCTGACAAGTCTGACAGCTTCAGTTAACCTATTGTAACCCACAGCTGTCAAGTCTTCAAACAGATCTTGTGCCTTTGTCTTGGACAGCAAAGCGTCGAGACTGTCTATCAGAAAGTGTCGAGACCATCTGTCTATATGTGTCGACACAAGTAACTTCGGTGTCGACACTGCCTCTGGTGAAGTCGACAAGTTTGCCTTTAAGTCGACTCAGCTTCTGCATACAACTTGAGAATGAGTCGACACTGAGTATTTGTGTTGACTCAAACACTTCATCATTCTTCAGCAAATGACTTGGTCTAGACTTGGCAATGTGTCGACACAAGTCCTGTGTGTCGATACAGTTGATGTAGATTCAGAACATAGTATGTGTCGACACTTCCTTCAGGTGTCGACACAGCTTTTGTCAACTCTGCCTATATGCGTCGACTCAGTCTTCTGGTGTCGACACAAATATTGTCGACTCTGCCTCTGTGTTTCAACACAGCCTCCTGGTGTCGACACAAATATTGTCGACTTATTATCTCTGTGTCGACACAACCTTCTTCAAGTATCGACACAATCTTCCTGAAGTGTCGACACATCTTCTTCTGGTGTCGACACATGGACTTAGAAATTTTTCCATACTTTTAACCTGCACACATTCAACTTAAACAACATCAAATACACCTTGATGTATATCATTATGCTAAGTTAGGCTTCTTCAAATCAGGTACACATTTTCCAATGTACCCAACAATCTCCCCCTATTTGGAGAAGTCATAACCCATATTAGCTAATGATATACACCACTTATGATAATAATAAATAAAATGATGATGATGTATATATAAGCTTAATATTGCAGGAAATATTAACAATCAAAACACTTGCATAGATTCATCACAGAGATAAAAGCATATACACAAAAAATAATTAAAGAGCAAGCTTTTGTGTATTATGTCAAAATGATTGTTTACAAAATGTTTAACACTGAATGTTTCACATTACACATTTTTTAACTAAGACTAAGACATCTCTAGACTAAGACAGATCAGGCTCCTTTAATAATCCCTCTTCCAGGTTGTACTTGTGCCTGCACAGAAGGTTCAGTTTCTTCCATGGGCTTTTTGCCTTTAAGATCAGCCTTCTCCTAAGCCTTAGTCGTCAGTCTTTGTCTCTCAAAGTAGTGATACGGCTTGGGAAAGTATTTGCTAGGCTCCACAGCATTAGGAGGTAGCTTTCCCATCGTAGCTTTCCTTCTATACTAAACAATAGCCTCCTGTCTGGCTTCATGCTTCTGCCATTCTTGTTCATTGTACCACTTGCCCCTTTCATGGACTTGATCTTTTGCAGCTTTCTAGGCAGTTAGTATGATGTCTCTAGAGGTAGGGCTCCACTGTTCAAAATCAGGTTTTAGTTTAGCTTGCTCCCTAAACCTCTTCTTTGACAGTTGAGCCTCTTGCTAAGCCTTGATTGCAGCTTCAGGCATGTCTACTTTTCCAAGTATAATATTTGAAACCTCCTCAGGAGGACTATACATAGTTTGCACCATCTGATGAATCAATTCAAAATCTGCAGAGGGGTATATGACTTGAGCAACCTCTAGTTGGTTGCCTTCAAGTAGACCTTTTGGCTGTACTCCTGACTCTGCCATATTATCATTATCACAAAGGGGTGGATATCCCAATGTGGTTCTGACACTGTTAGTGACCCACTTGGCATGTTCTGAGCCAGCAGAAATAAGTACCCTCTCCCCCTTTAGGACTTCTCTTGCTATATGATCTCTGAGATCTTTCTTCTGAAACCTGATCTGACCATCTAGATAATTAATGTCATCTTTGAAGAAGGGTTTCAACTTGTTAAGTTTTGCAGTAATTTCCTTCTGAGAAGTGGTTATGGCTGACTAAACTGAGTCTAAAGCAGTTTTGAACTTAGTGTCATATTCTAGCATTTCAGCCGCCCTAGCTTCAGTCAATTTAGACATGGTTGTTTAAAATTGAGCAAGAATATCTGTGTTGGCAGTTGTCAGATTGTCATTTAGCCGTTTCTGATTTTCAAGAATGTATCCTTGATTAATAGATTGAGCATCTATTTCTTTCTTCATTTCCCCTTGTTGTTGGGCCAGATATACAACAGCATGTGCCCCTTTTGTAAAACAATCAGTCATTTCTCTTTTATGTTGATTGACTTCAAATCTTATAGACTTTATATCTTGAGCCAGATCAAACTGAAGATTTTTATGACTTTCATCAATATATTTCTCCAAGGCTAATCTCTGATTATCTAGCTTCACCTGCAAATCAACCATGAACTTGTTGTAATTAAAATCAGATGGAGATTGGTGAGATGAAGTCTGTAGAGCCTGCTTGTAGCTATGGCTTCTTCTTTTGAAGACCATGAGCTTCCTTTTCTTTGCCACTCTGGCTTCTACAGACTCAGATTCTGAAGAGCTTTCAATCTGAACTCTTTCAGGAGGTGAAGGAGGAATATCTATCTCAGTGACATGTTGATCTTTGTCAACAATCACTTGCTCCCCCCTCAATTTCGAGCTCCTTCTCAATTTCTTGCTCCTCCTCAATTCTATCAGTAGCAATTTCAATATCAGAAAACAACTCCTCTAGAGTGAATTCCTTTTGTGCCTTAGCAGAAGATGAGTCATCTAGGCCAGCAGTGTGCAAATCTTTTGATAAATCTATTTGTTCTTCTTCTTGCACTTGTTCAGAAATCTGCTCCCCCTGCACCTGTTCAGTGTTAGGAATGTCCTGGGCAGGAGAATAACCTTGCTCCCCCTGCACCTGTGCAGGTAACGATTCATCCTAGATTTGAGTAGACTCAGGCTGGTCTTCAGCCTGCTCTCTCACCTAATCTCCTGGAAGTTGTTCAGCACTTTGATCAAGACTTGGGGATTTCTCTGGTGTGTCCTGCCTGTCCACATCAGGCACTTCTTTGGACAGAACTCTATCCCATCTTGAGAATAATCTCATGTCCATTTTTCTCATGTGATTGATCTTATTCCCAGGAATTTGTTGCATGACCTCTGGGATGAGTCCAGCCAGATATAGACTCAAAATCCTAGCCAGATTTGGATTTTTAAGTCCTTCCTTGATTTTATCAAACACAACTGCTAACCAGTCTGTGTTAACCCTGAAGATTATCCTTGTCATGAGGTTAAACATTAAGGCCGAAATCCTATCATGGCCGCCAGGTTTACACAAGATCACCTTCCCAACCACTTTAGATAGAAATTTGCCTTGTGGATTCATTCCTTTTCTGTTGATAGCTGCTCCAATTTTGACGGTTGGATCCAATCCACACCATTGTAGAGCCTCCCTTGTCTTAGAGGCTGGGACCTCTTCTATATTCTCAATGCTTGGTAATTGAAGAATCTTTCTTAAACTCCGTAGAGTAAGTTTCACCTTGGTTCCATGAACTGTGGATTTGATCTTAAGTCCAGAAGAATCCACTGATGCTGAAGTGTAAAATTCAAGTACCTCCTTCTTCCAAATTTTGGTGGGTTCAGAAACCAGACATTCCAATCCATTATCAGCAAGATAGGATATTACCTATTTTATTTCAGGTGTGGCATTGTCGAACGCATCCCTAACCAGCTCATATCCCTCATTGACGTTATCCTCAACCTTTGGTTCCCTTGGAAAGATGAGAAAACTGGATAGAAGAGAAGAGAGAGAATGTCGACACAGGGTTTTAGTCTCGAAAACCTTGTGAGGGTGTCGACAGAATACGTTCATGACCTATTTATACCCTCTAATGAAAGAAGGTCAAAAGTCGGGCAAAAACAGACTAAATGTGTCGACACAGATGAAATCTGTCGACACAAACTTTTACTGTCTCGACATCAATGTTGACTACTGTGCATCGACACCAATTGAGGATATGTCGACACAAGAGAGACATAGTAGAGCATCAGAAATTCTGTGTCGACTCTTAGTACAAGTGTCGACACAAAATCTGTAAGTATCGACACCATTATTCTGGTGAAGTCGACACTACATTTCTGGATTAGTCGACTATTTGACCCTTAAGTGTCGACACAAATTCTCTGTGTCGACACAAATTCTCTGACAAGTCGACATAACTATATTTAGTCGACACTTTATCACTGAAAGTGTCGACACCATTTTACTTAGCCAATTTCTGTTTGTTGATATACTAATCAATGGTCAGCATTCCTAATTCAATTTTAAATTTATTGAATTTTGTTTCATCCAGTGGCTTAGTAAATACATCTGCAATTTGATAATCTGTTTTAATAAATTCCAAAGAGATGTCTTCTCTTTCTACATGCTCTCTAAGAAAATGGTATTTTATTTCTATATGCTTAGTTCTACTATGAGAAACAGGATTGTTAGCAATAGAAATGTCACTCTTAGAATCACACAATAAAGGTGTTCTACTTACTTGAATACCATAGTCCTTTAACTGATGCTGAATCCACAATAGCTGTGCACAGCAACTTCCAGCAGTAACATATTCAAACTCAGCTGTGGATATTGCCACACTGGTATGCTTCTTACTGCTCCATGATATCAGTCTTCCTCCCAAAAATTAGCAAGTACCTGTAGTACTCTTTCTATCCTCTCTACAGCCTGCAAAATCTGCATCTGAATAACCTATTAGTTGAAAATCTCTATTCCTAGGGTACCAAAGGCCTAGATTTGGTGTGCCCTTTAAATATGTCAAAATTCTTTTAACAGTAGTGTAATGAGATTCTTTAGGACATGCCTGGTACCTAGCACTGACACATGTAGCATACATAATATCTGGTCTACTAGCTGTGAGGTATAATAGATAACTAACTATTCCTCTATACAAAGACTCATCTACAGGCTTACCTGTATCATCTTTACATATAGGAATATTTGTTCCCATAGGAGTTTTCATGGTAGAGGAAGATTCCATACCATATTTCTTTATCAACTCTTTGGTGAACTTAGACTGGCATATGGACAAGCCATCATCAGTCTATCTTACTTGGAGTCCCAAGAAGAACTTAAGTTCTCCCATACTACTCATTTCAAACTTCCCTTGCATAAGTTTGGCAAACTTCTTACAAAGGTTGTTCTCTGTAGACCCAAAAATTATGTCATCCACATAGATTTGGACTAAGATTATCTTGCCTTTAGACTCCCTAAGGAATAGAGTCTTGTCTATTTTGCCTCTTGAGAATTTGTTCTCAATAAGGAAAGTAAACAGGGTGTCATACCAAGCCCTTGGGGCTTGCTTTAACCCATATAAAGCTTTCCTAAGTCTAAAAACATAATCAGGTTTAAGAGAGTCTACAAAACCTGATGGTTGTTCCACATAGACTTCTTCTTTTAGATCTCCATTCAGAAATGCTGATTTCACATCCATTTGGTATACCTTGAATCCTTGGTATGCAGCATAGGCAAGAAACATCCTGATTGCCTCCAGTCTTGCTACTGGGTCAAATGTTTAATCAAAATCTATTCCCTCTTCCTGCCTATATCCTTTAGCAACCAGTCTTGCTTTGTTCTTTACTATTACTCCACTCTCATCCAACTTGTTCCTAAATATCCACTTTGTTCCAATGATGTTGTGGTCTTTTGGTTTAGGAACAAGCTCCCAGACTTTGCACCTTCTGAATTGATTAAGCTCCTCTTGCATAGCATTAATCCAATATTGGTCTTGGATGGCTTCTTCAAATTTCTTAGGCTCCAATTGAGATAGGAAACTTGAGTGCAGGACTGTGCTCAGATTTCTGCTTCTAGTCAGCACTCCTTGACTTGGATCACCTATTATTTGATTTGCTGGATGGTCTTTAAGATGTCTGATAGTAGGAGGTAGATTTCCTTCTGGTTGATTATTTCCAGTCCCTTCATTATGCTGCACTTCCTGGGAGTCATCAGCTTCTATAGAATCATGTACTCCCCCTGAACTGTAGTCAACATTTTCCATCTATTCATTTTCTGTTGTACCTTCTGCAATGGAAAGCTTGTCTATCCTTTTTCTTATACATGTTGGACTGTATGAACTACAAGGCAACTCACAGTTGATTAATCTTGATTCATCAAACACAACATGTACTGATTCTTCTACAACTTGAGTAGTCAAGTTGAAGACTCTATAGGCCTTACTATTTATGTTGTACCCAACAAATATCCCTTCTTGGGATTTGGCAGCAAACTTAGTTAGATATGACTTGCCATTGTTAAGTATATAGCACTTGCAACCAAAGATCCTAAAGTAGGATAGATTTGGTTTTCTACCTTTCATAATTTCATAGGGAGTCTTTTTGTGGCACTTGGTGATAGAAGCCCTATTGATCACATGACATGCAGTGTTTACTACCTCAGCCCAGAAATATTCTGGAAGAGAGGTGTCACTCAATAGAATTCTACCAGCTTCAATCAATGTCCTATTCTTTCTTTCAGCAATACCATTTTGCTGGGTGTTCTAGGTGAGGAGAACTCTTGGAAAATCCCAAAGTCTTCATATAATTTTGTCATACTTTCAGATTGAAATTCAGTGCCATGGTCACTTCTGATTTTGACCACTTTACTATTTAGTTCATTCTGAATTTGTTTCATAAAACTAAGTAAGACACTTGGGGTTTCTGATTTTTGTCTCAGAAAGAACACCCATGTATATCTAGAATAGTCATCTACAATCACAAAAGTATAGACCTTCCTACCTAGACTATGAATTAGCATAGGACCAAAAAGATCCATATGTAAGAGGTATAAGCACCTCACAGAATCCTTGTTTTCAAGACTATGAAAGGAGGATTTTGTCTGCTTGCCCTTTTGACAAGCTGAACATATCCCTTCCTTTATACACTTAACTTGAGGACCATTCCTCACTAACTCTTTGCTGAAGAGTTGGCCAATTGTCTTGTAGTTAAGATGAGCCAACCTCTTGTGCCACTTGACATAATGAGATGCATTATCATCAGCTACAAGACAGATGGGAGAAGCCTTGTTCTCACATACAAAATTAAGACAATAAACATTTCTCTTTCTATACCCAGTCAATATGATCTTTTGATCACTTGACCTTTTGATATGACATCCATCCTTAACAAATGAAATGTCATATCCAAGATCACTCAGCTGACTTATGCTAATCAGATTATGTTTCAAACCTTTTACATAAGCCACTTAAGTGATGGTAATTTGGTTTGAAGAAATGTTACCAAACCCTTTGATGATTCCTCTTTCAGATCCATCAAAGATTACTTTAGGTCCATCTTTGACAGATGTGTACTCCTTCAGCAGCCCCTTTGTTCCAGTCATATGCCTGGAACATCCACTGTCCAAGTACCATATAGGGGCATGGCAACTTGGACTTTCCTGCAATACAGAATTACTTTCCCTTAGAACCCAAGTAAGTCTTGGGTCCTTGGTTCAGGTTAGCATCATTCATATTAAGACAACCAGCAGCTCTTTTAACTGGTAGACTATTATTCTTCCTTACATTTGTGTTATGCCAGCAGTCTAAGGCAAAATGGCCTCTCTTGCCACAACACCAACATTTAAACTTATTGTATCTAGGTCTTGATACACCCTTGACAGAAGAATTTCTGTCCAGTGCTGGTGTTGCTGCAGCTTCACCCACAGATTTCTTATAACCATGGGGTTTATGAACATGGGTAAACCTATTGGCATTTACACCCGTGTTTATCTGAACATTAGTCTTAATATGATCATGAATATTCTCAAGATCATATTTGTTAGAAGGCACTTGCACCTTTCTAAACTTAACTGGGACTGAAAGGTTTAGAGGCTGGACAGGAGCTTTGCCTTTTCTTTTGAATTGGGCAGCCCTGGGGTTACCTTTGAAGCCTAATCCTACCTTACCCTTTTGAGCCACAAACTCATCTATTAAAGGTAAGATAGATTTTGGCTTAGAGTAACTAGACACTAAATCTTTCTCTATTCTTAGTCTGGCCTCCAGACTCTTAATTTGATCATTGTTATATTTGATTGTCCCCATCTGAGTATAGGTTATATTTTTCAGTTTGGCAATCTCATTTAACTTTGATCCATTACTTTTTCAAACTCAGTTGCAGCCACCTTAAGATTAGCAATTTCCTGAGCCTGAACTTTGACTAGATTCTTGCTTTTCTTAAGAGCCTATAACAAGACCCTATATTCATCCATCAACTGATGAATATCACCTTCAGATTCAGATCCATTCACATCACTTGATGTAGATGAATCTGACTCTGAACCAGTACTAAAATCAGAAGAACTAGAAACCTTTTGTACCTTACTAGGACCAGGCTGATCCTGGTATTGGTTATCTTCTAACTCAGCCATCAGACCCATGCATTCCTTATCTTCTTGATCATGAATGGAATCCATCAGTTGCTGAAATTCCTTTTCTTCATTGGCTGCATACAATCCTATGTATGCTTCAGCTTCAGATTCTGACTCTGATGAGGACTGATCTGAAAGACTCTTATCCTTCTTTGCCACAAAAGATTTCTCCTTCTTGCCCTTGTGTTGAGTCCTTTTTCTGTCTACTGACTCCTTTCTCTTTTCTGGACATTCAGCTACCATATGTCCAGTCTTATTGCAGCAATAACAAACAATCTTAGAAGTTATGTCTTTGCTGGGCTTAGTTCTGTTTCTCTCATTTCTTGAGGATTTTCTCTTCTGATAGTACTCATCTACTGGCTGTGATGTGGAGGGCCTGGACTTCCACTGCTTCTTTTTCAAGAACTTTTGAAACTGTCTTGTAAAGGCAGCAAAGTCAGTATCTGATTCACTGCTCCCTGATTTCTGACTATCTGAATTTTTTGTTATCTCTTCTGTAGCTTCCTTGAGAGGAGATGAAGACATCCTCCCTTTCTTTCTAGTGGCTTCAACTTTGAAAGCCACAGATCTATGCTCACCTTTTGTACTTCTTTCTTCCTCCTTCCTAGCCATCAATTGCATTTCATATGAAAGCAATTTTCCAAACAAGGTTGAAGGTGAAATATCAGCTAACTTGGCCACTTTTCTAATGGCACATATTTTGGTATCCCAATCCTTTGTTAAAGATCTGAGAAACTTGTCATTCAGCTCATATGTACTGAAGACTCTTCCATAGGACATCAGTTCATTCACAATCCTATAGAATTTCTTATAACACTCAGTTATGCTATCAGACTTTCCTTGTCTGAAGCTCTTATATTCTTGGTTGAGCATTGATTTTCTGTCTTGTCTTACTTCTTCAGATCCTTCCATATAGACAATCAAGGTGTCCCACATCTCTTTGGAAGTCTTGCAATGTATCAGATTTTGGAAGGTGGAATCATCTATTGCACTTACTATGATGTTTTGAGCTCTCTTGTCCATAGTAGCTAGGATGATTTCCTCCTTTGTCATTTCTGAAAAATCCATAGGAGTTTCCTCATTTGCATCTAACACAGAATTCTTCATTGGAATGTATGGACCTTCTTTCACTGTGATATAAATTCTTGGGTCTGAGGCCTCCATAAACAGCCTAACTCTTTCCTTCCAAATTCCAAAGATTTCTTTTCTGCAGATGGGAAGCTTCATCGATCCCAACTCCTTGTGATTATCACCTGAACTCATTTTCTTGATTGTTGATTCTGCCTTTAGATCTAATTCAGACTGTTAAGTCTTACTTTGAGTAACCTGGCTCTGATACCACTTGATAGTTTTACTTTCAAGATTACCTAGACACCTAGAGGGGGGGTGAATAGGTTCTTATTTTCTTTTCAAACTTAAGGCAGAATGATTAAAAAATTAAAGACTATTGTCTATGAGTTCTGCAGCTACTTTAGCAATCACAATCACACAATCTAGAACTACACATCACAGATTGCAACAAGTATTTATAGTGGTTCCCCAAGATCTGGGTACATCCACTTTCCCCCTTCGCCTATCTAGCAGTGTGCTAGATTCAGCCAAACTCCCTTCCTTAACTCAGATCCTCAGATCCTACAGCTCAGAATCCAAAATGGATTCCTACAACTCAGAGTGATACCACACTCCTACAGCTCAGGCAATTCAGCCCTACCTCAGTCTTTATCCAAGACCTACCACTCAGAGATTATCTCTCCTACACTCAGCCTTTATAACATAGGCTTACAACTCAGATCTATATTAATAGATCCTACAGAATTTAGAAAAGAGTTTTATAGAATCTTGCCCTTGTTGAGAGAGAAAGGACAAGGCAGCACCTGATCAGCTGATGGATGAAATCAACTGAACCTTAGCTTTCTTCAAAGCTTCTTGAATCTGAACTAGCTGAGTTGATTTCCAAACAGCTTCTTGAGAAACCTGTAACAGCTTCCTTCTTGATCTTCAAACGGCTGGATCCCTCTCTATCCAATCCCTTTGAAAATTCTTCGGAATTCTAGGACGAATTCTCCTTAGACTGATCCTGAGAGGTTGAACCCTTCAGAATGTCTTCTTAGATCTTCTGATGAAGATCTTCTTCAGTGCCTTACACTTTCTTGATTTGATTCCTTAATCAGTTTTTATGTGTGTTGCTTCTCAATAAAGAATAATGACTTCTTATTCTACTTCTGAATCTGTCTATTTATAGACCTTCTTTTTGGTGACCGGCTGATCAGGTTTCTAACTGTCTTCTGACAAGTCTGACAGCTTCAGTTAATCTGTTGTAACCCATAGCTGTCAAGTCTTCAAACAGATCTTGTGCCTTTGTCTTGGACAGCAAAGCGTCGAGACTGTCTGTCAGAAAGTGTTGAGACCATCTGTCTATATGTGTCGACACAAGTATCTTTGGTGTCGACACTGCCTCTGGTGAAGTCGACAAGTTTGCCTTTAAGTCGACTCAGCTTCTGCATACTACAAATTTAGAATGAGTCGACACTGAGTATTTGTGTTGACTCAAACACTTCATCATTCTTCAGCAAATGACTTAGTCTTGACTTGGCAATGTGTCGACACAAGTCCTGTGTGTCGATACAGTTGATGTAAATTCAGAACATAGTATGTGTCGACATTGCCTTCAGGTGTCGACACAGCTTTTGTCAACTCTGCCTATATGTGTCGACTCAGTCTTCTGGTGTCGACACAAATATTGTCGACTCTGCCTCTGTGTGTCGACACAGCCTCTTAGTGTCGACACAAATATTGTCTACTTTTTATCTCTGTGTCGATACAGCCTTCTTCAAGTGTCGACACAATCTTCCTGAAGTGTCGACACATCTTCTTCTAGTGTCGACACATGGACTTAGAAATTTTTCCATACTTTTAACCTGCACACATTCAACTTAAACAACATCAAATACACCTTGATGTATATCATTATGCTAAGTTAGGCTTCTTCAAATCAGGTACACATTTTCCAATGTACCCAACAGAAGGCGCACTCGGCCCCGAGTAGACCCGATGTACAGGCTCTTACTAGATGGTAGGGTCGTATGCTTGCTTGGGGTGTAAGGTGAAAAGTTGTGGTTTGAACGACTCTGAATAGACCCGCTGTCCAGGCTCTCACTAGCTAGCAGATCTGAAGGATCGCTCGGTGGCAAGACGCAAAGTGCTTGGAATAATTATATCTAGAGCCGCTCCTACTATCAGGCTCTCACCTAGCTGACAGGGCAGTCAGACTCATGACAAGCGTTATGAAGAGCTTCTCCAATAGGTTTTCAAACAGCTAACACCTATCTTAAGTAGGGATAAGGTAATCAGACCCATCTCGGCACCTTTCTCTCGACAGGGGTTTCTCGGCGTGTCTTTTTGGCATGTCCCCCTCGGCATACCCTTCTCGGCAAAGTTTACCTAATTAATCTATTCAGTGAACGGGATGCGGTCATTGCCTAAGAGCCTAAGGTTTGAGTGAATGTACGGAAGCATTTGCGAATGGTAATAAGCGAGAATTAAAAATTAACGATAAAAAGGCATTTCAGCAAAGATAGAAGAAAACTCAATTTTACTTATATAACAAAAATATTACATGTTTCTAGGGATCTCGTCCCTTACATGAAGGTTCAAAGAAAAGAAAAATTACAAGTTAAAACAGGCAAAAGGTCTTCAGGATGAATTGTCGGGCTTCCAATGGGACATCTTGCTGGATGTCTCGCCAGTAGACCAATCGCTCTCGTCGAAGATAACTTCGTCATCTTTGCCCGGGGAGTCATCCTCTCCCGCTGGCTTAGTAATAGGATCGAATAGCCAAGGCAGGATCCCGCGCAGCGTGAGTGTCAAGATGCCCTCATTTAAAAAACCCAAACTCTCGCAGCACCTTGATCACGCACTTGACTGCCGCCTACGCATTCTCCTACATCATCACTTTTATCTCATAATTATAATATATATGACGCTTGAACTTCTCGTCCAGCGGTGGCAAAACCGGTGCCTTGGCCTCTTGCGCTCCTTTGAGCTCGGCCTTTAGCAGCGTGATCTCGTACCTAAGGGCAGCCTCCCACGCACGCAATAGCTAGGCTTGGCTGGAATCTTGTAATAAATTCATTAGAATTAAATTGAACTAAATGGCAGAAAATAGATATAAGGAAGGAGACATTTGAAGTTTCACGTACCTCAGTCACCGGGCGTAGATCGAGAAGTTTCTAAGAGGCCTCCAGATTGTCCTTCAGGGTGACCACCTCGGCAGCAGTGAGTTCCCGCGTCTTGAGCGCCTCACCCATGTTGAGCTCAATATTGAGGTTGTGGCGCGCAGACATATGTGTAAGCTCAAACGCACGTAGCTGGGCTTGAACAGCTTCATGGGCAAGAGCCTTGGTAGACTCCTGGTCATATATGCTTTCATCCACCCAATCGTAAAGCCCAAAGTCGAGCATGAAGGGTTCGTCGCTGCTTGTGTCCTGATCCATCCATTAGGGAAAGAGTGATGAGATGGAGACCTGGTTAGCCTATGGGTCCCACTGAAGAAGGGGTTGGCCCTCTTCATCCAGGTGCTTCCTGCCAAGGCCAAAATTCGGATGCCCTCTCGGCATCAGTTTTGCAAGAAATTTATTTGAGGCGGCAATAACCTACGCGACAACACTCATTTCATCCGCGCTAAGTTGGGCTTCGGCTGGGGTTTCGGCGACGGATTTTCCCTTATTCGTCACGGATAATTTTGACTTCTTGGAAGGGGCCGAAGGAGGAGTGTCAGGCTTCCGCATCGGACCGCTCGGCTTGGAGGAAGAGCCCGGCTCATTCTTGCAGGCGAGGGCTGCAGACTTGGCGAGAGCCAGGGTAGCAACGAAACCCCTGGTCTCGTCGAAAGGTTGGTTGAGTGGGATCTTCTGCTCACCTATGAAAGCCATAAAAGTAATTCTTATAGTTTGAAGCAAGAGATTAAAGGGACAAGGCAGAATGGTACCTTCACCGACAGGAACTGGCGGAAGAGAGTCGAGCTCCTTCACTCAATGCTCTCAACGCGTTTTGTCCTAAGGCATTGAGTGTAGCTCTCAAGGCATTGAGTGTAGCCCCTTCACTCAACGCTCTCAATGCTTTTTGTACTAAGGCGTTGAGTGTTGCTTTTTCACTCAATGCTCTCAATGCTTTTTGTCCCAAGGTGCTGAGTGTAGCTCTCGCTCTCAACACATCAGTACCTAGACAGATTTTCCTGGGCCTAGGATGGTCCAGTCAGATAAGTGAAGTAGGCAGAAGGGCTTCCGCCTAGGTGTGCTAGAAGCCTCCCGCCCAGTTTTGTCCATAGGTAAATTTATGTTGGGGTCATTGATCCCAATGTCCTAGATTTGTAAGAAGTCAAAAAGATCATTGGTATACACAAATTGTATTTGATGTATGTTTAAGTTCTTGCATATAGGTTGGTCTTTGTCACAATGATTGGATATATAGTTCAAGAGACAATGACAGGTGGACTCAAAGTGATAGGCTGGAAATTCACAAAAATTACTAAGTCCAGAAGCATTGAGTGTGGAAAGCTCACTCAATGTTATACAGCTAATAGCGCTGAGAGAAGGCTGGCAGTCAAAGCTTACAGTATTGAAATGGCAGAAATATGGCTAAGTCCAAAAGCGTTAAGTGAGCTCAACTCACTCAACGTCATATGGACAGAATCGTTGAGTCAAGGATATTCTGTCAACACCAAAGTATAATGAGACAGAAAATTCGACCAAGTAAAGAAGAGTTGAGTGAAGCTCATTCACTCAATGCCAAATTAAAAGGCTTTGAGTCTAGTCTTCCTGTGAAGAAACAAGAATTCGGCTAAGTCTAGAATCGTTGAGTGAAGCCAATTCACTCAACGCGCCCAACGCAAAACTTCAGCAAGAAGGCAAGATTGTAGAAAATCAGGCTAAGTATAAAAGCGTTGAATGAAGCTTATACACTCAACACTCTCAACGCTTTTAATACGAAATGGCAGAAGAATATGGCTAAGGCAAAAAGCGTTGAGTGAGGCATATACACTCAATGCTCTCAATAGAGCTGAAATATTTCTAAGCCCAAATTCGTTGAGTATACCCTATTCACTCAATGTCATTCAACGCCTAGCAGAGCTGAAGAAACTTCTAAGTCCAGAATAGTTGAGTATTGCTAATCCACTTTTCGTCGAGCTAAGCTCTGAGTTCGTCGAACTGAGTTCAGAGTTCGTCGAACTCAACTTTCACTTTTCGTCGAGCTGAGCTCTGAGTTTGTCGAATTGATTTTAGAGTTCGTCAAACTCAGCTTTCACTTTTTCATCGAGCTTAGCTTTGGATTCGTCGAACTGAGTTTTTGAATTCGTCGAACTAAGGATTTTTGAAATGATGTTTGATTTTGCAAAGTTCAGAATGATGCTGACATCAGTAAAGTCAACAAGATAATTAATTTCAGATTCGTTATTTAAATGCTGCAATTCGACATTAACGTCGTCGTCAGTCTAAAGTGAATCTCAATTTGATTGAGCTGAGGTTTTAACTGCCGTTAAAACTGGTACACGTGTTAATCATCCCGCAAATCGACGGGATTATAAATAGCAGCTGAGATCGAGATCAAATTAAATTTTCTGATTAACTTTAATTCATTCTGAAAACAAGAAACGGAAGTTGGTCATCTTCATTCGCCATTATTACAGAGCCAAGAAATTCAAATTGATAAATTTGAAGGGTTTCTGAGTTTGTTGGTGCAATCAACATCTGCGACAGCATGTACAGAGGATATCTTTGAGGAAGACGAATCATTTTAGGCAAGCCCTAGCTGAAATTACTTCACGATTCAATCTTAGCCAAATCTGAAGATCATTTTCTGAATCGAAGAAGAAGAAGATATTTGTGATAGATTCTGACTAGACAGAAGAATAAGGCAGAGGAATTGCAATCTGCCTTAGAGGTTAGCTGTTTAAAGATCGTCTTCCTCTCTTTCATCAGTAAGAATAGAATCAAGATTCTGAGGAATTTCCAGCATAAGCCGTAGACCATTGAAGATCAATTTTCTTGTTGCTGGGAAGCAGATAGGGCCCAGATTTTCTTAGCCCAGGAAGAATCGACTCAGGGAGCAATTTATCTTGAGTCAAATCAACATTCCTCTTTCAAAATCTATGGATCTGTAATAGATCTGTGTTGAGGCCTAGATTGATTAGGCTGTATGAGAGATCTGTGTGATCTTATTATAAAGCCTAAATTATAAAGGCTGTAAGAAGCAGCTGTGAGATCTGTGTTAGGGCTGTGGGGCTATGATTGGATCCTTGTGTGGATCTGTGTGGGGTTGTTTCTCCCAGCCTGAGTTAAGGGCAGTTGTGCCTGTGTTTGGTAGATAGGAGATTACTGTGTGGAGGGTTGTGAGCATGTGTTGTAAGTCTTAGTGAAGACTGACTAATCCGATTGGATCGTGTTGTAATCTCTGAGGAGCAATAGTTTTTGGAGGAGAGCCTTGTCTAATATACTATTAGAAAGGCGGAGAGGGACAGTGGATGTACTCATACACTGGGGAACCACTATAAAATCTGGTGTGTTGTGTATTGTGTTTTGTTGTGCTGAGTATTGTGTTCTTGAAAGCTGAATTATGTATACACAGTAGGACATAAGTCATAGAAGATTTTAAAGAACTATAAAAGACTGTAATAACCTATTCACCCCCCCCCCCTCCCTCTAGGTGATTAGCTACCCTTGTAATCAAAGACTTTCAATTTAGCTGGATGCCCTTAGAGGTCTGTATTTAGCTCCTCAGAACAGCAGAGTTTGGATGTTGGAAGACCACTTTGGGCTGCAAATATTATTTTGGAATAGCGGATCTACGTCATTGGTAGACTAGATATTTGTATTCTATAAATAAACCCACAGGGTACCTCAGAAGGCAAGCTTTCTCATTTTCTGAAGTCTTGTAGCGCTTTTTGAGATATCCTTAGCTCAACACTTTGCTAAGGAGGGGAAGCGCACTGAGATCTTCCGGGTTAGTAGAGGGACCTCCTTGTGAAGCCTAGGGTCAGTTCTTTAGTTCCTTGTGGATGGTCAGGGGTCTGGGCTTGGGAGAAGTAGGTGTTGGCTACACCCTAGGGTCCGAACTCTTGTTGAGGGTCAGTTTTTGGCTCCAACAACATGGATCACGATAGACATGATAGGTGTTCTACTTCATTTTAGGCATTGTCATTTTAGGCAACACCTACTGCGTCGTGCTAATGCTACCCTGCCATGTTAGGACCATATATGTTGCTCCATTAATTTCTTGCTCCATTTAACTCCTCATTTCAATTGATGATTGATGGGTATTCCATATGTTACCATCAGGAATTAGTGCTCTGTGATAATGACTTGCTATAGATGGACTTCCTTCCATTATTGCTTGCGCTTAAATTTATTTTCTATCAGTCCCAGAGTATTCAAACCTATTGCCAGCAATAGCTGCTACAGCCCTACAATAACTCTAAATATAGAGTGTGATCCTTCATCATCTATCCTTCTTCAAAAGCATGCTTGTACCTATTTGACGTGCACACTATAAACACACAAAAGGCTAGATAAAATACATAACAATATGTGTCACTCTTAAATGAAAAGATGCGGAAAGCATGTTCTAACAAATCTTGGGGTTACATGAGATGTTATGTCTTCACATTTAAGGATAAGTGGAAAGAACGTATTTGGAGAGTCGAAAGATTGTGCGTCTCCACATAAAAAATCTTGGTGGCGCAAAGAGAAAGTGCAAGATAATTTAATGATAATGATGTTACCTATAATGCACTATACGCTTGCAAGAATTATGAAAATTTTACAATATATAAAGTCACCAAAATGAAGCTAAAAGGTAGTGAGTAAAGAAAGAAGTCAAGTTTATGAATAATTTTACAAGCGACTAGATACCAAAGATGAAGAGCATGATATATATATATATAATTGCTCTAGCTAGAGAGAGTAAGACAAAAGATTTAAGCCAAGTTAAATTTATAAAAGATAAAATTGATATAGTTTTAACGAATAATGTGTCTATTAAACCGAGATGAAAATGATATTTTTATCAACTCTACAATGAAGGAAATGACAATGAAGTGATTTTGGAAGAGTTAAATAAATCAAATGAGTATAAGAACATACTATTTTATTGAAAAATTCAATCATTAGATATGAATTATGCTCTAAAGAAGATAAAAATGGAAAGTTGGCTGAGAAAGAAGATTACTAGTTGAAGTATGAAAATGTCAAAAGAATGAAAGAATTTTTTTGACTTACATGTTTCTTCAATAAGATACTGAAGACAAAGAGGATGTCGGAGCAATGGAGAGAATGTATTGTGGTACTTTTGTATAAGATCAAAGGAGATATACAAAATTATTTCAATTATAAGGTAATTAAATTAATGAGTCATACCATGAATCTATGAAAATGAGTAATAGATAAAAGAGTAAGACGAGAGTCTAGCATCTTGGAGAATCAATTTAGATTTATGATAGGGCAACCAACCATGGATGTTATACACATCTTGAGGAGGCTCATTGACAATTCTTGAGAAAAATTATGTTTTAAATAGGTTGTTTATTGACCTTGAGAAAGCTTATGATAGGGTTCCATGAGATGTCTTATGGAGAATCTTAGAAAAGAAAGATGTAAATATATCATTTCCTAATGCAATCAAAGATATATATACAGATTTAGTGATGGGGGTGAGGACATTTGGAGGATTAACATATGAATTCCTTATCACAGTTGGCTTACATCAAAAGTCAGCTTTAAGCCCTCACCTCTTTACCCTTTTCTTAAAAGAGCTCACCAGACATCCAACAAGCAATACCTTTGTGTTTATTATTTGTAGATGATCTTGTTTCGTTCAACGAGATGCGCGAGTGTGTAAACACAAAAGTTGAATTTTTGCATGACACTTTAGAAAAGAAGGATTTTAGGCTGAGCAGGTCAAAATTGAGTTTATGGAGCTTAAATTTATTTGTACAAGAAGGGCAGATGACTTTGCCATTATGTTGGGTGACCAAGATATTTCTCATAGTGAATGGTTTAAATATTTGGAATCAATAGTTCAAAAGGTTGGAGGTGTAGGTAAAGATGTGATACATAGAATCCAAGCAAGTTTATTGAAGAGATGCATGTCTGTGATCTTATGTGATCGTAAAGTACCATTAAAACTTGAAGACGAGTTTTACCAGTATGTAATTAGATTAACAATGCTCTACGTACAACCAGTGTCCAGCAAGTAGGGTCGGTAGGAGCAAGCCTAGCCAAGTAATGCGCGGTCTAGGCCTTAGGCAAGTCAGAGGGGCGAGTGTTATGGAGTTTCCCCGACTCCCCCGGGCTAGGGGGAACAGAATGCGAGGCGAGTGGGGTATCTGGGCTCGCACTCACCCCTGGACATGGGTAGGCGATGGATGAGTGGGATGGTCGGGCCCGCACTCGCCATGGACCCTGATAGGGGGGAGCGAGTGCCCTCCCCATCGAGCACTCGCCACCCTAGGAGAGTGGTCTTTTCATGGACCACCTTCCCTATAGTTCCTTTTACTACTTTGCCCCTATTGGCCTGTCAGTAGCATTTCAGAACAGCAGAGTTTTGTTGTTGGCAGACCGATTTGGACTGCATATAGCTTGTTAGAACAGCAAAATTGTGATGTTTGCAAACTAGGTTTGGAATTATATAAATAGGCCCACAGGGGTACCTCAGAAGGCAAGATTTCTCATTTTCTGGTCTTGTAGCACTTTCTGAGGTACCCTTAGCTCAGCATTGGCTAAGGAAGGGAAGCGCTCAAAGATCTTTTGGGTGTGTGGTGGGACCTCCGTGCTATAATAGTGGGTCAGTCTCAAATCCTAAGTTTTTAGTCGAGGTAGATCCCAAGGAGAAGTAAGTGTGCGGTCACCCCCTTTTGAGTGTCTGAACTCTACAGAAGCTGATTTCCAGTTTCAACATTTTGGTATAGTGAGCGTAGAGCGTGACTAGCTCAAAAAAATCCTTAGTGAGTTCAATGACTGGAGGCGGAGGACAAGGGTCTAATCTAGCTGACTCGTCGCCTTTCCCTCCCCTTGCCACCCTCGGAATGTTTGAGGACTTCAAGAAGGAAGTCTGAGATCTCGTACTCTTCGCACTCGAGGCAAGTGCTCGATGCCCTCCATCCTAGTAGTCGTTGCCCCGACTCTGGGTGAGAACACCCCCGTCAAGAGACCTAGGAAAGAGGTTGTGGGGGAAGGTAGTGAGAGAGATCTCCTAGGGAGAATGTTGTTACCCAGCTCAGCGGGTGCGGGTAGGGTCGGCGAGGTGGAGGCACGAGATTGCCCTACTCGCCCTGTAAGGGAAGGAAGTCCTTCCAGCAAGCTGGTGGCATCCGCCCCAGTCCCAAAAGAGTTCCGCGAGCTGGAGATGTTCTACTACAATGGTAGGGATGATCCAGTTTAGCACATCCAGTGTGTCATAACCCATATTTTATCTGCATTAAAGGATGTTAACCCAAAAATCGGCGATCCTCTCCAAGGCGGCCATTTTCTACTTCTCTTATACAGGTCGCTCGGCTTAAAAGGTATAGTCCGCCCACAAAGGTTCGACCTGCTCTTTGAGGCTGCCCGGAAGGGGCGCCCTGCCTTCTGAGTCCGCCCAGCAGTGGAAGCCTGCCTTCTGAGTCCGCCTAGCAGGGGCGGCCTGCTCTTCGAGTCCTCCTAGCAAGGGTAGCCTGCCTTCTGAGTCTGCCCAGCAGGTGCAGCCTGCCTTCCAAGTCAGCCCAGTAGGGGCGGCCTGCCTTTTGAGTCCGCCCAGCAAGGGCGGCCTGCCTTCTTAGTCCGCCTAGCTAGGGCGGCCTGCTCTTTGAGTCCGCCCAGCAGGGGAAGCCTGCCTTCTGAGTCCGCCCAGCAGGGGCGGTTTGCTCTTCGAGTCCGCCCAGCAGGGGCGTCCTGTCTTCTGAGTCTGCCCAGCAGGGGCGGCCTACTCCTCGAGTCCGCCAAGCTGGGGCGGCCTGCCTTCTGAGTCTACCCAGCAGGGGCGGCCTGCTTTCTGATTCTGCCCAACAGGGGCGGCCTGCTCTTCGAGTCCGCCCAGCAAGGGCGGCCTACCTTCTGAGTCTTCCCAGTAGGGGTGGCCTGCTCTTCGAGTCTGCCCAGCTGGGGGCAACCTGCCTTCTAAGTCCTCCCATCAGGGGAAGTCTGCTCCTCGAGTCCGCCCAGCAGGGGCGGCTTGCCTTCTAAGTCTGCCCAGCATGGGTGGCCTGCTCTTCGAGTCCGCTCAGCAGGGGCGGCCTATCTTCTGAGTCCGCCCAGCAGGGTCAGCCTGCCATCTGAGACCGCCAAAATTGTAGGGGTGACGTCACTAGGCCCAATTCTAGAAGATTCCTCCCCTGTCCTATAAATATCCCCCCAAAACTCTTTAAAAGGGGAGGACAGTGAGAGGGGACCAAGGTTGTGTCTACAGAAAGTCAGTTTGCACATCCTGCCTGGCAACCTCTGTGGCTTGAAGCAGCAACCCGCACGGCCGGAAGGAGCAACCCGCGCAGCCTGAGCCAATAACCCGTGCGGCCTGAGGTAGCAACCCGCGCGGACTAGCGGCCTGTGTGACCTAAGCGAACTCCAATCTCCTATCTGTCGGCCTTCTTTCCCTCCTGTTATATTCTCTATTTTCCTTTGTATGTAAACGAACTTAACCTCATTTGTAATATAGATTTTTATAAAAAGGGAAAGCCCGCCGCAAGAGTGGCATTTGTCACGGCTGGCAAAGTCTGGTCTCGTGCATGATAGCGGCCCTCTCTTCTTTTTTTCTCTCTATCTTCATGCGTGACTCATAGTAACCAGTTACTCGGCAGTCTCTTCTCCTCCCCTTCTCCTCATCCTCTCATGAGATTTCGAACACCGTTAGCTTGTGGTGCCATTTTCCGCATCAACAAAGGATATATCAGAGTAAGGAGAAAACACGCACCGTGATGCCACGTCAGCAGGAGATAACTACAGACGTTCAGGAAAGACCTTAACAAAAAACATTTTAGAAAGATTTATAAGTTATTTGACAAAAATCAAGTTTTAAGTTAAGCAGTTAGTGATATCCCTCGGCTTAGTGGATCAAATAGTCCATGAGTGAAAATATAGTTATACGCTACGAAAATACTTTAATTATGTTGATTTAACCTCCTACGCGAGCATAAACATCCCTGAAGGATAACCCGCGGACAGCAAGACTCTAGATTTGTTATAAGTATAGAAGTAGTCTTTATGTTAGCTTAGAAATTAGTATTTTAGTTTTGGAAAGATGACATGTATGAGATACTAGTAGTAATGCTTTTATAAGTTAAAATACCTAACATGCAACCTAGTATAAAATATTTCCCAGAGAACAAGTATGAACAACCACAGAAAAGGCAACTCAACAGCTTAACATAGTACTTAATATTTCTAAGAAAACCACCAGTGGGCGTCAAAACCTGAAACGAACCCATCGAAGGTATGTATGTCTGTACTAACAAATAAAGCTCAACACTACCTCACTACAGTGACGAAAAACTCTATAACACAGTAGTCCACTAGCAAACCAACCTAGTCGCTCAACCGGCTACTGCCCTGAACCTGAGACATTCAAAAGAAGAATACCTCAGCAAGAAAATACAAGTGGAAAAGGAAAATAATCAGGTAATAAGTATAAAGCAAGAAAAGGGTTTACAAAACCCGAGTACAAGAAATGCTGAAGAACACAGCTGGTTAGCCAAATAAATATAAATACAGTAAGAGTCTACAATGATGGAATTAATTGGATTAATGCACCAAGTGTGGAATGAAGCCATGCTTCGACAATATCTGCCAGGATTAGTATATAAACATTGGCTGATCTAAGAAGCAAACTGAGTGTAGAATAGATCGAAAATGTGGGTCATTAACACTTGGTAAAATATTAACCAGGCAGGATTCGGTGACCAATTGTCCCATACTAGGCTCCTAAACCAAAATGTCTCAAAAAAAGAAGGACTTGTGGTGTTGACCATTTGTCCAAACCTAAACCAACAGTCCTCAAAACAGATACCAAGCAACCACCAAGTATAATGCTCCACAAACCGACATCCAGTTGGCGGTCCTTTATCCACTGCCAACCTTCACAGCCGAAGAAACATCAACCTAACTGTACAACCCCATATTCGCGGGGAAGGACCCAAAGGATTCAATGGTCAGGATTGGGCTAGTCTCAGGCTAGCCTCGGGTTAACCCTAAGGCATACTTGGGGAGTTCTCGTCCTGTAGGAGCTCTCGCCAAGGACAGGCGAAAGCTGAGGAAACAAGGGCAGATAGTCGAGCTCTCGGCAGAAGAGATCGTCGACCGACAAGGGCAGATAGTCGAGCTCTCGGCAGAAGAGATCGTCGACCGACCAGGGCAGATAGTCGACCTCTCGGCAGGAGAGATCGTCGACCGATCGAAGCAGAGGGCCTGACTACGGAAGCTCCCGCCTTAGGGAAAGCTCCCGCCCAGGGCAGGCGAGAAGGCCCTAAGTAAGCCTTCAGTCGGGATAGTTTCAAGACCGTGAGGGGCGCGAACCTCCCTGGCAAGAGGTCTCGCCAAGGCTGGCCCAGTTGGGAGTCCGGCGAGAGCCTTCACGGCCAGGGTTCTCGCCAAGTGGGCCCACGTGGTGGGGTCCGGCGCTCGTAAAGGGGATTATTCTATTATTATTATTATCCTGAGGTGAAATTACCCAAATGCCCTTGGGAGGACAGCGGGATTTGGCTATTGGCAGACCCCTCAGGGGTATTTCAGTATTTTTAGGTCAAAGGAAGACTATAAAAAGACCCATAGGGGCTCTTTGGAAGGCAGGACTTTCATTATTCTCCCACTCTAGTGCCTTCAGAGGAGCTCCCAGCCCAGCATTTGGCTTTGGAGGGGAAGCTCTCAGAGATCTTCCGGGTGTGAGGAGGGACCTCCCAGCTGAGGCTTGGGGTCAGTCTTTTTTGACCTTAGCAGCCAGTCAAGGGTCGAGATAAGAGAGAAGTAGGCGTCTGCTGCACTTTGGTTCGTGAACATTCGTTGGGGTCATTTTTGGCTTCAACACTAACCAAATCCCAAGTCTAAACCCAAAGAAAAACTTAAACAATTCATAAAATAACTCTAAGGACCATACACGATGAATCGGGCCAAAAACAGCAAAA
The DNA here is from genome assembly GCA_039513925.1 of Platanthera zijinensis. Lineage (NCBI taxonomy): Eukaryota > Viridiplantae > Streptophyta > Magnoliopsida > Asparagales > Orchidaceae > Platanthera > Platanthera zijinensis. The sequence continues at coordinate 212,131,235 of CM077080.1, forward strand.
AATTCGAAGTCCTGGCCAGATTCGGCGAGTATACCGGACGATCTACCTTAATACTCGACGAATCGTAAGTTGATGTACGGCGAATCCTTCTATACTCGGCGAAAATGACTAGTAATACTCGACGAATTTATCTGATACTTGCTGAATTTCCCTTGGCGATAGAACTAATTTCAGCGATACTCGACGAATTCATCGAGATTACTCGACGAATTTTCCTTAAGCTCAAAAAATCACTCAATGCTCTCAGCGCCACGCCTAAACCACTCAACGCCAAGTCCTATACTCGACGAACTCGATGCCTAACTATCCTTACTTGACGAATTTGTCGAGATTACTCGATGAATCCAACTTCACTCAACGACGCGCCAGTTGAAGCTCGACGAACCCGACTTCACTCAATGTCGCGCCAGTTAACACTCGACGAACCCGACTCCTTGATTTTTGATGAAAAGGACTTAAGCAAAAAAATATCCATACTCGACGAATTTGTCGAGATTACTCAACGAATTTACCTTAAATAATTTCTACTCCTAATTCATAGTCGAAGAATTTTACCTGGTATATAAGCCGAATTATCCTTTGGCTGAACTATGATACTCGACGGAAATTCCTTAGGTTGTACGCTATACTCAAGGGATTCCTAGCCAAAAATTTATACTATTCTTAGGGCACTTTTCAAGACTAAGTCCTATATTCTTACAACCTTCTAAGGAGAAGAAATGAACAAAATGAAAGGGGAAGAAATGGTTAAAAGAAGAAAATCGCCACTTACCTCAAAACTCTGGAAATCCGCCGCTCCGCGACAGGGATCGGCTGCCAAAGGTCCTAAGCAGCATTTCCTGAAACATTTGGGGAAAAAGGAGGTCAAAATCACAAACCCTAACACACACAAAAATGGAGAAACGGGGAACACTTACCACGATCGCGTAGATCTCGGCGAGATCTTTCCAAATCTCTAATATATTGACAAAACCGACCACCAAATTGCTAGAAATCATCGGCCAAAGGTACGCAAAATGTTGTACTCCTCCTCTCTCGTGAAACAGGAGACGGCTCAGGATGGGGAAGATAATGAATAGGGTTTTGACGCGACCCTTATAACCGGCTATTTATACATATAGATAAATTATTATATTATTATATTACAATTAATAATAGATAACCCCAAAACGAACCGAAATCCAAACCAACTCGGAATCTTACAAAAATCGCACCGTAACTAAATACCGACGCTATGAATCTAACGGTGTAGTCGAAGCTCGAATATGACAAACCAAACTCGGGCAAACACCTCCCGAAGCCAAAACACAAGCATTCCCAAAAAGGCTCCACCGAGTCACCAAAACAGACCCAGCTCGCAAGGGAATCTTGTAAACAGGCTAAACCCAGCCACACTGAAAACCTAAAGAGCAAAAACCATGCTCTAGCCACGGCTCATGCCAAACACGCACCAACGTAATGCCCTGACGTCAAAATTATTTCACTACGGTAATAAAATAAATACCGAAAATTCAGGGGCGTTACAGCCACCTCACCTAAAAAGAAGTTTCGTTCTGAAACTTAACATTAATAGGATCAAATCCACAATAAAATAAAAGCAACCATAAGCTAACAAAGAAGTACTCACCAGAAACATCAGGAGAACAGATGAGGATAAGCCTCCCTCATAAATGACTCCAACTCACAAGTCGCGCTCTCCACGTCTTGGTTCCGCCATAAAACTTTAACCATAGGTATTGTCTTCCTTCGCAATACCCGATCTTGAGAATCCAAAATGCGAACAGGAACTTCCATATATGTAAGGTTAGGCTCCAACTGGGGCACAACATCAAGAATATGCTTGTCGCTCAGCACACACTTCCGTAATTGACTCACCTGAAAAACATCATGCACACCAGGAAAATTTACTGGCAAATCAAGCCTATAAGATGACACGCCAATCCTCTCAACAACTCCAAACAGTCCCACATACCTCGGGTCCAACTTATGGTTCTTACCAAACCTCTTAACTCCAAACATTGGGGAAACTTTAAGAAACACCATATCCCCAACAGCAAACTCCAAATCGGTCCTACGCCGATTGGCATTCTTTTCATATCGCTCTTGAGCTATCTGAAGCTTCTCTCGAATATGCTTTATAGAAATATCCATCTCTTTTAATGCTTTGGCACCCAACAATGGTCTCTCACAACCTCGGCCAAAAATAAGGGAGTTCTGTAATGCCTCCCATACAAAGCCTCGAACGGGGCCATCTGCAAACTTTCTTGATAACTGTTATTGTATGTAAATTTCATCAATCTCAAACGCTTATCCCACGCTCCTTCATGGTCTAAAATATAACATCTGACCATATCTTCTGCTATCTTATTTACTCTTTCCATATGACCATTTGTCTGCGGATGATAGGCAGTGGAATACCTCAAGTCAGTACCCAATTCCTCTTGTAAACTCTTCCAAAAGCGAGACGTAAACCTGGAGTCTCGATCTGATACAGTACTAATAGGCACTCCATGTAACCTGATGACCTTATCCAAATATAATTCAGCTATTTTCTTCATGGAGTAGTCGATCTTGAACGGCACGAAGTGAGCACACTTCATCAATCTATCCACTATAACCCAAACTGAATCGTGTCCTCGGGGAGATCTCGGCAATCCAGTAATTAAATCCATCGAAATGCTCTCCCACTTCCAACTTGTATTTTCTAAGGGCGTCAACTTGCCTCCAGGCCTACCATGATTGGCCTTAACTATCTTGCAAGTAAAACATTTTGATACATACTTAGATATATCTACCTTCATTCCATACCACCAGGCAATCTGCTTGAGATCCTTATACATTTTGGTAGAACCAGGGTGGTAGGCAACACTAGAACCATGCGCCTCTTTGCACAACTTAACTCGGATATCCTCAACTACGGGAATGCAAAATCTATCATGGTACCTCAAAGTACCTGTGTCACCAATAGAAAAGTCTGGTAATTCCCCTTTCGCAGTTCTGTTATAAAGGTGCATCAAATCAGGATCATCCCTTTAATGTAGTCTTGTCAGTGAAATCCATGAAGGCTCTAATACTTCCAAACTGTTGGGCGAGTCGCTACACCCCACTGATATATCCATCAAAAGAAATTCTTCCACCAATGAATCCAAAGAAAGATTAAAAATCTTTGCTGACTTCCTACTCAAGGCATCGGCTATCACATTAGCTTTGCCCGGATGGTATTGAATCTCCACATCATAATCTGAGACATATTCCAACCATCTCCGCTGGCACAAATTTAGTTCCTTTTGAGTGAAGACGTACTTCAAACTCTTATGATCGGTGTAAATCTTGCACAAAGCTCCATATAACAAATGTCTCCATAACTTCAAGCCGTAAATCACAGCTTCAAACTCTAGATCATGCGTAGGGTAATTCCTTTCATGAGTCTTTAACTTCCTCGACCCATATGCTATCACTTTATCTTCTTGCATCAACACGTACCCAATTCCAACGTGCGATGCGTCCACATACACAGCATACTCTATCCCTTTGGTAGGCAAGACCAAAATCGGAGTAGTACACAATCTCCTCTTTAGTTCATGAAAAGCCTCTTCCCACTTGTCGCTCCAAATAAAAGTTGTGTTCTTCTGCGTAAGCTTAGTCAATGGTGCAAACAATGTAGAAAAACCTTCCACATATCTCCTATAATATCCTGCCAACCCTAGGAAGCTCCTTATCTCCTTAGGAGTGGCAGACCTATTCCAATCCATGATAGCAGCTATCTTCTCAGGGTCCATAGAAATTCCATCCTTATCAACCACATGGCCCAGAAAAGAAACCTTAGGAAGCCAAAACTCTCTCTTACTTAGCTTGGCATACAACTTATGCTCCCTCAAAGTAGACAAAACTAAGCGCAAGTGTTGGGCATGCTCTTCAGCACTGCGGGAGTCTACCAGTACGTCATCTATAAAAACAACAACGAAACAGTCCAGGAAATCCTTAAATACTTTGTTCATCATGTCTATAAAAGCAGAGGGTGCATTGGTCAATCCAAAAGACATCACCAAAAACTCAAAATGCCCATGCCGTAAACGAAAATAAGTCCGCGGAATATCTGTCTCGCAAATCCTCAACTGATGGTAGCCTGAACGAAGATCAATCTTTGAAAATACAAATCTACCACGCAACTGATCAAACATATCATCAATCCTTGGCAGAGGATATCTATTCTTGATGGTCACCTTATTAAGCTCTCTATAATCGATGCAAAGCCGCATTGATCCATCCTTTTTCTTTACAAACAACACAGGAGCACCCTACGGAGGAGAACTTGGCCTAATAAAACTGTTCTGCAGCAACTCATCCAATTAGGTATGCAGCTCCTCCAGCTCACGCGGGGTCATATGGTATGGCGCCTTAGCAATAGGACTGATACCCAGCTCCAAATCTATAATTAACTCCACGTCTCTATCGGGTGGAAGACCAGGAAGATTATCAGGGAAAACTTCAGGAAACTTGCGCACAACCGCAATCTCCTCAACTCGCGGCAAACTACAATCGGTCGCCAACACCGACCAAATAAGCAAAACATCTGGAATTTACCAGGTTCCGAGCACGTACCAATCAAATAATCGGAGACACTTGGCGCGAAAAACCATAAACTCTCCTGGGTTGACCATTGTCCATCTTGAAGTCCAAGCGCTTAACCTTGCACTGAATGACCGCATCATACTTGGAAAACTAGTCCATGCCAAAAATCACATCAAAATCTTCCAAGTCTATCACCTTCAAATATGCAATGGCTAGAAAATTCTCTAACTGAATCGGACAACTCTGAATGCCTTGGTCCGATATCACTGATTTGATAGAGGGAAACTTGACACAGAACGCGTCGCCAACAAGATTGAGGGTCAAACCGTGACGATCTACGAAGGTTCTAGCCACAAATAAGTGGGTAGCACCAGAATCAAAAAGAACATGCGCCCATCGGTTCTTGACCTTAAACTTTCCTATAAAATCGTATGTGTAACTAAGGAAACGTACGTCGAAACTACAGCTATAAATTAAAAGATGAAACTAGGTTAGGATTTAACCTGAGATAACTTGCGAAGATGTCTGAGCTTCCTCCGAAGATATCACGTTCAAATTGCTCTTCCCCTTTTCCAAAAGCTATGGAGGCGGCAAAGCCTAAAGTGGAACTGGTTGCAATGAGGGCTGAGCCTACGGGCACTTCGACTTAACATGACCCTTCTGCCCACACTAGAAGTAGGTCTTGTCCTTTTGCCAACAGCGGGTAGCCTCGTGCCCCCTCCACTTATAAACAAGATAAACTGAATCCCATTTAGGAGCACTCTAAATTGCATGAACCTGCTCCTTCTTCTGAGATCCTAATCTCTGGTAACATCTTTCAAAAGGATGGCCTGGTCGGCCACATAAACTGCATATCTCCTTGCTTCTTTTCCCTAAAGCGGTGCCGGATTCTTGGGAACTATTACCCTCATCAGTCTTCCTCTTATCCTTTCTCATTTGTTGACCTCGATTCTTGGCTTTGTCAATCGCCTCAACCTTCAAAGCAGCCTCCACAACTTCAGCATAGCTTTCATATCCATAAGCACCAGCTAGTTGTTGGATGTCATTCCTAAGACCACCCAGAAATCGTTTAACTCAGTTTGACTATGAAGACACCATGTCCATGGCAAAGCGACTCAACTTGCTGAACTCTACCTCGTACTCAGTAATAGTAAGCTGTCTTTGCTTTAAATGCAGAAAATCGTTCATCAGACGGTCTATCTCGACCGAAGGCAGAAACTTCTTCAGTAGCAACTCCTTGAAGGATTCCCATGAACATCCATCCTTAAGATTCTCCTTCTCTCTCAGCCACCAACTCTTAGCAAGTCCCTTGAGTTGATACGCAGCGACCATCACCCTCTGGTCCATTGAAACTCCTGAGTAAGCAAACATCTCCTCGATGGCTATTATCCAGTCATCCAAAGCCATAAAATCTGCTCTACCATCATAGGTAGAGGGTCCTAGTCTTTGAAAATGTGAAATAAACGTCATCTCTAGTGGTAATAACACTAGGGGCACCAAAGGGGTAGGGGGAACAGGAACTGTATGACCCACAGCCGGGTCCTGCACTTGCGGCAGCTGTCTTGACATAACTGATAACAATGCTTGGACCTGCTTCTACATCTCCACCGTCTGTCTAGACAAAGCCTCATTACTCTATCGCAGACTTTCAATCACCGCTTCGCCTTGAGCACCTGAAGACTCGCGCTCTGACTGGGGATTCAACCTAGTCGCCACACGCTTAGGAGCCATCCAAACAAATAATGAACATCTAATCAAAACCTATCCCAACCGCTAACACTAAACAATATAGTTCAGATAAAACATACTTAAGTACTTGCTCTTCCCTCTAACTTGCTCCGGGATTTTCAATTATGATGTCATGCCTAAACTTAGGATGATATACTGTCATCCCACTGACTCATGTACCTAAACAATGAATGCATGAATTGTTATTCTTTTTGACTTAAAACCATGTGTGTACATATGTCATCATGTAAGTCTTTAGCTTGGCACATGTGCTGATGGTGTGTTATGTCATTCATGTTGTGCTATGCAATCTAAAAAGGCCTTAATGCATGTTATGAGCGGCGTACACATGAAATGTTATGCATCTCATACTACATAACATCACATGCAACGAAAAAAGAAAACATGCTAATGGGCATCCATGTGATGGTCGTTATGCATCCCATACTACATAACTGTCACATGTTGCCACCTATGGTGGATCCATATACAAACACATATTATGCATCCCATATTACATAATATGCCCCATATACTTCTTATCATACTATGAGTGTAGTGTTCATGCTTCAGCCAAGACGTACTGATGACACATCGGTGTGTGTTTGTAATGAAACTAGACGACCAATACAGACATGAGATAGTTGTTCGACCAATTGTACAACAACCTATCCCTCTGATACCAACTATCACAAGCTGCATTTTCTCCGCATTAAAGGATATATCAGAGTAAGGAGAAAACACGCGCTATGATGCCACGTCGGCAAGGGATAACTGCATACATTCAGGAAAGACCTCAACTGAACACCTTTTAGAAAGATTTATAAGTTATTTGATGAAAATCCAGTTTTAAGTTAAATAGTTAGCTGTATCCCTCGTCTTAAGTGATCAACTAGTCTACGAGTGAAAATATAGTTATACGCTGCGAAAATACTTTAATTATATTGATTTAACCTCCTACGCGAGCATAAACATCCCCGAAGGATAACCCGCGGCATGTAGGACTCTAGATTTATTATAAGTATAGAAGTAGTCATTATGTTAGCTTAGAAAATAGTATCTTAGTTTTGGAAGATGACATGTATGAGATACTAGTAGTAATGCTTTAATAATTAGTTAAAATACCTAACATGCAACCTAGCATAAAACATTTCCCAGAGAACAAGTATGAACAACCATAGAAAAGGCAACTCAGCATCTTAACATAGTACTTAATATTTCAAAGAAAACCACCAGTGGGCGTCAACATCCTGACACGAACCCACCGAAGGTATGTATGTATGTACTAATAAAGAAATCTCAACACTACCTCACTACAGTGAGGAAAACCTTTGCAACACAACAGTCCACTAGCAAACCAGCCTAGCCGCTCAACCGGCTACTACCCTGAACCTGAGGCATTCAAAAGAAAAACACCTCAGCAAGAAAATACAAGTGGAAAAGGAAAATAATTATGTAATAAGTACAAAGAAATAAAAAGATTTACCAAACCCGAGTACAAGAAATGATGAAGACCACAGTTGGTTAGCCAAATAAATATAAATACAGTAAGAGTCTGCAATGACAGGATTAATTGGATAAATGCACCAAGTGCGGAATGAAGCCATACTTCGACAATATCTGCCAGGATTAGTATATAAACATAGACTGATCTAAGAAGCAAACTGAGCATAGAACAGCTCGAAAATATGGGTCATTAACACTTGGTAAAATATCAACCGGGCCGGAGTCGGTGACCAATTGTCCCATACAAGGCGCCTAAACCCAAATGTATCAAAAAAAAGAAGGCCATACGGTGGTGACCATTTTTCCAAACCAAAGCCAGCAGTCCTCAAAACAGAGACCAAACTACCACCAAGTGTAATGCTCCATAAAAAAACGACATCCAGTTGGCGGGCCTTTATCCACTGCCAACCTTCATAACCGAAGAAACATCAACCTAACCAAATCCCAAGTCTAAACCCAAAGAAAAACTTAAACAAGTCCTAAAACCACTCTAAGGACCACACACGACGAATCGGGCCAAAAACAGCGAAAAATTCGAAGTCCTGGCCAGATTCAGTGAGTGTACCCGGCGATCTACCTTGATATTCGACGAATCGTAAGTTGATGTACGGCAAATCCTTCTATACTCGACGAAAAAGACTAGTAATACTCGACGAATTTCTCTGATACTCGCCGAATTTCCCTTGGCAACAGAACTAATCTCAGCGATACTCGATGAATTCATCGAGATTACTCAACGAATTTGCCTTAAGCTCAAAACATCACTCAACGCTCTCAGCACCACGCCTAAACCACTCAATGCCAAGTCCTATACACGACGAACTCGACGCCTAACTAGCCTTACTTGACGAATTCGTCGAGATTACTCGACGAATCCAACTTCACTCAATGCCGGACTAGTCGACACTCGACGAACCCGACTTCACTCAACGTTGCGCTAGTCGACACTCGACGAACCCAACTCCTTGATATTCGACGAAAAGGACTTAAGCAAAAAATATCCATACTTGATGAATTCTTCGAGATTACTCAACGAATTTACCTTGAAGAATTTCTACCCATAATTCATAGTCAAAGAATTTTACCCGGTATATACGCCAAATTATCCTTGGGCTGAACTATGATACTCGACAGAAATTCCTTAGGCTATACGCAATACTCAACGGATTCCTAGCCAAAAATTTAGACTATTCTAAGGGATCTTTTCAAGACTAAGTCATATATTCTTGCAACCTTTTAAGGAGAAGAAATGAACAAAATGAAAGGGGAAGAAACAGTTACAAGAAGAAAATCACCACTTGCCTCAAAACTCCGGAAATCCGCCGCCCCGCGACATGGATTGGCCGCCAAAGGTCCTAAGCAACATTTCCTGAAACATTTGGGGAAAAAAGGAGGTCAAAATCACAAATCCTAACACACACAAAAATTGGAGAAAAGGGGAAAATTACCACGATCACGTAGATCTCGGCGAGATCTTTCCAAATCTCTAATCTATTGTCAAAATCGACCACCAAATTGCTAGAAATCGTCGGCCGAAGATATGCGAAACATCGTACTCCTCCTCTCTCGCGAAACAGGAGACGGCTCAGGATGGTGAAGATAATGAATAGAGTTTTGATGTGACCCTTATAACTGGCTATTTATACATATAGATAAATAATTATATTATTATATTACAATTAATAATAGATAACCCCAAAACAACCTGAAATCCAAACCAACTCAGAATCTTATAAAAATCGCACCGTAGCTAAATATCGACGCTACGAATCTAACGGCGAAGTCAAAGCTCGAATCTGACAAACCAAACTCGGGCAAATACCTCCCGAAGCCAAAACATAAGCATTCCAAAAAAGGCTCCACCGAGTCACCAAAATAGACCCGGCTCGCAAGGGTATCTTGCAAACAGGCTAAACCTAGCCATACTGAAAACGTAAAGAGCAAAAACCATGCTCTAGCCACAGCTCATGCCAAATACGTGCTAATGTCATGCCCTGACGTCAAAATTACGCCACTACGGGAATAAAATAAATACCGAAAAATCTGGGGCATTACACAGTGGTTCGAGGACGTGATCTCAATCTGGTAGATGTTGGATGCTTTCAAATGTCGGCTCTTCGCCATAACCCTCAAGTAGAAGACAAGGGAGTGGTTCCATCAGCTTCTCGACAGTTCCATTTACTTTTTTGAGGACTTGCATTGGGGGTTCTTGTTGAGGTTTTCAACATCAAATAAGAGGAATAAGGAATCAGAGTCCCCGTTTCTCATCAAGCAGAGGGTAGAAAAGATGTTGGGGAGTTATATTGATAGGTTCAAGGAGGAGGTCTGTAAGACCCCGCTCCCAGAACACAAAACACGGCCGAGGAGAGTCTTATGCACAGAACAGCTGTCTTGCGGTAGCGTTAGCACACAGGCTAACATGTACTACAAGACGCCTATCCTGCCAGCTAAACATATCATCAATGCCAACCAAACATAAAGAAAGTAAAAAGAAGTCAAAATTACACACTAGTATAAATTCCACAAGTACAACAACAAAATAAGCAACCAAGGCTTCCTTAATATCAGAGTACATAATGCCAAACTGCTATAAAATGAGTCTCTCAAAACTCACATCAGTCACTAACAGCAGTGATGGTACTGTCACTTCAGGCCTTATCGTCCTGGCCTGGCTACCATCCTGCAAAACCTACTGCTACTCTGTGTGCGGGGTTTCCTACTAAAAAGGAAGACATAGTAACCGTTAGTCAAAAGACTAAGTGGCAATCACATCCACTCCCCCGGCAACTCTTAGGCACTGGTCGGAGAAAGGAAGAGGGTAGGATGTATATATATATAAATAGTAGTATAAACAGGTGGTATAGGGTTTATACTTATCAGAGTATATCAAAGTAATTACAACAAATGTGTATATCAATCTACTCTAGTAATTCTACCATCAGCAACATTATACAAGTATGTATAAATAACAGGAAGTAACTCAACTTATATGAATGCTCAAATAGACATATAGGTTAAGGATCGGCATAACAGTAAAGTAACACATCGTATAAAAGTGCCCCTATAAACTTATGCGATAAGTATCTTGTGTATGTAATGTGATTTGATGATATGAATGCAATGCAATGACTCACCCATGCTCACGCACATGCAACTACTATGTCGACACCGACTTGTAGTTCCCACTTTTCGAGCAGGTAGCTAACCTCTCAGGCGTCATCTGTCGTGGCCAGACAATGATAGTGGAACTGTATTTTCCACTACTAGGCGGGCATCAACACTACCAAGCCTAGGCCTCCATATGCCTCAATGCTAAAAACACAACAGCGGAGCTCACATGCGTACTACGGCTCAGAGGGGTCTTGGATAGATGTACACCAAGGACACAACCCAAACTGGCATACAGGTGTGGCACGGAAAGTGCCTCGGGAATGAGCACAAGGACACAGCCAATCCATCCATTTCATATGGAGAGGGCCTCGGGAATGAGCACCGAGGACACAACCAAACCGTCCAAAGTTTATCTATCAACTCCCGTCGGTGTGACGACTAGCGAGCCCGTAGACCTGCCACACTATCCTCAACCAAGGATTATTACATCGCGTGTCAACTCACATCGCATGAATTTCACATATAAGGTTTCCACATAGAGTCCCTATTTATTACTCACATCCCATGCTCATCAGCACGCAAGGGCTCCACACCAAGACCCTTATTAACACATCATTTCAGTGCGGCAAACACACAGGCACTTCAAACCCTGCCACATTTCCATATCACACCAGGGTTTATTAATTACACAGGTGGAAAGACACCTAGCATAATGTACCAATCCCACACTGCTACACGTAGGGAGACTCAACTCTAAGCAGTGGACTACTAATTACATTCCTTAACCAATATCTCACATAATCATGCAATAGCTTATCCAATACCCTCTTAAATTAAGCATTCACAAACAACCATGCTTCCACAAGAAGTTCACAAACTATCATGATATTCCACTTGCACATGTAGTGTTCACTAAATTTTTCATTCAATTGATTATGGAACTCTACCAAGTCAATTATACAACATGCTTCGCCAAACCATTTGTTAACTTAAGGATCTATCAACTAAATCTCATCAATCTTTCATTTAGCACAATTACCAATAGTTTAAGTTCAACAAATCACATGCAAACCTCAACATTAATCTACCATGACTTTCTCTTCCAAGTTCAAACCCAATTCCACACTAACCCGGGAGCAACCTATAATCAAGACTTGATTGTAGAGCAACTTTGACTGGACATTTCCGAGTCTACAGGACTCTTATGAAAATGTGTAACCATTCTTTGGAAAGGTATTTCCAAGGAATACAACTTTTGTATTTTGTCTATCACCCGGTTCACACCATAAAGTACTTGAAATCGGCTTAGAAGTCTGCTGCGTATAGAAAACAGATTTCTGCACGTGTACCATATCAGTCCAGCAAGTTCGATTGGACTTACCTAAGGCTAAAGACCTCGTATGAAGACGTGTAACATCCATTGGAAAGTACTCCCAAAGGCTATGACTTTCGTGTTTAGTTGAAAGCCCAGATCTGACTGTATCATACCCGAAAATGGTCTTGAAGTTCGTTGCGTGCAGAAAACAGATTTCTGCACGCATCTCAAAGCAAGATGTACGACATCAGTTCATCTTCTTCCTTTAGGTATACCTTTCGAACCAAGTATGGATTTTCCTCCTCCCTTATTCACCCTCAAATGACCAATCTTCTTCACAAAACCAAGTCCACCATCTTCACATAGACGAGAGGAGAGGTTGAAGACAACTAATCTCTAGGGCATGGCCCTAGCATGGTCCCTTCCTAGGAAATCTTCATCTCACAAGTCAAACTTTTTTTAGTCGACATCCCTCCTAGAAAATAACTACAGATCTAGCACCAAGGGAAAGGGTAGGAAGCACAACTTGTCTCTGGCATTTCTGCCGTTTCCGACCATGGATCTCGTCACTCTTCTTTGCGGTATGGCTCTCTTCATTGGCGATGTTCTTTACGAAAAAGAATAGCTCTTCCTCCCAAAACTCCGACTCCAGTGATCTGCTTCTCTCCGACAGTTTTGCACAGGTAACGGCTCAATAGAATGATGGCTAGGGTTGAAGGTATTCCTTTTATAATGCGTATTAGGGTTAAGTCATTTCTCCACGTTCCATCACCTGAGTGGACCGCCCATTATTGCTTACATTAATTCTTATTGAAAAGAACCGGTTCAAGGAAGTCATTCCGCACGGATCACGAAATCTGGTTCAACCCGCCTACACAAGATTGTGGATTCTACCTGGGCCGAAAATGCACCAAGTCAAATTCGGCGAGTATCCTCTTGCATACTCGACGAACCGGCGAGTAACCTCTTCCATATTCGACGAATCGACGAATGGACGCGTGTATTCTCGACGAATTTTCGACTAGTCTCATTGAATTATTCTCCACCATATTCGACGAATTTGTTGGATATCATCAGCAATATCCGACGAATTTCACTTAACCGTTTCTCAAATTTTGGTGATACTCGACGAATAGTAACCATACCCGACGAATTCCACTTGGCTAACTTCCCAAACATACTCGATGAATTTGTCGGATATCCCTGGTGATATCCGACAAATTTCCCTTGGTCAATTTATCTTAAGCTTGTTCCCTTATTATTTGTTGAGTATCACTAAACCCTAACCCTTCGACAATTACACCCCAATCTTGAGTCAAGACTCTTAACTCTGAATGCGTGCAAGGGTCCTAGCATAAAGATTTGTCCTATCACAGCAACAAAGTGTGGTGCACAAGAGAAAACTAACTGTAATTACAATTTCAGCTTTAGTCCTATCACAACAACTAACAGTCCTAGTTAGTTCTAATCACAGCCACAGTGCAATAATTAAAGTAAGCAACACAGACAACACAAGAGGTTTATAGTGGTTCCCTCTAAATAGGTACATCCACTCTTCTACCACCCTGGTAGGAATCCACTACAGGTTTTTGTTAAGGTGCCCTGCCACCAACTGATCTGGTTCAGGTAGATCAAGTAGACCCTTTGAGCTTTTGATCAGGAGCTCAAAATCCAACACAGGTTTTTGATCAGGTGCCCTTCCACCAAGGTTCACTTTTGAAGGGAGTAATAACCCTTTGTACAGGAGGGTGAGAGAGTTAGAATGTCTTCTCTATTGTAAAACAAGATTAGAGAAGCAAGTGGATTGCACAGAGCTAGAAAGCTCTAAGGAATCAAGGCTCCCCCTGGCTTAGAGAATATCCAGGAAGAAGTCTTGCTTCAGGGTGCAAGAACTCTTCTAAACTCTTGACAGATATAATCTATTGTCTTGAAGTTCTTGAAGGAGCAGCTTGAAGAAGACTCTTAATGAGAAATGGTTGTTCTTCTTCAATCAGCTTTTCTTTCTTCTTTTTCTTCTTGTTGAGGCACTGAGTGTGAATGTTCCTGGAAGCAGGATGAACTCAGGATTTGAAGAAGAATGATGAAGAAAGTAGTTCTTCTCAGTTGAATGTAAAATTATCTGAGAGCTGTATCTTCTTCTTTTGAATTTGTATATGAATATTTGTGTATGTGTCTGTATCTCTCTCTATATATGTCTTAAAACTTCTTTCAAAAGAGCTCTTTATATATTAGCCTTTGTAACGGCTCTAAGTCTTTGTTTTCTTCTGAGATCTGCAATCTGGGCTGCAAATAGCACAATACAAAATATATCCTGCAGAAAGACATCCTATAAAGGGATAAAGCTTTCTGAGAAGCTGCATATCCAATGTGATAAAAGAATACTAGAGAAAGTCACATCAGACCAAACTCTTTACGTCCAGAGAAGACTTTTGTGTCTAACGGCTATAAAGGACAGCATGGTAGATAAAGCATAAAGATTTGTCAACTAATAAGACAAAAGACTTTGTCAGAGTAGAGCTTGACTTATGCAAAAAGAATGGGGCAAAGATTGCCTGGAGATGCAAGCATAAAATCAATGAAACAATCTTTAATAAAATATGCCAGATAAATAAGAAATAAATCATAGAAGAAAAGGAATATAATATCTCTAAAAGCAGACAAACGAACGCCGAACGATCCACAGAGATCGTCGACCGAACCACAGAGATCGTCGACCTAACCACAGAGATCGTCGACCTAACTACAGAGCAGATAGTCGACCTATAAGAACAGATAGTCGAGCTATAAGATAGTTGAGCTATCAAGACAGATAGTCGAACTATCACAACAGATAGTCGAGCTTAAAGATAGTTGAACTATCACAGAGATAGACGATCTGCTGACTGACGATATTCGACCAACTGATAGACGATAGTCGATCGGTTGATAGACGAAAGTCGAGCAGCGTCTGACTATAGTCGAACCAAAAACAACTTAGCCAGATTTTCATCTAGATAAGCAACAACTCTACAACTGAGGGAATCTAACCTAACAACTAACCTTTGACCATAGATAAACCATGGGTCAAGAAACTAATTGAGAGGACTTAACACAAATCCAAACTAGGGTACCAACAATCTCCCCCTATTTGGGTCAAGTCTCTCAAAACAACAAACAACAACAAGTGCTATAAAATAGATATAAAAACAACATTAACCTGTTAGGATCAAAGGTGTATCATATCATAAATAAGCATCAATTGTATCAAACAAATAATCAAACAGACAGACAATAAAATAAACAACTCAAACAGCATCAGAATCTGATTTAGAAACAGAAGAACCAGGAAGGAAAGAAATTTTCCTGAAGGGATCTGGTGCATCTTTCTTTGAAGTCTTCAAGTCTTGTTCTCCAATGATCTTGGATTCTCCTGCTCTTGGCACAACAGCTTCTGGATGCTTTTCCATATACTTTGAAGCATCAAAAACCTCAGGTCTGACCTGGAATTTGTCTAGTTCCTTCTTCCTGAACTTTGACATTGTAGTTAAGCCTGTTGCATCTTTGCCTTCAGCTCTGGCTTGTCTAATCTGGGCTGATCCAACTAATTCAGGAAATCTGGCCATCCTGAAATCAGGATTAAGCTCTTGGCTTTCATATTCATTATCATCAGCTGGATCAAGAGGTTTTATGGTCTTGAATTGAGTAGAGAGGTCTAACAAGCTTGCAGCTGACTCTTTGTTTTCTTGAATAACAAGAGAAGATGGAGGAGCAAATTCTGCATATTTCTTACTGGATTTTTCAGAGTAAATTATCCTTTTTTTCTTTTGAATCTGTTTGCTTTTTCTGAATTTGTTTTTTGAAAGGTATACTTTTCTTTTCCTTGGGAGGTGAAGCTTTTCTCTTGGGTGAAGGAGGAGGAGAAAAGGTTGGTCTTTGATGAACCATTTTCTTAACTTGTTCTTTTGATTCAGTCTATTATCCTTGTTGTCCTGACTGGGATTTGCCTTAGAAACCTGGATTACTTCTTCTCTGATGTGCTTGAGAGGGAGTGAATCTAGCAGAAGGAGCTGAGGGATTGGCAGAAACATTTCCAGAGGCTCCTGCACTAGGAGGAGGAGGAGGATCTCTAGGATTCCACCTTGGAGCTGGAGAGTCATATCTTTTGCTTTTCTTTCTCTTCTTCTGTTGGTTCCTGGACAGTCCCATCCAATGTTGGTATTCTTTTGATTTGGGATCAATCCCTTTCAGTATGTAGTATGGGATATCATGATCTGGATTTGGTGGAGGAGGAGCAACAGCCTTCCTCTTCCTTTTAGCAATTTTCTTCTTCTTTGAACCTTCTGAATCATCAGAATCATCCTCATCATCAGAGTGAGATGACTGAGGTTGGTCATAAGGGTCTAAGGCATCTTGATCAGCCATTTCTTTTGCTTTTAGGGCAGCTTTCTCTCTTTCTTCTTCTAAGGCATCCTGTGCCAGAAGAGTATCAAGGTCTAGTCCTGGGGTGTCATCCCAGACTGTAGATCTTTCTTCTTGTTCATCTGTAACTTTCTCTTGCTCAATTGTAACTGTCTTGAGGACCAGTTCTTCTAGAGCTTGCTCAGCTTCAGGTTCTTCTGTTGCAGCAGATTCTGGAGCTGGTTCTTGAACAAGTTGAATTTCTTGAACTTGATCTGTAGCCAAAGGGAGACAAAAATGTTCTAAATGGGCTAGAAACATTCCTTCAAGATACTCACAGGTTAACATGTCAGTTAACAGGTCAGTAAATTTAGATAAAGAATTACCTGTAGGACTTCCTAACTCCCATAAGTCATCTAGAAAGGAGGTGATGACTCCTTCTAGGTATAGGGCAACAATGGGAGTGGAGGATTCTTCATGACAAACTTTACAAGCAAATTCTGCTTCCATGATAACATCAGCTGGCCTCTGTCCTGAGACTTGAGCTACTTGAACAACTGCTGGAGGAGAGACTAGGGGAAGTCCTGAGACATCTTCCTGGAACATCTCCCCCTGCCTGATTTCAGTGGGTACTGAACTCAGGCCCCTAAGTGAAGAGGGCTCAGCAGAGTTGGAGAGGGCATTGATGGATGATGTAAGGGAAGAAATGGAAGAGACAAGTGGGGCAATTGCTGCTTCAATTATGGATTTGATTGAAGGAGTAATTAGCTCCAAGATGCTGGTTATGAATGCTGGTGTGATTTCAAAAGAAGTGGATGGGGGAATCACAACAGATGGAAGATCATCAGGGATGATGTTCTCCTAATGAGATGCAGATGCATGAGCTGGTGATGGAGATGCAGATGTATGAAGATCAATATGATCTTGATGTGAAATTGGTGACTGAGGTGGAGTTGTTAGAGTCTCAGATGCCAACAGATCAAAACTAGGATATGAAATCCCAGCAAGATGAGAAGGGGGTGGAGATGTTGGTGGTGATGCATGGAGAATAGTTGAAGAATTCAGTGGAAGAGAGGCGGTGGATGTAGATGGCAATTCAGTAGAAGTGGATGGTAATGCAGTAGATGTGGATGGCAATGTAGTAGAAGGTGGAATGGGGGGAATGGAAGAGCCTTCTTCAGGTAGGTGGGGAGTGACTGGTACAGTCCTGGTGCTCTCAGATGTAATAGGATCAACCCCAGCAGGTGAGGGCTTCTGAATATTCCTTCTCCACTTTATGAACAAAGTGGGATCCATCTTCTTGGTTGCATTTATAGAAGTAGAAACTGTTCCCAACAGTTGGGGATATTTCTCTCTCAGAAAAATCCCAATTACCCTTCCAAGGGTTACCTCTTTCTTAGAATTCTTCTTCCTGATCAAATCAAAAACTATTCCTGCCCAATTGATTACTTTCTTGTTGACAATGGCACACATCAAGGCAAACTGTTGCCTGGTAATATTGTCATGAGCAGAGTGCTTACCCAATAGCACTTTTCCAACCAGTTCTACTAAGAACTTAATCCTCATCGGAAACTTTATATTCAGTAACTTAGAAGGAATGCCTTCGGCATGACCTAGCTCGACGAGCATCCTTCCATACTCTTGAGTATCTTGGTCATACTCCTCTTGACAATTAATCAAATCAAAAATCTCAGTCAAGACAGTAGGAGTCAAAGTTACCTCCTCGCCGCCGATGGTCCCGGTCATCGATTCGTCACTGGACGACGAAGTGTAGACCCATTCTTTAATCTCTGGAATATTAATCTTAATCCTTGTGGACATCAGCTTCTCTAGTCCTTGATCCTTGCACAGCTAGAGTATTTCTAGAATCTCAGCATCGCAGGCGCTGAACGAATCAAAGTCCACGCTGAACCCGGCGTCAAACTTCATCACTGTCAAAAGAGCTGGAGCAATCGCCATCGATTTGGTCGGAGAAGATGAGAGAAACGAAGAGCAAAGAGCGCGGGGCAGAGCTCAAGTCAAACCTTACAAGAAGGAATGAAGAATACGAAACGACGAGCTCTGTCGACTATAAAAAGAATGATCTATTAACCTAGGTCGATAATCGGTTTTATATTAAAATGATAATCGTCGACCTGTTTTAACAGATAGTAGAAGCGATAGTCGAATGGTCGCTCTACGATCGTTTCCTGAAGCAGAGTAGTCGAGCAATCGTTCAACTATTTCTGTATTCACAAGCAAATGAGCCGGCGTCAACCATAGGTCGACGATAGGCTCAACCTGTTCGACTATCGTCGAACGTCGTTCGGCGATCTTCAAATAGATTTCAACAAAGACAGAAGTCACACTTAGTCTTTTCCATTTATCATGCCTAGTTGAACCAAAAAGAATAGATGCTTCTGTTCATCTAAGGGCTTGGTGAAAATATCACCTCTCTGAAGGTCAGTGGATATGAACTCAAGGCTGATTTTGTTCTTTTCCACACAATCTCTTAGAAAATGGTGCCTGATAAATAAGAAATAAATCACAGAAGAAAAGAAATATAATATCTCTAAAAGCAGACAAACGAACGTCGAACGATCCATAGAGATCGTCGACCAAACCATAGAGATCGTCGACCTAACCACAGAGATCGTCGACCTAACTACAGAGTAGATAGTCGACCTATCAGAACAGATAGTCGAGCTATAAGATAGTTGAGCTATCAAGACAGATAGTCGAACTATCACAACAGATAGTCGAGCTTAAAGATAGTTGAACTATCACAGATATAGATGATCTGCTGACTGACGATAGTAGACCAACTGATATATGATAGTCGATCGGTTGATAGACGAAAATTGAGCGGCGTTCGACTATAGTCGAATCACAAACAACTTAGCCAAATTTTCATCTGGATAAGCAACAACTCTACAACTGAGGGAATCTAACCTAACAACTAACCTTTGACCATAGATAAATCATGGGTTAAGAAACTAATTGAGAGGACTTAACACAAATCCAAACTAGGGTACCAACATAGCGCGAAAAGGGTCGTTATAAATCCTATAAACAAAATAAAAGATTTCGTCCCCAAAATTAGGCTAAGGTTATGGGGAAGTAAAGCATGACAATAAAATATGCTTTTAAACCTTACCTTGGGGAAATAACTCAGAGTATGTTTTTGCTTCAAGTCCACTAGCTCCCAATTATACTCCTCCTTTCCATGATTAGACCGCGGTACTTTTACCAACGGGACACTTTTCCGTCACAAGCTCCTTGTTTTGGTGTCCACTATCCGCATCGGCTCTAGTCAGATGGATCTATCAGTTGTTATTGCTCCATCTATGGTGAGGACATGTTGATCGGGCCATAATAGTGCCTTTCGAAGTGACAACACATGGAATACGTCATGTAAATTCTCTTGCTCTTGTGGTAACTCCAACCGATAGTCCAAAAGGCCAACCCTTTCTAGTATAGCATAAGGCCCCACGTATCTTGGGCTGAGCTTTTTCACACCACGCACCCGTGACACTCCATGCATCGTCTAGATCTTCAGGAACACCTTGTCACCTACTTAAAATTCCACCATCCGGTGCTTTGCATTATAGTACTTAGCCTGCCGACTTTGAGCCTCAAGCATGCGGTCCCGTATTAATCTAACAACAGCATCTGTATCGTCAATATACTCAATTCCCAAAACCTTCAGGTCTTCATCTTGCACCTATGACAAGGGCATACTAATCTTTATATCAAAGTTCTACACCTTCTTCCATCCCCCCCCCCCCCCCCCCCGGAAAAGGGACCCCCTCTTCATGGGGTGTCATGCACCAAAAGACCCCGATACTGTCCTGATGAGGTCGGTCCTGTGGTGTTGTATGATAACTAATTCTACCACTATCTGGGTCGACTAGATAGTCTTTCGATAGATCCATCTGCCGGGGTCGTTGACTCTCTTTATATTTTGTATTTATTTATTATATTTAATTAATTAATACATTTTCTCTATCTGTATGATAAAGTTTAGCACATTCTTTTTGCCACAATCTTCTTAATAAGCTGTCTCTTTAAATTACTTCCAGGGTTCTGATGGTCCTCTATAAAGAGATTATTTCAGACTTTATTTGCCCTGATTATTTGATCCGTCTGAGGATTCCTTTTTGTGATGTTTTGCTGCAAGATATTTCTGTCATACAGCCCAGGTTGAAGGACAAATAATTCAAATAAGGCTGATGATTATATAAAGTGATTCAACTAGTTAACAGAAGCAAAGCTAACAAGTTGTCATTCAAGCCTTACTGCCTCAGCAAACTCCACTCTATGGAGGTGAAACGAGTTCTCCTGCCATCCCGGTCTTTGAAGAAGAAGAAGAAGAAGAAGAATAGAAACTTTTTGTTAATTTTCTTCCTTAGCTTTTCCTTCTTTGAGTTTTCTGCATGAAGCAAGACCATGGACATCTTTGAGCCAGGGGGACCGCAGCAAACAAGTTTTTGTGCTCCACTATTGTAAAAAGAGGACCTTCTTCCCCCTCCTGCACTATCCCTTGGTGGCAAACATGCTTGGTTTTTAGACCACATGTGCCTTCTTCTGTTGGTGGCAGGGCACCTTCAAAAACCTAGGGATTCCTACCGTGTGGGTAGAAGAAACCAAGTTGTTTGGCTACCTTCATCAGGCTGTGATTAGATCCGCGATTAGGTTTTTCCCAAGTCGCTCCTCACTGAATCAGCTCTTCCTTCCTTCCCAGATTGTTGGGGCTGCGTGATCGCCCCCGCGCTGCGATGCGGTAATGGCTTAACTGGCTGCCCCGTGGATCCGCCCGAGGACCGTGAATGAAGTCCATGGATTGGATATCCTCAAACGGGGGGGATTGTTTCCATCGCCCCCGCGCTGCGGTGCTCGAGACTGGCTGCCCCGTGGATCCGCCCGGGCTTTGATATAAAGATTAATGCGCCTTTGACAGTAGTTGGTATAATCCTCCTTTATATAGTATCCACGGGGCAGCCAGTTAAGCACTAGCACCCACGGGGGCTGCGGACCGCAGCCCCAACAATCACCTTCTGTCAATTGAGAGGAAGCCTGCACCAAAAGACCGGCCACAAAGCATACTAATCTTTATATGTCGGGCGGTAACAGTTAAGCCATTACCGCATACTTCCGGACCGCAGCCCCAACAGACTGCACTCTTCATCACTGGCCAGAAAATGGTCTTCCGCAGGTTACTATACATCTTAGAAATCTCAGGATGCACCGAATACATGGAGCAATTTGCTTCTCTCAGTATATCTTCCCAGATTTCCCCGCCCATGGTAATATAGAGTCAACCATGGAAATGAACAAGGTCGTCCTTTACCGTATACTCTTTAGCAGATCCATCTTTAATTGACTTAATCACTAGGGCCAGAGCCATATCCTTCCCTTGCTCTGCCCGGATTCGATCTCGAATCTCACAAACTGTACTCATTGTGGTTAGGTACTCCATATATTCTTTAGAATGATCTTTATACACTAGAGTGATCTCCTTCTCTTCGAGCATCCGAGCTAATTCCATACTCATCAACCTAGACTCAGGGCTCGATTCTGGTACCTTTCTGCTCAAAGAGTCAGCTACGGAGTTTGCTTTTCCAGGGTGGTAATTCAATGTAAACTCATAATCACACAAAAATTCCAACCACCGCCGTTGTCTCAGATTCAACTCCTTTTGAGTATGAACATACTTTAAATTCTTATGGTCTGAGAATATCTCACAATGGACGCCATATAGATAGTGCCTCTAAACCTTCAAGGCGAACACCACTGCCCCCAATTCCAAATCATAAACTGGGTAATTGGCTTCATGCTTCTTCAGTTGCCTCGAAGCATAAACAATCACATGCCCATACTGCATCAGTACTGCTCCCATCCCTTGATATGACGCATATGTGTATACTTGAAATCCTACCTTTCCAGTTTGAAGGGCTAGGATTGGTGCGGAGGTAAGTCTATCTTTCAGCTCTTGGAATGCAGCTTCGCACTGGGGTGTCCACTCCAATGACACACCTTTCTTTGTCAGGGTACTAAGGGGAAGGGCTATCTTTGAGAATCCTTTCACGAACTTGCGATAATACCCATCAAGTCTAAGGAAACTCCGCACATCAGTCGCTAACTTCAGAGGCGACCATTCCTTCACCGCACATACCTTGGCCGGATCTACGGCTAGTCCAACACTACTGATCACATGGCCTAAGAAGGCAACTTCTCGGAGACAAAATTCACACTTTCTGAACTTGGCAAAGAAGGTATGCTCCTTTAACTTCTTCAGCACCATGGTCAAGTGTTCAACATGCTCTTCCTCTATCTTCGAATAGACTAAAATGTCATCGATGAAAACGATGACGAAGACATCTAAGTATGGCTCAAACACCTTGTTCATCAAACTCATGAATACTGAAGGAGAATTTGTTAGCCCAAACGGCATCACGGTGAACTCGTATAGACCGTACCTCGAGCTAAATGCCATTTTCTGAATGTCCTCCTCTCGTATCCTCAATTGGTAGTACCCTAACCGCAAATCCAGCTTGAAAAATCAGTGCGCTCCTACTAACTGATCGAATAACTCATCGCTCAAGGGTAGAGGGTAGGTGTTCCGCACCATTAAACGGTTGAGTTCCCGGTAATCTATATATAACTGTAGTGTTTTGTCCTTCTTCTTAACAAATAGAACAGGGGCTTCCCAAGGAGGTGAACTCGGGCGAACGAACTTTGATTCTACCAATTCTTGTAGTTGGACTCTAAACTCCGCGAGTTCCTTCGAGGCCATTCGGTAGGGAGTTCTATAGATGGGCTTGGCACCTAGTACTAACTTAATTTGAAATTCCACCTCTCGATGCGAGGGTAATCCCGGCAACTTCTCAGGAAATACCTCTGGGAAATCGCGCACCACTCTCACGTCCTTCTTATCCTTTGTCATTTTTTTAGTTCGAAGCATATCATATATACTTCATCCCCTTTCATATGGGCTTTTAAGCTCTGAATTTAAGATAATAGCATATGGGGTGCAAGCCTAATACCTTGAAAGATGACTTCAGAGTCCCCATGCCTCAAGGAAATTCATTTCTCCGCAAAATCAATCTCGGCGTGGTGCCAATCTAACCACACCATGCCCAGGATGAGGTCGAATTATGGCATTCTCAATACCGTGGCAGGTGTTTCAAAAGTCTTTCCTCAAAGAAGTACCTCTATTTCACACTTGGTGGTTGCAGTCATCTCAGAGCCATCTGAGCGGCATACTCTCCGAGCAATTCTTGTGAAGTATTGCACTCCTTCTAGGTCTTTAACAAAGTCTGCCAACAAAAACGAGTGTGTGGCACCAGTATCGAATAGAGTATAGGCTGGTTTCCCACCAACCATCACGGTGCCTAGGTATCAATTACAAAGACTCAAAGCTAGACTCCTAGCATATCCTAGGCAATCGAAAAGAAATGCATTTAACATATTAAGCAATTTGCGATGTACCTGCAATCACCTCCTTAGGGTTCCTATCCTGCGCCATGCCCAGCGCAAACATCTGATCCCGGTCAGGTCCGGGATTTCTTCCTCATCGTCCTCGTCCTCGACCACGCACATGTCCCCATCCTTATGGAGATGCCGGAGGAAGGGAGGGGAGAGCATTTCCATCTAGCTATGTGCAAAAGCGCCGAATGTGGTCCGTTTGGTTGACTAAAAGCAGACTCGCTTGTACTGCTCCTTAGGCTGTAGGTATAGTTGTTGCAGTGGAGGTAGAGCTGGCTGCGAGGCTGAACGCTCTATTCTAAAATTCTGATGGAAGCGACCTCCGCCTCTATCGTTTCCTCTTCCCTTGTTGTCCTGCATCCTTCTATAACTGGGACCGGCCTCCATTACTCCCTCAATGGGTCTCTTATTACCAGCCTGGACCCCCAAGTGGTCCGCTTCCAATCTCTTTGCCATGTCAATTATCCTTTGTAAATTTACTTTGTGTAACCTTGGTCATCCAAAGCGCTTGGTCATACAACTCATAGGATCTCATAATCCTTTGTAAAATTACTTTGTGTAACCTTGGTCATCCAACTCATAGGAGTCAGCAAACCTTGCCAGATGCAAAAACTCCCGATGATATTCAGTAACTTAATTGGATCCCTTCTTCAGCTGCAGGAATATTTCCTCGAGCTCGTCTCTAGTGCTCGAAGGAATGAAATGTTCCAAGAAAGCTCCAGAGAACTCAGTCCAACTGATCTCCATATATACCCGGCCCTAGAAGGTGGAACCCATGAGTGACTTCCACCACCTCTTCGCATGAATTTGTAGTACTGAGACTGCTAAGGTCACCGCCATATTGGCTGGACAATGAATTCCTTCCAACAGTTCCTGCACTATGTCGAGCAATTCTTCTGTACGCACGGCCAACTCTGTCCCAAGGTAGGCAGGAGGGGAGAGAGCTCGAAAGTGCTCAACCAGTTTGAGCCCAGATCATGTTACTGCACTGGGGCCTGTTAAGACTTAAAGGCGTCCAGAATAATCGTGAGCGTATGTCCTAGCTCTGATTGCTAAAATTGAGTGGGTATGGAAGGGGCGGGAGTGCCCCTTAATGGCTCTACATGCACTGGGATCTACACATAAGGTACAAACCTAAGGTCAGGTTGGCTAATTATAGGGTCAAAATTGGACATACTTAGTGTAAATTACATATGGACACACCACTGCTTCTGCTAAGTCAGCATGTCCCCAAACTGACTAGTCGAACAGGGGTGGCACCATTGTTCAATGACTTCTTTAGTTCAGAATCGTAGCAAGTTGATACCATTTGTAAGACCACCCTCCCAGAACACATAACACAGCCGAGTAGAGTCTTATGCCCAGAACAGCCGCATTGCGGTAGCGTTAGCACACATTCTAACATGTACTATAAGATGTCTATCCTGTCGGCTAAACATATCATCAATGCCAACCAAACATAAAGAAAGTAAAAAGAAGTCAAAGTTACACACTAGTATAAAGTCCATAAGTACAACAACAAATGAAGCAACCAAGGCTTCCTTAATATCAGAGTATATAATGCCAAATGACTATAAAATGAGTCTCTCAAAACTCACATCAGTCACTGATGGCACTGATGGTACCGTCACTTCAGGCCATGTCGTCCTGGCCTGGCTGCCCTCCTACAAAACCTGTTGTTGTTGTCTGTGGGGTTTCCTCCTAAAAAGGAAGACGTAGCAATCGTTAGTCAAAAGACTAAGTGGCTATCACATCCGCTCCCCCGACAACTCTTAGGCACCGGGCGGAAAAAGGAAGAGGGTATAATGAATATATATATATATATATATATATATATATATATATATATAAACAGTAGTACAAACATGTGGTATAGGGTTAATCAATATCAGAGTATATCAGAGTAATTACAATAAATGTGTATATCAATCTACTCTAGCAATTCTACCATCAACAGCAGTATACAAGTATGTATAAACAACAAGAAGTAACTCAATTTATATGAATGTCCATACAGACATACAAGTTAAGGATCGACTTAACAGTAAAGTAACTCATCGTATAAGAGTGCCCCTACAAACTTATATGATAAGGATCTTGTGTATGTAATGTGATGTGATGATATGAATGAAATGCAATGACTCACCCATGCTCACGCACATGCAACTGCTATATCGACACAGACTTGTAGTTCCCACTTTTCGAGCAGGTAGCTAACCTCTCAGGCGCCATCCATCATGGACATACGGTGACAATGTAATGGGCTTTTCCGCTACTAGGCAGTCATCCACACAACCGAGCCTAGGCCTCTGTACGCCTCAATTTTAAGAACACAACATCGGAGCTCACATGTGTACTACGGCTTAAAGGGGTTTTGGGTAGATGTGCACCAAGAACACAGCCCAAACTGGCCTACAGGTGTGGCACGGAAAGGGCCTCAGGAATGATCATAAGGACACAGCCAATTCGTCCACTTGGCATGGAGAGGGCCTCGGGAATGAGCATCGAGGACACAACTAAACCGTCCAAAGTCTATCTGTCAACTCCCATCGGTGTGATGACTGGAGAGCCCGTAGACCTGCCACACTATCCTCAACCCAAGATTATGACACTGTGTGTCAACTCACAGCGCATGCATTTCACATATAAGGGCTCCACACAAAGTCCCTATTTATTATTTGCATCCCGTGCTCATCAGCATGTAAGGGCTCCACACCGAGTCCCTTATCAACACATCGTTTCCGTGCGGCAAACACACACGCACTTCCAACCCTTCCACATTTCCATATCACACTAGGGTTTATTAATTACACAGGTGGCCAGCCACCCAGCATAACGTACCAATCCCACACTGCTACACATAAGGAGACTCAGCTCTAAGCAGTGGACTACTAATTACATTCCTTAACCAATATCCCACACAATCATGCAATAGCTTATCCAATACTCTCTTAAATTAAGCATTCACAAACAACCATGCTTCCATAAGAAGTTCACGAACTATCATGATATTCCACATGCATATGTAGTGTTCACTAACTTTTCCATTCAATTGATTATGAAACTCCACCAAGTCAATTATACAACATGCTTTGCCAAACCGTTTGTTGACTTAAGGAATCATCAACTAAATCTCATCAATCTTTTGTTTAGCGCAATTACCAATAGTTTAAGTTCAGCAAACCACATGCAAACCTCGATATTAATATACCATGACTTTTTCTACCAAGTTCAAACCCAATTCCACACTAACACGAGAGCAACCTATAATCAAGACTTGATAGTATAACAACTTTAACTGGACATTCCCGAGTCTACAGGACTCATATGAAAATGTGTAACCTTCTGTTGGAAATATATTTCCAAGGACTACAACTTTTGTATTTGGTCCATCACCCACTTTAGACCACAAAATACTTGAAATCGGCATCGAAGTCTGCTGCGTACAGAAAATAGATTTCTGCAAGTGTACCATATCAGTCTAGCAAGTTTGATTGGACTTACTCGAGGATACAGACCTCGTATGAAGATTTGTAACCATTCGTTGGAAAGGTCTTCTAGAGGGATACGACTTTCGTGTTTAGTAGAAAGCCCATATCTGACCGTATCATACCCGAAAATGTCCTTGAAGTTCACTGCGCGAAGAAAATAGATTTCTACATGCATCTCAAAGCAAGATGAATGACATCGGTTCATCTTCTTCTGTTAGGTATACCTTCCAAACCAAGTACGTATTTTCCTCCTCCCTTATTCACCCTCAAAGGACCAATCTTCTTCACAAAACCAAGTCCAGCATCTTCATATAGAAGAGATGAGAGGTTGAAGACAACTAATCTCGACGGAAAGGCCCTAGCATGGTCCCTTTCTAGGAAATCTTCATCTCGCAAGTCAAACTCCTTTGAGTAGACATCTCTCCTAGAAAATAACTACAGATCTAGAACCAAGGGAGAGGGTAGGAAGCACACCTCATCTCCGGCATTTCCGCCATTTCCGGCCATGGATCTCATCACTCTTGTTTGCAGCATGGCTCTCTTTGTTGATGATGTTTTTTACGAAAAAGAAGAGCTCTTCCTCCCAAAACTCTGACTCCGGTGATCTGCTTCTCTCTGATGGTTTCGCATAGGTAATGTCTCGACAGAATGATGGCTAGGGTTGAAGGTATTCCTTTTTATAATGCGTATTAGGGTTAAGTCATTTCTCCATGTGTCATCACCTGAGTGGACCGCCCATTATTGCTTACATTAAGTCTTATTGAAAAGAACCGGTTCAAGGAAGTCATTCCGCACGGATCACGAAATTCGGTTCAACCCGCCTACACAGGTCTGTGGATTCTGCCTGGGCCGAAAATGCACAAAGTCAAATTCGATGAGTATCATCTTACATACTCGATGAACCGGTGAGTAACCTCTTCCATATTCGACGAATCGACGAATGGATGCGTGTATTCTCGACGAATTTCTGACTAGTCTCGCTGAATTATTCTCCACCATATTCGACGAATTCATCGGATATCATCAGTGATATCCGATGAATTTCACTTAACTGTTTCTCAAATTCCGGCGTCAAGTGCATCGAGTATCACCCGGCGATACTCGATGAATAGTAACCATACCCGACGAATTCCACTCGGCAAACTTCCCAAACATACTCGATGAATTCGTCGGATATCCTTGGCGATATCTGACAAATTTCCCTTGGTTGATTTATCTTAAGCACGTTCCCTCATTATTTGTTGAGTATCACTCAATCCTAACCCTTCGGCCAATGCACCCCGAGCCTGAGTCAAGACTCTTGACTCTAAACTCGTGATAGGGGCCTAGCGTGAAATGGGTCGTTTTAAGGTCCTCCAAGTTTAGGAGATTCCTAGGCATACCCTCATGGTGGCCTTCACTCTGGTGCTGTGATAGGGGTTCTTCAGGATGGAGCTGAAGCTGGTGCCTCCACTATCCTTCGAAGAGCTGATGCAGAGGGCAACAAAGGAGGTTGAGGGAGAATCGGCGAATCCGGCATTTAATAAGAGACTAGCCAAGTGGGCAGTAGAGGAGGTGAGAGAGCCAGGAGTAGGTAAGAGTCAAGAAGCAAGGAGGGGAGATCCCAGGCAGCATCAGCCGAAATAGGGCCATGAAGAGTCGAATAACCTGTTCGGTTGGAGGTAGCAGGAGTGGCACGACCAGGGCCATAAAAGAGGTTTCCATGAAGGGGAAAACCACCAAGGGGGGAAAGGTTGGTTCAACCCCCTGGATGGAGGCAAGGCTAGAGACTTCGTCTCCCCGAGCAACACCAGACCATGGTGATAGATCTGGGGAGGAGGAAAGGCATCCATAGTAGGAGGCTGGAAGGCAGGGCGGAGCTGCCCTACTGCGATTTTCACTAGGAGGAACGTCACGCAACGGCTACCTGCCCAAAGTTCTTGGAGATAAGGGGAGAAATGGAGTAGACTCCATAACAGCAACGACCCCATCAGGAGGTGTGGATAAAAGGAGTTCTTCCAGGAGCGGAAGAGGATAGGTGTGAGGATCGGGCCAACATAGGAGGTCGAGGAGGGATCAAAGTGATTCATGGGGGGCGAGGTTGCCCGCAGGGCGAGTCTCCACACCATGTAATGTCGGAGCGTTTCCTCGATGTCCCAAGTCCCTCCCCTAGATGCGAAGATCACCTTCTCCCAGAAGGATATGTCGGATCATGAGGATCCATTTTGTGATGCGCTGGTAATCCAATTCACCATCAAAAATTTCACTGTCTTCTAAATACTCATCGACAACGAAAGCTCTGTCAACATCGTCTTCAAGAAGGCATTTGATACGATGAAGGTGGATGCCAAGAGGGTGGGTGCCTCAGACAGAGCATTATTCGGGTTCTCTAGAGAAAAAAAGGAGGTGGAAGGGGGAGTGGGACTTCATGTCACCTTGGGGGGCTAGTCCAGAAACTGCAGGTTCATCATCGTGGATGCTCCTAGAAACTATAATGCAATATTCGGGTGGCCCCTCACCAGCACTTTCTGTTACGTACCCTCGTATTTCAACCATTTCCTCAAGTTCAATGCCAAAGGAATCAAGGTCCAGGTTCAGGGAGACCCCAAGGTGGTGTGGCAGTTCTACATCATCACGGCCAACACCATCTCATGACAGGAGGGAGTTGAGGAGATGGAGAGAAGAATGGAGGAGTTTTCCAAGCAGGAGGATGTGGGAGGAGAAGAGGAGATGGAGGTGGAGGAGGTGGAGATCCACACCCGTATAGGGGCAGCATAGGAAGTTCTGGAGGAGCAGGCCGAGATGATGGCAGTAGAGGAAGTCAAAGAGGAGGAAGCTCTCATCCTAGGGGAGAGGGCAGCAGGCAAGTGGGAAGAGATGTCCTGACTGGAAGATGTGGAAGAAGTGGTAGAGTTGGAAGATATCACCTAGGTGGAAGGGTGGAGAAGGTGCGTATTAGTGAGGGGATGAGCCCGGAGGATCAGGAAAGGATGTTAGAATACCTCCAGAAAAACGTGAATATATTCGCATAGAGCGCGGAAGACATGCCATGGATTGATGAGGATGTGGCTTGCTACCGCCTCAACCTTGATCTTGGTGCTCACCCCATCCGGCAAGAAGAAGTCCACCGCCGACAAACTGGCTGAGCCCATTCTGGAAGAGGTGGGTAAGCTTCTTAAGGCAGGATTTGTATCGGAGATCCAGTACCCTGCCTCAAATCGGTGTGCTGGTTGACTCAGCTGTTGGTTTTTCTCTAATGAGTTTTCTAGATGCCTTTTCAGGATATCACCAGATCATGATGCATCCGCCAGACATAAAAGATGTTTCCTTTATTACATGGGATGGGTTCTACTGCTACAAGATGATGCCCTTTGGGCTGAAGAATGCAGGGGCAACGTATCAAAAAATGATGTACTGGGTCTTCCTGGAGAAAAAGGGAATGAATTTGGAGGTGTGTATGGACGATCTCATGGTGAAGAGTCGGGATACAAGATCGCATCTCCTAGATCTAGAGAAGACCTTTAACACCTTGTGAAAGTATAAGATGAGGTTTAACCCCCTGAAGTGCATTTTCAGGGCAAGCCAAGGAAAGTTCATGGCCATTCCTGATAAGGTAAGGGAGATCACAGAGTTGGAGTCGCCACGAAATGCCAAAGAAGTCCAACGCTTAACAGGGAAGCTTGTGGGGCTAAGTAGGTTCCTCTCTTGGGCAGGAGAGAAATGCTCGCCCTTTTACAAAGTTTTGAGGTGAGGCTAGAGATTCGAATAGTCCAAGGACTACGAGGAGGCTTTCCAAGCCCTAAAGAGACAGCTAACTCAGGCTCCACTTCTCTAGGGACCAGAGGAGGGGGGAGATTTATCCCTATACCTTGGGGTCGAGGCCAAGGTTATGAGCTCCATCCTGGTCTGGGAGGAGGGAAAGAAGAAGCTGTCAATCTACTATGTGAGCAGGGTCCTGAGGAAGGCGGAGCTTCGATACCAGATCCTGGAAAAGTTGGCTTTCGCGCTGGTCATCTCGGCTCGGAGGCTCCAACCGTACTTCAAGGCACATTCAATCTGGGTAGTGACCGACCATCCCCTCCGCAATATCTTCGAGGGAGTGGAGCATTCAAAGAGGCTTGCAAAATGGTCGGTGGAGCTAAGCGAGTTTGACATATCATTTATCCCCCACCTCTCGATAAAGGCCTAGTAGACGGTCGACTTCCTGCCAATTATGTGGTTGAGGTAGCAAAGACGATGCTCACTCACCCAGTTCCCTGGAAGGTGATGGTGGATGGCGCCTCGGGAAGACATTCTTCGAGAGTAGGAATAATCCTAGAAAGTCCTCAGGGAATGAGTATAGAGCAGACGGTGGTCATTCATTTCCCAATTATCAACAATCAAGCGGAGTATGAGGCGTTAATCGCGGGTTTACATCTGGCAATGGAATTGAGGTGCATGACGTAGAGGTGCTAACAGACTCCCTAGTGGTTTCCTCTCAAATCGACAACAAATTCGAAGCAAGGGAGCCTACTCTCTAGTTATACCTATCAAAGGTGAAGGGCATCATTGACATGTTCCAAACATTTTCCATCTGACACGTACCGTGGGAAGAAAGCGTACAAGTAGATCAATTAGCCAAGTTTGGACCCCTCTCGGGAGGAACCATAACCGACCTGTTTAGTCCGTCCATTGAAGAGGGAGAGCTGATGGAGGTGAACCAGCGCCCCTCATGGATGGACCTCTTTGCAGTTTTCTTATCCACGGGAGAATTCCCGGAGAGTCTGGATAAGAAGCGTTTAGAGTATAAGTCGGCATACTACCTGATGCGTGATGGGAAGCTGTATAGGAAGACCCTTTCGGGATTGCTGGCACATTGCGTGGTCAAGGAGGATGTCCCAAAAATCTTGGAGGAAGTCCATGCCGGTGAGTGCAGGAGCCACTCGGAAAGTAAGACTCTGGAGAGAAGGATAGTGAGGCAAGGGTATTTTTGGCCGACTCTGGACCAAGATGTCACTGAATTCGCAAAGAAATGTCAGAAGTGCCAAGTGTTCGTCCCTCTATAACTACTATCGGATCAGAGACTCAGAAGCATCACCGCACCCCGGCCCTTCGCTATTTGGGGAATGGATCTTGTGGGGCCTTCCCCCAGGCCAGCGGGTAGAGAAGGTTCCTATTAGTTATGATCGATTATTTCTCTAAGTTGTTAGAGGTAAAGGCACTGGCCAAGGTGACCTTTCAGGTGATTCGCAATTTTGTGTAGGGGGAGATCATTTTGAAAAATGTTTAAGTTGTCTACCTAAATCACTTAGAGGGGGGTGAATAAGTGAGTTGTGTGTCTATTTGCGGAATAAAAAATTTAGCGATCTATGCACAGAAAATTAACCAAGCAAACACAGATGACACCAAGAATTATAGTGGTTCCCCAACCTTAGGTACGTCCACTTTCCACCCACCAATCTAGCAATGCACTAGACTCGGCTACTCCATTATTCTCGGATTTAAAACAATCCTACAACTCGGAACAACGTTCCTACAACTCGATTCACAAAATGGATCTACACTCGAGAGATTAAAACTTCCTACAACTCGGAGAAGAAAGCTCCTACACTTAGAGAATAATCTCCTACAAGAATAGAATGAATTTGTAAATAGAAATTATACAAACATAATATCTCAGATCTGAAATCTTCCGACTTTCTTCTTTCTTGAACTTTGAAGCTTTCTCAGAAAATGATTGAAGAAGACAAGCCGAACTTTTCTGGATCTGAAAACCTAGATCAGCACGATCAAGATGAAGATCTGTGAGAATACGAAAGCCTTGATCTGTTGATCTAATCTTGCTCTGAATCACAGAAATCGGAGAAGTGCGGCGGCGAGATCGGTGATGAAGAGTGGTGGCGGCTTCCCGATTTAGAATATTTGACGATTCAGAAAACTTAGATTTCTCGGATTTTTCTTCTGATACGCTTCTTAGGGTTAGTCGAAATGATTTGACCTTTTATAGGAATAGACTAACGGTCATAATCATAAAGGCATAACACGTGGACCAATAATCATGGAGGTTAATTTGAAATCTGGTCCCGTCAGACTTAACAAATTTTCAAAGAAACTTTTCTGCATTACTCGAGTGGAATAAGACTACTCGAGTAATCACTTTGACTTCTCGAGAAAAGAGAGTGAAGTTCTTGAGAACAATCCTTAGAAAAAAATCTGGGAAATAATTATTGGCTACTCGAGTAATAGAATTGACTTCTCGAGAAATTGTTGGACTTCTCGAGTACAAGGACTTCACTACTCGAGAACTAGAAATATAACTCGAGTGCTTGACTTCTTTTACTTAAGACAAATTCTTGTACTACTCGAGTAGTCAATAAAACTACTCGAGTACTTTACTTAGAAAATTTCTGGGCTAGACTTTTTTGATAACTCGAGAACAAGAAGAGATCTACTCGAGTTCTACTTGGCTTCTCGAGAATGAACAAGAACTCTTCTCGAGAACAGCTTCAGTTACTCGAGTGCTAGACTTAGCTTACTCGAGAACTATCTAAACTTCTACTCGAGTACTTAAGTTATTACTCGAGTGAAACACTGAGAAAAATTTTGCACTTTGAGAATTTTCTTTCTTCAATGGAATCAACAACATGTCTTTCTCCAATAAGTATAGTGCTTTAAAATGAAGTGTATCCCAATAGAAAGGCTACATATGATTCAACACCATAGATCACACAATGAGGGATTACATTGTTTGGTCCTGTGTTTGATGACTCACTGTAGACTGACATTGGTCTACACTTGGCAATTAATTCGTGCAAACACATAACTCAGACAACATATCAAATACAACTTAATTCATCTTAGTTCAAGGGTGATTTCATACAAATCTAGGTTATTTTGGATATAATACCCAACAATCTCCCCCTATTTGTAGAAGTCAGAATCCTCTACACTAAGGTGAACTATATCAACATAAACAAGTAAAAAGACTAGATATAAAAGAGAAAAAAACAGAGTAACATGCTAAAAATTTAAGACAAAGAATAGATCATCAAAATTAAGTATTTATATAAATAGAATTGTTCCAAAAATTCAGTTCTACATAATTCAAATCCACAATTTAAATCTTTGTTCATTCTTTGGCTTGATGTTGATGTTGTTTTTGCTGTCTGTCTTTCTTCTCTTGTTGCCTTCTCTGATAGTTGAATGGCTTTGCGTAGTACTTTGGAGGTCTTGGAGGTGCATTAGGATTATTCCTTCCATACTCTCAATTAGAGATTCTTCTTTTTGTCATAGATTTCTCATACAAGTCCCACTCATGGGAGCTGTAATGATCATATCTATTCTCATTAAAGTCCAAAACTAACTTGAGAGTATCAAGTATTAGTGACTTTGAGGTAGGACTCCAGATCTCTGCAAATTCTTGAGCTTTTCTTTTCTCTGCCTCTGGGTTTGGAATGGACCTGCTGGCAGAAGCTCCATCACCATATTTTCTTTTTTTGGGGATTTGTACTTCAGCTTGATCTTGAGGTATCTGTTCCCCACACCTGAGCATATGTTTCTGGAGGAGGAGCTTCTGACCCTTCAAGCCTTGGAGAAAATATAGGTTGTTGAGCAGGCATTTGAGTTGGCTAAAGTTGAGCAAGAGGGTTCAGATGATGAGGAATTGTGTTTGGGTCTGCGTGAAAGTTAGGGAAGATCTGGTTGTGCATCCACACTGCAGTATCTTAAGTATGAAATTTCACATCAACTATCTGATTCTATACATCAGCATGAATCTCATTCAACTTAGCTGTCCAAAGAGTTTTCACATTAGCATCTGATTTTTCTAAGTACTCTTTGACTAGACCCTCCCCCTTTCTGACTTCTACAGATAGGGTTGTTGTAGCATCATCTTTGAATGTGCCCACCTCTTCACAAATCTTTAGGTTGTGCTCTTGGGCCTTATGTTCTAGATAGATTTGATTGTTAGCTAGAGTAATTGATTGGTCCATCACCTGACCAATACTAGTGGTGGCGTGGTCCAGATCTTTTCCACCTATTTTGAATAATTGTTTTAGCTCATCAGTGTTGTGCTGGATTTCTGCAAAGCCTCTACTCATTTCTTTCTCAAGAGCATTAACTTTTTCTTGAACAGCTTTCAAAGAATCATCAAAATACTTTTTCTAGTTCATGAGCATCTGTTCTATCTTACCCAGTATGTCATTTGCAGCAGGTGTTGGAGTTACAACTTGAGCAACTGGAGGAGGAGGAGGAGCAGTCCATGGAGCAATCTCTTCAACTATCACTGAACTCTTAGCCCTTGAAGTGTGAATCAGAATATCTCCTTCCTCACCAAGGATGGTGGGAAGAGTAAAGTCCAAGCTCTTCAGAGGAGCTTCAGCTGGTTCTGGGGAAGGCTCTTTCTCATCAGAGATCTGAATGGTGTCTTCTTGCTCTATGTTAGCAGCAGGAGAATGGTGAATAGGGGATTCTGGTTCTGATTGAACAGGAGAAGGTGATGGTGTTGGAGTGTGTTCTTTGGAAGGTTTTGGAGTTTTGTCTTTTTGGAGGGGAGGAAGAGGCTCTTAAGAACATAGTTCTTCTATCATCTTATTGATGCTTCTGCAGTAGAGAGAATTGTTTCTTGCACTTGAGCATCTGATAGAGTTTCTTCAGGAGTGGTTGGAGGGAGAGAAATAGCAGCAGGAGGGGTAGGTATTCTTTTCGCTTGAACAGAAGGAGCAGGCTCCCCCTCAGTAGCTGCACCAGATGTGCTAGCAATATGAGGTAGAGAGGGAGATATGTTCCTGTCCTCAGAAGCTAGATGATCATGAGCTTGGGCAGCCTGGGCTGGATTCAGCAACTTGAGTTCCCATATCTGAATAGAAGAAATGGATACCTTCTTCATGTGATAGAGAGTTGTCCCTTTGGAGAAATCAAAAACTTCCGGATTTATCTCATGCAGCAAAAGAGAAATGATCTTGGCATAGTTGGGAGCCTTAATGCTTTCCCTTATTTTATCCAAAATCAGCATACCAAACTGAAATATTTTTCTACAGATTATGGTTGTCATCATGTCAAACAGATCATTAGTAATGAAACTTATAGAACTTGTCCTGCATAGGAGAACCTTGCCAATGATGCCCACAAGTAATTTTCTCTCAGGGTTGAGATCTGGTCGTCGAATAGAAGTAATTTCTATTGAAAGTCCACAAAACTTGCATGCTATGTTACTATATTCATAAGTTATGTCATCTTATTCATCAACTAAGGGTAGCCGAAGAAGTGTATACACAGTAGACTTGGTAAGTCTGATCTTAATCCCTTTGACCTTGTACTTAAGAACCTTTTCATTTCTCATTAGTTTGATATTTCGAAAGAACTCCTCAACTTCAGGAAAAAGGATTTTGATGGGTTGCTGGAGAACGAAGGTCAATCCGGCGGTGTCTAGGAGAAGAAGAAGATTCCAGAAATCGTCAGAGAGTTCTGCAATTCCAGCACTAATGAGTTCACTCCCAATCCCAACCTTGGAAGGTGGTTCCATTTGTCCAGAGAACTTAGAGAAATCAACTGCGAATATGGCGACGGCGGCATGCTCTGTGACAGAGGCGAAAGACGAAACAACTTTCTTTCTTTGTCGAGAGAGAGGGATTTGAAATCGTGTAGAAAATAAATCTGGTTTTTCTATTTATATAACCCTAATTATAGATGATTAAGGAAGTAAATAATCGTTACATACCTTATAATATGGCGGTATAAACTTCGGGTTGTGAATATAGAAATTTGAAATGAATTCGAGAAATTATCTTCCAGTTTCTCGAGTGGACCGGCATTACTCGAGTGAAATAATAATGGTACTCGAGTGGTATCTTTATACTTCTCGAGAGGAAACTCATTACT
This sequence comes from Platanthera zijinensis, assembly GCA_039513925.1. Lineage (NCBI taxonomy): Eukaryota > Viridiplantae > Streptophyta > Magnoliopsida > Asparagales > Orchidaceae > Platanthera > Platanthera zijinensis. Next base: position 212,168,639 of record CM077080.1, read on the forward strand.
CAAGTGGAATTACTCGAGTGACTTGTTGAGTTCTCGAGTAGTCTAAAGAAGTACTCGAGTAGTCATTTTCTTACTCGAGAAATGAAGTCTAAACTTGAGAAATTTTGACTTTTTGACGTATTCCTTGATCTCTGAGCTATGTTGTGAGTCCTCCTTCTCTATTCTTCTTTATTGAGCATTCCAAGTTCTGTTTTGAAGAACGAGAACTTGGTCTCGTCCAGCAGCTTCGTGAATATATCTGCAATCTGCCTATCAGTAGGGATATATTGTAGATCTATGTCCCCATGCTCCACATACTCCCGGATGAAGTGGTATCGCAGCTCTATGTGTTTTGTCTGGCTGTGAGAGACTGGCTTGTTGGCTATAGCAATCACACTGGAGGAGTCGTAAAATAATGGAATGTCTTTTACTCTCTGGTTGTAATCTTCCATTTGGTTCTTAAACCAAAGCAATTGTGCACAAAAAATGTTGGAAGAAATGTATTCTGACTCGGCCGTTGAAATTGCGACACAATTTTGCTTTTTGCTGCTCCAAGAAATGAGTCTTCTTCCAAGGAATTGGCAAGTCCCGGAAGTGCTCTTTCTATCATCTTTATTACCTATAAAATCTGCATTTGAGAAACCAATTAGTTCGATGTCATTACTTCTTGGGTACCATAAGCCAAGATTCGGTGTACCTTTAAGGTATCTCAAAATCCGCTTTGCAGCAGCATAGTGAGATTCCTTATAGTTCACTTAGAATGTAGCACATACACATGTAGAGAACATTATGTCTGTTCTACTGGCAGTAAGGTAGAGAAAGGATCCAATTATGCTTCTGTACTTGGTTTCATCAAAAGGTTTCCCTTTCTCATCCTTGTCCAGAGACACAGTTAAACCCATTGGAGTCCTCATAGAGGTTGCGTTCTCAATTCCAAATTTCTTAATTAACTCCGTGGTGAACTTTGTCTGCGAGATAAAAATTCCTTCTATAGATTGTTTCACCTAAAGTCCTAAGAAATACTTCAGCTCTCCCATACTGCTCATTTCAAACCTCCCTTGTATAAGTTTTGAAAACTTCTTGTAGAGGTTGTCGTCAGTGGAGCCAAAAATAATATCGTCAACATAAATTTGAACTAGCAAAATCTTGTCTTTTATTTCCTTAAGAAATAATGTCTTATCTATCTTTCCCCTTGTGAACTTGTTCTTAAGAAGAAAGCTAGACAGCGTCTCATACCAAGCTCGAGGAGCTTGTTTCAAACCATATAAGGCTTTAAATAACAGATAAATATACTCAGGAAAGTTAGGATCAACGAAACCTGGAGGTTGTTCCACATACACCTCTTCCTCTATGTCACCATTTAGGAAGTCAGACTTCACGTCCATCTGATAGACAGTGAAGCCCTTATGTACAGCATATGCTAGGAACAACCTAATTTCCTCCAGCCTTGCCACTTGAGCAAACATCTGGTCAAAGTCGATTCCTTCTTCTTGGCGATATCATTTGGCGACGAGTCTGGCCTTGTTCTTTATGATTGTTCCATCCTCGTCCATCTTGTTCCTGTAGACCCACTTTGTCCCAATGACGTTCTAACCTTTGGGTTTTAGAACAAGTTTCCAGACTTGACAATGCTTGAACTGATTCAACTCTTCTTCCATAGCCATAATCCATGATGCATCCCAGTTTGCTTCCTCAAATTTCTTCGGTTCAACCTGTGAGAGAAAACTCAAATATAAATTCTCGTTAGTAGTACCTCTAGTAGACACCATCCCTGGGATCTCCTATTATTTGGTCCATTGGGTGATCCTTCAGATGTCTGAGCTCTAGAGTCCTTGCATTTGGAGTATCTTCAACCGCAGGAGTGACTTCATCAACTTGGATGATCACTTCATCTTGATCATCAACCTCTCCAATCGGGGTTGGAGTGGTGATCTTGATGAACTTTTTAGTTTTTTCTTCAGTCGGCTCACCCAAGTTAAGTTCTTTCATCTTTGAACCTGCATCTTCAATGAACACACTAGAGGAGTTGTCTTGCCGCAAGCTCTTCTCATCAAATACAACATGAATAGATTCTTCTACAACCAGGGTTTTCTTATTAAATACCCTATATGCCTTACTATGGATACTATACCCTACGAAAATACCTTCAAAGCTCTTTTCACTAAATTTAGTAGTGTGATACTTGCCATTGTTAAGGAGGAAGCACTTACAACCAAAGATTCTAAAATATAAAACAGCCGGCTTTCTGCCCTTTAGTAGTTCGTAAGGTGGCTTATTATGGTTCTTGTTTATGAGTGCTCGATTTTGCACGTGGCATGTAGTGTTGATGGCTTCAGCCCAGAAAAATTCTGGTAGTGAGGCATCACTCAATATAGTTATGTAGGCCTCTATAAGTGTTCTATTCCTTCTCTCAACTACTCCATTTTGTTGAGGAATACGAGGAGAGGAAAACTCATGAAAGATACCTAGGCTTTCAAAAAATTCATGTCATGGCCCCATACTTGAACTCAGTTCCATTGTCTCCTCTTATTTTGACTACGGAACAGTTGTATTCATTCTGGATCTACCTGACAAAATTTGTAAAGATGTCAAAAGTATCTGACTTGTGTTTTAGAAAGAACACCCACGCAAAGCGCGAGTAATCATCAACAATAACCAATGTATAATACTTACCTCCTAAACTTCTAACTTAAAGTGGACCGAACAAGTCTATATGAAGTAGGTGTAAGCACCTATTAGAGTCTTTGACAATAATGTTTTTAAAGGTAGCCCTTGTGTGCTTGCCTGTTACACATGTGTGACAAGGTATATCTTTAACGCACTTAAAATTTGGGGCATCACATACTAAATTAAGAGAAAATAATTTATTAATAGTTTTGAAATTAATATGTGCTAATCTCTTATGTCATTGGTCACCAAGAGACGCATTATCTTTTGCCAAAATACACACTGGTGTAGAAGAGTCTATGCAAATAAAATTCAAACAAATGATATTCCTACTACGAGTGTCTGATAAAATCATTTCTAAATTATCAATCGATTTTATCAAACACTTATTAGCATGAAATTCTACGATGTATCCTTTATCGCAGAGTTGGCTTATGCTTATGAGATTGTGTTCCAATCCTTCAACATAAGCCACATCCGAAAAGGATACACAACCATTGGTAATCATACTGTAGTCTTTAGTAATTCCTCTGTCAGAACCTCCAAAGATGACCTTTGGCCCGTTCATGACTGGTGAGTAATTCTAAAGAAGGCTTCTTGTCCCGGTCATATGCTGAGAGCATTCATTGTCCAAGTAACAGATAGGAGTTTTGGTGGTCTTTGGACATACCTGCAATCACAAATCAGTTTGCCTTAGGAACCAAAACTTGCTTGGGTCCTTGGTCTCTAGTTAGCATGCTCCCCCTACATATATTAACATTATGAGCGGTCTTTCTCATATTGTTAATCTTAGGAGTTACATAATTTCTGGAGTTAAACCAACAATCAATGACAAAGTGACCAATTCTGCCACGGCACCAACAGTCAAACCTGTTGTATCTTTGCCTAAATTTCTCCTGCTTGACCTTTTGAGCATGTAGTCTAGCAGGGGCAGCATTATTGGAGGTAGAAGCTTCATGGTGATGCCATTCACCAGGCTTCTTCTCCATAAGAGGCTTTTCCACAATGGGCTTTACTTTTGGTGCCTTCTTGATGTTATGACCATGATTATAAGGGTCATAGCTATGAAGAGTAATCTCTTCATAAGGTGCCTTGAAGACACTCTCGCCAAAGTTCCGAGGATGAGTCCATCCTTATTACCTAGACTTGGGCTCTACATAAGTAGGCCTAGCAAAGTGATCATAGGACGAGTCAAGATCAAACTTGTTCGTTTGAAGGATAACCTTCTTGAATGAAGTTTGTTCTAGAGGAGCTTTCCCCTTCTCTTTGGCCAGAGCCTTCTTGGCCGCCTTATTCTTTATTTGAGCCTTATTTCTCCTAGAGGATTTACTAGGAGCACTAACATGGCCTAAGCCAGCACCTTTGTCCTAAGCTGAGAATTCAACAACCAAAGGAAGTACAGTCTTGGGCTTGGAGAAACTTTCAACAAGTTTCTTTTTCGCTTCGAGTTGTTCTTCCAATTCTTTGATGATCTTCTTGATAGTTTTACTTTCAAGATTACCTAGACACCTAGAGGGGGGTGAATAGGTTCTTATTTTCTTTTCAAACTTAAGGCAGAATGATTAAGTAATTAAAGACTATTTTCTATGAGTTCTGCAGCTACTTTAGCAATCACAATCACACAATCTAGAACTACACATCACAGATTGCAACAAGTATTTATAGTGGTTCCCCAAGATCTGGGTACATCCACTTTCCCCCTTCGCCTATCTAGCAGTGTGCTAGATTCAGCCAAACTCCCTTCCTTAACTCAGATCCTCAGATCCTACAGCTCAGAATCCAAAATGGATTCCTACAACTCAGAGTGATACCACACTCCTACAGCTCAGGCAATTCAGCCCTACCTCAGTCTTTATTCAAGACCTATAACTCAGAGATTATCTCTCCTACACTCAGCCTTTATAACATAGGCTTACAACTCAGATCTATATTAATAGATCCTACAGAATTTAGAAAAGAGTTTTATAGAATCTTGCCCTTGTTGAGAGAGAAAAGACAAGACAGCGCCTGATCAGCTGATGGATGAAATCAACTAAATCTTAGCTTTCTTCAAAGCTTCTTGAATCTGAACTAGCTGAGTTGATTTCCAAACAGCTTCTTGAGAAACCTGTAATAGCTTCCTTCTTGATCTTCAAATGGTTGGATCCCTCTCTATCCAATCCCTTTGAAAATTCTTCAGAATTCTAGGATGAATTCTCCTTAGACTGATCCTGAGAGGTTGAACCCTTCAGAATGTCTTCTTAGATCTTCTGATGAAGATCTTCTTCAGTGCCTTGCACTTTCTTGATTTGATTCCTTAATCAGTTTTTATGTGTGTTGCTTCTCAATAAAGAAACAAAAAACTCTTCATTCTACTTCTGAATCTGTCTATTTATAGACCTTCTTTTTGTTGACCGGCTGATCGGGTTTCTAACTATCTTCTGACAAGTCTGACAGCTTCAGTTAACCTGTTATAACCACAGTTGTCAAGTCTTCAAACAGATCTTGTGCCTTTGTCTTGGACAGCAAAGTGTCGAGACTGTCTGTCAGAAAGTGTCGAGACCATCTGTCTATATGTGTCGACACAAGTAACTTCGGTGTCGACACTGCCTCTAGTAAAGTCGACAAGTTTGCCTTTAAGTCGACTCAGCTTCTGCATACTACAACTTGAGAATGAGTCGACATTGAGTATTTGTGTTGACTCAAACACTTCATCATTCTTCAGCAAATGACTTGGTCTAGACTTGGCAATGTGTCGACACAAGTCCTGTGTGTCGACACAGTTGATGTAGATTCAGAGCATAGTATGTGTCGACAATGCCTCTAGGTGTCGACACAGCTTTTGTCAACTCTGTCTATATGTGTCGACTCAGTCTTCTGGTGTCGACACAAATATTTTCGACTCTGCCTCTGTGTGTCGACACAGCCTCCTGGTGTCGACACAGTTGATGTCGACTCATTATCTCTGTGTCGACACAGCCTTCTTCAAGTGTCGACACAATCTTCCTGAAGTGTCGACACATCTTCTTCTGGTGTCGACACATGGACTTAGAAATTTTTCTATACTTTTAACCTGCACACATTCAACTTAAACATCATCAAATACACCTTGATCTATATCATTATGCTAAGTTAGGCTTCTTCAAATCAGGTACACATTTTCCAATGTACCCAACAATCTCCCCCTATTTGGAGAAGTCATAACCCATATTAGCTAATGATATACACCACTTATGATAATAATAAACAAAATGATGATGATGTATATAAGCTTAATATTACAGGAAATATTAACAATCAAAACATTTGCACAGATTCATCACAGAGATAAAAGCATATACACAAAAATTACTTAAAGAGCAGGATTTTGTGTATTATGTCAAAATGATTGTTTATAAAATGTTTAATACTGAATGTTTCACATTACACAATTTTTTAAACTAAAACTAAAACTAAGACATCTTAGACTAAGACTGATCAGGCTCCTTAATAACAATCCCTCTTCCTGGTTGTACTTGAGCCTGCACAGAAGGTTTAGTTTCTTCCATGGGCTTTTTGCCTTTAAGATCAGCCTTCTCCTGAGCCTCAGTCTTCAGTCTTTGTCTCTCAAAGTAGTGATACGGCTTGGGAAAGTATTTGCTAGGCTCCACAGCATCAGGAGGTAGCTTTCCTATCTTAGCTTTCCTTCTATACTGAACAATAGCCTCCTGTCTGGCTTCATGCTTCTGCCATTCTTGTTCATTGTACCACTTGCCCTTTTCATGGACTTGATCTTTTACAGCTTTCCAGGCAGTTAGTATGATGTTTCTAGAGGTAGGGCTCCACTGTTCAAAATCAGGTTTTAGTTCAGCTTGCTCCCTAAATCTCTTCTTTGACAGTTGAGCCTCTTGCTGAGCCTTGATTGCAGCTTCAGGCATGTCTACTTTTCCAAGTATAATATTTGAAACCTCCTCTAGAGGACTATACATAGTTTGCACCATCTGATGAATCAAGTCAAAATCTGCAGGGGGGTATATGACTTGAGCAACCTCTGGTTGGTTGCCTTCAAGTAGACCTTGTGGTTGAACTCCTGACTCTGCCATATTATCATCATCACAAAGGGGTGGATATCCCAATGTGGCTCTAACACTATTAGTGACCCACTAGGCATGTTCTGAGCCAGCAGAAATAAGTATCCTCTCCCCCTTTAGGACTTCTCTTGCTACATGATCTCTGAGATCTTCCTTCTGAAACCTGATCTGACCATCTAGATAATTAATGCCATCTTTGAAGAAGGGTTTCAACTTGTTAAGTTTTACAGTAATGTCCTTCTGGGAAGTGGTTATGGCTGACTGAACTGAGTCTAAAGCAGTTTTGAACTTAGTGTCATATGCTAGCATTTCAGCTGCCCTAGCTTCAGTCAATTTAGACATGGTTGTTTGAAATTGAGCAAGAATATCTGTGTTGGCAGTTGTCAGATTGTCATTTAGCCGTTTCTGATTTTCAAGAATGTATCCTTGATTAATAGATTGAGCATCCATTTCTTTCTTCATTTCCCCTTGTTGTTGGGCCAGATATACAATAGCATGTGCCCCTTTTGTAAAACAATCAGTCATTTCTCTTTTATGTTGATTGACTTCAAATCTTATAGACTTTATATCTTGAGCCAGATCAAACTGAAGATTTTTATGACTTTCATCAACATATTTCTCCAAGGCTAATCTCTGATTACCTAGCTTCACCTGCAAATCTACCATGAACTTTTTGTAATTAAAATCAGATGGAGATTGGTGAGTTGAAGTCTGTAGAGCCTGCTTGTAGCTATGGCTTCTTCTTTTGAAGACCATGAGCTTCCTTTTCTTTGCCACTCTGGCTTCTGCAGACTCAGATTCTGAAGAGCTTTCAATCTGAACTCTTTTAGGAGGTGAAGGAGGAATATTTTGTCTCAGTGACTTGTTGATCTTTGTCAACAATCACTTGCTCCCCCTCAATTTCGAGCTCCTTCTCAATTTCTTGCTCCTCCTCAACTCTATCAGTAACAATTTCAACATCAGGAAACAACTCATCTAGAGTGAATTCCTTTTGTGCCTGAGCAGAAGATGAGTCATCTAGGCCAGCAGTGTGCAAATCTTTTGATAAATCTATTTGTTCTTCCTCTTGCACTTGTTCAGAAATCTGCTCCCCTGCACCTGTTCAGTGTTAGGAATGTCCTGGGCAGGAGAATAAACTTGCTCCCCCTACACCTGTGCAGGTAAAGATTCATCCTGGACTTGAGTAGACTCAGACTGGTCTTCAGCCTGCTCTCTCACTTGATCTCCTGGAAGTTGTTCAGTACTTTGATCATGACCTGGGGATTTCTCTGGTGTATCCTGCCTATCCACATCAGGCAACTCTTTGGACAGAACTCTATCCCATCTTGAGAATAATCTCATGTCCATTTTTCTCATGTGATTGATCTTAGTCCCAGGAATTTGTTGCATGACCTCTGGGATGAGTCCAGCCAGATATAGACTCAAAATCCTAGCCAGATTTGGCTTCTTAAGTCCTTCCTTGATTTTATCAAACACAACTGCTGACCAGTCTGTGTTAACCCTGAAGATTATCCTTGTCATGAGGTTAAACATTAAGGCCGAAATCCTATCATGGCCGCCAGGTTTACACAAAATCACCTTCCCAACCACTTCAGATAGAAATTTGCCTTGTGGATTCATTCCTTTTCTGTTGATGGCTGCTCCAATTTTGACGGTTGGATCCAATCCACACCATTGTAGAACCTCCCTTGTCTTATAGGCTGGGACCTCTTCTACATTCTCAATGCTTGGTAATTGAAGAATCTTTCTTAAACTCCGTAGAGTAAGTTTCACCTTGGTTCCATGAACTGTGGATTTGATCTTGAGTCCAGAAGAATCCACTGATGCTGAAGTGTAAAATTCAAGTACCTCCTTCTTACAGATTTTGGTGGGTTCAGAAACCAGATATTCCAATCCATTATCAGCAAGATAGGATATCACCTGTTTTATTTCAGGCGTGGCATTATCGAACGCAGCCCTAACCAGCTCATATCCCTCATTGACGTTATCCTCAACCTTTGGCGCCATTGGAAAGATGAGAAAATTGGAGAGAAGAGAAGAGAGAGAATGTCGACACAGGGTTTTAGTCTCGAAAACCTTGTGAGCGTGTCGACAGAATACGTTCTTGACCTATTTATACCCTCTAATGAAAGAAGGTCAAAAGTCGGGCAAAAACAGTCTAAATGTGTCGACTCAGATGAAATGTGTCGACACAAACTTTTACTGTCTCGACATCAATGTTGACTACTGTGCGTCGACACCAATTGAGGATATGTCGACACAAGAGAGACATAGTAGAGCATCAGAAATTCTGTGTCGACTCTTAGTACAAGTGTCGACACAAAATCTGTAAGTGTCGACACCATTATTCTGGTGAAGTCGACACTACATTTCTGGATTAGTCGACTATTTGACCCTTAAGTGTCGACACAAATTCTCTGTGTCGACACTAATTCTCTGACAAGTCGACATAACTATACTAAGTCGACACTTTATCACTGAAAGTGTCGACACCATTTTACTTAGCCAATTTCTGTTTGTTGATATACTAATCAATGGTCAGCATTCCTAATTCAATTTTAAATTTATTGAATTTTGTTTCATCCAGTGGCTTAGTAAATACATCTGCAATTTGATAATATGTTTTAACAAATTCCAATGAGATATCTTCTCTTTCTACATGCTCTCTAAGAAAATGGTACTTTATTTCTATATGCTTAGTTCTACTATGAGAAACAGGATTGTTAGCAGTAGAAATAGCACTCTTAGAATCACACAATAAAGGTGTTCTACTTACTTGAATACCATAGTCCTTTAACTGATGCTGAATCCACAATAGCTGTGCACAGCAACTTCCAGCAGCAACATATTCAGACTCAGCCGTGGATATTGCCACACTGGTCTGCTTCTTACTGCTCCATGATATCAGTCTTCCTCCCAAAAATTGGCAAGTACCTGTAGTGCCCTTTCTATCCTCTCTACAGCCTGCAAAATCTGCATCTGAATAACCTATTAGTTGAAAATCTCTATTCCTACGGTACCAAAGGCCTAGATTTGGTGTGCCCTTTAAATATCTCAAAATTCTTTTAATAGCAGTGTAATGAGATTCTTTAGGGCATGTCTGGTACCTAGCACAAACACATGTAGCATACATAATATCTGGTCTACTAGCTGTGAGGTATAATAGAGAACCAACTATTCCTCTATACAAAGACTCATCTACAGGCTTACCTGTATCATCTTTACATATAGGAATATTTGTTCCTATAGGAGTTTTCATGGTAGAGGAAGATTCCATACCATATTTCTTTATCAACTCTTTTGTGAACTTAGACTGGGATATGGACAAGCCATCATCATTCTGTCTTACTTGGAGTCCCAAGAAGAACATAAGTTCTCCCATACTACTCATTTCAAACTTCCCTTGCATAAGTTTGGCAAATTTCTTGCAAAGGTTGTTCTCTGTAGACCCAAAAATTATGTCATCCACATAGATTTGGACTAAGATTATCTTGCCTTTAGACTCCCTAAGGAATAGAGTCTTGTCTATTTTGCCTCTTGAGAATTTGTTCTCAATAAAGAAAGTAGACAGGGTGTCATACCAAGCCCTTGGGGCTTGCTTTAACCCATATAAAGCTTTCCTAAGTCTAAAAACATAATCAGGTTTAAGAGAGTCTACAAAACCTGATGGCTATTCCACATAGACTTCTTCTTTTAGATCTCCATTCAGAAATGCTGATTTCACATCCATTTGGTATACCTTGAATCCTTGGTATGCAGCATAGGCAAGAAACATCCTGATTGCCTCCAGTCTTGCTACTGGGGCAAATGTCTGATCAAAATCTATTCCCTCTTCCTGCCTATATCCTTTAGCAACCAGTCTTACTTTGTTCTTTACTATTACTCCACTCTCATCCAACTTGTTCCTAAATATCCACTTTGTTCCAATGATGTTGTGGTCTTTTGGTTTAGGAACAAGCTCCCAGACTTTGCACCTTCTGAATTGATTAAGCTCCTCTTGCATAGCATTAATCCAATGTTGGTCTTGGATGGCTTCTTCAAATTTCTTAGGCTCCAATTGAGATAGGAAACTTAAGTGCAGGGCTGTGCTCAGATTTCTGCTTCTAGTCAGCACTCCTTGACTTGGATCACCTATTATTTGATTTGCTGGATGGTCTTTAAGATGTCTGATAGCAGGAGGTAGATTCCCTTCTGGTTTATTATTTCTAGTCCCTTCATTATGCTGCACTTCCTGGGAGTCATCAGCTTCTATAGAATCATGTACTCCCCCTGGACTGTAGTCAACATTTTCCATCTGTTCATTTGCTATTGTACCTTCTGCAATGGAAAGCTTGTCCATCCTTTTGCTTATACCTGTTGGACTGTATGAACTACAAGGCAACTCACAGTTGATTAATCTTGATTCATCAAACACAACATGTACTGATTCTTCTACAACTTGAGTAGTCAAGTTGAAGACTCTATAGGCCTTACTATTTATGTTGTACCCAACAAATATCCCTTCTTGGGATTTGGTTTTCTACCTTTCATAATTTCATAGGGAGTCTTTTTGTGGCACTTAGTGATAGAAGCCCTATTGATCACATGACATGCAGTGTTTACTGCCTCAGCCCAGAAATATTCTGAAAGAGAGATGTCACTCAATAGAGTTCTACCTGCATCAATCAATGTCCTATTCTTTTTTTCAGCAATACCATTTTGCTGAGGTGTTCTAGGTGAGGAGAACTCTTGGAAAATCCCAAAGTCTTCACATAATTTTGTCATACTTTCAGATTGAAATTCAGTGCCATGGTCACTTCTGATTTTGACCACTGTACTATTTAGTTCATTCTGAATTTGTTTCACAAAACTAAGTAAGACACTTGGGGTTTCTGATTTTTGTCTCAGAAAGAACACCCATGTATATCTAGAATAGTCATCTATAACCACAAAAGTGTAGACCTTCCTACCTAGACTATGAACTGGCATAGGACCAAAAAGATCCATATGTAAGAGGTATAAGCACCTCACAGAATCTTTGTTTTCAAGACTATGAAAGGAGGATTTTGTCTGCTTGCCCTTTTGATAAGCTGAACATATCCCTTCCTTTATACACTTAACTTGAGGACCATTCCTCACTAACTCTTTGTTGAAGAGTTGGCCAATTGTCTTGTAGTTAAGATGAGCCAACCTCTTGTGCCACTTGACACAATGTGATGCATTATCATCAGCTACAAGACAGATGGGAGAAGCCTTATTCTCACATACAAAATTAAGACAATAAACATTTCTCTTTCTATACCCAGTCAATATGATCTTTTGATCACTTGACCTTTTGATATGACATCCATCCTTAACAAATGAAATGTCATATCCAAGATCACTCAGCTGACTTATGCTAATCAGATTATGTTTCAAACCTTTTACATAAGCCACTTGGGTGATGGTAATTTGGTTTGAAGAAATGTTACCAAACCCTTTGATGATTCTTCTTTCAGATCCACCAAAGATTACTTTAGGTCCATCTTTGACAGATGTGTACTCCTTCAGCAGCCCCTTTATTCCAGTCATGTGCCTGGAACATCCACTGTCCAAGTACCATATAGGGGCATGGCAACTTGGACTTTCCTGCAATACATAATTACTTTCCCTTAGAACCCAAGTAAGTCTTGGGTCCTTGGTTCAGGTTAGCACCATTCATATTAAGACTACCAGCAGCTCTTCTAACTGGTAGACTATTGTTCTTCCTTACATTTGTGTTATGCCAGCAGTCTAAGGCAAAATGGCCTCTCTTGCCACAACACCAACATTCAAACTTATTGTATCTAGGTCTTGATACACCCTTGACAGAAGAATTTTTGTCCAGTGCTGGTGCTGCTGCAGCTTCACCCACAGATTTCTTATAACCATGGGGTTTATGAACATGTGTAGACCGATTGGCATTTACACCCTTATTTATCTGAACATTAGTCTTAATATGACCATGAATATTCTCAAGATCATATTTGTTAGAAGGCACTTGCACCTTTCTAAACTTAACTGGGACTGAAAGGTTTAGAGGCTGGACAGGAGCTTTGCCTTTTCTTTTGAATTGGGCAGCCCTGGGGTTACCTTTGAAGCCTAATCCTACCTTACCCTTTTGAGCCACAAACTCATCTATTAAAGGTAAGATAGATTTTGGCTTAGAGTAACTAGCCACTAAATCTTTCTCTATTCTTAGTCTGGCCTCCAGACTCTTAATTTGATCATTGTTATATTTGATTGTGCCCATCTGAATATAGGTTATATTTTTCAGTTTGGCAATCTCATTTAACTTTTGATCCATTACTTTTTCAAACTCAGTTGCAGCCACTTTAAGATTAGCAATTTCCTGAGCCTGAACTTTGACTAGATTCTTGCTTTTCTTAAGAGCCTGTAACAAGACCCTATATTCATCCATCAACTGATGAATATCACCTTCAGATTCAGATCCATTCACATCACTTGATGTAGATGAATCTGACTCTGAACCAGTACTAAAATCAGAAGACCTAGAAACCTTTTGTACCTTACTAGGACTAGGCTGATCCTGGCATTGGTTATCTTCTAACTCAGCCATTAGACCCATGCATTCCTTGTCTTCTTGATCATGAATGGAATCCATCAGTTGTAGAAATTCCTCTTCTTCATTGGCTGCATACAATCCTATGTATGCTTCTGCTTCAGATTCTGACTCTGATGAGGACTGGTCTGAAAGACTCTTATCCTTCTTTGCAACAAAAGATTTCTCCATCTTGCCCTTGTGTTGAGCCCTTTTTCTGTCTACTGACTCCTTTCTCTTTTCTGGACATTCAGCTATCATATGTCCAGTCTTATTGCAGCAATAACAAACAATCTTAGAAGTTATGGCTTTGCTGGGCTTAGTTCTGTTTCTCTCATTTCTTGAGGATTTTCTCTTCTGATAGTACTCATCTACTGGCTGTGATGTGGAGGGCCTGGACTTCCACTGCTTCTTTTTCAAGAACTTTTGAAACTGTCTTGTAAAGGCAGCAAAGTCAGTATCTGATTCACTGCTCCCTGATTTCTGACTATCTGAATTTTCTGTTATCTCTTATATAGCTTCCTTGAGAGGAGATGAAGACATCCTCCCATTCTTTCTAGTGGCTTCAACTTTGAAAGCCATAGATCTATGCTCACCTTTTATACTTCTTTCTTCCTCCTTCCTAGCCATCAATTGCATTTCATATGAAAGCAATTTTCCAAACAAGGTTGGAGGAGAAATATCTGCTAACTTGGCCACTTCTCTAATGGCACATATTTTGGTATCCCAATCCTTTGTTAAAGATCTGAGAAACTTGTCATTCAGCTCATATGTACTGAAGACTCTTCCATAGGACATCAGTTCATTCACAATCCTATAGAATTTCTTATAACACTCAGTTATGCTATCAGACTTTCCTTGTCTGAAGCTCTCATATTCTTGGTTGAGCATTGATTTTCTGTCTTGTCTTACTTCTTCAGATCCTTCCATATAGACAATCAAGGTGTCCCACATCTCTTTGGAAGTCTTGCAATGTATCAGATTTTGGAAGGTGGAATCATCTATTGCACTTACTATGATGTTTTAAGCTCTCTTGTCCATAGTGGCTAAGATGATTTCCTCCTTTGTCATTTCTGAAAAATCCTTAGGAGTTTCCTCATTTGCATCTAACACAGAAGTCTTCATTGGAATGTATGGACCTTCTTTCACTGTGATATAAATTCTTGGGTCTGAGGCCTCCATAAACAGCCTAACCCTTTCCTTCCAAATTCCAAAGATTTCTTTTCTGCAGATGGGAAGCTTCATAGATCCCAACTCCTTGTGATTCTCACCTGAACCCATTTTCTTGATTCTTGATTCTGCCTTTAGATCTAACTCAGACTGTTAAGTCTTACTTTGAGCAACCTCCCTCTGATACCACTTGATAGTTTTACTTTCAAGATTACCTAGACACCTAGAGGGGGGGTAAATAGGTTCTTATTTTCTTTTCAAACTTAAGGCAGAATGATTAAGTAATTAAAGACTATTTTCTATGAGTTCTGCAGCTACTTTAGCAATCACAATCACACAATCTAGAACTACACATCACAGATTGCAACAAGTATTTATAGTGATTCCCCAAGATCTGGGTACATCCACTTTCCCCCTTCGCCTATCTAGCAGTGTGCTAGATTCAGCCAAACTCCCTTCCTTAACTCAAATCCTCAGATCCTACAACTCAGAATCCAAAATGGATTCCTACAACTCAGAGTGATACCACACTCCTACAGCTCAGGCAATTCAGCCCTACCTCAGTCTTTATTCAAGACCTACAACTCAGAGATTATCTTTCCTATACTCAGCCTTTATAACATAGGCTTACAACTCAGATCTATATTAATAGATCCTACAGAATTTAGAAAAGAGTTTTATAGAATCTTGCCCTTGTTGTGAGAGAAAGGACAAGACAGCACCTGATCAACTGATGGATGAAATCAACTGAATCTTAGCTTTCTTCAAAGCTTCTTGAATCTGAACTAGCTGAGTTGATTTCCAAACAGCTTCTTGAGAAACCTGTAACAGCTTCCTTCTTGATCTTCAAACGGCTGGATCCCTCTCTATCCAATCCCTTTGAAAATTCTTCAGAATTCTAGGACGAATTCTCCTTAGACTGATCCTGAGAGGTTGAACCCTTCAGAATGTCTTCTTAGATCTTCTGATAAAGATCTTCTTCAGTGCCTTGCACTTTCTTGATTTGATTCCTTAATCAGTTTTTATGTGTGTTGCTTCTCAATAAAGAAACAAAAAACTCTTCATTCTACTTCTGAATCTGTCTATTTATAGACCTTCTTTTTGGTGACTGGCTGATCAGGTTTCTAACTGTCTTCTGACAAGTCTGACAGCTTCAGTTAACCTGTTGTAACCCACAGCTGTCAAGTCTTCAAACAAATCTTGTGCCTTTGTCTTGGACAGCAAAGTGTCGAGACTGTCTGTCAGAAAGTGTTGAGACCATCTGTCTATATGTGTCAACACAAGTAACTTCGGTGACGACACTGCCTCTGGTGAAGTCGACAAGTTTGCCTTTAAGTCGACTCAACTTCTGCATACTACAACTTGAGAATGAGTCGACACTGAGTATTTGTGTTGACTCAAACACTTCATCATTCTTTAGCAAATGACTTGGTCTAGACTTGGTAATGTGTCGACACAAGTCCTGTGTGTCGACACAGTTGATGTAGATTCAGAACATAGTATGTGTCGACACTACCTCTAGGTGTCGACACAGCTTTTGTCAACTCTGCCTATATGTGTCGACTCAGTCTTCTGGTGTCGACACAAATATTGTCGACTCTACCTCTGTGTGTCGACACAGCCTCCTGGTGTCGACACAGTTGATGTCGACTCATTATCTCTGTGTCGACACAGCCTTCTTCAAGTGTCGACACAATCTTCCTGAAGTGTCGACACATCTTCTTCTGGTGTCGACACATGGACTTAGAAATTTTTCCATACTTTTAACCTGCACACATTCAACTTAAACAACATCAAATACACCTTGATGTATATCATTATGCTAAGTTAGGCTTCTTCAAATCAGGTACATATTTTCCAATGTACCCAACACTTCTCCTTCAGATCTAGGTACTCGAGAGCCTTATTATACTCTTCAACAGCATTATTTAAGTCTTCTCTGAGTGAGTCCATCTTGACGACTTCCTCTCTCAGAGTGCTCTCTTAAGCCTTTAGAGATTTAATCTCTTTGGCCTGAGTTTTCATGACTTTTTTACATTTTCATAAGCCTTGATTAACTCCTTATATTGGGCCATGAGTTCAGACTCATCGTCAGAAGAGTTGTCCTCATGATCATGATTAGAAACATCTAATTCGAAGAGAAGAGTGTGAGAGTTTACCTTCCCAGTGAAATGGAGCTCTTCTTCTTCATATGTTTGCGCCATTAGACCAATGTAGGCTTCCTCTTCATCAATTGACTCAAATGAGTCAGAGTCGCTGAGAGTCTTGCCCTTTTTGGCTACTAGGCTTCTTTCAGTTCTCTTCTTGTGATAAGAAGTTTTCTTCTCCTCTCTTTTTCCACCCTCCTTCTTCTTGGGGGGCAATCTGCAATAATATGACCTAGCTTATTGCAACAGTAACAAACGATGTCAGCAGAAATATGTTTATTTTGTTTAGTATTATACTTGTCTTGGCTACTTGAGCCTTTCTTGTGTCGATCACCATCATGACGTGATCTTCTGTACGAGGCATCCTTTCCTCTCCATTGCTTCTTCTTGTTCAAAAATTTCTTGAACTATCTTGAGAGTAGAGAGAAATATCCTTCAGATAGTTCTGAGCCTGAGGTGCTTGGCTCTGAAGATTCTTCTTCACTATCTACCTGTGTAGGGGTAGGTGATGCAGCTTTGGCTTTCTTTGAGCTATCTGCCTTCAGTGCGATAGACTTCTCCTTGAATGAGAACCGACTCTTCTCTTCTTCAGCTTTTCTTGAATTGATCTACAGCTCATATGACATTAGCTTTCCTAAGAGATCTGAGGATCAGTCTCTGCCAGCTTACCAAACTCCCAGATAGCACAGACTTTATTGTCCCACTCCTTAGTCAGGGACCTTAGAAATTTGTCATTCAGCTCTCCATTAGTGAAGACCCGGCCATATACTCTTAGGCCGTTAACTATCTTGAAGAAATTTTCAAATGTATCTGCAATTTTATCCTTGGGTCCTTGTCGGAAGGCTTCATATTTTTGATTTAGAAGGGATCTTCTGTCATCCCTAACTTCTTTTGTGCCTTCCCTCAAGGTGATGAGGGACTGCCACATTTCCTTAGCGGATTGGCAGTGAATCAGGTTCTGCAGCATAGATTCATCGACTACACTTGCGATGATATTTTTAGCCTTCTTGTATAAAGAGACAAGTGCAATCTCATCTTTGTCAAGATCCATCAACTTCTTGGGAACTTTCTTTATAGGATCTATAGTGGAGACAGTCATAGGAATATAAGGACCTTCTTCAACAATCATGAAGATCCTTGTCCTTGTCCATGCTTGGATAACTCAAAAGACAACTTGGGGCAGATATGATCAATGGGTTAACCTTTTAATGATCAACCTCCCTCTGATACCAATTGAAGTATGTTTAAGTTGTCTACCTAAATCACCTAGAGGGGGTGAATAGGTGAGTTGTGCGTCTATTTGCGGAATAAAAAATTTAGCGATCTATGCACAAAAAATTAACCAAGCAAACACAGACGACACCAAGAATTATAGTGGTTCCCCAACCTTGGGTACATCCACTTTCCACCCACTGATCTAGCAATGCTCTAGACTCGGCTACTCCACTATTCTCGGATTTAAAACAATCCTACAACTCGGAATAACTTTCCTATAACTCGATCCACAAAACGGATCTACACTCAGAAGATAAAAACTTCCTACAACTCAGAGAACAAAGCTCCTACACTCGGAGAATAATCTCCTATAAGAATAGAATGAATTTGTAAATAGAAATTATACAAACATAATATCTCAGATCTGAAATCTTCCGACTTTCTTCTTCCTATAACTTTGAAGCTTTCTCAAAAAATGATTAAAGAAGACAAACAAAACTTTTCTGGATCTGAAAACCTAGATCAGCACGATCAAGATGAAGATCTGTGAGAATATGAAAGCCTTGATCTATTGATCAAATCTTGTTCTGAATCACAGAAATCGGAGAAGTGCACGACGAGATCGGCGATGAAGAGCGGCGACGGCTTCTCGATTTAGAATATTTGACGATTAAGAAAACTTGGATATCTCGGATTTGTCTTCTGATACGCTTCTTAGGGTTAGTCGAAATGATTTGACCTTTTATAGGAATAAACCAACGGTCATAATCATAAATACATAACACATGGATGAATAATCATAGAGGTTAATTTTAAATTTGGTCCCGTCAGACTTTACGAATTTTCAGAGAAAATTTTCTACATTACTCGAGTTGAATAAGACTACTCGAGTAATCACTTTGACTTCTCGAGAAATGAGAGTGAAGTTCTCGAGAAAAGTCCTTCGAAAAAAAACTAGAAAATAATTACTGGCTACTCGAGTAATAGAATTGACTTCTCGATAAGTAGGTTGACTTCTCGAGTACAAGGACTTCACTACTCGAGAACTAGAAATATAACTTGAGTGCTTGACTTCTGTTACTCGAGACAAAGTCTTATACTACTCAAGTAGTCAATAAAACTACTCGAGTACTTTATTTAGAAAAATTCTGGACTAGACTTTTCTGATAACTCGAGAACAAGAAGAGATCTACTCGAGTTCTACTTGGCTTCTCGAGAACGAACAAGAACTCTTCTCAATAATAGCTTCAGTTACTCGAGTGCTAGACTTAGCTTACTCGAGAACTGTCTAAACTTCTACTCGAGTACTTAAGTTATTTCTCGAGTGAAACACTTAGAAAAATTCTGCACTTTGAGAATTTTCTTTCTTCAATGGAATCAGCAACATGTCTTTCTCAAATAAGTATAGTGCTTGAAAATGAAGTGTATCCCAATAGAGAGGTTACACATGAGTCAACACCATGGATCACACAATGAGAGATTACATTGTATGGTCTTGTGTTTGATGACTCACTGTAGACTAACATTGGTCTACACTTGGCAATTAAGTCCTGCAAACATATAACTCAAACAATATATCAAATACAACTTAATTCAGCTTAGTTCAAGGGTGACTTCATACAAATTTAGGTTATTGTGGATACAATACCCAACACATTTGTCAGCATGGGTTGTCTTAGGCCATTGTCATAGATAATGAGCCACAGTTTGCCAGTGCATAGTTTATTAGCTTTTGTGGCCAACTTGGGATAGACCCCAGATTCACGTCAGTCCATCACCCTCAAATCAATAGGCAAGTAGAGGCGGCGAACAAGATCATCGTGAACTTGTTAAAAAATAAGGTGGAAAATTTGAAGGGGAGCTGGGTGGAACAACTCCCTTTGGTCCTTTGGGCCCTGAGGATTACGCCCAACACGGCTATGGGGGAGACTCCTTTCAAGCTCTCCAACGGCTGCGAGGTGGTACTCCCAATAGAATTCGAGGTCCGGATGCCGCGAATAGTTGAAGTAGGGGAAGGTAGAGAGGAATGGAGGGTCGAAAAAGAGAACGAGTTACGAGTTTCTTTGGATCTAACCGAGGAAATCCACGATGTGGCCACCATCAGGCAGGAAGAAATGAAGCAACGGAAAGCCAAGTACTTTGACAAGCATGTTAGAATCAAGCAGTTCACAGAAGGAGACCTGGTCCTAAAAAAGGTAGATACCACAGGAAGATCAGCAATAGTGGGAAAGCTTCACCCAAATTAGGAAGGTCCGTAAATTGCTAAGGAAGCACTAAGGTTAGGGGGATATCGCCTCCAGAATATGGAGGGGAGACTCTAAGTCACACCTAGAGCGGTGACAATTTGAAGTGTTTCTATCCTTAAATTATGTATATAACATTCTTTTCTAATATTAAACCTCTTGGTATTCTATACCTTTCATAAATGGATTGTGTGAGTATGAGGGGAGTTTTGTAAAGTTGACCCCGAGAAGATTCCGCTGACCAAGCTTCCATTATTTGGCAAGGCAGGAAGTCACTTGATGGTGTCTGGAAGGTTGACCCCTAAAAGATACCGCTGACCAGACTCTCATTAGCTGGCAGGGCTGAAAGTCACTCAATGGTGTCTGGAAATTTAACCCCGAGACTATCCCGCTGATCAGGCTCTCATTAGCTGGCAGGGCTGGAAGTCACTCGATGGTGTTTGGAAAGATGACCCCAAGAAGATCCCGCTGACCAAGCTCACATTAGCTAGTAGGGCTGAAAGTCACTCGATGGTGTCTAGAAAGTTGACCCCGAGAAGATACCGCTGACCTGGCTCTCATTAGCTGGCAGGGCTGGAAGTAACTCGAAGGTGTCTGGAAAGTTGACCCCAAGAAGATCACCCTGACTAGGCTCCCATTAGCTTTTTGGGCTGGAAGTCACTTGATGGTGTCTGGAAAGTGGACCACGAGAAGATCTTGCTGACCAGGCTCCCATTAGCTGGCAGGGCTGGAGGTCACTTGATGGTGTCTGGGAAGCTGATCCCGAGAAGATCCCGCTGACCAGGCACCTATTAGTTGGCAGGGCTGGAAGTCACTCGGGGTTGAGTTGAAATGTTGGACCCAGCAAATCTAGCTGACCAGGCTCGCATTAGCCAGGATCTCACCAATTTGTGAGGGGAGGTAACTACTCAGCAAAACAGTTATGAAATAAGGAGAGTATTATCATTCGGGGGTGGATTTCTTCGGCTGGAGATACTCGCACACCTCAATGATAGAAAGTTGATCCAAACCTAGCCTCCCACTTGCACTTATTCCCCAGGGGCTAGAACTAGTAGTCGAGTGTGAGGGATGCGCAAGACTACCCACTACGACTATAGGCCACCCCATCACATTTTCCCTTAGGAAAATCACGTATTCGGATTACTCGTCCTATCATGAGAAGATCACGGGCTCAGGAGCAGCAAGTGGGTTGATCAGGACTACCAAGGGCGCGAGATCTCAAGTCCTTAATATAAGCGTGTGTTCTAACCTAACTCGGATGAATGCTATTAGCAAGTGTTACCCTAGAGAAATCGCGCCTCAAAAAGTGGTATGCGCGTGCGAGTGCAACGTGGCGAAAAGACAGTAAAAGAAGGAATAAATTGCCGAATAAAATTTCATTAACATATATTCGATTACAAAAAAGAGAGTCGTCTTGTGGCGAGTATATAAAGAAGGGTGAGGGGGAAAATCATTACAAAAAAGATATTACAACAGGTCCCCTAGTCGCCTCCCCCAGACAGATCGTCTCGCCAGCCCTCCACCTCTTCAAAAAGCGAGTCAAACTCGATCTCCTCCTCATCGGGGGTGGGGATGGGAATGAATAGCTCGGAGACCAGGTCTTTGGCAGTGACCTCCTCGGAGTCTAGTGTTAGTACCTTGAGGTCTTGCATGACCTATAGTTTGTTGTCAGTGGCCTTGATGGAGGTGACCCTCATCATCGCATTGACCTCCACCTTGCTATACATCTGTGGCATTTTGGCTTGACTGCTTGGCTCTCCGTGAGATGGGGGAAGGAGGGAATCCACCAAGCGAGTGGCCTCTGCCAGGATCTAGTTATTCTATCCCACCAGCAACTTATTCCTTTCCTCAAGGTCAACGACGCTAGTGCGTAGATGATCGGCGGTTGCGACATCCTGCGAGACGGAAGGTAGGAAAAAATGAGCTAAGCGAGTGAAAAAAAATAGGGAGGGGATGACCAAAACTTACCACTCTGCCAAAGCTCTTCTCGAGGAGGTTCTCCTCGATCTCAAGCTTGCGCTTCAGGTCCACCACCTCATCCGCGACGAGAGCCCGAGCCTCCTCGGTCTTGCGGTTGAGAGTGAATTTGCGGCGAACTGACATGTGTGCAAGCTCTATAGAACGTATCTGGGCTAGAATACACTCATGGGAGAGCCGCTGCAATGTCAAGTCGTCATAAGCTGTTGGGTATTGTATCCACAATAACCCTGATTTGAAGAAGGGTCCAATCAAGCTAAGATAAATTGAGACTGTATTTGATATTGCTTTTTAGTTATGTACTTGCAGGTTTACAATGCCAAGTACACACCAATGTCAGGTTACAGTGGGTCAGTAAACACAAGACTATGCATTGTAATTCTTCATTGTGTAGGTTAATGTGTTGACTCACGTGTAATCTCTCTATTGGGGTGTACTTTTATCCCAAGTACAAGAGAAGGATCAAGGAAGGCCAAATACCAGGACTCAGAACTTCAGAATTTTACCTAGGTAAAATTCAGCGAGTATGTTGAGTCATACATGTCGAATTCGTCGAGTATCCCCTTAATACTCGCCGAAATCATCGTGTATGCTTCCCGATACCCGTCGAATTTGTCGTATATACTTAGGGTAAATTCTCTGGAATTTCTGAATTTTACCAAGACAAATTCGTCGAGTATCATTGGTGATACTCGCTGAATTCGTCAAGTATCACTGGGATACTCACCGAATTCATCGAGTATCACTAGCGATACTCGCCGGATTCGACGAGTATCCCAAGCGATACTCGCCGAATTCGACGAGTATCCCAGGCGATACTCGTCGGGTATGTCGAGCCATATGTCGACTTTTCTGAAATTCTATCCAATGATTTTTTGGCGTATATCATCATCTTATTCGGTGAGTATCAATTCGATATTCGACGAATTTCGCCGAAAATGACTTGTCATTTTTTCTCTGATTCTTTTTTCTCTGGTTCTGTTTCCATCGGCCATGCATAGTAAAAGCTAGGGTTCTTTTTTGGAAAATATATTATGGCCGTCATTGTGAATCCTCCTATATATATAATTGGATGATTTTAGAAATCTCTAACCTTAACCTAATTGTCATTCAAATTTCAAAATCTTCTTGAAATAGATCCTGTCGGCCGCACGCTACCGTTTTCGTGAAATCCTTCCGTTCGGTCGCAACTTCGTCGATCGTCTTCTTCTCCGACTTTTTCGATTGGATTGTTTCATATTTCAATATTTATTCTACTCAAGTCCAAGTTGGTTGAAGATCCAATATCCAAGGTTCAAGATCCAAAGATTTCAAGTTTACGAGTTCTCCGAGATTCAAGATCAACCCTTCCAAGAACATCAGATCAAGACTTGTAATTGTGTGTTGTTGTTGTAATATCATTTTGATTATTGTAGGAGATTTTTCTCCGAGATTTGTAGATCCGTTTGTGGATCTAGAGAGCAGATCCGGTTGTGTATCGAGGTTTTAGATCCGGTTTGCGGATCGAGTTATAGGAGAGTCTGTTCTCCAAGTTGTAAGAGCGTCGTATCCGAGGTGTAGGAGTTGCGACTCCGAGGTGTAAGATTTGACGAAATCTGAGTTTGGTGAAGTAGTTGAATCTGTATTTTGTGGGAGACAGGCGAGGCGGGACAGTGGACGTACCTAACTCGGGGAACTACTATAAAATCTTGTGTTTGTGTGCTTGTTCTTTCAGATAATTTTTATTCCGCAAAAAGACGCAAACATCACCTATTCAGCCCCCCCTAGGTGATTTAGGTAGACTCTAGATACTTTCATAAGCCTCAGCATCCTCACGACCGTAGAGCCTGAAGCCGAGTTCGAAGGCATGCCCGCTGATAGGCCGGCGCTCGGATCATGAAGGGAGGAGAAATAAAATAGAGACTCGGTGGGCCATCTCGTCCCATAGTACCATAGGATCACCGATCCGATCCTTCGCCTTCCCGCTAAGACCAAAGTTTCGGTGGGCATTCGGCAGTCACAGCTCGCAGGTTTCATATATCACAACAGCCGGGGATGCGGGGAGGCCGCCCTCACCTTGCTCTCTTTCTGGAGAGTCGAGCTGAATGTGCTTGCCCTTGGATACCACCACCATCTTTAGTCTCTTTCTAGGCGGTGCGAGGCGAGGCGAGTTGGAGCTGGCAGGGACAGGTCGCTTCTAGCTGTTGGAAGTTTCGGTGGACTCCCGCTCCCTCCGACATGGCTCTGTGGCTGCCCTCTCGATCGCGCAAGTGGATTCGGGTGCAGCCCCGAATTCGCGAAGGGCGGGTGATCTAGGATAAGTCGCTCCCCTATATGAAATAAACTTAGCCTCATAAGGAAAAAAAATGAAATATCCCTTTTGGCGAGTCCACAGGAAAGCAAAGGGGAAACATACCTTCACTAGAAAGAACTAGCGGGAGCGAGTCGAGGCCCCTTCGCAGGAAGGCGACCTCAAAATCTTTGTGAAGGAAAAAATGGTGGAGGTTGGATTCGTCGCCCAATATAGTCGGCGCCCGGTATGTCTAGTTTCTCCACTGAATGGATGAGGAAGGGATGTTGCTGAGATCGCCCTTGATGATGACAAACTAGGTGAACCATTGATGGTTCTTGTTGGCGGTCTCGTATACCTTAAATTATGAGCCGACGAAGAAGGCGACTCCATCGGTCGTGGTGCGGTAGATGAATAGCTTTCAGAAAATGGTGAGGTTGAACTCGATCAGTTCCTTCTAAAGGAAGCTCGCGAAAGCCACTAACATGGCAATCGCGTTGGAGTTAAGCTGCACGGGACAGCCCCGAAGTACCTCAGGACATGGCAAACCTCCGGCTAGAGAGGGAGGCGCATCCCCACCTCGAAGTGCGAGATGGGGAAGGCGAGATCATCCGATAAGAAGGTGTTGATCGCCTAGCCCCTCCCCAAAACCCCGGGGGAACGTGATCTTCCACGAAGGCGAGGTATTACTTATCCGAAGTATTCCCATCAAAGAAGGGATACTCGGCAAACTGCTTCGCGCATTTCGAACTTTCGTCAGTGTCGGCTCGCTTCTTTTCCATCCTAGCAAGACTTTGTGCGAGTGCAGGTGGAGAGAAGTGTAAGACCCCATTTTTCTTTTTTTTGAAACACCGGGGTCTTAGGCCCAGAACCGCCGCTTTGCGGTGACACCTTCACGCCCTGAAGGGTCATCACCACAAAGCACCGATTCTGCCGGCCAATTCGATCACAGAAAGGTAGCATAATAAAGTAAACGCAAGTCCACAAAAAAATCACATATCAGAGTAATAAAATCTCCACGAAGGGAGAGTCCACAAAATCTAAAAGTACTGAAAATATGGGCTTAATCCCGATACATCAAATCCTCACTACATGGTCACTCAAACGGAAGCAAAATAAATCACTACTAGAATCAGGGACTCACAGTCCCAGCTGTCTGAACTCCTGAGCTAGACTACCCTATCTCCAAACGGGCTGACCTCCGGGGCTGCTCCTCCATGCTGGGCTCCACGATCCCCTGAATGATGTGGTCCGAAAACCGTTAGTCTATAATAATAAGCCCTATCATCCCCCACCCCTTCCCCCATGGCTCCTAGGCACCGAGCGGAGTGGAAGAAAGGGGAGGACTTGAAAGTGGAGAGTAATCAATAAACAGATGACAGCGGACCTATACTAGCAATTTCATAGTACAAGTGGTAGTAAAGTAAAGTATGAAAAGTAACCTTAACTTATGTGCAAAAACACATAAGCCAAGGGGTCTTTTGCAGGGCTTCCATCGTATAAAAAGTCCCATATCAATTTATACGTTGGGGTGTCGGTTATAAATAGCAATATATATATAAAGAATTTGACCTTAATTTATAAACTTGCCCACACAAGCTTATAGACCAAGGGGTCGTTTTGCAAGTCCTATTGTGTAAACGTCTCATACCACTTACACAATAGGTGACAGGGGTTATATACAATGATTATGTTATGACATGCAAGTGGGTATGATACGATCATGCAAGTGCAACTCACCCACCCGACTCTGTGTACACAGACCTTTAGTTCCCCCTTTCTGGAGCCGAACCTCCCAGGATACCTCCGTAGTGGCAGACGGAAGCAGTGGGTTTGGCCTCTCCCACCTCTAAACCAGTAAGGCACTACCGGTCAGACCTATCGTACGCCTCAACGCTTGGTGCACGAAGCGGACTCTTACGTACTCTTGTCGGCTGGCGCACCGGACTTCTGTTGACAAAGTGCTAACCACACTTGCTGAGCCAATGTATTAGCGTCGGTGCATCGACCACTAACATCGAGGGCCCACCACCTTATAACTTATGCACATGCAATATTAATACGTTTCCCACCGAGCCAAAGCTCCGCGGACCAAACTGTCCGACTCAAAACTAA
The DNA here is from genome assembly GCA_039513925.1 of Platanthera zijinensis. Classification (NCBI taxonomy): domain Eukaryota; kingdom Viridiplantae; phylum Streptophyta; class Magnoliopsida; order Asparagales; family Orchidaceae; genus Platanthera; species Platanthera zijinensis. Next base: position 212,195,029 of record CM077080.1, read on the forward strand.
CCGAGCCGAAGCTCCCAATAATCTTCCTGTGCTAATAGTGTTTGTGAAATGTGGAACCCTAATTACTAAGTTACTCTTTCTGTTTGTTAATACAGTTTACGTTAACCCGGGACTGCCCCCGGCATACCCCGTGAAGGGCTCTCAAAGGGCACTAGGAACTATGATGGTAGCTGAAGCCCATCGTTCCCTTTCGCAAGGAACTTATTGTTATTGGTTGATTCCCTTTACCCATTCCCTTCTCATATTACAGTAGGCTAATCCTAGGGTGATTTTGACTCTTCCTCTCCTCGGGAAAGATGATCTTTCATCGAACCCGAGCACCTCTAAACTCTAGCCCAACCACCTATCACTACTCTTCCTGTCCTTCTATGGTGAACTCATCCACATCTATCCAACCCAGCAAAATGACTAACTCCTACACCATGTCCAATCATATCCTATCACAATTAACCCAATTAGCCAAATACAGACCAACCTAGGCTATATGTCGAACCGGATAGGAGATAATCCAAATAATCATCCAAATGTCCTAAATTATTTACTGGAGACTTATCATGGCACAAATAGACTAAATCCAGAAAATTGTAATTTTTCTAATTTATCTGGCATTTAATTAATTTCCTTAAAGCTTCCAAGGGCTACCAGTTTGAACAAGAACTACCCTAAGTACTCATTCAAGTTGCCTAACAAAATTATGATAAATATTAGGTTAACTCAGTAATGTAAATCCAAGGTATCATAATTTTTATAGCATCTAAGGGGCCTTAAAACTATTTTAGAATTAATTTCTATCTTTCATTATAAATGAATCAAGTACAGAAAATTGTCATCCAAAAATTATGAATTATTTATAGTGAGCTAATACAACTCTAAAAACATTATTGGCAAAGTTTCATAATTTTTTAGTAGGGATTAAACTCTGAATAAAATAATTACCAAAAATCTCATTATTATGGACTTGTAAGGAAAGTACTGTAATCAACCCTCTAAAAATTATGAATAAATTACTACAAGCATGTTTTGGCCTGAAATCATCTCTTCCTAAGTCTCATAATTTTTCAACAGATATATCATCTATGAATAATTTTATACCACCAAAACCACTTTTTAATCATTTGTGCATGATGTACTAGATTTGATCAATCAAAAATTATACTAAAAATCAGGGGCAACAATTTTAACCTAATACAGTCACTGCCAAAGTTTCATGGGGTTTCAATGAACAGAATGATTTTTAATAAATAAAACATTATTTAGGGCTATATCATACCTAACAAATGAAGTACCAAAATATTGCTCATAAAATTCCAATAAAATTACCAAGGGTTCCTTCTACTTTAAAACTCATGCTCCTTAAGTTTCACACCCTTTTGATGAGTTATATTGGCTTGTGTTATACAAAGGTGATTCTACCCTAACCCTAGGGTTGGGGTTTTGAGGTATCTACCTACCCCAAAACTCTTTAAGACTCCTTCCATGGAGTTTAGGTTACACTACCTTCAACTCTACTGAGTTGCATGGTCATACAAGGGTATTTGCCCTTATGCCCTTCACATCACCCAAAAGCCCTTCCTTAGGATTTGAGTTTGAACCCTAGGGTAAATCAACCCTAAATCACACCATTTTCCTTAAGGGGATGACATTGGTCATACACAGTCAGTGTCCAAAACCCCAACCTCTGTTGAGGTGAGTTGACCACTCCAAACCCATGGTGCACTTTTTAATCAAAAACACCTCCTTAAGGCCAAACTAGGGTTTGGTGATTCCCTAACTAAAACTCATCCAAATGAGTTGAACTTTTGTACAGAGATAGGAACTAATACCAGGGACCACTCACCAAAATTTGGGAGGGTTTGGAGGTCATTAGACCACTTAATTAAAATACTCTAGTATTATTAAATAATAACAAAAACCATAAGACAAAGTATTCCCAAAAATTCCCATTTTTGGACTAACCCTAGGTATAGCTATGTTAGACCACCAGCCCAAATTTCATGTCATGTGGACAAGGGATGAAGGGTGGGCAACCATTTGAATCTCAGGACAGCCCTAGGTACAGGTCCCACCAAAATGGGTTCCCTGGTCCAACCAGAGGTCCAAATCGGTCCAAATCAATTTTGGATTAAAGTAGACACTTAGGACTACAAAGTTCATGTTGGTGACGTTTTAATCAGAGGGGCCTAAGTATTTTATTTATTTAATCTAATGTAACCCGAAATCTGTGATAAAAAAATCAAATAAAACTAATTAATTAAATTTAATAACACTAATCCTAAAGCATGAAACCGACGGAATCGGTTCATCCTCAAGCTTTAGCCGACGGCCCATATTTGCTCGTCCTGGGCTGACTTGCGGGCTGGATTCCCGGCCACCCATCCACTTCCCCGGCCGGCCACCACCACCACCTCCTTCGTGGATGTGGTGGCTACCCTCAGCCGGCGGCACGGCCACCGGAGACGCCTATTCCGGCGATTCTACCAAGCTAACTTTTTGCCGAAAACCATGAAAACTTCGATTTGGATCGGGCTCAATTGAACCCGAACCTTGGCCCTTGTGATTGCTATGAACTATCCATGGGAAAAGAAGTGGAGGAGGACCTTTCTGGCAGCATGAAGGCAAGAGGAGCGGCGGGACACCATGGACAATGGCGGCGGCGCTCGGCTTCTGCAACAGTACAGTGGGACGGCTTGTTCCTTCCAGGTGAGAGTTCGAAAATGCTTCCCTCTGCCCACTGATGATGTTTAAATGGTCAATTGGGGAGGGGCGGCTGGTTCTTCAATGCCCATCAAAGCACCATTAAAGACATGGGCTCGGGTTGAGAGGAGGGAGCTAAACCTACCTTTTTGGTGGCCGGGAAACGGCTGGAATCAACTCCTATTCCCTAGAGGAGTTGATTGCAGCCATAAAGGGTGGCCTTTGGCCGATTCCCACACCATTCCTCCTCTTCCCAATTCTCTCTCTCCACCATTATCATGAAATGAAGCTCCTTTCTCTCTCCTAGTTAGCATGGCCGATTTGACCATCATGCTAACCCTATATACAGCCCACTAAACTGATGAAAATGGATTAGGGGGGTGGTTAGACCAAGTGGCTAGTGGATCCAAGCTTGGGTTAGCCCTTTTTGAACTAGGTTTGACTTGACCTAGCCTAGGGTTGACTTTGTTCAAATTGACCTTTTAGGCAACTATCAATGGGTCCTTGGTGACCCATTGGCCTCCCCTAGGGTCTAGGTAGGGATGGGTAGGGTTCACAGGGCACCTTGAAGGTCACATGACCCATATTAAGGGCACTTTGATCATTTTGGGGTTTGAGTTGACTTGGGTCAACTTAGTCTCTAGGGTTAACCCCAATGGGTCCTTAGTGACCCATTGGCCTCTCTATAGGGTTAAGAGGGCATGGGTGGGGTCCACTTGGCTTAGGTAGGGTCAATTAATCCTGTGCAGGCTAGTTTGACCCATTTAGGGTTAGGGTTGACCTTGGTCAACTCAGGCTCTAGGATTGACCCTGATGAGTCCTTAGGGCCTTAACATGGATTGGAGAGATCATGGTGAGGTCTTGGAGTCATGGTGAGGGCCCCTGGTCACCCTAAACTAAGGTTTTGGAATTTACTATTTGCAGACCATAGTGCTCATATCCACACTACTAGGCTCACTTGACTTTTTCTTGGGCTTCCTAGGGTTTTGTCATGACAAAACCACTCCTAGGGGTCTAGTTGGAAATGGAATGTTACAAGAAGTCTGGTTCATGAGGGTGTGAATACAATAAATGTGATAGGCTAAGGGTAGGTAAGGAGGTTCTATTTATAGAAAAGTTAGGGCTTGCCGAGCCGCTCTCTTGGGTAAACTCGCTAGCTTTTATACCGACCCCCCGCAACCTATTCTGCCCAAAGGCGAGCCGAATTCAAAGCAGAACATTGCATTCACGCAAGATCAACAAGCACTAAATATTAAACATGATTACAATTATTAAGCATAGTTGTGTGAGTGTCCTCAAGAAGGAATACCTCGGGGGGAAGAAAAGTTATTACAATATGCGAGAAGATTTGAGGGGTCTAAGGGGAGAGTGTCAGTAGTCTCAGCTCGGGAGTCATTTCCATCTACCCCGGCCTCGCGCCCCATCCCCGGTGGTCGGCAAGGATGATTAAACTCACGGATCATCTCGAGGTCTTGGTTTACAAGGCACATATTTTCTTGTATGTGGTCCATGAGTGGTCCGGGAGAAGTCATCTCACTGCTCGATCCTCGCCTCACCTCATCTGCTAGCATCACATAGTCCTGCTCGAGCGCGTGCAACCGCTGCTCGCTGATAGCGCTCTCCCCCTGAATCCCGCGCATCTTGAATTCGTACTTCTTGAGGACCCAAACAGTTCGCTTCCTCGTCTCGGTAGGGTCGATCGAGACATCCAAGAAGCCTTCCAGTGAGTTGGGAGAGGGAGGTGGTGAGTAGAATCCTGGGTTGGAGGACTCTTCGACTTCAGATTGTCCGAGAAGGCTTGTGATAATAACAACCCAAATGAGATATGACTCGGGGTTCAAGATATGGCTAATGCTTCAACTAATCATGTGAGGTCGATGTCCACTGGAGGTGTGGCTGGCGAGAAGAGCTCGGCTATCCTTGGTTAGGTCGAGCGAGAGGAGAGGCGAGCACCTTGCCATGACCCGGACGAAAGGTGCCCGGGTGGGAGATCAGATCGAAGGCAGGGATGGGGATGTTCCTAATGCCCCCCCCCCCCCTCCCCCCACGAGTGAGGGGTCGGGGGTAAGATCGCGCAAGGGTTCGCGAACAGACGACTTCTGCGACAGTGAGCCCAGGCCGGTGGTCCCGAAGGTAGGAGCTGGAAAAAAGCAATATGGGTAAGAAAGGTAGCGAGAACAGACATAGGGGTAAGACGGGTTACCCAGGCTTCTTGCATGATCGTCAATAGTGGTTCGAGGGTGCGAGACCTTGGGAGAGGAATCGACTCGCACGAAGGTGATACCCTCATCATCTTGTTGGCGAGTACCTTGGTTGGCGGGAGCGTCATCGATCCCCTTCCCCTTAGACTGGTCGGCCTGCAAACAGATCTAGAAGGGTTATTCCCTGGTTGTCTAATTGGGATCAATGGGCACAGGAATAATCTTCAGATACCAGCATCGAAGAGGAGGAGGCGAGTCCACGATCTGGCATAGAGGGAAGATCGCCGAGGATGGTCTCGCTGACTTTTGGGTCGGGTTTGGCCATCTTTACGGGCTTGTGCTTCAGTGATTCACTCGATTACTAGTGGGAGAGTCAAGGGCAGAGTTCCGCAACGCTGAAGGAATTGAGCTCCCTGGTACGGTTGAGCCTCTCTTGGAACTCCTTGGAAAGTGGCTTGGTGTAGCTAAAATCAGGAAGGTAGGGGGACTGTAATGTTCTCCTAGGCGGGTAGGCATATATATAGCAGTTGGTGGATCCCACCATAAGATTCCCTGCTCCTGCCGCACTCGCCGATCTTCCGAGGTTGGATGATTCTTTTCGAGCTTTGGGCAATCTCGCAAAGAGAGGAGATTGTGTACAATCCCGTGTACAGCAAGTAGGGTCGGCAGGAGCAGGCCCGACCAAGTAATGCACGGTCTAGGCCTCAGGCAAGTCGGAGGGGCGAGTGATGGAGTTTCCCCGACTCGCCCGGGTTGGGAGGAACAGAATGCGGGGCGAGTGGAGTATCTGGGCTCGCACTCGCCCCTGGACCTGGGTAGGCGATGGGTGAGTTGGATGGTCGGGTCCGCACTCGCCATGGACCCCGATAGGGGGGAGCGAGTGCCCGTCCCATCGAGCACTCGCCTCCCCAGGCGAGTGGTCTTTTCATGGACCACCCGCCCAGTAGTTTTTTTTACTATTTTTCCCTTGTTGGCCTGTTAGTAGCCTTTCAGAACAACGGAGTTGCGTTGTTGGCAGACCAATTTGGGTTGCGTATAGCCTGTTAGAACAACGGAATTGCGCTATTTGTAGACCGAGTTTGGAATTCTATAAATAGACCCACAGAGGTACCTCAGAAGGAAAGCTTTCTCATTTTCTGGTCTTGTGGCACTTTCTGAGGTACCCTTAGCTCAGCACAGGCTAAGGAAGGGAAATGCTCAAAGATCTTCCGGGTTTGTGGTGGGACCTCGTGCTGCAGTCATGGGTCAGTCTCAAATCCTAAGTTTTCGGTTGAGTCGTCTCCCAAGGAGAATTAAGTGTGCGGTCACCGCCTTTTGAGGGTCCGAACTCCATAGAAGCCGGTTTCTGGTTTCAACACTCCATGGTTCTGAGTGTTGGTGTCACAACCCGTATTTTTCCCAACAATTTAATTATATCAGAGCAAGGGGAAAATACGCGTCGTGATGCCACGCCGTGCAGGGGATAACTACAGACGTTCAGGCAAGACTCCAAACTCTACCATTTTAAAAGAAAACATAAATGGTTATGAATAAAATCCAGTTTAAGTTATGATGGTAGTCGTATCCCTCGGCTTAGTGAATCATCTAGTTCACGATTAAAAATATAAATTATATGCTTGCGAAAAATACTTATTTAAATTGACTCTAATATCCTACATGAGTATAAATGTCCCCGAGGAACAACTCATACATTGCAAACCCTAGATTTATAATAAGTGTAGGAAAGTCTTTACGCTAAATAGAAAGTAGTGGCTTAGTTTTGAAAGAGATGACAAGTATGCTTTACTAATAGTAGGGTTTTATAGGTTAAAAATATCTAACATGCAATCCTAGCAATAAATCATTCCAGAGAGCAAGTAATGTAAACCAAACATAAGGAAACCACAATACCTAGCAAGTGTCAAAAGAAATCAACAATCCTGTGGGCGTCAACAACCTGACACGAACCCACAGTATGAATATGTCTGAAACTAGGTAAAGAAAACTAAAACAACAACTACCTCACTACAGCGAGGGGGAAAACTACAGCCAAACTGTTGCTGCCAAGGCTCCAAAACCGGCTCCGCTACCTGCTAATGCTCCGAACCAGAGGCATTCCAAAGACAGAACACCTCAGCAAGAGGGACAAATGGCGGCAGAGAAGTAAATAAAATAAAACAAAGGTCAGACGGGGTACCAACCCAAGACCAACAGTACTGAAGTAAAGTGTCGAACAGGAAAAGAAAGAAATACCTACGTGAATCGTCACGTACTCCCACAAATACACCAGATTTCTCAAGGCAAAAAGGGGATAACAAAAGTAAAAAACATAAAGAAGAAATTTAACTAGCTTTACTAAGCACCTGTGGTCGACCCTACCTCAAAAATACGGGCGAGGTGGTCACTCAACTGGACACACCCCTCACGAATAATTTATCCGCTTAACTGCGAGGGAGTCTCATACTCTCCACCATACACCGCAGATGCCCAAGAAAAAATCCGGTAGGCTTCCACAAGGTACCGATAAAGGAGTCAGACCATGCGGAGGTGGTTTTATCCACTAACTCTCACAAATTTTAGAAACCCAAGAAACCACAACAGAAATATATCTCGAGATTTGGCTCGTCAGATTCTACTTGACACTTCTAGTTTCAAGACGTGGTTGATCAACCCCTATGAACGATTTACAATCCTAGACAAACTTAAATACATTCAAAACAATAGGTAAGACATTTAAAGCCATTAATAAGACACATCAAGAACGATTAAATACATCATGACAAGATCAAGTTCACCAAGACAAAATCTTATAATCTCGAGTGACCATCCAAAAAGGTTAATCGTAGCAATAAGTTGGAAAACAAAGTGAAGAAAATTTTTAAAAAACATAAAACTGAACCGTTACCATCAAATCGGACAAGGAGAAATGAGGAGAAACCACCACTTGCCTTGGTTTTACCAGAAAAGTTCTCTGAATCGCTTCGCGTCGCAGATCGGGGCAAAAGAACACGGGAGGAGTTGAAATCTAAACAAAAATGGTCGAAAGGGGGGTTAGGGATGAAAAACCCTAACGAGAAAACTCGAGGAAAGGGGAAAATTTACCACGATAGCGTAGCTCTCGATGAGAGCTTTCCAGATCTACGCTCGATTGAAGATTCCGAGCACCGGAGCTCCGTCGGCGGCCACCAGAAGGTTCACGAAATATTCTCTCTCTCGCTCACGCTGCTCTAGTTCGGGAGAAGGAATCGGAGAAGATGAAGTGTTTATTCTTTTCTAATAATCTAAGTATAAGAGTATATATATATAAGTACTTATAAAATATTTTGTCTAAATATAAAAAAATGGTTTAAGTACGAGTAGTTCACAGAAAACAAAATTAGAGGTCTAGCATGGCTTCGAATCGAAAAGTGCCCAACATGAAAGTTGTAGATCTCATCGACACAAACAAATTTTATGTTAGCCATTTTTCCATACGGCACCGTTTTGACCCTCCAAAATGCGCCCGAACACAGACTACAACGGACTACACGAGAACAAGCTTACGGGTACTCGAGAGATAGAAACGACTACTCGAGTAGATAAAAGAATTACTCGAGTAACAGGATTGATATACTCGAGTAACAGAAAGATTACTGGAGTAGAAGAAAGATTTACTCGAGTAACAGGATTAATATACTCAAGTAACAGAAAGATTACTCGAGTAGAAGAAAGATTTACTCGAGTAACAGGATTGATATACTCGAGTAACAGAAAGATACTCGAGTAGAAGAAAGATTTACTCGAGTAATAGGATTGATATACTCGAGTAACAGAAAGATTACTCGAGTAGAAAAAAGATTTACTCGAGTAACAGGATTGATATACTCGAGTAACAGAAAGATACTCGAGTAGAAGAAAGATTTACTCGAGTAACAGGATTGATATACTCGAGTAGATAAAAGAATTACTCGAGTAGGAGAAATAATTTACTCGAGTACTAGAGAAAATCACTCGAGTAAAAGAACCGGCACTCGAGTATAGCTTAGCATGAACAGTACCTACACGAGATACAGGGAATCTCACTCGAGTATAAGGAAAGCAGAAAGACGATTTCTTTGCAAATATACCTTTTGATCAAACTATACGAATGAATAGTACTTTTCATAATAAAATAATCATATTTATACATATTGAATCAGGAAACGTGAGTTCGAAACGGAGGCCCAAACGTGCGCCGAATTGAACGAAACTCATGCCGTAGGCGAGCACAGACGCTACGAACGCAACGACGAAGTCAAAACCAAAATCAGACGAGCCATTCTCGAGATATAATTTTTCAAAGTTTACGACGAACATAAATTCCACAAAACTTTGGAAAAAAACGCTGAGGCCCAAATATCGCTCGGATCGCGACGAAACTTGACGAGTAAGTCAAAAATTACTCAACTTAAATTCCAAATGCAAAATTTTCCCATTACAACAAGAATTCGGCCGACTTGACCGCATGGGCGCGAAAATGCCTTTATGGCATTACGCCGTCATCTTGACATTAAAGATAACGCCATGACGTCATAAATATGATGCTTCCCATTTAAATAAAATCGTCGAAAAAAATTCGGGGGCGTTACAGTCACTCCCCCTAAAAAGAAGTTTCGTCCCGAAACTTAAGACAACTTCAAAACCAAATCAAAATGATAAAATCAAACGTAACTGAAAACATATCGACGTACCCGAAACTAGGAGAAGAGGTGCGGATGAGATTCTCTCATTGATGACTCCAATTCCCACGTCGCGCTCTCGACGTCTTGATTTCTCCAAAGAATCTTAACCATGGGGATGGTCTTTCTTCGCAAGACACGCTCTAGAGATTCCAAAACGCGGACAGGCTCTTCCACATACGACAGATTGGGCTGAATTTGGGGCACTGAGTCAAGAATTTGACGATCACTACGAACACACTTCCGCAACTGGCTCACATGGAACACGTCGTGGACACCAGGGAAGCTAGCAGGTAATTCCAGTCGATAAGCTGACACTCCGATGCGCTCCAGAATCTGAAAAGGTCCCACATACCGGGGGTCTAACTTGTGGTTCCTTCCAAATCTTTTTACTCCTGGCATCGGAGAAACTTTCAGGAAAACCAAGTCCCCAACGACAAACTCCAAATTGACCCTTCGTCAATTAGCATATTTCTCATAACGCTCTTGTGCTACACGTAGCTTCTCTCGAATATGAGTCACATCATAATTCATCTCCTCAAGGTCTTCCGGACCTAGCAATGGTCTCTCACCAACCTCAGCCCAAAATAAGGGAGTCCTACAACGCCTCCCATACAAGGCCTCAAACGGGGCCATCTGCAAGCTCTCTTGGTAACTATTATTGTAAGCAAACTCCATGAGTCTGAGACGCTCATCCCAAGCACCACCATGATCCAAAATATAACATCTAATCATGTCCTCCACGATCTGATTTACTCTTTCTGTTTGCCCATTCGTCTGCGGATGATAAGCGGTGGAATACCTCAAGTCGGTACCCAACCCCTCTTGCAGGCTCTTCCAAAAGCGAGACGTAAATCTGGAGTCCCGATCTGATACAATGCTAATAGGCACTCCATGTAACCTGATGACCTCTTCAAGATATAGCTCAGCTATCTTCTTCATCGAATACCCAATCTTAAATGGAACAAAGTGGGCACACTTTGTCAGTCTGTCGACTATCACCCAAACTGAGTCATGCCCACGAGGAGATTTTGGTAGACCAGTGATAAAGTCCATTGAAATACTTTCCCATTTCCAACTTGGAATATCCAGATGTGTCAATTTACCACCAGGCCTTCTATGATCGGCCTTGACACGCTGACACGTATAACATTCTGATACAAACTTTGCGATATCGCTCTTCATCCCTACCCACCAAACAATTTGATTTAGGTCTTTATACATTTTGGTGGAACCAGGATGATAGGAAACACTGGAACCATGAGCTTCTTCACAAATTTTAGCTCGGATGTCACCCATGTCAGGAATACAGAATCTACCCCGATATTTCAGAGTGCCTAGCTCGTCCAAAGAAAAATCAGGTAACTCTCCTTTCTCAGTTCTATTCCAGAGGTGCAACAATTCCGGATCACCTTTTTGGTGCACCCTAGTAAGGGAAATCAAAGAGGGCGCTTCTACTTCCAAACTAGCAGGCGTAGAACTATTCCCAATCTCGATGTTCATCAACAAGAATTCTTCTACTAAGGACTGTACCGATAGATTAAAAATTTTAGCGGTCTTCCTACTCAAAGCATCAGCTACTACATTAGCCTTTCCCGGATGATAAAGAATTTCTACTTCATAATCCGCCACATATTCTAACCACCGACGCTGGCGTAGATTTAGTTCCTTCTGAGTGAAGACGTACTTCAAACTCTTATGGTCCATATAGATCTTGCACAGCGCGTCATACAATAAGTGTCTCCACAGCTTCAGCGCATAAATTACGGTAGCAAACTCCAAATCGTGCGTAGGATAGTTTCTCTCATGAATCTTTAGTTGCCTCGATCCATACGCGATCACCTTACCATCTTGCATTAAAACACAACCAAGTCTGATGTGTGATGCATCGATGTACACAGCATACTCTACTCCTTCAGTAGGTAAGGTTAAAATTAGGGCAGTACACAGTCTCTTCTTCAACTCTTGGAAAGCCTCTTCACACTTATCACTCCAAATGAATGCAGTATTCTTCTGAGTAAGTCTAGTTAAAGGAGCAGATAACACCAAAAATCCTTCCACAAATCTTCTATAGTAGCCAGCGAGGCCTAAGAAGCTCCTAATCTCCTTAGGTGTAGAAGTTCTTTCCCATTCCATCACGGCAGAAATCTTTGTCGGGTCTACAGAAATACCGTCCTTGCCTATAACATGACCCAGAAAGAAAACCTGAGGTAGCCAGAACTCACATTTGTTCAACTTCGCATATAGCTTATGCTCCCTCAGGGTCGACAAAACCAAACGCAAATGCTGAGTATGCTCCTCAACATTGCGGGAATACACTAGGACATCGTCTATGAACACAATAACGAATCGGTCCAAGAAATCCTTAAACACCCTATTCATCAAATCCATGAAAGCAGAGGGTGCATTTGTTAAACCGAAAGACATCACCAAAAACTCATAATGACCATGCCGTGAACGGAATGCGGTTCGGAGAATATCTTCCTCGCGAATCCTCAACTAGTGGTAGCCTGAGCGAAGATCGATCTTTGAAAATACCGAGCTACCACGCAACTAATCGAACAAATCATCGATCCTTGGCAGGGGATATCTATTCTTAACGGTCACCTTATTTAATTCCCTATAATCGATGCAAACCCTCATCGATCCGTCCTTCTTCCTTACGAACAAAACCGGAGAACCCCACGGAGAAGAACTTGGTCTAATAAAACCACAACTCAGCAACTCATCGAGCTGAGTACGTAACTCATCCAACTCACGCGGAGCCATACGGTACGGGGCTTTGGCGATGGGACAAGTGCCTGGCTCGAGGTCAATCACGAACTCAATCTCCTTCTCAGGAGGAAGTCCTGGAAGACTATCAGGAAAGACATCTGGAAACTCTCGCACCACCGAGACATCCTCGAGATGTGGTGTAATAGAAGCTATTTCCAGAGCAGAAATAGAAACTAAAAACACCTCGCAACCAGACTTTATAGCACGTACCGCAGAAAAGACAGGGGAAACTCTATCCTGAAATCCATAGACGCTCATAGGTTGGCCATTGTCCATCCTGAAGTCCAGTCTTTTTGCCTTGCACTGGATGACTGCATCATACTTGGACAGCCAGTCCATGCCCAAAATCACATCAAAATCAGTCAGGTCTAAAATTAAGAGATCCGCAAGGGCCAGAAAATTGCCAAGATGAATAGGGCATCTCAGAACTCCTTGATTGGATATCACCGAATCACCGGAAGGAAGCTTGACGTTGAAGGAGTCTCTCAATTGATCAACATCCAGGCGATGTTTATCAACAAACCTCCTGGCCACAAAGGAATGGGTGGCACCCAAATCGAACAGAACGCGTGCCCACCTATTCCGCACCTTAAACTCCCCTAAAACCGTAACATACATAACTAAACGAACGATAACCATGGCAACAACGATAAATAATAGGGATAAAATAGACTGGGGCTAACCTAAAATAACTTGCGTAGAGTTTTGAGCTTCCTCGCTAGTCATCACGTTCAGCTTTCCTTTTCCTTTATCTAGGGTTGGTGGTGGCGGCAGAGCTCGAAGCGGGGCAGACTGCAGTGGGGTTTGAGCCTGGGGGCATGAAGATTTCTGGTGTCCCTTCTGCCCGCACTAGAAGCAGGTCCTTTCTTTCATCCAGCACCGACTCACATCATGACCCTTCCTTGCACAGAACGAGCACACGAGCTCTCCCTTGGGTGCACCTTGGATGGTGTGCACTTATTGCTGCTTCAGGATGGCTGTTCTCTTGAAACATCTTTCGTAAGGGTGGCCAAGACGACCACAGAAACTACACACTTCCTTACCTTTCTTCTTCGAAGAAGGGCCAGATGCCCTGGAGCTACCATCCTCAACACCCTTCCTTTTCTCTTTCCTCGCCGCAGCACCGCGGTTCTTGGCATTTTCAATCGCTTCAACTTTTAGTGCGGCTTCCACTGCCACAGCATAACTGTCAGCTCCATAAGCGTATGCCCACTACTAGACATCACTTCTTAGTCCTCCCAGGAAACGTTTCACTCCTTCCAGGAGCTCCTCCGATAGCGTACCAAATCAGGAGCAAATGCTACTTCACACTTGCTAAACTGCAAATCTCAGCTCGATTCGCTCACTCGCTCGAGCCTGAGCTTCTCTGCTTCAAATGCAGGAAGTTATTCATGATGACGGTCCTGCTCGAGCTCGAGCTCGACTCGGCAGAAACTTCTTCAGCAACATCTTCTTGAAAGAGTCCCAGGTACAGCCTTCCTTCAGACTCTCCTTTTCACAAATCCACCAACTCTTTGCTAGGACTTTTAACTGATAGGCTGCAATCATAACCTTCTGGAATTCTAGAATCCCGGAATATGAAAACATCTCCTCGATTGAGATGATCCAATCATCCAAAATCATAAAGTCGGCACTCCCGTCGTAGGTGGGAGGTCCCAATCGCTGGAAATGCGATATGAAATTCATTTCTGGTGGTATTGCCACCGGGGACACCAGAGGAGCAGGGGAATTGGGCACGACTTGACCCAAGGCAGGCTCTTGCACTGAAGGTTGTCGCGCTGGAGCGGTAGACAACAATGACTGAATTTGCGTTTGCATCGCAACTACTTGCCTTGACAGAGCCTCGTTGCTCTGGCACAAACTCTCAATCAACGCATCACTCTGCGCACCTGACGACTCACCCTCCGACTGGGGAGTCGATCTCGTCGCAATACGCTTTGGAGGCATTTCTAAAAAGGCAAACGAACAACCCAATTAAAATCCTAGATTACGACTAGGGCAAACAAAACTAGTTCAGACCATACTTGAAAGACACTTGCTAAAGCTATCACTTGCTCTGGGATTATATGATGATGATATGTCCTACTCAGGATGATATCCTATCATCCTATTGACTCATGTGCCTATGTTATGAATGCATGAATTCTTTACTCTTATTTAAAATCATGTGTGTACATATGTCATCAAGTAAATCTTTAGCTTGGCATGTTGTACTTATGTTATGTTATGCTATGCATGTGGTGCTATGAATTCTATAAAAGGCCTTAATGCATATTATGAGCGGCGTACACATGCAATGTTATGCATCCCACACTACATAATATTGCATATAATGCATGCATGTTACCACCGATCCATATACAAACACATGATAATACGTGCTAATGGGACATTCATGTGGTGAAGGTTATGCAACTGTCCGCATACTAGCATGAACGCCGTGCACATGTCTACCACCTATGGTAGCCGTATCCATATCACAATACACATAGTTAATGCATTCCACATCACTACATGATACTTGAATGCACCACGTTAGCTACTTCTAATCACTAGCTAGGTATGAGTGTAGTGGTTCATGCTTCAGGCCTAAGCCACCAATGATCTGAGGTGACACATCAGTGTGTGTATAATATGACACTAAGCAACTAATCACAGTGGAAGTCCAAGGATGAAGGAGGATAAACTGCCCTGATTTTTATCCTTAAGATCTGGAGCACTTGAAGCAGATCTTGAGCTGAAGTCAACTCTAAGCAAATTGCTCAGGAGACTGATACTTCAGAGGTGCTCTGATGATGTCACTGTTACTATGTCCCAGCATATGTCTTCACCCAACTATTGATTTGAATTTTGCAACAGAATCTTAGAATATAGCAGAATGCAAGGGGAAAATACGCGTCGTGATGTCACGCCGTGCAGGGGATAACTGCAGACGTTCAGGCAAGACTCCAAACTCTACCATACAAATTAAAATTCGAACAAAATCGTCGAAAACATAAATGGTTATGAATAAAATCCAGTTTAAGTTATGAGGTAGCCGATAATTGTCTTGACTTCAAAGATTCACTCCTGCTATCGTCGCATTGATCGACGATCGCGAGGCCTCGTTCGACGATGGTCGAACGGAAAAGCCTTATCTACAAAAACATCTAGAACTTCTCTAAGCTCTGGGTCAGTTTATAAATAGGGAGACTAGTCTAAAATCATATAATTATACGCTGCGCCAAAAAATACTTATTTAAATTGACTCTAATATCCTACATGAGTATAAATGTCCCCGAGGAACAACTCATACAATGCAAACCCTAAATTTATAATAAGTGTAGGAAAGTCTTTACGCTAAATAGAAAGTAGTGGCTTAGTTTTGAAAGAGATGACAAGTATGCTTTACTAATAGTAGGGTTTTATATGTTAAAAATATCTAACATGCAATCCTAGCAATAAATCATCCCAGAGAGCAAGTAATGTAAACCAAATATAAGGAAACCACAACAGCTAGCAAGTGTCAAAAGAAATCAACAATCCTGTGGGCGTCAACAACCTGACACGAACCTACAGTATGAATATGTCTGAAACTAGGCAAAGAAAACTAAAACAACAACTACCTCGCTACGGCGAGGGCGAAAACTACAGCCAAACTACTGCTTCCAAGGCTGTCACAACCCGCATTTTCTCCGAATATAAGAATTATCAGAGTATGAGAAAACACGCGTCATGATGCCACGTCAAGCAGGGGATAACTGTTGACGCTCAGGCAAAACCAACTACAAACTTTATGCAAGAAAATCCTGTGTTTTATGAATAGAAAATCAGTTATATTTAGAGGTCGTATCCCTCGGCTCAGTGGATCACCTAGTCCACAAAAGAAAAACTATATTTATACGCTGCAGAAAAATACCTTATATAGGTTTGACATCCTAAAGAGTGCATAAGAGTTCCAAGAGAACCACTCATGCTATGCAAGACCCTATATTTAATTTATATAATATATAAGAAAACGGTCTTTATACGTTACTTAGAAAATAGTGATTAAGTTTTATAAAAACATGCCGATCATGAGTTTTATTTATAATAATAATTATAGTTTAAAAATAACTAGCAACCTAGCATAAATCCTTCTCAGAGCAAGTAGACTATCTCTAGAAAACGATAGCAGCATAAGTAAAATATCCAGTGCAAAGGTAAAAACTACCAGTGGGCGCCAACAACCTGACACGAACCCACTGGCACATATGTATGTCTGTAAGAAAGTACTGAAAAACTACCTCTCCAACAAAGCAAACGGATCTCCAAAGTCCAAATGACCATCAACAGCACCACCATAAACTAGCCACCCAACTGGCTACAGCTTAGAACCTGGGGCATTCTAAAAGAAAACAGAATACCTCAGCAAGCAAAACAAGATAAAAACTGCATGAAAGAGTCAACCAAAGGGACAAAGAAACAGAAAAACATGCAGTAGAAAGAGTCACAACTGTCCAAAATAGGACAACAAGAAAAGCACAACGTGCAAAGAAACAGCAACAACCCAACCCAGGAACAACATCCTGCAGGGCCTACTAGGCTACCAAGAGCCCAAAGTGCTGCAAACTACCAAGGAAGAAACTTCTAACACCCTAAACTATGGGAGGTGGTAGTAGCAAAAACAAACAATGAGGAACCGGATCGGAGGCAAACTCAGTCCCCTATCCACCATGTCCAAGTCAACAAGCTCGAGGGTCTACACGTGAAAGCACAAGGGACCTTCCACCCACACATGCCCAGCCCGTACCTGGAGCAAGAAAAATAAGAGTGGCCTTGGCTAAATCACACAACTCCACCCCTATAAAGAGCTAGAAACCACCACTACTAACCACGACCCACGATTCGGCCTTCAAGAATATAAAGAAAATGGCCGACAAGAAAACCCAGAAATACAACAAGAATCCACTCGGGAACAGAAAAACAAGGTAAAGGAAGAATGTTGAAATGAATCAACACGGAGCTCGACGATCGTCAGTCGGAGGTCGACGATCGTCGATCGGCTGAAGGCCAAAAGAAGCCCGACGATCATCATCCCAGGGATCGACGATCGTCGAAGGCTAAAGGCAAGCGAAGCTCGACGATCATCCTCCAATAAATCGTCGAGCGTCGATCGGAGATAAGGCTAAGCTGAGCTCGACGTTTTCCTCCCGAAAAAGCGTCGAACGGCTCGAGACAAATCTGAGCTCGACGTTCTCCTCCCGGAAAACGTCGAGCGTCGAACGGCGCTAAGACAGAACGAAGCTCGACGTTTTTCATCCCGGAAAACGTCGAGCGTCGAACAGAGCTAGACGCTAACTGAGCTCGACGTTCAAAACGTTGAGCGTCGAACTGAGCCAAACAGAAGCTGAGCACGACATTTTTCCTCCCGAAAAAGCATCGAGCGGAGAACTAAGCTAAACAAAAGCTGAGCTCGACGTTCTCCTCCCGGAAAAGCGTCGAGCGGAGCTCGACGTTTTCCCTTCAGGAAAAGCGTCGAGCGGAGCTCGACGTTTTCCCTTCAGAAAAGCGTCGAGCGGAGCTCGATGTTTTCCCTCCAGGAAAAGCGTCGAGCGGAGCTCGAAGCCAAAACAGAAAGCTGAGCTCGACGCCTTTTCCTCCCGGAAAAGCGTCGAGCGGAGCTCGATGTTTTCTCTCCAGGAAAAGCGTCGAGCGGAGCTCGACGTTTTCCCCCCGGGAAAAACGTTGAGCGACGATCAGAGCCAAACAGAAGCTGAGCTCGACGTCTTTTCCTCCCGGAAAAGTGTCGAGCGGAGCTCGACGTTTTCTCTCCAGGAAAAGCGTCGAGCGGAGCTAGACGTTTTCTTCCTGGAAAAGCGTCGAGCGGAGCTCGAAGCTAAGCAAAAGTTGAGCTCGACGTTATACTTCCTGGAAAAGCGTCGAACGGAGCTCGACGTTTTCCAGTAATACCTTAACGAAATCGGCAATCACACCCCCCCCCCCTCCTAACACTCCCTCTCGACTACACCCGAACCAGAGCAAAAATCTGAGTAAGAAACAATGGCATCATGCCGGCAATTTTGGATTCCAACATCACAAAGTAAGGGGGGTTCAATAGGAAGAACTAAATCCTATAGTTAGCAAGAAAAAGAGAACAACAAGGCCTCTAACCTAGGGCTAACAGGGATTTCAAATTCAGCAAGAATATTCAAAAAGAAACCTGCCAAGGGCAAGAATACCACTTGCCTCAATTTTCAGGGAAGCTTGGACGGCTTTCCTCCTCTTCACACAGTACAAACAGCCGCAGCACCGCCGAAACGAAGATCTCAGAGAGAGCAAAACAACGCCGCTCTCGGAATCGAATTCCGTCCACGATCAAGCCCGGAATCACCGACCGAAGGAGGCCAGGAATGGTGGTTTTCTCCTCTGTTTTCCGTGAACAAAGCAGAGGACGGTTTCTCTCTCAGGAAGAAGAAGAAGGAAGAAGTGGGCCGCCACTTCTTAACAAAGCTTTTATACTAAAGCTAACCCGCCGGTTCAGCAATAACTGAACCCTAAAATGCCTAATCACTTAATTACAATAAGTGAATACCAAAAAGGTAAGCCAATACACGGCTGCAACCTATCAAGGAAAATAACTGCCCAATTAAATTCTCCCGCAGAATTTAATAATCGGCCAAAAATCTGAAGGCTACAGGACGGCCAAATCAATTTAATTAATTGATCACATATACTGTTAACACACCAAACGACACGAAAACCGAATCACCACGGAATTCGACGAAATTCGCACTGTAGCTAAATACCCACGCTACGAACACAACGGCGAAGTCGAAATTAACTTTCGACGAACAGAACTCGAGTTATACCCAAATAAATCCAAACACAAACATCCCCCCAAGAGGCCACACCGGGTCACCCAAAACGACTCGGCTTGCTAGGGAGATCTTGCCAACAGGCTACCAAACAGGGAACTCAGTTCTAAGGAGCTAAACCATACTCCACACATGGCACAAGCCACGGAAACGCATCATCGTAACACCAACGAGAATAAAAATAATCGCAGGAAAATCGGGGGCGTTACAGTCACTCCCCCTAAAAGAAAGTTTCGTCCCGAAACTTTACGCACAACACTCCTACTAAAGAAGAAAAGCAACTAATAGGAGTTACAAGAAGGAAAACATACCGATCAAATCAATGAAACAGGTGAGGGTAAGCCCTCCTCATGGCCGACTCTAGCTCCCAAGTCGCGCTCTCCAAATCCTGATTTTTCCAAAGAACTTTCACCATCGGTATGGACTTCTTTCGCAGCACACGCTCCTGAGTATCCAAAATACGAACCGGCACCTCAACAAAAGAGAGATTGGGCTCCAACTGGGGCACCACGTCCAAGAGCTGCCCACTGCTGCGCACACACTTCCGCAATTGGCTAACATGAAAAACATTATGCACGCCTGGGAAGTTCACTGGCAAATCCAATCTGTACACTGACACACCAATCCGTTCCAAAATCTCAAACGGGCCCACATACCTTGGGTCCAACTTCCGATTCTTACCAAACCTCTTTACACCCACCATCGGGGAAACCTTAAGGAATACAAGGTCCCCTACAGAAAACTCCAAAGCAGACCTACGCCGATTGGTGTTCTTTTCATACCTCTCCTGGGCTATACGAAGCTTCTCCCGAATAAGCTTCACAGTGACTTCCATTTCCTCCAGCGCATCAGGACCCAACAAAGGCCTCTCACCAGCCTCAGCCCAAAACAACGGAGTCCTACAGTGCCTCCCATACAAGGCTTCGAACGGAGCCATCTGCAAACTTTCCTGATAACTGTTATTATAGGCAAATTCCATGAGTCGCAACCGCTCATCCCACGCTCCACCGTGGTCTAAAATATAGCATCGGATCATATCCTCAACAATCTGATTCACCCGCTCCGTCTGCCCATTGGTCTGTGGGTGGTACGCAGCAGAATACCTCAGATCCATACCCAAACCCTCCTGCAGACTCTGCCAAAAACGAGAAGTAAACCGGGAGTCTCGATCAGAAATGATGCTAACCGGCACACCGTGGAGTCGGATGACTTCATTCATGTACAACTCCGCTATCTTCTTCATCGGGTAATCAATCTTATAAGGCACGAAGTGAGCACACTTCGTCAATCTATCCACTATAACCCAAATAGAATCAAATCCCCTCGGGGATTTCGGTAAGCCCGTAATGAAGTCCATGGATATACTTTCCCACTTCCAAGTTGGGATCTCTAGCAGAGTCAACTTACCACCAGGCCTTCCATGATCGGCCTTCACACGCTTGCAAGTGTGACACTCAGCAACAAATCGGGCTATATCTCCTTTCATGCCATACCACCAGGCAATTTGCCTTAAGTCACGGTACATCTTCTTAGATCCTTGATGGTAGGCAATGCTTGAACCATGAGCCTCACTGCAAATCATCCTCCTAATATCCTCAACAGCGGGAAGGCAAAACCTGCCGCGGTACTTCAAAGTACCCGCATCATCGATAGCAAAATCAGGCAACTCTCCCTTCTCAGTCTTGGTGAAAAGGTGCATAAGATCAGGATCGTCCTTCTGGTGCAATCTAGTGAAAGAAATCCAGGACGGCTCTGCCACTAACAAACTACTCTGCAAACTACAGCATCCCACTGAAATATCCATAAGGAGGAACTCCTCTACTAAATGATCGGCGGAGAGGTTAAAGATCTTTCCCGTCTTTCGGCTCAGGGCGTCAGCCACCACATTGGCCTTGCCCGGATGATACTGGATCTCCACATCATAATCAGCCACATATTCCAACCACCGCCGCTGACGCAGATTCAACTCCTTCTGCGTGAACACATACTTCAGGCTCTTATGGTCAGTAAAGATCTTGCACTGAGCCCCATAAAGTAGGTGTCTCCAAAGCTTCAATGCATAGATAATTACTGCAAACTCAAGGTCATGCGTAGGATAATTTTTCTCATGAGTCTTCAGTTGCCTTGACCCATAGGCAATCACCTTCCCAACCTGCATCAATACGCATCCCAGACCTGCAAGCGAAGCATCGACGTATACATCATAATCCACACCCTCAGTAGGCAGGGTCAGAACGGGAGCAGTGCACAATCTCTCTTTTAGCTCCAGAAAAGCTTCCTCGCACTTTTCGCTCCAAACAAAAGCCACATTCTTCTGAGTCAACTTGGTCAAAGGTGCGGCTAGGGAAGAGAAACCCTCCACAAATATCCTGTAGTAACCAGCCAACCCTAAGAAACTCCTGATCTCCTTAGGAGTATTCGGCCTACTCCAATCCATCACTACTGCAATCTTTTCTGGGTCAACCGAGATCCCATCCTTGTTCACCACGTGGCCTAGAAAAGAAACCTGAGGCAACCAAAATTCGCACTTGCTCAACTTGGCGAATAACTTGTGATTCCTCAACTCTGTCAGAACCAACCGCAAATGATGCTCATGCTCCTCTGTGTTGCGAGAATAAACCAACACGTCATCAATGAAGACCACAACGAACTTGTCAAAGAAATCCTTGAACACCCGGTTCATCATATCCATGAAGGCTGATGGTGCGTTTGTCAGACCAAACGACATCACCAAAAACTCAAAATGTCCATGCCTTGACCTAAACGCAGTCCGTGGAATATCCGCCTCACGGATCCTGAGCTGATGATAACCAGAACGAAGATCGATCTTGGAGAACACCGTGCTACCACGCAACTGGTCAAACAAATCATCGATCCTCGGCAGAGGGTACCTGTTCTTGATAGTGACCTTGTTCAACTCTCTGTAGTCGATGCAAAGCCGCATCGACCCATCTTTCTTTTTTACAAACAAAACAGGTGCACCCCAAGGCGACGAACTCTGCCTAATAAAACCTTTAGCCAACAGCTCATCCAACTGAACTCGCAACTCGTCTAACTCACGAGGGGCCATCCGGTACGGCACCTTAGCAATAGGACGCGTACCCGGCTCTAAATCAATCACAAACTCAACATCCCGATCAGGAGGAAGACCAGGAAGATCATCAAGAAAGACATCGGCGAAACCACGAACAATAGCAATCTCCTCCAAACGTGGTACGCTAACAGCAGTTCCAACAGCTGAGACTAAACAAGCACAACAACCAGAAAGAAACAACATCTAAGCACATACCGCAGAGATGACAGGAGAATCCTGACACGGATCCGCATACACGCTGCCGGGCTGACCGTCGTCCCTGATGAAGTCCAAGCGCTTTCCTTTGCACTGAATGACCGCATCATACCTAGACAGCCAGTCCATGCCCAAAATGACGTCGAAGTCCTCCAGATCAATCATCTTCAGGTCCGCCTTCGCAAGAAAGTCCCCCAACAAAACCGGGCAATCCAAAATGCCCAAATCTGACAACACAGATTCACTAGAGGGAAACTTGACACGGAAGGAATCCCGAACACGATCTAAGGTCAACCGATGTCGCTCCACAAAGGCTCTAGCCACAAACGAGTGGGTAGCGTCGGAGTCAAAAAGAACACGTGCCCAGCGGTTCTTCACCTTAAATTTCCCTATATGAGCACCCAAAACTAAGGAACTAGCACAACAATACCGGAAAAATTCTAGCAAATAAAACTACCAGGATAGAAAAACAACAAACAACTAACCTGAAATGACCTGAGTCGAGGCTTGAGCCTCCTCGGAAGAGATCACGTTCAGCTTCCCCTTTCCCTTATCCACACGCTGAGGTGGAGGTAATGCCTGTAATGGAACTGCAGGAAGAGCTGGCTGAACCTGAGGACACCTAGACTTGATGTGACCCTTCTACCCACACTGAAAGCAGACTCTATCCTTTGGACCAACACTGGGCCGCATCATGCCCGGATCGCTTGCAAACAGAACAGGAGACATCTCTCCTAGGAGCACACTGAATCGCATGGACTTGCTCCTTCCTCTGAGCTGCCGCCTTCTTGAAACATTTCTCGACAGGGTGGCCTGACCGGCCACAGAAACTGCACACCACTTTGCTCCTCTTTCCCGGAGCAGCACTGGGTACTAAGGGCTTCTTCTCCTCCATAGACTTCCTCTTGTCCTTCCTCATCTACTGGCCTCTGCTCCTTCGCGGTCTCAATAGCCTCCACCTTTAGAGTAGCCTCTATAACTCCAGCATAAGTCACTGACCCATAAGCACTGGTCAACTGCTGCACCTCGCTCCTCAAACCACCGAGAAATCTCTTAACTCGATCAGCCTCAACGCTGACCAATCCAGGGGCAAAACGGCTCAACTTACTGAACTCTATCTCATACTCACCCACCGTGAGTTGCCTTTGCTTCAGATAAAGGAAGTCATTCATGAGGCGGTCACGCTCGACCGAAGGCAGTAACTTCCTCAACAGCATCCCCTTGAACACTTCCCAAGAGCATCCAGCTACCAAGCTCTCCTTTTCTCTCAGCCACCAACTCTTAGCCAAGCCTTTAAGCTGATAGGCGGCTATCATCACCCTCTGGTCATCAGCAATCCCTGAATACGAAAACATCTCCTCCATGGAGATCAGCCAATCATCTATAACCATGAAATCTGCCTTCCCGTCATAAGTGGGAGGGCTCAGCCTCTAAAACTGCGAGATGAAGGCCATCTCTGCTGGCACCACCACTGGAGGTCTCAAGGGTGGAGGAGGAGGAGGAACAGCTAACCCCCCAGCAGGAACTTGCACACCCTGAGCTTGTCCTGCCACAGCTGCCACCAAGGACTGAATCTGAGCTCGCACCTCCTCCAACTGCCTGCCCATGGAATCGCTACTCTGACGCAGGCTCTCGATCACCGCATCATTCTGAGCTCCAGATGACTCACCCTCAGACAGGGGAGTCGATCGAGTCGCAGGATGCCTAGCCATCCTAAAATCATAACAACACAAATTAGATCCTAATACAACGACTAGAACCAAATACAAGTACAGACAATACATATATAGATATAGACTTAAAGCTGCTAAACTTGCTCTGAGAGTTTATCTTTTTACAAAAATTTGATGACATGCCCTAACCTAGGATGGTTAACCACCACCTTACTAACTCTTGTGCCTAGATCGGGAATGCATGACTCTATATTATTTTGAAAACTTATGTGTGTACATATGTCATCCTGCAAATCTTTAGCTTGGCACGTTGTGCTTATGCAATGATATGTTATGCATGCTTGTGCTATGCATTCTAAAAAGGCCCTAATGCATGTTGTGAGCGGCGTACGCATGAAAATGTTATGCATCCCATACTACATAACATTCCCATGCAACGAAAAAGAAACGTGCTAGTCGCAGTCATGTGGTGAGGTCATGCATCCCATACTACATAACCCTCACATGTAGCCCCTATGGTGGATCCATATACAAACACATATTATGCATCCCATACTACATAATATGCCTCGTATACTTCATGTTATGTCATGAGTGTAGTGTTCGTGCTTTTGCCAAGACGTGCTGATGACATATCGGTGTGTGAATGACATGATGCTGAACTACTAAAGCAAACAAAGAAAGGTTGCTCAACTAACTTGTCAAGCAACCTCCCTCTGATACCAACTGTCACAACCCGCATTTTCTCCGAATATAAGAATTATCAGAGTATGAGAAAACACGCGTCATGATGCCACGTCAAGCAGGGGATAACTGCTAACGCTCAGGCAAAACCAACTACAAACTTTATGCAAGAAAATCCTGTGTTTTATGAATAGAAAATCAGTTATATTTAGAGGCCGTATCCCTCGGCTCAGTGGATCACCTAGTCCACAAAAGAAAAACTATATTTATACGCTGCGGAAAAATACCTTATTTAGGTTTGACATCCTAAAGAGCGAATAAGAGTTCCAAGAGAACCACTCATGCTATGCAAGACCCTATATTTAATTTATATAATATATAAGAAAACGGTCTTTATACGTTACTTAGAAAATAGTGATTAAGTTTTATAAAAACATGCCGATCATGAGTTTTATTTATAATAATAATTATAGTTTAAAAATAACTAGCAACCTAGCATAAATCCTTCTCAGAGCAAGTAGACTATCTCCAGAAAACGGTAGCAGTATAAGTAAAATATCCAGTGCAAAGGTAAAAACTACCAGTGGGCGCCAACAACCTGACACGAACCCACTGGCACATATGTATGTCTATAAGAAAGTACTGAAAAACTACCTCTCCAACAAAGCAAACGGATCTCCAAAGTCCAAATGACCATCAACAGCACCACCATAAACTAGCCACCCAACTGGCTACAGCTCAGAACCTGGGGCATTCCAAAAGAAAACAGAATACCTCAGCAAGCAAAACAAGGTAAAAACTGCATGAAAGAGTCAACCAAAGGGACAAAGTAACAGAAAAACATGCAGTAGAAAGAGTCACAACTGTCCAAAACAGGACAACAAGAAAAGCACAACGTGCAAAGAAACAGCAACAACCCAACCTAGGAACAACATCCTGCAGGGCCTACTAGGCTACCAAGAGCCCAAAGTGCTGCAAACTACCTAGGAAGAAACTTCTAACACCCTAAACTATGGGAGGTGGTAGTAGCAAAAACAAACAACGAGGAACCAGATCGGAGGTAAACTCAGTCCCCTATCCACCATGTCCAAGTCAACAAGCTCGAGGGTCTACACGTGAAAGCACAAGGGACCTTCTACCCACACATGCCCAGCCCGTACCTGGAGCAAGAAAAACAAGAGTGGCATTGGCTAAATCACACAACTCCACCCCCATAAAGAGCTAGAAACCACCACTACTAACCACGACCCACGATTCGGCCTTCATGAATATAAAGAAAATGGCCGACAAGAAAACCCAGAAATACAACAAGAAACCACTCGGGAACAGAAAAACAAGGTAAAGGAAGAATGTTGAAATGAATCAACACGGAGCTCGACGATTATCAGTCGGAGGTCGACGATCGTCGATCGGCTGAAGGCCAAAAGAAGCCCGACGATCATCATCCCAGGGATCGACGATCGTCGAAGGCTAAAGGCAAGCGAAGCTCGACGATCATCCTCCAGGAAATCGTCGAGCGTCGATCGGAGATAAGGCTAAGCTGAGCTCGACGTTTTCCTCCCGGAAAAGCGTCGAGCGTCGAACGGCTCGAGACAAATCTGAGCTCGACGTTCTCCTCCCGGAAAATGTCGAGCGTCGAACGGCGCTAAGACAGAACGAAGCTCGATGTTTTTCATCCCGGAAAATGTCGAGCGTCGAACAGAGCTAGACGCTAACTGAGCTCGACGTTAAAAACGTTGAGCGTCGAACTGAGCCAAACAGAAGCTGAGCTCGACGTTTTTCCTCCCGGAAAAGCGTCGAGCGGAGAACTAAGCTAAACAAAAGCTGAGCTCGACTTCTCCTCCCGGAAAAGCGTCGAGCGGAGCTCGACGTTTTCCCTCCTGGAAAAGCGTCGAGAGGAGCTCGACGTTTCCCTCCTGGAAAAGCGTCGAGCGGAGCTCGAAGCCAAAACAGAAAGCTGAGCTCGACGCCTTTTCCTCCCGGAAAAGCGTCGAGCGGAGCTCGACGTTTTCTCTCTAGGAAAAGCGTCGAGCGGAGCTCGACGTTTTCCCTCCGGGAAAAACGTTGAGCGACGATCAGAGCCAAACAGAAGCTGAGCTCGACGTCTTTTCCTCCCGAAAAAGCGTCGAGCAGAGCTCGATGTTTTATCTCCAGGAAAAGCGTCGACGTTTTTCTTCCTGGAAAAGCGTCGAGCGGAGCTCGAAGCTAAGCAAAAGCTGAGCTCGACGTTATACTTCCTGGAAAAGCGTCGAACGGAGCTCGACGTTTTCCAGTAATACCTTAATGAAATCGGCAATCACACCCCCCCTCCTAACACTCCCTCTCGGCTACACCCGAACCAGAGCAAAAATCTGAGTAAGGAACAATGGCATCACGCCGGCAATTTTGGATTCCAACATCACAAAGTAGGGGTGGTTCAATAGGAAGAACTAAATCATATAGTTAGCAAGAAAAAGAGAACAACAAGGCCTCTAACCTAGGGCTAACAGGGATTTCAAATTCAGCAAAAATATTCAAAAAGAAACCTGGCAAGGGCAAGAATACCACTTGCCTCAATTTTCAGCGAAGCTTGGACGGCTTTCCTCCTCTTCACACGGTACAAACAGCCGCAGCACCGCCGAAACGAAGATCTCAGAGAGAGCAAAACAACGCCACTCTCGGAATCGAATTCCGTCCACGATCAAGCCCGGAATCACCGACCGAAGGAGGCCAGGAATGATGGTTTTCTCCTCTGTTTTCCGTGAACAAAGCAGGGGGCGGTTTCTCTCTCAGGAAGAAGAAGGAAGAAGTGGGCCACCACTTCTTAACAAAGCTTTTATACTAAATCTAACCCGCCGGTTCAGCAATAACCGAACCCTAAAACGCTTAATCACTTAATTACAATAAGTGAATACCAAAAAGGTAAGCCAATACACGGCTGCCACCTAGCAAGGAAAATAACTGCCCAATTAAATTCTCCCGCAGAATTTAATAATCGGCCAAAAATCTGAAGGCTACAGGACGGCCAAATCAATTTAATTAATTGATCACATATACTATTAACACACCAAACGACACGAAAATCGAATCATCTCGGAATTCGACGAAATTCGCACCGTAGCTAAATACTCACGCTACGAACACAACGGCGAAGTCGAAATTAACTTTCGACGATTAGAACTCGAGTTATACCCAAATAAAGCCAAACACAAACATCCCCCGAGAGGCCACACCGGGTCACCCAAAACGACTCGGCTTGCTAGGGAGATCTTGCCAACAGGCTACCAAACAGGGCACTCAGTTCTAAGGAGCTAAACCATACTCCACACATGGCACAAGCCACGGAAATGCGTCATCGTAACGACAACGAGAATAAAAATAATCGCAGGAAAATCGGGGGCGTTACAAAGGCTCTAAAACCGGCTCCGCTACCTGCTAATGCTCCGAACCTGAGGAATTCCAAAGACAGAACACCTCAGCAAGAGGGACAAATGGCGACAGAGAAGTAAACAAAATAAAACAAAGGTCAGACGGGGTACCAACCCAAGACCAACAGTACTGAAGTAAAGTGTCGAACAGGAAAAGAAAGAAATACCTACGTGAATCGTCACGTACTCCCACAAATACACCAGATTTCTCAAGGCAAAAAAGGGACAACAAAAGTAAAAAACATAAAGAAGAAATTTAACTAGCTTTACTAAGCACCTGTGGTCGACCCTACCTCAAAAACACGGGCGAGGTGGTCACTCAACTAGACACACCCCTCACGAATAATTTATCCGCTTAACTGCGAGGGAGTCTCATACTCTCCACCATACACCGCAGATGCCCAAGAAAAAACCCGGTAGGCTTCCACAAGGTACCATAAAGGAGTCAGACCATGCGGAGGTGGTTTTATCCACAAACTCCCGCAAATTTTAGAAACCCAAGAAACACAAACAGAAATATATCTCGAGATTTGGCTCGTCAGATTCTACTTGACACTTCTAGTTTCAAGACGTGGTTGATCAACCCCTATGAACGATTTACAATCCTAGACAAACTTAAATACGTTCAAAACGATAGGTAAGACATTTAAAGCCATTAATAA
This sequence comes from Platanthera zijinensis, assembly GCA_039513925.1. Taxonomy (NCBI): domain Eukaryota; kingdom Viridiplantae; phylum Streptophyta; class Magnoliopsida; order Asparagales; family Orchidaceae; genus Platanthera; species Platanthera zijinensis. Next base: position 212,223,926 of record CM077080.1, read on the forward strand.
GACACATCAAGAACGATTAAATACATCATGACAAGATCAAGTTCACCAAGACAAAATCTTACAATCTCGAGTGACCATCCAAAAAGGTTAATCGTAGCAATAAGTTGGAAAATAAAGTGAATAAAATATTTAAAGAACATAAAACTGAACCGTTACCATCAAATCGGACAAAGAGAAATGAGAAGAAACCACCACTTGTCTTGGTTTTACCGGAAAAGTTCTCTGAATCGCTCAGCGTCGCAGATCGGGGCAAAAGGACACGGGAGGAGTTGAAATCTAAACAAAAATGGTCGAAAAGGGGGTTAGGGACGAAAAACCCTAATGAGAAAACTCGAGGAAAGGGGAAAAATTTACCACGATAGCGTAGCTCTCGATGAGAGCTTTCCATATCTACGCTCGGTTGAAGATTCCGAGCACCGGAGCTCCGTCGGCGGCCACCAGAAGGTTCACGAAATATTCTCTCTCTCGCTCACGCCGCTCTGGTTCGGGAGAAGGAATCGGAGAAGATGAAGTGTTTATTCTTTTCTAATAACCTAAGTATAAGAGTATATATATATAAGTACTTATAAAATATTTTGTCTAAATATAAAAAAAACGGTTTAAGTACGAGTAGTTCACGGAAAACAAAATTAGAGGTCTAGCATGACTTCGAATCGAAAAGTGCCCAACATGAAAGTTGTAGATCTCGTCGACACGAACAAATTTCATGTTAGCCATTGTTCCATACGGCACCGTTTTGACACTCCAAAATGCGCCCGAACGCAGACTGCAACGGACTACACGAGAACAAGCTTACGGGTACTCGAGAGGTAGAAACGACTACTCGAGTAGATAAAAGAATTACTCGAGTAACAAGATTGATATACTCGAGTAACAGAAAGATTACTCGAGTAGAAGAAATATTTACTCGAGTAACATGATTGATATACTCGAGTAACAGAAAGATTACTCGAGTAGAAGAAAGATTTACTCGAGTAACATGATTGATATACTCGAGTAACAGAAAGATACTCGAGTAGAAGAAAGATTTACTCGAGTAACAGGATTGATATACTCGAGTAACAGAAAGATTACTCGAGTAGAAGAAAGATTTACTCGAGTAACAGGATTGCTATACTCGAGTAACAGAAAGATACTCGAGTAGAAGAAAGATTTACTCGAGTAACAGGATTGATATACTCGAGTAGATAAAAGAATTACTCGAGTAGGAGAAATAATTTACTCGAGTACTAGAGAAAATCACTCGAGTAAAAGAACCGGCACTCGAGTATAGCTTAGCATGAACAGTACCTACCCGAGACGCAGGGAATCTCACTCGAGTATAAGGAAAGCAGAAAGACGATTTCTTTGCAAATATACCTTTTGATCAAACTATACGAATGAATAGTACTTTTCATAATAAAATAATCATATTTATACATATTGAATCAGGAAACGCGAGTTCGAAACGGAGGCCCAAACGTGCGCCGAATTGAACGAAACTCACGCCGTAGGCGAGCACAGACGCTACGAACGCAACGACGAAGTCAAAACCAAAATCAGACGAGCCATTCTCGAGATATAATTTTTCAAAGTTTACGACGAACATAAATTCCACAAAACTTTGGAAAAAAATGCCGAGGCCCAAATATCGCTCGGATCGCGAAGAAACTTGACGAGTAAGTCAAAAATTACTCAACTTAAATTCCAAATGCAAAATTTTCCCATTACAACAAGAATTCGGCCGACTTGACCACATGAGCGCGAAAATGCCTTTATGGTATTACGCCGTCATCTTGACGTTAAAGGTAACGTCATGACGTCATAAATATGATGCTTCCCATTTAAATAAAATCGTCGAAAAAAATCGGGGGCGTTACAGTTGGGCGGTGAATTATATACATGAGAACAAACTAGGAGTTTCAGAGATGAGAATGCTTTAGGTTGATGTATGGACACACGAGACTCGATAAAGTTAGGATTGGATGTATCATGAATAAGACAAGAGTGACACTAATCATAGAGAAGATACAATAAGCTCTATTAAGAAGGTTCGAACATGTACAAAGGAGATCATTAGAGGCACCCATTGGGCATTGTGAGAGTTTAGCTACTAGACATGTTAAACGTGAGAGAGGTAGAGCAAAAAGACTTGGAATGAAACTATAAGGAAATACAAAATGTACTTTTCCATTAGTGAGATTATGACTAAAGATAAGGCACAATGACGATCAATGATCCATATAGCCGATCAGGGGCGGACCCAGGTACAAGCATACCCGGGTACGTGCCGGGTTGAAATTTTCACAAAATCCCGCTCCTTTTGCTTGTTTCTCACTTTTCGCCTTCAGCGACCTAGTTTCCTTCTCTATCGTCTTCGCCACTCTCTCCTAAATCGAAGTGTACTCGCTATACCTAGTTGATGCCCGACAATTGTTCCTATTGGAAAGTCTCTCTGACTCCTCCACGTACTCGCCATCTCTAGATTCCTCCCCACCACTCGACTTTAACTTCAGTGGTGACTTCAAATCCACTATCAAGTAAAGATGAACAGCTCGTGCAGAAATGCTTCGCAATGGCAGCGGTGGCTTGAGACATGGAGAGTCTGACTGCTGCAACGATTGAGGAAGATGCGAGAAATTTTGAGAGCTTGGGGCGGCGCGGTGAGGGATCATGGGCAGGTTAGTCCACAATTTCACTAATCGGATGCTTGGACGATGCAATCGCTTTGAGCTAGAATTGTGAACAAGGATCTCAGGCGCCAATAGAGGAGGGATAGGTGGGTCTCCGTTCTCCGACGGATCCAGTAGCTAAAGGTCGCCCATCAGAACTCCGATGACTTTCTACAAAGTGAGTCTTCCACTTACGATCCGTTGGAGTCTTTCAAGTTCCGATTATCCAATCTATTCCAGCTTTCAAGTATTTGAGCATTTTAATTTGGGAATCAAACAATTGAAACTTCCGAAATCTAGCTCTCATTTCGATTTCTTAGTTTTTTTTGGTGCCCTAAAACTTTCAAGGATTGGAGATGAAATTTTCTCAAGAGGACCTAAAAATCCTCGACTTCTCAATTTCTCATGGCCGGGTTTTCCCATCGGTCCGAGACAAAGCCAAGAATTACTGAGGCCAAAGATTATTGAAATTGAAGAGATATTGAAATCACTATTTCATCAGTCTCTTATTTGAATGATTACTTTATAATTTATAGATTCCTTATGCATTTCATAAGGAGCATTGGAACCTATCCCGCTCAATTAGGTAAAATGAAAACAATTCCAATTTGATGTTAAATACACTTTTAAAATGTGTTTCTTTCTAATGCGGTGGACGAACCAGTGCTTAATCAGTTTTATATATTGAAAGCTATGCAAATAAAATAATTATGAATGAAAAAAAATTATAAAAAATCTAGATCTTTTTTTGGTGTTTGGGTAGAACAAAAATCGTGGAACTACCACTGAAGCCAACCCCACCATAATGGGATAAAAGCTTGAGAGTTGTTTTTATCGGCTATAAATGATGCCATTTTCGTTCAAACTCACCGGACCAAAAAAACCGCATCAAAAAAAACCTTAAATTTCTATCAGTTGTGTAGGTGTACAAAATTAACAGATCTGCTCTCCTGAGATGATATCTTTGAAATTTCAGCTTCACCCTCGGACAAAACCAGCACCAGATCTACTTTGTGCTTTCTTCCTATACACTTTTACACTTTCTTGTTCAATCGCCTAATTTTTTCAGTTCAAACAACTAGAAAAGAGAATATCATCGAAAAACTTATAAGCATTTAGGCTCCCCCCTTTGACATGGTGGTAGAATAAGGATCACCTGACAAACAGATTATTAAAAAGTAGTCACTAATTACGTAGGACGGACAAAAGTACTCACAGTAGAAGGGCAAATGCAAATCAGATTAGCTAAATTTTTGAACTCTTAATTATTTCGACATTGAAACAAGAATGTTTCTTCCGAAGGAAAAAAGAATTGCTGCTTTGCAGCTAAAAATCGAAGAGAATCTCTAGGACCTATACAAAATCCCCAACCCCACGAAGAACAATTCAACTACAGGAAATCATCAAATACAAGAAATCATCAAGCTCTAGATACACAGATCGCCTGCTAGCAGTAAAAAATACATCAATCCTGTATAAATCGACCATCGCTGAAACCCCGATCTTACTCCGGCCGCCGATATCATCTGCCGGATCCCAGGCGGCGTCGTTAGCCTCGTCGGCGACATCTTCCCTTCCTCCGGCGGAGCAGCCTCCGGCGACTGTGTAGCGGTACCTAGAAACCCATCCCGCGTCTGCGTTCCCTTACCGAAGACCTGCTTCGGAAGAAGAACCCTAGAGACAGCGAATACCGCAACAGGATTCTGATCGTAAACTGTTCTAGTAATGGTCGCCTGGACTACTCCGGTGTCGATTGCCACCGATCCGTTTACCCTGGAGATGTTGAGAGTGAACCATCCCGCATGCGAGTCCTCCGTCGCCAGGGTCGGCTGGACTGGATTCACAATCGACTCGAGCGATCCAAGAGGGTAATAGGAATGGAGAACATGAAATCGAAGAACAACTGCTTTCCTTTCCGCCGGTAAGGACTGCAGACTATCGGTCGCAGGCAATCCGGCGAACGCCTCGTCGGTAGGGACAAAGATGGTGATCCCTGCCCCATTCTCGTCCCGCTCAAATTCGTCCACAACTCCCGATGCTTCCAGCATCGATGCCGCCACGTTGAAGTCACGGCCGTCGATGAGGACTTGGGTGATGTTGACCGCCGCCGACGGGCGCGTCTCCGACGCCGCGAGGTCGAACCCGTAGGGAATCATCAGGGCGTTAACGGAGAAGACGGAAATGTTGTACGGTAATGTGGTCACCAAGGAAAGGATTGTGGCGTTTGAAGGGAAGAACGGCGCTGGTGAGCAAGCCGTGATGACGCCGTCAATAGGGTCACGGGTAAGATTGATCGCGCCAAGATTATTTGGGGCACGGCCGGTGGTTTGGTAGAGAGTTGTGATTAGTTTCCCTTTTGGCGGAATCCGGCGAAGGTCTGTCCATGAGAGATATTCCAGGAGAACGTGGTAGCGAAGGACGTCGGCGATGTCGCCGTTGGCGGAGTGGAGGGCGGCGGATCGGAGGAGGAAAGGGTTGGGGACGGCGAGTAGAGTGAGGGACGAGCGGCCTGAGAGGTCGCCGATTACGGTGCTTGAGGCGAGAAGCTTGGCGAAGGAGGAGAGATCTGCGTGTCCGGCGAGAAGAGCAGTGATGTTGAGGGCTAACGTCGGCGGGGCGACGGAAGGAAGAAGGAAAATAAGGAGAAGAATTGGGGTATAATGGGGATTGAAGAAATATCGATGCTCGGCAGTACAAGCCGCCATTATCGCTTTCTTCTCCACCTCTGGTAGAGCCAGGAAAAAAATAGAAGAGTGGAAAAATGATGAGAATATTATAAAATTTATTATTCGTTTTATTATTTTTCGTTTCATTATTATTGTGACACTAGTGACCGCATGGTCAGCTCACCGTCGTTTACAGCTGTCGGCTACATCCTGCAGTGCAATAGATTGTGCAGGAAAACTTGTTGGAGCCCACGTGCGGTGACGTGTGACGGGGATATTGAAGAGGTGCTTCTGGTTGGTCCTCCGTACTCAAGTGCAAGATGAGGTATCTTAGAACCATGCATTGAACCTAGAGGTGCACCCTTGCTTTTGACCGATCTTTCAGGTCAAGGCGTGGAAAAAATGGTACTTGGGTTATTCTCATCTAAAAATTGGTACAGCATCAAATATTGACCGTTAATTTCCTGCAGAAATAACATGATTGATCGAAATACTGATCAACGATCAGTATTTAATACCATATGAGTCGTATAATATAACGATCAGTATTTAATATTGCATCTATTTCTATGTGAGAGTAACTGATCTAAAATTTTTTTTCAAGACTTGGGCATGGCTTTTGCAACTAGATATTAAACTTTCAAAATACAAGCAAAATCTAATGGGATTTTTAAAAAAAGAGTTATTCAATTGAATATTTAATCAAAAAAACTTTCAAGTAGAATTAAAATTGAGTAAATTCTTTCTAATGTAGATCCTAAATTGCATGTCTTTTTGTCAAAATAATCAACACAAAACAATATAACCTCAACATTAGTGTTAACCCAAAATCATGTGACCACAATAGGCAGACTGATCCAGAGCCAAGGCAAACCTCAACACTCAGCAACATGGGTGTTTACTCTCATGGCAGTCGCCATCCTCTGCTTCAAGGGAGCGGGCTTTACAGGTTTGGAGAAGTGTCGGGGGATTCTATTACGCACTGGGTAGCCGCGCATCCCTCCAGTCAACCCACAACATCCTGTCTAAAGGTGCTCTGGGCGAGCACCCTGGGAGGCCACCTGAGCTCCCCTCCTTGGCCAGTAAAGGCTCGTGCAGTTATAACAAGTTTTAACCACATGAACCCTCTTCTCTCCTTAGTTAGCAGTAGCTTGTGTGGTTATATTCTGTTGTATCTGCAAAAAAACTTTTCGCAATAATTACAACATTAATTGCTCCCAACTATCCGGGCAGCCCCCCCCCCCATATAAAAAGAAGGTCAGGGGTACTTAGAGGACACATAACTTAAGAATCTGCTTTGTTATTAGTGCGGTTATAAGTTCTGAGTCATTAAGTCCTTTTTATTTTCTATGTCTTTAGCCTTATGCTCTGTAATAGCTTGTAATATTATAGCTTGCAACAAGTGGTATTTATTGTTGTTGGTAAATCTATTGTCCCTCGCTACTAGCGACAACCTTTATTTTGTGTTTTGTTTGCTCAATACTTAAGGGTTACTAACTGATTACTTGTGGTTCATGATTCCTTCATTATTCGCTTGACCCGTCGCTTAGTGTAAAAGTTGGTGACAACTTTTGCATCAATAGTTCAAACATTCTACCTTCAGATCGAGCAATCAAGGAAATTGCCATATGGTTGGAGGGTAGCAGTCACCGCGATCATCCTAAGCACTCAATCCGTCGTAGAGAGGCGCGATCACACGGGAAGAGTTCAACAACCTGCACGCAATGGTCGCGCGTCTTGTAGAGTAGGAGCTTAGACCCTGAGACCACGAGCCACAGTTTGAAACTGCTATCCCCGAGCGGCAATCACACCAACCAAATAATCTACCCTCTCTCTAGCCACCCGACGAGACTACACTAGCTCACCAAGTGTTCTTCATGGAGATCATGGTTATCAATAAAGGTAGAGCCCTTTATTTCGAAGAGAAGCCCGAGTACATATATGGGATGAACTCTCAACCCTCTTTGTATGACACGTTGAGATAGAATCTTTCCCATTCGGGTTTAGGGTGCCTCACCTTGCAAGGTTCTCTAGAAGGGAGGATCTGGCTTACCTCTTAGAATCATTCGACATCGCGGTATCCATTCGACCCCTCTCAGAAGAACTTAACTGAAAAATCCTCGCCACCTCTTTAGTTGGGAAGGCAAGTGAGTATCTCCACAACATTCCCCTCACTCCATTGGCTCTTTCAAGGAGTGAAAAAGGAGTTGTTACAGAGATTCACCACTTTAAAGAAGAGGAAAAGCGACATATATACTGATGGAGAAAATCTAGGAGGTGTTTTATGAAAGAGAGAAGATGAAGATGATGTTCTCCGAATCTATATTCGATAAAGGCAAGTGTACCTTATCGCTTATAGTATACGATATAATATCAAAGTCATATTAGAACCAAGGCACGTCGATTACTTCTACTTCAAAGAGATTTCTATTATTTTATCAATTAGATACTTTGAGTTGATTTGCAATTAAGATAACGGTTATACGATAAAAGAGAATGATTAAGTGATAATTAAAAGGTTAGTACTTGATCTTTAATCACCTTGGAATGAAAATGACCGAAAATAGATAAAGCCCTAATTCTCTTTAATGAAGATGCTTGGACCGTGGAGGTTCCAAAAATATGAACGCACCTCTTTCAAGGCTATGCCCACCTGAGTTTAGGTTGATCAACTGAACTTTCGTTTTATAATCGAAACCCCTAAAACTAGCTTTATGTGGTAAACCCCTCAATTAGATTTGACTCCAATCCTGGAAATTTACGTCGTCCTCTTTCAAGGATTGTATTCAACTCCCTTACCCGTGAGTGATCAATCCATATGCATGATCCTTTCGGCTACTAGAGTACGAAAACAGAAGAGAAAATCATGTATCGATGATATGACCTCTCTATAGATTAATCAAGGGTAAATCCTTAAAATTTGCTAAAAGAGAAAGAGAAGATATGGATTAAGAAAATGAGATCATTTCATTTCTTGGATCATCTCGATCAAGCACTAAATAAAGTTTAGTTACTCATTATAGTGTAGGAAATGAAAATCATGTTAAGAATATGCATAATAAGAAAGAAAGAGAGAAAAGGAATAGCAAACTATTTTATTTCTTATTGAAAAAAAGTTACAAAAGGGCATAAAGACATTATCAAGAGAGTTTGCAAAAAGATTACAAGTGTGATAAAAGAGATTGCAAGAACATTAAAGCATGAAAACTTTAAGCTAAAATAGTCAAAAAATAAACTCCCAACAACTCTCTAGAAGGCTCAAATGAAGGAGGAAGGATGATGTCTTCCCCCTCTTCTTTCATGCCTATTTATAGGGCCAAAACCAAGGAGGTAGAGGTGGTAGATGACATGAGGATGAAGCTTCCCTTGGTCAAAAAGCACATGTTTGTTTAAAGGTAAATGACGGCTACTGCTTTTCACACTTATCATGAGACACATGCTTTAAAAGCATGGTCAAAGTTGGCTAGCTTTCTCTCTTTCAAAGAAGTTTCCTTTAAGAACACATGATGAATTCATAGTCAAAGGTTGCTAGCATCTTTCATACTTAGGAGAAAATATCTCATTGGACCATTGGGGCTTCATTCTCTTCTTGAATATGGTTAAGTAATACAGTAGCATGACTCCACTCGACATTTAGTTTGGCACGCCCTAACTGAAGACGTGTTCTTTAGAATTGATAATGCAATTTGTCTCGAGATCTTGCAAAATAGTAAAATAGGCATGGTTAGGATAGAATTATAAAAAAGATATGGTTTAACAGATAAAATTAATAATATCTATATATTTATATTAGATTATTTATATTTTTGTATTAATAACTTAGGTCAAATTATGCATCATTAATTCCCCCAAATTTATTATTTTGTTTGTCCTCAAGCAAGACATACGAGCTAGAAAAAATAAAAAAAACCAACCAAACAAATTGGCTATGCACAACACGAGTATGATGCGAAATTAAGGTAGAAGAATTATGAAAAAAAACATTTTTACTTAGTCTTGGAACAAAATTTTATAATTTTTACTAGCATAAAAAATAAATCAACCCATATTTTTAAGCAAAACTAAAAATTGAGTAATGTGATAAATGAAAAGGATATTACGTTTCTACTAAAATCTAAGAAACATTTTATAATTATATCAATCTAAATCAAAGATCAATACTGCTAAGAACTTACTCAATTTACTTTCCCGCTACCGTACTAAAGATAAACCTAAAAAACATGAATCAAAAGGACTTTCATTAGGTGTAGATTTTTGGCTTAGATTTTAAGGGAATGAAGTTCAAAAGATAAACATGAAGGATAAAGCACACTTAAAACAAAAAGAAGAGCATTATAAAATAATTTGTTTCTAGAAAACAAATTTTTGACACCCCAAGTAATTTTGCAATATAAAGTTGGGGTCCAAATAACATTCATAATCATAAATAAAATTCTTCTTTTTTTTTGTAGAGATTAACTTTTTTCCTTTTTTGTAGTAATTGAGTTGTAATACAAATCTCTACCATTTTCAGAAAATATAGTACACACAAGTAACCTAAAGCTCACAAAGTTGTAAGTGTACAACACGACTAAGCTACATGGTTTTGGCGAAAAATAAGTGAGGCTTATAAAAAGAAAATGAAAAAGGCACAACATGGCTAGCAATGGTTAGGAATTTAAGGTTCGGGATGCAAAAGCTCAAACTAATCAAAAAGTTGTCTAGATCATCTTCATGCTCTTAAGTCTACTTAAAGCAATGTATTAAAAAGTTCAAGAGACGCAAATTCCAGATATAAAATAAAGATAATTGACTTTTCATGAAAAATGAAGATAATAAGCATCTTAGATTAGTTCGCATCTACTATACTTAACACTAGTCAATCATTTCAAAGATTTTTAAAAGAGAAAACAAGAGATGGTAGATTTTATAAAAGTGAAAAACATAAAAAAAAGACTATGAAAAAGTGCAAATATTTCAGAAAGTTTTTCAAAAATAACATGTTACCTTAATTAGGAACACTACATGAGTCAACATATTACTCATGAAACATAGACAAAATGAAATTTAATTTAATTTATTTCAACTAAACAAGTACATAAATAATTAAAAACAAGAAAATGCAAAGTCATGAGGTACTAAATGATTTAGCAAAAATTAACACAAATTATTATTTATTTTATTTAATTTTTATCATTTTTTGGTACATATATATTTTTATATACTAAAGACAAAGGAAAGAAATATATATATATATATATATATATATATATATATATATATATATATATATATATATAAAGGAAATATACCTACATACTTAAAGTTAAATATTGTCCCCAATGTTTAAAACCAAGTATGAAGTAATAAAAATACAATAAAAGAAGAAGAAAGGAAAGAGGGCATCCCTGATGGTGAAGTCGAGGAGGCTAGAAGAAAACCTGCAAAAATATATTAAAAAATTAATAATAAGAAGAAAAGAAAGTTTGGGGTGCCTCCCAAAAGTTCTTTGTTTACCATCGTGTAGCTTGACTAATTGGCATGAAAGATTATATGGAGAGGGTCACAATATTGGTGACCAAAGTATCATTAGAAAAATAAAATTTTAGTCGGTGGTCGTTCACTTTAACAGAGCCGAGTTCCGGGTGGGAAATAAGAACGTTCCCGTATGGACAAACCTCTTTGACAACAAAGGGGCCGGACCATCGGGATTTTAATTTACCCGGAAAAAGACAAAGGCGTGAGTTGTAAAGAAGGACGAATTCCCCCAGTGAAAAACTTTTAGGAATTTTAATATTTATCATGATAGAACTTTGAGCACTCCTTATAAATCTTATTATTTTCATAGGCGTTAGCACACCATTTATCTAGTTCATTCAGTTTGAATTTTCTTTGCTCATAGGCATTAGCACACCATTTATCTAGTTCATTCAGTTTGAATTTTCTTTGCTCGGAGGCCAAAGTATAATCAAGATTAAGGAATTTCAGCGCCTAATAAGTGCAGTGCTCTAACTCAACTAAAAAGTGGCATGCTTTGCCTTAGACTAATCAGTACGGTGTACAATCAATGGCAGTCTTGTATGCCGTCCGATAAGCCCATAGAGCATCATCGAGCTTTAATTACCAGTCTTTCCTATTTATGGAGACAGACTTTTCCAAAATCCTCTTTAGCTCGCGGTTCACCATGTAATGCCCCAAAAATCCCAAAAAGGAAGAATTGGAAGTTAACGCGTAGTGGTAGTGTTAATGCTGGCGTTAGCCCTTGAATTAAATTGACTGACGTCTCGGGTATCTATCGCGCGACGGTAGAAAGGTATCGCGTGGAGATATTACTCGACGCACTCAATGCTTTCGACGAAGCGTTGAGAGACTGTTGCGGGGCGGTAGTGAGCTATCGCATGGCAATATCACTCGACACACTCAATGCTTTCAACGAAGCGTTGAGAGACTACCCCAGGGTAGTAGCGAGCTAACGTGCGACAATAGCTGATTAAAATGGCATATGCCTCAGGAAGGTACCGCTCGGCAGTAGTAAATTAACACCGATGGTAGCTTGCCACGTGGCAGTGTGGTGGAGGCTGCTTTGGGCAACATAGCGATATCCATTGGGCCAAGCGGCAATCGCCTCAGATACCGCAAGGCGGTAGCAGATACTACGCGGCAGTAGCTTGCTGTTAAGAGCTGGATTTGAGATTTCATTCTCATTTTCCTCTCTCACACTTTCTCTCTTAGTTCTTGAGCTTCTTGAGGGAAGAGGAGGAAGAAAGTCCAGGAGGATAAGAGGAGAAGCGATCCAATGTGTGCTTGTGATCAGAATTACAAGTCGATGCTAGATCCACTGAGAGGAAGCTGTGACGATCAGTTCCATCTGAGGTCAAAGAATAAGGGCATGACTCCTAAGCGATTTATAAGGGTAATGACTTTATCCTTAGACAAGTGAAGTCCTCAATTTGCATACGTGCTTGGAACCCCTCACCAAAAGGTGAAGAAAAAGGGTGGTTTCCAGCAGGTAGATCATTGTGATCTCTGATAAAACTTATATTTAGATTCAAAATCGAAGTACGGAATAGGCATGCTGTGTGAAGCCCATCTGGACAGGTTTGTCTGGATTAGTGATGAATTGATTTGCGTGTCGGAGAAGACTCCGTGGATAAAATGTGTGGGTAAACGTGTAGAATCTAGGGTCTAGGGGTGTGCTGGATACTGTAATGAAGATTGGAGGTGATCTCTAGGAAAACACCCAAAACTTAGGGAAGCAATGAAACTTTGTTCCCTATCGTGCAACGAAAACGATACTGCTGACGATAGCTCCCTGTGAGCTATATTTGTGTGTGGCCTGTCTCTGTGAGACCTGAGGGACTTTACTTAATATCTGTGTATGATATATGCATGAGGACTTAAGCGGTTTTGCGGTCTATTAGAGAGGATTTACGAAGTTCTGCTTGGGAAAGGGGGACACTGACCCACGTCGTAGCTTGAGGGCCTGACGATTTAAGCAACAGGCTTTAGCTAACCTGTACCCACCTTAAGACAATCGACTTGGAGTGAGTTAAGAGCTCCTTTGACTTTGTCGACTCATATGAAGAAAAGAGAAATGCTCAAGTTTGACCATCAAGTCTTGGACTGTGGATGGTGGTGGTACCCGGGAGATCTGGTACATCGAGAATGTGCCCTGATTGCACGGGGCGTGTGGCCAATCGAGCCTGTGTCTGTGGTGAATAGTTCTTGAACGCACATGGTTATTACCACAATATATATATGTTGTTTGCAGGGAAGGAGAACCGCTACCCCGAGTAAGGGGTGGGTTCGTTATAAATTGGTCAGCTAATGCTGACTGTTGTTTTGTTTGTCATGTTTTGGTGGCCCGTGTTATGGAGATGATGGAGATCCAAAGGGAATGTAGATGGCTGAAGCCCCTTGTGCTGCAATTGGCTATCCCTCGATGGACCAAAGGCGAACGTGTGCTATTTTCATGTATGGTCGGCCTGCGTGCTAATGTATGAATACACTTTATGTAAAGAAAATAGTTGTAAGGCCTTAAGGCCAGAATATTTGGTGTATTTGGTGATCATTCCTATTTGTGTAGTGGACATTCCTGGTATATGGGTTCTGAAAGATAGGGTAAGCTCTGACAAACTCTAGAGGGGGGGGGGGTGAATAGAGTTTTTAAAATCCTTTTTGATTTTTCGTGAAATAAGAAGTCTTTAATAAAATATGCTACTATGATATATGTGTATGAGTGTACAAGTGAAGCAAATGAACTAGAGAAAAGATAACTAAGCTACACAACAAAACATATCACAACACAAGTACACAGGAAGATCACAACCACACAGACAACACAAGAATTTTTATAGTGGTTCCCCAAACTTGGGTACATCCACTCTTCTACCAACCTAGGTAGGAATCTACTATAGGTTTTGATCAGGTGACTGCCACCAATGAGCTTTTGATCAGGTGCTTAAAAACCAGCCCAAGTCTTTTGGAAGGAGACTTGCAACCAGAATTATTTTGAAGGGAATTAAAACACTGTACAGAGGTGGGGAAGAGAGGTTGATTAAAGTCTTCTTTTCTCAAGTCAAAATGAGAAGACTATGTGGATTCTATGGTGTTGTCAAAGCTCCCACTGAAATCTTGAATGGTTCAGGAGTGGAAGCTTTACTAAGGGTGAGTAGGCCTTTTGCAATATGATCAACTCTCCAGAGATCCTTTGACTGATTTGAATATACTTGTCACTTGTGAGCCCTGAAAACAAAGAAGGTGAAGAAGAAAGACTCTTGATTGTGATTGTTGTTCTTTCTTCTTTTTTTTTGAGAGCAGTTGATTTTCTTAGAACTGTATGCACTGCACTTCTTGTTTATCTCAAAGAGTTTCTGTATTCACTTAATTCTGTCAGAGAGATGATCAGATTGATAACTGTCTCTAGGTCGAATTCAAAAACCTGCAATAAATGCTCAGCCGAAATCTGGGAAATGAAAACGGCAAACATGCTGTCATATATTCTATTCTATGTCTGTCCCGAGATATAAGTAATTAACTTCATGGAGGATATTTACAATCAATGCTGCCAGTAACGACTCGATTCAAAAAATATAAGTGCATTGATTATCCAGGGAATTAACGACCTATAATAGATATAAAATAAGGAGACAGAAAAGGAAAGAATAAATAACAATTTGTCTTACAGTTTTTGTCGACCAGAGAACAGCTTTCGTCAACCTGAGATCAGCTTTCGTCGACCTGTGATCAGCTTTCGTCGACCTGTGATGAGCTTTCGTCGACCTGTGATATGCGAACAACTGCACTGCATAAACTGACGGATACTGTGCTCTAAGTTCGTCGACTTGAGAATAGGAAATTAGTCGGCCTTAGAACTTGGTCAAACTGACGGCGTTGAGATAATCACACATCTGGTGTTGAGTCGTTTGAGAGTGTTGAGTCATTGATAGCGTTGATAGCGTTGAGTGATCTTTGGCTCTGAGTAAGCTTTGGCTTTGAGTGAACTATGGCGCTGAGAGATCCTTGGCGTTGAGAATTGAAGTGTTAGTCGACCTGAGAACAGAGCTCATTGAGCTCAGCTCAGAGAATTTTATCTCTGAGTTAGTCGAGCTGAGCACGACTATCATCGACCGGAGATTGACGAACGTAGATCTCCTTTTTCTAAAACTTGAATTCTCTAAGTCTTGAGTCTTTGGCAGTGTTGGAGGTTGGTCCTTTGTACAATTGACTCTAAGGACTTGACCTAGACTCTAAAAACACATAAAACTTGACCCTTCTATACAACATGGGTCACACCCTAAGAAGAGAACCTAGCCCAAATCACTTAGGGGTTCCAACAATCTCCCCCTATTTGGGTAAGGTTACTCCAAACAGAAACAGATAAAAAATCACAGGACAAAATGAAGTAGACATAGCATAAAACTGAGATAGCTGATAGAGTAAATAAGCTATCAGTACCTTTATAAAGCTATGCACCCAAATTGTTCACAATAAAAATAGAGTCTGAAAATAAATAACCTAAATGTTCTTGGGAGAATCAGAAGATTTAGCAAATTTAATTACTCTGTTAGGATCTAGTGCTTGCTTCAGTGTCATAATCATATCTGCATCACCAAGTGTCTTTTGAGAAGTAGTTCTAGGAACAACAGCTTCAGGATATAGATGCATGTATTCTTCAGTATTAAACAACTTTCCAACTTGATATCTTTCAAATTCCTTTTTCTTGTAGCTTGACATTGTTGAAAATTGAGAAGGATCCTGACCCTTTTCTCTGGCTTGCCTTATCTAAGAGAGAGCCACAGATTCTTGGAATCTATCCATTCTGGTAGTTGGGTTAGTCTCAGGATCATAGGCTGGAATTGGAGGTCTTTCAGGGCTGTTTGCTTTGTCAGGAGATGAAGGAGGAGAGAATGTTTGCTTGGAGGCAAATTGCTGAGCACTGGATGAACTTGTAGAGGAGAGCTGATGTCTGTGTTGGTGCTGACTGTCTCTAGAAGATTGAGAAGGTCTTCGTTGTCTCTGATAGGTTTTGGTGAATGTAGGCTTGGAAAGTGCATCTGAGCTTTGAGAGGTGGTTCCTAAAGCACCTACAGCTGGAGGAGGAGGAGGAGGGTCCTTTCTTTATCTATGAGATGGGGGGTGGAGAGTATCTTCTGCTTTTCTTCCTTGCCTTCTGTTCATTTTTGGATAGCCACATCCATGCTGGCATACCCTTATATGGAGTTATATTGTGTAGAATATAGTAGGGAGTGTCATTTGTTGGGTTGAGTTTTGGATCAAGAGGAGGAGGAGCTTTTCTTTTCTTGGAAATTTTCTTCCTCTTTGGACCCTCATCAGAGTCATCATCATCATCATCAGAAGATTGAGGATTGTCATACATATCATCAATCTGGCTTATTACATCCTTGGGGATTTCTTTACTTATTGGAGTAGGGATAATTTCAGCATAAGCTACTTCAGTTTCTATGGCAATGTATTGAGCCATAATGTCATCCAGATTGGGGAGAGGGATAGAATCCATGATATAGGATGGCCTAGGAGGGCTAGAACTCTGATCATCAGACTTATTTTCTGGAGGAGTTGTCAAACTTTTCTTTATAGTGTCTAAAACCTCTGAGCTGATAGGAGAAGTGTAGCACACTATTGCTCTTGATGATAGAATGGGAAAGGTAAAATAAATATAGGATCCAAATATTTTTAGCAAAGCTGCTAGATTTGCTTTGGGATTGATAATATAGACCCTTCCTCTTAAGTATTTGACACTATAATATCTGTACAATAAATATCTGTCTCCATGTCTGATTCAAGAAAATTTAAGACATCTGTTTTCATAGCAGCTTCTGTTCCTGCTATTGGCACTTCTGTTGTTGCTGCTGTTGCAACTGCTGTTGCTACTGCTGCTTCTGCTTCAACTACTGCTGCTTCTTCCTCATCAAGTATCTCCCCCTGCCTGGGTTCAGTAATAACTGAAGTTAGGCCCCTTTTTGAAGAAAGAGCAGTGTTAAGAGCAGAAACTTGGGCAGACAGTGGAAATGGATGCAGCAAGAGGGGAAATTGCCTCTTCTAAGATGGTCTAGAGGAGTGGTTTGAGAAGTTGAAGAAGGGATTGTAGGATGGAGGGATCTAAGATTGTATAAGTAGAGGTTGTGGCAGAGTGTGGCTGAATAGGTATAGTGGTAGAGATAGTAGTAGCTGGTGGAGTGAGAGATGGACCATCTGGCATAAAAGTGTCTAGAGGGAAGTCATGTTGAGGAGAGGGAGTGTTCAGTGGAGATGATAATAAATTGAAGGAGGGGAGATCAGCAAGATAAGATGGAAGAGGGGATTGGGGAGGTGTAGGTATGGATGTATCAGGTTGGGGGGAAGGTGTAGAGGAGGAAATATGGGTTGGAGATTGATGAATTGGGGATAATGAAGGTAGGGGAGTAGAGACTGTAACATGAGTTGAAGCTGGGGTGTGTTGTGTTGCTGACAGAGATGAAGATTGGAGAGCTGGAGTAATGTTAGATGGAATAATGTTGGATGGAATAATGTTGGATGGAATCTCTTCAGAAGGGTGGGAAGTGGCTGAAATAGCCCTTGTACTTTCAGAAGCTTGGATGGCAGAGGATGAAGCCTTAGAGGGCTTTGTGATTGTCCTCTCCCACCTGCCAAATAAGGCACATGTGAGCCTTTTGCTGGCATTGATGAATGTGGTCTGGGATACTAGTGATTCAGCAGCCTTTTCTGTCAAGAAGATACCTAGGATCCTTCCAAAATTTACTTCCTTCTTACTGTTCCTTTTCTTGATGAGATCAAAGATGATCTGTGCCCAGTTTACCTGCCTCTTGTTTACCACTGCACACATAACCAGAAATTGATTCCTGGTTATATAATTATGTGTAGTGTGCTTGCCCAACAAGACTTTCCCAACAATATCTGTGAGAAATTTGAACTCGGCAGATAGGTGCTTCTTCAATAGTTTATTTGAGTTGTCTCCAGAGTAATTCATCAAACTCAACATCATTTCATATTCCTCATTATCGAGTTTTAATTCTTCTTCTCCATTATCTAATCCAAAGATTTCAGTTAATACAGCGGGAGAGAGAGGGATGGTAGTACCTGCTATTGATCCGGTCATTGTATTGTCCTCGATTGTAGAAGCAGTATAAACCCACTCTCTGATTTTAGTGCTGGGTAATTTGATTCTAATAGGCAACAGATTTTTAAATTTCTGGTCTTTCAGCAGTTGCAGAATGTGGAGGAATACTGGATCGGAGTGCTGAAAGGAGTTGAAATCGACGTCGAATCCGGTATCAAACTTCATTGTCGCAAGGGCGCCTGCTGGAATCGCCATGAATGCACCTGTAAGAGAGAAAATGAAGATCAAGTGCAAAGAGAACTAAAAGCGTGGGACAGAGGTCGAAGAAAACCTCAATATAAGGTTTTCCGGAATATGAAACGACAGACTCCGGTCCACGAAAAATAAAAAAAATCTTTGTTCTGAGGTCGACGAAATAATTTGGAGTTAAACAGTTTGTCGAACTCAGTCTGAAGGATTTAAGACATTTCGTCGATCTCTAGTGACGAAAGATTTAAGAAGTAAGTTCATCGATCTCAGGTCGACGAATATCACTTCACCAAGAGATTTCGTCGATCTCAGGTCGACGAAAAATCGCAAGAACAGTTATCAGTTCGTCGATCTCAGGTCGACGAATAGAGACAATTCTTTGACCAAAGACAAAGCATTAGATTAAATCCTGACCATTTATCATACCAAGCTGATTGACAAAGAACATATGCTTGGATGAGTCCAATGGCTTAGTTAATATATCTGCTCTTTGCAAATCAGTAGAGATAAATTCAAGTTTAATCTTTTGTTTGTCAACACAATCTCTAATGAAGTGATGTCTAATGTCTATATGCTTGGTTCTAGAATGTAATACTGGATTTTGTGCAATTGAAATAACACTTGTATTATCACATAGAATAGTTGAATTATTTAAGTTGACACCATAATCTAGTAGTTGGTTTTGTATCCACAAGATATGTGAACAGCAACTGCCTGCAGCAATATATTCAGCTTCAGCAGTGGATGTTGAAACAGATGTTTGCTTTCTACAGAACCAAGATACAAGTCTGTCACCAAGGAACTGACAAGTTCCAAAAGTGCTTTTCTTGCCTGCTCTGCATCCAGCATAATCAGCATTAGAAAATCCAGTTAACACAAATGCTGATTCTGTTGAATACCAGAGGCCTAGATCAAGACAACCTTTTATATATCTTAAAATCCTTTTTAAGAAAATAAGGTGAGATTCTTTAGGGTTCACCTGGAACCTAGCACAAAGACATGTGATAAACATAATATCTGGCCTGCTTGCTGTTAAATATAGTAGGGATCCAACAATGGCCCTATACCTGGTCTGATCAACTTGTTTTCCAGATTCATCAGCATCTACAGCAGCATTGGCAACCATGAGAGTTTTCATGGCAGAGGCATCATTCATCCCAAACTTCTTAATAAGCTCTTTAGCATATTTAGACTGAGAGATAAAGATCCCTTCAGGGATTTGTTTCACTTGGAGACCAAGGAAATATGATAACTCACCCATGCTACTCATCTCAAACCTTGAGTGCATTAAATCAGAAAATCTTTTGCACAGATTGGGATCAGTAGAACCAAAAGTTATGTCATCCACATATATTTGTACTAAGAGAATTTTATCATGATGCAACTTTGTAAAAAAGGTTCTATCTACCATGCCTCTTGAAAAACCATGCTCTAAAAGAAAGCTGGCTAAGGTCTCATACCAAGATCTTGGAGCTTGCTTTAAATCATATAGAGCCTTATGCAATTTAAAAATATAAGAGGGATGAGATGGAGAGATAAAACCTGGAGGTTGTTCAGCATACACCTCTTCTTTGAGTTTTCCATTTAGGAATGCACTTTTCACATCCATCTGGTATACTTTAAACTTTTTGAATGCTGCATAAGCTAAGAAAATCATTATAGCTTTATGTCTGGCAACTGGAGCAAAGGTTTGATCATAATCAATCCCTTCCTCTTGCCTGTATCCTTGAGCAACAAGCCTTCCCTTATTCCTCACTATCACACCTTGGGCATCAAGTTTGTTTCTGAATACCACTTAGTCCCAATTACTGGATAGACCCTAGGCCTTGGAACTAAGTCCCAAACTTTACACCTCTCAAACTGGTTGAGTTCCTCTTGCATTACAGTGATCCAATTTGGATCTTGCTCTGCATAGATATGGATTAAGGCTAAATTTGAGAGAGAAAACAGGCAAGAATCACATCAGGGTTGAGTTGATGCCTTGTCTGTTGGGTTTCTCTATGAGGATGGCACAATAATTGTGCACGCAGCGGAAGAAATAAAATCAAGAACAACCCAAAGAGATTGGGATTGGGCCATGAATGTTGAATCAAGAAGTTAACAAACAATTAGGCAAAAATTACCTTAGTGGCGTTGAGTCACAACTCAACGGAGATGCTCCAAGCTTTGAGTCTTTGTCGCTGGCGAGTTCTACGTAGAATAACATCTACGTCTCTGCAGAAATCCACATGAGTGGGAGAACACCGAGCTTTGTCGCATGAAAGGTCGGGAAGGAGATCAACCGCACCTTGCACCTCTACGGATTGCTAGGTCCGCTCCAGGAAGAGCAACACCGGCGACTGTTGCCGGAGAGAAGGTGATCGGCAGAGCGAACGGGCGGCAGAACGCTTCCGTTCGGCGGGGTTCGGGAATCGGCGGAACGCTTTCAGTCGGGCTCGATTTGATCCACTGGAAAAATACCCGATCTGTCTACTTTACCAAAACCCTAAGTCACTATTTATACCAAAGGTATAAACAGACCTAAAAGAATCGCTATCTACAGACCACCCAAGTTAGGGTTTCAGAATCATTCATCGAGAATCAGCACAGGTTCGGCGAGAATCAGTCGACGGGATCCAGAAGACAGATTCGGCGAGAATCAACAAACAGATTCGGCGAGAATCAGCAGCAAGACTCAGCGAGAATCAGCAGACAGTCTCGATGACCCAGTCCTCGATTCTCGACGAATCAGCAGATTGATTCTCGACGACTTTGCCTAAGTCGGCGAGACATACTCGATGACTCCCGTCGATTCTCGACAACTTTGCCTCAGTCGGCGAGACATACTCGACGACACCCGTCGACTCTCGACGACTTTGCCTTAGTCGGCGAGTCATACTCGATGACTCTCGACGATATTCCTTTGGCAACGTTTGCCCGACCCCATCCTGCGTGGTGATTGGTAACCCTTACCAACACAGTCAATCTTCCAACTTCTCCTCATGCTCTTATGTGCGACCCTGCAGGCTCATATCGCGTTGGCAGTGAGATTACATGTTTGACCACTTCTAGATCACCATAGTTACTCCAACAGTCTCCCACTTGATCTTGAAAGTATCAAACCAAAAACCTCACAAAAAATGAGCGGCATCTAGCAATGCATCATTGCTCCCCAAGCAATAAGAGTTCATAACTCATAAACCTTTATGAACAATGTCCCAGTGTTGTCTTTGTCCCTTTGTCCCTTACATCCGGAAAGAACTAGAGGCATGGACCGTGTCACCCTCATAATAGCTCAATCCAAGTTTCTTGATCTAGAACGGACTTCTAGAGAATGGTGAGTCCAATATCACATATTGACTCAACCAAGCATAGCCATGCATTTCTCAGTCCAGTTCTATCAAGGGGCCCATGGATGCAACTCCTGTTATATAGGAGGACAAATCCCATATCTGCTCACACACAAACACCCAAATGATTTGTAACGTGCCCAACAACCACCCTTATCATCAACCTTTCTCAAGGAAGACTTTAGATGGCATCAAAGCACGCTCTTCCTCACTTGATGAATGTTGTGACTTCAGGTCAAAGGACCACAGCACCATTGTCAATTGAGACCTACTCATGACACGTTTAGATAACAATCCACAGAGTAGTCTCAGGTTGGGTCTGTCCAGTACAACTTGTTCATTAACAAGTACCCACATGATGACTTGATATCACAATATCATGACCTATGAGAACTGGTCATCAGTCAACAAACGTGCTAGTCTTAATGTATCATCATCACCCTTCGTTTCTATGATGATACTACGACCAGGGACCTTTTAAGAATGAATCTTCAAATAAATCACAGGCTCTCACATTCAAGTCACGTACTTGATGTCCTAAGGAAACAAATATTCTAAGGGTATTTATTATGTTAACATTTAATTATCGCATAGAGAAACCATAATAAAAGAACATGCCATTAATTATAAAAGGAAAAATCTAGGTACATTATTCATCATATGAATAAACAATAAACAACAACCAGAATATATGTTTACATGCAACCCACAAGACTCTCACTAGATTTGATCATTTAGGTATCGCATACCCATTGATCTAGTATGACCATCATGCTTTCTCTGCGCGAGAGGCTTTGTCAGTGGATCCGCAATATTCTCCTCAGTCGGCATTCTGCAAATGTTCACATCTCCTCGTTCAACAATCTCACGAATAAGATGAAACCGCCGAAGTATGTGCTTGGAGCGCTGATGAGACCTAGGTTCCTTAGAAGTAGAGAACTACATGATAAACAATGCTAGGAACTACATCAAGCTCGCCGATGAATTTCCTAATCCATACAGCCTCCTTTGCTGCGTTAGCTGCAACGATATACTAGGCCTCTGTTGTAGAATCAACAACTGTCTCTTGCTTGGAACTCTTCCAGCTCATAGCTCCTCCATTAAGGCAAAACACAAAACCTGACTGAGACTTTGAGTCATCCCTATTAGTTTGGAAGCTAGCATCCGTGTAGCCATTTACAACGAGCTCTTCCTCTCCACCAAACACCAAGAACACATCCTTTGTCCTTCTCAAGTACTTCAGGATGTTCTTGACTGCAATCCAGTGACACTCACCGGGGTCTGACTGATACCTTCTAGTCATGCTCAAAGCAAAGGAGACATCGGGTCGAGTACATAATATCGCATACATGATTGATCTAATTGCCGAAGCATATGGAATCAACTTCATGCGGTCCTTATCTTCACAAGATTTTGGACTCTGGTCCTTAGAGAGATTCACACCATGAGACATGGGTAAAAATACTTTCTTGGACTCAAGCATGTTGAACCGCTTCAACACCTTCTCAATGTATGTACTCTGGGTCAAACCCAGCAACTTCTTTGATCTATCTCTATAGATCTTAATACCGAGTATGTAAGTCGCTTCACCCAAGTCCTTCATAGAAAAGTAGTTCCCTAGGTTGTTCTTAACAACTTTCAGGGTAGGAATGTCATTCCCAATCAACAGTATGTCATCTATATACAATATCAGGAAGACGACAATGCTCCCACTGATTCGCTTGTAAACACAAGGCTCATCTTCATTCTTGATGAAACCAAACTCTTTGATTTTCTCATCAAAATGAAGATTTCAACTTCGAGAGGTCTACTTCAGTCCATAGATGGACCTATTCAGCTTGCATATTTTAGTAGCTTCATTTGGGGATACAAAACCCTCGGGTTGTGTCATGTACACTTCCTCAAGGAGGTTTCCATTAAGGAAATCCGTTTTGACATCCATCTGCCAGATCTCCTAGTCATAATACGCAGCAATAGCAAGCAATATCCTTATGGACTTTACAATGGCAACAGGGGAAAAGGTCTCATCATAGTCAATACCATGAATTTGCTTGAAACCCTTAGCCACCAGTCGCCCTTTGAATGTCTATACATTCCCATCCATGTCAGTATTCTTCTTGAAGACCCATTTTCACCCTATGGGTCGTACCCCTTCAGGTGGTTCTACCAAGTTCCAAACTTTGTTTACATACATGGAGTCCATTTCGGATTTCATAGCCTCAAGCCATTTGTTGGAGTCCGGTCCATTCATAGCCTCTTGGTAGGTTGTTGGTTCATCATCATGATCCATAAGCAACACATTACCTATTTGAGACATGAGAAATCCATATCTCTCAGGCTCAAATCTAGGTCTACCAGATCTACGTAGGACTTTTGTTTCTTGAGCAGGTTCTCTAGCTACAACATCTTGTAGTCTTGTCTCAGAATCCAATTCCGGTTCATTCACTATTTATGGTTCTTGAACTTCTTCAAGTTCTACCTTTTCAGTCTTTCTTGATAAGAACTCTTTCTCTAAGAAGACGTCAGTCCTCGCGACAAACACTTTGCCTTCGGACGGTAAGTAAAAGTAATACCCTTTCGTTTCCTTAGGATATCCCACCAGATAACATTTATCCGATTTGGGTTCCAGCTTGTCAGGCATTTGACGTCGCATGTATGCCTCACAGCCCCAAATTTTAATGAACGACATACTAGGACGCTTTCCAGTCCATATCTCATATGGTGTCTTCAGAACCGTTTTCGTTGGAGCGCGATTCAGTGTCATTGCAGTAGTCTCTAAAGCAAAACCCCAAAAGGAAACAGGCAAGTCTGCATGACTCATCATCGAACGTACCATGTCTAACAGAGTACGATTTCTCCTCTCAGACACACCATTATGTTGTGGTGTTCTAGGTGGAGTGAGCTGTGATACAATACCACACTCTTTTAGATGATCACGGAACTCATGACTCAGTATTTGCGACTTCGATCAGATCAGAGTGCTTTAACCCTTTTACCCAACTGGTTTTCTACTTCATTCTTGAACTCTTTGAACTTTTCAAAGGTCTCGGATTTGCACTTCATAAGATACACATATCCGTATCTACTGAAATCATCAGTAAACATAACGAAGTAGAAATACCCACCTCTAGCCATGGAGCTCATGGGTCCGTATACATCACTATGTACAATACCCAAGAGATCCTCAGCCCTCTCAGTATAACCAGTGAAAGGAGCTTTAGTCACTTTGCATAACAAACAAGATTCGCATCGCTCAAATGATTCATAATCAAATGAGTCCAAAAGTCCATCTTTATGGAGCTTGGATATGCGCTTCTCGTTTATATGGCCCAAACGATAATGCCAGAGATATGTAGGGTTTGAGTCATTCGTTCTTAGTCTTTTATTATTTTCTACATTATAGATCTGAAGGTCCAAGTTCAAAACATAAAGACCATTAATCAATTGGGTTACAGCATAAAAAACATCATTCTTAAAAATAGAACAACAGTTGTTCTTAATTATAAAAGAAAATCTAATCATGTCCAAGCATGAAATGGATATAATATTTCTAGTTATGGCCGGAACAAAATAACAGTTATCTAGTTCTATTACAAGCCCACTGGGCAAAGAAAGACGGTAAACCCCTACGGCTACAACAGCAACTCTTGCTCCATTGCCGACGCGCAGGTCCACCTCCCCTTTACTCAGCAATCTTCTCCTTTCCAGTTCCTGCACATTTGTACAAATGTGTGAACCACATCCGGTATCCAATACCCAAGATGAAGGAGTAGAAAGATTTATTTCTATAACGTAAATATTTAAAGCGGAAGTCATACCTCCCTTCATTTTCTACAGACCCTCAATATAAGAAGGATAGTTCCTCCTCCAATGACCAGCCTTGCCACAGTGGTGGCATTTTTCTTCCTTCACCGTGCTCTTCTTTTTCATCAGTGCAGAAGACTTGGGATCGAGATGTGACTTAGGTCCCACCTTCGTCTTCTTAGAGCCCTTGGCCTTGACCTTGCCCTTATGCACCATAAGTATGGGGCTGGCAGGCTTGTCCTTCTTCATATTGATCTCGACAGTTCTTAACATGCATAGGAGCTCGGGCAGTGTCTTGTCTATTTCATTCATGTTGTAGTTCAAGACAAGCTGCTCATAACTGTCCGGCAATGATTGTAGGATCAGATCTGTGGCCAACTCTTGACCTAGAGGAAAACCCAGCCTTTCATGGTTCTCTATATACCCAATCATCTTGAGTACGTGAGTCCCTACTGAGTCTCGAACTCCCATCTTGCACTAAAACAACGCTTTAGTGATGTCAAACCTCTCTTGACGAGCTTGCCCTTGAAACATTTTCTTGAGATGCTCGTCAATCTCCTTGTACCCCATGTTCTCATGTTGCCTCTGAAGCTCGGAGTTCATGGTGGCAAGCATAAGGCACTCGAAGTCTAAGACGTCATCAGTATACTTATTATAAGTATCTTTATCAGCACGGGAAGAATTCCCGGTCGGCACCTTGGGGGCTTCTTCTTCCAAGACATAGAGCTTTCGCTCTTGACTGAGAACAATTCTAAGGTTCCTGTACCAGTCCATGTAGTTAGTCCCACTGAGCTTATCCTTCTCAAGGATGGCTCTCAGAGATAGAGTGGAGTGTGAACCACTTGCCATGGAATTCTACAAGAATTCATGCAGAATAATATCAGTACCAAAATTTCAAAATACAATTTATTTTTAATTTGGACTTCAATTAAAACTCCCACTATTTTATTCGAAATAATAGCCCTCACTATCAATTCGGAGAGTTCATGCGAGCTACTCTCTTAGTGGACAAGATCTGTATTTCACCAACACAATGAGTCAACTTTGGCTTTTCTCTCACGATGTGGTTATTTAGGTAGGCAACGCTTGCCAATTGCATCCTCATGCAATTCTTGTATGGTTGGTAAATAAATCCTTATTCGCATCCATCATATGGTGCATGCCAACCCTATGCCTCTAGGCACTCAACCTTTGAGGTCACCTAGTCAAGTTATACCCGATGTCGACAGTGGGATATCACAATTATCCGCTCGCACCCTTACCAAGATAGATTAATGCACCTTGCTTTGGCAAGCCCACACTTCATCGATCGAGGCAGGAGGAGTATCATCCATCGGAAGGCATCCAAACACTTAATATTAGATGAAGGGATTTTTGATTATAGGTTAACAATTAACCATGATCAACATTTGATCAATGTGCACATTCACAAAAAAACAATTCTAAAATCCACATGCATCCCTTATGTGTACAACCTGGCACTATCAACATTTGATAGAAGGAAGGGCTAAATCTGAACATCTGGACTTTTCCAAATCTTCAGATTTACATGTATTGGACAAAGGCAAAGGCAACTCGACTTAAAGCAGTAGACAAGCTCGTCTCTCATTGTTGGATTCAAAATCCAAAATAATACATGGGTTCATTATCCACTCAAGGGACGGTTACTGCTAAGGAGATAACAATTTATAACAATTAGAAATTACCATGAAATCCCAGACGTTCCTGGCGGGATTCCAAGGGGCAGAGCCCCTAAACTGTGGGTTATGGGCCCACCGATTTCCCTTTGAAAAACCATCAACAATTGATGTACTAGGAATAAATCTAGACATTTAGAACACTTCTAAATCCCTAGGTTTACACGTATTGGAATAACCTAACTTCCAAAACAACAATCATGGACGAACCTCCCTCTGATACCACTGTTGGGTTTCTCTATGAGGATTGCACAACAATTGTGCATGCAGCGGAAGAAATAAAATCAAGAACAACCCAAAGAGATTGGGATCGGGCCATGAATGTTGAATCAAGAAGTTAACAAACAACTAGGCAAAAATTACCTTAGTGGCGTTGAGTCACAACTCAACGAAGATGCTCCAAGCTTTGAGTCTTTGTCGATGGCGAGTTCTACATAGAATAATGTCTACGTCTCTGCAGAAATCCACACGAGTGGTAGAACACCGAGCTTCGTCGCACGAAAGGTCAGGAAGGAGATCAACTGCACCTTGCACCTCCACGGACTGCTAGGTCCGCTCCAAGAAGAGAACCACCGGCGACTGTCGCCGGAGAGAAGGTGATCGGTAGAGTGAATGGGCGGCGGAACGCTTCCGTCCGGCGGGGTTTGGGAATCGGCGGATCGGCAGATCGGCGGAACGCTTTCCGTCGGGCTCGATTTGATCCACAGGAAAAATACCCGATCTGCCTACTTTCCCAAAAACCTAAGTCACTATTTATACCAAAGGTATAAACAGACCTAAAAGAATCGCTATCCGCAGACCACCCAAGTTAGGGTTTCAGAATCATTCGCCGAGAATCAGCACAGGTTCGGCGAGAATCAGTCGGCGGGATCTAGAAGACAGATTCGGCGAGAATCAACAGAGAGATTCGGCGAGAATCAACAGCCAGACTTGGCGAGAATCAGCAGACAGTCTCGACGACCCTGTCCTCAATTCTCGACGAATCAGCAGATTGATTCTCGACGACTTTGCCTCAGTCGGCGAGACATACTCGACGACTCCCGTCGATTCTCGGCGACTTTGCCTCAGTCGGCGAGACATACTCGACGACACCCGTCAACTCTCGACGACTTTGCCTTATTCGGCGAGTCATACTGACGACTCTCGACGATATTCCTTTAGCAACATTTTCCCGACCCCATCCTGCGTGGTGATTGGTAACCCTTACCAACACAGTCAATCTTCCAACTTATCCACATGCTCTTATGTGCGACCCTGCAGGCTCATATCGCGTTGGCAGTGAGATTACATGTTTGACCACTTCTAGATCACCATGGTAACTCCAACATTGTCTGCACTCCTACTGATATGTCTCCAATTACTTGAGATCTAGGGTGATCCCTAAGTGTGATAAGATCATTAGGTGGAGTTAGTTCAATGACAGTTATTTGATTTAATTCCTCTTATGGAATTATATCAACTGTTGGAGAAAATTGAACTGCTTCTACAGTCTCTTCTTCACTTTCAGCTTCTGATATAGCTTATGGAGAGGGATGTGATTCAACCCTTGAGGTAAGGTTTAGATCATCCAAGCTCTCATACAAATTTTGTACCTGCAGATTATTGTTGGTAGAGATGTCTCTCTCCTTATAAAACATATTAGATTCATCAAATATCATATGCATAGATTCCTCAATTTTTAATGTTGATTTATTAAACACCCTATATGCCTTGCTGACTTGGGAGTATCATAGGAAAATTCTCATTACAGCCTTAGCTTCAAACTTTCTAAGATGTTTCTTGTCATTATTGTGAATATAACATATACATCTAAATACTTTAAAATAGGTTATTATAGGTTTCTTCCCTTTGAGTAGTTCATAGGGAGTCTTAAGCTTTAGTTTATGTATTAGACTTCTATTCAGGACATAATTTGCTGTGCTTACTGCCACTGCCCAATAGGAAAGAGACATGTAAGCATCTACAAGCAATGTACCTACAGCTTCAATGAGTGTCCTATTCTTCCTTTCAACTACCCCATTTTGTTGAGGAGTTCTTGGAGCTGAGAAACAATGTCTGATACCTTCCTTCTCACAGAACTCTAGCATAAGAAGAGATTCAAACTCAGTGCCATGATCACTTCTGATCAATGCAACTTGAGTAGAGTACTCAATCTGTATGTTCTTGAGAAAATCTGTGAGAACCTTAAAAGTATCTGACTTAGTTCTCAAAAAGAAAACCCATGTGAATCTGGAGAAATCATCTATAATAACTAATGTATAAGACTTTCCTCCTAGACTTTGTACTGCAATAGGGCCAAAAAGGTCCATATGGAGCAAGCACAAAATTCTAGGTGAATCACTCTTATTAATGGATTTGAAACTAGATTTAGTTTGCTTGCCTAGTTGACAAGCCCTGCAAAGGCCTTCCTTCTTGTAGGGACCAGAAGGTAAACCTCTAATAAGATTGTCCTTAGATAACCTAGCTATATTTTTATGGTTTACATGTCCTAGTCTTTTGTGCCATAAGCTAGTTTGAATGCTGACAGAATTGAATAAGCAAATTTCAGATTTAGCTGATTCAAAATTTACTAAGTAGATATTGCCTTGTCTAATTCCTATTAAAACCATTGTGTTGTTTAAAGAAATAAGACATAAAGAGTTAGTGAAGCTTACTTGATAACCTATATCACATAGATGGCTTACTGATATCAGGTTATGCTTAAAACCATTTACATAAGTCACTTTCTTGAATGTGACAGTTCCATAGTTGAAATATCCATAGCCTTCTATCAGTTCAAAGCCTGAGTCCCCAAAGATTACTTTAGGTCCAGTCTTGGCTTTATAGTTGATTAGGCATTTCTTGCAACCTGTCATATGTTTAGAGCAACCACTGTCCAAGTACCACTTGTTTTGAGTGACAATGTTCTCTTCTATCTGCAAAGAGGATTAGCAGTTTTTGACCCAGATTACCTTGGGTTCTTGTTGTTTAACATAACTGAAACTTGAAATAAATGAATATTCAGGTTGATCCTTATAACCTAAAGGATGATATCTTTTAGGAGGTATGACCCACTAACTAAAGGGATTAAAGAATTTATCAATTTTTAGGTTACTCTGGTTATGAATTGAGTTTGAAAAATTTGAGTATGTTCGTCGACCTGAGCTCGACGATCTGGGTTGAGTTCTTCGATCTCTGCTCGAAGAATGGAGGTATCCATTCTCAGAGCCCTAGAAATGTTGATCTCTGGTCGATGAACTATACTGGTTTCGTCGATCCCAGTTCGAAGAATAGTTTATATTATTATTTGCATTCAGGGTTCGTCGTTCTGAGGTCGACGAACCATACCCATTTCGTCGTTCTGAGTTCGACGAAATATGCTGAACATAGTTATGTTGTTTATTTTTCTTTTTCTGATTGGTTTTCTTAAGTTCTAACTGTTTAAGAACTTCATTAACCTTCTCTACCTGTTCAGTATTTTTCTTACCATTTTCAGAGATGAAGTTAATAGGTTTTGATAATTGATTTTTCTGAATTATGATTCGTTCACTAGATGAGGCTCCTAATCCTAGTTTGTTATTGTTATATCTCGTATTAACTGTGCTAGTTATATCTAATAGTTGTAAACTTCTACCATTCAAGAATTCTTCTAGTTCCTTAGCCTTACTTAATTCAGATTTCAGAAAAACTATTTGTTGATTGGCTAAGCTTAATTCTTCAATTAACTTTTCATTTTCAGCAATGATTTTGTCTTATTCTAAAAGTTTTTCCCTGAGAAGTTTGATTTCCTTCTCAGATCCTATTAGGTCTAAACACAAGAGTTTAAATTCAGATTGAAATTCTTTAGATTGAAAGTCATAGGAAGCAATTACCTAATCCTCTTCAGAGAGGAATTTTTCATCATCTGATTCTTCTGAAGGAGGATGTTTAATCTTCAATATCACTCCAGGTTTTAGCTACAAATCCCTTCTCCTTCTTTTTGTACTTGATGGAGGAGGCCTTGCTATGCTGATGTCTTCTTGAGTCCTTTTCTTGCCTTCTGTCTTTCTTTTGGACTTCTGGGCATTCTGAGATGAAGTGTCCAAGTTTCCTGCACCCAAAACAGACAACCTCTTTAGAAGGGGTCTTGTCATACCTGGGTTTATCTTCAATCCTTGAGGGCTTCCTCCTGAAGTCCTTCCTTACCATTTTATATAATCTCTTAGAAAAGAGACCCATAAGATCTTCATTGACTGGCAAGCTGGGAGATTCTTCTACAGCTTTGAATGCTAAGTCCTGTTCCTTCCTAGTGGGTGTTGACGCCGTTGGTTCAACTGCAGCTTCTCTTGACTTGTTCAATTGCTCATAGGATTTGAGCTTTCCAAGCAGAGATTTTGTTGAAATTTCAGCCATGCTTCTGGCTTCTCTGATGGGCCAGATTCTGGAGTCCCAAGTGCTAGGGAAGCATATGAGGATCTTATCATTGACCTCAGTCAGAGTAATTTCCTTGTCCAATGTTCTGAGCTCACCGATGATGGAGCTCAGCCTGTTGTACATTACTTCCACAGATTCTGCTTCATCTTTCCTGAAATTCTCATATTGGGATATGAGGTTGGATCTTCTATCCTTCCTCTCATCAGCAGAGTCTGCTACTATTTGGTTGAGGGAATCCCAAATGGCTTTGGCAGATGTACATTCAGCAATTTCTGAAATATATCATCTGACATAGTTTGGGCCAGTATGTTCATACCTCTGGAATCAACAATCTTTGCTTTCTTATGTGCATCAGCTTGATCTGGAGGAGGCACTACACTGAGATTTACTGGAGTTGAAGTAGAGGGCACTGGAGCTGGTGGTCCTGTCAGGATGGAATTAAAGATATCCTCATCAATAGAGTTCATATAAAGCTTGATTCTTGCCTTCCAGATCCCAAACTTTTGCAAGTTGCAGATTGGAGGTCTGGTGCTGGCATAATCCTTGTTTTGTGCCATGATATAAGAAAATAAAATCTAATCAGAGAAACTAATAAGACTTATTCAGAGTTTATCCAAAGGATCTTGATTAATCTAGGTGTAAGCCTGTATGATGTGATTAACCTTCCTCTGATACCAATTGAAAGAAAGGGTAAGCTCCGACAAACTCTAGAGGGGGGGGGGGGGGTGAATAGAGTTTTTAGAATCTTTTTGATTTTTCGTGAAATAAGAAGTCTTTAATAAAATATGTTACTATGATATAGGTGTATGAGTGTAAAAGTGCAGCAAATGAACTAGAGAAAAGATAACTAAGCTACACAACAAAACATATCACATCACAAGCACACAGGAAGATCACAGCCACACAGACAACACAAGAATTTTTATAGTGGTTCCCCAAACTTGGGTACATCCACTCTTCTACCACCCTAGGTAGGAATCCATTACAAGTTTTGATCAGGTGACTGCCACCAATGAGCTTTTGATCAGGTGCTCAAAAACCAACCCAAGTCTTTTGGAAGGAGACTTACAACCAGAATAATTTTGAAGGGAATTAAAACCCTGTATAGAGGTGGGGAAGAGAGGTTGATGGAAGTATTCTTTTCTCAAGTCAAAATGAGAAAACTATGTGGATTCTGTGGTGTTGTCAAAGCTCCCCCTTAAATCTTGAATGGTTCAAGAGTGGAAGCTTTGCTAAGGGTAAGTAGGCCTTTTGCGATATGATCAACTCTCCAGAGATCCTTTGACTGATTTGAATATACTTGTCACTTGTGATCCCTGAAAACAAATACGGTGAAGAAGAAAGACTTTTGATTGTGATTGTTGTTATTTTTTTTGAGAGCAGTTGATTTTCTGAGAACTATATGCACTGCACTTCTTGTTTATCTCAAAGATTTTCCGTATTCACTTAATTCTGGCAGAGAGATGATCAGATTGATAACTGCCTCTAGGTCGAATTCAAAAACCTGCAATAAATGCTCAGCCGAAATCTGGGAAATGAAAACGGCAAGCATGCTGTCATATATTCTATTCTATGCCTGTCCCGAGATATAAGCAATTAACACCATGGAGGATATTTGCAATCAATGCTGCCAGTAACGGCTCGATTCAAAGGATATAAGTGCATTGATTATCCAAGGAATTAACGGCCTATAATAGATATAAAATAAGGATACAGAAAAGGAAAGAATAAATAACAATATGTCTTACAGTTTTCGTCGACCAGAGAACAGCTTTCGTCGACCTGATATCAGCTTTCGTCGACCTGTGATCAGCTTTCGTCGACCTGTGATCAGCTTTCGTCGACCTGTGATCTGCGAAAAACTTCACTGCATAAACTGACGGATACTGTGCTCTAAGTTTGTCAACCTGAGAATGTGAAATTAGTCAACCTTAGAACTTTCTCAAACTGACGACGTTGAGATAATAGAACATCTGGCGTTGAGTCGTTTGAGAGTGTTGAGTCATTGATAGCGTTGAGAGCGTTGAGTGATCTTTGGCTCTGAGTAAGCTTTGGCTTTGAGTGAACTATGGCGCTGAGAGATCTTTGGCGTTGAGAGTTGAAGTGTTAGTCGACCTGAGAACAGAGTTCGTCGAGCTCAGCTCAGAGAATTTTATCTCTAAGTTAGTCGAGCTGAGCATGACTATCATCGACCAGAGATCGAAGAACGTAGATCTCCTTTTTCTAATACTTGAATTTTCTAAGTCTTGAGTCTTTGGTAGTGTTGGAGGCTGGTCCTTTGTACTGTTGACTCTAAGGACTTGACCTAGACTCTAGAAACACATAAAACTTGACCCTTCTATACAACATGGGTCACACCCTAAGAAGAGAACCTTGCCCAAATCACTTAGGGGTTCCAACAGGTTCTATAACTTAAATTACTTTCGTTAGAATGTGCTTTGAGTTAGGATG
Organism: Platanthera zijinensis; assembly: GCA_039513925.1. Taxonomy (NCBI): domain Eukaryota; kingdom Viridiplantae; phylum Streptophyta; class Magnoliopsida; order Asparagales; family Orchidaceae; genus Platanthera; species Platanthera zijinensis. The sequence continues at coordinate 212,257,724 of CM077080.1, forward strand.
TGTACGATTATATGGTTTCAATGCGTAACTCCATCGACTGTCTGTGGAATATGACGTGGGGCCCCGAACGGACCCTCTGTTATATTTTATGTGACGGATGGAGGTGTTATACACCACCTCCACTTGGACGCTAGTTTGTGGGTGATAGGCGGTGGAGAGTTTGTGTGTAACACCATATTTTGCTAAAATTTAGCAAACTGGATGTTATAGAAGTGTGTGCCCCTATCACTAACTATAGCACGAGGTGTGCCCAAATGAGAGAATAATTTCTTTAAAAATTTGACGACAACTCTCGCGTCATTGGTGGGGAGAGCTTGTGCTTCCGCCCACCTCGACACATAGTCGAATGCAACGAGAATATATTTATTATTAAATGAGGGAGGGAGAGGACCTACGAAATCAATACCCCATAGATTGAAAATTTCACATTCTAAAAGGAGTTTTGGGGAATTTCGTCTCGACGAGATATGTTACCTGGCCTTTGGAATCTATCACATCCACTCACAAAAGAGTGAGCATCCTTAAAGATCAAGGGCCAGTAGAAACCGATATCCAACACTTTCCTTGCAGTATGGTTTGCTTGGTAATGTCCGCCGGTTGGTCCTTCATGGCAGTGCCGTAAAATTTGCAAGCCTTCCTCGCTCGAAACACATCTTATTGGGAATATTGCCCTCAATATTCCCTAGATTTGAAGAGGCATCACAATCAATACTAAGAGCATAATTGTATTTGATGTTGTTCAAGTTCATCATGTGCAGGATGTTCCTTAGAATAAGTTTAGATAGGTTGTATAAGTGATTGTGACAGGTGGTCACAAGGTAGAAGGGTGGAGAGATAGAAATCTATCTAAGTCCACATGCGTTGAGTGAAGTCAGTTCACTCAATGCCAAATGTCAAGGAAGGATGCAAAAAAGATAGAAAATCGTCTAAGTCCACAGGCGTTGAGTGAAGCCAGTTCACTCAACGCCAGATGCCAAAAAGCCCTGAGTAAAGCTGGACAGTCAAAGCCCAACCGTTTGCAAAGGAGATTTGCGGCTGTCCACAGGCATTGAGCGAAGATAGTTCACTCAATGCAATATAATAAGAGGTGTCGAGTAAAGATCAGTCTGTTAAAACTTCAGCATTGGCAAGGAAGAAATTCGACTAAGTCCAGAATCGTTGAGTGAGGAAAGCTCACTCAACGCCTGAAGAAAGAAGCGTTGAGTCAAGCTCAAGCAGTCAAAACTATTGAAGATCTGCCGAGAATTCTGGCTAAGTCCAGAGCGTTGAGTGAGGACAGCTCACTCAATTCCCAAAGAAGAAAGCGTCGACAGGATAGTGTTCAGTTAAAGCTTAAGAAGAGATAGACAGAAAAATCTGTCTAAGTCCAGATGCGTTGAGTGAGGACAGCTCACTCAATGCAAGCTCATCAAGAAGAGTGGCTAAGTATAGAAGTGTTGAGTGAAGCCAATTCACTCAACGCCTCATCAAAATGACAGGCAAATATAGAAGCGTTGAGTGATTAAGGCCCACTCAAAGCATTCATAAAGTGAGAAGCGGCTAAGTAAAGAAGCATTGAGTGAATCCAGTTCAATCAACGCCTCAGCAAGATGGCATACATTCAAAGAAGCAGCTTAGTCCATAAGCATTGAGTGATGAAGGTTCACTCAACTCACTCAACGCCTGGTAGTTCGGAAGTAATTGACTAAGTCCAGAAGCATTGAGTGATGAAGTCCCACTCAACTCACTCAATGCCTGGAAGTGCAGAATAGTTGACTAAGGGTTTTTGTGCTGAGTGAAGGTCATTCACTCAACGCACTCAATGCTTGGGATGAAACTGAGAATTTGGCTATCCATAGATGCTGACGTCAGCATGAGTCAGCAAAATTCAAAATTATTATGGGAAGTCTACTGTATGTGAAAATGGCACCACTTGCCTTCCATACTGCATATAATGCAAAAGAGAGATTGCTGCTTGCAAATCTAAGTGGGCCCACATGTAAAAGAGCCGTTGGACGGTTGAAGATAAAAAGAATAAGATTGGTGGAAGCAAATCAACTTTTAAGGTTTTATCTTTTCGTAAAGAGGCGGAACTTCATCTTCTTCCTCTTGCCAAAGTTGCAGAGCCTGAAGAACAAAGTTCATAGTGCAGATCTAAAAGCTCACACAGTTAGTTGTAGCGATCTTCACCTGCTACAACAAGTTTAGAAGTGTTTTCTGAGAAAGAAGAAGAAGAAGCAGAGCATTCTAATTTCTGCAGTCAAGGTTGGCTGAGTGAAGAATACAAAGAACTGTCAAATCATTTTTCTTCATAAGCAAGATCAGAAACTTATGTTTCTGAGTTACTTCCAACACAAGCAGTAGTTTCATGAAGATCATCCTTCTTATTGCTAAGAAGAAGTTAGGGCTGGGATTTTCTCAGCTCAGGAAGCAGAAGGCTCAGAGAAATTTCTCTAGAGTCAAATCAACAACAATAAACTCTTTATTTTCTGTAGGATCCTTTGGATCTGAGTTGTAGGCCTATTTTTAAAAGACTGAGTGTAAGATCATTTGTTGATCTGAGGTAGGATCCTGTGTGGATATGAGGTAGGGCGGTTTGCCTGAGGTAGGAGAGTCATTCTCTTTGAGTGGTAGGGCCTTTGTGCTTGAGTTGTAGGATCTAGCTTTGGATATGAGGTAGGGCCTTTGTGCATGAGCTGTAGGAGAGTCATCCTCTCGAGTTATAGGGATAACCTCCTATCCTGAGTTGTAGGACTATTAATTTAGTCTGAGGTAGGTGATATTTGATCACTGAGTTATAGGAGCAAGCTTGCTCTGAGGTAGGGCTTTGTGCCCGAGCTATAGGTCTTGGAGGAGACTGAGAGATCCCGCGAGATCTATGTTGTATGCTCTTAGGAGTCGAGTTTTGGAGAAGTGACTTGTCTAACACGCTGTTAGAAAGGTGGGAGAGAAAGTGGACGTACCCATAATCTAGGGAACCACTATAAATTCTGTGTGTGATTTTTGTGGTGTGTCTTGAAAGTAGAAAACTACTAACTCACAACACACTTAAAGAAGGAGAATTATAAAGAGACCAAAAACCTATTCACCACCCCCATTTAAGTGTTTAGCTACCCTTGAAACTAAATACTTTCACATCTTCTTACCACTTGATTTAGGCAGATATGAAATGAGAAGGGGTCCTCCCAAAAGTAGTTCTTCACGTCGGAAAAGAATTTCTTCTTTTGCTAACTTGAAAAACCTTTTGGCAGGACTTGGGCCACTAGATAGTTGGCCAAATCCGCAAACCAAGGGGTAAAAGAATCCGTTTATTTTTCGATGGCGAGGAGGTGCTCTTCATAGAATTTATCATCAATGTCGGCTTCCTCCAGCGTATCTGCAACAGGGTTCTCTAAGCAGGAGAGATGATCGGCTGCCAAGTTCTCCGCTCCTTTCTTGTCCCGGATCTCTAAGTCAAATTCTTGCAGTAGGAGGATCCATCTTAATAATCGGGGCTTGGTCTCTTCCTTATTTAGTAGGTTCCTAAGTGTAGAATGATCAGTAAACACAATGACTTTAGAGAGAGTAATATAAGACCTAAACTTATCAAACGCAAAAATAATTGCCAGAAGTTCTTTCTCTATAGTGGTGTAGTTGGCCTGTGCGGATGTGAGTGTCTTGCTTACATAATAAATTGGGTGAAAATACTTGTTCACCTGTTAGCCTAACACTGCGCCTACAACAATGTCACTTGCATCACACATTATCTCGAATGGAAAAACCAATCTGGTGCTACTAGAATTGGCGAGTTGATAAGCTTATCTTTGATAATATTAAAAGCTGCTAAACAATCATTATCAAAATTGAAAGAAGACTTTTTTTCTAACAAGTGGGTTAACGACTTTATAATTTTGGAAAAAAATTATATAAACCGCCAATAAAAACCCGCGTGACCAAGGAAACTTCTAGTAGATTTATATTTGTTGGAGGGGAAAGTTTCTCAATGACCTCAATCTTGGCCTTATCAACCTCGATCCCTTTACCAGATATTTTATGACCGAGGACAAACCCCTCTCAGACCATGAAATGGCAGTTCTCCCAATTAAGAGCCCGATTTGTGTCTTCACAATGTTGTAGAACACGATCAAGATTTTAGGCATGATTTAAAAGAATTTCCGAATACGAAAAAGTCTTCCATGAGGAATTCCATCACATCCTCAACCAACTCATCAAAGATGGCCAACATACATCTTTGGAATGTTGTTGGTGTATTGCAAAGGACAAATGACATCCTTCTATAAGCGAAGGTGACAAAGGGACAAGTAAAGGTTGTTTTCTCCTGGTCCTTGGGTGAGATTGGGATTTGGAAATATCTCGATAAACCATCAAGAAAGCAATAGTAGGAGTTACTTGAAAGGCGTTCTAAAATTTGATCAATGAATGTCAACGAAAAGTTGTCTTTTCGGGTGGCAACATTTAATTTTCTATAGTCGATGCACATCTGCCAAACCGTAACAGTACAAGTTGGAATTAATTCATTGTTCTCATTAACGACTGCCGTCATGCCACCATTCTTTGGTATGACTTGCACGGGGCTAACCCACGGGCTATCTGAAATTAGGTAGATAATTCCCGCATCTAACAGCTTAATTACGTCAGCCTTAACGACGTATTTCATGTTGGGATTAATTCATCGATGAGGTTGTACAGTGCTGCAAGAATTATCTTCTAGTAATATTTTGTGTGTGCAGAAGGAGAGGCTTATCCCTTTAATATCAGATATTTGCCAGGCTATGTCTCAGCGGTGTTTTTTTAAAGATTGGAATTAATTCGAAAATTTCTGAATAACTCAAAGTAGAAGAAATGATGACCAATTTAGAGTCTTTTTTCTAAAAAGACTTATCTTAGGTGCTCTGGAAGTTGCTTAAGCTCAAGAGTTGGTGGTACTTTGTAAGATGTCATAATTTTAATATTCTCTAAGACAATTGGCTTAGGAGGCAAAAAATGAAATAATTCCTCAAAACAAAATAATTTGGCAAGTTCCGCATCATCACAAGATGTGGAACCAGAATCAAAAAATGAAAAAAAATCTTCTTCAAATGAAGCGTCTAGATGATAACAAGAATCATCATTTGAAAGAGAATTTCGCATAGAGGGATTGATATTGAAAGTAACTTCATCATCCCCAACACGAAGGAGGATCTTTTCGTTACTCACATCTATTATTGTGCGGGAGGTGGCAAGGAAGGGGTGGCCGAGTATAAGGGGTACTTTGGCATCCTCTTCGATGTCAAGAATGACAAAGTCCATCGAAAAGATGAACTTATCAACCTTGACTAGTACGTCCTCCACTACCCCAACTGGATACTTAACAGAACGATCCTCTAGTTGCATACTTATTTTTGTTGGGATTGGATCTCCTAATCCTAATTTCTTAAGCAGAGAGTAGGGCATTAGATTTATGCTAGCACCTAAGTCGGTGAGGGCATGCTTTACTAATAAATTGCCAAAGATGCACGGGATAGAAAACTGTCATGGATCATTTAATTTTTGAGGCAATTTATGTAATAAAGCTGTCGAGCATTCTGCGTTGAGGGAAACACGTGAGATATCTTCAAGTTTCTTTTTATTGGAGAGTAACTCCTTGAGATATTTCGCTCATTTTTAATTTTAGATGGACAAGGGGGTGCAGACGTAGAAATAAGCGAAGATTTTGAGGCATTGGGAGAATTAGAAAATAAAATAGGAGGGGTTAAAAAGAAATATTTACCTCGGGCTCGATCCTATTTGGAGAGGTTACCTCCTTTCCGCTGTGGAGGGTGATGGAATTTGCATTCTCCCTTGTATTGGAACCCTTGTTTGGATTCGTGCTAGGTCTACTCTTAGGATGTTTTGACCCACCTGTATAGACAGGGTCTTTGTCTAGTCTAAGTTAGTTCCATTTAGGTCAGGTTTCTTCAGACCAGAATTACAGTGGACTCAAGACTTAGACTCAGAAGATTTCTGTGAAGTATTTATATCAGCTCGACGATCGTCGATCTCCCATCGACAATCTCAGAGTCTCCTACTCTAAACTTAGCTCGACGATCTACAAGCTCAGGTCGACGATCTCTTGTTTATTAGCAATTATCTCAGATCTACGATTTTTGTTCTTGGGTCTATGATCTCTTAACTGAGTTCGACGATCTCTGAACTCAGATCTACGATTTTACGCTGCTTACAGATATCAGTTTACAGAAATTTTCTGAAGCATTTGTTCTCATTATGATAAATTATTTTGTGGCAATTATATTCTGATAATTAATGTTGATATTCTCAAGGCTAATAGACGTATTTCAAAAGCATTAATTATGGTATTCACAAAATATTTTATTGTCTTATTTTAAGAAGATAGTTAAGGAAGTGCATTTATGTTGCCAGTCATTCTAGCCGTTTGGGCTCCTAGATTCCTACAGAGAATTAAGTACTGCCTTAGAAATTCAAATAGTATGTCGTTTTCTTTCTAATGATCATAACAGAGATAGCTAGAGAGAGCAATACAGTAAATCAGATAGTTAGAGAAAAAGATACAATCGATAGAAAAGTTCCTCTTCTGCTGTATTCATTCTTTTTCTCACAGGAACCTTTGCATTGCTTTCAAAAGGAAGAAGAAGAATATATTAAAAACAACTTTTATCAAGTCTTCTTCATTCTTTAGCCTTCAGAGATCTACAGAGACCTCTAATTAATATCAGTCTACAGATCTAAAAAGGCTCTACAACAATTCTTTGAAGACCTACACCAAGGACCAAGTTTCTTCATCCTGAATCTATACAACATCTCAGGGGGAGCTTGGGCTTTCTACAGCAATCAACATAGTCTTCTCATTTGCTTGAGAAAGAGAAGACTTCTTTAAAATTTTATTTTACCACCATCTGTACAGGGTTATCTCTCCCTTCAAAAGTTAACTCTTGGTGATAGGGCACCTGATAAAAACCTATTGGATTTTGGGCTCCTGATCAAAAGCTCAAAGGGTCTCTTGATCTACCTAAAAGAGATCTTATGGTTGCAGGGCACCTGATCAAAAACCTGTAGTGGGTTCCTACCTGGGTTGTAGAAGAGTGGATGTTCCCAGATTTGGGGAACCAGTATAAATCTTCTTGTATTGTCTAGTTTGCTTTGTGTTTTCTTTGTGTGCTGTGTTGTGCTGTGTTATCTTAGTTTGTTTTATTTTATTTCTTACTTATAAGTATCAGTATTTTAATTCCGCAAGAAAAGTAAGTAAAATTTTTTATACTCTATTCACCCCCCTCTAGAGTAAATACTATTTATCCCCTCACTTTCAATTGGTATCAGAGGGTCATTTTAAGGTTGAACAGGCTAACACCTGAACCTAAGATCTTTAATAGATACCATTTTACTCTACTGTCTTTTTATCAAACCATGGCACAATACAAGGAATTTGCAAGCACCAGACCTCCAGTTTGCAACTTACAAAAGTTTGGAATCTGTAAGGCAAGAATCAAGCTTTATATGAATTTTATTGATGAAGACATTTATGCTTCCATCTTAACAGGAGTACCACCACCAGCTGCCCCTCCAACTGCTTCTACAAACATGAATTCAGTACCTCCTCCAGACTATAATGATGCTCACAAGAAAGCAAAGGTTGCTGATGCAAAAGCTATGAACATACTGGCTCAAACAATGTCTGATGACATATTCCAAAAAGTAGCTGAATGTGAATCAGCTAAGACCATCTGGGATTCCTTAAACTAGATGGTTGCAGGATCATCAAATGAAAGGAAGGACAGGAGAGCTCATCTCCTCTCCCAGTATGATAACTTCAGAAAGGAATAAACTGAGCAAGTTTTTGAGATGTAAAATAGACTCAGCATCATTGTTAATGAGCTGAAAACTCTTGACAAAGAAATCTCAGTAACTGAAATAAATGACAAGATTCTCATGTGCTTCCCCAGCTCATGGGATTCTAGAATCTGGCCTATTAGAGAGACATAAGCACAAATGAGATGACAACAAAATCAGTCTTAGGAAAGCTCAAATCTTATGAACAGCTCCTGAAGACAAGAGAAGCTGAAGTACAAAAGACTCCTACACCAACTAGGAAGGAGCAGAACATAGCTTTCAAAGCTTTTGAAGAATCAAAAGCCTCTCCATCAAATGAAGAATTGATGAGTCTCTTTGCAAAGAGATTCTTCAAGATGGGGCGAAAAGAATTCAGAAGGAAATCATCAAGAAGCGACGACAAACCAAGGTATAACAAAACCCCTTCTAAGGATATTATTTGCTTTGGTTGTAGGAAACTTGGACACATTCTTCCAGAATGTCCAGAGAACAAGCATAAGGAAAGAAGAAAGGAGAAAGACTCCAAGAAGCACTACAACAAATCATCCTCCCACAAGCACAAGAAGAAGGAGAGAGGGTTTGTTGCAGAAACATGAAGTGATACTGAAGAATCATCTTCCTCCAATTCTAATGAAGATGAATAAGAATCAAAGGCCAAAAAATTTTGCTTAATGGCCATCAATGCTTCAGGACATGTTTCAGAAGAAGGAGAATCTAAAGAATATTCAGATTGTGATCAGGTATTGGAAAATTTTGACTTTACTTCTGAAGTTCAAAAATGACTTTAAATCTATGTGTAATGATCTGAGAAGAAAATCAAACTTCTCAGAGATAGACAACTTAATTATGATAGCTTAGTTTCATAAAACATTAAGTTGAATAATGAAATGAACATGTATAGTGAACAAATCACTTTCCTAAAAGTTGAGTTAAGTAAAGCAAAACAATTAGAAGAATCACTTAATGGAAGAAGCAAATAACTAGTAGAAATTACCATCACACTTAATGCTAGGCTTAATAGAAGTAAATTAGGATTTGGTGCATCATCTTGTGAACCACCAACCATTCAGAAAAACCATCTCTCTCAACCTGTAAAGTTCATATCAGATAAGGGTAAGAAGAACACAGAACAAATAAAAATGGTTAACAAAGTCTTAAAACAAGTTGAGATAAATAAGGAAAAACAAAAAGCTAAGTCTGAACAAAAATCGTCAAACAAAGGTCGACGATCTCAACATTATTAGTCGAACGATGATCGACGATCTCAGAACCCAGAGTTTGAGCTTAAACACTCAGCATATGGGGATCAACGATATTATTATGTATCGTCGAATAGAGGCCGACGATCGTGGAACCCAGATAATAGTCACTATTATTCTGAGAACTAAGATCGACAATATCAATGCTGGTCGTCAAACGCAGATCGACGATCTCAACATAAATCGTCGAACCCAAATTAGTTTCAACAAAACTATAAATTCAATAGAAATTTCAATAAGAACTCTAACCCTAAACCTGTCAATCCCTTAACCAACTAGATAATCCCACCTAGGAGATTTCATCCCTTAGGTTATAAAAGTCAACCTGAATACCCTTATATTTCAAGTTTTAAATATGAAAAGAAGCAAGGACCCAAGGTTACCTGAGTCCAAAATATATAAGTTGTTATTTTGCAGGTGAAGACCTATCCTACCATACATGATAAGTGGTATTTGGATAGTGGGTGCTCTAAGCACATGATAGGAAACAAGGCCAATCTAAGTAACTACACGACAAAGCTAGGTCCAAAGGTTATATTTGGAGACTCAAGCTTTGGTTAGATAGAAAGCTAAGAAGAATTTACACTTGGAGTTATCACATTCAGAGAAGTGGCATATGTAATTGGCTTGAAACATAACTTGATATCCATAGGTCAACTATGTGATGCAGGTTATCAGGTATGTTTTACTGAATCCAAATGAAATATTTCTTTAAATAACAACACTATGTTATCAGGTATTAGACAAGGTAATATCTATTTTGTTGATTTTAATTCTGCTTGTTCAGAAAACTGTTTGTTTAACCAGGTTTACAATAACAATACTCTGTGGCACAAAAGACTAGGACATGTAAATCTTAGAAACATTGCTAGGTTATCTAGGGACAACCTTGTTAGAGGATTTCCCTCTTGCCCCTACAAGAAGGAAAGCCTTTGCAGGGCTTATCAAGAAGGCAAGCAAACTAAAAATAGCTTTAAATCAATTAATAAGAGTAATTCACCTAGGATTTTGTATTTGCTTCATTTGGACCTTTTTGGACCTATTGTTGTACAAAGACTAGGAGGAAAGTTCTATACTTTAGTTATTGTAGATGACTTCTCAAGGTTCACTTGGGTTTTCTTTTTGAGAAACAAATCTGATAATTTTAAAGTTCTTACAGACTTTCTAAAATGCATAAAGATTGAGTAATCTACTCTAGTTGCATTGATCAGAAGTGATCATGTCACTGAGTTTGAATCTCTTCCTATACAAGAATTCTGTGAGAAGGAAGGTATCAGGTACTGCTTCTCTACTCCTAGAACTCCTCAATAAAATGGGGTAGTTGAAAGGAAAAATAGAACACCCATTGAAGCTGCAGGCACATTGCTTACTAATGCTCACATGCCTCTATCCTATTGGGCAGAAGCTGTAAGCACAACAAATTATTTCCTGAATAGAAGTTTGATACAAAAACTTAAGGGCAAGACTCCCTATGAATTACTCAAAGGGAAGAAACCTAAAATAGATTACTTTAGAATTTTTGGTTGCATCTGTTATATACATAATAACAACAAAGACTATATTAGAAAGTTTGAAGCCAAAGCTACAATGGGAATCTTTCTAGGATATTCCCAAGTTAGCAAGGCATATAGGGTTTTCAATAAATCATCTTTGAAAATTGAATAATCTATGCACATTACCTTTGATGAAGCTAATATATTCTATAAGGAGAAGGAAACTTCTACCAGTAACTCTTTGCAGGTACTTAACTTATGTGAGAAGTTGGATGACTTAAAATCTCACCCAAAAGGTGATATCACATCCCTCTTCATAAGTTGATGAAGATAGTGAAGAAAAATCCTTGGAAGTGGCTGAAATTCCTCCAACAGTAAATACAATTCCACAAGAGGAATTGATTCATAATGCTGTTACTGAACAAACTCCACCCCTGACTTTGTTAAACTTAGAGATCATCCTATATCTCAAGTAATAGGAGACATGTTAGTTGGTGTGTAAACAAGGCATCAACTCAACCAAGATGTGATGCATGCCTGTTTCTTATCTCAAATTGAGCCCCTATCCATCAAAGATGCTGAGCAAGATCCACATTGGATTATTGCATTGCAAGAGGAGCTCAATCAGTTTGAGAGATGTAGGGTTTGGAATTTGGTTCCTAGACCCAAAGGACATCTAGTCATTGGAACTAAATGGGTTTTCAGAAAAAAAATTGGATGCTCAAGGCATAATTATCAAAAACAAAGCAAGACTAGTAGCACAAGACTATATGCAAGAATAAGGTGTTGACTATGATCAGACCTTTGCACCTGTTGTAAGGCTTGAAGCTATCAAAATATTCTTAGCTTATGCTGCATACAAGAAATTCAAAGTATATCAAATGGATGTAAAAAGTGCTTTTCTCAATGGGGAACTCAAAGAAGAAGTATATGTGGAACAACCACCGGGTTTTATCTCCTCAACTCACCTCTCTTATGTTTTCAAATTGCATAAGGCTCTGTATGGTCTAAAGCAAGCTCCAAGAGCTTGGTATGAGACCCTAGCTAGCTTTATTTTAGAGTATAAATTTTCTAGAGGCATTGTAGATAGAACTTTATTTATAAGACATCATCATGATAGGATTCTGTTAGTTCAAGTATATGTAGATGACATTATATTTGGATATACTGATTCTAAACTATGCAAAAGATTTTCTGACCTTATACATTCTAAGTTTGAAATGAGTAGCATGAGTGAACTCTCTTGCCTCCTTGGTCTCCAAGTGAAGCAAGCACCTGATGACATCTTCTTATCTCAGTCCAAGTATGCTAAGGAATTAGTAAAAAGGTTTGGGATGGCTGATGCCTCAGCAATGAAAACACCTATGGCCTCTAATGCAGTGATTGATTCTGATGAAAAGGGTAAACCTGTTGATCAGAAAAATTATAGGGCTATTATTGGGTCCCTATTATATCTTACTGCAAGTAGACCTGATATAATGTTTGTAATATGACTTTGTGCTAGATTTCAAGTCAACCCTAAAGAATCTCATCTAATTCTTCTCAAGAGAATTTTAAGATACTTAAAGGGTTGTCCTAATATAGGACTTTGGTATCCTATAGAGTCAGTATTTGTCTTAACTGCTTATTCTGATGCTGACTATGTTGGATGCAGAGTTGACAAAAAAGCACTTCAAGAACTTGCCAGTTCCTGGGTGATAGATTAGTGTCTTGGTTTTGCAAGAAGAATTCATCTATGTCTACTTCAACTGTAGAGGCTGAATATATAGCAGCTGGTAGTTGCTGTTCACAGATTTTGTGGATTCAAAACCAGCTACTGGATTATGGATACTCTCTCAAAAATACCACCATATTTTGTGATAGTACCAGTACTATATTTATTGCACAAAATCCAGTCCTTCATTCTAGGACCAAGCATATAGAAATAAGGCATCATTTCCTTAGAGATTGTGTAGACAAAAACAAAATTAATCTCAAGTTTATCTCCACTGATTTTCAAAGAGGAGATATTTTCACCAAGCCCTTGGATGAGCAAAAACATCTATTCTTTTTAAATCAGCTTGGAATGATAAATGACACAGATTAAATTGAATTTTGTCTAAGTGTGAGGATTTGTTCAACGATCATCGAACAGAGATCAACGATCTACGAACTCGTCTTAAGCTCTATCGTCGACCTGAGTTTGACGACAGCTCTGCGTGAAGAAAAAAATCATCGACCGGAGATCGACGACTTTGCTTCAGAAAATTTATCGTCGACCTAAGATAGACTATTGATTTTCGCGTTTGAAATCAGAGGCAAACAATATTATTTGTTTATAAATTAATCGTTGACCTAAGATCGACGTCTTTGGTTTTGTCGTCAGACAGAGATCATCTTTTTATATTCCAAAAACCTATATGTAGGTTTTTCTTCGATCTCTATCCCGCGCTTTCATAATTTCCCTTTGCACTTGACCATTTCTCTCTTGAGTCTACAGAACTTCAATGATGATTCTAGCGACGATTCTATCTGCAATGAAATTCGACACTGGCTTTGACGTCGACTTTGAATCCATCAATCATTGTGATCAAATATTCCAAGAGATGTTACAGATGTGTGAAGATCAGGGTCTGAAGAAGATTATGTCAACAAGGATTAAGCTATCTGTTTCAGAGATAAAAGAATGGGTGTATTCTTCCTCCTCAACCAATGACTGCTCCATGATTGGATTTATTTCTGGACAGCAGGTGACTCTAAACCCTGAAATTCTTACTGAGATTTTTGAATTAAAAATGGAGAAGAAGAGTTAGATCAGGATAATGCTGAATACAACAGGATGTTAGTTGAGATGGGTCATGCTGAGGGCATCCCATCTAAGCTTTTGAAAAAGAACTTATCTATTGGCTTTAAATTTCTTGCTGATATTGTGGGCAAAGTTTTGCTGGGAAAGCATTCTGCTCATGATAATATTAATAGGCAACAGTTTGCTATCATGTCTGCTCTGGTTAACAAAAATTCCATAGATTGGGCTGGTTTGTTATTTGATTTTATAAAAAGGAAAAACAACAAGAAGGAAGTTTGTTTAGGAAGGATTCTGGGAATCTTCCTGCAAAAGAAAGTTCCTGAGCTACTGGTTTCTTCAACCATAGCTATAAATGCTAGAAAGAGATAGCCAAGAGTGTCTTTGATGCTATTTAAAATCCAAGTAGCATGCTTAGAGCTTGCCTTTATCATTACTCTCTCCCCCTTTATGACTTCTTTTCAACATGATCTCTTAAGTCATTCTTGTGAAATCTTACTTGACCATCTAGATAATTGATTCCTGAGGTTAAAGTGTTCTTTACTTTGAGTAAATGTTCATCCAAATCTTTTTTAAAAGCCTTGATATCCTTAATCAAAGAGGTAGAATGAGTTATTAGCTTAGTTTTAATATTCTTGGAAGTAGAAGTAATCTTAGTCTCCAAAGCAGTAGTCTGCTTAGCTATCTCTGCCAAGGTAGTATATATAACTATCATATTCTCATTCATTCATTTTTTTATTTTCAAGGACATAGCCTTATTTAACTGCTAGTTCAGCTTCAGTTTTCTTTGATTCCTCTTGTTATTTAGCAATGTATACCACAACATTTGATCCTCTATAAAAGAAATCAGTCATATCTTTCTTTAGCAAGTTTACTTTAAATCTAATAGATTTTATGTCCTGAGCCAGCTGAAACTGCAACTCATTATTGCTTTCATCTACATACTTCTCAAGTTGAGTTCTTTGTTGGTCAAGAAGTATTTTCAGTTGAACTATAAGAGAATTTAAATCCACAGCAGGAGCAGATGTTGGTCCAGACTGAAAAATCTTTTTATAACTTCTACTTCTCTTTTTAAGTTCAGATAATTTTCTTTTCTTTAATTGAGAGACTTCTTCCTCCTAAGATTCTGGTGAACTAACCACCTCAACAGATGTAGGCTATTTAGCTGTTTCAGTAGTTGGGGCCTGATCTGCTAACTCACCCCTCAACAATTGTAACTTATTCACCAATATTGATGTTTTCCAAGTTAGCCTCATCTTGCTGAACTTTATCATTAGGAATAAGGTCCTCTGGAGTAGCAGTTATCTCCCTAGATATCTAGATCTGTATTTAGAGTAATTTCTTCTTCAGTTTCCTTGGAGATTATATCCTCAATCTGTAACACCCCAAACATCCTTGGATTGTAGACTGGGCAATACGGTCAGGGACACAGGCTTGTCCAAGGCCGTGTCCTGCTCTGTGTACTCAAGTGGGTCTCGAGTGGGGCTCGAATGGGTTTTGAGTGAGGCACACGGCCTGGGACATGGGCGTGTCCCCAACCGTGTCCTACTCTGTGTTATCTCAAGTACTCGACGAAATGCTCTCGACGTTTGTCGAGAGGGTACACAGCCTGCGACACGGGTTTTTGCCTTGGCCATGTCCTTCTCGGGTTGTGGCTAGGTTTGCCAAGGTTGCTGAACACGGGCTGGACACGGGCGTGTCCAAAGCCGTGTGTGGCGCATGGCCTGGGATACGGGCATGTCCCATGGCCGTGTCCTTGTCTGGATTGAGTCGGTTCCTTTGCCGTTTAAGGTACACGGCCTGTGATACGGGCATGTCACAAGCCGTGTCATCCCAAAATAAGAGGTTTCAGGGCGATTTGTAGCCGTTCATTTCCTTCAACTGGTATTTAATGGTCTAGGTCTTTACCTGCTATTATAAGGCCGAGAGTTGAAGGATAACTCTCATTCATCTTGACTATTTTATTTCTAAAAGAGATAGAGAGAAGGGAGAGCAAGGAAGAAGGCGAAAGAAAGGATCCGACTGCCGGAGGAGCTTCAACATTACGAATCGAGAGCTGAGTTCAGATTTGTGGAGGCAAGGCCGTTGTGGTGATTTCCATCCGGCTAGATTTCCATGGCTCCAAAGCGATCGTCAATGGTAACGATCTTCTTCTTAGACAAGTGAAGTCCTCCTTTATGCATGTGCATGGAATCCTCCACTAAGTGGTGGAAAGCGTAAGCGATTCCAGCGGGTTGATATTTGATATCCCTGGTTGATTCTGCATCTAGATTCGAAAATGAGTAGTACGGAATAGGCATGCTGTGTGAAGCCCATCCGGATAGTTACTCTGGATTGGTGATGTTTATATTGCGATTTAGAGATGACTCCGTGTATGAATTAGGTATTGTATGGAGTTTATGAGAGTACCTGTGAATGGTGAATTCTCTCATATCTAGGAATTTATTGGTGAGCTCCTTGTGTGGTGTGTGCTGCGTGAATTATATGCTCTGCATGAGCTGTGTGCTGAATTGGAAAGCGGCTCTGTGTGAGATGTAGATTGAATAGGAAAGGGAAAGCCAACCCGCGTCAAGATCTGCGCTATTGACGAGTTGAGCAATGGTAAAGAGCTGACCTGTGACTGTGTAGTGAGAGGTCGATTGGTGACAATGCAAATGTGGGGCTACGGGCCTCCCAGGTTATTACACCACGGAGGTGGGTCGATCAAAAATTCTCAATGGTTGCTGTGAGGTGAACACTTTTGAGTGGGATGGGTGAGGATGTGTCCAGCACGCGTGTTATTATTGATAAATTCCCATAGCTAATAAGTTAAGAACCTCTAATCGGTGGTGGTACTAAGGATAATTCGGTACACCGTAAGCGTGCCCTGAGTGCACGGAGCGTTTGGCATGAAGGCCGGCATTTGTGATGATGTTGTGCGTGAGTGCACTTGTTGTGATATATAAAAATATATATGTTGTGATTGCGATGCATACAGTGAAGGAACCCCTGCCCCGAGTAAGGGGTAGGTTCGTTATAAATGGTAAGCTGAATGCTGACCATTGGTTTATTTATCACCCTTGGGGTGGATGTCCATTTGCAGGTGCTGCGAGCTGAATTGGATTGAGCGGGCTAAACCCCTTGCTGCTGGTAGGCCCTTGAAGGCTGTGCGAAGAATTATATTTTTATGTGTGGCCGGCCTGCGTGCCGATGTATGAAATCACACCTGTAAAGAGAATCATGTAAGGCCTTAAGGCCATGAGCATTTGTGGTTGTATACATTCATGGTGATATATATAAATGTGTTATTTATATATTTAGTGGACATTCAATGTGATGAGTTTTTGCAAGTTAAAATCTTCTGCTAGAATGCTCTGAGTTAAGATGCGAGTAGAAAGGATTTTGATATTCATACGTGATTCAGCCGTTACTCTAGCCACTTTCTTGCTGGAAGGAGAGGCGAGGCTTTGGTGGGATAAAGTGGAATTGCACCACTTGGCAGGTAGAGGCCTAGGGGAGATATCGATCGAGGAATTCTCAAGATTATTTTGGGCAAAGTATTTGCCAGTGTCACAGTGAATTGCAATGGTAAATGAGTTCTAACATCTGGTGTAGGGTGAGAGTAGTGTTGATACTTGCCTGCATGAGTTTACCCGGCTGGGGCACTATGCGGGGTCTACTTTCGCTGAGGAGGCATGGAAGATGAATAGGTTCTATGAGGGACTTCGTGATGAGCTGAGGTTGGCGCTCCCAAGTTTGGTGAACCGTGGCTTCCAAGCGTTAGTAGATACAACCTGTGCGCTGGAGAAGGATTTGAAACGGGTGCAGGACAAGAAGGACTTGGCAACGGAAAAGCCAGAGTTCAAAGTTCCGCAGTCGGAATAATTGGAGTTTAGGAAACGAGATAAGAAGAGGTTCATGCCTGCTGAACAAACTTCTTCGGATGTTTCTTCAGGAGCAACGTATGGGCAAGGACGTGTTGAGACACGTACATGTTTTCATTATGGGAAGCAGGGACATATAGCCCGTGATTGTTGGAGTGGCCCTGCAAAGGGTGAGAAAAAGACCGGTCTGTCTTATGAGGAAAAGGGCAAGGCAGTGACAGAGTCATCTACGTCCTGGGCGCAACCTCGAATGTACACTCTCGAATTATATGAGGCGCAAAGCTCAAATCGTGAGGAACAACAGCCTCACATGTATAATTTGGAATTATAGGAGGCCATAAAGTGGAGTATGAAGGATGCGGATGAGCAGAAATAAACATAATGAGTGTACTTTACTGTTTTCGTGATTTAATAAAGTACATGTTGTATGTCTGTTTGTTAAAAGACTTGTGTTTGTGCAATGCCGTGGGGCGAGACAAGCTGCGGCCTCTGAGCTCTAAACCTGGATCATTTTTGTAAAAAGGTGCAACAAAGGAGTGGTTGTGTTTGAGCTAAATTTTGGGACGAAATTTCTGTAAGTTGGGGAGGGTTATAACAACCCAAAAATCCTTGGATTGTAGACTGGGCAACACGGCCAGGGACACGGGCGTGTCCAAGGCCGTGTCCTGCTTTGTGTACTTGAGTGGGTCTCGAGTGGGGCTCGAGTGGGTATCGAGTGAGGCACATGGCCTGGGACACAGGCGTGTCCCCAACCATGTCCTGTTCTATGTTGTCTCGAGTACTCGACGAAATGCTCTCGATGTTTGTCAAGAGGGTACACGTCCTGCGACACGGGCGTATGCCTTGCCTGTGTCCTTCTCGGGTTATGGACAGGTTTTCTAGGGTTGCTGAACACGGGCTGGACACGGGAGTGTCCGAAGCCGTGTCTGGCACACGGCCTAGGACACGGGCGTGTCCCATGGTCGTGTCCTGGTATGGATTGAGTCGGTTCCTTTGCCTCTTAAGGTACACAACCTGTGACACAGGCGTATCACAAGCCATGTCAGCCCAGAAATAGAGGTTTCAGGGCAATTTATGTTCATTTACTTCAATTGGGATCTAATGGTCCAAGTCTTTCCCTACTATTATAAGGCCGAGAGTTGAAGGATTTTGATATTCATACGTGATTCCGCCATTTGTCTATGAAATATGGCGTGGGGCCCCGACCGGACCCTCTGTTATATTCCATGTGAAGGATGGAGGCATTACAAATTGGTATCATAGGATAGGGTTTGGTAGGGATAACATAATTGAAATCAAGAATGTCTACTAGGAATGCAATACATGTGTTTGAGGAGAATGAGCGTGTATACTAGGCATGGTTACCGTTTTAGAATGGACGTTAATGGTGTTTTTTACACGTATAGGTGACGAGGAGTGGAGCTGGGCATTCTTAGCCCCAGCGTTCCGGTGAGAGTGTGGCACCAGCTAAAGTGCCTACACCTCATCCTTCTGCGTAAACCATACGCTTAGTTGTTGAGGCATTGTTTGCAATGATAACTGTACAGCCTATTGGGCAGGCAGGCCTGCAGTGGTGCCAGTACGAGTTGGAGAGAGGCGAGAGCATGTTGAGGCTCTGATTGGCGAGCATGCAACTGACGAGCAACTGAAATAGTTTATGGAGTTTAATCCACCTACATTTGTAGGGGAGGGTTCCCCAATGAAGGTCGAGGACTAGCTCGCAAGAGTGAAGAGGATCCTGACAGCGATCGGGAATGACGAGGGGCAGAAAGTTACTCTAGCCACTTTCTTGCTGGAAGGAGAGGCGAGGCTTTGGTGGGATGAAGTGGAATTGCACCACTTGGCAGGTAGAGTCCTAGGGGAGATATCGATCGAGGAATTCTCAAGATTATTTTTGGCAAAGTATTTGCTAGTGTCACAGTGAATTGCAATGGAAAATGAGTTCTAACATCTGGTGCAGGGTGGGAGTAGTGTTGATACTTACCTGCATGAGTTTACCCGGCTGGAGCGCTATGCTGGGTCTACTTTCGCTGAGGAGGCGTGGAAGATGAATAGGTTCTATGAGGGACTTCGTGATGAGCTGGGGTTGGCGCTCCCGAGTTCGGTGAACCAAGGCTTCCAAGCGTTAGTAGATACAACCTGTGCGCTGGAGAAGGATTTGAAATGGGTGCAGGACAAGAAGAACTTGGCGACGGAAAAGCCAGAGTTCAAAGTTCCGCAGTCGGAATAATTGGAGTTTAGGAAACGAGACAAGAAGAGGTTCAGGCCTGCTGAACCAACTTCTTCGGATGTTTCTTTGGGAGCAACGTATGGGCAAGGATGTGTTGAGACACGTACATGTTTTCATTATGGGAAGCAGGGACATATAGCCCGTGATTGTTGGAGTGGCCCTACAAAGGGTGAGAAAAAGACCGGTCTATCTTATGAGGAAAAGGGCAAGGCAGTGATAGAGTCATCTGCGTCCTGGGCGCAACCTCGAATGTACACTCTCGAATTACATGAGGCACAAAGCTTAAATCGTGAGGAACAGCAGCCTCGCATGTATAATTTGGAATTACAGGAGGCCATAAAGTGGAGTATGAAGGATGCAGATGAGCGGAAATAAACATAATGAGTGTACTTTACTATTTTTGTGATGTAATAAAGTACATGTTGTATGTTTGTTTGTTAAAAGACTTGTGTTTGTGCGATGCCGTGGGGCGAGACAAGCTGCGACCTCTGAGCTCTAAACCCAAATCATTTTTTGTAAAAAGGTGCAACAAAGGAGTGGTTGTGTTTGAGCTAAATTTCGGGACAAAATTTCTGTAAGTTGGGGAGGGTTATAACAACCAAAAAATCTTTAGATTGTAGACTGGGCAACACGGCCAGGGACACGGGCGTGTCCAAGGCCGTGTCCTGCTCTGTGTACTTGAGTGGGTCTCGAGTGGGGCTCGAGTGGGTATCGAGTGAGGCACATGGCCTGGGACACAGGCGTGTCCCCAGCCGTGTCCTATTCTGTGTTGTCTCGAGTACTCGACGAAATGCTCTCGATGTTTGTTGAGAGGGTACATGTCCTGCGATACGGGCGTATGCCTTGCCTGTGTCCTCGGGTTATGGCCAGGTTTTCCCGGGTTGCTGAACGCGGGCTGGACACGGGAGTGTCCGAAGCCGTGTCTGGCACACGGCCTGGGACACGGGCGTGTCCCATGGTCGTGTCCTGGTCTGGATTAAGTCGGTTCCTTTGCCTCTTAAGGTACACAACCTGTGAAACAGGCGTGTCACAAGCCGTGTCAGCCCCAAAATAGAGGTTTCAGGGCAATTTATAGCCGTTCATTTCCTTCAATTGGGATCTAATGGTCCAAGTCTTTCCCTACTGTTATAAGGCCGAGAGTTGAAGGATAACTCTCATTCATCTTGACTATTCTCTTTTTGAAATAGATAGAGAGAAGGGAGAGCAAGGAAGAAGGAGGAAGAAAGGATCCGGCTACCAGAGGAGCTTTAGTGTTACGAATTGAGAGCCGAGTTCAGATTTGTGGAGGCAAGGCCGTTGCGGTGATTTCCATCTGGCTAGATTTCCATGGCTCCAAAGCGATCGTCAAGGGTAATGATCTCCTTCTTGGACAAGTGAAGTCCTCCTTTATGCATGTGCATGGAGTCCTCCATCAATAGGTTGAAAGCATAAGTGATTACAACGGGTTGATAGTTGATATCCCTAGTTAAGTCTGCATCTAGATCCGAAAATGTGTAGTACGGAATAGGCATGTTGTGTGAAGCCCATCCAGACAGTTAGTCTGGATTGGTGATGTTTATATTGCGATCTGGAGAAGAATCCGTGTATGAAATGGGTATTGTATGGAGTTTGTGAGAGTACCTGTGAATAGTGAATTCTCCCATATCTAAGAAGTTCTGGGTGAGCTCCTTCTGTAATGTGTGCTGCGTGAATTATATGCTCTGCATGAGTTGTGTGTTGAATTAGAAAGCGGCTCTATGTGAGCTGTGGATTGAATAGGAAAGGGAAAGTCGACCCGCGTCAAGATCTATGCTATTGATGAGTTGAACAATGGGAAAGAGCTGACCTATGCCTGTGTGGTGAGAGGTCGATTGGTGACAATGCAAATGGGGGGTTGCGGGCCTTCCCGGGTTATTACACCACGGAGGCGGGTCGATCTGAAATGCTTAATGGTTTCCGTGAGGTGAACACTTCTGAGTGGGATGGGCGAGGATGTCTCCAGCACGCGTGTTATAGTAGATTAATACCCATAGCCAACAAGTTAAGAACCACTAATTGGTAGTGGTACTAAGGATAATTCGGTACACCATAAGCGTGCCCTGAGTGCACAGAGTGTCTGGCACAAAGGCCGACATTTGTGATGATGTTGTGTATGAGAGCACTTGTTGTGATATATAAATATATATATATTATGATTGCGATGCATGCAGGGAAGGAACCACTGTCCCGGGTAAGGGGTAGGGTCGTTGTAATTGGTCAGCTGAATGTTGACCGTTGCTTTGTTTATCACCCTTGGGATAGATGTCCATATGCTGGTGCTGCGGGCTGAATTGGATTGAACGGGCTGATGCCCTTGCTGCTGGTAGGCCCTTGAAGGTCGTGCGAAGAATTATATTTTCATGTGTGGCCGTCCTGCGTGCCGATGTATGAAATCACACCTGTAAAGAGAAATATGTAAGGTCTTAAGGCCATGAGCGTTTGTGGTTGTTTACATTCCTGGTGATATATATAAATGTGTTATTTATATATTTAGTGGATATTCAATGTGATGAGTTTTTGCAAGTTAAAATCTTCTGCTAGAATGCTCTGAGTTAAGATGCGAGTAGAAAAGATTTTGATATTCATACTTTATTCCGCCGTTTGTCTGTGAAATATGGTGTGGGGCCCCGACCGGACCCTCTTTTATATTTCATATGACAGATGGAGGCGTTACACAATCTCTCTATCAGGCATTTCTCAGTCAGGAACCTCTGCTTGTTTCAGAGCTGTGTCTAGTTCTTGTACTACTTCCATTACAATAGTGTGAACACTATCCATATCTATTTCTAGCAGTACATTAAGGTTCTCCCCCTCAATTTGATCCTTCTCTTGTACATTCTCCCACTGCACCTAATCACAAGTTCCAGGTGATGTCCTTGGAGAATTCTCAGCTATTGTATCATCCTGTTTTTTAGATCTTGAACTTTCATGTTCTTTAGATTCACTAGAAGAATCTTCTTCCACAACTACAGCCTTATTCTTTTTATCTTTCTTCTTCTCAACTATAGGTGCTTATTTGGATAGGACTCTATCCCACTTAGTTAATATTCTCACATCCATTCTCCTCATGTGATTGATCTTTGATCCAAGCTTGAGGTTGAGGCTGTCTGTAATTGCATGAACAAGGTATAGACTTAGAATTCTGCCCATATTAGGCTTCTGAATACTGTCAGGAATTTTTGTCAAAGACCACTCTACTCCAGTTAGTCTTGATTTGGAAAATTACTCTTGTCGTATGCTCAAACATCTGAGCAGATATCCTTTCATATGCCCTTGTCTTGCACAGTAGCACCTTCCCAATTATTTAAGACAAGAATTTTCTTTGTGAATTCATACCCTTTCTGTTCAGGGTGCTTCCAATCTTAGTGGTTGGGGCCAAACCACACCACACCATTGCTTCCGCAGTCCTGGCAGAGTCTATGGCATCTTCCTGATCGATTCTTGGTATGTGAAATATCCTTGCTAGCCTTTTTGTTGTGAGTTTAACCTTAGCTCCCTTCACTTTAGACTTTATCTTTGCTGAGTTTTAATCCAGTTTAGCATTTGAGAAGAACTCTGAAACTTCACGTTTCTAGTTTTTTGTTGGTTCTGAAAGTAGATGTTCCAGACCTGCCTTAGTGATTAGGTCAATGACGTTCCTAATTTCTTCTTGCACTGATGCGAATCCATTGCGCACAAGTTCATAACCTTCAAAGATGTTGTCGTCATTCTTGGAGCCATGGGAGTTGAGAGAAAGGATTGACGAATGTCGACTAATCGGGATTCTAGGTCTCGACACTCAGGAATCAAAAGCTCAAGAAATCAAGAAAGCGTAGTCAACTCCTACTCTCACACCCTATTTATAGTCTAATCTTTCCTGAAGACGAAAGGGCGCGCTGCATTTAGACTTTTCCAAAATTTTAAGGTAAATACCTCGTCTCGACACAGGAAAAAAATTGTCTGTCGAGATGTGTCGAAACAAGTTGACACAAGGATAACGTGTCTCGACATATACCTTTAGGTCTCTGTTGGTCTAGGTGACCGGGCGGTCTGGCGGTCTGCCTCTGGCGGCTTGGAGACCGGGCGGTCTGATGGTCTGCCCCTTGCGGCTTGGAGACCGCGCGTTCTGACGATTTCTCTCCAACGGTTTGCTAGCTGGTTGTTGTTGATTGGTGATCGGGTTGTCTGGCGGCTTGACACAGATGAATTGAAGACAGTGTCGGCTTGTCTTCTCTTTATTGTAGTTGCCGGGCAGTTAGTCTAACCGTACGGCTTGTGCGGCTTGTATAGGTTTTTGCTCATGTAATTATTAGTCTCATATTGCTTATTTGTAATCTCTCCTCTCTGCTCCATTCTATAAAAGGGATGCCATACCTTTGTAATAAACACATTTTTTTTGGATAATAAAATTCTGTTAGCCAAATTTTTCGGTCTTCTTTTTTCTTGTTCGTACATGGTATTAGAGGACTCGATATTTTCCACCTTACTCTGTGAACTTCCTCTGACCACGCGACCTGTCTTTTTGCGACCTGTCTTCGCGGCTTGCTCCTTATTCTTGCGACCTGTCTTCGTGACTTGTATCTCCCTCCTGTTTGCGCTCTATTCACGCGATTTCTTTCTCATCCTTACCGCCCTTTGTGTGTGCGACCTCTCCGATTGACCATTTCTTCTTTCCGCGACTTGCTCTTAAGTCGTTGCGACCTGTTCTTCTCGCCGCGACTGTTACTAGTCTCCATGCCATCCTCTTCTTGCCATGACCTGTTTGTCTCGCCGCACCCTACTCTTAAGTCGCTGCGACCTGTTCTTCTTGTCGCGACCTGTTCCTAGTCGTCGCTCCCTCCTCTTCTCACCGCGACCTGCTTGTATAGTCACACCCTACTCTTAGTAATCGCGACCTAAGCTTCTCACCGTGACTTGTCCTTCACGCTGCTCTCTGCTCTCTTCTATGGATCCCTCTGATATCTCTACCACTACTACTCCCGTTGCCACTCCTACTCCCCCTAATCCTTTGGGCAACCTTGGCACCGTTAACAAACTCATCGGTACAAACTACCTAAACTTGAGTGTTCCTTCACCTTCCTTATTCGCTCACAATGCAAACTCCATCATCTCACTGATGACACTCCTCCTGCAGGCTCTGCTCTCTTTGATGATTGGGATGCTAGCAACTCTCTTGTTCACACTTGGCTGGCTAACAACCTTTCTGATGAGTGCCTCCCCACCATTCGTCATGATGAAACAATCAAGGCTTCTTGGCTTCATCTTGCCGCTCTCTTCTCAAAGGGTGCTCAGACGTCTCACATCTATACTCTATATGCAGACCTCTTTGCTCATCCCTCCATGTCTCCTATTGCTGCTTACCAATAGGTTCAGGCTCTTAGAGCCGAGATTCTCCAGAATCGCCCATTCTCTGCGGATCTGGCTGAGCAACACAAGCACTTCCAGGGGCTTCTGGTTGTGTGCTATCTTCTGCGACTTCCTGAGTCTTCTAACATAATCCATCAATAGATCCTTGGTGATGCGGATTATCCCATCTTTGATACCACTGCTTAGCGCATCGCCACAGTTACCTCTCTGCTACAATGACTGCTATTATCCTCTCCTCCTCAACCGGATAACTATGCTCACCAGACTCAACGGAATGGCTCTGGTAGCCACAACCACCAATCCGGAGGGCTTGGTCCTTCTCGCTTTCACTGCTCTCATTGTTGCCGCACTAGTCATATAGTTGATCACTGCTGGAAGAAACATCCACATCTTCGCCCCTCAGAGGGTGCTTCCACCTCCTCTTCGAAGCAGTATGCCTCGGTGGTCACGTCTTCAGGTAGTTTCCATATCGTTACTCAAGGTAAATGGCCGATAGACTCTATCACTACAAATTATATGACCGACAATCCTCAGTGTTTTTATCTCCTAGAAACACATGATCGGTTGCCCCCAGTCTTTATTGCGGACGGCTCTCCCTCTTTGGTCAATGAGACGGGAGTGGTTCAAGTCACTCCGTCTCTTCGCTTGGCGGACACTCTCTACATGCTAAAGTTTCCTTGCAATTTGTTATATGTTACTTCTCTGTGCAAGAAACTACGGTGTTCCATCACATTCACTCCCACTTCTTGTTCTTTTAAGGATCCGAGCTCCCAATGGACAATTGCTACTGGGACTGAGAGCGGTAGCCACTACTTCCTCGATAACGTTTCCTCTCTGTCCGCCTTCTCCTCCTCTTCTACAGACCTTCTGCAATGGCATCTTCTCCTTAGTCATCCTCCTCCACGGCTTCTTCGTTAACTTCTGCCCCACCTCCCTCCCACAGTCCTCCTCTCAAATATGATGCATGTTAGCTTAGCAAGCATCACTACTCCACCTTCCCGCCGAAGCAAAGCCATGGACCTTCTCTTCAATTTGATCTCATTCACTCCGATGTCTGGGGTCCTGCCCCTACCGTCACCATAGGTCGGGGTAGTTCATATTTTATAACTTTTATTGACGATTTCTCTCGCTGTACGTGGGTGTATCTCTTAAAAGACCGCTCCAAAATATTCTCTGTATGTACATCTTTTTATAATATGATTAAAACTCAGTTTAATGTCTCTATTAAAGTCTTTCGCTCTGATAATGCCAAAGAATATCTTAGTCGTGATTTTTCTTATTTTTGTATGCAAATTGACATTGTTCATCAAACTAGCTGTTTTTATATCTCATAGCAAAATGGTGTGGTGGAATGCAAAAACCGTAACCTTCTTGATGTTGCTCGTACTCTGATGACACAGATGCAGGTTCCTAGTTCCTATTAGGGCTATGCCATTCTCATTTCCTGCCATCTCATCAATCGCATTCCCTCCATGGTTCTCCACGGTCAAACCCCCTTCTCCATTCTCTACCCGGGCAAGGATCTGTTTCCTCTCCCTCTGCATATATTTGGGTGCATGGCTTTTGTGCACGCTCCCTCCGCCACCCATGACGAACTCTCCCCACATGCCACCAAATGTGTCTTTCTGGGTTACTCTATCACTCAGAAAGGTTATTGTTATTTTGAGCCCGTTCTTCGCAAGTAGTTCGTCTTCGCGGACGTAACCTTCTTCGAAAATGTGTCCTATTTCTCTCACGACTCCTCTTTTCTTCCTAATGCTCCAGCTTATTCTACCAATATTTCTCCTGCTACCGTCCCCTCCATCACGTCTACACCTACCGAGAATTTTCCTCCTCCGTTGTGTCCACCGTCTCCTCCTCCTCTATCTCCGCCTCCACTGTCTTCCTCTTCTCCGCAGATGTCTCACTCTACTCCCGGGCCAGCTCTCTCTGCCACGGATGCTCCGGATACTGAGGAACACGCGGACCTGGATCTTCCCATTAATCTTCACAAAGGGATGTGGACATGTACCCATCACTCGCTTGTTACAGTTATTTCATATGCTCATCTTACTCCTTCTTGTAGGACTTTTGTATTGGCTATTTCTGCCACTGCTACTCCTCACACATACCAGGAATCCCTTGCAGTTCCTCATTGGAAGGCTGCCATGGATGAGGAAATTACCACCCTTACTGAGTGGGGGTACATGGACCCTTATTCCGCCTCCGTTGGGTACCGATGTTGTTGGCTGTCGCTGGGTATTTATTATAAAGTTCAGTCCAGACCGCAGTGTGGATCGTTATAAGGCACGCCTTGTCTCCAAAGGCTTCACTCAGACTTATGGGGTTGATTATTTTGATACCTTCTCTCCAGTTGCTCATCTCAGCACTATTCGAGTACTCCTCTCTATGGCCGTCAACCAGGATTGGCCCATTTCCCAACTGGATGTCAAGAATGCATTTATCTATGGTGATCTTCAGGAAGATGTCTAAATGGAGCAACCTCCTAGGTATGTTGCTGGGGGGGGACACAAGTTTGCAGGCTGAAGAAGGCCATTTATGGCCTAAAGCAAAGCCCTCGGGCTTGGTATGGGTTTACAAGAAGTTCTGCCGATCACTCATTGTTCATCCGTAAAACCTCCCTGGGTCTGGTGGTTCTTACCGTATATGTGGATGATATTCTTCTTACTGGATATGACCAAGCTGGGGTAGCCTTGACAAAGAAACATCTCAGTCAACATCTGGTCACAAAAGATATGGGCACCCCAAAATACTTTCTAAGGATAGAAATCTCTCGAAAACCCAACTCCTTGGTCCTCTCCCAACGTAAGTATGTTCTTGATCTTCTAAAAGAGACATGATTGATTGGGGCTAAACCTGCCGATGCCCCATGGCTACTGGAGAAGATAAAACCTAGACAGATGACTCGCCTCCTCTATCACATATGTTATAAGGTATAAGCGTCTGGTCGACAAACTCATTTATCTCACGGTAACCAGACCTGACATCTCCTACACTGTAGGCAAGGTTAGCTAGTTTATACAAGCTCCTAGGGAGTGTCATCTATAGCCTGCCCTGAGGATATTGGAATATATTAAAGAAGCGCCAGGTAAAGGACTACTATTTCAGAAGAATGGTCACTTAAAGGTTAAAGCATACTCAGATTCTAGCTTTGCTGATGATAAAGGAGATCGCAAGTCCATGCCGGGATTTTGCACATTTGTGGGGGGGGGGGAACCTTGTCAGCTGGAAGAGTAAGAAACAGTCTGTTGTCTCTAGGTCAAGTGCAAAAGCAGAATATCTAAGTTTGACTTCAACCACTTGTGAGTTAAAGTGTCTATGGGCTCTCATGCTTGACTTAGGAGAGGTCTACAACCATCCTCTACCTATGTTCTGCGATAACAAGACCGCTATATATATCTCCAAAAATTCGATCTTCCATAAGAGAACAAAGCACATTGAAGTCGACTGCCATTTTAATCGGGAAGAGATTTTGAAGAAATAGATTGGTACTCTATTCATTACCTCCGACAATGAGTTAGCAGATATCTTCACCAAGCTTATGTCTGCTTCCTTTTTTCACATTTGCAACAAGCTGGGCATGATTGAGATATATGCTCCAGCTTGAGGGGGAGTGTTGGTGTATGGTGACTGGGCGGTCTGCCTATGACAGCTTAGAGACCGGGCGGTCTGGCGGTCTCCCCCTTACGGCTTGGAGACCGCGCGGTCTGACGGTTTCTCTCCAATGGATTGCTAGCTGGTTATTGCTGATTGGTGACCGAGCAGTCTGGCGGCTTGATACAGACGACTTGAAGACAGTGTCAGCTTGTCTTCTCTTTATTATAGTTTCCGAGCGGTTAGTCTAACCGCGCGGCTTGTATAGTTGCCTGCTCCTATAATTATTAATCTCACATTGCTTATTTGTAATCTCTCCTCTCTCCTCCATTCTATAAAAGGAAGGCCATACTTTTATAACAAACACATTGTTTGGATAATAAAATTATGTTAGTCCAATTTTTCGGTCTTCTTTTTTCTTGTTCGCACAGTCTCAACACCCTTATGTCTCGACACTTTGCAGTTATGCTGTGTCGACACACTTTCTGGTGTCTTGACACATTACTATTTATAGTTTCGACACACTTTCTTGTGTCTCAACACTTTTTTAGATGTCTTAACGCATTCTCAGGTATCTCGACACAACTTTTAACTTAGACAAAATTTTGTTCTCTAAGTTAAAGATACTTGACATTTATGAGGCCTATCCTTGATCTCTAAATAAATAAACTAGATTACTGATCAATTACTTTATTCTAATTTTGTATCCGTTTTTATGTGTGCATCAATTACTCAAGATTCAACATTCCAAGTTCAAATTTAAAGAAATTAAATTTCTCTTCTTCTAGGGGCTTAGTAAAATATCAGCAATTTGTTTATTTGTTGAAACAACTTCTAAACTAATATCTTCATTTTCTACATGCTCCCTAATAAAGTGATATCTAATTTCAATATATTTTGTTCTACTATGTGACACATGATTGTTTGCAATAGAAAGTGCACTAGTAGAATCACAAAATAAAGGAATTTTACTTAGCTTTATGTTGTAATCTTGTAATTGATGCTGGATCCATTGCAATTGTGCACATAACTTCCAGCTGAAATGTACTGAGATTCAGCAGTGGATATTGCTACACTTGTTTGCTTTTTGCTGCTCCAAGATACTAGCCTTCTTCCAATAAATTGACATGAACCTGATGTGCTTTTCATGTCTTCCTTACATCCTGCATAATCAACATCTGAAAAGCCTATCAGTTCAAAATCACTATTCCTGGGATACCATAGGCCAAGATTAGGTGTGCCCTTTAGATATCTCAATATTCTTTTAACTGTTGTATAGTGAGATTCCTTAGGGCAAGCTTGATACCTAGCACAGACACAAGTAGCATACATTATGTCTGGTCTACTAGCTGTTAGATAGAGCAGTGAACCAACTATGCCCCTATACAAGGTGATATCAACTGGCTTGCTAGCATCATCCTTGTCTAAAGACATATTATACCGAATTGGAGTTCTCATGGAAGTGGTTGTTTCTATGCCATACTTCTTGATTAACTCCTTGGTGAACATAGATTGATTAATTAAAAGTCCATCTAAAGTTTCCTTAACTTGGAGACCCAAGGAAAACTTGAGTTCACCCATGCTACACATCTCAAACTTACCTTGTATAAGTTTGGCAAACCTAGTGCAAAGTGACTCATCAGTAGAACCAAATATAATATCATCAACATATATTTGTACTAAGATGGTCTTGTCTTTGACTTCCGTTAAGAATAGTATTTTTTCTATTTTCCCTCTTGAGA
The DNA here is from genome assembly GCA_039513925.1 of Platanthera zijinensis. Taxonomy (NCBI): domain Eukaryota; kingdom Viridiplantae; phylum Streptophyta; class Magnoliopsida; order Asparagales; family Orchidaceae; genus Platanthera; species Platanthera zijinensis. Next base: position 212,287,854 of record CM077080.1, read on the forward strand.
ATTTATTCTCCAGAAGGAACTTAGATAGAGTCTCATACCAAGCCCTTGGGGCTTGTTTTAAAACATAGAGAGATCTTAATAGCAAATAAACATGAGTAAGTTAAGTAGAATTAGCAAAACCTGAGGGTTGCTCAACATAGACCCTTTCTTTGAGGTTACTATTAAGGAAGGCTGACTTTACATCCATTTGGTAGATGTGAGAGTAGCAAACAGGCGATTAAAAACACTCCAGAAATTTGAATAATTGAAAGTTTTATTATCTAAAAAGTTATCATTTACAAAGGTATGCCCTCCCTTTTATAGAATGGAGGAGAGAAGAGAGAATACATATACACAATGTGGGACTAAAAAAGCAAAATACAGAGCTGGGTGGCTAGAACAAAGAGACCGATTAGGCCGACAAGGCCATGCGGTTAGACAACACTAACTGCTCGACAACACCAGAGATAGAAGAGAACATGTTGCAGTAGTAGAACGCAAGACCGCAAGACCACAAGACCGCAAGACCGCAAGGATACCAACAACAATAGTCTGGAAATCAATCCACTGGAGATAAGACGCCTGACCGCGCGGTTAACAATCCGCTGATTTTTCACCGCAAGTCCGCCCAATCATACTTAAACACTCCCCCTCAAGCTGGAGCATAAATATCAATCATGCCTAGCTTGTCACAAATATGGAAGAAGGAAGTAGAAACCGGCTTTGTGAAGATATCCGCCAATTCTTTGTTGGAGGTGACGAACAAAGTACAAATCTGTTTCTTCAGGACCTCTTCCCGAATGAAATGGCAGTCAACTTCTATATGTTTTGTTCTCTCATGGAAGACCATATTTCTGGATATGTATATGGCGGCCTTGTTGTCACAGAACATAGGAAGAGGATAGTCGTAGACCTCTCCTAAGTCAAGCATGAGAGCATGCAACCATTTTAACTAACAGGTGGTTGATGCCATACTACGATATTCATCTTCTGCACTGGATCTGGAGACAACAGACTTTTTCTTGCTCTTCCAGCTCACAAGATTTCCACTAACAAAAGTGCAAAATCCAGAGGTAGATTTGTGGTCACCTTTATCATCCGCATAGCTAGAATCTGAGTAGGCTTCAACCTTTAGATGACCATTCTTCTGAAAAAGTAACCCTTTTCCTGGTGCAGCTTTGACGTACTCTAATATCCTCAAGGAAGACTGAAGATGACATTCCATAGGAGCTTGCATGAACTAACTAACCTTGCCTATAACATAGGAGATGTCTGGTCTACTCACTGTGAGATAAATGAGTTTGCCCACCAGACGTCTGTACCTCATGACATCGGATAAAAGAGGCGAGTCATCTGTCCATGTTTTGTCTTCTCTAGTAGCCATAGGACACCGAGCCAGTTTGGCACCAGTCAATCCTTCCTCTTGTAGAAGATCAAGAGCATACTTCCGTTGAGAAAGAACCAAGGAGTCGGGATTTCGAGAGATTTCTATCCCCAAAAAGTATTTCGGGGAGCCCATATCCTTTGTGACCAGGTGTTGACGAAGGTGTTTCTTTGTCAAGTCCACACCAGCCTGTCCATCGCCAGTAATAAGAATATCATCCCCATACACCGCCAAAACCACCAGTCCCAAGGAGGTTTTGCGAATAAATAAGGAGTGATCGGCCGAACTCCTTGTAAAGCTGATAGCAGCCACAATGCCACTGAACTTGTCGAACCACGCCTGAGGGCTCTATTTTAGGCCATAGATGGCCTTCCTCAACCGACATACACGTATCTACCCCTGAGCAACATACCCAGGAGGTTGCTCCATATAGACATCCTCCTGAAGATCCCCATAGAGGAAGGCATTCTTGACATCAAGTTGGGAAATAGCCCAATCCCTATTGACAACCACAGAGGGAAGAACGCGGATGGTACTGAGGCGAGCGACCGGAGAGAAGGTATCAAAGTAATCAATCCCATAAGTCTGAGTAAAGCTTTTCGCAACCAGCCAGGCTTTTTAGCGATCCACAGTGCTGTCTAGGCGAAACTTCATAACAAACACCCAGCGACAGCTAACTACATCAGTACCAACTTATGGAGGAACAGGGGTCCAGGCGCCCCTCTCAGTAAGAGTGGCAATCTCCTCATCCATGGCAGTTTTCTAGTGCGGAATAGCAAGAGCCTCCTGGTAGGTGCGAGGAGTGGTAGTAGCTGAGATAGCCAAAGTAAAGGACCTTCGAGAAGGAGTTAGCCGTTCATAGGAAACAACTGCCGCAAGCGGGTGTTGAGTACACGCCCGCACCCCTTTGCGAAGAGCAATGGGAAGATCTAGATCGATGCGTTCCTCTGTGACCGGAGCATCTATGGCGGAGAAGGCTGGCTCAGGACTAGAGAGACGGCTGTGGAGGGGAGGAAGAAGGGGGAGGGGATGGAAAGGAGAGAGGAGGAGACAAAGGAGGAGATGAAGTAGGAGGATAGACGTCGAAAGGCAGGGAAGAATGGAGGTGGACGGTGGTGAATCAGATAGAGCAGGGAGAAGTGGGGATGCAGGAGAGAAGTAGGACACATTCTCGAAGAAGGTCACATCTGCGAAGACAAATTGCTTGCGTAGAATGGGGTCAAAGAAACAATAGCCTTTCTGAGTTGTATAATAACCCAAAAAGACACACTTGGTGGAACAGGGGGGGGGACTTATCGCGGGTAGCGGAAGGAGCATGCATAAAAGCTGTGCATCCAAAGATTCAGAGAGGGAGAGGAAATGGTTCTTTGCCCGGGTAGAGAATGGAGAATGGGGTCTTGCCGTGGAGAACCGTAGAGGGAACTCGATTGATAAGATAGCAGGCGAGGAGAACATCATAGCCCCAGTAGTAGCAAGGTACATGCATCTGCGTCATGAGAGTGCAAGCGACATCAAGTAGGTGATAGTTTTTATGCTCCGCCACCCCATTTTTCTGGGATGTGTAAACACAGCTGGTCTGATGAATAAGACCATGTTGCATACAAAAAGAGGAGAACTCATGACTAAGATATTCTTTAGCATTATCAGAGCGCAAAATTTTAATAGAAACATTAAACTGAGTTTGAACCATACAATAAAATGATTGTCATACAGAAAATAATTCAGAGTGATCTTTTAATAGATACACCCAGGTACATCGAGAGAAACCATCAATAAATGTTACAAAGTAAGAACTACCCCGACCAATAGTGATGGTAGGAGAAGGACCCCAGACATCAGAATGGATGAGATCAAACAGACGAGAGGGGCCACGACTCTGCTTTGGAGGGAAGGAGGAGCGGTGATGTTTGCCAAGCTGACACGCATCAGAGTTTAGCGGAGGACTGGTCGGAGGTAGGTGGGGCAGAAGCTGACGAAGAATCCAAGGAGGAGGATGTCCAAGGCGAAGATGCCATTGAAGCAGACATGTAGAAGAGGAGGAGAATGCAGACAGAGAAGAAACATTGTTGAGAAAGTAGAGGCCGCCGCTCTCAGTCCTAGTAGCAATCGCCTGTTGGGTGCTCGGGAATGAAAAGAACAAGAAGTGGGAGTGAATAAGACGGAGCACTGAAATTGCTTGCATAATGTAGTAACAGATAATAAATTGCACGGGAACTTCGGGACATAAAGGGTGTCCGCCAAACGAAGTGACAGGGTGACTTGAACCACGCCCGTCCCGTGAACCGGGGAAGGCAAGCCATCCTCAACAAGAACCGGGGGCAACCGATCATGCATTTCGAGGAGAGAAGAATTGAGGGTCATCAGTCATGTGATTCGTCGCACCAGAGTCAATCAGCCATTTACCTTGGGTAACGATATGGGCACTACCTGAAGTTGTGGCCACAGTGGCATAGGGCCGAGAGGAGCCGGAGGTGGAGGAAGAGATGACGGGGGTGGAGATATCAGAGTTGGTCATAGAGAAGGAGGAAAAAAAGAAAGCCGCGCGAGTAGAACAAAGGTCGCATGGATAGAAAGCAGGGAAGCCACGCGAGTAGAGCAGAGGTCTCGCAGATAGAAAGCAGGGAAGCTGTGCGAGTAGAACATGGGTCGCGCAAGTAGAAGGAGTCCGTGACAGTAGCGGCAAGAGAGAAGAAACCGCATTGGAAAAGAGAGGAAACTGCAACGGTAACGGTGTAAGCACACCAGCGGCAAGAAGGGCCACAACCAGGAAGCAGATCAAAGCACAGGGGCAGAGGTCGCGCGAACTAGGAAGTTCGCGAGAAAAAGAGGAGATCGCGCGAATAGGAAAGAGTTCGGGCGAACAAAGAAGAAGTCGCGCGGACACAAAGGGTTCGAGCGAACGAGAAGAGAGAGCGGAGAGACTGCAAAGACAGGTCGCAGAAACGAGGGAAAGAGGTCGCGCAAACAGGGCAGCAACAAAGAAAGTAAACCGCGCGGACAGAAGAGACTAAGGATTCAGGTGGAATCAGTCGTTTCCTCTGATACCATGTGAGAGTAGCGAACATGCGATTAAAAACACTCTAGAAATTTGAATAATTGAAAGTTTTATTATCCAAAAAGTTATAATTTACAAAGGTATGCCCTCCCTTTTATAGAATGGAGGAGAGAAGAGAGAATTCATATAAACAATGTGGGACTAAAAAGCACAATACAGAGCTGGGCGGCTAGAACAAAGAGACCGATCGGGCTGACAAGGCCGCATGGTTAGACAACACTAACCGCTCGGCAACACCAGAGACAGAAGAGAACATGTTGCAGTAGTAGACCGCAAGACCGCAAGACTACAAGACCGCAAGACCGCAAGGATACCAACAACAACAGTCTGGACATCAATCCGCTGGAGATAAGCTGCCTGACCATGCGGTTAACAATCCGCTGATTTTTAACCGCCAGTCCTCCCAGTCATACTTTAATAGTATACCTTAAATCCTTTATAGGCTGCATATGCCAGGAAGAGTCTTATTGCTTCCAATCTAGCCACTGGTGCAAAGGTTTGATCAAAGTCTATGCCCTCTTCTTATCTATATCGCTTTGCAACCAGTCTAGCCTTATTTCTGATAATAACACCATTCTCATCCAATTTGTTCCTATAGATCCACTTGGTTCCTATGATGTTATAGTCATCTGGTCTGGTAACCAGCTTCCAGACATTGCATCTCTTGAACTAGTTCAATTCTTCCTACATTGCACCTATCCAAAATGGATCGACATTGGTTTCTTCAAATTTCTTTGGTTCTGTTTGAGACAAGAAACTTGAGTACATCACAGTGTTGTGATGTTTGCTTCTTGTGGTCACACCCTGAGCTGCATATCCAATGATCAATTCCCTTGGATGATCCCTTAGATGTCTTACAACTACTGGTAATGTGACTTCTTCTCTTGGACCAGAAATATCTTGTTGCTGAGTTTCTTCTCCTGGTTGTTCCTGTGCAAGCACTTCTTCAATAATGTTAACTCCATCTTGTTTATTTTGGCTTGTTGGAACTTAATCTTCTATAGACAGCTCCTTTAGCTTCAAGTCTTCTCCTGTTGTGCTTGATGTACCTGTCTTATCATTTTAAAACATAGAACTTTCATCAAATACAACATGAACAGACTCCTTCACAACTGATCCCTCAAGTTGTAGACCCTATAGGCCTTACTGTGGTTACTATAACCAACAAATATGCCATCATAAGACTTCTTAATAAACTTTGTTATGTATGTTTTCCTATTATTTAGGACAAAACATCTACATCCAAATATTCTGAAATAGGTCAAGTTTAGTTTTCTGCCCTTCATTAGTTCATAAGGAGTTTTATTCAACCTTTTGTTGATTGAAGCTCTATTAAGAACATGACATGCTGTGTTAATAACTTCAGCCCAGAAATATTCTGGGAGAGAAGAATCACTCAGCATGGTTCTTCCAACTTCAATGAGAGTCCTGTTCTTTCTCTCAGTAATTCCATTTTGCTAGGGTGTTCTATGAGAGGGAAACTCTTGCTAAATCCCCAATTCTTCACAAAACTTGGTCATATACTCTGATTGAAACTCAGTTCCATGATCACTTCTAATTCTGACCATAGAATTGTTCAATTCATTCTGTATTTGTTTGACAAATGTCTTGAAGACATTAGGAGTTTCAGAATTTTTTCTTAAGAAGAAAACCCAAGTGAATCTGGAATAGTAATCTACAATTACAAAGGTGCAGACTCTCCTTCCTAAACTATGAACTAACATAGGACCAATCAAGTCCATATGCAAGAGGTATAAACACCTCATTGAGTCTTTGGATTCAATACTTTTGAATGAAGATTTGGTCTGCTTGCCTTTTTGGCATGTATAGCAAATGCTCTCCTTAGAGCATTTGATGTTAGGACCATTTCTAACTAGCTCTTTACTATAAAGTTTGTCTATGACCTTGTAGTTCAAATGAGCTAGACTCTTGTGACATTTTACACAGTGTGAGGTTTTCTCATTTACAACTAGACATAAGGGTGAGTCTGACTTTAAACAAAGAAAATTCAAACAATACACATTCACACATCTAGTGCCTGTCAAGATGATCTCTTGGTCACTTGACTTCTTTATTAGGCACTCATCCTTTTGTAATGAAATGTCATCGCCAATATCACAAAGTTGGCTTATGCTTATAAGGTTGTGTTGCAACCCTTCCACATAAGCTACTTTGGTGAAAGTGACTAAGCCATTTGTGATCTTACCATAACCTTTGGTAATTCCTTTGTCAGCTCCACCAAAGATCACCTTTTGTCCATTCTTTATAGGGATAAATTCCCTCAAATTGCTTCTTATTCTAGTCATGTGTCTGGAACATCCACTATCCAAGTACCAGATTGACCTATCTCTGGTGCTTGGACATTCCTACAAAATAAGAATTTATTTTTCTGTTAGAAATTAACAAGAACAAACCGGAGGTGGATTAACAGAAATTTTATTATCCAAAAAAGGTATCTATTACAAAGGTATGACCTCCATTTTATAAAATGGTGGAGAGATGAGAGAATAAAAATTAGAGACGTGAGACTAAAAATTTACAAGACTAAGCGGCCAATACAAAAAACAACCCGCACAAGCCACGTGGTTAGATGAGTAGGGCTAACCGGTCGACTACCACCAGAGAAAGAGAAGTCGCAATGGGAGACCGCTAGACCGCCCAGTCTCCAAGCCGCCTGAGACAAACTTCTAGACTGCTCGGACTCCAGACAGCAACAACCCAGCAACCAAACCGCTGAAGGGAAACCGCCAGACCACGCGGTCTTTAACCCGCCAAGACAGACCGCCAGATTCCCTGGTCACCAACTGCAACATTTTCTTAGGAACCCAAATTGTTTTTGGTCCTAGGTTCTTGTTAGTTGTGGCTCCATTGAGACCACCTGTGAACTTCTTAACTGGATACATTTTTTGAACATGAGACATAGTGTAATTGAACCAATATTCCAAGGCAAAGTGTCCTACCTTTCCACAACACCATCATTCATATTTATTATACCTCCTCTTTAGAGGAATAATAGGAACTTTATGCTGACATTCCTTAGAGGAGGAATAAGCTAACTTGACAGTTATATTTTGTCTGGGAGAAAAAAGGTTATTTTGTCTCTCAGTTACAACAATTCTCCTTGGAGTAGGCAGATTAGGAATAACTTTCCTATTCACATATGAACTTGTCCAACTGGTCCAAACTTCTGGGTTTCTTTTCCCTTAGTCTGAAACACAGGTTGTGGTATGACTGGACCCTTTTATCCTGTCAGCTTTTTACCTATTTTTCTTTTGGGTTTAACATACCCAAGACCACTTCCAGGTGTTCCTAAGATGGTATCTATTATAAGCAACACCGTTTTAGTTTTAGAAAATAGTTGTACTAGTATTTTCTCATTCAAAAGTTTAAGTTCTAACTCCTGAATGATTGCATCTTTTTGTTTTATCAACATAATTTGATCATCAATGATCTTAGTCAATTTTGCTAACTTTGAGCTATGAAGACCTATCTTCTGAGTATCCATCTTATGATGATACTCAAGACCTTTAGTGATGCAATCTCTATAGCTTGTTCTTTGGCAAGCTTCTTGTTATTTATAAGAGCTTCCAACACTTTTCCAAATTTGACTGTGAGTGACTGCAGTTCAGTCTCAGGGTTTCTCAGGGTTAGACTTATGTGAATCAAACTTTGATTCATATGAGTATGCCTCATCCACAGTCTCATGAACAGAATTTGTAGAACAACAAGAATTGTCAAAGATTACCTAAGTATCCTGACATTCAGCAATTTCTATATCTGGATTATCAGATAGTGCCATCAAATTAACCACCATATCATCTTAAAAATCACCATAGTGTGATAAAGTTGTGGAGTTATTGCCCTTATATATGGCCTTTATGATGAATTATTCTTCATAGAAGTACTATCCAGCATGTTCTTCTTCTGATTCAGTTGAATCAGTATCACTATCAGATAAGGTCTTTGGCTTCTTTATCATCAGACCATTTTTTTGATTTCTTGTCTTTATAGAACTTCTTTTCTTTTGACTTTTTGTTCTCCTTTCTTTTTACTGGACAATCAACAATGACATGCCCAGACCTATTACAACAATAGTAGATAATGTCAGTATTAAATTGTTTATTCTGATGAGAATCATTCCTGACCAAAGATTTGTCTCTGTGTTTGTCTTTGCTTTTATTGGAACTTAGTCCAGTAGATTTCTTCTTATTCCACTACTTCCTTCTTCTCATCATTTTCTTGAATTGCATGGTAAACAGTGCCAATTCATCATCTGATAATTCTTCTGATAAAGAACAGTTCCAGTGCTATCTGTATCTTCATCCCTTCATGATGATGATGGGATTTTTCTTCTAGACTTCTTTAATGTTTCTGCCCTGAAGTCCACTGATTTAGTCTAAGTTGAACTTCTGGCAGATTCAACTTCAGCTTTTATAGAATTTAGCTGAAGCTCATGTGACAATAACTTTCCATATAAGTCTTGTGGTAACATGTTTCTCAGATTCCCCATTTCTCTTACAAAATAAATCTTGATGTCCCATTCTTTATTTAGGGATCTCGAAATTTTTCATTCAGCTCATAATTTAAGAATTCTCTGCCATAATTCCTCAAGTCATATACTATTCTAAAGAATTGCTCATAACATAGTTCTATAGAATCAATCTTTCCTTGTCTGAATGTCTCATACTGCTGATTTAGTAGAGACTTTTTATCATCTCTTACTTCTTATGTTCCTTTTATATAGACTATGAGAGTGTCCCACATCTCCTTGGATGTTTTACAGTACACTAGATTCAAAAAATTTGAATTATTTATAACACTAACAATTATGTTTTGAGCTCTTTTATCCATGGTGGTAAGAACCACCTCATCCTTTGTCATTTCAGACAGTTTCTTAGGAGTTTGAACATTTGCATCTAAGACTGATATCTTCATTGGAACATATGGTCCTTCTTGTACAGTGACAAAGATTCTTTGTTCTGAAGCCTCAATAAATAATCTCACTCTCTGCTTTCATATAGCAAAGTTATCCTTAGTACATATAGGCAGTTTCATATAACTGAGTTGTCTGTGAGATTCAGAAGCCATTTAATCTGATATTTTTCAAATACCCTTTGGATCTTTTTCAGACTGTTAGGTCTTTCTTAAATAACCTCCCTCTGATACCACTTGAAAGTTAATCCTATGGATAGATAATCACCTAGGGGGGGGGGGTGAATAGGTATCTTTTAAAATACTTTGTCAATTCTTTGTCACTTAAATGTTCAGCAGATAATTTACTTGAGAAACTAGCTTCACATTAACTTAGCACAATTGAACCACAGAACACAGCACATGCAAATCTCAGAACACAGTACACAAAGAATTTATAGTGGTTCCCCTCTCTAGGGTACATCCACTTTCCCTCTTCTTCCTCGCTAGCAATGTGCTTATTGGGTATTGTATCCACAATAACCTGGATTTGTATGAAGTCACCCTTGAACTAAGATGAATTAAGTTTGTATTTGATACTCTTTTCAAGTTGAGTGCTTGTAGGTTATAATTGCCAAGTGTAGACCAATATCAGTCTACAATGAGTCACCAAACACAGGTCCATACAATGTAATCCCTTATTGCGTGATCCTTGGTGTTGACTCATGTGTAGTCTCTCTATTGGGACACACTTCATTTTCAAAGTACTAAAGTTATGGGAGAAAGACTAGTTGCTGAATTCCTTGAAGAAAATCATTTTACAGAAAGTCAAATTTTTCTAAGTCAATTACTCGAGAAGGACCTATTTGTACTCGAGTAGTATTGAAGTATTTCTTGAGTTAGCTCAGTCAAGTTTTCGAGTAGCAAAAGTTGTACTCGAGAAGGATTAGTTTAGTTCTCGAGAGAGCCATGCAGTACTCGAGTAAGACTCGTCTCTTTCTCGAGTTTACTCAAAACTCAGCATAGAATTTTTCTAAGTATAGTATTAGATAAGCAGAAGTCATTACTCGAGAAGGTCGAGCCTTGTATTGAGAAAGCAGAAGTCTAGTACTCGAGAAGCCGAAGTTTTTTCTCGAGAAGTCTAATTTGTTCTCGAGAAGTCCAGTGAGTTCTCAAGAAGTCATTATCTATTTCTCGAGTAACAGAAATTATTTCTCGAGTAACAGAAGTTATTTCTCGAGAAGCCAGAACTGATTTCCAGTGTTTTCCTTAAGTATCTATTCTCGAAAATCTTATATCCTTTTCTCGAGAAACAGATGTTGTTCTAGAGTTGTCTATTCTTCACTCGAGAAATGAAGATCATTTCTTGAATTTTTTGTTACATCCCGACAGAATTGATTTCAAATTAATCTCATTTCTTATTGGTCTACGTGTTCTGTCTTTAATGATTATGACCGTTAGACAAGTCCTATAAAAAGTCTTATCATAATCGACTAACCCTAACAACAAGAAATCAAGTATTCTGAATCGTATTTTTCATTCTAAATCGGGAAGACCTCCGATGTTCATCATTTTCTTCGTCGTTGTTCTTCTCCGATCCAAGGGATTCAGAATAAGAAGGCTTCAATAGATCAAGGATTTTAACTCAACAAATCTATTCCTTAATCGTATTGATCCTAATTTTTCAGATCCAGAAATTTCGCCTTTGTCTTCTTCGATCCATTTCTGACAGAGCTTTAAGTTTTAAGAAGGAAGAAGGACTGAAGACTCAGATCTGAGATATTTTTGTTTGTATAATTTTATGTAAAACATTTTAATCTTGTAGGAGATTTCTCTTCGAGTTGTAGGAGCTTTATTCTCCGAAATTTTTGTAGGAGTGTTTTGACTCCGAGTTTTAGGTGCATTGCTCCGAGTTGTAGGATTGTTTTCCAATCTGAGATAATAGTAAAGTAGCCAAGACTAGTGTGGTGCTAGATCGGTGAGGTGGAGAGTGGACGTACCCAAGGTTAGGGAACTACTATAAATCTTGTGTTTTCTGTGGCTTACTTGTTTATTTTCTGCGCTCCGTCGTTATAAGTTTTTATTCCGCAAAAAAATGCAGACCTCACCTATTCACCCCATCTAGGTGTTTAGGTAGACAACTAAAAACATCAGTGCTAGATAAGGTTATAGCTCCTCTTGAACTCAGATCCAAAGATCTTACAGACTCAATTTCAGTTAAGAAACCTACACTCAGACCAACAGGTCCTAACTCAGAGATTCACCCAATATCCTACCTCAGGTCCCTCAAGAACCCTACCTCAGCCTTTTTAACACAGGCTTACACCTTAGTGATCCCACTCAAATCACCTACCTCAGGTCCCTCAAGAACCCTACCTCAGCCTTTATAAATTAGTCTTATAACTCAGAGAAACTCTCCTACCCACTCAGATCTCAGGGAGATCTTACAAAATTAAGAGGTAAATAATATTCAGAAAACAAATCTGTAATCTTACTTATCTGAATGAATTCAGATTCTTTAATTCAGTTGCAAAGAAACAAATCTTGATGAATAATCTAGCTAAAGAGATTCTTATCTGGATCTGTAATCTTCTTGATGATCAGCTTGATTTCCTTGAAGAATTTGTAGAACAGCTCCACTTGAATCTTCGGATCACTTGATGAAAGGATCTAAAGATCTTCTTGAAGACTTTCGTCTTCCTTCTCCATATCGGGATTGTCGCCCTCCTCTGACTTAGAAAAAATCAGAATGAGAGAATGAAATGATTTGTCTGATTATTACTTTCTGTGTAGACAACCCCTCTATTTATAGCCTTCATGGATTGCTTGTTTCTGATTGGTGACATCAACATGTGACATCATACTTCAAATTCTCCTTTAAACCATTTCTAATGAGGTACCACGTTACTGTAGCTGAGGTGATATTTCTGATTTGTCCTGACACTTCTGTGTTTACTCTGCACATCTTCAGAAACATAAGTGTCGAGATGTCCAAAGTATCTCGACACTAAATTACTTAAGTGTTCTTAGAAAGTGTCGAGACATCTTAGCAGTCTCGACACAATTTTACTTAGAAGAATTTTCATGCTGAACTTGAAAGTGTCAAGAAAGTTGACTTGTCTTGACACAACTGCCATCTGTGTCGACATTTGTAAATCTGCACTATGTCGAGATAGTTGAATTGTCTCAACACAACTGTTTGCTGGATGTCGACACTTTTATGTTTGCTTTATTTCTTCACTATGTCGAGACACTCGAATTGTTTTGACACTCCAGTCTGCCAGTGTCGATTCTTTTATACTTGCTTTAATCCTTCATTGTGTCGAGAAAGTTGATTTGTCTTGACACTATTTTACTTAGTATAATTTTCAATCTTCTTTGTGTCGAGACAGTTGTATTGTATCGACACTATTATCTTAAGCTTCAAGGTGTCGAGATAGCTGACTTTTCTCGACACTGCTGACTTAGTCTTCAAGGTGTCGAGATAGCTGACTTGTCTTGACACTGCTGTATTAAATCTTCAATGTGTCGAGTTAGCTGACTTATCTCGACACTGTTGTATTGAATCTTCAATGTGTTTAGTTAGCTGACTTGTCTCGACACTACTATATTGAATCTTCAATGTGTCGAGTTAGCCAACTTGTCTCAACACTACTGACTTAGACTTCAAAGTGTCTAGAAAACAGACTTGTCTCGACGCAACTTCTGCAAAGGTGTCGACATAGTGGAAGTGTGTCGACACTTTTGTACTTAGCCAATTTTCTACACTACAAGTTGTTAGATGCTAACTGTGCTGACTTCACTCAGCACTTTGCTGACTTCACTCGACACTTTTGTACTTAGAAAATTTTCTTCACTTTTTAGTCAGCTACTTAGAGTACACCTATCAATGCAACTTGGACCACCTATCAAATTAATATGACATGGGCAATCTGCAAGCATGAACTAAAATATACATCAAATACATATTTGTGTATATCATTTAGTTGAAAGGGCTTCTTCAAATCAAGTACATTGAGTCCAATGTACCCAACAAACACAACTTTATTAGCACCCATAACCACGATGAAGGAAGCTCTGCCTCCACCTAGTCGGCCAATAACAGTAGAATAGAGGATCGGCCGGTGCCTAGAAGAGGAGGAACTCAAGATAGGAAAGATTAGCCTCCTTCCTCCTCTGTATTTACTGGTAGGGTTCCGCCCGGTGGTAACAGTGAATGGAGGCCTCACCTCTCCCATTTCCATCAAACCCAAGCAGAAATCAGGAATGAAGGAGTATGAGTCTTCTTCTATAAGGAGAGAAAGGGAGAAATTGAGAGAGAAAAGGGCGGCTCTTCCTCCAACCAGGCAGTGCATAGGGAGAGAAGGAGAGGGGCTCGCAGGTCATGGCTTCTAGCCAGTGTCTCTCTCTGCATTTCCTTCGGATTGAGCAGACATCCGTGACGGTCGAAAATATGATAATGAGAAGGAAGTTGGGTTTGTGGCTAACCTAGCCGGCCAAGAGCGGAAGAGAAAAAAAGATTGGGATAGGGAGCGGGGGAAGGGTTAGGGGTTTTATTCAAAATCCTAAATCAAATTTCTATTCGCACTACTATGGATTTTATTTAAGAATTTAGGCGTTATAATTATTGAAACACCTCTCCACTCAATCATAGTGGCCTCTTAGCAAGCATGTTACTAGGCTGTAGCCCGAGTACCCCAAAGCCTCTACGCGCCAGTTTTTCGGGCGCAACACGTTGTTGAAGCCAGGTCTCAAACCCGCAACCTACTTTATAAGGAGCCTTCAAACCACCCCTTGATATGTTATTCATGAAAAAGCCATCCATGACTAGATCATGACTCTAGATTCTTCTCTCAAGAGGGAGAAGAAGGACTAGAGTGAGTGCATCAAGAAGTTAGATGGGGATACAAAGTATTATAAGAACAAATACTTGAATTTTTGCTGACGAGATGGAGAGAATTCAGCAGGCAGATCTTGTGAATACTATAGGTTATGGAGACCAGACCATGCTATTAGGGGTGATAGTTTGTTTTTAGTGGTAGTCTAACTCACTAGAGGGGCTGTGAATAGGTGTCTTACACTGTGGTGTATAATTTTTAGATTTCAACACATAAATAAAAGTAAAGCACACATACAAAAAAACACAAGGATTTATAGTGGTTTCTCAAGGTCTAAGTACATCCACTTTCCCACTACACCTATCTAGGAATGAGCTAGACTAGGCAAAACTCTTCCAATAACTCAGCTCCTTGAGCTTACAACTCAGATCTCCTCCAAATCCTACCTCAGGCTTATCAAGAAGCCCAACCTCAGGCATACATGCCATACACTAAGAGTGCTCCAACTCCTATAGCACAGAAATCCTCCGGGTTTCCTACCTCAGACTTATTACAAGTCCTACCTCAGATCTCCTCAGAAATCCTACACTTCAGGCTAGGAGCACGGCCTTACAACTCAGGAACACAAGGCCCTACACTCAGATTTAATAACCTTAGATCCTATAGTACAAGATAGGTGAGTAATTACAATAGAAGCCTTAATCAGATTTAACATTGAGGCTTTTGATCTTTTGTTGTTCTTGCCTTGAAAGCAAGTGTCTGGAGCAGGTCCCTGAACGGATAAATCTTCAGGTTACACAAGTTAGGGCTTGGTCCTTCTAGATCTTCTTCTTCAATAGTAGAAAGAAGATCTGGCTATGAGTCTAGATCTACTCTATCTTATTCTCTAGAGAGCTATTAGGAAGAACTATCTTATAGATCATATATTATAGTGCGTCATTTCTGGTATTATGAATCTTTTACAACGGCTCTATTTATTTGCCCTAGAAGTTCCTTCATATACACTTTGACAATCTGCAATGGTATCATGAAACGTCTAGTCAATAGCATGGACAAGAATAGAATAGTTTATCGCATCTTCATGCGCCACTGCTAAAATTAAATTCCGCCAGTCTGTACAAGATCAATGGTAACATTTTGAAACTTCTCAACGGTACCATTGAGTGGAAATTTAATTCTCCGCAGTAATGCTGAGACAAGACTTTATTCTCAGTGGTATCTACCTTGGCACTGAGTTCTGTGGCATTTAGTGGCTTCTCCACAGTAACAATAAGACGAGATTTTATTCTCAGTAATATTTGCCTTGGTGCTGAGATTAGCTTCTCAACAATAATGTTGAGACGAGACTTTATTCTTAGCGGTATCTATCTTGGTGCAAAGATTAGCCTCTCCATGGTAATGCTGAAATGAGACTTTATTCTCAGTGGTATCTGCCTTGGTGCTAAGATTATATTCTCCACGGTAATGTTGAGACAAGACTTTATTCTCAGCAGTATATCAACTATACAATTAACATATGTATACCATCTCAGTCGTATAACCCTTCTTTGCTCTAAACCTATTCATATAGTCCAAACTTCTGCATAGACATGAAATATATGTGCTATCAAATATAATATGCACTTAGCATTGTAGGTGAAGATTCTTCAAATTTAGAAATATTGAGGGCAATATTCCTAACAATCTCCCCATATTTGAAGAAGGCGGAACACATTTCAATGTTAAGGTGCATTAACCAATAAATTTATATTTGACAATAATATAATAGACCAAATTGTCAACACAAACAATATGATAGAAGAAGTAGAAATGTTATTATAGATAACTATCAGAAGAAAATATTATCATGAATAACATATCATCAAGCATAATGCAAAAAGCATAAATCATTTTAAATTTTTATATGTATAAGACCATGTTCAATGAGACACATAAGTTCATTGCAGTTTTGACAAATTTTAGATTAGAAAATTTAATGTAATTTATGTATGTCAAGTTGGCTTATTTTAGCATGATCCTTAATCCTGAGCAACTACTTTCTGCTGAATAGCTTCCTCATTTTGATCAACAGCTTCATTTTGAACATTTGCTTCTCTTTCAGCTGACTGGTTCTTCTTTATTTTTAAGTATATGAATGGTTTAGGGATATGTCTAGAGGGCATCCTTATTGGGTTCCTCTTCCTTACCAAGTTCTCTTTAAATACCCTTTACCTTAGAGAGTTCCTATTCAAGTGTTTGATCCACTCTTCACTTGGATACACACTGTCAATATTTTTTAGAATTTGACCATGATGGATCTATGCATTGATGATGATTTTCTTGGAATCATCACTTCAATACTCATTGTTTGGATCTTCTTCGTGTTTAGTTCTCCTCTAGTCCATGAATTCTTCATGCAGCATAATCCCTTCTCACTTCCTTCTCTTTGCAAGTTGTACATCTTATGCAACTCTTTTTAGTGATGGAAAATAAAAATTTTCTGGTCTATTTCTATCCAGTAGTGGTAAATTTAGGGCAATCCTAGTTCTCTGAAGTACTCTTACAGCTTGCTTAACATTGAATTTCTCCCCCTTTTTGTCTTCTTCATTAATCCTGTTGTCTAGATGGAGGGTGTTGGCTTCAAACCAACCATACAGTGTCTGGAATACATTTTCTATATCTTCCCGAATAGCATCTTAGTTCTCAATTTCTCATTCTATAGCCAGTGTTTGAGTAGATTATATATACTGTTGAACATGATAAACTCCTTGCTTGATTTCTTCATCAGTTTGACTAGCCCAGTTCTCTACACTGTTAATATCTTCAGTAGTATCCTTGAGGTTGTCATCCATTGATTTCAAAATCATGACATTTTGTTTGATTATGCTTGCAGCCAAGTCAAACCATCTGGTGATCTCTTTGTTGATGTGTGTAGTATCATATCTCAGAATCTTAAGATCACCCATCATCTCAGCATTAACTTTTTGTACCTCTGACATGACCACAACTTTAAATCCTTTGACAGATTCATCAATATAGGTTTTCAGTGTTGTTGTTTGCTCATCCAGTAGAGCTTTGACTGAAGCAATGATGGAGCTTTCAATACTACTGGTAGAAGGTAGATGTTGGGGCATCTATGATGGTTGAACCTCAGCAGGATTTGTACTTGTCCCTTGGTCCTCTTGACCATCCAACTCAATTGGAGTTGATGTATCAGCCACTTGGGATATAGGCAAATCTTCTCCCTAAGCTGGGACCTCTGTAGGAATATCCCCCTTAAATTGATCATCTGTATTAAAAAAATTCTCAAGAGGATTGTCATATGTATCCTGAATGATCAACACTTGCTCCCCCTCAATTGGGGCATCCAACTTATCTTGAGCCACTAACACTATCTCAGTATTGTCCTGTGGATCATCTCTGATTTGATCAATCCTTTCTATGAGATTATCAAGAGACTTATAAATCGTGTTCTGAAGACCACTTGTGGACTGCTCAATCTCCCCCTCAGCTTGGGAATCAGTTCGTTCTAGAACATTTTGATCTATCACATGGGATGGATCATCCATTTCAGAAGCATCTTACTCTCTTTCATCTATGTCATGATCTGACTTTTCATTTACCCGCACAAAGAAGTCTTGAACATCATCTTCTTCTTCTCCTGAAGAGGATAGATCAGGATCATGAATGGGTGTTTTGTTACCACCCCTTTGTCTATATGATTTATATTTAGTTTCACTGTCCTTAATTGTTTTCTTTCTCTTAAATGAGGTCTGATCCTTTTTCTGTATAGCTTGACTCTTAGGTAGGACCCTTGTGAACCTCTCAAGGGTTTTGATGTCCATCCTCTTCATGTAATGAATTTTTACCCCTTAATTCTTATTGAAATGCTCATGGTAAGCATTAATGATGTAGAGGGATAAAAATCTTCCTAGGTTTAGAGCCTTTAGGTAGTCGATTATCTTCCGAAAAACTATAAGTGCCTAGTTTATCTTCTGCTATAGTATGACTCTTGTAATAAACTCAAACATTGGTTTGGAGATAGTGTCATGGGAACCTGTCTTACACAGGATGGCCTTCCCAATGATATCATCCAGAAGTTTTTCTATCTGGTTGAATCATTTTCTCTTCAAGGACCCATATCTTACTCTATTGTATTCACACAGTTCCAGTGCTTGTTCAATGTCCTTGGTAGATACTTCCTCTTCTCCTTCACTATTTTTAGGAGGTAGGATTAAAGCTTTGGCCAACCTCTTAGGGTTTATATTAATTTTTATCTCCACTTTGCTCTTTATTTTTGTCCTGGAAGAGGAGAGCTTAGCATTTGAATAAAACTCTAGGACTTCATCTTTCAGAATCATTGTTGGTTTAGATAACAAAAACTCAAGGCTGATGGCCTCTAACATTCTGATTACTTCCTTAATCTCCTTAGGAGCTTGTTGGAATCCATCCCTAATTACTTCATACCCTTCTTGAAGTATCTTAACTGATTTTGGAGCCATTTCTTCAGGAAACTTAGAAGTTGAGAAGATGAGAAGGATGGAAGGTTATCAGCAGCTTTCTAAGGTTTAATGTTTAAGTTCTCAGTTACAGCCTTGGCTTTATATAAACATATTAACTTCACATTTGTTTAATTGATTCAAATGGGTATTGAAGCACCATCCTATTGGGTGAACATAAGGGATTGATTCAATGGCTGAGATTGATCATCTATTAACATAGCATTTCATCTCAGCGGTACCGTTGAGACGGGGTGATATACTACTAAGCATTGTCTCAGTAGTTTTTAATGTGTATTTTAACATAGCTATATACCGTTGAGTATTTTCTTAGCAGTTTCCACTATATAGCTGAGCCTGTCTCAATTAGTCATCTCAGTTAGGCTCCTAATCTTATTTTCTAAGCTAGTTTTCTCAGTTATCCATTGTCACCTATTGAGATAAAGACAAATAATATTACATAAATTTATAACTGATAGCAAAAATGATGAGAAATAAACTACTCCATGTTTAACATACCTAGCTCAATTTTAAATGAATTAAACTTAGCCTCATTCAGTGGCTTTGTAAAGATATTGGTTTCTTCCTTGTCAGTGAGGACAAATTCAAGACAGATATGTTCACTCTCAAAAATTCTCTAATGAAATAATACCTTATTTTTATGTGTTTAGTCCTGCTATGTAAGACAGGATTCTTAATAATGGAAATAACACTTGATGAGCCACAAAACAAGGGATTTTTACTCACCTTGAATTTATAGTCCTCCAATTGATGTTGAATCCACAGTAATTATGCACAGCAGATGCCTGTAGATATGTATTTATACTCAGTAGTGGATATGACCATACTAGTCTGCTTCTTACTGCTCCAAGAAATCAATCTCCTTCTTAGCAGTTGATAAGTACCACTTGTACTTTCCTGTCCTCTTTGAAACCTGCAAAATCTGTATCTTAAAATCCAGTTAGTTTAAAATCATTATTCATATGGTACCACATGCCAAGATGTTGGCTGCCCTCAAGGTATCTCAAAATCCTCTTTATAGCTAAGTAATGAGATTCTTTAGGGCATGCTTGGTACCTAGCACAAACACATGTAGCCTACACAATATCTGGTCTACTAACAGTTAAATATAATAGGGATCCAATGATACACCTATATAAAAATTCATAAAAAGGTTTCCCCTTCTCATCCTTGCCTAGGGATACATTTGACCCCATGGGAGTTTTCATGAAGGAGGCTAATTCCATCCCAAACTTCTTAATAAGTTCCCTAGTGTACTTGGTTTAAGAGATGAATATCCCTAGATTAGACTGTTTCACTTGGAGACCAAGAAAGTACTTGAGCTCCCCCATACTACTCATTTCAAACTCCCCTTGCATAAGGTTGGCAAACCTTTTGCAAAGGTTATCATTAGTAGACCCAAAGATTATATCACCAACATAAATTTGGACTAAGAGGCACACTTTCCCTTTGATTTCCTTAAGAACAATGTGTTGTCTATCTTCCCCATTAAGAACTTTTTCTTAATGAGAAATCTAGATAGGATTTTGCACTAAGCCCTAGGGGCTTGCTTTAACCCATACAAAGCCTTTCTAAGAAAATAAACATGAGAGGTTAGAGTTGGATGCACAAAACCCGAGGGTTGCTTTACATATACCTCTTCCTTCAGATTATCATTTATGAAGGCAGATTTTACATCCATCTGGTAGACCTTGAACCCTTTAAATACTGCATAAGCGAAGAATATCTATATAGACTCCAGCCTTGCTATTGGGATAAAAGTCTGGTCAAAGTCAATTACCATATCTTGTCTATATCCCTTGGCAACTAATCTGGCCTTATTCTTTACTATAACTCCTTGTTCATCCATCTTGTTCCTGAAGATCCATTTGGTGCCAATAATGTTATCCTGGTGTCTTTAGCACCAACTTCTAGAACTTGCATCTCTTGAATTGCTGGAGTTCTTCTTATAAGAAGCTCAAGAAGATAGCTTTATTATGAAGTTTGCTTCTGGTGGTGACACCCTAGTTTGCATCTCCAATAATGAGAGTTCTGGGATGTCTCTCATATACCTGGTTGCTGCAGGCAATCTGTCAGCACCTTGTTATTCTTTAGGAATGATTTCAGCTGGTTGTTCCTCTTAAGCATCTTCTTGAGTTCTATAAGTTGGCTGAATTTCCTCACTGAGCACATCAACTTTAGAAGTACTCATGCTTGAACTGGGCTTGTCTTGAATAGACAAATCTTCTAAGTTTGGCACTGAACTTGCATCATTAGGCACACTAAACCATCCTTTGTATATAAGACCAGTCTCATTAATAATAACATGCATAGATTCTTCTACTACTTGGGTCTTCTTATTGAATACCATATAAGCTCTATTGTGGGAGATGTATCCAACAAGAGTTCTCACTTTGCTTTTTCCAGTAAACTTGGTCAAATGAGACTTTTAATTATTTAAAATGAAGAATTTGCACCCAAAGATTCTAAAATATGAAATTGTCGGTTTTCTGCCCTTCATGAGTTCATAGAGAGTCTAACTATGGACTTTGTTGATTAATGCCCTTTTCAGAACATGACATGTAGTGTTGATTGCCTCAGCCCAAAAATATTTTGGAAGTGAGGAATCATTGATCATTATTCTGCCAGCCTCAATCAAAGTCCTATTTTTTCTCTCAGCCACCCCATTTTATTGTGAGGTTTTAGGAGAAGAGAATTTTTGGATGATACCAAGTTCTCCACATAACTTTATCATGGCCCCAGATTGGAATTCTGCACCATGGTTACTTCTCAATTTGACCATTATACAGTTCATCTCATTCTGGATTGCCTTGACAAAATTCATGAAGACATCCAAGGTATCAGACTTCTTCCCAAGGAAGTATACTTGTGTAAGCCTTGAGTGATCATCAATAATCACAAAGGTATACCGATTCCCTCCTAAACTCTGAATGAGCAAAGACCAAACAAGACCATATGCAATAGATAAAGACATCTTATAGAGCCTTTGGAGCCAATGCCCTTAAAAGAGGTCGTAGTTTGCTTGCCTATTTGGCGTACAGGACAGGGACCTTTTTTTAACACAATTTAACTCAGGAGAATCTCTAACTAAGTTTTCTGAAAATAACTTGTTAATTGTCTTGTTATTAATATGAGCAAGTCTCTTGTGCCATTGAACACAAAGGGGCTCACTCTCATTAGCTATAAGACACACAAGAATAGATAGAGAAATGATTGTAAATGAAATCTAAACAATACACATTTCCACTCCTAGTGCCTAAGAGGATAACCTCTAAGTTATTAGACTTCTTAATCAAACACTAATCATTATGAAACTCAATGACACAACCCAAGTCACATATTTGACTTATGCTTACTATGTTGTGTTGTAACCCTTCAACTTAAGCTACCCTTGTGATAGAGATTATGCCATTGGAGATCATACTATATCCCTTGGTGACTACTCTATCTGAGCCTCCAAAGATGACTTTAGGACCATTCTTTATCGATACATAGTCCTTTAGAAGACTCCTTGTTCCTATCCTGTGCCTTGAGCACCCACTATTTAAGTACCATATTTACTTCAGGTTGGTACTTGAATTGTCCTGCAAGATGAAGTTCAGTTTACCTTAGGAGTCTAACTGTTGGGTATTGTATCCATAATAACCTAGATTTATATGAAGTCACCCTTAAACTACGATGAATTAAGTCTTATTTGATGTCTTGTTTGAGTTATGTGTTTGTAGGATTTAATTGCCAAGTGTAGACCAATGTCAGTCTACAATGAGTCACCAAATACAGGACCATATAATGTAATATCTCATTATGTGATCCATGGTATTGACTCATGTGTAGCCTCTCTATTGGGATACACTTCATTTTCAAGCACTAAACTTGTAGGAGAAATATTGGTTGCTGATTTCATTGAAGAAAGAATATTTTCAGAAAGCAGAATTTTTCTAAGTGTTTTACTCAAGTAATAACCTTAGTACTCGAGTAGAGTTATAATCAGTTCTCGAGTAAGCTGAGTCAAGCACTCGAATAACTGAAGTATTTATCAAGAAGTTGTGAAGTTAGTTCTCGAGAAGTTGCTCAGTACTCGAGTACATCTCTGCTTGCTCTCGAGTAATCAGTTTAGTCCAGCTCACAATTCTATTAAGTAAAATTCTCGAGAAGTTAAGTTCAGTACTCGAGAAGCTAAGGCTAGCACTCGAGAAGTCTAAGGCTTAAAGCATTGAGAGCACTTTGTCTCGAGTAGCAGAAATATCTCTCGGGAAAACTAAGTTAAGTTCTAGAGAAATACTTGTTGTACTCGAGAAGAAGTTATTTAGTTCTCAAGTAAAGTCTAAGTCGAAAAGCATCGAGAGAGAGACTTGACTCAATGCCTTCTGGCAATCTTCACTTGAGTAGTCTTATCTGTTCTCGAGAAGTTATCTACTAGTTCTTGAGTAATATAAGCTAGTTCAGAGTAAATTACTTTATGTCTCGACAAGCCAGACCTGAAATTTCCTTAAGTACTTCTTCTCGAGAACTAGACATTGTTCTCGAGTAGTCTTATCTTCACTCGAGAACTGAAGTTTAATTTTTCTAAAATTTTGTTAAGTCTGATGGGACACGTTTTCAAATTAATCTCCACGATTATTGATCCACGTGTAATGTCATTTATGATTATGACTGTTAGTCTATTCTTATAAAAGGTCTAATCATATTCGACAAACCCTAACAAAAAAATAAGTATTTTGAATTATTTTTATTCATTCTAAATCGGGAAGAACCGCGCCGCTGCTCATCATCTTCATCGCCTCTGATCTTCTCGATCCAAAAGATTAAGACAATAAGAAGCAACAGATCAAGAAATTTCGACCGCTACAAATCTCTTTCTTGATCGTGGTGATTATAAGTTCTCAGATCCAAGCATTCTTAGATTTCTTTCTCGACTTTTCTGAAAGGGCTTTTCAATTTTTCAAGAAGGAAGAAGCCGAGATTCTGCCAGATCTGTGAAGACAAGTTTGTATATTTATTTGTAAATCATTTTATTTTTGTAGGAGATTTTATCTCCGAGTTTGTAGGAAGTTTTTCTTCCGAGTTTAGATCCGTTTTTGTGGATCGAGTTATAGGGGCATTGCTCTGATTTGTAGAATTGGTTTTCAATCCGAAGAAATAGTGAAGTAGCCGAGTCTAGCGTGTTGCTAGATTTGTGAGGTGGAGAGTGGACATACCCAAGATTGGGAAACCACTATATACATGGTGTATTATGTGTTGTGTGTACTTGTTTTCTGTGCTTCGCTCACTCAAATTTTTATTCCACAAAAAGATGCAGACCTCACCTATTCACCCCCTCTAGTTGATTTAGGTAGACAACTAAAAACATCAATTGGTATCAGAGGGAGGTTGTTCATCAAAAAGGTTAGCACCTTGAACAGATCTGCTCCTAGTTGTCATTAGAGGATTCAAGCATGGACAGAGTTAAGGATTTTGCAAAGCTTTCTCTGTGCACAAAGAATAATTTTTCTATGTGGAAAGAAAGAATAATGTTCTTCATGGAAGCGATGGATCCTAGAATTTTCATGATGGTGCAAGAAGGACCTTATGTTCCTATGACCACCTCCACCATTGACTCAACAAAGCAAGTTCCTAAGAAACTAATGGATCTTGATAAGGATGAGATTGCACTTGTCTCTTTAGACAAGAAAGCTAAAAATATCATCGCAAGTGCAGTCGATGATTCTATGCTGCAAAATTTGATTCACTGCCAATCCGCCAAGGGAATGTGGCAGTCTCTCATCATCTTGATGGAAGGAACTGAAGAAGTTAGGTATGACAGAAGATCCCCTCTAAATCAGAAATATAAAACATTCCGACAAGGTCCCAAGGAGTCCATTGCAGATACCTTTGAGAATTTCTTCAAGATTATCAACGGCCTAAGAGTCTATGGCCGGGTCTTCACAAATGGGGAACTGAATGATAAGTTCCTGAGATCCCTGACTAAGGAATGGGATAACAAGGTTTGTGCTATCCAGGAATTTGGAAAGCTACCATAGAGAGACCCTCAAAATCTCTTCAAAAAGCTTATGTCATATGAGCTACAAATAAATTCAAGAAAATCTAAAGAAGAGAAGAACATGTCTTCATCCAAGGAGAAGTCTGTCGCTCTAAAGGCAGATACCTCAAGGAAGTCTAAGGCTACTTCTCCTGCCCCAGCACAAGAAGAATGTGAAGAAGAATCTTCAGAGTCAAGCACCTCAGGCTAAGAATTATTTGAAGGAAAGTTTTCTCTTCTATAAACGCAGTTCAAGAAATTCTTGAACAAGAAGAAGCAATGGAAAGGAAAGGATGCCTCATTCAGAAGAACACGTCACGATGGTTATCGTCACAAGAAGGGCTCAAGTAGCCAAGACAGGTATTACTCCAAATAGAACAAACATATTTCTACTAACATTGTTTGTTATTATTGTAACAAGCCAGGACACGTCATAGTTGACTGCCCTCACAAGAAGAAGGAAGGTGGAAGAAGAGAGGAAAAGAAAACTTTTTATAATAAGAAGAAGACCAAAAAAATCCTGATAGCCAAGAAGGGCAAGACCCTCTGTGATACAGACTCATCTGAGTCTAGTGATGAGGAGGAAGCCAACTTTGGTCACATGACATAGACAGATGAAGAATAACCCCGATTAAATGGGAAGGTAAATTCTAATACCCCTCTTTCTGAATCTGATGATTCTGACCATGATCATGAGGAATGTTCTTCTGATGAGGAGTCTGAACTCATGACTCAATATAAAGAGTTGATTAAATCCTACGACAATTGTCGTAGAGTTGCAAGAGCTCAGGCTAAGGAGATCAAATCTCTTAAGGATGAAGAGAGCAATCTAAGGGAGAAAATTGTAATGATGGACTCACTGAGGAAAGACTTCCATAATACAATGGAAGAATATAATAAGGCTCTCGAGGACCTAGATCTGAAGGAGAAAATCGTCAAGGAATTGGAAGAAAAACTTGCGGCTGAAAAGAAACTTGTTGAAAGTTTCTCTAAGCCCAAAATAGTTCTTCCGCTTGTTGCTGAATTCTTCTCTCAGGCCAAAGGTGTTGGCATAGGCCATGTGGCATCCCCTAGTAAATCTTCTAGGAGAAACAATGCTAAAAGGAGAAATAAGGCTGCCAAGAAGGCTCTAGCCAAGGAGAAAGGGAAAGCTCCTCAAGAACAAACTTTGTATAAGAAGGTTATCTTTCCAACGAACGAGTTTGATCTTGACTCGTCCTATGGTCACTTTGCTAGGCCTACTCATATAGAGCCCAAGTCTCGGTACCAAGGATGGACTCATCCCCAGAACTTTGGCGAGAGTGTCTTCAAGGCACCTTATGAGGAGATCACTCTTCAGAGCTACGGACCTTACAATCGTGGTCACAACATCAGGAATGATCCAAAAGCCAAACCCATTGTAGAAAATCCTATTATAGAGAAGAAGCCATGTGGGTGTCATCACCACGAAGCTTCTACTTCCAAATCTATTGCCCATGCTAGACCACAATCTCAAAAGGTCAAGCAGGAGATCATTAGGCAAAGATACAATAGATTTGACTGTTGGTGTTGTGGCAAGGTTGGTCACTTCGCCATAGATTGCTGGATTAATCCCAGATATTATGAAACTCCTCAAGTTAATAGTGTGAGAAAGACCGCTCACAATGTTAACATACGTAGGGGGAGTATGCTAATTAGATACCAAGGTCCCAAACAAGTTTGGGTTCCTAAGGCAACTTGATTCTACTTTTGCAGGAATGTCTAAAAGCCACCAAGAATCCCATCTGGTATTTGGACAGTGGATGCTCTCGGCATATGACCGGGACTAGAAGCCTTCTCCAGGATTACTCTCCAGTCATGAACGGACCAAAGGTCATCTTTGGAGGTTCTGATAGAGGAATTACAAAAGGCTACAGTACGATTACCAATGGTAGTGTATCCTTTGCTGATGTGGCTTATGTTGAAGGATTGGAACACAATCTTATAAGCATAAGCCAACTCTGCGATAAAGGATGCATCGTAGAATTTCATGCAGACAAGTGTTTGATAAAATCGGTTGATAATTAGAAACGATTTTATCAGGCACTCGTAGTAGGAATATCTTTTGTTTAAATTTTATTTGTATAGACTCTTCTACACTAGTGTGATTTTTTGGCAAAGATAGTGCTTCTCTTGGTGACCAATAGCACAAGAGATTAGCACAAATAAATTTCAAAACTATTAATAAATTATTTTCTCTTAATTTAGTACGTGATGCCCTAAATGTCAAGTGCGTTAAAGATATACCTTGTTACGCATGTGTAAAAGGAAAGAAAATAAGGGCTACCTTTAAAAGCATTATTGGCAAAAACTCTAATAGGTGTTTACACCTACTTCATATGGACTTGTTCGGTACACTACAAATTAGAAGTTTGGGAGGTAAGGATTATACATTGGTTATTGTTGATGATTACTCTCGCTTTGTGTGGGTGTTCTTTCTAAAACACAAGTCAGATACCTTTGATATCTTTATGAATTTTGTCAAGCAAGTCCATAATGAACACAACTGCTCCGTTGTCAAAATCAGAAGTGACAATGGAACAGAGTTCAAGTCTTGGGCCATGATAGAATTCTGTGAAAGCCTAGGTATCTTTCATGAATTTTCCTCTCCTCGTACTCCTCAACAGAATAGAGTAGCTGAGAGAAGAAATAGAACACTCATAGAGGCTTGCAGGACCATGTTGAGTGATGCCTCACTAACAGAATATTTCTGGGCTGAAGCCGACAACACTACATACCACGTGCAAAATCGAGCACTCATAAACAAAAACCGTAATAAGACACCTTACGAACTACTAAAGGGCAGGAAACCAACCATTTCCTACTTTAGAATCTTTGGTAGTAAATGCTTCGTACTTAACAATGGTAAGTATCACACCACTAAATTTAGTGAAAAGGGCTTTGAAGGTATTTTTGTAGGATATAATAGTCGTAGTAAGACATATAGGATTTTCAATAAGAAAACCCTGGTTGTAGAAGAATCTATCCATATTGTATTTGATGAGAAGAGCTTGCTGCAAAGCAATTCTTCTAGTGTGTTCATTGAAGATGCAGGTTCACGATTGAAGGAATTGAGCTTGAATGTGCAAGTTAAGGAAAAAGATCAAGAGTTCATCACGATCACCACTCCAACCCTTATTGGAGAAGATGATCACCATGATGAAGACGTCATCCAAGTTATTGAAGTCACTAAATGGATAGAAGAAGCTCCATATGCAAGGAACCTAGAGATCAGACACTTGAAGGATTACCCAATTGATCAAATCATCGGATATCCCCTGGACGGTGTCAAAACTCGTAGAGGTACAACTAATGAAATTTTATATTTAAGCTTTCTCTCACAGGTTGAACCAAAGAAGTTTGAGGAAGCAAACTCAGACGCATCTTGGATAATGGAAATGAAAGTAGAATTGAACCAATTCAAGCACTGTCAAGTCTGGAAGCTTGTACCAAGACCCAAAGGTAAGAACGTCATCGGAACCAAGTGGGTCTACAGGAACAAGATGGACGAAGATGGAACAATCATAAAGAACAAGGCCACACTCGTCGCCAATTGATATTGATAAGAAGAAGGAATCAACTTTTACCAGACGTATGCTCCAGTGGCAAGACTAGAGGTAATCAGGTTGTTCCTAGCTTATGCTGCACTTAAGGGCTTCACTATCTATCAGATGGACGTGAAGTCAGCCTTCCTTAATGGTGACATAAAGGAAGAAGTTTATGTGGACCAACCTCTAGGTTTCATTGATTCTAACTTTCCTGATCATGTTTATCTTTTATGTAATGCATTATATGATTTGAAACAAGCTCCTCGAGCTTGGTCTGAGACGCTATCTAGCTTTCTTCTTGAGAACAAGTTCATAAGGGGAAAGATAGATAAGACATTATTTCTTAGGGAAATAAAAGGAAATATTTTGCTAGTGTAAATCTATGTCGATGACATTATTTTTGGCTCTACTGACGATAACCTATACAAGAAGTTTTCAAAACTTATACAAGGGAAGTATGAAATGAGCAGTATGAGAGAGCTGAAGTATTTCTTAGAACTTCAGGTGAAACAATCTGAATATGGAATTTTCATCTCTCAGACGAAGTTCACTAAGGAGTTAATTAAGAAATTCGGAATGGAGAACGCAACCTCTATGAAGACTCCAATGGGTTCAGCCATGTCTCTAGACAAGGATAAGAAAGGGAAACCTTTTGATGAAACCAAGTACAGAAGCATAATTGGATCCTTGCTCTATCTTACTACTAGTAGACCTGCCATAATGTTTTCAACATGTGTGTGTGTGCTAGATTTAAAGTGAACTGTAAGGAATCTCACTACGCTGCTGCAAAGCGGATTTTGAGATACCTTAAAGGTACACCAAATCTTGGCTTATGTTACCCAAGAAGTAATGATAGCGAACTAATTGGTTTCTCAGATGCAGATTTTGCAGGAAGAAAAGATGACAGGAAGAGCACTTTAAGGACTTGTCAATTCCTAGGAAGATGGCTCATCTCCTGGAGTAGCAAGAAGCAGAACCGTGTCACAATTTCAACAACCGAGTCAGTGTATATCTCTGCAGGCAGTTGTTGTGCACACCTGCTATGGATAAAGAACTAATTTGAAGATTATAACATGAAGTTCCAAAATATTCCAATGTTTTGCGACTCTTCCAGTGCAATTGCAATCACCAACAACCCAGTCTCTCACAGGAGGACAAAGCACATAGAGATGAGGTATCACTTCATCTGGGAGCATGGAGACATCAACCTCCAGTATGTCCCAACTGATAGACAGGTTGCAGACATTTTCACAAAGCTGCTGGATGAGGCCAAGTTCTTGTTCTTCAAAACAGAACTTGGCATGCTCAATAAAGAAGAATAAAGAAGGATGACTCACAACATAGCTCAAGGATCAGGCAACACTTCAAAAATTCATAATTTCTTAAGTTTGGACTTCATTTCTCGAGTAAGACCATTACTACTCGAGTACTAAATTGAACCACTCGATTGACAAGTCTGCCTCTCGAGAACTACTTCTCGAGTAATAAGACACTTCTCGAGAACTTCAAATTACTACTCGAGTACTATAGTCTCTTTACTCGAGTAATGACTGTCCACTCAAGAAATCTGAAGAAACCTTTCTCATTCAACTTCAAATCTTTATATTCGCACCCAGATGTTTATGCCGCCATATTTTCATGCATGTCACTTTATTTAATTCCTTAATAATCACAAATTAAGACTTATATAAATAGAGAAGTCCAGAATTTCAATATACTCGATCTCAAAACCCTTTCTCGAAAAGAAAGAAGAAAACCGTTCGTCTTCCACCGCCGTTGTAGAGCTTGCCATCGAATCTCTTGCCGCAGTCAAGTTTCGTCTTCTGTGGATCAATGGCTCCAACTTCCAAAATAGGGATTGGAAGCGAACTTGTATCGACTGGGATTGTAGAGATTTCCGAAGACTTTCAGAATCTTCTTCTTCTTCTGGAAACCGCCGGTTTGTCCTTTTTTTAGAGCAATCTTGTAAAATCCTTTTTCCAGAGGTTTAAGAATTCTTTCAGAATGCAAAGGTGAGGAAAAATGGAAAGATTCTTAAGACAAGAGTTTGTGGAATCAAAATCAAACTCTCTAATACAGTTGTTTCTAAGCTTCTTCGACTTCCTGTGATTGAATAAGAAGATGACCTAACTGCTGAGGACTATGACATAGCCTATAGTTTATGTGGATTTTCTATTTTTATAAACAACATTCGTCGACCTGATCTAAATGCAGAGGGAAAACTTCTGGTTGATAATCTTGGCAAAGTACTTCTGTGCAAGACCACTTCTATAAGCTTCATCACTGCCGACTTCTTTTATATGATGGCAATAATTATATGTAGGAAGAAACTTTAGTTTAGAATGATGATTTTTGATAAGATAATAGAAATCATCAAAGCACATAACTATGCAAGGATTATTTCTCTACTCCTGCATGAGTTCAAGCCAGAGATCTTTGACTTATCCAAAGGTAAAACCCTTCACCTCATGAAGAAAGTGTCTATATCTTCTATACAAAGATGGGAGATTAAACTCAAGAATCCTGGCCAAGCTGTTAAGGCACAGGATCTTCTAGAGAATGAGGATAGGACTCCATCTCCTCCTCTACCTCAAGTAGCTGGCACATCTAGTGCAACTGCTGAGGGGGAGCCTGCTCCTTCAACTCCAGTAGAAAGAGTATCTATCCCTTCTCCTGCTACTGCACTTCATCCTGCCACCCCTGAAGAGGCACTCTCAGATGCCCATGTACAAGAGAACATTCTTTCTACAAAGGATGACATAAACCAAATGATAGAGGAATTGTCTTCCAAAGAGCCTCTTCCTCCATTCCAACCAGAGAAATCTCCATCTCTAGAACCATCACCCTCTCATCATCACTCTGAACCATAATCCCCTATTCACCAGTCACCTGCTACTGATATATAAGAAGAAGAAATAGTTTTGATATCTGATGAGAAAGGAGAATCCCTAGAACCAGTTGAAGCTCCTCTCAAGAGATTGGATTTCTCTCTTCCCACCATTCTTGGTGAGGAAGGTAATATTTTGATTCATACCACAAGAGCCAAGAGCTCAGTTATAATTGAAGAAATTATTCCATAGACTGCTCCTCCTCCTCCAATTCCTCAAGTTGAAACTCCATCTCCTTCTCCTACTACTGCTGATATATTGGGTAAGATAGAATTGATGCTCTCACAATAGAGAAAGTACTTTGATGATTCTCTCAAGGCTGTCACTGAAAAAGTTACTCATCTAGAAAAAGTGATGAGCAGAGGATTTGCAGAAATCTAGCATAATACTGATGAGATGAAACACCTTTTCCAAATAGGTGGGAAAGCTCTGGACCACACCATAACCAACATTGGTCAGGTGATGGACCAGTCAGTAACTCTTGCAAATAATCAAATCCAGTTAGAAAAGAAAGCCCAAGAACTTAACTTCAAAACTTGTGAAGAAGTTTGAACTTTCAAAGAGGCTGCTATAGAAACCCTATCTGTAGAAGTCAGAAAGGGGGAGAGCTTAGTAAAAGAATACTTAGAGAAATCAGATGCAAATATGAAAACTCTTTGGGAAGGGAAGGTCAAGGAAATTCAGGCTGATGTTAAAAATCAAATAGATGGTGTAAAGTTTCATACTTATGGTACAGCTGTGAAGATGCATAATCAAATTTTCCCTGATTTCAAAGCTGATCCAAATGTGATTCCCCATCATCTGAATCCTCTTGCTCAGTATCCTCCAGTTCAACAGCCAACCTTTTCTCTAAGACCTAAAGGCTCAAAAGCACCACCTTCAGATACTTATGCTCAGGTTTGGGAAACTGATCAGCCAGATGTACTTCATCAAGCACCTCCTGAAATTCATATTCTTAAGAAAATAAATTATGGTGATAGAGCTTCTGCAAGCAAGTCCATCCCTAATACATAAGCTGAAAAGAGGAGAGCACAAAAATTTACTGAAATTTGGAGCCCTATTTCTAAGTCTTTAATCCTTGATACTCTCAAATTAGTTATGGACTACAATGAAAGCAGGACTAATCATTATAGCTTCTCTGAATGGGAATTGTATGAGAAATCCTTAACTAAAAGAAGAATTTATGATAGAGAGTATGGAAGGAACAATCCAAATGTTTTTCCTAGACCACCAAAGTATTATCCTAAACTCTTCAGCTATCAAAGAAGATAATAGGAGAAGAAAGAAAGACAACAACAACAACAACAACAGAGCAAGGAATGAAAAATGATCTAGATTGTGTTTTGAGATTGTGTAGAAATGGATTTCATGGACTATTCTATATAAATATAAATCTTTAATTTTGATGATCTGATTGTCTTTTAATTCTTAGCATTTTATTCTCATTATCACTATGCTATCTAGTCATTTCATTTGTTTATCTTGATGTAATTCACCTTAGTGTAGAGGGTTCTGACTTCTACAAATAGGGAGAGATTTTTGTGTATTGTATCCACAATAACCTAGATTTGTATGAAGTCACCCTTAAAATAAGATGAATTAAGTTGTATTTGATGTCTTGTTTGAATTATGTGTTTGCAGGATTTAATTGCCAAGTGTAGACCAATGTCAGTCTACAATGAGTCACCAAACACAGGACCATACAATGTAATCCATCATTGTGTGATCCATGGTGTTGACTCATGTGTAGCCTCTATATTGGGATAAACTTCATTTTCAAGCACTAAACTTGTAGGAGAAAGACTGGTTGCTGATTTCATTGAAGAAAGAATATTTTCAGAAAGCAGAATTTTTCTAAGTGTTTTACTCGAGTAATAACCTTAGTACTCGAGTAGAGTTATAATCAGTTCTCGAGTAAGCTGAGTCAAGCACTCGAATAACTGAAGTATTTCTCGAGAAGTTATGAAGTTAGTTCT
The DNA here is from genome assembly GCA_039513925.1 of Platanthera zijinensis. Lineage (NCBI taxonomy): Eukaryota > Viridiplantae > Streptophyta > Magnoliopsida > Asparagales > Orchidaceae > Platanthera > Platanthera zijinensis. The sequence continues at coordinate 212,320,969 of CM077080.1, forward strand.
CGAGAAGCTGCTTAGTACTCGAGTACATCTCTGCTTGATCTCGAGTAATCAGTTTAGTCTAGCTCAAAATTTTGCTATGTAAAATTCTCGAGAAGTTAAGTTCAGTACTCGAGAAGCTAAGGCTAGCACTCGAGAAGTCTAAGGCTTAAAGAGTTGAGAGCTCTTTGTCTCGAGTAGCAGAAATATCTCTCAGGAAAACTAAGTTAAGTTCTCGAGAAAGACTTGTTGTACTCGAGAAGAAGTTATTTAGTTCTCGAGTAAAGTCTAATTCAAAAAATGTCGAGAGAGACTTGACTCAACACCTTCTGGCAATCTTCACTCGAGTAGTCCTATCTGTTGTCGAGAAGTTATCTACTAGTTCTCGAGTAATATAAGCTAGTCCTTGAGTAAAGTACTTTAGGTCTCAACAAGCCAGACCTGAAATTTCCTTAAGTACTTCTTCTTGAGAACATTGTAGTTGCTTTATCGAGGACCAGACATTGTTCTCGAGTAGTCTTATCTTCACTCGAGAACTGAAGTTCGATTTTTCTGAAATTCCATTAAGTCTGACGGGACACGTTTTCAAATTAATCTCCATGACTATTGGTCCACGTGTAATGTCATTTATGATTATGACCATTAGTCTATTCCTATAAAAGGTCTAATCATATTCGACTAACCCTAACATAAAAATAAATATTCTAAATCGTTTTTATTCATTCTAAATCGGGAAGAACCGCGCCGCTGCTCATCGTCTTGATCGCCTCTGATCTTCTTGATCCAAAAGATTCAGACAAGAAGAATCAACAGATCAAGCAATTTCGACCACTGCAAATCTCTTTCTTGATCATGGTGATTCTAAATTCTCAGATCCAAGCATTCTCAGATTTCTTCCTCGACTTTTCTGAAAGGGCTTTTCAATTTTTCAAGAAGTAAGAAGCCGAGATTCTACTAGATCTGTGAAGACAAGTTTGTATATTTATTTGTAAATCATTTTATTCTTGTAGGTGATTTTGTCTTCAAGTTTGTAGGAGGTTTTTCTTCCAAGTATAGATCTGTTTTTGTGGATCGAGTTGTAGGGGCGTTGCTCCGAGTTGTAGGATTAGTTTTCAATACGAGGAAATAGTGAAGTAGCCGAGTCTAGCATTTTGCTAGATCAGTGAGGTGGAGAATGACGTACCCAAGATTGGGGAACCACTATATATCTGGTGTACTTTGTGTTGTGTGTGCTTGTTTTCTGTGTTTTGCTCGCTCAAATTTTTATTCCGTAAAAAGACGCAGACCTCACCTATTCACACCCCTCTAGGTGATTTAGGTAAGAAACTAAAAACATCTCTAACTGGCTTTGGGTCCTAGGTTCTTGTTAGGATAATAAGAAATATTTTTGCCAACATCAGCCCTAGATGGAAAGCTCTACTTTACACTAAGCATAATAGGGTTGTGTCAATAATCTATGGCAAAGTGTCCCACCTTGCCACAACACCAACATTCAAAGATGTTGTGCCTTCTCTTCTGAACACTTCTGAAAGTGGAAGGTACATGTGTATGTACATGTTCAGCTGAGAAGGCGGTTGCATTCTTCTTGTCTCTCTCAGCTAGCACTTGGTAGTTTGCTCGACACTATGTTGCCTTACTCAGTGGTATCGGTTTGACATCAACAGGTCTCAGCTTAGCAACTAAGATGGTGTTGATGGCATCTGATATTGCCTTGTAAGGGTGTAACACCTCCATCTGTCATGTAAAATATAACAAAAGGTCCGGTCGGGGCCCCATGCCATATTCCATGAACAGTTAGCGGAGTTACTCTTTGAAATCATTTCATTTACGCATCCTAACTCAGAGTGAATTCTAGCGGAAGCAGTTAACTTAGTTATAGAACCAAAATGCTAGGAATGTCCACTACAAAACTTAGGAATGATATTTAATACACAACATGTTCTGGCCTTAATACCTTACAATAGTTCTTGTTATAAAATGTATCTTTCATACATTGGCACACAGGCCGACCATACATAAAAACAGTAAATGTTCGCCTTTGGGCCTTCGAGGGCCAGGCAATAACAACATAAGGGATTTCAGCCCACTACTTTTCACTTATCTCTCCAGCACCTTCATAGCACCACCCACCAAATGTGGCAAAACAAAGCAACGTTCAGCATTAGCTGACAAAATTATAACGACCCCACCCCTTACTCGGGGCAGCGGTTCTCCTTCTCTGCAAACAGCAACATATATATCTTTTGACAACAAAAATGTGCATTTAAGAACCATTTGCCAGGGATGTAGGCTCGATCGACCACATGCCCCGTACACTCAGGGAACATTATCGATGTACCGGGCTTCCCAAGGTCCCACCACCATTCACAGTCCCAGACTTCATGGTTTACATTTAATCATTTCTAGTCTTTTCGGCCCGTAGCCTAAGACTCTCATTATGCCAACAGCAAAAGCCAGTTACATTAGGCAATTTAGTCTGAATGACATAATACGGGTAAAGTTCAGCTATTTCCCGTTGCTCAAATCGCCATGCCAACGCCGATGCTCAAAGCCATCATGGCGAACGACAAGATGCGAGTCAGCCTCCCCTTGCCCGTTTGTCTCTCTGGCCTTGGCTGGGGACTTCAGGCTCTCAACTTCAATTATCGATCGCATTGGCCCCAGGACCTGAGATTGCAATGATCACATCAATGGATCTCATGGCCATAATAGATGGGCTCTCCAGGCTTAATAGCTTCTTATGCTACTCACCTTGTATCGCATACATAGGCTTCACAATAATAATCAGGCTGGCTCTCACGGCCACCTTAGCTAGGCTCTTAAGCCTCTCAGCTTCAAAAAATGGCCCCCAAATATCTAAGAAACATGCCTCTCATAGCACACTGGGAGCTATCGTCAGTGGTAGCACTACTGTCATGCGGTAGGGGATATAATCTCGTTTATTCCCCAACTTTGGGTGTTTTCCTAGAAAGTATCTCCAGAACTATTACTACAACATCCTGCACACCCCTTGGCCCCGGAAACTATATGTTTATTCATGAAGTCTTCTCTAGCTCGCAATTTAATCATCACCAATCCAGACTAACCTGTCCAGATGGGATTCACACAACTTGCCAATTCTGTACTTCGTTTCTGGATTCTATATGCAATTTTTACCGGGGATCACAACGATCTACTCGCTGGAAATTAGCCTTTTCTTTACCCTTTGGTAAGGGGTTCCATGCACTTATGTAAATTGAGGACTTCACTTGTCCAAAGAGAAAGGTCGTTACCCCTGTCAATCGCTTAAGAGCCATGAGCTTACACTTTATCCGTATGGAACTGATCACCACAATTTCCCCTTCGCGGATCTAGCTTCGACTTGCGTATCCGATCACAAGAACGCATTAATAATAGGGCTAGATCACACTTTCCCTTGCTTCATGGCTTTTATCTTCTCCTTCCTCAGGAACTAAGAGAGAGTGAGAATGATAGAAAATGAGAAATAAATCTCATTTCAAGCCTATATCAGAGAGCTACCGCTGCGAGATAACTTTGGCGGTGACAGTAGTCTCATTCAGCACTGCCCTGCCTCTCCCACTATCGCTATGTGGTATCTTACTACCGTCAGGCAGTACGATTGTAACACCCCAAAAGTCAGGCTAAGTGTTGACCTGAGATGGAAGGAAATCGTCGAGCAGAGCTCAATAAAAATGTCGAGCAGAGCTCGATGAAATCGTCAAACAGAGCTCGACGAAAATGTCGAGCAGAGCTCGACGAAATCGTCGAGCAGAGCTCGAGGAAAATTCAAGCAAAACCGAGCAGTGTTATGACTCCGTTCGACGAATTCTCTCCTGTTCGACGATTTGCATTCGACGACTGTGATCCCATTCGACGAATTATCGAAATAATTTGTCGCCGAAGTGGCGACTTATGTCAGGTGGCTGGTGTATGGCCACTGAGCGATGGTGGACTTTGTTAGCTCAAACCCGAGCCGTTGCTTTTTTTTGATGTGAATAAATCGTATGGCTGGGGTAAAACCCCGAGCCTTATCTGTAAGGGAATGGGATTGAGGAAATCATTATTTCCTTTTTCCTCTCTCTCTCTCTTCCTTGTGTTCCAGTTCTAGAGCAGATAACTCATGGCTGGAGCTAGGGCTTGTTGAGTTACTGGAGAAGCTCTGGTGTCTGAAATCAAGGGACGAAGCTAGATCCGCGAAGAGGAGAGTGTCGTGTTCCTTTCCATTCGCATAGAAAAGCTTCGCCATGGACCCGAAGAGAGCTACAAGGGTAACGATCTTCCTCCTTGGATATGTGAAGTCCTTATTTTTGCATGTGCATGGATTTCCCCCACCAAAAGGTGGAATATTGAGGGATTTCCGTTGGGTTGATTCTTGAAATCCCCAAGAAGTTTTGCATATTTATCCGGAAATTTGTAGTACGGAATAAGCATGCTGTGTGAAGCCTATCTAGACAAGTTGGTCTGGATTGGTGATGTTTATTTTACGTGCTGGAGAAGACTCCGAGTATAAATGAGTAATATACGGGGTCTGCGGGGTACTGGAGTTGCATTCACGGAAAATACCCTAAAAATCCACGGTTGAAGACCAGTTGGGGTTCGCCGAGTGATAGTGAGTATCGTCAACGGCGATAGCTCTTGTGGAGCTATTTTTGATGTGAAATACAAGTTTTCTGGCACTGCAGGAGGCTGTAGGGTTTGGGTTGAGTTTGGGCATAGAAAGAGAGCTTCTGTTGGTCCCGCCAAGCGATTGTGATGAACGCTGGCACTAACTCCCTTTTTGATTGTGAATCCAGTCCATGGAGGACAATGTGGCTATTGTGTGAGCTGCGTGATCTTAAAGGCAAGTGTGTCGAACAGGTAAGGGGAAAGCTGACTCGCATCATTTGGACGATTTGAGCAACTGGCATGGCCTAAATGTACCCGAGTTATGTCTGACCGACTAGTAGACCTAAGTTATTGGTATCGTTGGAGCGCATAATGAGAGTCTTAGGCCTACGTGCCATTAATACTAAAATGTTCAAATTTGTCGTTATGTCTGGGACCTCTGAACAGTGGTGGGACCCTGGTTTTCCGATACACCGATAATTAACCCTGAGTGTACGGAGCATCGGGCCGAGTGGTCGACATTTGTGATATATTGATTGTGCATGAGTGCACATCTTGTGATATATCTGCTTGTGAAAATGCTATGCCTGCAGGAAAGAAATATAACTGCCCCGAGAAAGGGGTAGGGTCGTTATAAATTGGTTAGCTGAATGCTGACCGTTGCCTTGTTTGCCACCCTCGTGGTGGATTGTCTCTGTACAGGTGTTGGAGAGCCGAGCAGGAAATAGCGGGCTGAAACCCATGCTGCTATGCTGGCCCTCGAAGGCCGAATGGAATAGTTTTACCGTTTTCTTGTGTGCTCGGCCTGCGTGCCGATCTTTGTAATCCACACCTGTGAAGTTTAACTGTAAGGCCTTAAGGCCAAACACTTTTGTGTAAAGTGTCATTCCTGTGCTGTTATATATAAATGGTGTTTTGTATATTGTGGACATTCAAATGAGTTTGAGTTCAAATAACCTCAAAGCTTCCGTTAGCATGCTCTGAGTTAAGATGCGAATAGTTTTTGGTATTAAGCTGTAACCTTTTTGCTTGTTTGTAAACTATGGTGTGGGGCCCCGACCGGACCCTCTATTATATTTCATGTGACGGACGGAGGTGTTATAATGATCCAGATCCAAACAATGATTTAATCACCGGTTACTACTGCGCGGTATCACACTACCGCCGCGCGATACTGACGAGATGTCGGTCGATTAAATTCAGGTAGCTACCGCCAATGCTAAGTCTACCGCCGCAAAGTAACCTCCGGTGATCAATTTCCTGTTGTTTTCAGGAGATTTTGGGCATTACAATTCTCCCCTCCTTTAAGAGATTTTGTCTCGAAATCTACACTTAACAGGAAACAATATAGAAGTACACAACATAATAAATGTACCTCAATGGAACAACTCAGAGAACTCTTCTTGTATGGTGTGCTCTCGCTCCCATGACAGCTACTCACGGCCGTAGTTGTCCCATCGGACTTTGACCATTCTAATTTCTTTGTTCCGTATTCGCTTCACTTTCGTGTTCTTGATAAAAATGGGCTTGAATTTCGTCGTCAACCTACTATCGATTGAAATTTGCTCCACAACAACAACTTGCATAGGCTCTTGCACTACCTTCTGCAGCACTGATATGTGAAACACATCATGCAAACCACTAAGTTCAGCTGAAAGCTTCAGCCGATAGGCAGCTTCTCCAATCCGCTCAACGATTTCAAATAGTCTAAGGTATCTCAGATTCAACGTTTTTAAGCGTCGGATCCTTGATACTCCCTTGAACAGTTTAATCTTGAGATGAACCCAATCGCCAACCGCAAACTCCACGTTTCGGTGCTTGGCATTGTAGTATTTTGCTTGCCTATCTTGCGCAATCAGCAATCGTTCTCGAATCAAATGTATCGTTGAAGTTGCATCTTCAACGTCCTTACGCTTATATAGCTTCGATTCACCTATTTCTACCCAAGCCAATGGAGTACGACATTGCCTACCATATAAGGCCACAAAAGGTGCCATTTGTATAATTGCTTGGTAGCTATTATTATAGGCGAACTCGATCATAAAGAGATAATCTTCCCACCTATTCCCAAAATCCAGGGCGCACATGTGAAGCATATCTTCCATCGTTCTGTTTACCCTCTCGGTCTTACCATCCATTTGAGGATGATAGGTCGTGTTTAATTTCAGCTTGGTACCCAACAGGTGATGAATAAGCTTCCAATCATTTGATGTGAAATGCCCATCACGATCACTAACGATGCTACGGGGCACACCGTACAAATGTACGAACTGCTAAACATTAAGTTTAGTTAACTTTTAAACTGAATCATCTCTTTGATTCGGAATGAAGTGTGCTACTTTTGTCAACCGGTCCATGATAACCCAAATGGAATCATTCCCGCGTTATGATCTCGGCAAACCATGCACGAAATGCATCGATATATCATCAAACTTCCATTCTGGTATTGGTAACGACTTCAGGAAACTGTCAGGTGTTTGACACTCAGCCTTTACTAGGGCGCAAGTATAGCGCTTCACCACATAAAGTGTGATGTCCTTTTTCAACCCTTCCCACCAAAATAATTTCTTCATGTCTTTGAATATTTTTGTTCTCCCTGAGTGGATTGAGTACTTGGTAAAATGGGCCTCATACATCAACTCTGCACGCAACTTGCCAACATTTGGAACGTATAACTGACCATCCTTCCACAAAAGACCGTTGTTCAGTGAGAATTAGAAATTTGACCCATCCACTATCTCTGCCATATAGCACTTCATGCTCTCGTTAAGCTCCAATTGTAACATCCCGACTTTATTGGGTCACGAGAACCCTAGTCAGCCCAATAAAAGTGACCTGAACCTCTACTCATGGCCCATACCAGGGTAGGCGGTAACCCTAGAAAGGTATATGAAGCTAGAAAACTTTGAATTAAGTACGGTCAGTTCATATAGCTTCGTATAACCGATACAAATGCATTAGAACTTGTTCCGTTGAATTCTGAGATCATAGGGTGGATATGGTCGTTCCTCGTAAAACGTCACGAAAACAAGATTTTTGGATAATGACCTAGGAAACTCTGATCTGAGTCATGTTAGTTCATATAGCTTCGTATAGTCGATACGAATGCATTGAAACTTGTTGCGTCGTAATTTGAAGTTTAATGACGAATATGAGCATTTGACCGTTTTAGCATTCTGCGATGCGCAGATTTTGGATATTTAGCAAATGAACTCCAATTCGACCCTGGTCGGTGGCATTAGATTCGTATGGTCAATACTGAGTTAATAGAGTTCGTTCTGGTCAGTTTCGATGACGGGTGGTCAACCAGTGGTCAAATCGAGCATAGTTGTGCATCAAAAAGCGTGCGCACACCAATTGTTACACGATACCCTAACTTTGACCTGACCCCGATGACTTGGACCCACCTTGACTTTGACCAGTAAGGGGGACCCACCCTAGGGCTGACTATGGTCAAACCGCCCTAAAAGTCTTTTTTGAAATTTTTTCAAAAGGAAACCCACCTCCCCTCCAAATCTTGAGTACGGCCTTGCCTCCCTTCACTTTTAGGCCATCAAGACAAGTAGTTAGATGGGCCTTGGGCCAATGTAATCCCCCTTCCCTTCTCCTCTTCCCCACTCCAAGCCCAAGCCCAAACCCATCCTCCCCCTTCCCCCTTGATGGCTGCCACCTAGGTACCCTCTAACATTGCCACCTAGCCAGGGTAAGTGGAGGAGAGGAGAGGAGCTCCTCCCCTCTTGGGTTAGTCCCACATCGGGGAGGGGATGGGTGGCCACCCTCCCCAAGCCTATAAAAGTACATACAACCTACTCTACTCCTCACTAACCTCAAGCAAGCCTAAACCCATTGCCGGAACCCTGGGGTCATCGGAAAACCGAGATCCAGAAAACCGCCACCTTCTTCCTCCACCACCTCTAATGGAGGCTCGGCTAGGGCCTTTCTAAGCTCCCCCAGACTAGGTGGAAAGCTTCTCCCTCCTTCTTCCCTACCCTTTTGATGTCCTGTATGTATCTCCAGGCAGCCAAAGCGCCGCCGGCACCACCTGAGCCAAGCTCCAGGTCGGGTGGTGGCCGCAGGTGGTGAGTCGTTCCTAGCACTAGTAGTGGCGCTGGGAAACTACTGCACCACCAGGGATAGCTTTCCCCGGCAGTGGGAGGCCGAGGAGCCGCTGGAAATCGCCGCTCCGGCAGCACCCAAAAATAAAGTAAAATCCTTTATTTTTTTTGCGACGACGGTCGGCGGCGCCAGGCCGGCGGACCACAACCGGAGAAGAACCCAACCCCCAATGCACCGGTAGGGGATAGAATTATGTCTAGGTAAGCCATTAAAGAGGCAGACAACACGATATCATCGGGAGTAGAGAATGCCGCGCCACCATTCTCGAGTTGGAGACATCCAACTGTGGTCGGCGATGCTCGGCCTCCGGACCACCGCCCAGGTGTTCACCAGCCTCCAGTGAGTCGACCGGTGGCGGCACCAATACCTCTGAGTCACCAGCTTGCAGTGACAGAAGCTTTATCTTTTGCACTACTGGAGACTCACAATTGCTGTCTGATCTGATGATGATGATCTGACGATAGCTGGCTCATCAAATTACACGCTTGCATGGATTTCTGCAGCCCCACAGCGGATCTATCTATTTGCAGACCAAATTTATAACAAAATTTTGTAGATTTTATACAAAAAAAATCTAGGATCATAGGAAAAAAATGTTGAACAAAAAAAGTGCTCCCCTTGGTGAGGGCTTCCTCCACAAATATTTTGAAAATTTTTGGAGTTGATTTGGTATTTTTAAAAGTCCAAATAAATTTTATTTGGCCAAATTTAAGGCCCATAATTGCTTTGAAATTTTTTAAAAAATTACTATGCTCTTTTTAGCCTCTCTTAAAGTTTGTGTCAAAATTTGAAAACCTTGGGATAAAAATTGAAGCTTTTCTGATTTCTTGGATCCTAAAGTCGTGCTCGGAAATTTGATAATGCTCAATTGTCTCAAAAATAAAAATGGAGTGCGCGACCACCTTTGTAAATTGAATAATAAGTTCAATTATTTTATTGACGAGAGTATTCAAAGCAAGTTTCCAAGCTCTGAGTGTCCCGAGATTTAGTAGAACCGTCGAGCACCTCTTTTAGAAAAAAGACTCTCGGGCTAATTTAGGTATACTCAGAAGATGAGAGTACGAGAAAATGAGTTGCTAATTATTCTCGACGAATAATCAAAATATTAACTCCTAATAAGTCCCCCTGATCCGATTAAGCCATGATTAAAAAGAGCGCAACTGAATTATTATCGGATCTTAATAATGGGTGAAACCTAAAGAAGCCTCCTAAAAGCTTAAATGGAACTAAATATTCCTCCTGAGAATGGAGATGGAACTTAACATACCTCCTGAGAACGGAGATGAAACTGAACATGCCTCCTGAGAACGGATATGAAACTGAGCATGCCTCCTTAGAATGGAGATGGAACTGAACATGCCTCCTGAGAACGGATATGGAACTGAACATGCCTCTTGAGAACGGAGATGGAACTGAACATGCTTCCTGAGAATGGAGATAGAACTAAACTTGCCTCCTAAGAACGGAGATGGAACTGAAGCCTCTTGAATAGAGAGATTGGACTACTAACCATTTTGTTTATGATTTATTCCAGTCTTTTACTGGTCCAATTCCTTTATTTATTTCAGTTCAATTATTTCTTTTCAAGTACTCAAGGCTCGTACTAGTCCTGCTTATTTACTTTTAGTTCAGTTCTTTTATTTAAGTACTATTCCAGTCTCGTACTAGTGAAGTTCATTTCAGTAATTACTTTCAGTTCAATTCTTTTAGTTCAGTACTACTCTAGTTTCGTACTGGTCTTATTTCATTATAGCATTTCAATTCTATAGCTTATATTCTTAGCAGCTTTTATTACCACACTTTTATCCCTACAATTTACCATTTTAAGCGCGGGCCCTGCTCTGACGAGCAGTCTTCTATTAGGTTGAGCCTTAGTTTGAAATAATAGGAGTTGAGATATTCCTCCAGGATTAGCCCAAAACTAAAGTGCTCTCATGCTCCTTGTCGAAAGTTGAGCTGGATGCCGCTTGCCCGAATTATTTAAAGCATAGTAGGGCAGACCGCCACAGACCCGGTGCGTGTTAGAAAAATTGATTAATTTGATTGCTTGTAAATTGCTTGCGGTGAATTATGGCAGGTTGGTCACTTCCGCAGACCATTCGTACTGGTGCGGGAAGTTCGACGACTCATGGCGATAGGGAGATGAGTATCATGGGTGACCGGTCGTTATGTTTTTTCCCATTGGGTTTCCTCCGCTAGTCGGCCAAAATATTGAATCGTCGGATGTCGCTCACATCTAAGAGTACACGGGGTTGTATGATAGGGCCTGGACTGTGCGGTATGACCACCCCCAAAAGTGGCAGGATTGGCCACTATCACCGACAATCACATTGGTGAGGCCCGCGGGGCTCGCTACCCAGCTTGAAGAGAAGCAGTACATACTATGTCGACATAGGGACTTTTGCGCGGCTGTGAATGCTTGCGGTGTGTGCGCGGCTGTGAATGCATGTGGTGTGTGCGGCTGTGAATGCCTGCTGTATGAATACAGGTCGTGAATACCTGCTATGCTAATGTGCTAGTGGAGCTTTATTTATAACCGATGTATATTACTGCTGTTATTCCAGTTATGCTATGATGCACCCCCTTTTATGGTTTCTCCTAACTTATATATAAAATGATGCACTAACTCTCTCTTGCTTCAGCTATCTACTTTTATTGGGTGTGTGTGCTCGTCCCAAGGATATGGATCCGGGGAGGAGATTTGTTTCCACTTAGATCTGTGACTAACAGTTATTTTAATAACTATTCGCAGGAGTGTGAGCACTCTAGTGACCAGCTGCTGCAGGACGATAAGCCATCTGATAGGACTACCTAAGCAGAGGCACCCCCATTGTCTCCAGAGTTTCGAGACGTGAGTACTAGCGAGTAGAATTGAGAGAGTGAGAAGTTATTAGTTGTAGTACTTTTATAGCCTGCAGGATTCATGTACAAATAGTGGCTACGGCCTTTTGCATCCTCTTTTAAATATATATTGTTATATATATTTACAGTGGCTTCCTGTTAATGCTTCCGCAAAACTCTGTGATGAGATGTGAATGTTGCGATTCAAGCCGAGAAAATAACGAACTAGTGCTTATTAGTGTGAGTCGTTACCCCTTTAGGACCACTAGGTGGACGTCCTGCGCAAGTTAGATCCCCTCTGGCCCGACCCGAACATAGGTTGGGGGGTCTTACAAATTGATCAAAGCGATTACGATCCATACTTGAGGAGCAGTCTCAGGATCCCTCCATCCCTCGCTTCGTTCATTGGTTCGGGATGAATCATGCAGCGGAAGCCTGGTAGACCCTGGTGTATAAGCTTAGGGATTCTAGACTATATGATAACACACCCATGCACCTTTGTTTCCGCTTTTTCAGTTCTTTTTAATTTCCTCTACTTTTGCAAAATACTGACGCTTGTTTCCTGTTACTTCTCTAGATACCGAAATCTAGTAACGGGAGATCCCCCTCTAGATGATATGTCCCCGCTACCCCACCTCCAGACCAAGTTACCCCTGCAGTTGTACCATTTGCCGACACCGACTTAGGGCAAACATTGATAGCTATCCTGGCAATGTTTCAGACAGCCTTGGCACATCCACCGCAGTAGTTATTAGTACTCACTGACCTACTGACGAGTTTCTAGGGGCTGAGGCCTCCCATATTTAGAGGCACGGAGACTGCCATACCAGCAGAAGATTGGGTTGAGCGCGTAGAGGAGCTGGTAGTAGGAATGATGTGCCTGGCAGTAGCTGTATTTTCACTAGTGGTGACCTTGTTAGAGGGATATGCTAGAAACTGGTGGAGAGAGGCCAGCCGCTCGACATTCAAAGGATGACCGTTGAGCACTATCCTATAGGGGGACTTCTCAGAGGCTTTTCTGGAGCACTTCATCTCGAACGCCGATTGAGCTGCACTGTAGGAGTGATTCCCGCACATCCGATAGGGTGACCGGATGGTGCTAGACTACGAGAAAGAGTTCATCCACCTGACACGCTTTGTTGGGAACCAAGTAGCCACTGATAGAGATAGGGCTGCTCGCTTCTACCGAGGCTTGTTAAATGACCTGAGATAGTCCTTGATTATGATCTCTCAGTCCACCTTCCGCAACATCGCAACTAACGCCGCGACGCTAGAGTTAGACTAGAGGATGGTTGCCCAGCAGCGCTGAGGATAGGTCGAGGTCCCCAGATATCAGGGACGAGATAGAGGAGTTGCTCCCCATAGACAGGAGAGAGAGAGAGCAGATAGAGACAATGCAGGCAGCCTTATAGGCGCCCACCAGAACCCCTAGCACCGCAACAGGAGCCCAGGCCAGCTCTAATACCACAGCTCTCACTATTAGCTCGACGAGACGTTCCCTTTGTAGGGAATTTCTTTCTGTGCTAGCAGTCGAGACACATGAGAGATTTTTGCCTGGAGGCGGAAGGAAGTCCAGGAGTAGGAGCAGTTCACGGAGGGCAGACAGTGTGAGGCCAGGGCCAGAGAGGCCGTAGTGGTAGACCTGGTAGGAGAGGTCAGCAGGGCCAAGCAACGCCCTTGGAGGCTTATGCATTAGACCTTCAGCATGGACAAACCCCCAATATAGTGATATGTATATATCTTAGAAGCTATAGATACGTCAAATATTAGTACCAATGTATTAGACTTTATGCATATGTATGTCTACATCAGACGTATGTTTTGTTAAATAATATGTATATACTCCTTACCTCTTCAGGACTACTTTTGGAAGAAGGCTACCCCACAAAAACTCTCTTTGATACTGGAGCAACACACTCCTTTATATCCCAAGACTTTATTGCAACTAAGGAAAATGTTTTCCGCTTGTCCGGACTGTCTATATGGATTCGTCTACCAGATGGATCATATATGATGTCTATGGAGAAGTGCTCATTCCAGGCCATGCTTAGGGACGTGGAATTTGAGATTTATGCGACAATCCTAGCATTAACTAGGTTCAACCTCATACTAGGAATGGATTGGCTGGCCGAGCATAAGGCCCAAATAAACTGTTCAACCATAGAGTTCAAGCTTTAAAACCCAGACGGATAGGTCGTTATGCTGGCAGGTATACCCTCCATCTCTCGCATCATTTTGACCTCTACTCAGACTGTATGGTCAGTCCGGCAAAAAGACGAAGTATTTCTTATCTACTTCAAAATGGAGAATAAAGTTCAAGTACTCACCAAAGTTTCGGTGGTGCGAGATTTTCCAGATGTTTTCTTTGAGTCACTTCTAGGTTTTCCCCACAGTGAGAGGTCGACTTCTAGATCGAGCTTATGTCCGGAGCTCGATCAATGTCCCGATCACCCTATCGGATGGCCCCCAAGGAATTGGTCGAGTTAAAGATTAAGCTTCAGGAATTGATAGATGTTGGATTCATTCGCCCAAGTTCCTCACCCTGGGGAGCCCCTGTACTATTCGTAAAGAAGGATGGGACACTGCGCTTGTGCATAGATTACAGGGAACTAAACAAGCTTACAATACGGAATACGTATCCACTTCCATTGATTGAGGAGTTGTTCGACCAATTGTAAGGTACATTCGTATTCTCCAAGATAGACCTAAGATCAGGCTACTATCAGCTTTAGATCAGGGAGGAAGATATCCCCAAAACTACTTTTAGCTCCTGTTATGGCCTATACGAGTTTATGGTAATGTCATTTGGACTCACTAATGCCCCCTCTACCTTTATGGCTCTGATGAATAGGGTATTTGAACCCTTCCTAGATCACTTCGTGATTGTATTTATCGATGACTTTTTGATCTACTTGAAGACAAGGGCAGACCATTCTAGATATCTGCAGATGGTGTTACTTAAACTTCGAGAACACTCTCTCTTCGCCAAATTCAGCATGTGTGAATTCTGGTTAGAGGAAGTCAGATTCTTGGGCCACACTTTCAATAAAAATGGAGTAGCAGTAGATCAGGCCAAGATCCAGGCGATTTAAGGTTGGATGCCGCTTTAGATGGCAACATTTCCTTGGTCTTGCTGGGTATAATAGGAAATTCATGGAACGATTATCTAAGATTTCGTTACCCCTCACCACCCTTACAAGGAAGGATGTTATGTTTCGGTGGACGCCAGAATGCAAGACTGCATTTTCGAATTAAAGAGACGGCTAACTTCTTCCCCAATCCTTACGATCTCTTCAGGAACCGAATGATTCCAGATCCTTATAAATGCCTCCCTGAAAGGATTGGGAGCTGTTTTGATGCTGCATGGTAAGGTGGTGGCTTACGCATCTCGCCAATTAAAGTCGTACGAGTTAAATTACGCAACCCACAATCTAGAGTTGGGCGATGACATCTTTGCTCTCAAGATTTGGAGACACTACTTGTATGGAGTAAGATGCGAGATCTTCTCCGACCATAAAAGTCTCAAATACATCTTTACTCAAAAGGAGTTGAATCTTTGGCAGCGCCGATGGTTGGAATTTCTGTAAGATTATGATTTCGCTCTCCAGTATCACCCTGGGAAGTCTAATAAAGTTTATGACGCATTGAGTTGCCATCCCTCGATATCTGGTAGCTGGATGGAGCAGATTCCAAGGGAATGGCATCAGTCTTTGTCAGACTTGGAGATTACTCTTATTGCTCGTAGGGATCTAGAAGAGCACTAGGCCTAGCTATATTGGATGGAAATTCAGTACAACATCCAGAATCGAATACGTGAAGCCCAGAAGGTCGATCCGGAAGTGATCCCAATCATCCAGTCCCTAATAGATGGAGCACAAGAGGAGTTCAACCTACACGATGAAATCTTGCAGTTTAGGCACCGAATATTTATTCCCTCCACCGGAGGAATTCGAGATGCAATCCTTTGAGAAGCGCACCAGTCGAGGTATTCTATTCACCATGGTGTGGTTAAGATGTATATTTATTTGCGCAGGACCATTTACAGGCCCGGAATGAAAAGAGACGTCACCAAATTCCTGGCCTAGTGCCAGACTTGTCAAAAGGTTAAAGATGAATGTCGCAACCCAGGAGGTCTGCTGCATCCCCTGCTGATACTAAAATGGAAATTTGAAGATATTTCCATGGATTTTTTCCACGGCTTACCTTGATCCCATACTGGAAACGGCTTTATATTGGTTATCGTGGATCGACTTACCAAGGTAGCGCGGTTCATTCCAAACTGACAGAGTGATGGAGTTGATATTCTTGCAAGATTGTCCATAGAGCAAGTGGTCCGGTTCCACGGAGTGCCGAAGTCCATAGTGTCGGATCGTGATGGACATTTCACATCCAAGGAATGGAGGCGAGTGTAAGCATACTTGGGGACCAAGTTGGACTTTAGCACCGCCTTCCATCCGAAGACAGATGGATTGACAGAGAGGATGAATTGGAAGATAAAGGATATACTCCAACTTTGCATAGTAGAGTACAGTGAGCCATGGTAACAACTATTGTCGTAAGTTTGGTTTTCTTATAATAACATCTATCAGGCCAGTATTAAGATGGCATCGTACGAGGCATTGAATGGAAGGCGTTGCCGAACTCCGTTGACTTGGGCTCAAGATGAGGACCCAGAAGCCTTATGAGTGGCTTATATTGATTATACTACGACAGTAACATGGCTAATCCAGGAGCAAATGCGGGAAGAACAGAGCTGACAAGCCAAGTATTATGATGCACGGGACCGACCAGTGGAGTTTAGCGTGTGAGAAATGGTATTTTTGAAAATTAAGCTCATGCATGGTGTCTCTCGGTTGAGGAAGCAAAAGAAACTAGATCGCCGCTATTTGGGCCACTATTAGGTGATAGAGCGTGTTGGCCCTGTCGCCTATCGATTAGCTCTGCCCCCGGAATTGGGAAATCTCCATGATGCATTCCATATCTCATCTTTGAGGCGAGTCCTCCGGCAAACAGAACAACACCTTCCTACACTATCAATATAGTTGCAGTCAGATAGATCTTTCCAGCTTGAACCAATTAAAATACTAGATTATAAAGTGAAGAATCTGTGTAATAAGACCATTCTGATGGTTAAGATATTGTTGTCAAATTACCGGCGAGACGAGTATATATGGGAACCTGAAGCTCTCGTCCGAGAAAAGCACCCAGAGCTCTTTCCCCGGGTATGTTACTTTTTACCCCTATTTTAAACAAATTTTCGGGGACGAAAAATCCTTTTATTTTTATTAGATTGTAACATCCCAACTTTTACTAGGCCACCGGAACCCTAGTGTGCCCAATAAAAGTGACCCGAACCTCTACCTGTGGCCCATACCAGGGTAGGAGGTAACCCTAGAAAGGCATATTGATCTAGAAACTCTGAATTAAGTATGGTCGGTTCCTATCCTTTATATAACCGATACAAACGCATTGAAACTCGTTCCGTTGAATTTCGAGGTCATAGGATGGATATGGCTGTTCCTCATAAAACGTCACGAAAATGAGATTTTTGGATAATGACCTAGGAAACTTCGATTTGAGTCCTGTCAGTTCCTATAACTTCGTATAGTCGATACGAACGCATTGGAACACATTGCATCGCAATTCGAAGTTTAATGACGAATATGAGCATTTTGACCATTTTAGCGCGCTGCGACGTGCAGATTTTGGATATTTAGCTAATGACCTCAAATTCGAGCCCGGTCGGTGGCATTGGATTCATATGGTCAATACTGAGTTAATAGTGTTTGTCCTAGTCAGTTTTGATGATTGGTGGTCAACTTGTTGTCAAATCGAGCACAGTTGTGCACCGAAAAGCGTGTGCACACCAATTATTACACGATACCCCAACTTTAACCCTGACCTCGATGACTTATACCCACCTTGACTTTGAACAGCAAGGGGGACTTATCCTAGGGTTGACTTTGATCAACCCCCCTAAAAGTATTTTTGGAAATTTTTCATAAGGAAGCCTACCTCCCCTCCAAAGCTTGAGTAGGGCCTTGCCACCCTTCACTTTTGGGCCATCAAGACCACTAGTTAGATAGGAGATGGGCCTTGGTCTAAGGTAAGGCCCATCCCCCCACCCCATTTCCCTTCCCCTCTTCCATACTCCCAAGCCCAAGCCCAAACCCATACTTCCCCTTCCCTCGTGATGGCTACCACCTAGGTACCCTCAAAAATTTCCACTTGGCCAGGGTAAGTAGAGGATAAGAGAGGAGCTCCTCCACTCTCAGGTTTGTTCCACATCAAGGAGGGGAGGGGTGGCCACCCTCCCAAAGCCTTTAAAAGGCCATACCCCCTGCTCTCCTGCTCACTCACCTCAGGCAAGCCTAAACCCATTTCTAGAACCCTGGGTTGCCGGAAAACCCGGATCCAGAAAACTGCTACCTTCTTCATCCACCACCTCTAATGGCGGCTCGGCTAGGGCCTTCCTAAGCTCCCCCAGACCAGGTGGAAAGCTTCTCCCTCCTTCTTCCCTACCCTTTTGATGTCCTGTATGCGTCTCCCGACGGCCGGAGCGTCGCCGACACCACCCAAGCCAAGCTCTAGGTCGGGTGGCGGCTGCAGGTGGTGATCCATTCTAATGTTGGTGGTGGCATTGGGAAAGTACTACACCACCAGTGATAGCTTACCCTATAGTGGGAGGCGGAGGTACCGCCAGAAATCACCGCTCCGACGGCACCCGAAAATAGAGTAAAACTTTGTGTTTTTCTAGGGTGGTGGGCGGCGGCGCCAGGCCGTCGGACCACCACCGGAGAAGAACCCAATCCCCGGCGCATCGGCAAGGGCTGGAATTATGGCCAGGTAAGCCACTAAAGAGGCAGGCGCGCGACATTGCCGGGAACAGAGCATGTCGCACCACCGCTCTCGAGTTGGAGACATCCGGCATTGTCCGGCGGCGCTGGGCCACCGGACCACCGCCCAGGTATTCACCGTCCTCCGGTGAGCCGACCAAAGGCAGCACCAACACCTTTGAATTGTCGTTCGGTGGTGGCAGAAGCTTTATCTTCGGCACCGCCGGCGACTCACAGTTGCCATCCAATCTGATGATGATCGAACGACAGCTGGCTCATCAAATTACACGCCTGTAAGGATTTCTGCATCCCCACAGTAGATCCGCCCCTAATCCGCTATGGGGTCAGAAGACACATTTTTCCTGTCTGGCTCGATATCAGCTGCAGGATTGAACCTGATCTATCTATTTACATACCAAATTTATAACAGAATTTTGTCGATTTTCTACAAAAAATCTAGGCTTATATCAAAAAAGTATTGAATATGAAAATTGTTCCCCTTGATGGGGGCTTCCATCACAAAAAAATTGAGAATTTTTGGAGTTGATTTGGTATTTTAAAAAGTCCAAATAAATTTTATTTGGCCAAATTCAAAACCCATAATTGTTTGTAAAATTTTGGAAAAATTACTAGCCCTTTTTTAGACCCCCTTAAAGTTTGTGTCAAAATTTGAAAAGCTTGGAATAAAAATTGAAGCTTTTTCGATTTCTTGGAGCCTAAGGTCGCGCTCGAAAATTTGATAACACTCAATTGTCTCAAAAATAAAAATTGAACGTGCGACCACCTTTGTAAATTAAATAATAAGTTCAATTATTTTATTGAAGAGAGTAATTGAGGCAAGTGTCCAAGCTCTGAGTGTCCTGAGGTTTAGTAGAACCGCTAAGCTCCTTGTTTAAAAAAAAGACTCTCGGACTAATACAGGTAGACTGGAAAGATGAGAGTGCAAGCAAATGAGCTGCTAATTATTCTCGACGAATAATCAAAATGTAACTCCTAATAAGTCCCCTTAATCCGATTAAGCCATGATTAAAAACTGCGCAACTAAATTATTATCGGATCTTAATAATGGGTGAAACCTAAAGAAGCCTCCTAAAAGCTGAAATGGAACTGAACATGCCTCCTGAGAACGGAGATGGAATTGAACATGTCTCATGAGAATGAATATGGAACTTAACATGCCTCTTAAGAACAAAGATGGAATTGAACATGCCTCCTGAGAACGGAGATGGAAATGAGCAGGCCTCCTGAGAACAGAGATAGAACTGAACTTTCCTCCTAAGAATGAAGATGGAACTGAAGCCTCCTGAATGGAGTGATTGTACTACTAACCATTTTCTTTATGATTTATTCCAGTCTTGCACTCGTCCAGTTCCTTTATTTATTTCAGTTCAGTTATTTCTTTTCAAGTACTGCAGTCTAGTACTGGTCCTGCTTATTTACTTTCAATTCAGTTCTTTTATTTAAGTACTATTCTAGTCTCATACTGGTCAAGTTCCTTTCAGTACTTACTTTCAGTTCAATTCTTTTAGTTCAATACTACTCCAGTTTCGTACTGGTCCTATTTCATCACAGTATTTTAATTCTGCAACTTATATTTTCAGCAACTTTTATTACCAGACTTTTATTCCTATAATTTACCATTTTAAGCACGGGTTCTGCTCTGACGAGCAGTCTTCTGTTAGGTTGAGACTTAGTTGGGAATAATAGAAGTTGAGATATTCCTCCATGATTAGCCTAAAACTAAAGTGCTCTCATGCTCCTTGTCGAAAGTTGAGCTGGATGCGCTTGCCAGAATTATTTAAAGCATAATAGGGCAGACCGCCATAGAACCGGTGCGTGCTAGCAAAATTGATTAATTTGATTGCTTGTAAATTGCTTGCGGTGAATTGTGGCGGGTCAGTCACTTCTACAGACCATTCATATCGGTGTGGGAAGTTCGATGATTCAAGGATACAGGGAGATGAGTACCACGGGTGACCAGTCGTTATGTTTTTCCATGTTGCGTTTCCTCTGCTGGTCGGCAAAAATGTTGAATCATCAGATGTCGCTCACATCCAAGAGTACACGGGGTTGTACGATGGTGTAACACCCCGAAACTCAAAAGAGGGACGGGCGACTTTTTAAGCCAAGTCTGGGACTTAGAGCAAGTGTCACGGGTCATGTCACGGGCGTGACACGGCCGTGTTCGGCCTCGGGTCATGTGGTCGACGTTCTGACGATCGGAGATCGTCGAGTTGAGGCACACGGCCTGGGACACGGGCGTGTCCCAGGGCGTGTCACTTTGGGCAGTTTTCTGAGTCATGCACACGGGCCTAGACACGGGCGTGTCACATGAGAAATGGGCGTGTCAGGTGCCGTGTCGCAGGCCGTGTCCTTCTCGGGTTGGGAAAGCTGGCCGATTGCACACGGGGGGGGGGGGGGGGGGAGGGGCGTGACACGGGTCTCGACACGGGCGTGTCACATTTTACATGGGCGTGTCGTAGGCCATGTCGTAGGCCGTGTGCTGGTTTTCGAGTCGGTTGAGACGGCGAGTGGGTGTCATGGCCAGGCACACGGCCATGTTGCAACCCGTGTTCGGCCCCAGATTTTGTATTTTAGGCCTAATTGTGGTCGTTCGTTCCCTTGGATTTGGATCCAACGGTGGGGGGCGGTTGCTGGGGTGTTATATCCGGGAATAAGGTTTAGAAACCCTCATTCCCTTTGGTTGGTTCTCTCTCTAAGAGTTAGAGAGAGGAGAGAGCTTGGAGGAGGAAGAAGAAGCTAGATCCGGTCACCGGCGGAGCTTTGGAGCTCCAAATAACGATCCGAGTCTGGATCCGCGAAGGCGAGGCCGATACGGTGCTTTCCATCCGGCTAGATCGTCATGGCGCCGAGGAAAAGTGCAAGGGTAATGATTCTCTTCTTGAGCATGTGAAGCTCTTCTTCCTTTGCATGGGAAAACCCCTCTCCCACGAGTGTGCGGCGAGATCGTGGTATTCCTTGGGGTAAATATGTGAAGTCACCCTTGTTAGAGTCCGGAATCGTAGTACGAACATAGGCATGCTATGTGAAGCCTACCCGGACGTGTTTTCCGGATCGGTGATGATTTGATGTGCATTTTTAGCCAGAGAAGACTCCGAGCATTTTGATTGTTTTCGGGTTGCTATGCAGTAGAATGCATCAGGGAATCTTGGGGATTAACCCCGAGGTGCACCCGAAAATTTGGGCGGAAGCGAGGTTCTGCCATTTTTGGTGGCCTAGGAGCCAGCCAGGAACATAGCGGGGCTATGTACCATGTTTGAATGTATCAGGGATCCTTGGGGATGAAACCCGAGGTGCACCCGGAAATCTGGACGGAAACGCATTTCTGTCATATCGGTGTCCTGGGAGCCAACTGGGTACATAACGGGGCTATGTACCATGTTTGATCGTTATTTGGGGCTGGGGAAGCTTAGTCCGCATCAAAGGCCTAATGGCAATGACGGGGTGAGCAACGGGCTGGTGTACCCCTAACCATTCTACCTGCTCGGTTAAAGCAACCTAAAGTTTTACGTGGGACTTACCGAGGTTTGGAGATCGAGTCTAGGCTGCGGCTGAGAAGACTATATGCTCACAAGATTGCCACCCTGGGGGTGGTGGTGGAGTCGAGGACCGGACGGGGTTCGGACTTGCTTCGCCGAGTAAGTGCCCTGAGAGCACGGGGTGTACGACCGTGTGAGTGTGCACCTATGATGTGATGCTTATTTTGCTGTGTTGCTTGTTTTGCTAACAAGTGCAGGGAAGAAGCTTTGCCGCCCCGGTTTGGGGGCGGAATTGTTATAATTTGGTTAGCATAGCTGACCGTTGCCTTTGTTTACCACTGTGCGGTGGATTGTTGCTTGCAGGTGCTGCGGAGCCGAGAGGTAATTAGCGGGCTAAATCCCAAGTTGCTGTGCCGGCCCTCGAAGGCCAAATGTTGAGTGTTTTCCTTTTTGTACTCATGTGTGACCGGCCTGCGTGCCGTGGTATGGAAGACATTTTTATTAAGCAAACTCTTGTAAGGCTATAAGGTCGTTATTCATGTATTAAACATTCCTTTGTGTTTGGTTTAGTGGACATTCATACTAGCAGGGTTCTTAATTGTGCAACTTAATAATTGCTTCTGCTAGGTGTTGTGTAGGACGTTGTGAATGGTTTCAATGCGTAACCAACCGGTCTGTCCGTAGTATATGGCGTCGGGCCCCGACCGGACCTACTGTTATATACTATGTGACGGATAGGGGTGTTAAAAATTGGTATCAGACTACTGGTTTCGGTCACGCTTAAATGAATTCGTGGATGAATTCACTTTAAGGGGTGGTGAGCACATGTATGTGCGTCATCGTTATAACATGAAAAGAACCCATGAATGTCCACTTAGGAATAAAAATACACATGTTTGGGGAACCTGAGTGTTCCTATAATTGCTTTTTGCAATTTTGTTTGGTCCCTTATTGGTGTTCTGTACGATTGTAGGTGTACAAGAGTGGCGCGTGGCAGTTTGAATGCACACTTTCTGAGAAAAGTACTGCACCCAGCGACGTGCCGGAGGCCCCTACGTCTTTGGAAACCATAAGAAGGGTGGTTGAAGCGGTGTTTGCTGTGACCAACGCACATCATGGGAGTAATGTGCAACCATTTGTCCCTGAGATGGCCCAAACATCGAGCGGTATGTTGGACCAAAGGGAATTTGGGGGTCATTTAGAGCAGCAGTTGAGCATGACTGTGGCGCAGTGAGCGCATTCAGTTGACGCATACTTGCAGACGTTCCTTTTGTTAAGTCGCTACCCAGGCTTTGAATGAGAAAGCGAGCAATCTAGAGTGGATAGATTTTATAACGGTCTGCGCATCGAGTTGCGTATCCTACTACTAGGACCAAAGTTATTGGGATTCCGAGCTTTGGTGGAATCGGCCGAAGCTTTGGAAGTGGAGTTGGGGAAAACTCACTAAGTATTAGTGTATAGGGTACCAAACCCTACAGATCCTATAAGGACTGCCTATCGAAAGACGCCGAGGAAAGAGGCTGGGTCATCTATTACCCAAACTACCCTCAAATGTTATTCTTGTGGCAAGAAAGGGCACCTCATCAGAGAGTGTTGGGAGAATGCTTAGAAGACAAGGAAAGTTTTGGCAAGAGCAGTCAAAGATGTTATGGCAAAGGATTCGGTGGTCAAGTTGACAACCTCAAAATCTGGTAACGTAGGTGGTACAAGAAGGCTAGGAGGTCGGGTCTAGTCCCTTCCTCTAGCATATCCGGAGCGACTATAGTCCAAACCCCGGATGCATGCTTTGTCTGTGGGAAGCCGGGGCACTATGCCCGGGATTGTTGGAGTGGACGCCCAATGTCCAAAAAGAAGTTGGGGTCAATATCTGAGGAGAAGGGAAAGGCGGTGGAGTCTACCGCACCGCTGTTTACTCCGGCCCAACTGGGAATGGACATCCTTGGCCAGTAGGAGACCATGTGGCTGATCGTCGGGAAGAAAGGTATGGTTTACTTGATAGCAATTTAGCTTCTTATACCTGTTACCTTTTGCGTGTTAACTTAGGACTGGAGGTTCTAGGCTTTGTTTGGATTTTTTTTGCAATCCGGCGAGAGCATTGTTCGATACGGAAGCTTCACGCTCCTTTTGTCCAAGGGATTTATATCGTGCATGGAAGAACCTTCTTCGATGGCAAAGGACAAATTGGATGCGTTGTGGCGTAATGGATGTTCAATGCGCGCGAAGAGAGTTTTTGTGTAGCAAGATTATGGTTTAGGGGTTAGGGATTCGACGTGCAAGCGTCGTTACTGCCACCATGGGAGGCTTTGAAGCCTAAGCCTACATTGGGTAGTATCTTGTGTGTATCTGAATATTCTGATGTGTTTCTCTGATAGGCTCCCTGGAGTCCCTCCGTAGCGAGCGATCGATTTCGAGTGAGCTGGCGCCAGGTGCCAAACCTGGGTCACGCTCTCCATATCGGCTAACGCCTAATGAGTTGGCAGAACTGAAAGTTCAACTGGAAGAGTGTCTGGAGCAAGGTCATGTGCGTCCAAGTTTGTCATCTTGGAGCACACTGGTCCTTTTTTGGTAGGAGAAGGACGGGAGTTTGCGGCTCTGAATCATTTATGGAGAACTGAACAAGTTGATAAAAGAGAGCAAGTACCTGATCCCAAGAATTGGCGATCTGTTTGATCAGTTGGGTGGGTCATCGGTGTCCTTAAAGTTGGATCTTAAGTCTGGTTACTATCAGCTGAGAATCAGGGAAAGCGATATCCCAAAGACAGCGTTCAACGCAAGATATGGGCATTTTGAGTTTATGGTCATGCCGTTCGAGCTGACTAATGCGCCATCGGTGTTTATGGATCTGATGAACAGAACGTTCAGGGAGTACTTAGACCATGTTGTGATCGTCTTTATTGACGACCTATTGGTGTGCTCGCAGTGCAAAGAAGATCGCTTCAAGCATCTGCGTTTGGTTTTGGAGACGCTAAGGAGGAACGAGCTATACGCAAAGTTCTCCAAAGGCGAGTTTTGGTTATCTTCAGTGACGTTCCTTGGTCACTTAGTCAGTGGGGAAGGAGTTGCGGTGGATCTGGCGTAGATTGTTGCAATATGAGAGTGGCCTGTGTTGTCTTCGGTAGCGGAAGCCCGGAGTTTGCGGGGGCTTGCCGGTTATTACGGGCACTTCGTGGAGAACTTCTCGCGGATAGCACTACCTCTCATGACTTTGGCAAGGAAAGATCAGAGCTTTGTGTGGGCGCATGAGTGTGTGCAAGCTTTTGAAGAGCTGAAGAGTCGGTTGACCACGGCGCCAATGCTTAGTTCACCGAGTGGGACCGAGGGCTTCGCGGTCTATAGTGACGCCTCGGGTAGTGGTTTGGGCTGCGTGCTGGTGCAGCGTGGGAGCGTGATAGTTTATGGATCGCGTTAGTTAAAAGTGCTTGAAAGGAATTATCCAGTCCGCGACTTGGAGTTGGCGGCCGTGATATTTGCGCTTAAGCTGTGGAGGCACTACTCGTACGACGTCAAGGTCGACATTCATACCGACCATAAGAGCCTAAAATACCTATTGGATCAATCGGATCTGAACTTGAGGCAGCGTAAATGAATGGAGTTCCTGGGAGACTATACGTTCAATATTCATCGTGCACCCGGCAAGGGCAATGCAGTGGCAGATGTGTTGAGTCGCAGGGCTCCCGCCCAAGCCAATTGGTTGTCGGTGTATGATGAGAGGCTAGATCGGGAATTGGAAGCGTTAAAGATCTGTTGTGTTGACAAGCGGACTAGAGCCGAAGCGTTGTTGAACTGGACGGAAGTTCAGTATGACCTGGTTGATCGTATTTGGCAGACTATGGTTTGTGTATCTACATGAACGAAATCATGGGTGCGGCTCGATGGGTCAAAATCCCAAATCGACGGTTGTAGGTGGGCTACCAAGGAAAGACAATCATTTGTGCGGCCCAAGCATGGGTAAGCTATGGGTGGAGTTGTGATACGTTATATTAAGTACTCAACTCGCTTAGGAGGGACGAGGTTGTGCCGACATCTAAAGAAGTGCTCTGGTGGCCAGAACTCTAGAAGGTCGTGGCACTTTATGTGACAAAATGCCAGCCTTGCGCCTTAGCGAAGGCAGAGTGCCATGTGACGGGGGATTCTTGAATCCTTGCCTAGTTCGGAATAGAAGTTTGACTGAACTGTGTGCATGGCATGCCAAAGTCGTAGTGGGGTAACGACGCCGTTTGGGCGATCGTAGTTGTGTTGACACTAGTGTCGCACTTCCTTCCGCATAGGAAGGATAATTCGGTGGAGTAGCTGGTAAATGTTTATGGATAACATCGTTAGACGGCACGGTGTGCCCCGTAACATTGCGAGCAATCGAGGTGGGCGTTCTACGTCCAATGATTGGAGGTGGTTACAGAAAGTGCTGGAGACTAAGTTGTAGTTTAGTCCAGTCTTACATCCGCAGACAGACGAGCAGACCGAGTAGGTCAATAGGACGTTGGAGGATGTGCTTCGCATGTGCGTTCTGGACTTCGGGAAGCAGTGGGAAGGCCATCTATTTTGTTAAAGTTTGTGTACAACTTTAGCTACCAAGCGAGCATACAAATGGCGCCCTTCGAGGCCCTTTTTGGTAGAAGTCGTCGCATGCCGTTGTCGAGGCTAGAAACGGATGACACGAAGTTGTACTTAAAGTAAGAGGTGGTAAACACTACCCTTTTTAGTGAGAACCATATGAGAACTTTTGCTAATCGCTCAGGAGAGGTAGACTAGTGCTTTAACGCCACGTAACGGAATGTTGAGTTATCGGATGACGTATTGGAAGTTATAGTCGTTCAAGAGTGTTTCACGAGAGCGACGCTTGGGGAAGTTGAGCCCGGTATACCATGGACCACTAGAGAATTCTAAAGCGGTTTGGTGAGGCGGCGCTAGAGACTTCGAACTTGATCATGAGTGATCAAGTTTTGGTGGACGAAAGGTTGACGACTAGGGTCAAACCCGTTCGTTTTGGAGACCGTGAAGTCGAGCGACTTTGTCTCAAGGAGATCAGGATAGTCGTGGTCCGGTGGGACTTTTGTGTTAGACAGGAGCTATTAGGAGTGAGAGCAATCTATGTTGGAAGTGTACCCGGAGTTGTTCCGCCTGGGTACCGCTGAGAGATTCTGTTTTCTCTCCTTTGGTAATTTCGTGGACGAAATTCTTTTAAGAGGGGGAGAGTTGTAACACCCCGAAACTCAAAATAGGGACGGGCGACTTTTTAAGCCAAGTCTAGGACTTGGAGCAGGTGTCACGGGTCGTGTCACGGGCCGTGTCACGGGTGTGACACGGGCATGACACGGGCGTGACACGGGCGTGTTCGGCCTCGGGTCATGTGGTCGACGTTCTGACGATCGGAGATCGTCGAGTTGAGGCACACGGCCTGGGACACGGGCGTGTCTCAGGGCGTGTCACTTTGGGCAGTTTTCTGAGTCATGCACACGGGCCATGACACGGGCGTGTCACATGAGACACGGGCGTGTTCGGGTGCCGTGTCACAGGCCGTGTCCTTCTTGGGTTGGGAAAGCTGGCCGATTGCACACGGGGGGCGTGACACGGGTATCGACACAGGCGTGTCACATGTGACATGGGTGTGTCGTAGGCCGTGTCGAATGCCTTGTGCTGGTTTTTGAGTCGGTCGAGACGGCGAGTGGGTGACACGGCCAGGCACACGGCCGTGTTGCAACCCGTGTTCGGCCCCAGATTTTGTATTTTAGGCCTAATCGTGGCCGTTCGTTCCCTTGGATTTGGATCCAACGGTGGGGGGCGGTTGCTGGGGTGTTATATCCGGGAATAGGGTTTAGAAACCCTCATTCCCTTTGGTTGGTTCTCTCTCTAAGAGTTAGAGAGAGGAGAGAGCTTGGAGGAGGAAGAAGAAGCTAGATCCAGTCACCGGCGGAGCTTCGGAGCTCCAAATCGCGATCCGAGTCCGGATCTGCGAAGGCGAGGCCGATACGGTGCTTTCCATCCGGCTAGATCATCATGGCGCCGAGGAAAAGTGCACAAGGGTAACGATTCTCTTCTTGAGCATGTGAAGCTCTTCTTCCTTTGCATGGGAAAACCCCTCTCCCGCGAGTGTGCGGCGAGATCGTGGTATTCTTTGGGGTAGATATGTGAAGTCCCCCTTCTTAGAGTCCGGAATCGTAGTACGTACATAGGCATGCTGTGTGAAGCCTACCCGGACGTGTTTTCCTGGATCAGTGATGATTTGATGTGCATTTTTAGCCGGAGAAGACTCCGAGCATTTTGATTATTTTCGGGTTGCTATGCGGTAGAATGCATCAGGGAATCTTGGGGATTAACCCCGAGGTGCACCTCGAAATTTGGGCGGAAGCGAGGTTCTTCCATGTTGGTGGCCTGGGAGCCAGCCGGGAACATAGCGGGGCTATGTACCTATGTTTGAATGTATCAGGGATCCTTGGGGATGAAACCCGAGGTGCACCCAGAAATCTGGACGGAAACGCATTTCTGTCATATCGGTGGCCTGGGAGCCAACCGGGTACATAGCGGGGCTATGTACCATGTTTGATCGTTATTTGGGACTGGGGAAGCTTAGTCCGCGTCAAAGGCCTAATGGCAATGACGGGGTGAGCAATGGGCTGGTGTACCCCTAACCGCTCCACCTGCTCGGTTAAAGCAACCTAAAGTTTTACGTGGGACTTACCGAGGTTTGGAGGTTTAATTACGAGTCTAGGATGCGGCTGAGAAGACTATATGCTCACAAGATTGCCACCCTGGGGGTGGTGGTGGAGTCGAGGACCGGACGGGGTTCGGACTGGCTTCGCCGAGTAAGTGCCCTGAGAGCACGGGGTGTACGGCCGTGTGAGCGTGCACCTATGATGTGATGCTTATTTTGCTGTGTTGCTTGTTTTGCTAACAAGTGTAGGGAAGAAGCTTTGCCGCCTCGATTTGGGGGCGGAATCGTTATAATTTGGTCAGCATAGCTGACCGTTGCCTTTGTTTACCACCATGCGGTGGATTGTTGCTTGCAGGTGCTGTGGAGCCGAGAGGTAATTAGCGGGCTAAAGCCCAAGTTGTTGTGCCAGCCCTCGAAGGCCAAATGGTGAGTGTTTTCCTTTTTGTACTCATGTGTGACCGGCCTGCGTACCGTTGTATGGAAGACATTTTTATTAAGCAAACTCTTGTAAGGCTATAAGGCCGTTATTCATGTATTAAACATTCCTTTATGTTTGGTTTAGTGGACATTCATGCTAGCAGGGTTCTTAATTGTGCAACTTAATAATTGCTTCCGCTAAGTGTTGTGTAGGACGTTGTGAATGGTTTCAATGCATAACCAACCGGTCTATCCGTAGTATATTGCGTCGGGCCCCGGCCGGACCTACTGTTATATACTATGTGACGGATAGGGGTGTTACAGATGGGGCCTGGGAGATGTGTTATGACCACCCCCAAAAGTGACAAAACTGGCCACTGTCACCAACAACCACATCAGTGAGGCCCGCGGGGCTCGCTACCCTAGTTGAAGAGAAGCGGTCCATACTATGTCGATATAGGGTCTTTTGTGTGGTTGTGAATGCCTGCGGTGTGTACGCAGCTGTGAATGCCTACTGTATGAATATAGGTCGTGAATTCCTACTATGCTGATGTGCTTGTGGAGCTTTAATTATAACTGATATATATTGTCGCTGCTATTCCAGTTATACTATGTTGCACTCCTTTTATGGTTGCTCCTAGCTTATATATGAAATGATGTACTAACTCTCTTTCTTGCTTCGGCTATCTACTTTTGTTGGGTGCGTGAGCTCGTCCCCAGGATATGGATCTGGGGAGGAGATTTGTTTCCACTTAGCTCTGTGACTAACGTTTATTTTAATAACCATTCACATGAGATGGAGCCGTAGTGACCAGCTGCTGCAGGACGATACGCTAGCTGATAGGACTACCCGAGCAGAGGCACCCCCATCGTCTTCAGAGTTTTGAGATGTGAATACTAGCGAGTAGGATTGAGAGAGTGAGAATTTGTTAGTTATTGTACTATTATAGCCTACGGGCTTCATGTATAAATAGTGGCTACGGTCTTTTGCGTCCTCTTTTAAATATATATTGTTATATATATTTGTTGTGGCTTCCTGTTAATGCTTCTGCAAAACTCTGTGATGAGATGTGAATGTTGTGATTTAAGCCGAGCAAGGCAACCAACTAGGGCTTAGTTGTGTGGGTCGTTACCCCTTTAGGAGCACTGGGTGGACGTCCTGCGCAAGTAAGATCCCCTCCGGTCCGACCCGGGCATGGGCTAGGGGAGTCATACACCAACGCCTATCGAATTCTGTCCGTGAGGTCATATTACACCTCTGTATAGTTCAAGCATGCTTCCGCGCCTATTTTCCTGTCAACACAAGAGATTTCCAGAGCCTCCAACTCACGAATCAGATGCTTATCATGCATCAGTAGCCAATTTGCTCGTGTTAGAGCCTTGCGACTCAGTTCATCTGCGACTACATTTACCTTCCCGTAAGTGTAATGAATCTCAAAGCTGTAGTCCCCAAGGAACTCCATCCACCTCCGTTTTTGCATATTTAGATCCTTCTGATGCAACAAGTATTTCTGGCTCTTATGGTCCATAAAGATATCAATATTAACGCCATAAACGTAATGACACCATAATTTAAGAGCGAATATCACGGCCGCCAATTCCAGGCCATGAACCGGATAATTCCTCTCGTGTACTTTCAGGGTGCGAGAGCCATAAGCAATCACATGCCCATATATAGTAGAACACAGCCTAAGCCGCTCCCTGATACATCAGTATAGATATCAAAGCCTTCTATTCCACATGGAGAACACAAAACAGGCATCATGGTAAGATGACTCTTCAACTCCTCAAAAGCTCACGCACACTCTGGCGTCTAGATGAACTTCTTATTCTTTCTTGTCATTGTAGTGAGAGGTAAAGAAATACTCAAAAAGCTCTCTATGAAGCATCTATAATAGCCGGCAAGTCCTAGGAAACTCCTAACTTCCGCTACTGAAGTAAGTGCAGGCCACTCTCGTATCATAATTATCTTTGTCGAATCCACAATAATACCCTCTCCACTAACGATATGACCAAGAAAAGCTACTGAAGATATCCAAAACTCACACTTAGAGAACTTGGCATAAAGGTGATTCCCCCTCAAGGTATGCAGAACTAACCTCAAATGATTCGCATGATCCTCTTTCGACTGAGAGTATACCAATATGTCGTCAATAAAGACAATCACAAACAGGTCCAAATACTCTCGAAAAGTCTTGTGCTTCAAATCCATAAACACTGATGGTGCATTAGTGAGCTCAAAAGGCACCACAATAAATTCATAATGCCCATAGCGTGTACCAAAAACTGCTTTGGGAATATCACTTTCCCGAATTCTCAACTGCAAGTAGCCGGACTTTAAATTCAACTTCGAATAGACAGTCGATCCAACTAGCTGATCAAACAAATTATCGATTCGTGGAATCAGATACTTGTTACTCTCTGTCAGCTTGTTCAATTCACGATAATTAATGCATAGATGTAAGCCTCCATCCTTCTTCACAAAGAGAACTGGTGCACTCCAAGGTGACATACTTGGACGTATATAGTCTTGCTCTACCAATTCTTACAGCTAAACTTTCAGTTCTGCCATTTCCTTTGGCGCCACTCGGTATAGTGAGCGTGACACAGGTTTTGCACCTAGAACTAGCTTAATATCGAAGTCAATATCTCGCTGAGGTGGAATCCTAGGGAGATCAATCGGAAAAACATCTGTAAACTCCAATACAACAGGAACGTCAGTCAAACTGGGATTCAGCTGAACGGCCTCCAATAACGTGAAAAACAATTTTGCGCCCTTCCGAACTGCCTTGACTACTTAGAGAGCAGACATCATAATCTTGCTCGATCCTCGCATACCTGCGAACTTAGTATCGCATTCGGTGTTTTGCCCCAGTAAGACTTTCTTAGAGTTGCAATCAATATATGCATGCTGCTCCGAGAGCCAGTCCATACCAAAGATCATATCAAACTCAGATATCAGCAGCACAGATGCTTCCAAGCCAAAATCATGACATCCTATCCGCACCTTAACACAACATGCTCTATCTGTATGCATTAAGCACCTGTTATGCAACAACACATTCACTCAATCTGTCGGTACAAAAGAAGGCACTCCGATACGCTCCACGAAGTCCTCAGACAGAAAGGAATGAGAAGCTCCTATATCGAACAATACTTTCGCCGGACAATATGATATCAGGACAGTCTTTTACGACGTCACTTTGTTTAATGGCCTCCTGTTGGCCAATATTCTAGACTCGGGGCTGCGCTTGGGATGCAGTCGTATCCACCACTAACTTTCTCTTTTCAGCATACATCGCACCCGTATTTTTCTTCGTCTTTGGAGGGCCACTCAGACAATTGCGGTCCATGTGTCCCAGCTTTCCACATGTGTAACAAGTAAACGGACCTCGCCCTATTGTCACTTCAAGCTTATTAAAAGAAGTTGATTTCGAAGACTTAGCCTTCTTCATCCACTTTCCTTGTCCAGACCTTGCTAAACTCAGTACTTTAAACTCTGGCTTCCTTCCCGCCAAGTCATTCTTACGCTGCACGCGCTTCATATCTTGCTCTAGGGAACGGGCCGTATTGACCAAGTTCAGAAAACCTTGCATCGTCTAACAAGAGAGAAGCAATCGCAAGTCATCTCACAGTCCTTTATAGAATCAATTTGTCTTTCGTTCCTCATCTGCAAACGTAAAGCCTGCATAACATCCCAATCTTGTAAACTCGTGCAAGTAGTCATCCACAAAACTCTCGCCTTGAGTTAACCTTTGGAACTGATTTTCCATTAAAATCCATTATGCAAATGGAAGATATCTCGCCAGAAATAGTCTCAAGAATTCCTCCATCGAGATCCCAATCAATGTCCAACCAGCAAACCGGTGTAGCTCCAACTCATCCAACCATATCCTCGCCTCCCCTTCTAACAAGAAGGTATCTACAGTGACTTTCTACTACTCCTCCATTTTTGTTGTTGTAATGGTTCTCTTTATTCTCGAGAGCCAGTCTTCAGCTTGTGTTGGGGTTCTAGTGCCCGCAAACACAGAAGGATCGAAACTCATCATGTGTTTCAATTGCTTTTCTGTCACTCGCCTTGCGATCACTGTCTTAACGGCCACTTGTCTCACTGCCACATTCTCAACTATGCCAACAAGTTCCTGGACCACTGCAGGGGTAGGAGGTTGTACTTTCCCTCCTTGATGTGCATTGTTTAATGAAAACACGGCTTCAGCAACCAACTGTATCATTTCCGCAGAAGGAGGTGTTGGCACCTCAGTTGGCGCACTACTCTCCAACGAGCACTAGGGTTCACTCTACCCCGCACTACATCTAGTTGCATATAATCCTGAAACACACAATTAAGCAACTAATAACATTGCAAAAAGCAATTATAGGAACACGCAGGTTCCACAAACATGTGTATTATCATTTCTAAGTGGACATTCATGAGTTCGTTCATGTTATAACGGCAACGCACATACACGTGCCCACCACCCCTTAAAATCATTCGAACACGAATTTAAATAAGAAAGACCGACACTAGAAGCTGATACCTTATTGTAACACATCCATCTGTCACGTAGAATATAACAGAAGGTCCGGTCGGGGCCCCATGCCATATTCCACGGACAGTCAGCGGAGTTACTCATTAAAACCATTTCATTTATGCATCCTAACTCAGAGTGCATTCTATCATAATCAGT
The DNA here is from genome assembly GCA_039513925.1 of Platanthera zijinensis. Classification (NCBI taxonomy): domain Eukaryota; kingdom Viridiplantae; phylum Streptophyta; class Magnoliopsida; order Asparagales; family Orchidaceae; genus Platanthera; species Platanthera zijinensis. The sequence goes on from CM077080.1 coordinate 212,354,597, forward strand.
TAACTTAGTTATATAACCCAAATGCAAGGAATGACCACTACCAAACAAAGGAATGATATTTAATACACAATACGTTCTAGCCTTAAGGCCTTACAACTGTTTTCGTTACAAAATGTATCTTCCATACATCGGTACACAAGCCGGCCACACATGAAAACAGTAAATGTTTGTCTTTGGGCCTTTGAGGGCCCGTCAATCAAAGCATAAGGGACTTCAGCCCGCTACTTTCCTCTAAGCTCTCCAGCATCTGCATAGCACAACCCACCAAATGTGGCAAAACAAAGCAATGGTCAGCATTAGCTGAACAAATTATAATGACCACACCCCTTACTCGAGATAGCGGTTCTCCTTCCCTACAAACAGCAGCATATATATTGTTTTGCAACAAAAATGTGCATTTAAGCACCATTTGCCATGGACGTAGGCTCGATCAGCCACATGCCCCATGCACTCGGGGCACATTATCGGTGTATCGGGCTTCCCCGGGTCCCACCACCATTCACAGTCTCAGGCTTGATGGTTTACATTTCAACATTTCCATTCTTTCCGGCCCTTAAACTAAGACTCTCATTATGCCAAAGACAAAAGCCAGTTACATTAGATAATTTACTCCGAACGACATAACGCGGGTACAGTTCAGCTATTTCCCATTGCTCAAATTTCCATGCCAATGCCAATGATCAAAGCCATCATGGCAAACGACAAGACGCTTGTAAGCCTTCCTTTGCCCGTTCGGGTCTCTGGCCTTGGCTAGGCACTTTAGGCTCTCAGCTTTAATTGCCGCTCATATTATCCCTAGGACCTGAGCTCTCAATGATCACATCAATGCCTCTCATGGCCATAATAGTTGGTCTCTCTAGGCTCAACATCTTCTCATGCTACTCACCTTGTCTCGCAGACACAGGATTCACAACCACAATCAGGTTGGCTCTCACGGCCACCTTAGCTGGGCTCTTAAGCCTCTCAGCTTCAAATAATGGCCCTCAGGTCTCCAAGAGACATGCCTATCATAGCTCACTGGGAGCTATCACCGGCGTTAGCACTACTGCCGCGTGGTAGGGGACAAAATCTCATTTCTTCCCCAACTTTGGGTTTTTCCTATAGAGTGTCTCCAGTACTATTACTGCAGCATCCTGCACACCCCTTGACCCCAGAAACTGAAGTTTATCTATGGAGTCTTCTCCAGCATGCAAATTAATCATCACCAATCCAGACCAACCTGTCTAGATTGGCTTCACACAACATGTTTATTCCATACTTCGATTATGGATTCTATATGCAATTTCTACTGGGATCACAAAGATCTACCCGCTGGAAACCACCCTTTTCTTCACCCTTTGGTAAAGGGTTCCATGCACTTATGCAAATTGAGTACTTCACTTGTACAAGGAGAAAATTCGTTACCCTTGTCGACCGCTTAGGAGCCATGAACTTGCACTTGATCTATATAGAACTGATCACCACAATTTCCCCTCCGCGGATCTAGCTTTGAATCGCATATCAGATCACAAGAATGCTATCACAATAGGGCTGGATCACCCTTTCCCTTGCTTTCTGGCTTTTCTCTTCTCCATCCTCAAAAACAAAGAGAGAGTGTGAGTATGATAGAAAATGAATAATAAATCTCATTTAAAACCTTTATCGGAGAGCTACAGTCGTGCGGTATCTTTGCTACCATCGCGTGATAACTTTTATGGTGGTAGTGGTCGTATCCAACACCGTCATGCCACTCCCACTACTACTGTGCGGTATCTTACTACTGTCGGGTGGTATGATCCAGAGCCAAACGATGGTTTAATCACCAGCTACTGCCGCGCAGTATCACACTACCGCCGCGCGGTACCGACCAAAGACGTCGGGCCATTAAATTCAGCTAGCTACCACTGGCGCTAGGTCTACCGCCATGCGGTAACCTCCAGTGATCAATTTTCTGTTGTTTTCAGGATATTTGGGGCATTACAGAGGGTTAGTTATTGTATTGCCAACAACATGCTTCTTTGCTGGAAGAGGTTTGGAAGATGCTGCTTTGTTACCCTTGAGTGTAGGGGCTGGAGCACTAAACACAAATAGCTCATATTAAGACATTTGTATTTCATCATGAGAAGCTTTCAAAGCACTCATCCCCACCTCCTTTCTTCCACTATAGTTAGGAGCATTTTTCCCTCACTATAGGAACTTCCATTCCTTGAGTGACCATACATTCAATCCTGTTCATACCTGTTGGAAGTAAACAAAACCTTTTGAAAGGTGGTCTGAGGCTTGATTGGAGCCTTGCCCTTTCTTCTATTCCAATCACCTAATGCACTACCTTTGAAGCCCAATCCCTTCCTATTTGTTTGGGAAGTAAGAGAGTCAATGATATGTAGTATAGATTTGGGCTTGGAGAATTGAGCCACAAGCATCCTCTCCTTGAGGAGCTTCACTTCTTGATCCTTTTTTATTTTACTCTTCTAGATTATGGAGCTAACTTGGATGATAGTGATTGATTTCAGATGGCTGATTTATCTACTCATCTGTACTAGCTAGGAAGCTGATTCAGAGTGCACAGATGCAGCTTGCTGCAAAGAAGCAATCTCTTCAGCTTGCCTCTTGACAAGTATCTTGCTCTTCTTTAGAGCTTTTAAGAGAGCACCATATTTTTCAATTAATTCATTGGCATCCTCTTCAGATTTTGAACCATTCTCATCATCAAATGAAGTCTCATCATCAGATGAAGATGCTTCAGAATCTGTGTCAGTCTCATATTCTGATTCAGAGGAAGAAATATCATGTATTTGTACCTCATCAGGATCATATTTATTCTGTGTTCTTTCTTCAGTCATGGCCATCAGGTCACAACATTCCTCTTCATCTTCTTCCTCATTGTCACTTTATGGATGTGACAAAGGAGCCTTGATTCCAATCCTAACAGCAGGATGGACATCATCTTTATCAACAACAATAACCCAATATAGGCTTCTTCTTTTTTAGAATCAAAAGAGTATGGGTCACTTTGACTCCAGCTCTTCTCCTCCTTCTTGCCAATGAAAGTCTTTTCAGACTTCTTGCTCTTGTAGTAATGTCTTCTATCACCATCATGCTTATTCTCCTTGAAAGCAATTCTTTTTTTTTTTAACTAGACAGTCAGCAATGACATGTCCATGCTTGCTACAACAAATAATACTAGTAGAAATCTATTTGTTGTGGGAGGAACCATACCTGTCCGCCTTGGGGTTTTTCTTGAAGCTAGAGGAGGAAGAAGGCTTGCTTTTCTAGTGCTTCTTTCTGGACATAATCTTCTTGAACTGCCTAGAGAAGGCTGCAAGCTCCCTATCAGATAAATCATCATTTGTTGTGATGGGCTCAAAAGTTTTTGAGTCAGCTGATCTTCTGGGAGGAGAGGGAATTCTCTCCTTGTTCTTCTTTGACTCTCCAGCTTTGAGAGCCACTATCTTCTCCTTCTGAAGACCCTTGGCATCAATCTCCTCCTCTTTTTTAGCATTTAGCTGCATCTCATAGGAGAGCAGCTTTGTAACATTCTGACTTTTATTGGGTCACTAGAACCCTAGTGGGCTCAATAAAAGTGACCTAAACCTCTACCCGTGGCCCATACCAAGGTAGGAGGTAACCCTAGACAGGGATATCAAGCTAGAAAACTCTGATTTGAGTTCTGTCAGCTCATGTGACCTCGTATTGTCAATACGAGTGTGTTGGAACTCGTCTAGTTGAACATATGGTGGATATGACCGTTCCTCGTAGGACGTCGCGAAAATGAGATTTTTAAATATTGACCTAGAGAACTCAGATTTGAGTTCTGTCAGTTCCTATGGCTTTGTATAGTCGATACGAATGCACTGGAACTCGTTGCGTCATAATCCGAAGTTTAACGATGAATATCGGCAATTTGAATGTTTTAGCGCGTCGCAACGCGCAGATTTTGAATATTTAGCAATGAACTCCAATTCGATCCCAGTCAGTATCAAAGGACTCGTATGGTCAATACAAAGTAAACCGATTTCGTCCTGATCAATTTCAAATACGAATAGTCAACCCATGGTCAAATCAAGCATAATCGTGAACCGAAAAGCGTGCACACATAATTTATGACACGATACCCAAACTTTGACCCAACTCCTGATGTCTTAGACTCACTTTGACTTTGACCAACATGGGGGGACCCACCTAGGGTTGACTTTCGTTAAACCCCCTAAAAGTCTAATTTTTTTGAATTTTTCCAAAAGAGGTACACACCTCCTCTTCATTAATGGTTTAGGGCCCTACCCCCTCACCCCGTGGGCCACCAACCAGCAAGGTTGAAAGGAGGTGGGCCATGTGCCAAGATAGGTCCAATTCCTCTTTCCCCCTCCTCTTTTCTCTCCTTAGGAACTATAGCCCAAGCCCACCTGCTCTCTACTTTGGATGGCTGCCACCTAGGTACCCTAGGATGCTGCAATATGGCCAAAGCAAGTGGGGGGAGGAGAGGAACTCGTCCCCTCATGGGATTAATCCCACATTGGCAAGGGGAGGGATGGCCACCCTGCCCAAGCCTATAAAAGGCCTTTCCTAGCCTGCTTTCTCCCAAACCAACCCACCCGAGCCCAGGGAACCCTCACTAGAGTCCTAACTCGTCGGAAAACTTTCCACCACCCAAGCTTTTTGCCGCCTCCAATGGTAACTCGGTCGGGGTTCTCCCGAGCTCTTCTAGGCCAGGTGGAAACTCTTCCCTTCCTCCCTCATCTTTTTGACGTGTTGTATGCGCTCTCCAGCGGCCGTAGCGCCAATGGAACCACCTGACCCATGCTCTAGGTCGGGTGGTGGATGTAGGAAGCCAACCCCTCTCAGTGCTAGTGGAAGCATTGGGGAAGGCCTAGCCCACCAAGAATACCTTTTCCCAGTGACGAAAGGCCTGGGTGCCACCGGAAAATGCCGCTCCGGCGGTACCCGAGAAAAATAGAGTTTTGCTCTATTTTGTTCCGGTGGCGGCCGGCGGTGACAGGCTGACGGGCCACCACAGGAGAGGAGCCCTGCCTCCGGCGCATCGGCCGGGGGTGGATTCGTGGCCGGGTTAAATGCTAGAGAGGCAGGGTGGTACGGTGGTGCTAGGAGTAGAGTCACCGCCACTCTGCTCTCGGGTTGATGAATTTAGGCGGTGGCCGGCGGCGGTAAGCCGCCGGACCACCGCCCAGAGACTCGCCGGCCCCCGGCAAACCGATCGGGAGTGGCGCCAATGCCTTGAAGTGGACGGTCAGCGGTGGAAGTGGGCCACCGCCTTCTTCTTCAGCAGGGGAGGATCGTCGCCGTTCATCTCACAGGAATGAGATAAACAGCTATGATCTCATCATTTCTTCCCCCCTTGCATGAACTTCTGTGCCCCCACAACGAATCCCTGTCTGATCTGCTGTGGGAAAGCGCTGACCAGATCTCCTATCTAGCGTGATCCTGACCGCATGATCAGGTTTAATTTGCTATATGCAGATCAAATCCTTAACAAGAATTTTGTATAATTTTTATAAAAAATTATAGGCTCCTAGGGAGAAAGTGTTAAACATGAAAGTTGTTCACCTTGATAAGGGCTTTTCCCACAAAAAATTGAGAATTTTTGAAATTATTTTGATAATTTTAAAAGCCCAAATAAATTTTATTTGGCCAAATTAGAGGCCCAAAATTGCTCGGAATTTTTTTTTAAAAAAATACTAGGCTCTTTTTAGGCCCCTTTAAAGGTTGTACTAAAATTTTGAAACCTTGGGATAAAAAATAAAGATTTTTCCAATTATTGGAGCCTAGGCTCACGCTCGAAAATTTACGTGCTCAAATTCTTCGAAATTGGAAATCGAAGCGTGCGACCACTTTTTAACTTGAATGATAAGTTCAAACTGTTTTACTAGCGAGAGTGATCGAGGCAAGTGCCCAAGATCTGAGTGTTCCGGGGTTTTGTGAAACCGTAGAGCACCTCGTGTTTTCTTTTAAAGACTCTCGGGTAATTTGGGCTAGCTCGGAAGATGAGAGTACGAACAATTGAGCTGTTAATTATTCTCAATGAATAATAAAAAAATGTATTCATAGTAAGTTTCCCCGATCTGATTAAGCCATAATTATAAAGGGCGCAACTAAATTATGATTGGATCTTAATAATGGGAAAAACCCTAAGGAAGCCTACTGAGAACGGCGATAGAACTGAACTAATCCTCCATAGAATGGAGATGGAACTGAACTAATCCTCATGAGAATGGAGATGGAACTGAACTAAGCCTCCTGAGAATGGAGATGAAACTGAACTAAGCCTCCTAAGAACGGAGATGAAACTGAACTAAGCCTCCTGAGAATGGAGATGAAACTGAACTAAGCCTACTAAGAATAGAGATGGAACTGAAGCCTCCTGAATAAAGTGACTGGACTACTAACCATTTTCTTCATATTTTATTCCAGTCTCGTACTGGTCCAGTTCATTTATTCATTTCAGTTCAGTACTTTCTTTTCAGTATTCTAGTCTCGTACTGGTCTAGTTCATTTATTCATTTCAGTTCAGTACTTTCTTTTCAGTACTCCATTCTCGTACTGGTCCAGTTCATTTATTCATTTCAGTTGAGTACTTTCTTTTCAGTACTCCTATCTCGCACTGGTCCAGTTCATTTATTCATTTTAGTTCAGTACTTTATTTTCAGTACTCCAGTCTCGTACTGGTCCTGACTATTTACTTTCAGTTCACTTCATTTCTTTTAAGTATTATTCCAGTCTCATACTGGTCCAATTCCTTTCAATACTTTCAGTACAGTACTACTCCAGTTTCATACTGGTCCTTTTTTATTACAACATTTCAATTCTGTAGCTTATATACTAACAACAGCTTTTATTACCGCACTTTTGTTTTTTCAATTTACTATTTTTTTAGCGCGGGTCCTGCACTGACGGGCGGTGATTTGATAGGTTGAGCCTTAGTTAGGGATAACCGGAGTTGAGATATTCCTCCGAATTTAGCCCCAAATAAAGTGCTCCCATGCTCCTTGCCAAAAGTCGAGCCAAGTGTCGTTTTCCCGAATTATCTGAAGCATAGTAGGGCAGGTCGTTGCAGACCCGATGCGTTCCAGTGAATTAATAATTTGATTCCTTGTAAATTGCTTGCGGTAAATTATGGCGGGTCATCACTTTCGCAGACCGTCCGTACTTGTGTGAGAAGTTCGACGACTCAAGGCGATAGGGAGATTGGTACCACGGGTGACTGGTCGTTATATTTTTCCCCATTGGGTTTCCTCCACTGGTCAGCCAAAATGTAGAATCGCTGGATGTCACTCACATCCAAGAGTACACGGGGTTTTACGTTAGGGCCTGGGTTGTGTGGTACGACCACCCCCAAAAGTGGCAGGACTGGCCACTGTCACCGACGACCACATCAGTGAGGCCCGCGGGGCTCTCTACTCTGCTTGAAAAGAAGCAGGCCATACTTTGTTGATATAGAGTATTGTGTGCAGCTGTGAATGTCTGCGATGTGTATGCGGCTGTGAATACATGCGATGTGTATGCAGTTGTGAATGCCCGTGATGTTTGTACGGTTTGTGAATACCTATTGTGATGCTTCTCTTGTGGAGCCAAAGATTATAACTGATGTAAATTAATGTTGATAGTCCAGTTATACTATATTACACTCCTTTCGTTTGCTCCTAACTTATTTATGAAATACTATACTAACCCACTCATGCTTCGGCTATTTTATATTTTTGGGTGTGTGTGTGCTCGTCCCTAGCATATGGATTCGGGGAGGAGATTTGATTCTGCTTAGCTTTGTGACTAACGGTTATCTTAATAACCATTCACAGTAGATAGAGGACCGTAGTTACAAGCTGCTACAGGGCGATACACCGCTAATAGGACTACCCAAGCAGAGGCACCCCCGTCGTGTCCTGAGTTTCGAGATGTGAGTACTAGCGAGCAGAGTTGAGAGAGAGGAGTTATTAGTTGTTGTACTTTTATAGCCTATGGGCTCTATGTATAAACAGTTGTTATGGCCTTTCACCTTCCGATTAAATATATATATTGTGGTATATATTTACTATGTCTTTCTGATAGAGCTTCCACTATACCCTGTGATGTGATGCGAATGTTATGGTTCAATCCATGCGAGGCAACCAACCAGTTCTTTATGAAGTGGGTCGTTACTCCTTGAGGACAACTGGGTGGGCATCTTGGGAAAGTAAGATCCCCTCCGGCCTGACCCGGAGCAAAGGTTAGAGGGGGGTCTTACAAATATATCAATGAGATCACGATCCGTACTTATAGAGTACTCTCAGGATCCCTCCATCCCTCGCTTTGTTCTTTGGTTCGGGATGAACAATGCAGCGGAAGTCTGGTAGACCCTAGTAAAGAGGCTTAGGGATACTGGACTATGCGATAACACACCCATGCACCTTTGTTTTCGCTTTATTAGTCTTTTGAAAATTTCCCATATTTTTGCAAAATACTGACACTTGTTTCCTGTTACTCCTCCAGATACCGGAGTTCAGTAACGAGAGATCCTCCTCCATAGGATGTGTCCCTGCCACCCCACCTCCAGACCCGGTTGCTCCTGCAATTGTACCGTTCGCCAAGACAGACTTTGGGCAGACGTTGACAGCCATTTGAGCGACATTCCGGACGGCTTTGGCACAACTACCACAGCAGTTGGTGGTACCCACCGACTTACTAACAACCTTCTGGGGGCTATGGCCTCCTACTTTCAGAGGCACAGAGACTCATATACAGGCAGAGGAGTGGGTCGAGCGTGTAGAGGAGCTGTTGGTGGGAATGATGTGCCCGACAGTAGCTATAGTATCAGTAGTAGTGACTTTATTAGAAGGATATGCTAGGGACTGGTGGAGAGCGGCCAGCCGCTCGACGTTCAGAGGATGACCGTTGAGTACGATCCTATGGGGGGAGTTTTCAGAGGCTTTTCTGGAGCACTTCATCTCAGACGCCGACCGAGCTGCACTTTAGGAGAGGTTCTTGCACATCCGACAGGGTGACCGGACGATGCCAGACTATGAGAAAGAGTCCATCCACCTGACGTATTTTGTTTGGAACTTAGCAGCCACAGACAGAGATAAAGCTGCTCGCTTTTACCGAGGCTTGCGAGATGACCTGAGGCAGGCCTTGATTATGATCTCTCAGTCCACCTTCCACACCATTACGACTCACGCTGCAGCATTAGAGTTAGATCAGAGGTTGGTAGCCCGACAACATTGAGGACCGGTTGAGGTCCCCAGAGGTCAGGGACGAGATAAAGGAGCTGCTCCCCGCAAACAGGAGAGATACTACAGGTAGAGGCAACGCAAACAGCCATATAGGCGCCCACCAGCACCACCAGAACCACCAGCACTATAGCAGGAGCCCAGGCTAGCTCCAGTACCAAAGCCAATGCCGATAGCCTAATGAGATGTTCCCTTTGCAGGGAACTGCTTTCTGTGCTAGCAGCCAGGAAATATGAGGGCCTACTGCCCATAAGAGGCAGGAAGGCTAGGTTTAGGAGCTATTCAGGGAGGACAAACGACACGAGGACAAGGACAAAGAGGCCGCTGAGGTAGAGCTGGTAGGAGAGACCAACAGGGCCAATCAGCACCCAAGGAGGATTATGCCTTAGACCTCCAGCATGGACCAGCCCCCGATGTTGTGATTGGTATATATCTTAGGCAATAGAGATGCGTCAGATATTACTACCTATGTATTAGTTTTTACGCATGTATATATCCATATTAGGTATATGTTTTGTTAAATGATATATATATATATATGTATACTCCTTCAGGACTACTTTTGGTAGAAGGATACCCGCAAAAACCCTGTTTGATACTGGAGCAACACATTCTTTTGTATCTGATCAGGTCTTCATTACATCAAAGTTAAATGTCATCCGATCGTCTTGACTGTCTATACGGATTCGTGTACCAGACGGATCAGACATGACATCCACGGAAAAATGCTCATTCCAGGTCACGATACGGGACATAGAATTCAAGATCTATGTGACGATCTTAGCAATAAATGGATTCGACCTCATATTGGGAATGGACTGGTTGGCCGAGCATAAGGCCCAGATTAATTGTTTGACCTGAGAGGTTAAGCTTCTGAACCTAGACAGACAGGTCATTACGCTATCAGGTATACCCTCCTCCATCTCTCGCATCATTTTGACCTCCGCTCAGACTGTAAAGTTAGTCCGACAGTAAGACGAAGTATTTCTTATTTACTTTGAGATGGAGAATAAAGTACAAATACTTGCCAAGGTACTAGTGGTACGGGATTTCCCGGATGTGTTTCTAGAATCCCTCCTAGGTTTACCTCCACGGCGAGAAGTCGACTTCCAGATCAAGCTTGTGTCCGGGGCTCGACCAGTTTCCCAAGCACCTTATCAAATGGTCCCCAAGGAATTGGCCGAGTAGAAAATCCAACTTCAGGAATTGATAGATATTGGATTTGTTTGCCTAAGTTCCTCGCCCTTGGGAGCCCCTATGTTGTTTGTAAAGAAGAAGGACGGGACGCTGCGCTTATGCATAGACTACAGGGAACTGAACATCTTACTATACGGAATACCTATCCGCTCCCAAGGATCGACGAGTTGTTCGATCAACTCCAAGGAGCTTCTGTATACTCCAAGATGGACCTAAGATCTGGCTACTATCAGCTTCGGGTCCGGGAAGAAGACATCCCCAAAACTACCTTTAGCTCTCGCTACGGCCTATACGAGTTTTTGGTAATGCCATTTGGGGTTACCAACGCCCCTTCTCCTTCATGACTCTGATGAATAAAGTATTTGAACCCTTCCTAGATCTTTTCGTAATTATCTTTATCGACGACATCTTGATCTACTCGAAGACCAAAGCCGATCATTCTAGACACCTGCGGTTGGTGTTACTTAAACTTTGGGAGCACTCTCTCTTCGCCAAGTTTAGTAAGTGTGAATTCTTGTTGGAAGAAGTCGGATTCTTGGGTCATACCATCAACAGGAACGGATTGGCGGTGGACCAAGCCAAAATCCAAGCAATTCAGAAATGGCCGCCGCTTAAGACGGCAGCAGACATTCGCAATTTTCTTGGTCTTGCGGGTTATTATAGGAAGTTCGTGCAAGGATTATCTAAGATTTTGCTACCCCTTACCGCCCTCACTAGGAAGGATGTTATGTTCCGGTGGATTCCAGAATGTGAGGTTGCGTTTGTTTATTTGAAGAGGCAGCTGAATTCTGCCCCGATCCTAACGATCCCTTCAGGTACTGAGGGATTTCAGATTTATACAGATGTGTCCCTGAAAGGATTAGGAGCTGTCCTAATGCAGCATGGTAAGGTGGTGGCTTACACATCACGCCAAATGAATCCACACGAGTTGAATTACGTAACTCACGACCTTGAATTGGGCATCTTCGTCTTCTCCCTTAAGATTTGGAGGCACTATCTGTACAGAGTAAGGTGTGAGATCTTCTCTGACCATAAGAGCCTCAAATACATCTTTAACCAGAAAGAGTTGAACCTCTGATAGCATTGGTGGTTGGGATTTCTATGTGATTATGATTTCTCTCTCTAGTACCACCCCGGGAAGGCAAATAGAGTGGCCGACGCGCTGAGCCGCCAGCCCCCGGCAGCCGAAAACTTGATGGAGCAGATTCTAAGAGATTGGTTTCAGTCCTTGATGAATTTTTAGATTACCCTAGTTACTCGTAGAGATCTAGAAGAGTACCAGGCACAACTTTATGGGACTGAGATCCAATGTGATATTCGAAATTGAATACGAGAAACTCAGCAGGTTGACCTAGAAACAGTCCCAATCATCCAGTCCCTGCAAGATGGGGCATAGGAGGAGTTTAATCTGCACGATGGGATCTTGCAATTCAGATACCATATATTTATTCTCTCTACCGGAGGAATCCGAGAGGAAATCCTTCGAAAGGCACACAAGTCAAGGTACTCTATCCATCCTGGTGTAGTTAAAATGTATGTTGATCTACGCAGGTGTACAACCCCATGTACTGCGAGTAGCGGTCGATAGGGGCAAGATTGGCAAAAGTCCAGCAGTACGGCTAGCCCAAATGGGGGTGGATCTTTTGAGGGGCGAGTGGAGCGGGTCGGCTCGCACTCGCCCTAGGGGGCCCTGCGAGCATCGGGCGCGTGTAGTGGGTCGGCTCGCACTCGCCCCGCGGGTTCCGCGTGCAGCTGGCGAGTGGGGTAGGCCGGGCTCGCACTTGCCCAGGGCTGGAAGAGGCAGCAAGTGCCAGCTCTATTGAGCACTCGCCGCCCCCGACGAGTGGAGGCTCCATAGGGCCACTCGCCCAGTCTTCGGTGGTGTATTTTACTTCTTTACCCTCGATGGCCTGTCTATAGCTTGTTGGAACATCGGAGTTACTCTGTTGGCAAACCCAGTTGGGCTGCACATAACTATTCAGAACAGTGGAGGTTGGCTATTTGCAAGCCATTTTCAAAAATCTATAAATAGACCCAAGGGGGTACCTCAGAAGGCATGCTTACTTGTGCCCCGGTCTTCTTGTGCTTTCTGAGATACCCTTAGCTCAACATTTGACTAGGAAGGGGAACTGCTCTAAGATCTTACGGGTGTGTGGTGGTACCTCCACGCCGAGCCCTTGTGTCTGTTCCCTATTCTTTTTCCTTAGTTGTTTTGCTCGCGAGAGAGAAGTGTGCGATCACCTCTTCCCCAAGGGTGAACTACATAGAGACCGAGTTTTCGGTTTCAACAGCAGGACAATTTATTGGACCGGGATAAAGAGGGACGTCACCAACTTCGTGGCGTAGTGTCAGACTTGCTAGAGAGTTAAGGAGGAATGCCGTAACCCAGGAGGTCTGTTATTTCCCCTATCGATACCAGAATTGAAATTTGAGGATATTCTCATGGACTTCGTTCACGGCTTACCCCGATCCCGTGCTAGAAATGACCCTATATGGGTTGTCATGGATCGACTTACTAAGGTGGCACGGTTTATCCCAAACCAAAAAGGTGACAGAAATGACATCCTGGCCAGGTTATTCATAGAATAAGTAGTCCGATGCCACGGAGTACCGAAGTCCATCGTGTCGGATCGTGATGGACATTTCACATACAAGGAGTGGAGGCGAGTGCAGGCATACTTGGGGACCCGGTTGGCCTTCATCACTGCCTTACACCCCCATACAAATGGATAGGCGGAAAGGACAAACCATACAATGGAGGATTTACTCTAACTTTGCATAGTAGAGAACAACGAGCCATGACAGCAGCTGTTGCCTTTAGTCAAGTTTTCTTATAATAATAGTTATCAGGCCAGCATCAAGATGGCCCCATACGAGGCATTGTATGGGAGACATTATCGAACGCCGCTAACATGGGCTCAAGATTAGGACCTTAAATCTTTAGGAGTGGCTTATATTGATGATATTATGGGAGCGATACGGCTAATCCACGAGCGGATGCGGGAAGCCCAGAGTCAACAAGCAAATATTATGATGCAAGGCATCGACTGGTGGAGTTTGTCGTGGGAGAAATGGTGTTCTTAATAATCAATCCCATGCATGGTGTCTCCCGGCTGAGGAAGCAGAAAAAGCTAGATCCCCGCTACTTAGGTCCCTATCAGGTGATAGAGCGTGTTGGCCCTGTTACCTATCAGTTAGCCCTGCCCCCAAAGTTGGGAAATCTTCATGATGTGTTCCATATCTCATATTTGAGGTGAGTTCTCCGGCAACCAGAGAAGCACCTACCTACCCCACTAGTGCGACTGCAGTCCGATAGATCCGTTCAGCTTGAACTAATCCGAATAATAGATCATAAAGTGAAGAATCTGCGTAACAAAACCATCTCGATGGTCAAGATATTGTGGTCAAATCACGGATGAGATGAGTACACATGGGAACCAGAGGCGCTAGTCTGAGAAAAATACCCGAGACTCTTTCCCCAGGCATGTTATTTCTTTTTCCCCCTACTTTGGGCAAATTTTCGGGGACAAAAATCCTTTTATTTTTATTGGATTATAACATCCTGGCTTTTATTGGGCCACTGGAACCCTAGTGGGCCCAATAAAAGTGACCTGAACCTCTACCCGTGGCCCATACCAAGGTAGGAGGTAACTCTAGATGGGGATATCGAGCTAGAAAACTCCGATTTGAGTTTTGTCAGGTCACGTGGCCTCGTATAGTCAATACGAGTGTGTTGGAACTCGTACAGTTGAATTTCGAGGTCATATGGTGGATATGAACGTTCCTCGCAGGACGTCGAAAAAATGATATTTTTAAATATTGACCTAGAGAACTCGGATTTGAGTTCTGTCAGTTCCTATGGATTTGTACAGTCGATACAAATGCACTGGAACTCGTTGCATCACAATCTGAAGTTTAACGACAAATATCTGCAATTTGACTATTTTAGCTCGACGCGACGCGCAAATTTTGAATATTTAGCAAACGAACTTCAATTCGACCCCGATCAGTGGCAATGGACTCGTATGGTCAATATGAAGTCAACCGAGTTCGTCCCAGTCAATTTCAAATACGAATAGTCAAGCCATGGTCAAATCAAGCATAATCGTGCACCGAAAAGCGTGCACACACAATTTATGGCACGACATTCCAACTTTGACCCAACTCCTGATGTCTTAGACTCACTTTGACTTTGAACAACATGGGGGGAGCCACCTAGGGTTTAATTTGGTCAAACCCCCTAAAATTCTAATTTTTTGGTATTTTTCCAAAAGAGATACACACCTCCTCTTCATTAATGGTTTAGGGCCCTACCCCCTCACCCCTTGGGCCACCAACCAGCAAGGCTGAAAGGAGGTTGGCCATGGGCCAAGATAGGCCCAATTCCTCTTTCCCCCTCCTCTTTTCTCTCCTTAGGAACCAAGGCCCAAGCCCACCTCCTCTCTCCTTTGGATGGCTGCCACCTAGGTACCCTAGGATGGTGCCACATGGCCAAAGCAAGTGGGGGGAGGAGAGGAATTCCTCCCCTCATGGGATTAATCCCACATTGGCAAGGGGAGGGATGACCACCCTCCCCAAGCCTATAAAATGCCTTTCCCATCCTGCTTACCCCTACACCAACCCACCTGAGCCTGGGGAACCCTCTCCAGAGGTCCAGATCGCTAGAAAACTTTCCACCACCCAAGCATTCTGCCATCTCTAATGGCAGCTCGACTGAGGCCCTCCCAAGATCTTCTAGGCTAGGTGGAAACTCTTTCCCTCCTCCTCCCTCATCTTTTTGATGTGTTGCATGCACCCTCCGACGACTGGAGCACCGTTAACATCACCCGTCCGATGCTCCAGTTCGGGTGGTGGCCGCAGGAAGCAACCCCTCCCAGCACTGGTCGAAGCATTAGGGAAGGCTTAGCCCATCGGGAATACCTTTTCTCGGTGGCAGAAGGACAGGGTGCCGCCAGAAAACACCGCTCCAGCGGTACCCGAGAAAAACAGAGTTTTGCTCTATTTTGCTCCAGCGGCGGCCGACGGCGACAGGCTGTCGGGCCACCACCAAGGAGGAGCCCTGCCCCGGCGCATCAACCGGGGGTGGATTCGTGGCTGGGTTAAACGTCGGAGAGGCTGGGTGGCACAGTGGTGCTAGGAGCAGAACCACCGCTACCCTGCTCTCGGGTTAATGAATTCAGGCGGTGGCCGGCGGAGGCAGGCCGCCAGACCACCACCCAGAGACTCGCCGGCCCTCGACGAATCAATTGGGGGGGGGGGGAGTGGCGGTTCCTGGAAGTGGACGGCCTGCGGTTGCAGAGGGCCACTGCCTTATTATCCGGTGGGGGAGGATCGTCGTCGTTCAACTCACAGGAATGAGATGAACGGCTATGATCTCATCGTCCCCCCCCCCTTGCATGAACTTTTGTGCAACCACAACGGATCCGTGGCTGATCTGCTGTGGCGAAGCGCTGACTAGATCTCCTATCTGGCGCGATCCATGCCGCAAGATCAAGTTTGATCTGCTATATGCAGACCAAATCCTTAACTAGAATTTTGTATAATTTGTATAAAAAATTATATGCTCCTCGGGAAAAAGTGTTGAACAAGAAAGTTGTTCCCCTTGATAAGGGCTTTTCCCACAAAAATTTTGAGAATTTTTGAAATTGTTATGGTAAGTTTAAAAGCCCAAAAAAATTTTATTTGGTCAAATTAGAGGCCCAAAATTGCTGGGAAAATTTTTAAAAAAATACTAGTCTTTTTTAGGCCCCTATAAAGGTTATATTAAATTTTGGAAACCTTGGGATAAAAATTGAAGATTTTTCCAATTTTTGGAGCCTAGGGTCGCGCTCGGAAATTTACGCGCTCAAATTCTTCAAAAATGGAAATCGAAGCGCGCGACCACTTTTTAACTTAAATAATAAGTTCAAACTGCTTTACTAACGAGAGTGATCGAGGCAAGTGCCCAAGCTCTGAGTGTTTCGTGGTTTCATGAAACCGTAGAGCACCTCGTGTTTTCTTTTAAAGACTCTTGGGGAATTTGGATAGGCTCGGAAGATGAGAGTACGAGAAATTGAGGTGTTTATTATTCTCAACAAATAATAAAAATATATTCATAGTAAGTTTCCCTGATCCGATTAAGCCATAATTATAAAGGGCGCAACTAAATTGTGATCGAATCTTAATAATGGGAAAAACTCCAAAGAAGCCTCATGAGAACGGAGATGGAACTGAACTAATCCTCCTGAGAATAGAGATGGAACTGAACTAATCCTCCTAAGAACGGAGATGGAACTGAACTAAGCCTCCTGAGAACGGAGATGAAACTGAACTAAGCCTCCTGAGAACGGAGATGAAATTGAATTAAGCCTCCTGAGAACAGATATGGAACTAAAGCCTCCTGAATGGAATGATTGGACTACTAACCATTTTCTTTATGTTTTATTCCAGTCTAGTACTGGTTCAGATCATTTATTCATTTCTGTTCAGTACTTTCTTTTCAGAACACCAGTCTCGTACTGGTCCAGTTCATTTATTCATTTTAGTTTAGTACTTTCTTTTCAGTACTCCAGTCTCATACTAGTCCAGTTCATTTATTCATTTCCGTTCAGTACTTTCTTTTCAGTACTCCAGTCTCGCACTGGTCTAGTTCATTTATTTATTTCAGTTCAGTACTTTCTTTTTAGTAGTCTAGTCACGTACTAGTCCTGACTATTTACTTTCAGTTCATTTCTTTTAAGTACTATTCCAGTCTCGTACTAGTTCAATTCCTTTCAATTCTTTCAGTACAGTACTACTCCAGTTTCATACTGGTCCTTTTTCATTACAGAATTTCAATTTTGCAGCTTATATACTAACAACAGCTTTTATTACCGCATTTTTGTTTTTGTAATTTACTATTTTTTTAGCACGGGCCCTGCCCCGACAGGTAGTGATTTGATATGTTGAGCCTTAGTTAGGGATAACAGGAGTTGAGATATTCCTCCAAAGTTAGCCCCAAATAAAGTTCTCCCACGCTCCTTGTCAAAAATCGAGCCAAGTGGCGTTTGCCTAAATTATTTAAAGCATAGTAAGGCTGGCCGCTGTAGACCCGATGCGTGTCAGTGAATTAATAATTTGATTGCTTATAAATTTCTTGCGGTAAATTGTGGCGGTTCAGTCACTTCTGCAGACAGTTCGTACCGGTGCGGGAAGTTCGATGACTCAAGGCGATAGGGAGATAGGTACCACGGGTGACCGATCGTTATGTTTTCCCCGTTGGGTTTCCTCCGTTGGTCGGCCAAAATATGGAATCGCCGAATGTCGTGCACATCCAAGAGTACACGGGATTGTACATTAGGGCCTGGGC
The DNA here is from genome assembly GCA_039513925.1 of Platanthera zijinensis. Lineage (NCBI taxonomy): Eukaryota > Viridiplantae > Streptophyta > Magnoliopsida > Asparagales > Orchidaceae > Platanthera > Platanthera zijinensis. The sequence goes on from CM077080.1 coordinate 212,372,318, forward strand.
TGTGTGGTACGACCACCCCCAGAAGTGATAGGACTGGCCACTGTCACCAATGACCACATCGGTGAGGCCCGTGGGGCTCACTACCCTGCTTTAAAAGAAGCGGTCCATACTCTGTCGACATAGAGTATTGTGCACGGCTGTGAATGCTGCGATTTGTGCGCGGTTGTGAATGCCTGCGATGTGTGCGTGGCTGTGAATGCCAGCGATGTGTATGCGGCTGTGATTGCATGTGATGTTTGCATGAGTTGTGAATACCTGTTGTGTTGCTGCGCTAGTGGAGCCAAAGATTATAACTGATGTAAATTAATGTCGTTAGTCCAGTTATACTATGTTGCACTCCTTTTATTTACTCCTAGGTTATTTATGAAATGTTATGCTAACCCTCTCATGCTTCGGCTATCTTATATTATTGGGTGTGTGTGTGTGCTCGTTCCCAGGATATGGATCTGGGGAGGAGATTTGATTTCGCTTAGCTCTATGACTAACGGTTATCTTAATAACTATTCACAGGAGATGGAGCACCGTAGCAACCAGCTGCTACAGGGCGATACGCCAGCTTGTAGGACTACCCAAGCAGAGGCACCCCCGTCGTCTCCTGAGTTTCGAGACGTGAGTACTAGTAAGTAGAGTTGAGAGAGAGGAGTTATTAGTTGTTGTACTTTTATAGCCTACGGGCTCTATGTATAAACAGTGGCTATGTCCTTTCCCCTTCCGATTAAATATATATATTATGGTATATATTTATTATGTCTTTCTGATAGAGCTTCCATTGTACCATGTGATGTGATTTGAATGTTATGTTTCAAGCCGTGTAAGGCGGCTAACCAGTGCTTAGTAGAGTTGGTCGTTACCCCTTGAGGAGCATTAGGTGGGCGTCTTGGGCAAGTAAGATCCCCTTCGGCCTGACCCGGAGCAAAGGTTAGAGGGGGGGTCTTAAAAGCTTTCCATATAGAGTAAGGGGAGGAATATTGGCCAAGTCCCCCATTTCCCTGATGACACATATCTTGTTATCCCAATCTCTAGTTAGAGACCTGAGAAATTTGTCATTCAACATATAATTTGAAAATATCCTTCCATAGGTCCTCAGCTCATTAACAATTTTGAAGAACTTGTCATTATAATCAGCTATGATGTCATTACTGCTCTGCCTGAAGGGTTCATACTCTTGATTGAGTAGAGGTTTCTTTTCTTCCCTCATTTCTTCAGTTCCCTCAATATACACAATGAGGGTGTCCCACATCTCCTTGGCTCTCTGGCAGTGCACAAGATTTTAGAAGGTAGAATCATCAATTGTACTGACTATTATATTCATTGCTCTTTTATCCATTATAGCCAGCACAATCTCATCCTTATCCATTTCAGAATATTTCTTTGGAACCATCAAAGTAGTATCATTGGAGGTTGCCTTCATAGGGACAAAAGGCCCATCTATAATAGTTATGCATATTCTTGGATCTGAGGCCTCCATGAACAACTTAACTCTTTGCTTCAACATGTGAAAGGTTACCTTTTTGCATATGGGAAACTTCAAGGAGCTAAACTCCTTATGACTACTGGAAGACATGGTGAAGTCTTAGACTACCTTTTTTAGGAATCTAGTCAGACTGTTAAGTACTTTTTGACTAACTTGACTTTGAAACCACTTGATAGTTTATTGTTAGTGGTAGTCTAACTCACCTAGAGGGGGGGGTGAATAGATGTCTTTCAATATGGTTTATATTTTTCAGATTTTAGCACATAAATAAAATTAAAGCACACACACAGAAAACACACATGGATTTATAGTGGTTTCCCAAGGTCTGGGTACATCCATTTTCCCTCTACACATATCTGGCAATGAGCTAGACTAGACAAAATTCCTCCAATAACTCAGCTCCTTGAGCTTACAACTCAGATCTCCTCCATATCCTACCTCAGGCTTATCAAAGAAGCCATATCTCAGGCACACAATCCCGACACTCGGAGTGCTCCAACTCTTATAGCTAAGAAACCCTCCAGGTTTCCTACCTCAGACTTATTACAAGTCCCACCTCAGATCTCCTCAGAAATCCTACACCTCGGGTTGGGATCACAGCCTTACAACTCAGGAACACGAGGCCCTACACTCAAATCTAATAACCTTAGATCCTATAGTACAAGATAGGTGAGTAATTACAACAGAAGCCTTAATCAGATTTAGCCTTGAGGCTTTTGATCTTCTAATGTTCTTGCCTTGATGGCAGGTGTCTAGAGAAAGTCCCTGAACGGATGAATCTTCAGGTTACACCTGTTAGGGCTTTCTCCTTCTAGATCTTCTTATTCAGTAGTATAAAGAAAATCTGGCTATGAGTATGGATCGATTCTATCTTGTTCTCTAAAGAGCTGTCGGGAAGAACTATCTTGTAGATAGCAGATTGCATGCGCCGTTTTTGGTGTTAAGAATTTTTGCAACGTCAATGTTCCATTTCCCTAGAAGTTCCTTCTTATACACTTTGACAACCTGCAACGGTCTCATGAAATGTCTTGTCAATAGCATGGGCAAGAATAGAATAGTTTATCATATCTTCATGTGCCACCGCCAAAATTGAATCCCGTCAATCTGTACAGGCTCAACGGTAACATTATGAATCTTCTCCACGGTACCATTGAGTGGAAATTTCATTCTCCACAATAACGTTGAGACGATACTTTATTCTCAGTGGTATTTTCCTTGGCGTTGAGTTCCCCGGAATTCAGTGGCTTCTCCACAGTAATGCTGAGACGAGACTTTATTCTAAGAAGTATTAGCCTTGGTGCTGAGATTAGCTTCTCCATGGTAACGCTTAGATGAGACTTTATTCTCAGTGGTAACTATCTTGGTACTGAGATTAGCCTCTACACTAACGCTGAGACGAGACTTTATTCTCAGTGGTATCTGTATTGGTGTTGAGATTAGCTTCTCCACGGTAACGCTGAGACGAGACTTTATTCTCAGCAGTATATCAACTATACAGTTGACACATGTATATCATCTCAGTGGTATAACCCTTCTTTGCTTTAAACTTGTTTATAGAGTCAAAAATTCTGCATAGACATGAAATAGATATGCTATAGCCACGAAGAGTTTTTGTTATAATACTATTTGGTGTGGATGTGGATTATTATTCTGTGTTGACTGACTACGATTTGCTTATTATTTATTATGATTAATGTGGTTAGTTAGTTCATTTCTTACTTGTTGAATATTTTGGATGTTGTGTCGGTTAAACTTATTTGTCTGCATGAATAGATCATTATGCTTTATATTCTTTCTTGTGTTGGATGACTCTACTGCCATGCAATCTGTACGGTTAAACTGTCTTAGAATCATGAAACTTTTATATTGGAGACCTTTTTCCATTGTAGGTTCGGAGTCACATGGGTTGGAGAATAGGTTTATGGTTAGCTTGGTTATACACAGATCATGAAAATCTATAAATAGCATTGCCTTCCGTGATTCCTACAGAAAAGGCGGATGTGTCCGAAGCAGAAGTCTAGGTAGTTTGAAAAAAAGGTTGGCGCATGAGTAGACGTTGTTGCTGCTTTTCATGCTGCTAAACATAAAGAATGTAGGGTCTCTCATGTCGAGTTCAAAAGGTTCATCGAGATTCATATGCTGGACTCTCTGATAGTCGCGCGACTTCAAGAGCCACATGAAAGGATCAATACTTTCTCGACAAAAAAACTGGCGATCCCCATAGATCATTTTGATTGCGGTTTTAAGTCCCCTGTGTTGTGGGAAGTAGCCAAAATCTTTGATCACTATTGGGTCATGTACGGTCAGTTGGTTCCCAATTCTATTACTACAATCTTCAGCTCTGTTGCTTACTTGCAGTCTGAAAGAGTAAAGTTCACCATGAACCTCTTCTACAACTGCTTCTTCGTGTGGCCAATAACGGAGTCTGGTAGTAAGATTTTTAAAGGAACTTTGTACTTCAGTTGCACTGGAATGAAGGTCATGAATCTTCCAAACAAAGTTCACAACTGAAATGTGTGGTACCTCATCTTTGAGGGAAACTCTGGATTGCTCCCGATCAATCCGCAAGTCAATGCAGATAGAATCTTCAAGTCATGCGAGCTGGAGAAGATCGAAGAGAGCAACATCACATCCTTTGAAGATGCGCGACTAGATGTCACTTACTACATTCCACTGCTTCCCTCATTGGGAGGGGTATCTCCTGAAGATAGTAAGTTACTCCCTGCGATCAAGTATACTTAACTGCATTAGCCGTATATTGATTAAACATACTTTATTCCATAGCTAGCCCGCAGGTGCCTACAAATAAGTCGCAAACTCCCGGGGGCTTGGCCCTCACGCAAAGAGAAAAAAAGGATGAATTAGCAAAGAAATGACGGATAGAGGGAGACATGGCCATGAACTGTTGAATTTTTTGAAGTGAAAATGGGTGGCCTGGGAGGTTTGTCCGTGCGGTCTGTATGGACAGAGGGTGGCAACCTGTCAGGTCAGCTTAGAAGTGAATGGAGGTCTATTCTCTGAGATAGTCAGGTGGATGGGATGGTTATCCGCTCAGTTTGCCGATTTGTGCAGACTAGTTCTAGAGTCCGTCGGTTTTTTGCGGACTTTTTTGTGTATCTGCTGGTATTGTGTTCGAACCAAGGATGGTCGGTGGTGTGGACTTTGTCTGGATCTGCACCAAGTCCAGGTTTGCTTAGTCCGGGAGGTCGCACGATTAGCGTGGTATGGTTCTTTGTCTGCCGATCTTGGCAGCAGTTAGTCATGCTCTGGTTGCGAGCTCGGGGAGTGCGGACTGGAGCGGTGCCCACAAGAATGCGGACTGGGGTTTTATACGCAGTGTCTGTATATATGGCGACCAAGTGTTACTTTAGTGATTAGGCGGTTTGGTTGGGTATCCTATTATGGTGGTGTGACCTCGACAGATTAGTTGTCCGGCCTAGTCGCGGTGTCAAGGCGATCTTGTGGTGCTCGCCGTGAGATAGGGCGGTGATCCTATCGTCTAGAGAGATGATCACACTCCTCTCCACGCCTATAAATAGGACCCCCGGTCACATCAACACACACACCGAGTGAACATTAAGTGGACTTGGGCAGTTGCTGTGGACAGGGTTTTCTATCGCGCGGTTTGAAGTGTTTGACCTGTTTGTGTTGTACAGGTTGTGCAGATAGTGCTGAGAAGCCAGGGACTTGGTTCTGACTTCGGGCAGGGACATTGCGGACTCTGCGGATATCAACCAGTGGTTAGCAGCAGGTCGCGGCTTGCGACCAGGAGGTCTTCTCTTCTACAACTCTTTCCCAGTTCAATATGCTGTCTGCTTCTGGCGACTTGTTTAGTTCCGCAATAGTAGTTCACGTGATCTGGCAGCTAGGCGACCATGCGGTTAGGCGGCTTATAGATCAGCGATCAGAGTTAGCTTAACATTGGAATAACGGGCAGTCTACGTGATTAGGTTGGCGACTTAACAGTTTCAGCGGACTGCGTAGCGGTTAGCAGCAGAGCCGGCGATTACTCCTTGAGTCCATGCAGCTTAATTCTTGCCTTGTATTTTTTTTCTTCCATCAGATATATCGGCAAATCATGTCTCGCCATGTATGCCTCACCTTGTAAAGATTGCTTTGATAGTATAAGATACTTGCTCTTTTGTTTGCATTTGGTTGCTTGGGCTCAGATAGGTTGAGTGTTGCTGCGCCTGGTTTCCCATTTTCCACAAAATCACAAATTTTTAAATGGTACTAGAGACAACAGAGACTGAGCTGTGATCAACCATCTGCTTTTTTTATTGCTTCTAGGAGTCTAAGTGATCCTTGTTTAGTGTAATGGAAGGTGGAATGACAAGAGGTCTTGGAATTGAGCTCCTTACATCGACTATATTCAAGAAGTAGAAGTCATGTATGGAAAGCTTTCTTTTAGGAGAGGACTTGTGGGAGGTCATCTGTGGAGAAGACGGGCAAGAGGTGGTTGTTGTTGCTGGCAATGCTGATGTTGTAAGAGTTTGGAGGAAGACAAATGCGTAAGCGGAGTTTGTTCTCAAGCAAGCTATCTTATCAGAACTCTATGACCACATCATCGGATGTCGGTCTGCTGCGGATATTTGGACTTGCCTCGATAGGTTGTTCAACAGGAAGAATGTAGCAAGGCTACAATTTCTGGAAAATCAGTTGGCGAGAGCCGCTCAAGGAGATCTGTCCATCTCAACCTTCTTCCTGAAGATGAAGAACTTATCTGTTGAGATTTTAGTGTTGCACCCTGATGAGCCTATCTCGGAAGCGAAGCTAAAGAGACACATAATCCGCGGTTTGAGGAAGGAGTATATGGCCTTTGTTACTTCTGTTTAAGGCTAGGCCACTCAGCCATATTTGCTATAGCTAGAGAACCTACTAGCTTCATAGGAGAGATTAGCTAGACAAATGGCTAGAGTCACTATCTCTGAAGGAGGTAGTGAGGCGCTCTTCTCAGGAAAGAAGAAGAGATGGGAGAAGAAGAAGATTGATGCTGGTGATGGTCCTTCAACTTCATTAGCAAGAGAGGAGTGCTGCTCCTAAGCATGACTGGAAGAAGAAGAAGGATTGGCTTAAGTGTTATAGGTGCAACCAACCAGGTCACTTCAAGAAGGAGTACAAGGTCTAGCTATAGTGAGGGCATGTTGTAGATAAAGAGGAAGCTAGTTCAAGTGCTGAAGAAGTCAGATGGGGAAATGCATTCATGACGGGCACGCATGTTTGTGCCTTGTCCTCCATCGACTATATAGATGACTGGATAGTGGTCTTAGGTGCGGTCATCACCTCACTGGGGACGATTCGAAGTTCTCTTCTCTGCGAACATTCTCAAGTAATGAAGTTATCATAACTATTGATGATACTCTTCATGCAGTAGAGAAGGAGGGTATTGTTTCTTTAGGTAGTGATAAGGTCCACTCACCTTGAGTGTGTATCACATACCGGGCATGAATAAGAACCTCTTCTCAGTGACCAATGCAGTAGATGCAGGTTTTCACGTTCTGTTCGGTCCAATAGAAGTGAAGTTTCTCCGCATTATGTCAGTGGTTAAGGCTGACGTTGCTCATGTAGGGAGATGGGTAAGGGACTTGTTTGTGCTATCAACATGTTCCTACATTGATCGGATGATGGAAAACGATAGTGTTGCTATCTGGCATTAGCCGCTGGGTCACGTTGGGATGGACAAGCTGAAAGCCATGGCAATGAAGAGCCTTATGAAAGGCTTGCCTAAGTTGTCATCCTTCGGCGATGGTCATGCCTACGTGGGGTTTCAATATGGTAAGGCTCATCGTCTTCCGTTTGACAAGTCGCAGACCAGAAGTAAAGCACCATTGGAGTGTATCCATGGTGATCTGATAGGACCGACCGTCACCGCCAGCCTTGGAGGCAGCAGGTACATGCTGGTGTTGGTTGATAACTACTCGAGGTACACTTAGGTATATTTCATGAAGGAGAAATCGGACGCTTTCCGTTTATTTGTGGAGTTCAAGGAGTTGGTGGAGGGTCGTCTTGGCCTGCTGGTTAAGAAGTTTAGAACAGACAACAAATATTAGTTCATTTCAACAGAGTTCTCTAACTTCTCCAGGAAGCACGACATCCAAAGGGAGCTCACTTGTGCTCATACTCCATAATAAAATGGAGTAGTAGAGCAAAATATCTGTCATCTGACAGAGAACTACAAGTGTTGGCTTCATGTCAAAGGCATTCTAAGGTCCTTTTGGGCAGAAGGGATGACATGTGCTACCTATGTCATCAATTGGATTCCTCTGAGTCTGATCAACATGAAGTCTCCTTATAAGATGATGCTTAAGGAGAAGCCCAGTGTAGAACACCTTCGGGTGTTTGGATCTACCTGATAAGTACACATCCTAGATTCTCTTAGGACAAAGCTGGATGTGAAGGTGAAGAAGTTTGTCTTCGTAGGCTATAATGAGCAGAAGAAGGGATGGAAGTGTATGAATCCAGTGATAAAGAAGTTCATTATTTCGATAGACATGGTCTTCGACGAGCTGACGTCATATGGAGGTGGCTACTATATAGAGCTACAAGAGAGTAGGTTGGATGGCAGGCAGGAGGAAGCTGCTAAGGATGTTCTAGTGGAGCTGCCTGTATCACCAGGAGCTTCAAATGTGTCTAGCTCCGGGGTGGAGTCTTCCGGTTCAGGAAGCAGGGGGAGCGATGCTCCAAGTTTTCTCGGGAGTGGAGCTGATTAAGGAGAGACAGAGAAAGTGGTCAGCAAGGGTCAGACTCTTCATAGATCGAAGAGGACCATCAAACCACCAGCTCGTTATTATGAAGGAAATATAGTGAGCTTGGTCTCTTGTTTTTTTGCAGGCCATATGGACGAGCGAGAGCCTTCTAGCTTTGAATATGCCACTGGAGTGAAGGAGTAGGATAATGACATGGATGAGGAGATGGATGCCCTCGGTAAAAATGAGACATGGGACCTTGTGCCTAAGGTCGAAATCGTTACTCTTGACGTGCAAGTGGGTATATAAGCTCAAGAAGAAGGTGGATGGGAGCATTGAGCGGTACAAGGCTCGTCTTGTAGCTCGAGGATTTTCTCAGTAGTGCAGAGAAGACTATGAAGAGACGTTTAGTCCTGTTGCAAAGATGACTTCAGTTCGGGTGGTGATGGTCTTGGAGGCTTGCCAAGGTTGGAAGATGTGGTAGATGGACGTAAAGAATGCTTTTCTTTATAGGGAAATAGATAAAGACATCTTCATGGTTCAACCACCAGGATACGTGTTGGAAGATCATCCAAAATACGTTTGCAAGCTCAGGAAGGCTCATTATGGCTTGAAGCAGGCTCCACGGGCATGGTATGAAAAGATCGCAGAATACCTCCAATTCTGCAGTTATTTTGCCTCTGATTAAGATTCGAGCCTATTTATCAAGAAGAGGGGGAGCTTTATGTCTTGGTGCTGTTGTACGTGGATGACATGATCGTCATGGGAAACTCTGAGGTGGAGGTGGCTAAGCTCAGGGAAGATCTAGCCATTCGGTTTGAGATGAAGGACTTGGGTGAGCTCCACCACTTCCTTGGACTCGAGGTAGAGAGGAAAGAGAGTGGCATAATCATTTCACAAAGGGGCTATGTGGATCGGATTGTTCAGCTGTTCGATATGCGGGAAGGTAATAGTAGTTCTACTCCAGTTGATGTTGGCATCAAGCTTCGACGAGATGAGGGGAGGATACTTCCAGAACCTTATCTACTTGAAGATTACAAGGCCAGACATTGCATATGTTGTAGGCCGAGTAATTCGGTATATGGAGGAACCTCGGAAGCCACATCTGATGACGGAAAGGAGAATTATTAAGTATGTGAAGTCCACTTCTAATATGGGTCTCCTTTATGGGATAGAGACGGACTTCAACCTGCACGGTTATACAGATGCTGATTATGGGAGAGATTCAGTCGACCGGAAGTCGACATCCGGTTACGTATTTACATGTGGATCAGTGGGTATCTCGTGGTGCAGCAAGAAGCTGGATTATGTGTCCGTCTCTACTACGGAAGTGGAGTACAAGGCTTTGGCCTTGGTAGCTCAGGAAGTCATCTGGCTTAGGAGGCTAGTAGAGGACGTCCATGGAGAAGTGTGTGGTCCCACTCTACTACGCGGTGATAATGAAAGTGCCGTTAAACTGGTTAATGATCCAGTTTGTCACATGCGGACCAAGCACATTAAGATTGAGCATCATTTCATTCGGGAGAAGGTGTTGGAGGGGTCTCTTATGGTTGGACATGTGCGGAGCGAGGACAACATTGTAGACATCTTCACGAAGCCGCTATCTAAGGGGCCATTTACTTGGTTATGGGGATTGCTAGGGATGGTCTCCACTTCTCACTTCAAGGGGGAGTGTTGAATTATTTGAAGAGAAAGTGGGCGGCCTGGGCGGTCTGTCTGTGCGGTCTATGCGGACAAAGGGTGGAGGCCTGTCAGGTCGGCTTAGAAGTGGCTTGCGGTCTGTTCCCTGAGATAGTCAGGCGGATAGGGTGGTTATCCTCTCAGTTTGTCGGTTTGTGCAGACTGGCTATAGAGTCTGTCGGTTTTGTGCGAATTGTTCTGTGTATCTGCTAGTGCTGTGTTTGCACTAGGGATGGTCAGTAGTGTGGACTTGGTCTAGATATACACCAAGTCCAGGTTTGCTCAGTCTGGGAGGTCGTACGGTTAGTGCGGTCTGGTTCTTTGTCCACCAATATCAGCAGCAGTCAATCATGCTCTGGTTTCAAGCTCGGGGAGTGCAAACTAGAGCGGTGTCCACAGGAGTTCGGACTGGGGTTGTATCTGTTTTGTCTGCCTGTATGGCGACCAAGTGTTGCTTTGGTGATTAGGCAGTTTGGTTGGGTATCCTATTGTGGTGGTGCGACCTCGGCGGACTGGCTGTCCGGCCTAGCCGCGGTGTCAATGCGATCTAGTGGTTCTCGCCTCAAGATAGGGTGGTGATCCTATCGGCTAGGGCGGTGATTGAAAGTCTTTAATTTCAAGGTAGCTAGCAACCTAGAGGGGGGTGAATAGGTATTCTTAGGTCTTTTGAGAGTCTTTTTAAATCACTTGATTGTTTCTTTTGGATTTCAAATTATAGTGATCTAGAGCTTGTCCTTATAACCTGCAATTAAGAAAATAAAAGCAAACACAGAAAAGCACACAAGTATTTTATAGTGGTTCCCCAAAATTATGGGTACATCCACTCTCCTCCCACCTTGCTAACTTCCTGTTAGTCAAGGCACTTCTCCAAACCAATGCTCCAAGGAGCTTACACCTCAAATCCCTCAGGATCTCTCAGTATCCTCAAAGACTTACACCTCAGCCAAAAAGGCCTATACTCGGTGATATAAGTATCACTTACCTCAGGCACTTAAGCCCTACCACTCAGGCTATGGAGGATAGCCCTACCTCAGAGCAAGCTTTCTCCTACAAATCAGAGAGATACACTCTCCTACAGTTCAGGAAAATTTGCCCTACAGCACAGATCCAAAAGGATCCTACAAAGAGAAATAGTTTAATTAACTTTGGCACAGAGAAATTTCTCTAAGTCGACCACTTGAGCAGAAAACTTTCTGCTCCAACTCTCCTCACAACAGGGAAAGGATTTGCTGGAGGAACTCAGAAGATAACTTCTGAACTTGTTGTTGAAGGCTAAAGATCTTTTTATCTCGATTCTTCAACCAGCCCACTGAACCTACCAAAGGATGAAGGTTCTTCTTTCTTAAGAATAGATTCTGAATCTGCTGTGGTAGATGGAGACTTGCATAGCTAACTGAACTTTTCTAGCTAGAGAGCATCAAGCTTTTCACATGTAGTAATGGCGAAGAAGATGAAGACGGTTGCTCTCCTTTTTTAATAATGTATGCCCTAAAAGTTGTGTTTGTCCTGGCCCTATCTCTTCCTTTTGTAGTTTGACGATCAACAGCTCTTAGAGATCGGTGGGCCCCACCTGCAGCTTCCAGCTGCGCCTTGCTTTAATGGAAGAAGACGTATAGTAGCTTCACGGCAAGTTTTGTCATGTAGTGTAGCTTCCCCGTGTCTTATTTGACCTTAGTTGACTTTGTCGATTTTGCTGACGTCAGCACCTATGGACTTAGTCAAAATCGAGCATCAGAGAATAGGCGTTGAGTGAGTAAGCATCACTCAACGTCAAAACACTTAGACAGATTCACTGTCTCTTGGCGTTGAGTGAGTCACCTTCACTCAACGCCAATCTACTTAGAATATTAAGTCTGATTCTATGCGTTGAGTGATTTAGCTTAACTTAATGCCAATCTTGCTTTATCATCTTTCAGCTGCTTGGCGTTGTGTGAGTAAGCACCACTCAATGCCAAACCCCTTAGACAAAATTCTATCTACACTAGGCGATGACAGTGTTGAGTCAGTAACCTACACTAAACGCATTTTGGCTTAACCAAATTTCTTCTTATTCAACAACATAAGCGTTGAGAGCGTTGAGTGAACACGCCTCACTCAACGCTCTCTGCCTTGGCCAATTTTTTGTATTTAGTAGCATGGCGTTGAGTGAGTTGACTTCACTTAACGCATGTGAACTTAGCCATAATTTAGCTCATTCCAACTTCAGACTTTTACTTCTTTAGCCTATCTCATATCCTTTTGTTGTATGGCATTGAGTGTGTCTTCAGCACTCAACGCAAAACTGCTTAGCCATATTTCTGCCTAAAGATGTATGACGTTGAGTGAATGACCTTCACTCAACGCTAGTGGACATAGCCATATTTATAGCTTGCTAACATTCTTCCTTACCTCTGGCGTTGAGTGAGCTTGCTCCACTCAACGCCTATGGACTTGGGCATTTTCTCAGCTTGCCACTACCTTGGCTTTGAATGTATAGGCATCACTCAGTGCTATAAGCCATCTGGCATTGAGTGACTGATCTTCACTCAACGCCTGTGGACTTAGACAGTTTTCTGTCATCCCACACCATAGGTAAGTGTTTACCTGACATAGCCACTTTGGCTACCTGACCTATCATAGTCATCTACAAACATGTGTATATCATTGATAATATTGACTTCACTCAAATCCAAGACATTGTGGGCAATGGACCCAACAATCTCCCCCTATTTGAGGAAGTAAAAAACTTTTAAAGCAAAGACAATGACATACACAGAACCATGCATCAAAAGGCATAATAAAAGAAAACTAAATAATTGATAAGTGATCTATAGTTACCACACTTCCCTGCTTGCAGAATACATTACTGCATCTTCCATCATCTTCCCCTGAATTGGTTCTGTCTTGCTGCTGCCTTGCTGTTGTCTTGCTTATCAGATCATTTATTCATCTTATCCTCTCCCCCTTTTTAACTACAGCAAATAGTAGGAAGGATGTACCTGATAAGCTGATCATCTTATCACCTGCTCCCCCTCAATTAGGCAATATTGCTTGACTTGCTCCCCCTCAATTTGAAAATCTTCATTTCTTGAAAGGACCATCTTATTTGCATAAAGCCAAATAGTTTGCCACTAGAGGTGAGGAGCAACTAAAGCTATACTAAGTTTAACATACCCAACTCAAATTTGAAGGTGTTAAACTTCGCTTCATCTAGTGTCTTAGTGAAGATGTCAGCCACTTGCTTGTCTGTTGGGACAAACTCAAGGGTGATGTCTTCACATTCCACATGCTCCCTAATGGAATGATATCTAATATCTATGTGCTTAGTCCTACTATTGGAGATATGATTCCTAGCAATAGAGATTGCACTAGTAGAATCATGGAATAAAGGAGTTCTACTTATCTGGAGGTTGTAGTCTTGAAGCTGGTGCTGGATCCACAGCAACTGAGCACAATACAGCTTTCTGTTGAGATGTACTCTGACTCTTCAGTTGATATTTCCACACTGGTTTGTTTCTTGCTGCTCCAAGATACCAGTCTCCCTCCCAAGAACTGACAGGTGCCAGAAGTGCTCTTCCTATTCTCTTTACAGCCTGCAAAATCTGCATCTGAATCGCCAGTTAGTTTAAACTCCCCATTCCTAGGGTACCAAAGGCCAAGATATGGAGTGCCCTTAAGATACCTCAAGATTCTCTTAGCTGCAGAGTAGTGAGATTCTTTAGGGCAAGCCTGATACCTAACACAAACACATATAACATACATGATGTTTGGCCAACTTGTAGTCGGATATAGAAGGGAGCCAATTATCCCTCTATACAATGTTTCATCAACAGGTTTCCCTGCTTCATCTTTGCCTACAGGCATACTTGACCCCATGGGAGTTCTTATGGTGGAGGAATTCTCCATGCCAAATTACTTGATTAACTCCCTAGTGAACTTAGACTGGGATATGGACAAGCCATCACCATTCTGTCTTACTTGGAGGCCCAAGAAGAACTTAAGTTCACCCATACTGCTCATCTCAAACTTCCCATGTATGAGTTTAACAAACTTTTTGCAGAGGTTGTCATCGATAGATCCAAAGATGATGTCATCTATATAGATCTGGACTAGGATGATCTTACCCTTAAACTCTCTTAGGAATAGGGTCTTGTTTATTTTCCCGCTTAAGAATTTATTCTCAATGAGAAAACTGGATAATGTCTTATACTATGCTCTAGGGGCTTTCTTCAGCCCATATAGAGCTTTCCTAAGGCTATAAACAAAATCAGGTGAGTTAGGAACTACAAAACCTGGAGGCTGCTCAACATAGACCTCTTCTTTTAAGTCACCATTTAGGAAGGCTGACTTCACATCCATTTGGTAGACCTTGAATCCCTTGTGTGTTGTATATGCAAGGAATAACCTGATGGCCTCCAATCTTGCTACAGGGGCAAAGGATTGATCAAAATGAATCCCTTTTTCTTGCCTATACCCCTTAGCTACTAGTATGGCCTTGTTCTTAATTATAATGTCATTTTCATCAAGCTTGTTTCTGTAGATCCACTTGACTCCAATGACATTATGATCATGAGGTATGGGAACTAGCTTCCAGACCCTGCACCTCTTAAACTAGTTCAGTTCCTCCTGCATAGCTCCAATCCAATGCTGGTCTATGTTGGCCTCTTCAAACTTCTTGGGCTCCACTTGGGATAGAAAGCTTGAATGCATGGTTGTGTTCTGACTTTTGCACCTTGTCATTACTCCATGACTTTCCTCACCAATGATTTGATGTGTTGGATGATCTCTCATATTTCTGACTGCAGGTAGCAGTCTTCTTTTAGTAATAGGGGCATCTTCTTGTTGATCTTCATCCTCTCCCAGTGTGCAAGGTAGATCTTCTGGAGTATCCATATCACCTTGGATGACTTGTGATGCTTCCTTGATGGACAACTTGTCCATCATCTGTTCTGTACCTGCAGTACTATAAGAGGAACTAGGTAGTATTTGGTACATTGGAAACTGTGTACCAGATTTAGAGAAGCCTCACCTAACTCAATGATATACATCAATGTGTATTTGATGAAATGTTGAGTTTGAATGTGCAGGTTAAAGAAATGCAGGAAAATATTCTAAATACAAGTGTCGACACTGGTGAAGGAAATGTGTCGACACTAGAAGCCAGTTTGTGTCGACACACAGGACTCGTGTTGACACACAGAAATTCTATCAGCAGCAGTTGTGTCGACACACAGAAGTTCAGTCTATAACAATTGTGTAGATACACAGGACTTGTGTTGACACACACTCAAGAATTTTGTCGACACCAACTATGTCAGGACTAGAAGCAATTGTGTCGACACACAGGACTTGTGTCGACACATTCAACAGGAGCTGTGTCGAGAAGATGAAGAATGGTTGTGTCGACATTGTGGGAGCTGTATCGACACCATCAAGACTTGTGTCTACACATGGTCTATTTGTGTTGGATCCCTAGTTGGATTTGGGCTAGGTTCACTAAGTTAGGATATGACCCAACATGTATAGATGAGGGTCATGGTTGTGTCTTAGAGTCTAGGTCAAGTCCTTTGAGTCAATAGTACAAAGGACTAGCCTTCAACACTGTCAGAGACTCAAGACTTAGAGAATTAAAGACTTAAAAGAAAGGATTTCTATGTTTTTTGATCTCCAGTCGACGAAAGTCGAGCTCAGCTAGATGAACTCAGGGACAATTCTCTGAGCTCATCTCGACGAACTTAGTTCTCATCTCGACGAATTCTGGACAAAGTAATAACTCCTCTAATTCAAACCTCAGTAGACGAACTAAGAACATCACCTAGAAGAACTCTAGTCGACTAATTCTGGATAAGGTGATTCAACACTCAACGCCAGAATGGTGAGTTAACACTCAAAGCCAAAGGACATCACACTCAACGCCAAAATGATACTCCAACACTCTACATCAGAAAATATTCTAAGTCCAGATTGCAGATTCAGCTCGACGATCTTGGACCCCAACTAGACTAACTCTGTTCTCAGGGCTCAGCTCGACGATCTTAGATTCAGCTCGACGAACTTGATGTACAGAAGAAAAAAGTTATCAAGAAACATTCAGAGGTCGATGATCTTGGATCTCAGCTCGATGAACAGCCATTCTCAGCTCGACGAGCTGTGGACTCAGGTCGACGAATCCAGTCTTGGCAATTTCCCTCCTTTGTCTTTATTACGTGGCAATAATTCCTGAGTAATTAGTGCTCTAATATTCTATGAATATTACCGTTAGACAAGAGCATTTATTATGGTCTTCATCAGAATTGTTGCCTGCCATTTTTATAAGGGACAGTTGGGGAAACAAATCAATGCCAAAAATATTCCAAGGCCATTAGCATTAATTGCAGAAGGAATTTCAAAATTCAAATGGACATTCACGTTGGAAATATAAAAACAGAGATTATTATTCATGTGAATGGAATGACATACAGACAACATTCTTCTGTGAGACACACAGAACTTTTTGAGATTGAAAATCGATCAGTCAAGAATCAACAGCGGCTAGACAAGAAGAAGAAAAATTCTGAAGAAGAATAACAACCATCAAAATCAAGTGTCTTCTTCTGTCATACTCTCAGGAACTCTCTAAAGGACAACAATACTGCATCTATCAAAATATTTCCTGAAGTTCTTCTTATCAAAACTGAATGCTTGAAGGCCTATCACCCTGCAGCAAAGCTTCCATCATCCTGAACAAGCAACATCTCAGGGGGAGCTTTTGCTACCATCAAATCCATAAGTCTTCTCAGTTGTTTAAATTGAGAAAGAGAAGACACAATCATTCTCTCACCCCCACTATAAAAAGGGTTGTCATCTCCCTTCAAAAGTGATTCTTTGTTGCAAGTCTCCTGATCAAAAGACTTGAGGTTTGGTTGTTGACCACCTGATCAAAAGCTCATTACTGTCAGGCACCTGACAAAACCTTGAGTGGATTCTTACCAGGGTCGTAGAAGAGTGGACGTACCCAGGTTGGGGAACCACTATAACTTCTTGTGTCGTCTGGTTGCCCCTTTTTGTTTTTGTTCTTGCTGTGGCTGTGATATTTAGGTCTTGCTGTGTTATTTAGTTTTTCCGTGATTTCTTTTATTTCATTTGGTATTCTGTGATACAGTACTTGAGTTTAAGAGTATTTCTTATAATTCATAAAAAGTTTTAAATATACCCACATACTCTATTCACCCACCCCTCTAGAGTATATCAGATCTAACCCTAACTTTCAATTGGTATTAGAGGAGTTTCTTTTGGTTGTACAAGTTAAAACCTTGAACCAAAGATCCTAAGTTAGATCTGTTCTTCAACCTTACTAGATTTATACATACAGTATGGCACATAATAAAGAATATGCAAGCACCAGACCTCCAGTGTGTAACTTATCCAAGTTCACAATTTGGAAGGAAAGAATTAGGCTATACATGAACTCTATTGATAAAGATATATTTAATTCTATCTTAATAAGACCACCAGCTCCAGTGGCTTCAAACTCAACCACATCAATTGACCTGAGTGATGTTCAACCCCCTGGATGGCCAGATGCACAGAAGAAGGCTAAGATAGTTAATGCCAAAGTCATGAATATACTGGCTCAAACTATATCTGATGAAATATTTCAAAAGGTTGTTGAGTGTCAATAAGACAAGGATATTTCGGATTCCCTAAACCAAATGGTGGCTGGATCAGCAGATGAGAGGAAATACAGAATGTCAAATCTCATCACTCAGTATGAGAACTTCAAGAAGGATGAAGTAGAGACAGTAGAAGTTGTTGGGTCCAGCGTTCCTTCACTTGACCCGTGGCGCTTTGCTACTTATTTAAAAAATTATGTAGTGCCCTATCCAATAGTTCGGGCTTTTGCTGCAGTTGGGTATGCGCTTGATCTTTCAATGGTATCAGAGGGAAGTTTTTAAGGTTGTATAGGCTAACACCTGAACCTAAGATCTCTGATAGATATTTTTTTTACTCTATTTCTTTTTGTTATACCATGGCACAGCACAAGGACTTTGCAAGCACCAGACCTCCAACTTGCAAAAGTTTGGAATCTGGAAGGAAAGAATCAGACTTATATGAATTCAATTGATGAAGACATTTATGCTTCTATCTTAACAGGAGTACCTCCACCACCAGCTGTCACTCCAAGTACTTCCACAAATATGACTGCAGTACCTCCTCTAGACTACAATGATGCATACAAGAAAGCAAAGATTGATGATGAAAAAGCCATGAACATACTAGCACAAACAATGTCTAATGATATATTTTAGAAAGTAGTTGAATGTGAATCAACTAAGGCCATCTGGGATTCCTTAAACCAAATGGTTGCAGGATCAGCAGATGAAAGGAAGGACAGGAGAGCTCATCTCATCTCCCAGTATGAGAATTTTAAAAAGGAAGAAACTGAGCAAGTTTCTGAGATATACAACAGACTCAGTATCATTGTTAATGAACTGAAAACCCTTGGCAAAGACATCTCAGTCACAGAAATAAATGACAAGATTCTCATGTGCTTCCCCAGCTCATGGGACTCTAGAATCTGGCCTATCAGAGAGAACAGAAGCACACATGAGATGACTACTGAATCAGTCTTAGGAAAGCTGAAATCCTATAAACAGCTGCTAAAGACAAGAGAAGCTGAGCAACAAAAGACTGCTACATCAACAAGGAAGGAACAGAATATAGCTTTCAAAGCTTCAGAAGAATCAGAAACTTCTCCATCAAATGAAGAGTTGATGAGTCTCTTTGCAAAGAGATTCTTCAAGATGGGTAGAAAAGAATTCAGAAGGAAATCATAAAGGAGTGATGATAAACCAAGGTATGATAAAATCCCTTCTAAAGAGATTATCTGTTTTGGTTGCAGGAAAGCTGGACACATTCTTCCAGAATGTCCAGAAAACAAGCACAAGGACATGAGAAAGGAGAAAGACTCCAAGAAGCACTCCAGCAAACCATCCTCCTACAAACACAAAAATAAGGAGAAATGGTTTGTTGCAGAAACATGGAGTGACACTGAAGAATCATCTTCCTCCAATTCCAGTGAGGATGAAGAAGAAGCAAAGGCCAAAGAAATTTGCTTAATGGCCATCAATGCTTCAGGACATGTCTCAAGAAAAAGAAGAATCTGAAGAATGTTCAGATTGTGATCAGGTATTGGAAGACTTTGAATTTACCTCTGAAGATTTTAAATCAAACTTTAAATCTATATGTAGTGATCTAATTAGATTTGAGAAGGAAATCAAACTTCTCAGAGATAGACAATTTAACTATGACAGTTTAGTATCAGAAAATAGCAAATTGAAAAATGAAATAGACATGTATAGTGAACAGATTATTTTTCTGAAAAAGGAATTAAGTAAAGCAAAAAAGCTAGAGGAATCACTAAATGAGAGAAGAAAACAACTAGTAGAAATTACCAGCACACTTAATGTTAGACTTAACAAAAGTAAGTTAGGATTAGGTGCATCATCTAGTGAACCACCAGTTATTCAGAAAAACCATCTCTCACAACCTATAAAGTTTATTTCAGATAATGGTAAGAAAAATACAGAACAAATTAAAAAGGTTAATAAAGTTTTAAAAGAAGTTGAGAAAAATAAATAAAAACAAAAAACTAAGTCTCAACAAAAATCGTCGAACCAAGATCGACGATCTCAACATTATACATCGAACGATGATCGACGATCTCAGAACCCAGAGTTTGAGCCTAAACACTCTGCAAACGGGGATCAACGATATCATTATGTATCGTCGAATAGAGATCAATGATCGTGGAACCCAGATAATAGCTACTATTACTCTGAGAACCGAGATCGACGATATCTATGTTGGTCGTCGAACACAGATCGATGATCTCAACCAAAATCATCGAATCCAAATCTGTATCATCAAAATTATAATTTCAACAGAAACTTTAATAAGAACTCTAACTCTAAAACTGTTCATCCCTTAACTAACTGGATAATCTCACCTAGGAGATTTCATCCCTTAGGTTACAAAAGTCAACCTGAATACTCTTATATTTCAAGTTTTATGTATGAAAAGAAGACAAGACCCAAGGTTACCTTGGTCCAGAATATATAAGCTGCTATTCTGCAGGTGAAGACCTATCCCATCATACAGGATAAATAGTATCTGGATAGTGGGTGCTCCAATCACATGACAGGAAACAAGGCCAACCTAAATAACTACAAGACAAAGCTAGGTCCAAAGGTTATATTTGGAGACTCAAGCTTTGGTCAGACAGAAGGCTATGGAGAATTCACACTTGGAGCTATCACATTTAGGAAAGTGGCATATGTAAGTGGCCTTAAACATAACTTGATATCCATAGGTCAGCTATGTGATGTAGGTTATGAGGTATATTTTACTGAATCCAAATGTAACATTTCTTTAAATAATAGCATTGTGTTATGAGGTATTAGGTTAAGCAATATCTATTTAGTTGATTTAAACTCTGCTTGTTCATAAATTTGTTTGTTTAACCAAGTTAGCAATAATAATACATTGTGGCATAAAAGGCTAGGACATGTAAATCTTAGAAACATTGCTAGGTTATATAGGGATAACCTTGTTAGAGGATTGCCCTCTTACCCCTAAAAGAAGGATATATAGCCTTTGCAAGGCTTGTCAAGAAGGCAATCAAACTAAAAATAGCTTTAAATTAGTTAATAAGAGTGATTCACCTAGGATTTTGTATCTGCTTCATTTGGACCTTTTTGGACAAATTGCTGTACAAAGCCTGGGAGGGAAGTTCTATACTTTAGTTATTGTAGATGACTTCTCTAGGTTCTCTTGGGTTTTCTTCTTGAGAAACAAGTCGAATAATTTCAAAGTTCTTACAGACTTTCTAAAATGCATAAAGATTGAGTACTCTACTCAAGTTGCATTGATCAGAAGTGATCATGACACTGAGTTTGAATCTCTTCCTATGCAAGAATTCTGTGAGAAGGAAGGTATCAGGCACTGCTTCTCTGCTCCCAGAACTCAACAAAATGGGGTAGTTGAAAGGAAAAATAGAACACTCATTGAAGCTGCAGGCACATTGCTTGCTGATGCTCACATGCCTTTATCCTATTGGGCAGAAGCTGTAAGCACAGCAAATTATGTCCTGAATAGAAGTTTGATACACAAACTTAAGGGCAAGACTCCCTATGAATTACTCAAAGGGAAGAAACCTAAAATAGATTACTTTAGAATTTTTGATTGTATCTGTTTTATTCACAATAACAACAAAGATTATCTTAGAAAGTTTGAAGCCAAAGCTACAAAGGGAATCTTTCTAGGATATTCCCAAGTTAGCAAGGCATATAGGATTTTCAATAAATCATCCTTGAAAATTGAAGAATCTTTTCATGTTACTTTTGATGAAGCTAATATGTTTTATAAGGAGAAGGAAGCTTTTACCAGTAATTATTTGCAGGTACCCAATCTATGTGAGAAATTGGATGACTTAAATCTCACCCAAAAAGTGACATCTCATCCCTCCTCAAAGATTGATGAAGACAGTGAAGAAGAATCTTTGGAAATTACTGAAGCCTCTCCAACAACAAATTTAATTCCACAAGAGGAATTAGTTCATAATGCTATTGTTGTTGAACAAACTCCACCTCCTGACTATGTTACACCTAGAGATCATCCAATATCTCAAGTGATAGGAGACATGTCAGTGGGTGTGCAGACAAGGCACCAACTCAATGAGGATGTGATGCGTGCCTATTTCTTATCTCAAAGTGATCCCTCATCCATTAAAGATGCTGAGCAAGATCCACACTGGATTATTGCAATGCAAGAGGAGCTAAATAAGTTTGAAAGATGCAAAGTTTAGAACTTGGTTCCCAGACCCAAAGGACAGCTAGTTATTGGAACTAAATGGGTCTTTAGAAATAAATTGGATGCTCAAGGTATAGTGGTAAGAAACAAAGCAAGACTAGTGTCACAAGGCTACAGGCAAGAAGAAGGTATTGACTATGATCAAACCTTTGCACCTGTTGCAAGGCTTGAAGCTATAAGAATTTTTTTGTCTTATGCTGCTCACAAGAAATTCAAGGTATATCAAATGGATATCAAAAGTGCTTTTCTCAATGGGGAACTTAAGGAAGAAGTATATGTGGAACAGCCACCAGGTTTTATCTCTTCAACTCACCCCTCTTATGTTTTCAAATTGCATAAGGCTCTCTATGGTCGAAAGCAAGCTCCAAGAGCTTGGTATGAAACCCTGGCTAGCTTTCTTTTAGAGCATAAATTTTCTAGAGGCACTGTATATAGGACTTTGTTTGTTAGACATCATCATGATAGGCTTCTGTTAGTTCAAGTATATGTTGATGATATTATATTTGGATCTACTGATTTTAAACTTTGCAAAAGGTTTTCTAACCTTATGAACTTTAAGTTTTAAATGAGTAGCATGGGTGAACTTTCTTACTTTCTTGCTCTTCATGTAAAGCAAGCTCCTGATGGCATCTTCATATCCCAGTCCAAATATGCTAAGGAATTAGTAAAAAGATTTGGGATTGCTGATGCCTCAGCAATGAAGACACTCATGGCTTCTAATGCAATAATTGATTCTGATGAAAAGGGTAAACCTGTTGATCAGAAAAATTTTAGGGCCATTGTTGGGTCCCTACTATATCTTACTGCAAGTAGACCTGATATAATGTTTGCAACTTGTCTTTGTGCTAGATTTCAAGTCAACCCTAAAGAATCTCATTTAATTCTCCTCGAGAGAATTTTAAGATATTTAAAGGGTTGTCCTAATCTAGGACTTTGGTATCCTACAGAGTCAGAATTTGAATTAACTGGATATTCTGATGCTGACTATGCTGGATGCAGAGTTAACAGAAAAAGCACTTCAGGAACTTGTCAATTCCTGGGTGATAGATTAGTATCCTGGTTTTGCAAGAAATAATCTTCTGTGTCTACATCAAATGCAGAAGCTAAATATATAATAGTTGGGAGTTGTTGTTCACAGATCTTGTGGATTCAAAATCAGCTACTGGATTATGGGTATTCTCTCAAAAATTCCACCATATTTTGTGACAGTGCTAGTGCCATATCTATTGCACAAAATCCAATCCTGCATTCTAGGACCAAGCATATAGAAATAAGGCATCATTTTCTTAGAGATTGTGTTGACAAAAACAAGATTAACCTCAAGTTTATCTCCACTGATTTTCAAAGAGGAGATATTTTTACCAAGCCTCTGGATGTGCAAAAACATCTATTCCTTTTGAATCAGCTTGGAATGATAAATGGCATGGATTAAAATTATTTTTTTTGTCTTTGTGAAGATGTGGTCAACGATCATCGAACAGAGATCGATGATCTTCGAACTCAACTTGAGCCAAATCGTCAACATGAGATTGACGACATCTCTGTGTGAAGACAAAAATTGTCTGCCGTAGATCGACGACTTTGCTTCAGTAAATCAATAGTCGACCTAAGCTTCGACTATCGATTTTTTTGACCGAGATCAGAGACCAAAGATATTATTTGTTTATAAATTAAATCTTTGACCTAAGATCAACGTTTCTTGTTTTATCGTCAGATAGAAATCGTCTCTTCATATTCCAAAAAGAAACCCTATATGAAGGTTTCTCTTCGATCTTTATCCCGCACTTTTTGTTTCTCTCTGCTCTTGATCTCTTTATCTCTCTTGAGTCTACAGGTTTTCCATGGCGATTTCTGCAGCAGTTCTCGTAGCGATGAAGTTTGACACAGGATTAGACGTCGACTTCGACTCGTTCAGTCATTGTGATCCCATTTTTCAGGAAATGTTACAGTTGCGCGATGATCAGGGATTGAAGAAGTTTATGAATACAAGAATAAAACTATCTGTTGCTGAAATTAAAGAATGGGTTTACACTTCCTCTATAAATGACTCTTTTATGATTGGTTTCGTCTCAGGACAGCAGGTGACTCTAAACCCTGCAACTCTTACAGAGATTTTTGAGTTAAAGAATGGATCAGATGACCTGGAACAGGATAGCTCAGAATATAGCAGGATGCTATTGGAGATGGGTCATGCCGGGGGCATTCCGTCTAAGTTATTAAAGAAAAATTTATCCATAGGTTTTAAGTTTCTTGCGAATATAGTGGGAAAGGTTTTGTTGGGCAAGCATTCGGCCCATGACAACATCAATAGGCAACAATTTTCCATTATGTCTGATCTGGTAAATAAGAAGGCCATTGATTGGGCCAGCTTGTTCTTTGATTTGATTAAGAGGAAGAACAACAAGAAGGAAGTCTGCTTAGGAAGCATTCTTGGAATCTTCCTTTAGAAAATAGCTCCAGAGCTATTGGTTTCTCCAACCATAGCTATTAATGCAAGCAAGAGGTTGGATTCATCTCTGTTTGGGAAATGGGAGAGGACGATTCAAAAGCCCTCCAGAGCCGGAACCTCCTCCCTTACATCTGAGGACCCAAGGGCTGTCACAGCCACTTACCAACCTAATGAAGAAGTTCCTTCTCTTCCTCCTCCTCCTCCAATTATTCCCAGTGTTCCTTCTCCACTCGCCAATGTTTTCCAAACCATCTCTTCTCCTATTCAGCCATCATCTCCCATTCACCCTGCTGAACCTCAAAACCTCCACATCTTGTCCCTTCCAAATTTTGACCTACTCTCATCTCTCTCATCTCCTTCTCACCAACATGATTCACCCACCAACACTGATACCTCACCACATATTTACCCTATTCATTCTTCCAGAAACTCCCCTATTTAGGATGAGATCATGACCGATTTCACTCCTCCTCCCTCACAAAATTCCGTCTCGACTCAAACTTCACCTGAGTTTCTTCAAATTGATCAAACCCTCATCTCTCATCTTCTGGAACTCCGCACTCCTACTCTAAAATCCTTGATAGCAGAGGCTATTTCTCCTCTTGCTCTCTCTATTTCCTCTCATTCTGCCTCTATTTCTGCTTCCACTATCCCTTCTTCATCTGGGGGCCTAGTTCTAATTCTCACTGAAACCAGGCAGGGGGAGATGTCCAATGAAGATACTGCAGGGTCAGTCTCAGCAGAGCTTCAGGCTCAATCTCCTCCAACTGTACAGGAAGAAGAAGTGTTTCAGAAATTTTGTGCAGACATAGTTCTTTACTCATATTTACTGATGTCAGATGAAGACACTGATGTTTCAATTCCTGAGATTTCCAGAGATTACTGTTTTATTAATCCCTCCATTAATTTACAAATTCTTTTACATTCATTCTCTCTATTTAGATCTGTTTTGTTTTCAGTTGAGATCAATTCTTCCAGGGCCATGGTCTGTTATACCAGACCCATGAGTCTTTCTATTGTGAAACAACTTCTGCAGATTCAATCAGCACAAGTTTATACGGATATTCCATCAGTTACATTATGTACAGATATGTCATCCCCTTTGGATGTTGAGCCTATGCTTATGTCAGAAGAAAAGAATGAGTTTGATGTCATCTTAATTGCTGATGAACTACTTGATCTAGTGGCCTCAGAAAATATGGCCTTAGCCCTAAAAACAAATTTAGTTAATCTCTGTGAGTCTTACAGCACTATCCCCTCTCTGGATGATTTCATTGCTATTGATATTCAGGAAGAAGACAAAGAAAAGGCTGCGAAAAAGATTGCTGACAAATAGGTGAAGGAAATTAATGATTTGTATGACAATCCTCAGGGTTCTTCTGATGATGATGATGATGATTCAGAGGATGGTAATTCTAAGAAAAAGAAAGTTTTAAGGAAAAGAAAAGTTGCTCCCCATTCTTCTCCCAAGCTAGGAATCAGAGAAGGAGATATTCTCCTCCTACTCAGATATTCAGAAGAGGCCCTCCTCCTCCTCCTTCTGCTGGTGCTTCAGGTGCTATTTCTCAAGCATCTGATGCATCTTCCCAGCCTTCCTCTTTCTCAAGATCATATCAAAGGTAGGATAGATCTTCCAGGACTCATTCCCAAGGAGACAGCCAGCAGCATAGAAGTCAAAGTTCCTCAGAACAAGTAAAAGAAGTGATTTATCAGAAACCCTCCTTCTCTCCTCCTCAACAACAAGTTCCTCCCAAGGATCAGAAGACAGCTGCTTATCAGTCAAGAAGACCTGTTGTTTCTCATAAAAGAAAGTACAGTGAGGCTGCTCCTCCAAGATATCTCTATTCTCAAAGTGATTAACAGCACAGCTCAACAAAGTTTCAAGCTCAATCCACTCAGTTCAAAGCAGTTTTAATAATGCCTCCTCAAGAAGATCAGCCACCTGTTGATCAGGAACTTGATCCAAACTTTAGGATGGCCAGGCTTCAGGAACTGATTGGTCTCTCTCAGATCAGAAAAGCTGTAGAAGAAGGAGAAGATCCATCTAAATTCTCTACGATGTCTTCCTATAGAGAAAAAGAGCTGAATAAACTTCAAGTCAGCAAGAAAGTCTTTTACCCAGCTGAATATATGGCACTGCATCCTGAAGCAGTTGTGCTTGGGACCAGCACTCAGACATCTCTTGGTGGACAAGACTTGATGACTTCTAAGAAGAATGTACCAGACCCAAGTAGGAAGATAATTTTCTCTAAACCCTCATCTGGTTCTCCATCTGATAGATTATAGTTTGTACTCTTTGTCTATTGCTTAACTGATTATGTACAATGCACTGCTATAACATATCTGTTGATGATTTCATCCCTTTAGATATTTATGGTCTTTGTATTTTATTTCTTTTCACTTTTTGGTTTTTAGTGACCTCACACAAATAGGGGGAGATTGTTTGAACCCTTGTTTGGATTTGTGCTAAGTTCACTCCTAGGATGTCTTGACCCCCATGTATAACAAGAGTCTCTATCTAAGTCTTAGTTAGGTCCCCTCTAGGTCAGGATTTGTGTAGATCAGCATTATAGTGGACTCAGACTTAGATTCAGATAAATGTTGTGGACTATCTATATCAGTTCGACTATTGTCGAACTCAGCTCGACGATCGTCGATCTCCCATCGACGATCTCAGAGTCTTCTACTCTGAACTGAGCTCGACGATCTACGAGCTCAGGTCAACGATTTCGTTCTTCTCAGCAGTGATCTCAGTTCTACGATATCCATTCTCTAGTCGACGATCACTTAACTCAGTTCGACGATCTCTAAACGTAGCTCTACATTTCTATACTGCTTTCAATTATCAGTTCTTCAGGACGGTCAGAGTTATTTATTTTGATTATGATAAAGTATTTTAAGGCAAATATATTCTGATAATTAATGTTATCGTAGAAAGGCTGATTGCCATATTCTTGAAGCATTAAATATGGTATTCACAGAATATTTTATCAAGATAGTTATGGAAATGCATTTATGATTGACAGTTATATCTAGCCGTTTGGGTTCCTCTTTTCTTGCAGAGAATTATGTTTTGTCTTGGGAATTCAAATTGATGTCATTTTTCTTCATTCTGACAAAATATATATTTTAGAAAGATAAAAGAGAAAGAGGGTAATCAATCAGCAGTCAAAGAATAATATTGCTCTCAAAGGATCTTGCATGTTTTTTTGGCTGAAAAGAAGAAGAAGAACTTTTTTTTCAAAAATGACTCTCTCCAGTCTTCTTTCTTCTTCAGTCTTAAAAAATTTACAGAGAGCCAAAAAATCAATAATAGTTCAAAGATTCAAAAGGCTCTGCAACATATTTTGAAGACCTACAACCAGGGCCAAATTTTCTCTTCCTGAATATATACAACATCTCAGGGGGAGCTTGGACTTTCAACTTGAATCCACACAGTCTTCTCATTTGGCTGAGAAAGAGAAGATTTCCAATCATTCTTGTTTCTTTTACCTCCATCTATACCGGGTTATCTCTCCCTTCAAAAGTGAATACTTGTGGTGATAGGGCACCTGATCAAAAACCTATTGGATTTTGAGCTCCTGATCAAAAGCTCAAAGGGTCTCTAGATCTACCTGAATCAGATCTTGTGGTGATAGGGCACCAGATCAAAAACCTAAGTGGACTCCTACCTGGGTGGTAGAAGAGTTGATGTACCCATATTTGGGGAACCACTATAAATTTTCTTGTGTCGTCTGGTTGCTGTGTGATTTCTTTGTGTGCTGTGTTATGCTGTAGTAGTCTAGCCTATTTTATTTCACTAGTTATAGTTATCAGTATTTTAATTACGCAATAAACCTAAACATTTTTAAATACTCTATTCACCCCCCTCTAGAGTAAAATCTATCTATCCCTCTCTTTCAATTGGTATCAGAGGAGGTCACGGGTTCAAGACCGGGGGGCGCTAATATATCCTGATTTTTCCCTTCTACCTGTGCGGGTCTGGCGGGTCAAGGAAACCATGGACATGTGGTAACCCCACCTCTGAGCCATGTGGGCCATGTGGTAACCCCACCTCTGAGTCGACGGGTTGTGCTGGATGCTGGGGGGGATTGTTGGGTCCAGCGTTCCTTCACTTGACCCGTGGCGCTTTACTACTTATTTAATAAATTAAGTAGTGCCCTCTCCAACAGTCCGGGCTTTTGGTGTTGTTGGGTATACGCTTAATCCTTCAGAAGTAATGTATAATAGACTTAGCTCCATCATCAATGAGCTAAGGACTCTAGACAAAGAATTCACTTTAACTGAAGTGAATGATAAGATCTTAATGCGCTTTCCCAGCACATGGGACTCAAGAATCTGGCCTATCAGAGAAGCCAGAAGCATGACAGAGATTTCAACAGAATCTCTTCTAGGAAAATTAAAGTCCTATGAGCAGCTGATCAAAGCAAGGGAAGCAGCAGCTAAAGTGCCCAGGTTTCCTGCAGCTTCAGAATACTCTGAAGTCATTCCAGTATATGAAGAGTTGATGAGTCTCTTTGCCAAGAGATTCTTCAAGATGGCTAGAAAGGACTTCAGAAGGAAACCTTCTAAATATGAAGATAAGCCAAGGTATGACAAAATACCCTCCAAAGAAGTAGTGTGTTTTGGCTGCAGGAAACCTGGGCACTTCATTTCTGAGTGTCCAGAAGCTCAGAAGAAGAACAGAAGAAAGGAGAAGGACTCAAGGAAGAGTCACTACAACAAGCCTTCCTCAAGCAAGCAAAAGAGGAAAGACAAGGGATTTGTTGCTGAGACATGGAGTGATACTGAAGAAGAATCTACATCCAGTGAGGATGAAGAAGAACATAAAGCAAAGGAAGTATGCATCATTGCTATTGAGGTAGGCAGTAGCAGATCTGACTTAGATGAATCAGATAATGAAGAATCTCTCTCAGCTGAAGATCAGGTAATAACTTCTTATGATTTTGAGTCAGATGAATTTAAATTTGAATTTAAAAATTTATGCTTAGACTTAATAAGCTCTGAGAAGGAAATCAAACTTCTCAGAGAAAAGTAAAACACCCTAAACAACATCACTGCAGAAAATGCAAAATTAACCAATGAACTAATGTATCCTAATAAACAAAAATCTTTTCTGAAAACTGAACTAAGTAAGGCAAAACTATTAGAAGAATCACTGAATGTAATAAGTCTACAATTATTAGATATCACTAGTACTGTAAATGCTAGGACTAACAATAGCAAACTAGGACTAGGTGCCTCCTCTAGTGATCCACCCTTGATTAAGAAAAATAATCTTTCCAAACCAGTAAACTTTATATCTGACAAGGGAAAGAAAAATACTGAACAGGTAAATAAAGTCAATAAGATTCTTAAATAAATTAAAACCAAGAATAAACTCTATATCCAGAAGAATAACAAAAATAATAATGTTCAACAGTTATCTGTTGAAACCGAAAAATCGGTCTCCGTGGAGCTCGACCCTTGGGGAAGGGGTGGTCGCGCACCTACTTCGCTCCTGCAGGAAAATGACAAGAAAAAGAAGAACCAAGGACTAGACCAAGGGCCCGGCGTGGAGGTCCCACCACACACCCGGAAGATCTTAGAGCGCTTCCCCTCCTTAGCCAAGAGCCGGGCTAAGGTACCTCAGAAAGCGCTAGTAGACCTGAGAATTAGTAAGCGTGCCTTCTGAGGTACCCCTTGGGTCCTATTTATAGGAAAAGATGGTCTGCCAATATACAACCTTCACTGTTCTCGAGGACTATAGGCAGACCAAAGGGGGCAACATGGTAAAAATATGTCATGGCCAAGATGCGAGCTGGACCTGAGGTAGCATCCGCTCGGCAGGGGCCTGACTCGCCTCGCCTTGGGCTAGGCGAGCACGTACTCGGTAGGCTATGCTCGACTATCGCCGAGCTCGGCTTGACTATCGCCGAGTTTCAACAGAAACGGGGCTTGGCACGATGATCGCCGAGCTCCAACTGAAACTGAGCTTGGCGTGGAGATCGTCGAGCTCGGTTCAACTACCATCGAGCTCTATTCCATTACCCGAGCTCGGTCTCGGCATACTGGGCTCCGTTCGACCATCGTCGAGCTCGGCTCGGCTATTACCGAGCTCGGTCTCGGCATGCTGGGTTCATACTGCGGTCTGAGTCGGCCGGTTTAACTCCTGTCGACCACTCGCTGGATACGGGGTTGTACATAATCCCCGCTCTTTGCGAGGTTGGGACAAGCTCGGAAAGAAACATCCAACCCCATAGAATCCTGCGAGTGCGACAGGGGCAAAAAGGAATCTTCTGGTAGGCCCCACAGGTAGCTATATATATGTACCCCTGCGCATCTGGCTGACCTTTGCCCTTCCCCAAATTCTTATCAAGATGCCGCTCCCCAAGGAAGTCCTAGAGAGGCTCGCACGTTCCCGCGAGGAGATCGCTGCTCAGGCCGCGGGACTGACCAACCTAGAGGCCCCTGCTCGCCGTTTTGCTGATTTCGGCTCGGCCAAGCGGGCGAAACCCTTTCCACCGGGGGCCGAACCCATTCTGGCCGACTTTACTGCTGCTTTGGGGAACGGGGCCGGCTCCTCCAACCAGCCGGTTCTTGGTTCTTCCACTAAAAATCTCGTGGAGCTATCTTCTGACTAGGAGAATAGCGGCGAGGCATCCACCCCGCGGGCCAAACGTATTCCTGACAGCTCGCCAAAGCGGGATCCCGAGGTCAAGGAGCCGGGTTCGCAGAAACTGGCGTCGCCGAGTCGTCTCCCTTCTCGGCAACCCTCCCCTGGGTCCATAGTCGTGGGGAGAGGTGCCGGGCATATCCCTGTCCCCGGTTATCATCCCATTCAGCAGGAATTTCCTCATGGTCGCGGTAAGGACCTACACCATTTCTCTCCTCGCGCCCACCCAGAGGAGCCAGGCTCGCGCGGTGAGTTTCCGGCTCTCTATTCTTCCGTTCTGGTGGTGCCCGCCCTTCTAACTGTCTCAGTTCTTCATGCAGACCTTCCCGGCCGGACTGAAGACGGCGAGTCCGTGGATCGACCCCCTTACTCGCCCCTTCCTTCTCCACACGCCTTGGATGCCTTCCTGGATTCTGAGCTGGGCAGTCCTGAACGTGCAAAATGGGAGCAGAAGGTTCTTAAGAAGCTGGTGCGCGAGATCCATGACCTGCGGAAGGACAATAACAGGCTGCAATGGGAGTGCTCGCGACTTGCGGACGGAGCGGGAGTTAGCTTGGCGTTCGAGGAGGCATCCTCCTTGGCACTGTTAGATGAGATTGACGAGAACTTGCGGGTCGTAAATAGGAACATGGGGCGACTTCGTGAACTTCATGCGCGGCGACCTGCGACGGCGGACCGGTGAGACCGGGGAGAATGAAACGGCTCCCTGTCAGTCGACCGGTACTCGCCCTCGCCCTCGCATGGTCCTCGCGCCCTTATTTTCATTTGTTCTGAATAATCTGCTTGTAATAACTCGAACAATCTTTCTGCAACTTTGTATATGTGTAGATGCATTTTCAATATCCTGGTAAGTCTTTTCGAATTCCTTCTTCAGGGGTCTGGCCAGCTCGCAGGATTTGCGAGTAGAGGGTGGCGAGGTGGCGTGGTGAGACCGGGCCGATCGATTGACTCGCCTTCCCCCTCGCCCTTCTTTATCTTCTTTTATAAATAGGCCTTCTCACCTACCCCCAGGGCACGCTTTTATTGCTTTCGAATCCCTGCTTCCTCTCTGTCATCCCGAGCTCGCGATTTTCCTTTCCTTTGAGACTATGGTTAAGACCAACCCTGACGCGGATGGCCGGTCTAAGTGCGCCCAGCACTTCATCGACCATTGCTTCTTCGAGGGGCATATCACCGAGGAGGAACTCGTCGAATTCGCGGCTGCGTCCGTCCCCCCCGGCTTCCAGGCTCGCAGGCCCGCCGAGCATGAAGCCATCAACTCCTTCCCGGAGGGTGAGCTCGCCTTCCCCATCTCGCACTTCGAGGTGGGGCTGCACCTTCCCCTCTGGCCAGAGATCCGCCAGATCCTGAAGTACTACGGCGCGGTGCCCGCGCAGCTGAATTCCAACGCCATTGCTATGATGGTGGCGTTCGCCTGCTTCCTCCGCCGAGAGCGGATTGAGTTCAACCTTATGGTGTTTTGTAAGTTGTTCTCCTACAAGGCCACCCCCGATGGAGTCGCTTACTTCGGCGGGTCCCTCATCAAGGTTCGCGAGCTCGCGAACAAGAACCATAACTGGATGACCCGGCTTGTCTTTATTAAGGGCAAACTCGGCAACATCCCCTTCCGTACCCTGCAGAAAAGCGAGGACATATACCGTCCTCCTTCCCTGTCCGGTAGCGACGCCGACCTCCACAAGTTTTTCCTCCACAAGGACTTTGAGGTCGCCTTCCTCCGCCGCGGCCTTGACTCGCTTCAACCTGTTCTCCCTGGTGAAGATATATCTCGCCCTGCCTTTTCTCGAACTCTATCAAGGTGAATCTCTATTTTTCTGATCAAGTCCCTTTCTGCAGGGGAACGGATTCTGCCGGAGCACCCGCCGTTCGCTTACTCGGGGATATTCTCAGATCCCCAGGAGCTGGCCCGGGCGGCGGCAGCGGCTTTTCGCGAGGAACAAGCGCGAGGTCAACTCCTCGGCAAGAAGCGCTTGGAGCCCGAGGGTTCAAGCTCGCGCCCCGATCCTTCGGCCCCCAAGAAGAAGAAGGCGAAGGTGGTCTCGCGTGGACGGCTGCACCTTCCCCCGTCGCCTACCAAATTTTTGAGCTCGTCGGAGGCTTTGTCCGACGAGCCGCCTTTGAGTTCGTTGAAAGAAGTCTCCTCCCCCCGAAAGGGGAAGAAGAACGGGCCGTCCTCTGATTCTACCAGAGAAGTCACCCTCCGCGAGCCCGGCCTGCCGAAGGATCACCCCCACTTCGGCAAGGGGTGTAAAAGCAAAGATGCGACCGGCGAGCCCATTTTAAAGTGGGACGAGGGGGCTCACCGAGTTTCCGTTTCTACTCGCGCCCCCTCCTGGGGAGCTCGCCGGCCTCCTACCGCCCATGCCTTCGCCTTTGGCTTCGGTCTCTACAGCCGCGACAGTGCCGAATCGTACAAGAAACTCACCCCCAATCAGCTCGGCCATGAGGGGTTACAAGCCCACCTGCGGGCCTTCGAGCTTCACCATATGATGGTCCGCCGCGGGTTCCAGCTCAGTAATGCCTTGCTGACTACTGAACAGGAGCGCGACCTGGCGAGGGAGAGCGCAGCCGACGCGGAAAGGCGGTTCGGCGTTGCTGACGCTCTTCTTGCAAAATCTGTCGGCGGCTTGGTAATCACTGGATATCTCCGTCCACCTTATTTAGGATTCTTCTTGCACTTGCTCTGAACTCTAATCTCGCAGGATGCTGAGGCCACCGTCACGCTGCGAGGCGAGGTGGCTCAGCTGCAAGCTCAGCTTGCCGAGCGGGAAACCCAGCTCGCCGAGCAAAAGACGTATTCTCGCGAGCAAGAGGCTGTTGCGGCCCATCTGGGGGTGGAGGTGGAGGAGTTGAAGGAGAAGAACAAGGGGCTCCTGGGTGAGGTCCTCCGCTATGCCGACGCTCTCCTTCCCCCGGGCGTCAGCGCGCCAGCCTTCCCCTATAAGAGGCCTCGGGTGTTCGGCGAGTCTGATGTCGCGGAGCGGCTGCGAGTCAACTCTATCGAGGCTGCCGAGTGCCTCCTGAAGGCCATGAGGGGGACGGGGATTTTGGCAGAAGGCTGCGAGGGGGTCACCGTCCGGGAGCTCCTGCCAACCCTGTTCCCACCCAGCCCGCTCAGCGAGAAGGAGGATAGCTTCGACTCGCTCTTCGCAGGGGTGGGAGAGAAGGGCGCTCGGATTGGCGGCGAGGAGGACCGTCATTCAAGGCGGGGGGGACGAGAGCTAACTTTTGCTTTCATTTTCTTTTGTACCCTGCCGAGGCGGGCCTTTCCTTGTATACTTATAATGATGAATCAAAGATAACATTTTTCATAATTTCTCTATCTTCTTTTTAAGCTTACTTGCGACATTATACCCGCGCGCTTGATGTCCCGACCTCGCCCGTAGAATGTTTTGAGTTAGGACCAGCCCCCGCGGTGAGATCATAGGCGCCGGCCATGGCTAGACTCGCCGATGTTATCGGTGCTTGCGGCGAATCCCTAGGACACGTGCTCGCGCCATACCCTACTTGCGCCATACCTTGCCCCCGCCATGTCTCACTTCCGTTTTTCGACAACTCAGACAAGTGAAAATATGTTTGGGTCGAGATGCTGCCGGCATCTGCCTTAGACACCAGGGCGTGTCTTCTGCCGAGTTAACTGGAGCGAGACTAGGCTCGCTGGAGAGAGCTGTTTCCTCCCCCTGAGTCTGGGACGGGACCAGGGCTTCCTTAATAGAGAGCTGGAGGGGGGGCAGGGTATTCCGAGCTCGCCGTCTTGACTGCCGAGCTTGCACCATGGTGCTTTTCTCGGGCCAACTCCCAGTCTTAGCTCCAGTGTCATAGCGATGTCCCTCGAAACTCGGCCGTGCCAGCTGGGTGGGAGCTTGGCAGGGGAGTGACGAGACCTAACCCCAGAGTGAGAAGACTCAGAAACATTTGCCTCTCCCGGGTGCTACCACCGGGCCAATCAGCTAGGTGAGAGCCTGAGGGCGGGTGTTGAACATCCTCCGGGCTCAACCTCAGGGTCATAGCGATGTCCATCGAGACTCGGCCGTGCCAGCTAGGTGGGAGCCTATCAGGGGAGTGACGAGACCTAACCCCAGAGCGAGAAGACTTAGAAACTTTTTGCCTCTCCCGGGTGCTACCACCGGGCCAGTCAGCTAGGTGAGAGCCTGAGGGCGGGTGTTGAACATCCTCCGGGCTCAGCCCCAGGGTCATAATGATGTCCATCAAGACTCGGTCGTGCCAGCTAGGTGGGAGCCTGGCAGGGGAGTGATGAGACCTGACCCCAGAGCGAGAAGATTTAGAAACTTTTGCCTCTCCCGGGTGCTACCACCGGGCCAGTCAGCTAGGTGAGAGCCTGAGGGTGGGTGTTGAACATCCTCCAGGCTCAGCCCCAGGGTCATAGCGATGTCCATCGAGACTCGGCCGTGCCAGCTAGGTGGGAGCCTGGCAGGGGAGTGACGAGACCTGACCCCAGAGCGAGAAGACTTAGAAACTTTTGCCTCTCCCGGGTGCTACCACCGGGCCAGTCAGCTAGGTGAGAGCCTGAGGGCGGGTATTGAACATCCTCCGGGCTCAGCCCTAGGGTCATAGCGATGTCCATCAAGACTCGGCCGTGCCAGCTAGGTGGGAGCCTGGCAGGGGAGTGACGAGACCTGGCCCCAGAGCGAGAAGATTTAGAAACTTTTGGCTCTCCCGGGTGCTACCACCGGGCCAGTCAGTTAGGTGAGAGCCTGAGGGCAGGTGTTGAACATCCTCCGGGCTCAGCCCCAGGGTCATAGCAATGTCCATCGAGACTCGGCCATGCCAGCTAGGTGGGAGCCTGGCAGGGGAGTGACGAGACCTGAACCCAGAGCGAGAAGACTTAGAAACTTTTGCCTCTCCCGGGTGCTACCACTGGGCCAGTCAGCTAGGTGAGAGCCTGAGGGCAGGTATTGAACATCCTCCGGGCTCAGCCCTAGGGTCATAGCGATGTCCATCGAGACTCGGCCGTGCCAGCTAGGTGGGAGCCTGGCAGGGGAGTGACGAGACCTAACCCCAGAGCGAGAAGACTTAGAAACTTTTGCCTCTCCCGGGTGCTACCACCGGGCCAGTCAGCTAGGTGAGAGCCTGAGGGCGGGTGTTGAACATCCTTCGGGCTCAGCCCCAGGGTCATAGCGATGTCCATCGAGACTCGGCCGTGCCAGCTAGGTGGGAGCCTTGCAGGGGAGTGACGAGACCTAACCCCAGAGCGAGAAGACTTAGAAACTTTTGCCTCTCCCGGGTGCTACCACCGGGCCAGTCAGCTAGGTGAGAGCCTGAGGGCGGGTGTTGAACATCCTCCAGGCTCAGCCCCAGGGTCATAACGATGTCCATCGAGACTCGGCCGTGCCAGCTAGGTGGGAGCCTGGCAGGGGAGTGACGAGACCTAACCCCAGAGCGAGAAGACTTAGAAACTTTTGCCTCTCCCGGGTGCTACCACCGGGCCAGTCAGCTAGGTGAGAGCCTGAGGGCGGGTGTTGAACATCCTCCGGGCTCAGCCCCAGGGTCATAACAATGTCCATCGAGACTTGGCCGTGCCAGCTAGGTGGGAGCCTGGCAGGGGAGTGACGAGGCCTAACCCCAGAGCGAGAAGACTTAGAAGCTTTTGCCTCTTGGGGCTTTAAGCTGCGAGCCCCTCTACCCTCACTATTCTGCCAAAGCATAAGATATGATAATGAGATTCATTTTCATTCATGGGGCCAAAATATCTACAATATTTTCAAGGATAAAAACGTTTCAGATCGTAGCCACTCCAGGTGTGGCTGAGGGTATCCCCTTTTACATCTTGGAGGTGATATCCCCCTGATTTCAAGACCTCCTGTGCAATGTAGGGGCCCTCCCAATTGGGGTGGAGTTTTCCCACAGCGGCTGATCTCCCTGCCGCGTCCACTTTTTTCAAGATAAGGTCCCCCTCCATGAACTGCTTGACACGGACGTGTTTGTCGAAATACTTGGCCATCCTTCGCTTGGCCTCTTCCTGTCTGAAGACGGACAAGTCGCGTAGTTCTTCTACCGTATCAAGGGAGAGTTGAAGCTCCTCCTCATTCTCTGATCTCCACTCTTCCCTTTCAGCTCCTGCCTCGACGACCCGAGGTGTCTGGACCTCGAATTCGATAGGTAGAACGGCCTCGCAGCCGTGAGAGAGTTTAAAAGGTGTCTCCCTTGTTGCCGTATTGGGGGTGGTCCTCAAGGCCCAAAGGACTGAGGGGAGTTATTCTACCCAACTTCCCTTCAAATTTTCCACTTTCTTTTTTAAGAGGTTCACGATGATTTTGTTGGCCGCTTCCACCTGCCCGTTGCTCCTGGGGTGATGGACAGAAGCAAACCGAAGGTCAATCCCCAGCTGTTCGCAGAAGCGAATGAACTCCGTGCTGGCAAACTGAGGTCCGTTATCCGTGACGATAGCCTGTGGTAGCCCATGCCTATAGATGACCTCCCCCCAGATAAAGTTCCTGACTACCTGGGAGGTTACCTTGGCTAGAGCCTTCACCTCCATCCACTTAGAAAAATAGTCGATCATGACCAGCAGAAATCTCCTCTGCCCGCTGGCCTGAGGAAAAGGTCCTACGAGGTCCAGTCCCCATATGGCGAAGGGCCATGGTGCCATGATGCTTCTTAACCTCTGAGCCGGCTGGAGCTGGAGCGGGGCATAGAGCTGGCACTTATGACATTTCTTTGCGAATTCGGCTGTATCCTGACCGAGGGTGGGCCAGAAGTACCCTTGCCTGACGATTCTCCCCTCCAAGGTCCGACTCCCCGAATGACTTCCACATTCGCCGGAATGGACCTCCTCCAAAATTTTATGCACCTCCCTTTCGGCCACGCAACGAGCCAGCATCCCTGAGAGGGTCTTGCGGTACAACTGCCCCTCGCGTAGGAGGTAATACGCCGCCTTGTGCTTGAGCCCCCTTCGGTCCATTCCCTCCGGGTAATCTCCGGTGGACAAAAGGTGACAAAGGGATCCATCCATGAGGGGTCCTGTTCTACTTCCATTAGTTCCCCCTCTTCGATGGAAGGTCGGAAGAGATCCGTAATGGTGCCTCCCATCCGGGGGCCGTGCTTTGCTAGCTGGTCGACTGGCTCATTTTCCTCTCGCGGCACGTGCTTGATAGAGAAGGTCTGGAAGGTCCCGATGACTCCCTTTACCTTCATCAAATAGAGTTGCAGGGTGGGCTCCCTCGCCTCAAACTCCCCCTTGACCTGGGAAGCCACCACCATGGAGTCGGTGAGGACCTCCACGTCATGCACCCCCAAGTCTCTTGCCAGGCGCAGACCTGCGATTACTGCTTCGTATTCGGCTTGATTATTGGTGATAGGGAAGTGCACCACCACAGTTTGCTCGATTCTTATCCCCTGGGGGCTTTCCAAGATGACCCCAACCCCTAAATAATGCTTCCCCGAGGCACCGTCCACCCTGAATTTCCAGGGGAGAGGGCAAGTGAGTCTCTCCTCCGCCACCTCGACCACATACTCTGCCAGGAAGTCAACCATAGCTTGGGCCTTGATTGAGAGGCGGGGAACGAAGGAGATGTCAAACTCGCTCAGTTCCACCGACCATTTGGCCAACCTGCCTGAATGCTCTACCCCCTTGAAGATGTTGCGCAGGGGGTGGTCAGTCACTACTCGGATTGAGTGTGCCTGGAAATAAGGCCGAAGCCTCCGGGCTGAGATGATTAAGGCGAAGGCCAGTTTTTCCAGGATGGGGTATCGAAGCTCGGCCTTCCTTAGTACCCGACTCACATAATAGACGGGGAGTTGCCTCTTTCCTTCTTCCCGAACCAAAACCGAACTCAAGGCTTCAGCCCCGACCCCCAGATATAGGAATAAGTCTTCCCCTTCCTTGGGCCCTTGGAGCAGGGGGGCCTGAGTCAGCTGTTTCTTTAAAGCCTGGAATGCCTCCTCGCACTCCGAGGTCCATTCAAACTTTCGACCCCCTCTCAAGGTTTTGAAAAACGAGGAGCATCTCTCCCCGGCTCGGGAGAGGAATCTACTAAACCCTGCCAACTTCCCTGTCAGTCGCTGTACTTGGTATTTTGTGGTGACCTTAGTTCCATGATTGCTCTCACCTTATCCGGATTAGGTTCTACACCGGCGGGGGTGAGGAGGTGCCCCAAGAACTTTCCTCTGCTTGCCACGAAGACACACTTCAAGGGGTTCAGCCTCATCTTAAACCTGCGGAGAGTGGCGACAGTCTCTTCGAAGTCCTGGATGTGGGAGTCGACATCCAGGCTCTTGACCATGAGGTCATCCACGTACACTTCGAGATTCCTCCCCTTCTGCTCTCAGAAGACCCTATCCATCATTTTTTGGTAGGTGGCCCCCGTATTCTTTAGCCCAAAGGGCATCATTTTGTAACAATAACATCCGTCTCCCGTGATGAACGAGACATCCTTGACGTCAGGGGGGTGCATTCTGATTAGGTGATAACCTGAAAAAGCATCCAGAAAACTCATTACAGGGAAACCGACGGCTGAGTCAACCAGCGCGTCGATCCGAGGCAAAGGATAACAATCTTTCGGGCATGATTTATTAAGAAGAGAAAAGTCGATACACATCCTCCAGCGGCCGTCTCCTTTTTTAACCATTACAATGTTGGAGACCCAGCCGGGGTATTGGATTTCAGATATGAAGCCAGCCTCGAGGAGCTTGGCGACTTCCTCCCTGATTGGCTCGGCGAGCTTGTCCGTGATGGATCTCTTCTTCTGCTGGATGGGGGGAGCCTCCGGGTCCAGGTTGAGGCGATGGCAGGCCACGTCGGGGTCGATCCCTGGCATCCCCGCGGCGCTCCAGGCGAAGATGTCCACATTCTTCTGGATGCACTCCAGCATCCTGCCTTGAGCCTCCGGGGTTAGGCCTCCGCTGATGCGGACCTTCTCCATCCTACCTCCAATGGTGAGAACCTCCATCTCCACCACCTCCTCCGCTACCTCCAGACGGGACTGCTCCCCCCATTCCTCGATACCTCCCCCTTCGGGGGCGAGGACCTCTTCCTCAGCCTCTTCCACGGCCATGGCCTCGGCCGGCTCTCGAGTCTCTTCTGTGACCTCCTCCCGGGCGTGGTACTCCACCTCCATCTCTTCGCCAGCTTCCTGCTTCTCCTCCTCCAACCTCCGCCCCATCTCCTCGGCCCCCTCCAGCCAAGAGATGGAGTTTACCGCCGAGACGTAACACTCCCTTGCCTCCTTAGGGTCTCCTTGGACCCGGATCTGGACCCCCTCGACGTTGAGCTTTAGACACTGGTGGAAGGACGAGGGGACGCAGCGGAAGGCACTGATGAGAGGTCTCCCGAAGATGGCACTGTAGCTGCTAGGGGCGTCTACGATGACAAACTTGCAGTTACGTGACTGCCCCCCCAGAGTGACATGGAGTCCTACTCCTCCCTCGACTTCTTTCCTCTCTCCCGAAAAGCCGAACAGGGGCCCATCCGAGGCTAACACCCTCATGGCCTCTACTTTCATCGCATCGAACGCCTTCTTGAAGATGACGTTGACCGAACTCCCATTGTCGACGAGGATCCGGGAGACGGTAAAATCCTCGATGGCTGTCTGGATGACCAGCGCATCGCAAAAGGGGTCCTCATGACCCGACAAGTCCTCTCTAGAGAAGGTGATTTTCTCCTCCGGGGGAGGGGACTAGGATGTGGAGCCAACGCTCCTTCGGTACATAGTGTGGAGACTTGACTTACGGGAGGCCTCGATCCCAGCCCCCCCGTAGATCGCTCTGATGCTTCCTCGGGTGCCCACATCAACCCGGTCTTCACATCGATCCCCCTCCTCCTGAGGCCGGATCTCCTCTATTCGAACTTCCTGATGGTCTTGCTGTTGCTGTTCCCTTTTCCATCTCATCTCGAGGAACTCTGGGCACGTGGATGTGAGGTGCCCCTCCTCTTGATGAAAATCACAATAGGGCAGGTCCACCCTGACCTCCCTCCTTCTCCTCAGCTGTCCTCTCCTCCTCCCCCTCATGGCAATTGCCATTGCCTCCTCCTGGTCGGGGAGAGGGGGTCTCTGACCCTGCCTACCCCCCTGGGGATTGTACTGCCCTCGGCCACCCTGGCGGTTATCTCCTCCCTGATAACCTCTCCGTGGTGCCTGGTCTTGCCACTCGGGTCTCCATCCCAAACGGTGGGTCTGCTCCGGACGCACCCACCTGGGTTGCGGCTGCTCCCTTTGCCGAGGTTCAGCCCTCCTCTCCTCCTAAATTCGGCCACGCCTTGACCTCTCCTCCTCCACGACCCACTTGGCCAACCTTCGCGCAAACTCCGGGTGCGCTGCCTCCATATCGGCCTCCCTGGCCGCTCTCTCCAGGAGTGCCTCAAAAGACACTGGAGGTGATCTTTTTAGTTCCATCGCGAAGAACCCGGATTGGAGACCCAGGGTGAAGGCCACCATCATGGTGTGCCCTGGCTTCTCCTGAACTTGGGACAGTTCCTCTTGGAACCTGTCCAGATAGCTTCCCAGGGTTTCTCCCACCCTCTGCTTGATGCGGAACAAAGACTCCGCCTCCTTCTTCCTCTTCTTGGAAGTGGTGAATCTCAGTATGAAACCCCGTTGCAGATCCTCAAAGCAGTAGATGGACCCGGTCGGGAGTTGGTGGAACCACTCTCTCGCCTTTTCTCTGAGGGTGATGGCGAAGAGTCGGCACTTGAAGCCGTCTGACATCTGTCGAATAGAGACCATGTCCTCAAACCACTAGATGTGGTGGACCGGGTCTCCTCTCCCGGAGTAATAAGTCATAT
This sequence comes from Platanthera zijinensis, assembly GCA_039513925.1. Taxonomy (NCBI): domain Eukaryota; kingdom Viridiplantae; phylum Streptophyta; class Magnoliopsida; order Asparagales; family Orchidaceae; genus Platanthera; species Platanthera zijinensis. The sequence goes on from CM077080.1 coordinate 212,413,829, forward strand.
CTGGCTCGCGAAACCCCTCGGGAACTGGGGCTGAAGAAACGAACTCGCTGAAGGGGCTCCCCCCCTCAGTCGGGCGAGACGGGAACTCCCTCCCCGCAGTCTCGCCGAAGTGGTACTCGGCGGCCGAGCCGGGGAACAGAACTCGCCCCTGGAACTCATGCTCGCCTCTCTCGGCGGGTTCCTTCCCTGGTCGCCTGAGCGGCGCGTCATCGCCGAGTGCGGGAGCGGCGACCACCGGAACTGCCGGTGTCGCACTCTCAGCTCGCATGCCGAGTGCGGTCCTGACGAGCCCGAGGATCTCCTCCCTAAGCTCCGCCGGCACGCTCGCCGCTGGGGGTGGGGGAGGGGGTGGCGAGCTGCCCCTGCCTGATCCTTGTCCTTCTTCCCCAGTCATCGAACCTACAGAAGGTTTTCTTTGCTGACCACGCTCCATGCTCACCGTACCAAAATGTTGAAACCGAAAAATCGGTCTCCGTGGAGCTCGACCCTTAGGGAAGGGGTGGTCGTGCACCTACTTTGCTCCTGCAGGAAAATGACAAGAAAAAGAAGAACCAAGGACTAGACCAAGGGCCCGGTGTAGAGGTCCCACCACACACCCGGAAGATCTTAGAGCGCTTCCCCTCCTTAGCCAAGAGCCGGGCTAAGGTACCTCAGAAAGCGCTAGTAGACCTGAGAATTAGTAAGCGTTCCTTCTGAGGTACCCCTTGGGTCCTATTTATAGGAAAAGATGGCCTGCCAATATACAAGCTTCACTGTTCTCGAGGACTATAGGCAGACCAAAGGGGGCAACATGGTAAAAATATGTCATGGCCAAGATGCGAGCTGGACCTGAGGTAGCATCCGCTCGGCAGGGGCCTGACTCGCCTCGCCTTGGGCCTAGGCGAGCACGTACTTGACAGGCTATGCTTGACTATCGCCGAGCTCGGCTCGACTATCGCCGAGTTCCAACAGAAACGGGGCTTGGCACGACGATCGCCGAGCTCCAACTGAAACTGAGCTCGGCGTGGAGATCGTCGAGCTCGGTTCGACTACCATCGAGCTCTATTCCATTACCCGAGCTCGGTCTCGGCATGCTGGGCTCCGTTCGACCATCGTCGAGCTCGGCTCGGCTATTACCGAGCTCAGTCTCGGCATGCTGGGTTCATACTGCGGTCTGAGCCGGCCGGTTTAACTCATGTCGACCACTCGCTGGATACGGGGTTGTACATTATCGTCGAACTCAGATCGACGATATATGAACAGATCGTCGAACTCAGAACGACGATCTTTGAACGCAAACATCAGTAATAATCACTCTTCGATCTATGATTGACGATACCAGTATGGTTCGTCGACCAGAGATCGATGACTTTGGTACTTCAAGAATGAATACCCTCATTATTCGAGTAGAGATCGACGATCTCATCCAAATTCGTCGAGCTCAGGTTGATGATCCAACCAGAGATCGTCGAACCCAGATCATAATAATAGAAACTTAAATTTTAATAACAACTTTAACCCCTTCATTCAATGGATAATTCCACCTAGGAGATACCAGCCTAAAGGATATAAAGATCAACTTGAATGCTCTTACATCTCTAGTTATAGTTATGAAAATCAATAAGGACCCAAGGTTACCTAGGTCAAGAACAACTAACTGTCTTGTTTGCAGATGAAGACTTGTCCAGCATACAATCAACATTGGTATCTGGATAGTGGTTGCTCCAAGCGTATGACAGGAAGCAAGGACAATCTGATTGATTACAAGTCAAAGCTAGGACCAAAGGTCATCTTTGGTGACTCCAATTGTGGCCAAACAGAAGGCTATGACAAGGTAAAAATTGGAGCAGTAACTTTTAAAAGAGTTGTATATGTAAATGGACTGAAGCATAACCTCATCTCTATAAGCCAACTATGTGATAAAGGTTATCAGGTATCATTTAACTCTAGTTGTTGTATTATTACTTCAAAAGAAAACCAACCTATTTTAATTGGAAGTAGACAAGAAAACATATACCTAGTAAATTTTCATTCTGTTACTTCAGACATATGCCTGCTCAATATAGTTAGTAGTCAAAATGACTTATGGAATAAAAGATTAGGATATGTAAATCTTAAAAATATTGCTAGGCTATCTAAGGACAACCTTGTTAGAGGTTTACCTTCTAGCCCCTACAAGAAGGAAGGCCTCTGCAGGGCTTGTCAACTAGGCAAGCAAACTAAATCTAGCTTCAAATCTATTAATAAGAGTGATTCACCTAGGATATTGTACTTGCTACATATGGAACTTTTTGGCCTTATGGCTATACAAAGCCTAGGAGGGAAATCTTATACCTTAGTGGTTGTAGATGACTTTTCTAGGTTCACTTGGGTATTCTTTCTGAGATCTAAGTCAAATACCTTCAAGGTTCCTACAGATTTTCTCAAGACCATACAGATTGAGTACTCTACTCATATTGCATTGATCAGAAGTGATCATAATATAGAGTTTGAGTCTCTTCTTATGCTTGAGTTCTATGAGAAGGAAGGTATTAGACACTGTTTCTCAGCTCCTAGAAATCCTCAACAAAATGGGGTAGCTGAAAGGAAAAATAGAACACTCATTGAAGCTGCAGGCACATTACTTGCAGATACTTACATGCCCCTATCCTACTGGCCAGAGGCAGTGAGCACAACAAACTTTATCCTGAACAGAAATTTGAAACACAAACTAAAGCATAAGACTCCCTATGAATTACTCAAAGGGAAGAAACCAATAATCAACTATTTTAAAGTTTTTGGTTATGTATGTTATATTCATAATAAAGACAAAAAGCACATTAGAAAGTTTGAAGCAAAGGCTGCAGTGGGAATTTTTTTAGGATATTCCCAAGTCAACAAAGCTTATAGGGTATTTAATAAATCCACATTGAAAATAGCGGAATCTATGCCTGTTACATTTGATGAGGCTAACATGTTTTATAAGGAGAAAGAGATTTCTACCAAAGACTCCTTGCAGGTACACAACTTGTGTGAGGAATTGGATGGCTTATACTTTACCCCCAAAGTTGTATCTCATCTTTTTCAACAAGTCAGTGAAGAAAGTGATGAAGAAACTGTGGAAGTAGCTGAACTTCCTATAAAAACAGAGGCTATTCCACAAGAGGAATTCCTTCAAAATGTTATGGCTGAACATACTCCACCTACTGATATTGTCACACTAATGGATCACCCCAGATCCCAAGTGATTGGAGACATAACAGCAAGTGTACAGACAAGGCATCAACTCAACCAAGACTTGATGCATGCCTGTTTCCTCTCTCAAATTGAGCCTCAATCCATAACTGATGTAGAGCAAGATCCTCACTGGATTAATGCAATGCAAGAAGAGCTCAATCAGTTTGAGAGATGCAGAGTTTGGGTTTTGGTTCCAAGACCAAAAGACTACCCAGTCATTGGAACCAAATGGGTATTCAAAAATAAGCTTGATGCCCAAGGTGTGATTGTGAGGAACAAGGCTAGGCTTGTTACTCAAGGATATAGGCAGGAGGAAGGAATTGACTGTGATCAAACCTTTGCTCTAATTGCCAGGCTAGAAGCTATAAGGATATTTCTGGCTTATTCTGCATTCAAAAAGTTCAAAGTTTATCAAATGGATGTGAAGAGTGCTTTCTTAAATGGGGAACTTAAAGAAGAAGTTTATGTTGAACAACCTCTAAGTTTTGTTTCTCCAACTCATCCCTCTCATGTATTTAAATTGCATAAAGCTCTCTATGATTTAAAGCAAGCTCCAAGAGCTTGGTATGAGACCTTAGCTATCTTTCTCTTAGAGCATGGTTTTTCAAGAGGCATAGTAGATAGAACTTTATTCACTAAAATGCCTCATGATAAAATTTTGTTAGTACAAATTTATGTAGATGACATAATATTTGGGTCTACTGATCCCAAATTGTGCAAAAGATTCTCTGATCTAATGCATTCTAAATTTGAGATGAGTAGCATGGGTGAGCTCTCCTACTTCCTTGGACTCCAAGTAAAACAGCTTCCTGATGGCATCTTTATTTCCCAGACTAAATATGCTAAAGAGCTTATCAAGAAGTTTGGGATGGCTGATGCCTCAGAAAAGAAAACACCCATGGCTACAAATGCTGTAATAGACTCTGATGCACAAGGGAAACTTGTGGATCAGAAACTATATAGGGGCATTGTTGGGTCCATACTATACCTTATAACAAGCAGACCTGATATTATATTTATCACATGCCTTTGTGCTAGGTTCCAGGTGAACCCTAAAGATTCTCATCTAGTTTTTCTAAAAAGAATTTTGATATATATAAAGGGTTGTCCTAGTATAAGTCTCTGGTATCCTAGTGAGTCAGAGTTTGAGTTAATTGGATACTCAGATAATGATTTTGCTGGATGCAGAGTGGACAGAAAAATTACCTCAGGAACTTGTCAGTTCCTTAGTATGAGATTAGTGTCCTAGTTCTGCAAGAAACAATCATCTGTGTCCACATCAACTGCTGAAGCAGAATACATTGCAGCTGGCAGTTGTTGTTCCCAGATGCTGTGGATTCAGAACCAACTCCTATATTATGGGTTCAACTTAAATAATTCAACTCTACTATGTGATAACACAAGTGTTATAGCCATAGCACAAAATCCAGTCCATCACAGTAGGACTAAGCATATAGACATTAGGCATCATTTCATTAGACAGTGTGTAGACAAAAACAAAATCAAACTTGTCTATATCTACACTAATTTACAAAGAGCTGATATTTTCACCAAACCCCTTGATGAAAGAAATCACTTGTTCTTTGTAAATCAGCTTGGAATGATCAATGGAGAAGACCTAGTTTAGTTTCTTTCTGCACTCAAAGAACTCTTCAAATTTCGTCGATCGGAGGTCGACGAACTATGAAAGGTTCTTGAGATTTTTGTCGACCTGAGATCGACGAACTCTCTGTGGTAAGTGATCTTCGTCGACTTGCGATCGACGAAATTACTTCAGAAAACTTTCATCGACCAGAGATCGACGAAATTTCTTCAACCCTTCAGTCTAAGATCGACGAATTGTTTAACTCTAAATTATTTCGTCGACCTCAAAACGAAGATATTTTTATTTCTCGTGGACCGGAGTCTGTCATTTCATATTCCAGAAAACCTTATATTTAGGTTTTCTTTGACCTCCGTCCCGCGCTTTCAGTTCCCTTTGCACTTGATCCTCATTTTCTCTCTTGCAGGTCCATTCATGGCGATTCCAACAGGCGCTCTTGAGGCAATGAGGTTTGATACCGGATTCGACGTCGATTTCGACTCCTTCCAGCACTCTGATCCAGTGTTCCTCCACATTCTGCAACTGCTGGAAGACCAGCAATTGAAAAATATGTTGTCCATTATAATCAAATTACCCAGCAAAGAAATCAGAGAATGGGTCTGTACTGCGTCTACAACCGAGGACAACACAATGACTGGATCAATAGCGGGTAATGCCATCTCTCTCACTCCCGCTGTACTAACTGAAATCTTTGGATTAGAGAATGTATAAGAAGAATTAGAACTTGATAATGAGGAATATGATATGATGTTGAGTCTGATGGGTTACTCTGGCGATAACCTAAATAAACTACTAAAGAAACACCTATTTGCTGAGTTCAAATTCCTCGTAGATATTGTTGGGAAAGTCTTGCTGGGCAAGCACACTGCACACAATTATATAACCAGGCATCAATTTTTGGTTATGTGTGCAGTGGTAAACAAGAGGCAAGTTAACTGGGCACAGATCATCTTTGATCTTATCAAGAAAAGGAACAGTAAAAAGGAAGTAAACTTTGGAAGGATCCTAGGGATCTTCTTGACAGAAAAGGCTGCTGAATCACTGGTCTCCCAGACCATATTCATCAATGCCAGCAAAAGGCTCACATGTGCCTTATTTGGCAGGTGGGATAGGACAATCACAAATCCCTCTAAGGCTTCATCCCTTGCCGCCCAAGCTTCTGAAAGTACAAGGGCTGTTCTAGCCACTTCCCACCCTTCTGAAGAGATCCCATCCAACATTATTCCATCCAACATTACTCCATCCACTCCTCAATCTCCAGCTCTCCAACCTTCATATCTGCCAGCAATTCAACATACCCCAGCTTCAACTCATGTTACAGTCTCTACTCCCCTACCTTTATCATCCCCAATTCCTCAATCTCCAACACATATTTCCTCCTCTACACTTTCCCCCCAACAAGATACACCAATGCCAACACCACCTCAATCCCCTCTTCCATCTCACCTTGTTGATATCCCCCACATCAACCTCTCATCATTCCCCTCCCTCAACATATTGTCATCTCCACTGCACACTCCCTCTCCTCAACATGACTCCCCCCTAGACACTCCCATTTCACCTCCATCTATCACCCCCTCAGCAACTAAAATCTCCACTCACCCAACTACTGCCCCACCATCCACCTCTCCAACTCTGGATCCATCTATTATCACCCCACTCATTACTGTCCTCACACCCCTACTCAAATCCCTTGTAGTAGAGGCCATTTCTCCTCTAGCTGCCTCCATATCCTCTCTTGCTGCACAGATCTGTGCTCTCACCACTGCTCCCTCTTCAGTTGGGGGTCTGGCTTCAGTATCTAATGAAACTAGGCAGGGGGAGATACTTGATGATGAATAAACAGCAGTAGTTGAATCAGAAGCAAGAGCATATATCACAATGTCAAATACTCAAGAGATCACTCTGCCAGCAGAAGCAGTAGTAGCAACAGCAGCAACAATAGAAGTATTAGAAGTAGGAACAGATATTACAATGTCAGATACTCAAGAGATCACTCTGCCAGAGATTCTGCCACGCAGGGTTTACTTCATTAAATCCAAAGTGCATCTAGCAGCTTTACTAAGAATATTTGGGTCATACATTAATTTCTGCCTTTTCCCCCTCATTTTATCATCTAAAGCAATAGTGTGCTATACCTCTCCTGCTAGATCAGAGGTGTTAGACATTATAAAGAAAAGTTTGACAGTTCCTCCAGAAAATGAGTTTGATGATCAGAGATCTATCCCTCATGGGCCATCTTATATCATAGATGATAGCCCTCTCCCCAATCTGGATGACATAATAGCTCAAGACATTGCCATGGAAACTGAAGTAGCTCATGCTGAATTTGTCCCCACTCCAGTCAATAAAGAAATCTACAAGGATACAATAAGCCAAATTGATGATATATATGACAATCCTCAGTCTGATGATGATGATGATGATGATGCTTCTGATAAGGATCAAAAGAGGAAGAAAATCTCTAAGAAAAGAAAGGCTCCTCCTCCTCCTGCTCTAAGGCCTGGAAATACAAATGACACTCCCTACTATATTTTACAAAACATAACCCAATACAAAGGGATGCCAGCCTGGATGTGGCTTTCAAAGAATGAACAAAAAGCCAGAAAGAAAAGCAGAAGATACTCTCCTCCTCCAGCTCATAGATACAGAAAGGACCCCCCCCTCCTCCTCCTCCTCCTGCTGGTGCTTCAGGAACAACTCCTCAAAGTTCAAATGCTCCCTCCAAGTCTACATCTTTCACAAAAACTTATTAAAGGTAAGGAAGGCCATTGATAATACGTCTTGTAGCCTAAACTATTATCGTATTTTATATTTTATATTGTACAAATTATGTCTATTATTAGTTTATTTTTATCCTTTTTATGTAAATTTTATTGCCACTAACTTTTTCCTGTCTTTTTGCAGGTTTTCAGAAAAATCGCCAAAATGGCCTGTCACGCCCCACTGTCACGCCCTCCTTGGGCGTGACCTTGGGCGTGTCACCCGATCCCGAGGACACCTGCTGGAAGGGACAGATAACGGCCAAAACCGCTGTCACGCCCCCCTGTCACGCCCTCCCTGGGCGTGTCACCGGGCGTGACATGGGCGTGTCGCCCTCTGCCGCAAAGCCTGCCGCCGCATTAAATGTCGTTCCGTCTCAGAGCGCAAATAGTACTGTCACGCCCCATGCCACGCCCGTGACATGGGCGTGACACCCTCCTTTTTCGGCGACTGACGGATTTCCGACCAATGATTTGGACATGACATGCCTGTCACGCCCCCCTGTCACGGGCGTGACCTAGGGCGTGACCACCGACGTACCGAAGCAATCATCCCTCCCGCCAGAATCCAGAGCCCGAGGTCAAATCCGTACCTGTCACGCCCCCTGACACGCCCCCCCTAGGGCGTGTCGGAGGGCGTGACCAACCCGAGAAAAAATCTATAAATTGAGCCCCCCTCCCCCCCATTTCAGCAAGCTTTGGTTGAGTGGGGGAGGTGCTGCCCCTTTATTTCTTGATCCTTTTTCATGCTTTCTCTCTCTCTCTCTCCCCCTCTCTTTGTACTTTTTGGTTAACCCTAGTTTAATCATAGTTTGTGCTAGCTTTTAATGTAATTTTCTTCTTGCTTAGTGCTTAATGTAGGGCTAGAATAGGGTTTAATTTTCATGCACTTGTAACTTTAATTTTCAATAGTGTAACTTGCCCTTTTTATTAATAAAAGTGTTTTTTTTTTAGTTTGTGTTCTTCTTATGCTTTTCTACTCATCTTCCCCCTTCACTCCATTATGATTAACTAATCCTCCTTGTACTCGATCTTGATGATCCGAGGTTAGAGCGATTATGTTATGATGTTTTAATTAATCTTTTCTTTTTAGGTTAGGGCCTTGAATTACTCTTGATTTATCACGGGTCGGAGGTATATTTTCGATATATACTCCCCGCCTTTGCTTTCATTCTGGGCTAGCCGAGAGGCCGAAAGAATGAAGTGAGCATTCAAGAGTAAAGGGAGTTGTACGCACCCCTCGAGAGAGGCAGACGTCCAAATCTCCCGGATTGGAGTAAAATCCAATAGTGGGGTTCACCGCGTAAAGCGAGTTTTAGGCCTCCGATTTAGACGAGAGTCGGTCGGACCTTCCTAAACTCAGTTGGGCACGACTTCGAGAGAAGCGTGTTCAAGCTTTAGGAACCTCCACGGTCAAGGACCCTTATCCTATTAAGTTTAGATTTTTATCGCACTTTCTTAATCGTCTTTAGCCGAGGTGAATCTCGATCGGGTGCATTTCCATTTCATATTGTTCTACCTTTTGTAGTAATCTCATATATTGTGCTCTTTTATTAACTGCAGTAGTTTCCGTTCTAGCTTAGTTGTTTACTTAATAGCCCTCTTAATTGCAGTGTTCCTTTTTCTAGAATAGCTTTACTTTCTCCCCTGCACTTAGATTTTCTAAAACCCTAGTTTTTCCGTCGATAAGATAATAGCGTTCGTGTGAGTAAGCTTAGCCAACAGTTCCCGGATCTTAATACGACACTTGTGTCCCCTTGCTACAATTCGATAGGTATACTTGCCTCATCGGGTTGCTAGTTCGGTTGCGTTTATTTCTTCGAACCCTAGCGCGCAACAAGTTTTTGGCGCCGTTGCCGGGGAACCAACTTCCGTTGATATTTTGAAAGCACGAACCTATTAATTTTATCTCTTCTCTTTCTCATCCCCTTTCTTTAAAGTTTTAAAAAAAATCAAAAAAATTTTATCACCGCTCTTAATAGAAACCAACCTCACAATTTTTCTACGCCACCTAATTCTCTCGAAAAGGGCAAAGGGCTTTAAGCGCCACTGTCTTGTCTAGTACCTTGCGAACCCTTCACGGGGTAGTCCTTGGGAAGTTCGGGAGTTAATCTATAAAAAAAAAAAAAATCTATTTCAAAAAAAAAAAAAAAAACTTAATTTAATTTTCTAAATCTAGTTTTTCTTTCTAGTTTATCCTTTTTCTCTTTCTCTTCTTCTTTTCTGTTCTTTTAGTGCATGACCCGCGGGAGTCCGTCGGTTATTTTGGACTTGGACCACGAAATTGAGCGTACTCTTCGGAGAAGATCGCGATTTCAAGGTCCTACCATCCAAGTGCCGGTTGAGGACTCCGAGTCATTTAATACTTTAAGAATGGAAGAACCCAACGTAGATGAGGCCGTGCAAAGGACTATGTCCTATTATGCACGACCGAACCTCGAGGGAACAGAATCGAGTATAGTCCGCCCTACTATAGCAAATAATAACTTTGAACTAAAGCCTAGCATAATTCAAATGGTGCAGCAATATGTGCAATTTGACGGACTTCAAGATGAAGATCCGAACGCACATATAGCTAGCTTTCTTGAAATTTGCGACACCTTCAAGATAAATGGTGTCACAAATGATGCGATAAGGCTAAGACTCTTCCCCTTCTCTCTAAGAACTAAAGCTAAGCAGTGGCTTAACACACTTCCGAAAAATAGCATAACCACTTGGAATGAATTAACTGAAAAATTTTTGGCGAAGTATTTTCCGCCAGCTAAAACTGCAAAACTTAGGAACGACATCTCTGCCTTTGGACAAATAGACTCTGAAACCCTTTACGAAACCTGGGAGAGATTTAAAGAATTATTAAGACGATGCCCACATCACGCGCTGCCTGTATGGTTACAAGTGCAGACGTTTTATAACGGGCTAAATCAAAGCACGAAGCAAATGATAGACGCAGCTTCTGGCGGTACTTTAAATCATAAGACCCCGGAAGCCGCTCTTGAGCTTTTTGAGGACATGGCCATGAACACTTATCAGTGGAATGTGCCTAGGTCCCGCCCGAACAAGCCTGCAGGTATCTATGAAGTGGACAACGTCTCCCAGCTCGCTCTGCAAGTAGAAATCCTAAGCAAAAAAATCACGGAGATGACTGCTGCCTCCGCCCCTCAGGTATGGGAATCTGCAACCCCTACTTCAGAACATTTAGATTATGTTAATAATTTGCCTAGAACTGCTTTTAATAATTTTTCTGCTGCGAATTTTCATCCGCCTGGTTTTAATTTTCCGAATAGTTATAACCCCGCTTTAAGAAATCACCCGAACTTTTCATGGAGTAATCCATCGAATGCGATGCGCCCACCTCCGCAAAATGATTTTTCTGCACAACCACCACCACCACCACTTCTTCAAAATTACCCAAAACCTCCAAGCTTGGAGGAATTACTTTCTAAATATATCACCACAAATGACGCCACTATAAGAACGTTAACCGGAAGCGTAAAAAGTCTAGAAAATCAGGTAGGACAGCTCGCGAAAATAATTTCTGAGCGACCCGCAGGGTCTCTTCCTTCCAATACCGAACCCAACCCGAGAGAGCAAGCGAAAGCTATAACTCTTCGGAGTGGGAAGCAAGTCTCCGGTATGGTAAGTGAAGAGCCCGAGGCAAGCTCCGCTCCTGCTTTTAAAAATCAAAGCTCCGCTCCTGCTTTTAAAAATCAAAGCTCTGCCCCGCTTACACCCTCTGCTGAAGAAGTAATCACCTCCACTTTAGAAAATAATCTCACTCCACCACCCATCTTCAAAAATAATTTAACTCCTCCATACCCCTCTGAACTTAATAGACAACGTCAAGATGATCAGTACTCCCGCTTCTTAGAAATCTTCAAACAAATCCACATTAATCTTCCCTTCCACGAGGCTATTTCGCAAATGCCGAAATACGCCAAATATCTTAAAGACCTCCTCACAAACAAGAAGAAGTTAGAGAATCTTTCGCACGTCACGCTTAACGCCGAGTGCTCCGCCGTTTTAACAAACGGTTTGCCGAAGAAAATCAGTGACCCGGGTAGTTTCTCTATCCCGTGTGTCTTCGGTGATCTCTTTGTTAAACACGCGTTAGCCGACTTAGGCGCAAGTATAAACCTGATGCCCTTTTCGTTGTTCAAAAAGTTAGGGATTGGTAGCCTTAACCCCACGCGTATGAGTATCCAGCTAGCCGATAGATCCGTCAAGTACCCGTTAGGAATAGTGGAGGACGTTCTAGTGAAAGTCGACAAGTTCATCTTCCCGGTGGACTTTGTCATTTTGGACATCGAAGAAGACGTCGAGGTTCCCCTGATCCTTGGCCGACCCTTCCTTGCCACCTCCCGAGCCATCATTGACGTAAGCAATGGTAAGCTCTTTCTTCGAGTAGGCGACGACGAAGTCACATTTCCGATCACCCCTTCGATGAAGAACACCTTAGCGAACGATGACTCATGTTTTTTCATAGACGCCGTGAGTGATGATTCTTCCTACTGCCTCGCCGACTTTGAAAAAGAATTTTCTACTTTTTGCTCCTCTTCTCTTACAACAGAATCACTGCAAGGAAGTGATGAATCTTCTTATTGTCTTTCTGAGTTTGAAAAAGAGTTTTCTGATTTTTGTTCTTCCTCTTTTCTTACCACTGAATCTGCACAAGAAGCCGTCTTGGCTGCTAGCCCCACCCCTTATTACGTTCCTTATAAAAAAGTTTATGAAGATATTATTTTTGAAAAAGAAAGAATCTCAAAATCCTCTTATGAAGAACCCCCTACCCTAGAACTTAAAGAACTTCCCGAACACCTTAAGTATGCTTTCTTAGAAAAAGACTCCAAGTTACCAGTTATCGTTTCGGCCTACCTCACGGATACGCAGAACGATAAACTTCTTCTAGTTCTACGTAAGCATCGTCGGGCTATTGCTTGGCAAATTTCTGATATCAAGGGCATAAGCCCATCTTTCTGTACACATAAAATTTTAATGGAAGATAATTCGCGTAACTCTATCCAACCTCAGCGCCGTATAAACCCGAATATGAAAGAAGTAGTTAAGGGCGAGGTTATGAAACTATTAGACGCAGGAATTATCTACCCTATATCAGACAGTAAGTGGGTTAGCCCCGTTCAGGTAGTTCCAAAAAAGGGAGGGATAACCGTAGTTAGTAATGAGAATAATGAATTAATCCCGACACGGACGGTGACGGGTTGGCGTATGTGCATAGATTACCGTAAGTTAAATGACGCCACCCGTAAGGACCACTTTCCTCTACCGTTTATCGACCAGATTTTAGAACGTCTCTCCGGCCATAGCTTTTATTGTTTTCTCGATGGCCTCTCGGGGTACTTTCAAATACCCATCTCCCCCGAGGACCAAGAGAAAACTACGTTTACTTGTCCCTTCGGCACCTTCGCGTACCGGAGAATGCCGTTTGGATTATGCAATGCGCCGGCTACATTCCAACGATGTATGCTCGCAATATTTGACAAGTACGTAGAAAGCATTATGGAGGTATTCATGGACGATTTCTCCGTGTTCGGCGATACCTTCGATAGATGTTTAGAAAACCTCGAAAAAGTCTTAGAACGATGCGAAGAAACTAACCTTGCCCTAAATTGGGAAAAATGCCATTTTATGGTGAGGGAAGGGTTAGTTTTGGGTCATAAAATTTCTGCTAAAGGTATTGAGGTAGACGTTGCCAAGATAGAAGTTATTGAGAAGTTGCCGCCACCTACAAACATAAAAGCTATAAGAAGTTTCCTAGGCCACGCTGGTTTTTATCGTCGTTTTATAAAGGACTTCTCCAAGATCACTAAGCCCCTCACCCATCTCTTAGAAAAAGACGCTCCATTCATTTTTGATGACTCTTGTAATTCTGCCTTTGAATCAATTAAAGAAAAGTTAATTAACGCACCAATTATGATAGCTCCGGTGTGGGACCTTCCCTTCGAGATTATGTGCGATGCGAGTAGTTTTGCGGTGGGAGCCGTATTAGGTCAACGCATATCTAAAAACTTCCACCCCATCTATTACGCTAGTAAAACCCTCACATCTGCACAAGAAAATTACACCACAACCGAGAAGGAGCTCTTAGCCGTAGTATTTGCGTTTGATAAATTTCGCCCTTACATTACACTTTCAAAAATCATTGTTTTTACGGACCACTCGGCCCTCAAGTACCTTCTTGCCAAAACGGATGCCAAGCCTCGCTTGATTCGCTGGGTCTTACTCCTCCAGGAGTTTGACTTAGAGATCCGTGATAAGCGAGGAGCCGAGAACTTGGCCGCCGACCATTTATCAAGATTAGATAACCCCTTTATAGAAAAATTAAATGAAAAATCTTTTAATGACTATTTTCCTGATGAGAAGCTGCTTTTAGTTAATACATCTACTTCTCCTTGGTTCGCGCACATCGCCAACTATCTAGTGGCCCGGGTGCTCCCAAAAGAGTTCTCCTCTCAGCAGAAGAAGAAATTCTTTTCTGAGCTGAAGAACTACTTTTGGGAAGACCCGCATCTTTTCAAAATTTGTGCGGATCAAGTGATAAGGAGATGTGTTTCTTTTGATGAAGGAATTGATATTCTAAAACATTTGCATGAAGGTCCGACAGGTGGGCACTATCAAGCTGCTCGCACCGCTCATAAGGTGCTTTGCGCGGGTTTTTACTGGCCTAGCCTGTTTAAAGACGCGCAAGCCTTTGTGAGCAGGTGTGATAGTTGCCAACGGTCGGGCAATATTTCTAATAAAAATGAAATGCCGCAAAATTATTTCTTAGAGTGCGAAATTTTCGACCTCTGGGGAATTGATTTTGTTGGCCCCCTTCCTTCTAGCTTCGGAAACAAATATATTTTAGTTGCTGTTGATTATGTTTCACGATGGGCTGAAGCCCAAGCTCTTCCTACGAACGACTCACGAGTTGTAGTCACATTTTTAAAAAAATTATTTTCTAGATTCGGTACGCCACGCGCAATCGTTAGCGATAGGGGTTCCCATTTCTGTAACGCGCAATTTTCAAAAATCCTTACTAAATACGGCGTTACGCATAAACTGTCCACTGCCTACCACCCCCAAACTAACGGTCAAGTCGAAGTAGTAAATAGAGAAATAAAAAGAATATTAGAAAAGACTGTTTCAACTTCTAGAAAAGACTGGTCAACCAAACTTGACGATGCTCTATGGGCCTACCGAACAGCGTACAAAACCGCCCTCGGATGTACGCCGTATCGGCTGGTCTATGGAAAATCGTGCCATCTGCCCGTGGAGTTAGAACACCGCGCCTTTTGGGCCTTAAAATTTTTAAACTTCGATCCCCACTCAGTCGGTGACCTTCGAAAATTTCAACTAAATGAACTCGATGAGTGGCGCTCTTATGCTTATGAAAATAATAAACTTTATAAAGAGCGGACGAAGCGTTTACACGATAAACACTTAAGGCACCCTAAAAACTTTAAGCCGGGCGACCAAGTCCTGTTATATAACAGTCGTTTACGTTTATTTCCGGGCAAATTAAAATCTCGCTGGTCTGGCCCATTTTCTGTTTTAGAAGTATTTCCTTATGGAACTGTTTTAATTTCTCACCCTGATAAGGGTAATTTCAAAGTGAATGGTCAGCGTCTTAAACTGTATTTCTCTGGTGATGATGATGTCAGTCCAGACACTATTAAGTTTCTGCTTCACGAACTTTAATCTTGAAATTTTTATTTTTTTTTTTGCCAAAACCAATTTTATTTCGGGACAATAATGTTTTTGGACAATATTATTTTTGATGCGTCGAGCTCAACGACGCTTTAACCAAAGGGCGCTCTTGGGAGGCAACCCAAGTTATCTTTTTCTGTTTTCTTTATTTTACAATTTTTGCCTCGGACGGCTCCGACAAGCTGAAACTTCTGCAATCGCCTGCTCCAACATTGCTGAATCCATCACAAAGTCCAAAGAAGACATTCGGGGAGCGACATCACTCAGCTTTCGCAGCAAATAAATCTGGGGAAGTACCTGTATTTCAATTATGTCTTTTCAATTCTGCACTTTATTTTTCTCTCCTTCTCCAATCCCCTTCTTTAGCCATTGAGGACAATGTCTGTTTTAAGCTTGGGGGAGGATTTCCTCCTTCATTTTTGCTTAGTGTAAATAATTTCCTTTTTTTGTAAATAGTTCTATAAAAAAAAAAATGAATATCTTAAAATTCCAAAAAAGAGAAAAATTTTCCAAAATCCAAAAAAAGAGAATATTTCTCAAAATAAAAAATATATATGTATTTTTGAATAGTTTAGACATTTTGGTATTTCAATAGTACCCCTAGTTTTTAGTTTTGTTTTACTCAAAATCTCCTATAAACAACTTAGTTAATTATAATATTTCTAATCGTCCTTTTTAATTATGTTTCACAAGTAAAATGTTGGCCATGCTGTGTTTCTAATTCACGGTAGCACGTTAAGGTGAAATATTTTTCTAAAACTCGCATTTCTATTATGGTTTTTTGTTGTTTATTTCCTTTACTTTCTCAAAAAATTCATCATCCACTATTTTCTTTCTCGTTTTTGAATAACTTTTGTAAAGTCAACTTTTGAATAACGTAGTAGATGTGAACGATCCAAGTCACCTATTATTTCTATTTTCAAGTTAATTTCATCAATCTTCTTTTATTATCTAGGACTCGCTTTTTGAAAATTTTTCAAACCTTTGTTTTAAATAAATTCAAAAGCGTGAAAATGATTTAGGCCATTTTTGTTTTCGTTTGAGCTTTCCTGCCAACCTAAAATATCTTTTACCACTAGTTAGCCGTTTTTGAGCCTTTTTCCGATTTCATTTGATAGCTCCTCTCTTCATTTCAGTTTCACCAAAGCCAAAATTTCCAACCTATCGAATCGCACTAGCCTTTTTGAGTTTCATAAATTATTTTGACGATTTTTGATAGGGTATTTTGTGATTTTTGTGGAGAAAGGTTTTCGAAAAAAAAAGGAAGTATGTTCAAAAGTGATGTTTATTTTTGTTTGGCCAACTCAAAAAGGAAAATAAAAATATTTATGGCCTTTGTTTTGAAAAAAGAAAAAAATGAAAAAGAAAAATGAAAAAGAAAAAGAAAAAGAAAAAAAAATGTGTACATATTTTTATGAAAGTTTTTGAAACTCTTTGTTTTGGTTTAGTGTGATTTTAAACCTTCACGTTTATCTTTGAATTCCACTCCTAATCATTTTCCTAAACCAAACGTTTCTGTCCTATTTAAGTCCTTTTGATTCACGCTTTTTGTTTTTTATTTAACAACTAAGAAAAGAAAAACAGTAAATCAGTTTTAGTTTTAGATTTAAACCTAGATTTTTGATAATTAAATTGATATAATTATAATGCGTTGCTTGGATCTAGTAACAACTCAATGCGTGTTTTTCATTTTTGTTGCTTTACTTAAGTCCATTTAAAAAAATCTCGCTAAAATTTTGGATGATTTGTTTTTATTAAGTAAAGTTTATAAAAGTTTTACCATACCTAAATAATTGTTTTAGACTTACATTTCACCTTTTCCCTACTAAGAATTTCGCATAGTACTTGTGTAGGCATAATTAGAAGTTTTTGATTAGTCCTTTTTATAAATTTCTAGTTTTTATATTTTTGCTTGGGGACAAGCAAAGCTTAAGCTTGGGGGAATTTGATAATACGTCTTGTAGCCTAAACTATTATCGTATTTTATATTTTATATTGTACAAATTATGTCTATTATTAGTTTATTTTTATCCTTTTTATGTAAATTTTATTGCCACTAACTTTTTCCTGTCTTTTTGCAGGTTTTCAGAAAAATCGCCAAAATGGCCTGTCACGCCCCACTGTCACGCCCTCCTTGGGCGTGACCTTGGGCGTGTCACCCGATCCCGAGGACACCTGCTGGAAGGGACAGATAACGGCCAAAACCGCTGTCACGCCCCCCTGTCACGCCCTCCCTGGGCGTGTCACCGGGCGTGACATGGGCGTGTCGCCCTCTGCCGCAAAGCCTGCCGCCGCATTAAATGTCGTTCCGTCTCAGAGCGCAAATAGTACTGTCACGCCCCATGCCACGCCCGTGACATGGGCGTGACACCCTCCTTTTTCGGCGACTGACGGATTTCCGACCAATGATTTGGACATGACATGCCTGTCACGCCCCCCTGTCACGGGCGTGACCTAGGGCGTGACCACCGACGTACCGAAGAAATCATCCCTCCCGCCAGAATCCAGAGCCCGAGGTCAAATCCGTACCTGTCACGCCCCCTGACACGCCCCCCCTAGGGCGTGTCGGAGGGCGTGACCAACCCGAGAAAAAATCTATAAATTGAGCCCCCCTCCCCCCCATTTCAGCAAGCTTTGGTTGAGTGGGGGAGGTGCTGCCCCTTTATTTCTTGATCCTTTTTCATGCTTTCTCTCTCTCTCTCTCCCCCTCTCTTTGTACTTTTTGGTTAACCCTAGTTTAATCATAGTTTGTGCTAGCTTTTAATGTAATTTTCTTCTTGCTTAGTGCTTAATGTAGGGCTAGAATAGGGTTTAATTTTCATGCACTTGTAACTTTAATTTTCAATAGTGTAACTTGCCCTTTTTATTAATAAAAGTGTTTTTTTTTTAGTTTGTGTTCTTCTTATGCTTTTCTACTCATCTTCCCCCCTTCACTCCATTATGATTAACTAATCCTCCTTGTACTCGATCTTGATGATCCGAGGTTAGAGCGATTATGTTATGATGTTTTAATTAATCTTTTCTTTTTAGGTTAGGGCCTTGAATTACTCTTGATTTATCACGGGTCGGAGGTATATTTTCGATATATACTCCCGCCTTTGCTTTCATTCTGGGCTAGCCGAGAGGCCGAAAGAATGAAGTGAGCATTCAAGAGTAAAGGGAGTTGTACGCACCCCTCGAGAGAGGCAGACGTCCAAATCTCCCGGATTGGAGTAAAATCCAATAGTGGGGTTCACCGCGTAAAGCGAGTTTTAGGCCTCCGATTTAGACGAGAGTCGGTCGGACCTTCCTAAACTCAGTTGGGCACGACTTCGAGAGAAGCGTGTTCAAGCTTTAGGAACCTCCACGGTCAAGGACCCTTATCCTATTAAGTTTAGATTTTTATCGCACTTTCTTAATCGTCTTTAGCCGAGGTGAATCTCGATCGGGTGCATTTCCATTTCATATTGTTCTACCTTTTGTAGTAATCTCATATATTGTGCTCTTTTATTAACTGCAGTAGTTTCCGTTCTAGCTTAGTTGTTTACTTAATAGCCCTCTTAATTGCAGTGTTCCTTTTTCTAGAATAGCTTTACTTTCTCCCCTGCACTTAGATTTTCTAAAACCCTAGTTTTTCCGTCGATAAGATAATAGCGTTCGTGTGAGTAAGCTTAGCCAACAGTTCCCGGATCTTAATACGACACTTGTGTCCCCTTGCTACAATTCGATAGGTATACTTGCCTCATCGGGTTGCTAGTTCGGTTGCGTTTATTTCTTCGAACCCTAGCGCGCAACAGCCATCTAGATATCAATCACATGGAAGCAGTCAGCAAAAAAGTACTGGTGATACAGAGCAGATAAAGGAAGTAATCCATCAGAAGCCAGAGTTCTCTCCTCCCCATCAACAAGCTGAACAAACAAGACATTCAGAATCACACAAACCTAAAAGAAAATATAGTGAAGTCGCACCTCCAAAGTCACTATACACTCAGAGTAATGAAAGCCAGAAGGCAACAAACTTTTAAGCACAGTCAACTCAATTCAGGCCTACATCTCTGCTACCCTCTCAAGATGATCAAACATTTATCAGTCAGGATGTTGATCCAAATTTCAGGATGGCTAGGATTCAAGAATTGATTGGTCTGTCACAGATAAAGAAGGCCAGAGAAGAAGGAGAAGATCCATCAAAGTATACAACTATGTCATCATATAGAGAAAAAGAACTGGATAAGCTTCAAGTCAGCAAGAAGGTATTTAATTCTGTAGAGTATATGGCTAGACATCCAGAGGTTGTAGTTCCCAAAACTTCCACCCAGACTGTGATTGGAGCAGCAGATCTACACATATCAAAGAAAGAAGCTGCAAATCCCAACAGGTAAATCATTTTCACTCAGCCTGGGGATAAGAGCAAAGAAGAAAAGCCAAGGGAAAAGAAGCAGTAGAAGTAAAAACCTGAACTGATGTGATTATGGTATCATTCTTGAAATACTGTGTTTTTATAATACAAAGCTTACTGTGTCTAAATATATTTATTGCATGCATTATTTTTCTGCCAGATATATGTCTTCTTGCTTTGTTATTTCAATTTTGTTTGAGTCTGTAATTAGTGACCTCACCCAAATAGGGGGAGATTGTTGGATCCCTAGTTGGATTTGGGCTAGGTTCACTAAGTTAGGATATGATCCAACATGTATAGATCAGGGTCATGGTTGTGTCCTAGAGTCTAGGTCAAGTCTTTTGAGTCAACAGTACAAAGGACCAGCCTTCAACACTGTCAGAGACTCAAGACTTAGAGAATTCAAGACTTAAAAGAAAGGAGTTCTACGTTCATCGATCTCCAGTCGACGAAATTCGAGCTCAGCTACACGAACTCAGGGACCATTCTATGAGCTAAGCTCGACGTACTTAGTTCTCAGCTCGACGAACTCTGGACAAAGTAATAACTCCTCTAAGTCAAACCTTAGTCGACGAACTAAGAACATTAGCTAGAATAACTCTATTCTCTGGTCGACTAATTCTGGATAAGGTGATTCAACACTCAATGCCAGATGACATTACACTCAACGGCAAAATGGTGAGTTAACACTCAAAGCCAGAGGATATCACACTCAACACCAAAATGATACTTCAACACTCTACATCAGAAAATATTCTAAGTCAAGACTGCAGATTCAGCTCGACGATCTTGGACCCCAACTAGACTAACTCTGTTCTCAGGGCTCAGCTCGATGATCTTATGTTGGAACACCCTATTACTAATTTGGGTAAGGATCACTATGCTTGTCTTAGGAATCCCAGTTGACCTAGTTGTATAGTTGAGAAGGTCAACATTAGAATGAGTCTAGGGCTTAGAACTTAGGTTTGGAGCTGCCCCCAGGACCTTACCATGATCAAGGTTGAAGAGCTTAGTCTAAGGCAATTTACGTCGAGCTCAGGTCGACGAATCGTCGAACTCCGTTCGACGCTCTCTGAGCTCATCTTCAATAAAACGTCGAACTCCGGTCGACGATCTTCGAGCTCAGATCGACTATCTGCTTTTGGCTAGCTTCTGCTGAGTCGTCGAACTCCCCTCGACTATCTTCTAGCTCAGTTCGACGATCCCTCCTTCAAGTTATTTCCCAAGTCGCTGAGCTCGGTTCGACGCTCTTCGAGCTCAGATCGACGTTTTCTGTCTGCTTGTCTCATTTCATCTCTGAGCTCAGTTCGACGATCGTAGAGCTCAGATCGACGTTTTTTTTAGAGAGATCGACGCTTTTAGGAATTCAAATGCTGCTGTTCTTTGGAATGTTTTTGAATATTATCAGCATTTATGTCAGAAGATCTCCCAGCCGTTTGTCTTTATTCTGGAGCAAGTTTCAAGGAATTATTCAGAGAATGTTTGCTGGACTTTCCTCTAGAAGACAAGACTCTTTTTGGAAGACATTTATGACTCCCAACGGCTAATTTGGACAAGGAAACTTCAGAAAATTTCTATTCCTCTCTTCTGTGTTGTTAAGAGATACAGAATACACAAGAAAAAAAAGAGACACAGTTTGAAAAGAAAGAAGGTGAACATACAGAATAGAGAATACTGATAGCAGAAGAACAACAGAAGAACTGTGACTTCAAAAATCTTCTTGCTGACTGAAAAGTGTTCACAATCTCATCTCAGAACTCCAGACACCTCATTTCTCAGCCTTCTTGCTGAAACCATCCTTTGCTGGAGATCAAAGTTCTGAAGACCTATCACCCTAGAGCAAAGCTCCTTTTCCTGAACCTTTCTACATCTCAGGGGGAGCTTTGACATCATCAATCCACTTGTGCTTCTCTCATTTGATTGAGAACAGAGAAGACACCCTTCACTCTTATTTTTCTTTTCCTGCTGTAAAAGGGTTCTTGAACTCCCTTCAAAAGTTCTGTCTGGTTCTGAGAGCCTTGTCAAAACTCAGTGGTGGCAAGACACCTTATCAAAAAATCCAGTTTTGGGTTTTGAGCACCTGATCAAAAGCTCATTGGTGTCAGGACACCTGATCAACTCATCCTGAGTGGATTCCTACCAAGGGTGATAGAAGAGTGGATGTACCCAGGTTTTTGGGGAACCACTATATTTCCTTGTGTCTTCTGGTTTGTTTGTGTAATTAGTTTGCTGTGTGCTGTGCTTTTTACTTCTTAGTTTTTAACTTCTTACTAGCACTCTACACTATATCATAAATTGAATTTTATATGTGCTGTTTATTCCAACTGTGAAAAACTATTTTAAAATACTCTATTCACCCCCCCTCTTGAGTTGAGATAGATCTTACCCTCACTTTCAATTGGTATCAGAGGGAGGTTGGTTGCTCATACAGGCTAACACCTGAACCAAAAAGATCCTTGATAAGATCAATCTCTTAAGGGGTTATTTCCTATTCATCTATCTTTTTATTTGAAGACATGGCACAGAACAAAGATTATGCAAGCACCAGACCACCAGTGTGCAACCTTTCTAAGTTTGCACTCTGGAAGGCAAGGATTAGATTATACATGAATTCTATTGATGAAGACATTTTCAATTCTGTCTTGACAGTTTGTCCAACTCCTCCAACAAGCTCAAGTACAAGTGCTGTTCCACCTCCTTCTGGAACAGATGCAGATATAAAGAAGTGGAAGACTGCAGATGCTAAGGCTATGAACATCTTAGCCCAAACAATGTCTGATGAAATTTTTCAGAAGGTAGCTGAATGCCACTCAGCCTAAGAAATCTGGGACAAACTCTCTAAAATTGTCTCAGGATCTGTTGATGAAAGGAAAGATAGAAGATCTCATCTGATAAGCCAATATGAGAACTTCAAAAAGGGAGAAGCTGAATCAGTGGCTGACATGTACAATAGACTAAGTCTGATTGTCAATGAGCTAAAAACCCTAGACAAAGAAATCTCACTGACTGAGCTGAATGACAAAATCCTGATGTGCTTCCCCAGCACTTGGGATTCAAGAATCTGGCCAATCAAGGATGCCATAAGTTTAAATGAGATTACCACTGAAGCTCTCCTGGGCAATCTCAAATCCTATGAGCTGCTCATTAAAAATAGAGAAGAAGAACAAAAGGCTATCTCTCCAGCCACAAGGAAAGAAAAGACCATAGCCTTCAAAGCTATAGAAGAGGAGCCTGAAGATAAAGCTACAGGAAATGATGAGCTCATAAGTCTACTGGCCAAAAGATTCTACAAGATGGACAGAAAAGACTTCAGAAAGAGACCATACAAGGGTCATGATAAACCAAGATATGATAAATCAAACAACAATAAAGAAATTATATGCTTTGGTTGCAGGAAACCAGGCCACATTGTGCCTGACTGTCCAGAAAACAAGAATAAGGATAAGAAGGAAAGAAGAGAAAGAAGAAAAGAAAAGGATTACAAGAAGAATAGCCCAGACAAAGCCTCCTCCAGCAAGAACAAACATACAAGGAAGGGCTTTGTTGCTGAGACATGGAGTGAGACTGAAGAAGAATCTGAAGCCTCATCCAGTTCTAGTGATGATGAGGATGATGCAGATGAAAAAGAATTTTGCATGATGGCTGTCAATGCCTCACAGCAAAACTCTGATGAAGAATCAGAATCAGACTCAAAAACTCAACCAGATGAAGATCAGGTAATCAACTCTTTTGACTTTAATTTTGAGGACTTCAAAAATGAATTTAAGACACTGTGCCTAGATTTATTTAATTCTGAGAAGGAGATAATCTCTCTCAGGAATCAATTATCTGAATACAGTGTCCTAAGCTCAAATAACCTCAAACTCTCTGAGGAGTTAGAATACTGTAGGGAGGAGATAGCTTCACTAAAAAGTGAACTGTCAAGAGCTAAAGAGTTTGAAGAATCCCTAAATGGGAGAAGTATCAGACTGATGGACATTACAAGCACAGTGAACTCTAGATTCAACAGTACACTGGGCTTGGGTGCCTCATCCAGCCAACCTATAATATTAACAACTCCAATCAAATTTGTCTCTGACAAAGGAAAGGGAGTAATAGAGGTAGCTAGGAAGAATGCAGATCTGTCAGAGAAAAATCCAGTTCAACAGATTGCGTCGAGCAGAGCTCGATGATCGTCGAACAGAGCTCGACGATCTAAGCACAGATCGTCGACCTCAGATCGACGATATCCAAACTCTGAACTTCGCCATAATCGATCTTCAAACAGAGATCGATGATCTGACCCAAGATCGTCGACCTCAGTTCGACGATCGTCGAACAGAGATCAGGACTGTGAACATTCCTTCAATGGCACATCTGGATTCAATCCTAGAAGTTCCACATCCCAAGGCTTTAATCCCTATACTGAATGGATAGTACCTCCTAGGAGATACCATCCTGAAGGCTATAAGGATCAACCTGGGATGTCTTTTGTTTCAGAATTTAAGGGATATCAACCTAGGCCCAAGGTTAACTGGGTCAAAAACAAATAAGCTGTTTATGTGCAGGTGAAGACCTATCCAACATCAAACCATCAATGGTATCTGGATAGTGGGTGCTCAAAGCACATGACAGGGGACAAGGACAACTTCACTTCCTTCAAAGCCAAGCTTGGACCCAAAGTAATTTTTGGAGACTCAAGCTTTGGAACTACAAAAGGATATGGTGTAGTCATAATTGGCTCAGTCACA
Organism: Platanthera zijinensis; assembly: GCA_039513925.1. Lineage (NCBI taxonomy): Eukaryota > Viridiplantae > Streptophyta > Magnoliopsida > Asparagales > Orchidaceae > Platanthera > Platanthera zijinensis. The sequence continues at coordinate 212,438,198 of CM077080.1, forward strand.
TTCAAGAAGGTGGCATATGTTGAAGGACTCAAGCACAACTTAATAAGTATCAGTCAACTGTGTGATGAAGGATATCAAGTGACCTTCAACAAAGCTATATGCAAAGTCAAGTCAGTGGACAACACAACAGTGTTGACAGGTAACAGAAGAGGTAACATTTACTTAGTGGATTTTAATTCACCAGTGATAGATATTTGCCTGTTTTATTCCATTTCAAAATCTAATGTTTTATGGCATAAGAGACTAGGGCATATTAACCTTAGAACCATTGCTAGGCTATCCAAAGACAACCTTGTTAGAGGACTACCTTCTGGTCCCTACAAGAAGGAAGAACTTTGCAAGGCATGTCAATTAGGTAAGCAAACTAAAAGTAGTTTTAAATCAATTAATAAAAGTGATTCACCTAGGATTTTGTACCTGTTGCATATGGATCTTTTTGGACCCATATCTGTACAAAGCCTAGGAGGGAAATCCTATACTTTAGTGATTGTAGATGACTTCTCAAGATTCACTTGGGTATTCTTTCTGAAGAAGAAGTCTGATAACTTCAAGTGTTTGACAGATTTTCTCAAATGCATTCAGATTGAGTTCAACACTCACATTGCCCTGATTAGAAGTGATCATGGGACAGAGTTTGATTCTCTTCTCATGCAAGAGTTCTGTCAAAGTGAAGGGATCAGGCACACTTTCTCAGCTCCTAGAACTCCTCAACAAAATGGGGTAGCAGAAAGGAAAAATAGAACACTCATTGAATCTGCAACTACATTATTGGCAGATGCTCACCTACCTCTGTCCTTTTGGGCTGAGGCAGTGAACACCTCCAACTATGTGTTGAACAGAAGCCTGATACACAAGCTGAAGGGCAAGACTCCCTATGAATTGCTCAAAGGGAAGAAACCTAAAATAGGCTATTTTAAAGTTGTTGGCTGCACTTGTTTTATTCATAATAATGACAAGAAATATCTAGCAAAATTCCAAGCTAAAGCTGATGAAGGAGTGTTTCTGGGATACTCCATGATCAGCAAGGCCTATAGGGTTTATAATAAATCTTCCTGTAAAATTGAAGAATCTGTTCATATTATCTTTGATGAAGCTAACATGTCTTTCAAGGAGAAGAATGCTTCTACCATAGAACCTTTGCAGGTACATTCTCTAGCTGAAGACTTGAACAAATTGCAAGTTGCTGAAAAGAATGAGAGCAGTGATGATGAAGAAGAAGTTCAACATCTTGAAGAAAATCATCCTGAAGAGCCAGTTGCTGCTCCACTAGAGGAGACAACAACACAGGCTGGTGAACAATCAACACTCCCTGTTGACTTAGTAACAATAAGAGATCATCCAATCACCCAAGTAATTGGAGAAATTTCAGCTGGTGTGCAAACTAGAAATCAGGTCAACCAGAACCTGATGCACACTTGCTTCCTATCTCAAATTGAGCCTCAATCCATACAAGATGTAGAGCAAGATCCACACTGGATCATTGCAATGCAAGAGGAGTTGCATCAATTTGAAAGGAACAAGGTTTGGGAACTAGTGCCTAAGCCAAAGGATCATCCCATTGTTGGAACAAAGTGGGTATTCAGGAACAAGCTGGATGATCAAGGAGTTATAGTCAGAAACAAGGCAAGGCTAGTTGCTCAAGGGTACTCTCAACAAGAAGGAATAGACTATGATCAGACATTTGCACCAGTTGCAAGGTTGGAAGACATCAGGATATTCCTAGTCTATGCTACTCACAAAGGTTTCAAAGTGTATCAAATGGATGTAAAAAGTGCATTTCTCAATGGGGACATCAAAGAGGAAGTCTATGTTAGACAACCTCCAGGTTTTATCTCTCTAACTCACCCTGATTATGTTTACAAATTACATAAAGCATTATATGGTCTCAAGCAAGCCCCTAGAGCATGGTATGAGACCCTAGCATGCTTTCTTCTGGAAAATGATTTTGTTAGGGGGAGAGTAGACCAAACTCTTTTTATTAGAACCCATAAGTCCCATACCCTACTAGTGCAAATTTATGTAGATGACATTATTTTTGGTTCTACTGATTCAAAATTGTGCAAAAAGTTTTCCAAGCTTATGCACTCTAAATTTGAAATGAGTAGCATGGGTGAGCTGTCCTTCTTCTTAGGACTGCAAGTCAAGCAACATGCTAAAGGCATATTTATTTCTCAAACCAAGTATGCAAAAGAATTGGTTAAGAAATTTGGTATGTCTGATGCATCATGTATGAAAACACCCATGCCCTCAAATGCTGTAATAGATGCTGATGAACATGGGAAACCTGTTGATCAGGCAACATATAGAGCAATAATTGGCTCTTTATTGTACCTTACAGCTAGTAGGCCTGATATAATGTTTGCCACATGTATTTGTGCTAGATTCCAAGTTAGCCCTAGAGAGTCACATTTAATCTTAGTTAAGAGAATTCTTAGGTATGTTAAAAGTTGTCCAAATCTAGGTCTCTGGTATCCAAAAGATTCAGCATTTGATTTAACTGGATTTTCAGATGCTGATTATGCTGGATGCAGAATAGACAGGAAAAGCACCAGTGGAACTTGTCAGTTCCTTGGTGATAGACTTGTCTCTTGGTTTTGTAAGAAACAAACATCTGTGTCAACTTCAACTGCTGAAGCTGAGTATATGGCTGCAGGCAGTTGTTGTTCACAAATATTGTGGATACAGAATCAGCTTCTAGACTATGGCTACAACTTAGAGAAGTCAAAAATTTTCTGTGACAATACTAGTGCTATCTCTATAGCACAAAATCCAGTCCTCCATAGTAGGACAAAACACATAGAAATTAGGCATCACTTTCTAAGAGATAATGTAGAGAAAAATAAAATTGAACTTCAATATATTCCTACTGATTTGCAAAGGGGAGATATTTTCACCAAGCCTTTGGATGAAAAGAAACACACCTTCTTCCTCAATCAGTTAGGCATGTTAGATGGAGGAAGCCTAAATTAAACTACAAGATTCTGTAAAGCTAAAACAGACCAAGACTAGGCTAAAAATTTCCTCTCTTTTTGTGTCTGTAGAATAAGTTCTGTCTCTGAACTGAGCTCGACGTTTTCCCAGAAAACGTCGAACGGAGATCGACGGTTCTTGAGGCGTCGATCTGAGTTCAGCGCCGCCGTTGAATCTAGGCTTTCCCTCTGTCTGATCCTTGGTCGTCGAGCGGAGCTCGACGCTCTCAATAACGTCGAATGGAGTTCGACGCTATTGGCGTCTCTTCATTTGCCTCTGTAGCCCAAATCGTCGAGCTGAGTTCGACACTTCTTCGAACTGAGCTCCACGATTTTCCTTTTTCGCGTCGAACCCTAATATAAAATCTTTCTTTCAGCCGTCGTTCTCCCTTTGCGCTTTCATACTCTGCAACTCTCTTTCTTTTCCCTCCAAATTCTCTACGCTTGGTCGTTTTTGGTTTTCTATTGCAGGTGAATATGGCTGAATCAAGTGCTGCTATTGCTAAGATGAAGTTCGACACAGGTTTTGACATCGACATAAACTCCTTCGATGGAAGCGACCAGCGCTTCAAGGACATCCTAAACTTATTCAGAGAACAACAGATGACTCCAATAATGACTACAAGGATGAAGATCGCCTCAGAAGAAATTAAAGAGTGTTGTTATACCGCAACAGACGAGACTGAGAATTCTGTTGTCGGCACCATTAAGGGGACTCAGGTACTTCTATCCCCGGCCCTTTTAACAGAAGTTTTTCAACTCAGTACTGGAGAAGACTCCATTGAACTATCTGGAGAGGAGTTTGACACCATGCTGGATAGGATGGGTCACAATGCAGTCAACCCTCATAAGCTATTGAAGAAAAATCTGGCTATAGAATTTCAATTCCTGGCTGATGTAGTTGGGAAGGTGCTGTTGGTCAAGCACTCCGCTCATGACACCATATCCAGATATCAGTTCTGCCTGATGGGAGCTTTATTAGATAAGAAACACCTTGACTGGGGCTCCATCTTCTTCACTCTGATTAAGAAGAAGATCAATAAGACTGCCGTTAGTTATGGGAGAATCTTAGGGGTCTATCTGCACAACAGGTGCCCTGACCTTTTAACCTCCTCTGGCATGTTCATCAATGCATCCAAGAGGCTTTCCTGTGCCCTCTTCAGTAAATGGGACAGGCAGATCATAAACCCCTCCAGGGCTGCTGCACCACTTCATTCAGGCACAAGGACTATTTCAGTCACTCCTCCAACAGAAGAGCTGCCGGCTTCTTCCCCTCCTCCAGCCATATCCACCCAAGCCGTCACCTCCTCACCACCAGTCTCCATCATAATCATCTCATCCCCAATTACCATTTCCTCACCTATGTCATCCCCTCCTCTATCCACCTCAGAGGAATTCCATCCTCTCTTTTCCTATTCAACCTTCACCCTACCATCCTTCTCACTTACAGATGATTCCTTCATGGATGATTCACCCTCTACTCCTCCTGAGCCACCCTCAACCTCGTCCTTTCAACAAATGCTCCATGACATTCTCTCTCAACCCTCCTTCACACCCTCTCTTACTTCCCCTATCTCCACCTCAACCTCCTCTATCTCCATTATTCCATCTTCTGAACCAACCATTCCCTCTCCACCTTCCTCCACATCTTTAGTTTCAGCCACCATCCCTCCATCCACCTTTACTCCTACCTCTGCTCAAGCCCCACTTGAGCATGTAGATCTTCCTAGTTTGGCAGACAGGCTGTATGAGTTGCTAGCTCCCAAGCTGACATCTCTACTGGAGTCTTCCCTGGCTCCACTCCTGAAGCAAGTCCAGGAGCTGTCTACCAAGCTTGCCTTCCTTTCCTCCTCCCAGGCTATCCCTACTTCTGGGTGCCTTGATTCACCTCTCTCTGAACCAAGGCAGGGGGAGATGCCTTATGAAGAAGTGGTTGTGCCAGCTGCTGATCATATGCCAGCTCCAGCTCTTGGATGTGCTTTTGCACTGAATCTGCAGAGGCTGCTATCTATATTTGATACAGTCCATTTCAGCTGTCTGCCTGCAACTCCTGCTGAAGATTTGTCTAAGGCCATTGTGCCTGTATCTATCTGTGATCCCAGCCATATTGATTCCTACATCAAGTCCTAGAAGGCTGTGGATATCTCTAATGCTGCTACTAAGGCCACTGTGCCTCTTTCTGTTGAAATTGCTGCTGCTGCTACTGCTGACATAGAGATGATTCTAGCAACTGATGCTGATGAAATTGCTGTTGAGACTGCTGCTCCTGCTCTAGTGTCTGCTGCTGCTCTCTCTCCTCTTGCTCCTGCTGTTTCTGCAAAGCTTAAAGCTCAAGAAGAGCTTATCAGAAGAATTGATGATCTGTATGATAAACCTCAAAGCTCTGAGAGTGATCAGTACAGGACTGATTCTGATGATTCTGCTAGCACTATTGCCAAGAAGAGAAAAGCTAGAAGTAAAGCAATGATGTCAGTCCCTCCTGCCAAAGCCAAAGACTCCAATGATATTCCATACTACATCCTGCATGACTGCCCCATCTCTGAGCCATGGATGCAATTCTCCAAGAACCAACTGAAAGCCATGAAGAAGAAAAGGAAGCTTGACAAATATGAAAAAGGATCCTCTCAATATCAGCCTCCTCCTCCTCCTCCAGATTCTGGCTCAGGCTCAGCCCCTCAAGCTCCAGTTTCCAGACACAGTTCTTCCCAGTATTATCAAAGATCCTATCAAAGGGGACAGCATCAAAGGGGATATCAATCCAGAAGAGATCAATTTAGAGGAAGCCAGAGAGGCCATAGACTTCATTCAAGGGAAGGGCAAGGTCACTCTGACCCTTCTTCAGGTGCTTTTCCTTACAAGCTGAAAGACACAATTGTCTCCAGGACTCCTTCTACTGATTTTGAAATCATCAACAGATATGAACCTCCTATTCTATTTGAAGATCCTGAGAACAACCCTGTATCCTGGACAGCCAGAATGAAAGAATTGGCTGCCCTTGATCAAATAAAAAGGGCCAGAGAATAAGGCAAGGATACTTCAAACATAACTACTTTATCAGAGCAGAGAAAGAAAGAACTAGAAAGATATGCATCAAGGAAATTCTTCAATCCAGAAGACTATATGAAGCTGCACCCTGAGGCTGTTGTTCCAAGGCCCAAATCTCAAACTTCTCTAGGTGCAGAGGATGACAGAAGGTCAAAGAAAGAAAGTCAGAATCCTAATAGAGAAATTTTATTTAAAAAGGGAACTGAAAGGAAGTGAACTGTGTAAGCTAAACATTTCATCCACCTTTGGATATCTGCTGCTATTTATCTGTGATCTGCTTTGCTCTGCAATTTTGTATTAGCTTCTGTATTGTTGTATGCTTTTCATTCCCTATGATTGTCTGTAAATAGTAATCCTAACCCAAATAGGTGGAGATTGTTGGAACACCCTATTACTAATTTGGGTAAGGATCACTATGCTTGTCTTAGGAATCCCAGTTAACCTAGTTGTATAGTTGAGAAGGTCAATATTAGAATGAGTCTAGGGATTAGAACTTAGGTTTGGAGCTGCCCCCAGGACCTTACCATGATCAAGTTTGAAGAGCTTAGTCTAAGGCAATTTACGTCGAGCTCAGGTCGACGAATCGTCGAACTCCGTTCGACGCTCTCTGAGCTCATCTTCAATAAAACGTCGAACTCCGGTCGACGATCTTCGAGCTCAGATTGACTATCTGCTTTTGGCTAGCTTCTGCTGAGTCGTCGAACTCCCCTCGACTATCTTCTAGCTCAGTTCGACGATCCCTCCTTCAAGTTATTTCCCAAGTCGCTGAGCTCGGTTCGACGCTCTTCGAGCTCAGATCGACATTTTCTGTCTGCTTGTCTCATTTCATCTCTGAGCTCAGTTCGACGATCGTAGAGCTCAGATCGACGTTTTTTTTAGAGAGATCGACGCTTTCAGGAATTCAAATGCTGCTGTTCTTTGGAATGTTTTTGAATATTATCAGCATTTATGTCAGAAGATCTCCCAGCCGTTTGTCTTTATTCTAGAGCAAGTTTCAAGGAATTATTCAGAGAATGTTTGCTGGACTTTCCTCTAGAAGACAAGACTCTTTTTGGAAGACATTTATGACTCCCAACGGCTAATTTGGACAAGGAAACTTCAGAAAATTTCTATTCCTCTCTTCTGTGTTGTTAAGAGATACATAATACACAAGAAAAAAAAGAGACACAGATTGAAAAGAAAGAAGGTGAACATACAGAATCGAGAATACTGATAGCAGAAGAACAATAGAAGAACTGTGACTTCAAAAATCTTCTTGCTGACTGAAAAGTGTTCACAATCTCATCTCAGAACTCCAGACACCTCATTTCTCAGCCTTCTTGCTGAAACCATCCTTTGCTGGAGATCAAAGTTCTGAAGACCTATCACCCTAGAGCAAAGCTCCTTTTCCTGAACCTTTCTACATCTCAGGGGGAGCTTTGACATCATCAATCCACTTGTGCTTCTCTCATTTGATTGAGAACAGAGAAGACACCCTTCACTCTTATTTTTCTTTTCCTGCTGTAAAAGGGTTCTTGAACTCCCTTCAAAAGTTCTGTCTGGTTCTGAGAGCCTTGTCAAAACTCAGTGGTGGCAAGACACCTTATCAAAAAATCCAGTTTTGGTTTTTGAGCACCTGATCAAAAGCTCATTGGTGTCAGGACACCTGATCAACTCATCCTGAGTGGATTCCTACCAAGGGTGGTAGAAGAGTGGATGTACCCAGGTTTTTGGGGAACCACTATATTTCCTTGTGTCTTCAGGTTTGTTTGTGTAATTAGTTTGCTGTGTGCTGTGCTTTTTACTTCTTAGTTTTTAACTTCTTACTAGCACTCTACACTATATCATAAATTGAATTTTATATGTGCTGTTTATTCCAACTGTGAAAAACTATTTTAAAATACTCTATTCACCCCCCTCTAGAGTTGAGATAGATCTTACCCTCACTTTCATCTTAGATTCAGCTCGACGAACTTGATGTACAGAATAAGAAAGTTATCAAACAACATTCAGAGGTTGACGATCTTGGATATCAGCTCGACGAACAGCCATTCTTAGCTCGACGAACTGTGGACTCAGGTCGACAAATCCAGTCTTGGCAAATTCCCTCCTTTGTCCTTATTACGTGGCAATAATTCCTGAGTAATTAGTGCTCTAATATTCTCTAAATATTACCGTTAGACAAGAGCATTAATTATGGTCTTCATCTGAATTGTTGCCTGCCGTTTTTATAAGGGACAGTTGAGGAAACAAATCAATGCAAAAAATATTCCAAGGCCGCCAGCATTAATTGCATAAGGAATTTCAAAATTCAAATGGACATCCACGTTGGAAATATAAAAACAGAGATTATTATTCCTGTGAATGGAATGACATACAGACAACATTCTTCTGTGAGACACACAGAACTTCTTGAGATTGAAAATCGACCAGTCAAGAATCAACAGCGGCTAGACAAGAAGAAGAACAATTCTGAAGAAGAAGAACAACCATCCAAATCAAGTGTCTTCTTCTGTCATACTCTCAGGAACTATCTGAAGGACAACAATACTGCATCTGTCAAAATAGTTTTTGAAGTTCTTCTTGTCAAAACTGAAAGCTTGAAGGCCTATCACCCTGCAGCAAAGCTTCCATCATCCTGAACAAGCAACATCTCTGGGGGAGCTTTTGCTACCATCAAATCAACAAGTCTTCTCAGTTGTTTAAATTGAGAAAGAGAAGACACAATCATTCTCTCACCCCCCACTGTAAAAAGGGTTGTCATCTCCCTTCAAAAGTGATTCTTGGTTGCAAGTCTCCTGATCAAAAGACTTGAGGTTTGGTTGTTGAGCACCTGATCAAAAGCTCATAGGTGTCTGGCACCTGATTAAAACTCTGAGTGGATTCCTACTAGGGTGGTAGAAGAGTGGACGTACCCAGGTTGGGGAACCACTATAAATTCTTGTGTCGTCTGGTTGCCCCTTTTTCTTTTTGTTCTTGATATGGCTGTGATATTTAGGTCTTGCTGTGTTATTTAGTTTTTCATATGATTTCTTTTATTTCATTTGGTATTCTGTGATACAGTGCCTGAGTTTAGGAGTATTTCTTATAATTCAGAAAAAGTTTTAAATATACCCACATACTCTATTCACCCCCCCCCCCCCTCTAGAGTATATCAGATCTAACCCTAACTTTCAATTTGTGTTGACACATTTAGATTATTGTCTCGACGCTTTTTTGTTGAGATAGACTACATTGAGGCATCAGGTTTCTAGACTGAAGACTTGATAGCTGTCATAACTAACAAAGCTATTGCATCTGTCATAACTGTCAAAAGACCGTTATGAACCAGATCAACCGGTAACCTCAGATTGGTCTATATAAAGACCCGTGTTATCACAAAGATAAAAAACAAAAAAAGAGGCGACACACAAGAAGGAAGGACTTGACATTCTTCTAACAGTTGAAATCTACAAGTCATTAAGTGAGGGAAGATTTTGAACAAGTCTGCAAGAATGATTCAGATTTATTTCTAAATTGAAGGAAGCTGGATTGAGGATCATCTCCAACATCAAAAGAAGATCAACCTTACTATGTTTTGATTCAAGAAGCTTTGAAGAAAGCTAAGACAGGTTGGATCTTAAGAAATCAGTTCAATCAAGAACTGATCAAGAATCCTTCATCCCTTTCTCTCTCTACCTGGGTGAAGTATTTGTCACTTTTATAATCAATTTTTCTGTAAGATCTTTTGTAGATCTGAGTGTAGGAGAGTTATCTCTCTGAGTTGTAAGCCTAAATATATAAAGGCTGAGGTAGGGCTGAGTGCCTGAGGTAGGATCTTGGTGATCTGAGTTATAGGCATGGTGATTAAGGCTGACGTAGGGCTGTTTCCTGAGTTAGGATTCTTGGGAAGAATCTGAGTTGTAGTACTTGAAGAAGTCTGAGCTGTAGGAACTAGTTGGGTTCTTAGTTGTAAGATCTGAGGATCTGAGTTAGTGGAAGGAAGTTTGGCCGAATCCATCACTTTACTGGATAGGTGAAGGGGGAGAGTGGATGTACCCACAAATTTGGGAACCACTATAAACCATTGTGTGATGTGTTTTGATTTTTTTGTGCTTGATTTACTCCGTGTTTTGATAGATATGGATCAAATAACTATACTGTGAATAACATTTTAATTGCCTAAGTTTTAAAAAGGATTTGAACCTATTCACCCCCCCCCCCTCTAGGTGTTTAGGATCTATAAACCAAACCTTTCAAGTGGTATCAAAGGGACGTTCAATCAAATCTAGACCTAAAAGTCTGATTTGATCTCCAAGGCAATTATTTGTTAGTCAGAATGGGTTCAGGTGAAAATCAGAAGAAACTTAGATCCATGAAACTTCCTATCTATAGGAAAGAAAATTTTGGCATATGGAAAGAGAGGGTCAAATTGTTCATGGAAGCATCTGATCCAAGAATTTACAACACAGTTCTAGAAGGGTCATTCATTCCTATGAACATATCAGTTCTTGATGCAAATATCAAGACTCCAAAAAGTTATTCTGAAATGACTAAGGAAGAGATTATCCTAGCAACCTTAGATAAGAGGGCACATAACATAATTGTGAGAGCTATAGATGATTCTACATTCCAAAATCTGGTCCATTACAAAACCTCTAAGGAGATGTGGGACACTTTTATTGTCTACATGAAGGAAACAAAAGAAGTAAGAGAGGATAGAAAGTCTATGTTAAATAAAGAATATGAGAGTTTTAGACAAGACAAGACAGATAGCATAGCTGAATGTTATAAGAAATTCTTTAGAATTGTAAATGAGCTAATGACCTATGGAAAAGTCTTTAGCACATATGAACTAAATGACAAGTTTCTCAGATCACTAACCAAGGACTTGGATACTAAAATATGTGTCATCAGAGAGGTGGCCAGGCTGGCTGATACACCTCCACCAACCTTATTTGGAAAACTATTATCATATGAGATGCAGCTCACTGCTAGAAAGGAAGAGGAGAAAAGTAATAGGTCTGAATACAAAGAAAAGTCAGTTGCCTTCAAGGCTGAAGCCACAAGAAAGGGCAGGAGAAAGTCACCTTCTCCTCCCAAGAAAATTGTTGAAGTTGAACCAGAAAATACTGACATCAACACTTCAGACAGCCACAACTCTGATGAAGACTTTGTTGCCTTCACAAGGCAGTTTCAAAGGTTCATGAAGAAGAAGAAATGGAGAACAAAACCATCTTCATCTTTCTCCAAGGATGACTATTACAAGAAGAAGAAAACTTCTAAGGATGACAGGTATGCTCTAATCACAGTAAACAAACTTCTTCTAAAATTGGTTGTTATTGTTACAATAGGTCAGGACATGTCATAGCTGATTGTCCTGATAAAAGAAAGGAATCTAAGGACAAGAAGAAGCATAAAAATAAGGGCAAGAAGGAGAGATCCCTTGTTGCCCAGAAGCAGAAGAGTTGGACTGACTCTTCATCATCAGAATCTGGAGAAGAGGATGAAGTAGAAGTCTATATTGGATTGTTCACTACAGAAGAGGATTCTGTAGAAATTGAATTCTTGCAAATGCTGGATTATATAAATGGGAGTGAAGATCATTATTGTAGAGGTTTGATGGCTCTATTTGAGGAAGATCAGTGTCAGGATCAGCTTGGTCCCAGTAAGGTATACAATCCATCTTCAGTTTCTAATTATTATACTGGATCAGAATTAGAAGCATCTGCATCAAGAGATGTGGATGATACTGAATCTGAAGGGGATGTTCATCAACTAATTGATGAGTATGGGGTATGTTGCAAGCTCTTAAGAGAAGCAGAATCCTTATCAAAGAGCAGGCTAAGGAAATTGCATCTCTTAAATTGGCTACATCAGATTCAGCAAAAGTGCTGGATTTGAAGCTGAATGAAGTTGTCAAACTGAAAAACATAACTGTTATTCAGATGGGTACAATTACCTTCAAAAATGATCACATCAAGTGTCTGGAAGTCAGACTTCAAAGAAAGAAGGATCTTGTGGCTAAATTCTCAAAACCAAAGTCAGTCTTACCCTTAATAGATAACTTTATCTCCCAAAAGGGTAAGAAAGGATTAGGCTTCAAGGAAAGAACTAGGGCAGCTAATTCTAAAAGAAAAGGCAAGCCCTAGTTCAGCCACTAGCCTTCAAACCCCATATTTCTTTCAGAAAAGTGATGCAGCCTACTAATAGGTATGATCATGACATCACTCATAGTCACTATAAGTATGATGATCTGAATGGCAATGGAGCAAATGCTAATAGGGCAGCCCATGAGCAAACACACCATATTCTTCAGGAGTCATATGTGTTTGATGCTCCAGCACCAGCACTTAAAAAGATAGCTGTTCCTATAGACTTGAGGACTACTGAAAACAATACTGTTAAGCTTGTACTTAAAATAAGGTACAATAGATATGAGTGCTGGTGTTGTGGCAAAGTTGGTCACTATGCCATTGATTGTTGGTACAATGCTAGTGTTTTGAAAAAGGCCAGCTTACCTGTCAGAAAGGATGCTAGTAAGCATGTCAAATATCAAGCTAACCTGAACCTAGGACCCAATAATTATTGGGGTTCTAAGGATAGGTAATTTTATTTGATGCAGGTGAGTCCAAGTGGCCATACCCTAATATGGTACTTGGACAGTGGATGTTCCAGGAACATGACTGGAACAAGAAGGATTCTGTCCAGGGGGAGTACAAGACTCACTAGATGAAGATGAAGACAATGAAGTACATCTTGGTGAGGAAAATGAAGAATACCAAGAGGTGGACAAATTTCCTCTAGTAAGAAGACATTTGAAGGATCATCCATCACACCAAATTATTGGTGATGCAAGGCATGGTGTTCTGACAAGGAGCAAGAGTATGAACATTATACTATGTTCAAGCTTTTTGTCTCAGGTGGAACCTAAGAAGTTTGAGGAAGCTATTAAGGATTCTCATTAGATAGGTGTCATGCAAGAAGAACTGAACTTGTTCAAGAGATGTAATGTATGGAAACTTGTTCGTAGACTAGAAGGACACAATGTCATTGGAACAAAATGGATCTACAGGAATAAGTTGGATGAGAATGGAATCATAATCAAAAATAAGGCAAGGCTGGTAGCTAAAGGTTACAGGTACGAAGAATGGATAGACTTTGACAAAACTTCTGCTCCTATAGGAAGGTTGGAGGCCATAAGACTATTCCTTGCCTATGCAGCCTATCAAGGATTCAATATCTACCAGATGGATGTCAAGTCAGCTTTTATGAATGGAGACTTGAAGGAAGAAGTATATGTAGAACAACCATTAGGTTTTGTTGATTCTCATTTTCCAAACTATGTCTATAGACTTAAGAAAGCCCTTTATGGGTTGAAACAGGCTCCTAGAGCTTGGTATGAGACATTGTCTACCTTCCTCATTGAGAATAAATTCACAAGGGAGAAAATAGACAAAACTCTATTCCTTAGGAAATCCAAAGGCAAGATCATACTAGTTCAGATTTATGTTGATGACATAATTTTTGGATCTACTGAAAACAACCTTTGCAAAAAGTTTGCTAAACTTATGCAAGGGAAATTTGAAATGAGCAGTATGGGTGAGCTAAAGTTCTTTCTAGGACTTCAAATAAAACAGACTGATGATGGCTTGTCCATATCACAGTCTAAGTTCACCAAGGATTTGATAAATAAATATGGTATGGATAAAACATCCACCATGAAAACTCCAATGGGGTCAAGTATGCCTATATGCAAAGATGAAGTAGGAAAACTTATTGATGAGACTTTGTATAGAGGTATAATTGGCTCCCTCCTCTACTTGACTACTAGTAGGCCTGACATCAAGTATGAAACATGTGTCTGTGCTAGATATCAAGCATGCCCTAAAGATTCACATTATTCTGTTGTAAAAAGAATTCTGAGATATCTTAAGGGCACACCAAATCTAGGTCTTTGGTACCCTAGGAATAGAGATTTCCTATTAACTGGATTTTCAAATGCAGATTTTGAAGGATGCAAAGAAGATAGGAAAAGTACCGCAGGTACTTGTCAGTTCCTAGGTGGAAGATTGGTGTCATGGATCAACAAAAAACAAACAATTGTTGTCATTTCAATAGCTGAGTAAGAGTACATTGCTGTAGGGAGTTGTTGTGCATAACTATTGTGGATGCAACATCAGTTAGAAGATTATGACATCAAGCTAAGTAAAACACCTTTATATTGTGACTCTACAAGTGATATTTCCATTGCTATAAATTCTGTTTCACATAGTAGAACAAAGCATATAGAAATCAGGTATCATTTTATTAGAGAACATGTTGAAAAGGAAGATATAAGTCTAGAATTTGTCAACTCTAACAATCAAATTGTTGATATATTTACAAAACCTCTGGATGAAAGTAAATTCAAATATTTTAAAATTGAATTAGGAATGTTAAACCTAGAGTAAAATGTTAGGTCAGCTCAACATTTCTCAAAATTTTGGCTAAGTTAGAAAGGTTGTGTCGACACATAGACATTGTGTCGACACTATCAGCGAGTTGTGTAGACAAAAGAATAAACAGTGTCGACACAGAAATAAAATCTGTATTGATAGAAAAGATTTGTGTCGACACAACTCTGTCGAGACCTTATATTGGAAGATTTTTGTGTCGACACACAAAAATCTTTGTCGACACAAAGACATATCGACACCTACAAATCCCTGTCGAGACCTGCGTAGTTTATGTCGACACATATAAAATTTTGTCGACTAATAAGATTCTTATTTAGGCACGACTTTTGACCTACCTTTACAAGAATACTATAAATAGGAGAAAACAAAATCTAGTCGACTGTGCTTTCCAGAACTCTTAGCTCTAGACCCTGTGTCGACAAGAACTTCTTTTGTCTACTCTCTTCTCTCTCTATCATTCATGGCGCCACAACTAAAAGACAAAGTAAACGAGGGATATGAATTGGTTCGTAAAGCGTTTGAGTCTGCCTCCCAAGAAATCCAAGCCGCGATTACCCTAATCACCGACAACGGATTGGAATACTTAGTTTCTGAACCTACCAGGATACTAAAAAAGAAGGTTCTTGAATTTTACTCGTCAGCATCCATGGATTCTAAGGGAATTAAGATTAAGTCATCTGTCCATGGTACTAAAGTAAAACTCACACAAAAGAGTTTAAGTAAGACACTTCAGCTTCCCAGGTTTAAGGAAGAAGATGACATAGCATCTTACATGACTAAAGATGCTCTTCAATGGTGTGGACTAGATCCCACTACCAGGATTGGATCTTTAATGAACAGGAAGGGAATGAATTCCCAGGGCAAATTCCTGTCTGAGATCATCGGCAAGGTTATTCTGTGTAAATCAGGAGGACATGATAGGATTTCAGCATATATGTTCAATCTTATGATCAGAGTTATATTCAAGGTGAAAACAAACTGGTCTTTTGTTGTATTTGACAAGATCAAAGAAAGTCTCTAGAAGCCCAATCTGGGTAGGATACTAAGCATGTATCTTGCTGTCGATATTCCAAAAGTAATGAATCAGACAACATGATCTAAGATTAATCATATGAGGAGAATAGACTTAAGAATACTCTCCAGATGGGATAGGGTGTTGACCAAGGATGTTTCTACATCTCAGAAACCCATGACAAAGGCTCAGAAAAAGAAAACTCCAACCAAGGAAGCTGAATCTTCTAGTGATTTAGAAGAACAAGTAAACTTCAGTACAGTTGAAGATCAACCAAGAAAATCACCTACACCAACACCTGATATAGAGGTCCAGGCCCAAGGGGAGGGCATCCAAATTCAAGACAATCAGGTGGTATCAACTCCAGGGGGAGAGAACAATGAAACTTCAGTTGTCCATGAACCTGAACATCCACAGCTACCAGACCTAGGGGAGGTATAGCTGAAGTTGCACTGGCAAGTGAAAATGCAACTGATACAGTCATGGAAATAGTTTCTGAAATAAACAATGCTGCAACCATCATAACTGTGAAAGAAGCACAGGATGTGCATATGTCTGCTTCTGATCAACCTGAGCAACACAATTCTCCTATTTTCGAGAAATCTCTGCAAAAAGACTTGGATATCCAGGGGGTCCATTTATTGAGAAGGAGAAAATTATTCCTCCAGTTCAGATACAACAATAGGTAACTCTAGAAGAGTTATTTCCTGATTTACAAGGAGCTAGAACTGAGGGGGAAATGCCACTCCTTGCCTCTAGTCCAAAGGACACTGTGGATATAGATCGTTCATCTAATTCTTTTGAAGGTGAAGAATCCACCAGGGCAAAGAAAAGGAAATTGGTGGCACTCAGGAAGAGGAGCACATGCTACAAGAAAGTCGTGCAGTCTATCCCACAAACTCCTGCTCTAGTAGTAGATTTCAGTTCACTTTTGGTGAAGCTGCAAGTGAAGATGGATGAGAAAGACTTGCTCTTGAGAAATATATGGATGAAAGCAATAAAGATTTGTAATTTCAGTTGGCCCAAGATATCAAATCTATCAGATTTGAAGTTAACTTGCATAAAAAAGAGATGACAGATTGCTTCCATAAGTGAGGTAATGCTGTGGTATACTTGGCCAAGCAACAACAAGGGATAAAGACTGAAGTTGATGATATTGCAGTCAAGCAAGGGTATGTCCTAGAAAATCAACTCAGAATGAATGACAATCTCCAAGATTCACATGCTGCTATTTTAACAAAGATTGGGAATATTGCAAATGATGTCAAGGCTGAAGTGTCAAAGCAGACCATAGAAGATCTAGTTGCTGTCCAAACAATAATTAAAGCATCTCAAAAGGCTATTTATGATCACCTAAAGAAGTTCAGGGCCTACTACAAAGAGGGTACAGAATATCTGGCTGGTCAGGTAAGGTTTCAGAAGGATGATCTGAGAGATCATGTGGCCAGAGAAGTCATAAAGGAGGAGAGAGTGTTAGTCAAAGCAAGCTCAGATCATACTAAATGGGTATCCAATACTATCAGAGCATTTCTTGGATATCCACCCCTTTGTGATGATGACAACATTGCTGAATCTGGAATTCACCTTGATTACAATGAAGGGGTTCAATGTAAAGTAGCCCAAGTGATTTACCACCTTCTGATTTTGAAGAAATACAGCAGGCAGTACAACACATGTATAGCCCTCTACAGGAGGCACATAATGTTACTTTTGAAAAAGTTAAAATGTCTGAAGCAGCATTACAAAGAGATCAAGAAGCACAAAAAGCTAGGGATGCTCAGAAAGAAACTCAACTATCTAAGAAAAGATTCAGAGTGCAGGCTGAATTAAAGCCCGATTTTGAACAATGGAGTCCAACCTCCAGAAATATCATTCTTACTGCTTGGAAAGTTGTGAAAAAAAATATTTATGATAGAGGCAAATGGTATTCTGAACAAGAGTGGAGTAAATATCAGAAGCGGTAAGATGCCATATACCAGTTCAGAAAAGACCTCAAAGCTGGGAAAATACCTGCTAACTCTGTGGAGCCTAGCAAATATTTCCCAAAGCCTTATCATTATTTTGAAAGGCAAAAGATAAAGGCTGAAGAGCTCAAGAAGAAGGATCTGAAAGGAAAGAAGTTGGTTGATGACACAGAGGCTAATGTACAAGCTAAGATTCAACCATAAAAAGGAATTGTAATCAAGAAGCCTGATCAATCCTAGGGATAGATTGACTAGGTTTAGAACTATGCAATCTTTTGTTCTAAAATCCTTATAACTCAAAAACTGATTATTGATTCAATGAATTTTATTATAATGTGTGATGTTATTTCATGCTATTTCTGCTTATGAGTTACCCTGTCTGTGTAATAATTTTATATATAATAATCTTTGTTTTATTATGAGTGGTGTATATCATTGACTAAGGGTTTGACTTCTCCAAATAGGGGGATATTGTTGGGTACATTGGAAACTATGTACTAGATTTAGAGAAGCCTCGCCTAACTCAATGATATACATCAATGTGTATTTGATGGAATGTTGAGTTTGAATGTGTAGGTTAAAGAAATGCAGGAAAATATTCTAAGTACAAGTGTCGACACTGGTGAAGGAAATGTGTCGACACCAGAAGCCTGTTTGTGTCGACACACAGGACTTGTGTCGACACACAAAAATTCTATAAGCAGTAGTTATGTCGAAACATAGGACTTATGTCGATACACCGAAGTTCAGTCTACAGCAATTGTGTCGACACACAGGACTTGTGTCAATACACACTCAAGAATTTTGTCGACACCAACTATTTCAAGACTAGAAGAAATTGTGTCGACACACAAGACTTGTGTCGACACATTCAACAGGAGTTGTGTCGAGAAGATGAAGAATGGTTGTGTCAACATTGTGGGATCTGTGTCGACACTATCAAGACTTGTGTCGAAACATGGTCTATTTGTGTTGACACATTTGGAGTATTGTCTCGATGCTTTTTTGCTGAGATAGAGTACATTGAGGCATCAAGTTTCTAGACTGAAGACTTGACAGCCGTCATAACTAACAAAGCTTTTGCATCTATCAGAACTGTCAGAAGGCCGATATGAAACAGATCAACCGGTAACCTCATATGGGTCTATATAAAGACTTGTACTATCACAAAAATAAAAAACCAAAAAAGAGGTGACATACAAGAAGGAAGGACTTGACATTCTTCTAACAGTTGAAATCTACAAGTCATTAAGTGAGGGCAGATTCTGAACAAGTCTGCAAGAAGGATTCAGATCTATTTCTGAATTGAAGGAAGCTGGATTGAGGATCATCTCCAACTTCAAAAGAAGATCAACCTTACTGTGTTCAGATTCAAGAAGCTTTGAAGAAAGCTAAGACAGGTTGGATCTTAAGAAATCAGTTCAATCAAGAACTGATCAAGAATCCTTCATCCCTTTCTCTCTCTACCTGGGTGAAGTATTTGTCACTTTTATAATCAATTTTTCTGTAAGATTTTTTGTAGATCTGAGTGTAGGAGAGTTATCTCTCTGAGTTATAAGCCTAAATATATAAAGGCTGAGGTAGGGCTTAGTGCTTGAGGTATGATCTTGTTGATCTGAGTTATAGGCCTGGTGATTAAGGCTAAGGTAGGGATGTTGCCTGAGGTAGGATTCTTGGGAAAATCTGAATTATAGGACTTAAAAAAGTCTGAGTTGTAGGAACCAGTTGGGTTTTGAGTTATAAGATCTGAGGATCTGAGTCAGTGGAAGGAAGTTTGGCCGAATCCAGCACTCTACTAGATAGGTGAATGGGGAGAGTGGACATACCCACGAATTGGGAAACCACTATAAACCATTGTGTGATGTGCTGTGTTTTATCTGTGCTTGATTTACTCTGTGTTGTGATAGATGTGGATCAAATAACTATGATGTGAATAACTTTTTAATTGCCTAAGTTTTAAAAAGGATTTGAACCTATTCACCCCCACCCCCCTCTAGGTGTTTAGGATTTATAAACCAAACCTTTTAGGCAATCCATTATTAATCATGGTAGACTCATCAAAGACTACATGAACTGATTCTTCTACAACTTGGCTTTTCAAGTTATAGATCATAAAGGATTTGCTATGATTATTGTACCCAACAAATATTCCATCATAGGATTTGGCAGCAAACTTAATCACATAGGACTTGCCATTGTGAAGCACAAAGCATTTACTACCAAAGATTTTGAGATAGCCCAGATTTGGTTTCCTGTCTTTCAAGATCTCATAGGGAGTCTTCTTGTGGCCTTTGGTGTTAGAGGCTCTATTGAGGACATGACATGCTTCATTTACTACCTCAGCCCAGAAATATTCTGGGAGAGATGTGTCACTCAACAGTGTTCTACCAGCCTCTATGAGAGTCCTATTTTTCCTCTCAACTATCCCATTTTGCTGGGTTGTTCTAGGAGAGGAGAATTCTTAAACAATCCCATGCTCTTCACAGAACTTTGTCATGCTATAAGATTGGAATTATGTCCCATGGTCACTTCTGATTTTGACCACAGAACAGCCAAGCTCATTCTGAATTTGCTTGACAAACCTCATGAAGACATCAAGGGTTTCATCCTTCTTCTTAAGAAAGAACACTCAAGTAAACTTGGAATAGTCATCAACTACCACAAGGGTGTAGACTTTCCTACCAAGATTGTGAATTTGCATTGGACAAAATAGGTCCAAGTGCAAGAGGTATAAGCACTTCACAGAGTCTTTGGTCCCAATACCCTTGAAGGAGACTTTTGTCTGCTTACCCTTTTGGCAAGCAGAGCAAATTCCCTCCTTAGAGCACTTCACATTGGGGTTATTCCTAACTAGCTCTTGATTGAAGAGCTTGCCAATAGTCTTGTAATTCAAATGGGCTAGTCTCTTGTGCCACTGGAAACAATAGGATACTTTCTCATTTGCCACCAAACAGATAGGAAAATATGTGTCTAGACATATAAAGTTCAAGCAATAAACATTTCCATTCCTAGTGCCTGTCAAGATGACCTCTTGGTCAATTGACCTCTTAATTAGGCACTCATCCTTGTGGAAGACAATTACATAGCCAAGATCAGAAAGTTGGCTTATGCTTATATGGTTGTGTTGTAACCCTTCAACATAAGCCACCTTTGTGATGGTTATTATTCCATTGGTTATCTTACCATACCCTCTGTTTACACCTCTATCTGAACCTCCAAAGATGACTTTGGGTCCATCTTTTACTGGAGTAAACTCCTTCAAGTTGCTCCTTGTTCCAGTCATGTGCCTGGAAGATCCACTGTCCAAGTACCATATAGGGGTATGGTACCTTGAACTATCCTGCAATATACAAATTACTTAACCTTAGGACCCCAATATCTATTTGGTCCTAAGTGCGTGTTAGCATGAAACTAAACATGTATATTATATCTTCTTACCCTAGCTCTGGCCACATTGGGATTATGCCAGCAGTTAATGGCAAAGTTCCCTATCTTACCACAACACCAACAATCATGTATATTATATCTTCTTTTCTGTGAAGGCCCTGCAGCTTGATGAGCTGTAACCTTATCAGGAGGAAGATCTGCTGCAGCCTTTTTCTGATTTCTTTCAGCCAGAATTTGACTGAAGGTAAGTCTTATAGCTGGCTGATTTGGTCTACCCTGAGTGCCAGCAGAAGCTAGCTTCTTTTCAAAAAGCATGCTTCTGATGGCTTCAGATATGCCCAGATCAGACAGATTCTTACACTTGCCCTTAGTCAGAACCTTTGTTGTCAAATTCTGAGCCTTGGCTTCAGCAACATTCTTGAGAGTTGGTGCAAAATCACCAAAGATAATTGGTCCAGATTAGGCCATTTGAAATTTCTCATTGGCAGCCTTGACTGCACACACCCTGCCAAACTTTCATCATGATAGTGAACTTTTTTGTTCACTCTAGATGAACAACCCCTCTCCTAGTGACAATAAGAACTTTCTTGGTCATACCTGTTAGAAGGTATCAAAACTTTTCTGAAAAGAATGGGAGGCTTAGAAGCAATAGGCTGAGGTGGAACTAGAGATTTGCCATTCCTTTTGGAAGGAGCAACTCTTGTGCTTCCCTTGAATCCCAACCCATTCTTGCTCTTTTGAGAGGAGATGGAGTCTATCAAGGGGAGGACAGTGTTTGGCTTAGAATAGCTAGCCACTATTCTTTTCTCCTTCTCAAGCTTATTTTCAAGCTCCCTGATGAGACATTTCTTTTGCTTGATGGAGGCAACCTGAATGTCTAAGAGGGACTTCAGTTGGCTAATTTTCCTAGCTTTCTAGTCCAGCAGATTTGCTGTTACGGTCTGTTGGGCAACTGAAAGCTTAAGAGATGAGACCTCTTTAGCTTGCTTCTTAGATAACTTCTTAACCTTCTTGAAGGAATTCAGAAGTTCTCCATACTTGTCAATCAGTTGATTGACATGTCTTTCAGATCCAGAATATTCTTCACCACAGGGTGAAGAGGCTTCTGAGCAAAGACTAGTCTCAAACTCAGACAGATAAGCGGAGTTAGGTGATAGATGTACCTTGCTCTGACCAGGATGATCCTAGTTGTTTTCCTCATCAGTCATTACAATCAGCCCTCTGTAACTGTGGACATCTTCATCCACCTCTGACTCACTATCCGACAGTGTTAGAGGGGCTCTTATTCCAATCCTCCCTAGAGGATTGACTTCTCCTTCTGCAATAGCTCCATCTGTAACAGCAACAGCAACTAGCCCAATATAGGCTTTGTTGGGAATTGTTTCCACAATATCTCAGATTTGTAAGAATTCACCCTTAAACTAAGATTAATTAAGTTGTATTTTATGTTGTGTTCTAGCTATGTGTTTGCAGGACTTAATTGCTAAGTATAAACCAATATCAGTCTAGAGTGGGTCACCAAACACAGGATCATGCAATGTAATCCCTCATTATGTGACTCATGGTGTTGACTCATGTGTAGCCTTTCTATTGGGATACACTTTATGATCAAGCACCATAGAAGAAGGCCAAAGGTCTATTGAAGATTTTCTTAGAAGAAATTTTTCTAAGTATTTATTCTCGAGAAGCTGTCTCGAGAGGTTGTCTCGAGTAGATCCCTTCTACTCAAGAGACAGATATTCCCAATCCCGAGAATAATTCCTGTACTCGAGACATTCCCCTAGTTAACTCGAGTAGTCAGATGTTTTACTTCAGGAATTTCTCTAAGTACGAGGACTCGAGTGATTTCTTTAGTACTCGAGTTGATCTTCAGTTTATCTCGAGTGGACTCTTCTTCATCTCGAGAAGTTAATGAAGATCCCGAGTAGATTTATTCTACTCGGGTGAAGTCATGTCCCTGTCTCGAGAGATGTACTCGAGAGGCTGAAGTCATAAAAGGTTCTGTCTCAACAGGCTCACTCGAGAGGCGGAAGTCAGTCAAGTTTCAGTCTCGACAGGCTCACTCGAGAGGCTAAAAGCCAGTCAACCGAGACAGCCGTCCAGCTCTCGAGAGAGCATTCCAGTCTTCCAAGTAAATCTTTTCTTTCTAGAGAAAATCTTATTCAGAGCAGTTGTCGACTCCTGAATTTTTCTAAGTAAGACTCTCGAGTGAATTTCCTATCCCTCTCGAGAGGCTCAGCATTTCTCTCGGGTGATTATTTTTCTCTCGGGCCGTGAAGAAGGAAAACTCCGAAAATATTTCTAAGTCACCTTGGACCCGATTAATTCTTAATCTCCAATCCTATTGGTCCACGTGTCAAGCTTTGATGATCTGACCATTAAGGGTTTGCCTATAAATAGTCTAATCATCCTCTTCAATCGTACGGATTCTCTAATTAGTCAAATCATATTATTTTCGGAAAGTTTTTTCAAGATTTCTGAATCGCCGCCGTCGACCTAGTTTTCCGAGAAGAATTCGCAACCGATCTTCGATCCCGTCGAGGCTGTAGATCAAAGCTTCTGCCGACGTTTCTTCCTCGGCATTTCTGATTCAGACAAAGAAAGAGATCATCTGATCTTTTCGTTCTTCATCATTCAAATCCAATCCCGATCGTGATTGATCTAGGGTTTCAGATCTACAGGATTTCGGCCATCTTCTTCGAAATCATCTGATAGGGCTTTCAAGTTATTCAGAAGAAGGACTCCATTTTTAGATCTGAAATTTTGATATTGTTATTGTAGATCTTGTATTTCAAATCATTTTTCTTGTAGGAGATCTCATCTTCGAGACTTGTAGGAATTTCTATCTTCCGAGTGAATATCCTTGTTGTGGATCGAGTTGTAGGGGCGTTGCTCCGAGATTTGGTAGGATTGGTTTTCAATCTGAGGTAATAGTGAAGTAGCCGGATCTAGTGCAAGGCTAATCCGGTGAGGTGGAGAGTGGATGTACCCAAGATTGGGGAACCACTATAAGCTCTGTATTATATGTGCTTGGATTGTTTGTTTTTCTGCATTTTAGTCTTTAATTTTTTATTCCGTGAAAAGACGCAGACCTCACCTATTCACCCCCCTCTAGGTGATTTAGGTAGACAACTAGAAACATCAGGCTTCCTCTTCTTCAAACTCAGAATATGATGAGTCTGTCCAACTCTTTTCCTTCTTGGCCATGAAGGACTTTCCCTTCTTTTCTTTGTGTTGGTGCTACTTCTTCTCCTCAGTATCCTTCCTCTTTTCTCGGCAGTCAGCTATAACATGCACATGCTTGCTGTCAGTCTTGGACTGGTTCTTTCTGTGATGGGTGGAATTGGAAGGCCTTTTCTTCCAATGCTTCTTCTTTATTAACCTCTGCAGTTGTCTGGAAAAGGCAGCAAAATCTTCATCAAACATGCTGCTGTCTGATGCCTCTGAGTCAGAGTTGTCTGACTCAGCTGGTCTCCTTGGTGGAGAAGGAATCCTTTCCTTGCCTTTCCTTGAGCTTTCAGCTTTGAAGGCCAAGGACTTTTCTTTGGCTAGTGATTTGATGGAGGCATCCTCCTCCTTCCAAGCAGCCAGCTGCATCTCATAGGAGAGCATCTTCCCAAATAATATTTGGGGAGGAGTGTTAGCAAGCTTGGCCATCTATCTTATGGCACAGATCTTAGTATCTCAGTCCCTAGTGAGAGATCTGAGAAACTTGTCATTAATTTCATAATTATTGAAGACCATTCCATAGTTCTTTAACTTATTTATGATCCTGAAGAATCTTTCATAACAGGTAGTTATGTTCTCCTTCAGGATTTGCCTAAAATCCTTATACTCTTGGTTGAGCAGAGACTTTCTATCATCTCTTACCTCATCAGTACCATCCATGTAGACCACAAGGGTGTCCCATATCTCTTTGGAGGTCTGGCAGTGAACCAAGTTCTGGAAGGTTGAGTCATCTACAGTACTGGCTATAATGTTCTGTGCTCTCTTGTTAGGGCCAGCTAGTATGACCTCATATTTGGTCAGTTCAGAGAGTATTTTTGGTGTTTGGATGTTGGCATCCAGAACAGAGACCTTCATGGGAATGACAGGTCCCTCCTTAACATTTGCAAAAATTTTTGGATCATAGGCTTCTATGAATAGCCTCACCCTCTCCTTACATATTCCAAACTTCTCCTTTCTGCGGATGGCGAGTTTCATTGAACTCAGCTCTCTCTGGCTCTCTCCTAAGCCCATGACCACTTAGCAGTAGCTACCTTGGAGGATCACTCAGATTCTTAAATCCTTTTTGAGCAACCTCCATCTGATACCACTTGAAAGTATTTAATTTCAAGGTAGCTAGCAACCTAGAGAGGGGGTGAATATGTCTTCTTAGGTCTTTTAAGAGTCTTTTTAAGTCACTTGATTGTTTCTTTAGGCTTTCATCTTATAGTAATCTAGAGCTTGTCCTTAGTACCTGCAATTAAAAAAATAAAAGCAAACACAGAAAAGCACACAAGTATTTTATAGTGGTTCCCCAAAATTATGGGTACATCCACTCTCCTCCCACCTTGCTAACTTCCTATTAGTCAAGGCACTTCTCCAAACTAATGCTAAAAGGAGCTTACACCTCAGATCCCTCAGGATCTCTCAGTCTCCTCCAAGATTTATACCTCAGCCACAAAGGCCTACACTCAGGGATACAAGTATCACCTATCTCAGGCACTTAATCCCTACCACTCAGGCTATGGAGGATAGCCCTACCTCAGAGCAAGCTTGCTCCTACAACTGAGAGAGATACACTCTCCTAAAGTTCAAGCAAATTTGCCCTACAGCTCAGATCCAAAAGGATCCTACAAAGAGAAATAGTTTAATTAACTTTGATATAGAGAAATTTCTCTGAGTCGACCACTTGAGCAGAAAACTTTCTGCTCCAACTCTTCTCACAGTAGGGAAAGGATTTGCTGGAGGAACTCAGAAGATAACTTCTAAACTTGTTTTTGAAGGATAAAGATCTTTTGATCTTGAGTCTTCAAGCAGCCCACTGAACCTGCCAAAGGATGAAGGTTCTTCTTTCTTCAGAATAGATTCTGAATCTGTTGTGCCAGATGGAGACTTGAACAGCTAACAGAACTTTTCTAGCTGAAGAGCTTCAAGCTTTTCACATGCAGTAATGGCGAAGAAGAGGAAGACGGCTCCTCTCCTTTTTGAATAATGTATGCCCTAAAAGTTATGTTTGTCCTCGCCCTATCTCTTCCTTTTGTAGTTCGTCGATAAACGGCTCTTAAAGATCGGTGGGCCCCACCTGCAGCTTCCAGCTGCGTCTTGCTTTAACGGAAGAAGACGTACAGTAGCTTCACGATAAGTTTTGTCGTGTAGAGTAGCTTCCCCGTGTCTGATTTGACCTTAGTTGACTTTGTTGATTTTGCTGACGTCAGTACCTGTGGACATAGTCAAAATCGAGCATCAGAGAATAGATGTTGAGTGAGTAAGCATCAATCAACGCCAAAACACTTAGACAGATTGTAATGACTCCACTCGTTAAATAACATATAATAGAAGGTCCGGCCGGGGCCCCACACTATATGTCATAAACAGATGGTGAGGTCACAAGTTAATACCACAACACCATCGCATCCTAACTCATAACATGCTAGCGGAAGATTTTAACAATAAAGATGAACTCATACCAGGAATGTCCACTACATATATAAACCACATTTATATATAACCTCTTGAAAGAGTGTACAGCAAATACAACACAGGTTGGCCTTAAGGCCTTACAGTTCCGCTTTTCACAGTGTGGATTGCATACATCGGCGCGCAGGCCGGCCACACATGAACAAAACATAATAGAAAACTTAGCCTTCAAGGGCTAGCAGTGGCAGCAGCAATAGTAGGTACTTCAGCCCTTACTTCCTGCTCGGCTCTCCAGCACCTGCATAGGGACAGCCCACCCAGAAGGTGAAAAACAAGGCAACGATCATCATTCAGCTGACCAATTTATAAAAATCCTACCCCTTTCCCGGGGCAGTGGCATTCCTTCTCTGCAGGCATAGAAATGAATAGACAGATATATCATGTCTTGTGCTCTCACGCACAATCAATCCATCACAACTGTCAGCCACACGGTCCGACGATCCGTGCACTCAGGGCAAATTCTTGGTGCACCGGCGAACAAGGGTCAACACCACCATTTACACAGTATTGAGCATTTATTCTTAATGGTGCGCAGACCTAAGACTCTCATTATGCCACTGACGAAAGCTCAATGCCTTAACGCTCTCTTGTACAGTCGACATAACGTAGGTACAAATCAACCACCCCCCCACCCCCCCCCCACCCCCGTTGCTCAAGTCACCTTTCCATCACTGAGTACAGCGTACCCGTGGCTATATCTAAAGGCACGGGTCAGTTTCACCTTTCCTGTTCGGCAAGAAGCCTTTTCAGAGCTCGCAGCTCACACTAGCCATAATGTCCGCCAAGGACAGGCTTCACAATAGTCATACTATCCACCATTGACTGGCTACACTGTCCATAACGGACTGGCTACACTGTAGCCACAACACAAGTAGTATAATGGTATTTTCCTGGAATTCCTCATTCCAGTACTTCCTGCTACTTCCCTTCATAGGAACAACCCATTGACTCCACAAACTACACGTTTATACGTGAAGTCTTCTCCGGTCTTTAATATGCAACATTACCAATCCAGACCAACCTTTTCAGATGGGATTCACACAGCATGTCTATCCCATACTACACATTTCTGGGTCTAGATGCAGACTCAACTAGGGATAGCAACTATCAACTCACGGGGATCACTTACTCTTCCACCTTTTGATGGAGGATCCCATTCACATGTATAAAAGAGGACTTCACTTGTCCAATGAAGGAAGATCGTTACCCTTGACGATCTCTTGGGCGCCATAGAAATTCTAGCCAGTGGAAAAGAACCGCGGCGGCCTTGCCTCCACAAATCTGGCCTCAAATCTCGAATCGGAACTCTAAAGCTCCCGCGGTGGCCGTATCTTCATACAAGTGAAGAATGAAATCTTCACTCAAATCTGGAGTTAACCCAACAACAAATAATCTGGGCCACAGGATCCAGGCTGAAGGAAACGAACGGCCACAAATTGCCCTCAAAAGTCTATTTTTTGGGATGACACGGCCTGTGACACGCCCGTATCACAGGTCGTGTACTGCAAGCGGTACACGAACCAACTCATCCAGACCAAAACACGGGCTGAGACACGGCTGTGTCAATCCCATGACATGCCCGTGTCAGTAAGTACACGCCCGTGTTGAGGAGCGTGTCCCTCAAACTGCACAGGATCAACATTCCCGAAAAGGACACGGCTGAGGCACGTGCCCGTGTCCTTAGCCGTGTTCCAAACATGCCCCTGTGACACGCCCGTGTCACAGGCTGTGTGCCACACTCAACACTGCCTGGTAACCCACCCGAGCAAGACACGGCCTCAGACACGCCCGTGTCCCTGACCGTATCACCTTGATATGCCCTGGGACATGCCCATGTCCCAGGCCGTGTGCCTCACTTGAGACACACTCGTGTACCCAGAGCTGGACACGCCCTAGGACACGCCCGTGTCCCAGGCCGTGTCACCCTGCCTGAACTCTAAATTGGAATTTGGGGTGTTACAACCCTCCCCTCCTTATAAAAAATTTCGTCCGGAAATTTTCTCATAGCAATGAAACCCAGCAAGCATAATGTTATAACTTCAAAATGTCCGTTACAATACAAGACGCACTTTACAACAGTTCAAACAAACAACTCGGGAAAATCAGCTCGCATGGTCTGCTCCCGCTCCCATGTTAGCTCCTCACAACCACAAGTGTCCCACTGGACTTTGACCATCCCTATTGTTTTGTTCCATAACTATTTATCGGCTCTATCTTTGATCTGAATGGGTCTAACCTTTGTTGTTAGCCCATATTCGACCGGTACACGATCATTCTCAATCACTTGAGTTGGAACCTTGACAGCTTTTCGAAGCACGGAGATGTGAAACACATCATGCAAGCCACTCAGTTCTGCCGAAAGAGCTAGCCAATAGGTAGCTTCTCCAACTCGCTCCACCACTTCAAATGGACCAAGATATCTCAAACTTAGCTTTTTCAACCACCGAATCCTGGACACGACCAATCGCCCACCGCAAACTCCACATTCTGGTGCTTGGCGTTATAGTACTTTGCTTGTCGATCCTGAGCTATTAGTAGCCTCTCCTGAATAGAGCGTATCGTCGAAGTAGCTTCTTCGACATTCTTGCGCGGATATACTTTTGATTCGCCTGCTTCCGCCCAAGCTAGCGGTGTACGACATTTCCGACCATACAAAGATTCATACGGAGCCATACAGATGCTCGCTTGGTAGCTATTATTGTAGGCAAACTACACCATATAGAGATGATCTTCCCATCTCTTACAAAAATCCATGGCACACATCTGGAGCATATCCTCCATCGTCCTATTGGTTCTCTCAGTCTGACCATCTGTTTGGGGATGAAAGACCATACTGAATGCTAAATTTGTTCCCAATAGCTTATGGATTAGCCTCCAATCATTCGACGTGAATCACCCATCACGGTCATTGACGATGCTCCGGGGAACACCGTGCAATCGGACAATCTGCTCCACATAGATCTTTGCCAAGTTTTCCACTGAATCGTCCCTCTTATTCAGTAGGAAGTGAGCCACTTTTGTCAATCGGTCTACAATCACCTAGATTGAATCATTCCCGCATTGAGATCTCGGCAACCCGTGCACGAAATCCATTGAGATATCATCAAACTTCCACTCTGGAATAGGTAATGACTTCAGGAAACCGCCAGGCTTCTAACATACTGCTTTGACCAACACACAAGTTTGACACTTAGCTGCATAATGTGATATGTCTTTCTTTAGTCTTGGCCACCAGAATAACTTTTTCATATCCTTGTACATCTTTATGCTCCCAGGGTGAATTGAGTACTTTGCAAAGTGAGCTTCATACATCAACTCTTCTCTCAACTTACCCATACTTAGTACGCACAACCGGCCATCTTTTCGTAACAAGCCGTCATCCCAGGAGAATTGGACATCTGACCCATCCTTTGCATAACGTTGGAGACTTTCATTAAGCTCCGTTGCTCGCTGAACCCTGTCCGCAAGGTCATACTGTACCTCTGTCCAGTTCAAGCACGCATCGGTTATGGAATTCTTGTCAACACAAGAAATCTCTAACGCTTCCAACTCCTGGATCAGACGCTCATTATGCATTTGCAACCAACTTGCCTGTACCGGAGTCCTATGACTCAATGCATCAGCGACCACATTTCCCTTCCCGGGAGTATAGTGAATATCAAAGGTATAGTCCCCTAGGAACTCCATCCACCTTCATTGTCTCATATTCAGATCCTTCTGATCCAACAGATACTTTAGGCTCTTATGATCTGTATAGACATCAACCTTTACGCCATATAGATAGTGCCACCACAATTTAAGCGCAAAGATCACTGCCGCCAACTCTAAGTCGTGGATCGGATAATTTCGTTCATGCACTTTCAACTGGCATGAGACATAAGCAAACACTTTACCAAACTACAGAAGAACGCAGTCTAAGCTGCTCCCTAAAGCATCACTATAGATCTCATAGTCGTCTGTACAACATGGCGATGTCAACACAGGCATCGTGTTCAAATGACTCTTTAGCTCTTCAAAATCTCGCGCGCACTCCGACATCCAAACGAATTTCTGATCCTTTCTCGTCAACGTGGTCAGAGGCAAAGAAATCCATGAGAATTTTCCACAAACCGTCTGTAGTAGCCTTCTATTCCAAGGAAACTCTTGACCTCGGACACTGAAGACATCATTGGCCACTCTTGGATGGAACTTATCTTTGACAGATCCACTATTATGCCCTCTCCACTTACCATGTGGCCAAGAAAAGCCACTGGTGACAGCCAAAACTCACACTTTGAGAACTTGGCAAAGAGCTTATTCCTCCGCAAGGTATGCAACACCAACCGCAAATGGTTTGCATGATCGGCTTCCGACTGCGAGTACACTAGGATATCATCGATGAAGACAATCACAAACAGATCCAAGTACTCTCAGAAAATTCGGTGCATTAGATCCATAAATACCGAAGGCACATTACATAAGCTAAACGGCATTACGGTGAACTCATAAGGCCCGTAGCGTGTTTAAAATGTTGTCTTGGGAATGTCACCTTCCCGAATCCTCAGCTGGTAATATCCAGATTTTAAATCCAATTTGGAATAGACGGTTGAGCCCACTAGCTGATCGAACAAGTCATCTATCTGTGGAATCGGATACTTATTTTTCTCTGTCAGCTTATTCAACTCACGATAGTCAATACATAACCGTAAACTATCGTCCTTCTTTTTCACAAATAGAACAGGCGCGCTCCATGGTGATATACTTGGGCGTATGTATCCTTGTTCCAGTAACTCTCTCAGTTGGACTTTCAATTCAGCCATTTCCTTTGGCTCTACGCGATATGGCGAGCGGGCCACAGGTTTTGCACCTGGCACCAACTCAATAGAGAAGTAGATCTCCCGCTGGGGCAGTAACCCAGGAAGATCCTTAGGAAATACATCGGCAAACTCCGACACAATAAGAACATCACTCACACTGGCCTTGGGCTCAACAGTGTGAAGAATAACTCTGCGCCCTTCCGAACAGCATTGATGACTTGGAGAGTAGACACCAAGATCCCACTCACTCCTCGCATACCAGCGAACTTAGTCTCAAGCTTGGTATTCTGGCCTAGTGTGATCTCCTTTGAATTGCAATCAATAAAGTCACGCTGCTCCGAGAGCCAGTCCATTCCAAAGATCACATCAAACTTCGATATCGGTAGCACAGATGCACTCAAACCGAAATCCCGACTTACTATTTGAAGTTTCACATCGCAAGATCTATCCGCAAGCATCACGCAACCATTCGGTAATAACACCTTTATACTATATGTCATCACATGACTCGGTACTCCAATTCGAGCTACGAAGTCCTTAGACAGAAATGAATACGAAGCACCCGTATCAAACAGGGCTCTCGCTAGGTTGTTATGAATCAGGACAAAGCATGTAGCACACACATCATGCACAAGCTACATAGAAAGTATGCAATAAAAACAAAACAAGAAATATCTTAAATCGTACCTATGACGACGTCACTTTGCTTTATAGCCTCCTGCTGGCCAAGATTATAAACTCTGGGTTGCGCCTGGGATGCAGAGGACTCTACCACTGCTTTGCCCTTCTCAGCATAAGACGCACCCGTCTTCTTTTCCCCCTTTGGCTGAGCAACCCTACAATCACGAGTTATATGCCCCACTTTGCCACAGGTAAAGAGGGTACGAGACTCCTGCTTTGAAGTTGCTCCCGACGCAACTGTCGCAAAAGCTTGCCCAAAAGGCTTGGACCTCTTGCCCCACTTCTTCCGGTAGTACGATTTTCCAGGGCGGGGTGCTTTGAACTCTGGCTTTGTCACAGCCAAGTCCCTTTTGCCTTGCACCCGCTTCATGTCCTTCTCCAGCGCACACGCAGTATCAACCAATGCTTGAAATCCTTGGTTCACTGAACTCGACATCAGTAACCTCAACTCATCCCACAATCCTTCGTAGAACCGATTAGTTTTCCTTTGTTCATCCGCGAAGATTGACCCCACATACCGTCCCAACCTCGTAAATTCATGCAAGTACATATCAACTCTACTTTCTCCTTGCATTAACCGTTGAAACTCTTTCTCCATGGCAATGTGTTGTGTT
The DNA here is from genome assembly GCA_039513925.1 of Platanthera zijinensis. Classification (NCBI taxonomy): domain Eukaryota; kingdom Viridiplantae; phylum Streptophyta; class Magnoliopsida; order Asparagales; family Orchidaceae; genus Platanthera; species Platanthera zijinensis. The sequence continues at coordinate 212,470,765 of CM077080.1, forward strand.
GCGGGTAAGTGCTTTGCTAAAAACACTCGAGAGAACTCCTGGATTGAAACTTGTATTAACGGCCTGCCCGCTAAATGGTGTAACTCAATCTTGTCCAGCCATAACCGCGCCTCTCCTTCCAACATGAAGGTGGCCAAGATGACCTTCTGACTTTCCTTCGTCTGGATCGCCGTCAATATTCGCTTGACTCGCGATAACCAATCCTCTGCCTGTATTGGGGATCCCATTCCCGTGAACGTAGGCGGATTGAAGCTCATGAATTGCTTCAACTTTCGTTCAGCTGCTCGCAGATCCACAGCCTCAATCGGTTCGGGTCGTACACCAACACGATCTGGTACCAATGCCGGCTGCGACTGCCCACTCGGCTGAATCATGGCAAATAGTGTCTCAGCAACTAAGCGAACTGTTTCCGCAGATGGAGGAGGTATAGGCACCTCAGCTGGTGTCACACTCTCATCAGAATGCTGGGGCTCAGACTGCCCAGCACCACTACGAGTCACCTATAGGTGAACAAGACACACATTAGAGACCTCGTGCAAGCAATAACAACAAATTAGGAATGCGCAGGTTCTCCAAATAAGTGTATTTGCATTCTTTAGTGGACATTCAAGAGTTCATTAGTGTTAAAGCGGTTCGCACCTACACGTGATTGCCACCCCACAAAAGAATTCGACCGCGAATTCAAAAGAGGAAGACCTAGACAAGATGATACCAAAATGTAACGACTCCACCCGTTAAATAACATATAATAGAAGGTCTGGCCGGGGCCCTACACTATATGACATAAACAGACGACGAGTTCACAAGTTAATACAATAACACCATCGCATCCTAACTCAGAGCATGCTAGCAGAAGATTTTAACAATAAAGATGAACTCATACCAGGAATGTCCACTACATATATAAACCACATTTATATATCAACTCTTGAAAGAGTGTACAGCAAATAAAGGTTGGCCTTAAGGCCTTACAGTTTCGCTTTTCACAGTGTGGATTGCATACATCAGCGCGCAGGCCAGCCACACATGAACAAAACATAATAGAAAGCTTAGCCTTCAAGTGCTAGCAGTGGCAGCAGCAATAGCATGGACTTCAGACCTTACTTCCCGCTCAGTTCTCCAGCACCTGCATAGGGACAGCCCACCCAGAAGGTGGAAAACAAGGCAACAGTCAGCATTCACCTGACCAATTTATAAAAATCCTACCCCTTTCCTGGGACAGTGGCATTCCTTCCCTACAGGCATAGCAATGCATAGATATATATATCATATCTTGTGCTCCCACACACAATCAATCCATCACAACCATCAGTCATATGGTCCGACGATCCGTGCACTCAGGGCACATTCTTGGTGCACCGGCGAACCAAGGTCAAACCCACCGTTTACACGGTATTGAGCATTTAGTCTTAATGGCGCACAAGCCTAAGACTCTCACCATGCCACTGATGAAAGCTCAATGCCTTGACGCTCTCCTGTACAGTCGACATAACGCAGGTACAGATCAACCACCCCCCCCCCCATTGCTCAAGTCGCCTTACCATCACCGAGTACAGCGTACTCGAGGCTATATCTAAAGGCGCGGGTCGGTTTCAACTTTCCTGTTTGATAAGAAGCATTTTCAGAGCTCGTAACTCACACTAGCCATAATGTCCACTAAGGACTGGCTTCACAATAGCCATACTATCCACTAAGGACTGGCTACACTGTCCATAATGGACTGGCTACACTGTAGCCACAACATAAGCAATACAAGGGTATTTTCCTAGAATTCCTCATTCAAGTACTTCCTGCTACTTCCCTTCACAGGCACAACCCATTGACTCCACAAACTACACATTTATACGCGGAGTCTTCTCTGGTGCATAATATGCAACAACACCAATCCAGACCAACCTTTCCAGATGGGCTTCACACAACATGCCTATCCCGTACTACACATTTACGGGTCTAGATGCAGACTTGACTGGGGATAGCAACTATCAACCCACGGGGATCACTTACTCATCCACCTTTTGGTGGAAGATCCCATGCTCATGCATAAAGAAGGACTTCACTTGTCCAATGAAGGAAGATCATTACCCTTGACGATCTCTTGGGCCCCATAGAAATTCTAGTCGGTTGAAAAGAACCGCGGCGGCCTCGCCTCCATAGATCTGGTCTCAGATTCTCGAATCGGAACTCTAAAGCTCCCGCGGTGGCCGAATCTTCTCCTCTTCCTCCTCCTTGCTCCTCTCCCTTCTCTCTTCTCTTTAAAAAGATAAAATACAAGTGAAGATTGAAATCTTCACTCAAATCCGGAGTTAACCCAGCAGGAAATAATCTGGGCCACAGGATCCAGGCTGAAGGAAACGAACGGCCACTAATCGCCCTCAAATGTCTATTTTTTGGGCTGACACGGCCTGTGACACGCCTGTGTCATAGGCCGTGTACTGCAAGCAGTACATAAACCGACTCATCCAGACCAAAATATGGGATGAGACACGCCCATGTCAAGCCCCTAACACGCCTGTATCAGTAAGTACACGCCCGTATTGAGGGGTGTGTCCCTCAAACGGCACAGGATCAACATTCCTGAAAAGGACAAGCCTAAGGCACATGCATGTGTCCTTAGTCGTGTGCCAAACACGCTCCTGTGACACGCCCGTATCATAGGCTGTATGCCACACTCAACGCTGCCCGGTTACCCACCCGAGAAGGACACGGCCTCGGACATGCATGTGTCCCTGGTCGTGTCACCTTGACACGCTCTGGGACATGCCCGTATCCTAGGCAGTGTGCCTTACTCGAGACACACTCGAGTACCCAGAGCTAGACACGCCCTGGGACACGCCCGTGTCCCAGGCCGTGTCACCCAGCCTGAACTCCAAATTGGAATTTGGGGTGTTACACAGATTCACTGTCTCTTGGCATTGAGTGAGTCACCTTCACTCAACGCCAAACTACTTAGAATATTAAATTCAGCTTCACTCAATGCCAATCTTGCTTTATTAGCTTTCAGCTGCTTTGTTGGTACCCTAGATGTGATTTGGCTCATGTAATCCCTTTCCAGCCCCTCTTGATCCATATAACTATATATGATCATGCTTAGACTTTGTTTAGTCTCCCTAGGGCAGTTTATAACTGACCTAGAGCTTAGATTAGAAGTTGTAGATTGAATATATGGTTAAGGCATTTTCCGTTCGACCATCGTCGAACGAGGCCTCGCGATCGTCGACCATTGGTCGACGATAGCATGAGCTGTTCGACGTTTTCTATCCCAGACGATTTCTGCCTTAGTCGACGATCAGTTGGCTAGGTCAACGATCATCGAACCCCTGTTCGACGATTATTGTTTGCCTTTAACAGTTTGTATTTACTCTATTCCTTGGTTTATTTCCAAGTGTTTTAGCTTGTGGTTAGAGAGATTTTCTGAAGTTGTTTTTGCTAATTTATGGCTTAAATTCAAATGAATTAATTACCAAATATGTTAAGCACAAATTACGGGATTTCGTATTTAATAAAGTATTTTGTCCTATTATACAAAATATGTTGACTTTATCTTTCCAGGCTGTATTCTAGCCGTTGGCGCTGTATACTATTTCCGAGTATGTTAAGTCTTTATGCTGAGATATTTTCCCATTCAGTTTATTTCCTTATTGGGACTGACAGAGAGTTAATAGCTCATTCTATTCCTATTACTATATTCTATATTGAGATAACCTGTCGCAGGGCTCGAGATATTCAAATCAATAGAGCCGTTTCAAGGGAAAAAGAGAAGATATATTTAAAAGAGATTTTTCTCTCAGCAGTGACAAGAAAGTTACAGACACAGAGAGATTTTCTTCTCAAGGCTTCATTCGCTCAAGCTTCATCAGAGCAGCTCTTCACCATCTCTCAAGAAGAGAAGAAAAGTTTTCCTGAAGCAAAAGTCCAGAGCAATCATCTTCTTTCTCAAGTCTCCTGAGCATCTGCTTAGAGTTTTCAAGACTTCAGAAAGACCAGCTCCAGTTCTGCTTCAAGTGTTCCAGAATCTGAAGACCTGATAAAAATCAGTCTACAGATCCCTGAGGATTTAGTTTCAGTTTATCTGAAACTCCTTCATCCTGAAGCAAAGGCTTTCCCTGGACTTCCACTGAGCCAGGGGGAGACTTTGATTCTTTAGAGAATCCACAAGTCCTCTCTAATCTGTTATTAACAACAGAGAAGACAATCTAACCCTCTCAACCCCTTTGCAAAAGAGTTTTCACACCTCTTCAAAAGTGAACATTGGTGACAGGGCACCTTATCAACAACCTGTGGTTGAGCATCCTTATCAAAAGCTCAAAGGGTCTTGTTTGATCGACCTGAATCAGATCATTGGTGGCAGGGCACCTTAGCAAAAACCTGTAGTGGATTCCTACCAGGGTGGTAGAAGAATGGAGTACCTATTAAGAGGGAACCACTATATATCCTGTGTCCCTCTGGCTATTTTGTTTAATTGCTTATTCTGTGGCTGTGATAGAACTACCTAGGATTGCTAGTTGCTGTGATAGGCTTATAGTTAAACTGAAATTTCAGTTAGCTCTCTCACTTGTGCACTTCACTGTGTTAGGCTCTTAGGGTTCAAGTATCAGATTATTTATTCCGCAAATAAACTCCAAGGGAGCTGACTAGTTGTTCATAAAATTTGAATACTCTATTCACCCCCCCCCCCTCTAGAGTAGTTTACAACTTATCCCCTCACTTTCAATTGGTATCAGAGGGAGGTTGGCTGTTCATACAGGCTAACACCTGAGTTAAAAGATCTAGTGATAAGTTGTTTCCTGATACCTTTCACAAACACTTTCACACATGGCCCAGTCTAAGGATTATTCAAGCACCAGACCTCCTGTATGCAACTTGTCCAAGTTTGGCATATGGAAGGCCAGGATAAGACTATACATGAATTCTATTGATGAAGATATCTTTTCTTCTATTTTGACAGGACCACCTGCTAGGCCTGCTGCTGCTTCCACTTCTGCTGATCTCAGTGCTGTGCCACCACCTGACTACAATGAAACTTACAAGAAGGCAAAAGCAGCTGATGCAAAAGCAATGAACATCCTAGCTCAGACAATGTCTGATGAAATATTCCAGAAGCTTGCTGAATGTACCTCAGCCAAAGCTATGTGGGATTCCCTCAACCACATAGTTGCTGGCTCAGCTGATGAGAGGAAGGACAGGAGATCCAACCTCACTTCTCAGTATGAAAATTTCAAGAAGGATGATGCTGAAGACATTGACACAATGTACACAAGACTCGGTTCAATAATAAGTGAACTGAGGTCTTTGGACAAGGAGATAACTTTGACAGAAGTCAATGACAAGATCCTGATGTGCCTTCCCATCTCTTGGGACTCAAGGATATGGCCCATCAAGGATGGCAGAAACACTGTGGAACTCTCCACAGAAGCTCTGTTGGGAAAGCTCAAGTCATATGAGCAAACTTTGAAGAGCAGAGCTGCTGCAACTGAAGTAAAAACTCTTACACCTACAAAGAAAGAGCACTCTCTAGCTCTCAAGGCTGTTGAGACTTCTGAAGGAAGTCAATCAAATGAGGAGTTGCTGGCACTCATTGCCAAGAGGTTCCTCAACATGGGAAGAAGAGACTGAAAGTGAAGGGATAGATACTACTCTAGAGGGGGGGTGAATAGAGTTATCAAATTTTGCACTAGACAAAACTTAATGGTCTACCCAACTCCCTTGGAGTGAAGTGCGGAATGAAAGATTATAGATACTGATTTAACCTTAAAGCCTAACACAAGTGATGTGTACAAACTCAAGCTAACTGTAATTATAGTTAAGCTTGGAAAAACCTAATCAGCAACTAGCAATCCTAGTTATATCTACTCACAGCCACAATACAGGAATTAAACAATGGAATCCAGACGACACAAGGAAATTTATAGTGGTTCCCCAAACAACTTGGGTACGTCCACTCTTCTACCCACACGGTAGGAATCCACTCAGGTTTTTGATCAGGTGCCCTGCCACCAACAGAATCTGCTTCAGGTAGATTCAGAAACCCTTTAGACTTTTGATCAGGTGTTTAAAAACCAAGCACAGGTTTTTGATCAGGTGCCCTGCCACCAAGGGATACTTTTGAAGGGAGTAATAACCCTGTACAGGAGGGGGAAGAAGGTTAAGATGTCTTCTCTATTTTACAATAGATTAGAGAAGCACAAAAACTTGCACTGAGCTAGAATGCTCTAAAGAATCAAGGCTCCCCCTGGCTCAAAGATGTCCAGGTGAAGTCTTGCTTCAGTGCAGAAAACTCTTCAGAAAGTTCTGAAGGAAAAGCTACAGGAAGAAAATAAATAACAAAAAGAAATCTCTTCAAGCAGCTATCTTCTTCTTTCTTCTTCTTCAAAGGATCTCTGAGTTTGAACTTCCTGAAAGCAGGAGAACTCAGGTTGAAGAAGAAATGAAGATCTTAACACTTCTCAGTTAGATGGAGTTTGCTGAGAGCAGGAAGCTTGAGCTTGACGAAGGCTTGAGTGCTTAAGAATATGTGTTACACACTTCAATCCTTCTTCAAAGGGTCCTTTATATATTAGCAGCAAGCAATGGCTCTCTTCCATTTGAATTATTTGTCTTCTTCTGAGCCTTGAGACCTGGGCTGTAAATATCAATAAGACAGAAACATCTCTGCAGCAAAACATTCTATAAAAGGAATAACCCTTTTTCTAAGAAGCTGCAGGACCAAATCAAATAACAAAGGACTAAATAAAGTCACATCAGAAATAATCTCTTTATAGCAAAGAAGAAGACTTTTCAGTCCAACGGCTATAAAGGGCTGTCAGTAGATAAAGTAATTTACAAAGACAGCTAATAAGACAAACAACTTTATCTTAAAAAGATTTGACTCAGGCAAAAAGAATAGAGCAAATATTGCCTGGAAACTTTATCATACAGCTTAAAACAGTGTGCCAGAAAATGTATTAATTAATTAAATATAATAAATAAATACAAAATATAAAGGCAGGCAGAAAGCGTCGAACGACCTTCGGAGATCGTCGAACGACGCACGGAGATCGTCAATCTATCGGGCAGATAGTCGAACGATCCAGATAGTCGACCTATCGAAGAAGATAGTCGAACTACCCAGGCAGATAGTCGACCTATCAGAACAGATAGTCGAACTATCAGATAGTCGATCTATCTAGGACAGATAGTCGAACTATCAAGCGCACAGAGATAGTCGACCTATCAAGCAGATAGTCGACCTACCTCAGAAAACAGATAGTCGATCTATCAACAGATAGTCGACCTACCAGCGCAGGGCAGATAGTCGACCTATCAACAGATAGTCGAACTATCAGCGCAGAACAGATAGTCGACTTATCAACAGATAGTCGAACTATCAGCGCAGAACAGATAGTCGACCTATCAACAGATAGTCGAACTATCAGCGCAGACAAAGCGTCGACCAACTGATAGACGATCGTCGATCAGCCGATAGACGATAGTCGAGAGGCGTTCGATTATAGTCGAACGAAAAACTACTTAACCAAATTCTCAATCTGGAAAAGCGAGGACTCTACAGCTAGACTTCTAACCATTGACCATAGATATTTCTTGGGTCAAGGAGCACAAAGGAGAGGACTAAACTCAAATCAAACTAGGGTACCAACAATCTCCCCCTATTTGAGTTAAGTCTCTCAAAAACTAAAACAAACAGCAATAGAACACTAAAAAAAAATTCAGCAAATAGTTAACAATAAACTGGCAGATTATCAATCAGATAGACAAATATAGCACAGCAGTTAATTAAACTGTTAAGAATCTTTAGAGTCTGGTAAAGGATCAGAAGAACTAGAAACAAAGGAAATTTTTCTTAGAGGGTCATCTGATTCTTTCTTTGACATTTTTAGGTCCTGCGCACCAATGATCTTCAGTTCTGTAGCCCTAGGGACAACAGCTTCAGGGTGCTTTTCCATGTACTTAGATGGATCAAAAATCTCAGGATTAATCTGGAACTTTTCAAATTCTTTCTTTCTGTAAGCTGACATGGTAGTAAAACCAGTTGTATCTTTTCCTTCTGCTCTAGCTTTTCTTATCTGAGCTGCTCCTACAAGTTCTTGAAAGCGAGCCATCCTAAAGTTAGGATCGAGCTCAGGATTTTCATACACGGGCTCAGGAGAAGCAGCATCAGCTATTTTATCTAGATAAGACATTAGAGAATACTTAGCAGAGAGGTTCTTGCTAGATATTTTTAAAACAAAATAAACTATTTACCTTTTGATACAATTTCCTCAGACTGTACTGGAGTTGGAGATGAAATTCTCTTCTTTGGAGAGGGAGGTGGGGAAAAGGTTGGTCTTTGAACCACAGTCTCCTTCATTTGTCTTTGAGAACCATAAAATGATTTGCCTTGAGAACTTTGATAACCTTGTCTTGGCTGGGGCTGAACAGACGCAGATTTTCCAGAGGAGGCAGTAGGATGAGCTGAAAGGTTCCCAGAGGCTCCTGCACCAGGAGGTGGAGGAGGGGGACCTCTGGGAGTCCATCTTGAGACAGGACTATCATACCTCTTGGTTCTTTTTCTTTCTTTTTGCTGATTCTTCGAAAACCACATCCAATGCTGAAATTCCTTGGATTTAGGGTCAATGCCCTTCAAAATATAATAAGGAATATCATTATCCTTGCTAGGAGGAGGAGCAGCAGCAGCTTTCCTTTTCTTTGCAGCAGATTTCTTTTTCTTTGACTTCTCAGAAATATCAGAATCATCATCATCAGACTGAGATGAGGGAGGATTTTCATAAGGATCATAGGCTTCTGAAACAGCCTTTTCTTTAAGCTTAAGATCAGATTTTTCTCTTTCCTCTTCCATGGCATCCAGAGCCAGAAGGGAGTCTAAATCCAACCCTGGAGAGTCATCCCAGATGGTTGACTTTTCAATTTGCAAATCTTTCTATTTCTCTTTTAAAGATTGAACTCTTAAATCCCATGCTGCTCTTGCTTGATCTTCTTCCAAATTCAGAACAGGAGAGTCAACTTTGACTTCCTCTTTCTCAGACTCATCTTCTTTATTATCTAAGAAGGATTCCAACTCAGGGTCTACTTGAGTAGCAAGAATACTTGGGTCAGCCTCAGAAACAACTGCTATGATTTGAGCAGCTAAATCTTCTTTAATAATATCTGTAAAATTATGAATATAGATCTGCTAAATAAACAGAGATCATTCCTTCAAGGTATTCACAAACTATCAAATTAATCGACTCATCAACAAAACGAATGAAAGAGTTACCTTCATACTTAACCATCTCCCAGCAGTCATTCAGATATGAAGTTATAATTCCTTCCAGGAATCTAACAATCACAGGAGAGGTAAGATCTTCTAAGCAGACTTTAACTGCAATCTCAGATAATAAGATTCCATCTGCTATTTCCTTCTCAGACAAAACTGGAGCTATTTCTATCTCAGTAGGGGCAGATTCTTCCTGGACAGTCATTACTGTATCTTTTATAGCTGGAGGAGAGGCAGGATGGTCTGAGGCATCTTCATAGAACATCTCCCCCTGCCTGATTTCAGTGGGGACTGAAACCAGGCCCCTAGAGGAAGATGGCTCAGCAGATTTTGGAAGGGATTGGATGGAGGCAGTTAAGAGATCAATGGAGGCTGCAAGGGGAGCGATTGCCTCTTCAATCATGGTTTTGATTGACGGGGTAATCAGCTCCACAATGCGGGAGATAAGCTCTGGAGAGATTTCAATAGATGAAGGATGAGAGGTGGATGGAGCTGCAGCAGATATGAAAGAGGTGCTGGGATGAGAAATGATGTGGACAGGGGATCGAGCAGGAGAGTTAATTGGGGAATGAATTGGGGAATGAATTGGAGATACAGGAGGAGTAAGAATTCTCTCTGATCCTAACAGATCAAAGCTAGGAGCAGATATCCTAGCCAGATGAGTAGGTAGAGGAGAGGCTGGAGGGGAAAGAGGAACAACCGTAGTTGTTTCTGGAGCAGCAGAGGAAGAAAATCTTACTTCAACTGAAGTTGATGGTACTTCAGCTGAGGCAGACGGCAATGCAGAGGAGGAGAAAGGAAGAGCTGAGCCAGCTTCAACAGGTTGAGGAGCGACTGATACAGTCCTTGTGTCCTCAGATGTTGCTGGAGCAGATTTCACAAACGTTCTCTTCCACTTAGAGAACAGATGGGGATCCATCTTCTTGCTGGCGTTGATCGTTGTTGCAGTTGAACTCAGCAGATGGGGGAATCTTTCCTTCAGGAAAATACCGATAACCCTTCCTAGGGTGACTTCCTTTTTGCCATTCTTTTTCCTGATTAAATCAAACATTACTGCTACCCAATTGATCCTTTTTCGATTAACAATCGCACACATGAGTGCGAATTGCTGCCTTGTTATATTATCGTGGGCAGAGTGCTTGCCCAGGAGCACTTTTCCTACTATCTCAGCCAGAAACTTTATTTTGAAAGGAAAATTCACTTTGAGCAGCTTCGTGGGAATGCCCTCAGCATGTCCCAGCTCAACAAGCATACTACCGAATTCCTGAGCATCTTGCTCATAATCCTCGTCACCATTAACTAAATCAAAAACATCAGATAGAACGGCCGGAGTCAGGATTACCTCCTCTCCGCCGATGGTACCAGTCATCGATTCGTCTGTGGAAGACGACGTGAAAGCCCATTCTTTGATTTCTGGAATGTTGATCTTAATCCTTACAGACATTAACTTCTCTAATCCTTGATCCCTGCATAGCTGGAGAACTTCTACGATTCCTGCATCGCAGCTGCTGAAAGCTTCAAAATCCACGCTAAATCCTGCATCAAACTTGACGACGGCCAGAACTGCTGGAGAGACCGTCATGGATCGCTGGAGAAACGCGAGAAGGACGAAGAAGACGAAGGGGACGAAGCGGCAGAAAATTGCAAGCGGGAAAGCAGAATGCGAAAAGGCACGTTCCGTCGACGATAAAGCAAAAGATCTTTTGACCTAGGTCGACTATCGGCTTTATATCAGACCGGATATAGTCGATCTATTAAAAAGATCTAGACCCGATGGTCGAACGATCGTTCGTCGATCGGCTCAGAAGCAGAGTAGTCGGACTGCCGTTCGACTATTTCTGGCTTCACACTCAACAAGCTGTCGTCGTTCAGAGATCGACGATGAGCTCAACCTGTTCGACTATGGTCAAACGTCGATCGACGATCTTCAAACAGATAAGCTATCATTAACCAGAGGTCGACGATAAGCTTAATCCGTTCGACGATCTTCGATCATCGTTCGACGATCTTCAAGCAGATTTCAACATAGGCAGATATAGTCACACTTAGTCTCGTCCATTAATCATGCCTAGTTGAACTAAAAAGAACAGATGCTTCTGTTCATCTAAAGGCTTGGTGAATATATCACCTCTCTGAAACTCAGTGGATATGAACTCAAGACAGATCTTGTTCTTTTCCACACAATCTCTCAGGAAATGGTGCCTAATCTCAATGTGCTTCGTTCTAGAGTGGTGCACTGGATTTTGTGCAATTGAGATAGCACTGGTACTATCACACATGATCTTGGTGTTCTTGTGTGAGTAACCATAATCCACAAGCTGGTTTTGAATCCACAGGATCTGTGAACAACAACTAGCAGCAGCTATATATTCAGCCTCTGCAGTTGAAGTTGAGACAGAAGCCTGCTTCTTACAGAACCAAGAGACCAATCTCTCTCCCAGGAACTGGCAAGTTCCTGAGGTGCTCTTCCTGTCAACTCTGCAACCAGCATAATCAGAATCAGAATATCCAATTAATTCAAACTCTGACTCAGCTGGGTACCAAAGTCCTAGATCTGGACATCCTTTCAGGTATCTCAGGATTCTCTTTAGAAGAATCAGATGAGATTCCTTGGGGTTGACCTGAAATCTAGCACAAAGGCATGTAGCAAACATTATATCTGGCCTACTTGCAGTTAGATATAATAGGGAACCAACAATGGCCCTATAATTCTTTTGATCAACTGGCTTGCCGTGATCATCAGAATCAATAACTACATTAGTAGTCATGGGTGTAGGCATTGCTGAAGCATCAGCCATCCCAAATTTCTTTACCAATTCCTTGGCATATTTGGATTGGGAGATGAAGATACCATCAGCATCTTGCTTAACTTGGAGACCAAGAAAGTAAGACAGCACACCCATACTACTCATCTCAAACTTAGAGTGTATCAGGTCAGAGAACCTTTTGCAAAGTTTGGGATCAGTGGAGCCAAAAATAATATCATCTACATACACTTGAACTAATAGGATTGTGTCCTTGTGATGCTTGACGAAAAGGGTTCTATCAACTACTCCCCTAGTGAAGTTGTGCTCTAACAGGAAACTAGCTAAGGTCTCATACCAGGCCCTAGGAGCTTGCTTTAGTCCATTGACATAAGCAACTCTCTTGAAAGTAACTGCTCCAATTGTAATCTTGCCATAGCCTTCTGTCTGACCACAGCTGGAGTCTCCAAAGATAACCTTTGGGCCGAGCTTAGCTTTGAACTTTGACAGTAGATCTTTATTTCCTGTCATATACTTAGAGCATCCACTATCCAAATACCACTTATTTTGAGTGATTGGATAGGCCTTCACCTGCAATAATATTATTTAGACAGAGTGGACCCAGGTAACCTTGGGTCCCTTGTTTTTCACATAAGAAAAACTGGAAATATATGAGAATGCAGGCTGAGGGTGATAACCTAGTGGGTGAGATCTCCTAGGTGGGATTCTCCATGCTGATGATGGGTCAACAAACCTAGGGTTTCTATTCTCATTTAGGTTTCTATGGAATTGATGATGATTTTGAAAATCATATTGAAATCGTCGATCGACGTTCGACGATGGGCGCTCAGATTGTCGAGCTTCGTTCGACCATGGAGCTTCCGATCGTCGACCAGCGTTCGACGCTCTTTGCATTTCTTTAAAAAACTTCTTTCTCTTTTCTCTCTTAGCTTTATTTAAGGTTTTATTAACAAGGTTTACTTGCTCAGTGTTCTTCTTTCCACTAGCTGAAATGAAGTTCACTGGAGTTGAAAGATTATTTTTAAGAATGACTGGGGGTTCACTGGGAGAAGCTCCTAAGCCTAGTTTATCATTACCTGACCTAGTGTTAGTCATGCTGGTAATTTCTAATAACTTAAGGCTTCTACCATTAAGGGATTCTTCTAACCTCTTAGATTTAGCTAACTCTATTTTAAGAAATTTGATTTCTTCACTGCAAGTAGTGAGTTCTTCCTTTAACCTAACATTTTCAGAGGCTATTGATTCTGAGTCAGCTAACCTATTTCTAAGTTCTTTTATTTCCTTTTCTGAGCTAATTAAATCTAAACATAAAGATTTAAATTCTACTTTAAATTCTTCTGAAGTTAAATCATAAGAAGAAAGTACCTCATCTTCTGTAGGCATCTCTTCATCAGAATCAGAACTCTCTGCAGCAGAGTGGTTGCTGCAGGCATCTATTGCCATTAGGCAAACTTCTTTTGCCTTCTTCTCTTCCTCATCTTCACTGGAGCTTGATGAGGAGGATTCTTCATCAGAATCACTCCAGGTTTCAGCAATGAAACCTCTCTCCTTCTTTTTGTTTTTGTAGGAGGATGACTTGGAGTGCTTCCTGTGCTGTTCTTTATCTTTTCTCTTGTCTTTGTTCTTCTCCTCTGGACACTCTGGCAAGATGTGTCCAGGCTTCCTGCAACCATAACAGATAATTTCTTTAGCAGGAGAGCGATCATACCTTGGTTTGTCTTCATAACGTGAAGACTTCTTTCTGAACTCCTTTCTCCCCATCTTGAGAAATCTTTTGGCAAACAGTGCCATAAGTTCCTCATTAGATTGGCTGCTTTCAGAAACATCTGCAGCCTTAAGAGCTAGAGATTGCTCTTTTCTTGTAGGAGTGGGGGTCTTGGCTTCAGCTTCTGCTTCTCTGGTCTTCAGCACTTGCTCAAAAGACTTGAGCTTGCCGAGGAGAGCTTCAGTGGAGATCTCATTAGTACTTCTGGCTTCTTTGATGGGCCAGATTCTTAGATCCCATGTGCTAGGGAAGCACATAAGAATCTTATCATTGACCTCTATCAATGATATGTCCTTGTCCAGGGTCCTCAGCTCATTGATGATTGAGCTGAGCCTGGTGTACATAGCTTCAACTGATTCAGCATCAGTTTTCTTGAAGTTCTCGTACTGTGAGATCAGGTTGGACCTTCTGTCCTTCCTTTCATCAGCTGAACCAGCTACAATCTGGTTCAGTGTGTCCCACATGGCCTTTGCTGAGGAGCAGTCAGCAACCTTCTGGAACACCTCATCAGACATTGTCTGAGCCAGTATGTTCATTGCTTTGGCATCTGCAATTTTGGCCTTCTTGTACTCATCATTATAATCTGGAGGAGGCACTGCACTCATATCAGATGATGAGGTAGTGGCAGCAGCAGGTGCTCTTGGGGGACCTGACAAAATAGAAGCAAAAATACTTTCATCAATAGAATTCATATAAAGTTTTATCCTTGCCTTCCAGATGCCAAACTTAGCTAAGTTGCATGCTGGAGGTCTGGTGCTTGAGTAATCCTTAGACTGGGCCATGATAGTGAATATCTATAAGCTCTAGGTATCTATCAGGATCTTGTGAATTAGGTGTTAGCCTTTCAGTCAGTCAACCTCCCTCTGATACCAATTGAAAGTGAAGGGATAGATACTACTCTAGAGGGGGGGTGAATAGAGTTATCAAATTTTGCACTAGACAAAACTTAATGGTCTACCCAACTCCCTTGGAGTGAAGTGCGGAATGAAAGATTATAGATACTGATTTAACCTTAAAGCCTAACACAAGTGATGTGTACAAACTCAAGCTAACTGTAATTACAGTTAAGCTTGGAAAAACCTAATCAGCAACTAGCAATCCTAGTTATATCTACTCACAGCCACAATACAGGAATTAAACAATGGAATCCAGACGACACAAGGAAATTTATAGTGGTTCCCCAAACAACTTGGGTACGTCCACTCTTCTACCCACACGGTAGGAATCCACTCAGGTTTTTGATCAGGTGCCCTGCCACCAACAGAATCTGCTTTAGGTAGATTCAGAAACCCTTTAGACTTTTGATCAGGTGTCTAAAAACCAAGCAAAGGTTTTTGATCAGGTGCCCTGCCACCAAGAGATACTTTTGAAGGGAGTAATAACCCTTTACAGGAGGGGGAAGAAGGTTAAGATGTCTTCTCTATTTTACAATAGATTAGAGAAGCACAAAAACTTGCACTGAGCTAGAATGCTCTAAAGAATCAAGGCTCCCCCTGGCTCAAAGATGTCCAGGTGAAGTCTTGCTTCAGTGCAGAAAACTCTTCAGAAAGTTCTGAAGGAAAAGCTACAGGAAGAAAATAAATAACAAAAAGAAATCTCTTCAAGCAGCTATCTTCTTCTTTCTTCTTCTTCAAAGGATCTCTGAGTTTGAACTTCCTGAAAGCAGGAGAACTCAGGTTGAAGAAGAAATGAAGATCTTAACACTTCTCAGTTAGATGGAGTTTGCTGAGAGCAGGAAGCTTGAGCTTGACGAAGGCTTGAGTGCTTAAGAATATGTGTTACACACTTCAATCCTTCTTCAAAGGGTCCTTTATATATTAGCAGCAAGCAACGGCTCTCTTCCATTTGAATTATTTGTCTTCTTCTGAGCCTTGAGACCTGGGCTGTAAATATCAAGAAGACAGAAACATCTCTGCAGCAAAACATTCTATAAAAGGAATAACCCTTTTTCTAAGAAGCTGCAGGACCAAATCAAATAACAAAGGACTAAATAAAGTCACATCAGAAATAATCTCTTTATAGCAAAGAAGAAGACTTTTCAGTCCAACGGCTATAAAGGGCTGTCAGTAGATAAAGTAATTTACAAAGACAGCTAATAAGACAAACAACTTTATCTTAAAAAGATTTGACTCAGGCAAAAAGAATAGAGCAAATATTGCCTGGAAACTTTATCATACAGCTTAAAACAGTGTGCCAGAAAATGTATTAATTAATTAAATATAATAAATAAATACAAAATATAAAGGCAGGCAGAAAGCGTCGAACGACCTTCGGAGATCGTCGAACGACGCACGGAGATCGTCGATCTATCGGGCAGATAGTCGAACGATCCAGATAGTCGACCTATCGAAGAAGATAGTCGAACTACCCAGGTAGATAGTCGACCTATCAGAACAGATAGTCGAACTATCAGATAGTCGATCTATCTAGGACAGATAGTCGAACTATCAAGCGCACAGAGATAGTCGACCTATCAAGCAGATAGTCGACCTACCTCAGAAAACAGATAGTCGATCTATTAACAGATAGTCGACCTACCAGCGCAGGGCAGATAGTCGACCTATCAACAGATAGTCGAACTATCAGCGCAGAACAGATAGTCGACCTATCAACAGATAGTCGAACTATCAGCGCAGAACAGATAGTCGACCTATCAACAGATAGTCGAACTATCAGCGCAGACAAAGCGTCGACCAACTGATAGACGATCGTCGATCAGCCGATAGACGATAGTCGAGCGGCGTTCGATTATAGTCGAACGAAAAACTACTTAACCAAATTCTCAATCTGGAAAAGCGAGGACTCTACAGCTAGACTTCTAACCATTGACCATAGATATTTCTTGGGTCAAGGAGCACAAAGGAGAGGACTAAACTCAAATCAAACTAGGGTACCAACAGAGACTTCAGAAAGAAGTTCTCCAAGTATGAGGATAAACCAAGGTATGACAAGACTCCTTCTAAAGAAATCATTTGTTATGTTTGCAGCAAGCCTGGACACATTGCCCAAGATTGTCCAGAGAAGAAACACAAGGAGAAGAAAAATGAGAAAGAGTACAGGAAGCGCCACTCCAAGTCCTCCTCACACAAATACAAGAAGAAGGACAAGGGGTTTGTGGCTGCTACCTGGAGTGAAACAGAAGAGGATACCTGCTCCTCTAGCTCCAGTGATTTAGAAGAAGAAGAAGAGAAGAAAGCCAAAGAGGTCTGCCTCATGGCTATTGATGCCTGCAGCTCTCTGTCAGCTGCAGAGAATTCTGAAGAAGAAGGAGACAATGAAGAAGATCTTCCTATGGAAGACCAGGTAATCAACTCATTTGATTTTTCATCTCCTGAGTTCAAATTAAAATTTAAAACTCTATGTTTAGATTTACTATTATCTGAAAAAGAAATTAAGTCACTTAGATTAAAGATAATGGAACTAGACATGGAAAGTACTGAAATAATTAGATTAGAAAAGGAATTAGAAAGCTCAAAAGAAGAAGTAACATTCCTAAAATTAGAACTAGCTAAATCTAAGAGGTTAGAAGAGAAGTTAAATGGCAGAAGCCTTAAACTATCTGAAATAACCAGTTTAGCAAACACTAGGGTTGGTGATGATAAACTAGGCCTAGGTGTTACATCTAGTGAACCCATCCTCCTCACAAAGGAGAGATTTAGCACTCCAGTAAAATTTATTTCTGAATCAGGAATAAAGAATACTGAGGAAATTGAAAAGTATAAGAAAATTCGTAATAAGATTAAGAAAGAGAACAGAAAGAAAAAATTTCTAGCTTTACAGAAATCGTCGAACATTAATCGACGATCGTCAAACCAATCGTCGAACATCTATCGACGATCGCTGAACACCTACACTGAGTATAATAGCTTTGGTGCAGGAGGTCGATGATCTCATCCTGAGTCGTCGACCAGTGATCGACAATCGTGGAATCCAGAACATTGTTCTACCATAAATGATCGACGATATGGCATGCGATCGTCGACCATTGATCGACGATCTGGACTTAAGCTGGAAAATAAAATTCAAACTTCCAGAACTGCAAATCCTAATCACTACCCTAGGTTGTTTAATCCTTCAACTGAATGGATTATCCCACCTAGGAGATCACACCCTTTAGGATATCAATCTAAGCCTGCAAGATCTTTTATATCTAGCTTTTCTTTTGTGAAGAATACTGGACCCAAGGTAACCTGGGTCCACAATGTATAATTGATATCTTTGCAGGTGAAGACCTATCCAGTCATACATGACAAATGGTATCTGGATAGTGGATGCTCAAAGCATATGACAGGGAAGAAGAAGAACCTGTCAGGTTTCAAAGCCAAGCTGGGACCAAAAGTTGTATTTGGAGATTCCAGCTGTGGACAGACTGAAGGGTATGGCAGCTTCACCATAGGAGCTGTAACCTTCAAGAAGGTAGCTCATGTCTCTGGACTAAAGCACAATCTAATCTCTGTAAGCCAAATGTGTGATGCTGGGTACAAGGTATGGTTTACTGACACTGCTTGCAATATTGCCTTAAATAATATTGTTGTGTTAGTAGGCATTAGAATTGGTAATGTTTATGTTGTAGATTTTAATTCATCCAAATCTGAAATATGCTTATTTAATGAAGTAACCAGTAATAATACCCTTTGGCATAAGAGACTTAGTCATGTTAATTTGAAAAATATTTCTAGGTTGGCTAAACACAATCTTGTAAGAGGCTTACCTTCTTGCCCCTACAAGAAGGAAGGCCTTTGCAAAGCTTGTCAATTAGGTAAGCAAACAAGGAATAGCTTTAAATCAGTTAATAAAAGTGATTCTCCCAGGATCCTGTACTTGCTACATTTGGACTTATTTGGTCCTATTGCTGTACAGAGTCTTGGAGGAAAGTCTTACACTCTAGTAGTTGTAGATGACTTCTCTAGGTTCACTTGGGTATTCTTCTTGAGAACTAAGGCTGATAACTTCAAGGTTCTTACAGATTTTCTAAAGTGTATACAGAGTGAGTATTCTACTCAGATTGCCTTGATCAGAAGTGATCATGGTGCTGAGTTTGAGTCTCTTCTTATGCAAGAATTCTGTGAGAAGGAAGGTATCAAACATAGCTTCTCTGCTCCTAGAACTCCTCAACAAAATGGAGTAGTTGAAAGGAAAAACAGAACCCTAATTGAAGCTGCAAGTACATTGTTGGCAGATGCTAACATGCCTCTGTCCTTTTGGGCTGAAGCAGTTAGCACAGCTAACTATATATTGAACAGAAGTCTGATACATAAACTTAAGGGTAAGACTCCCTATGAGTTACTTAAGCAAGTGAAACCTAAAATAGACTATTTTAGAGTATTTGGTTGTGTAGCTTTTGTTCATAATAATAACAAAGAATACCTTAGAAAATTTGAGGCAAAAGCTTCAATGGGAGTTTTTCTAGGATACTCTCAAGTAAGCAAAGCCTATAGGATCCTTAATAAATCTTCTTTTAAGATAGAAGAGTCTGCACATGTCTCTTTTGATGAGACAGTCATGTATTATAAGGAGAAGGATTCTTCTTCTAATAGTACAGTGCAAGTCCTAGAGTTAAGTAAGGATTTGGAAGGTTTGAGACTCACACAGGAGAATCATCCCCAACAAACTCCTCAGGTTGCTTCCTCAGATTCTGAATCTAATGTAGAACTTCTTGAAGTTAAAGCACCTGCACCAACAGTTGATCAAATTCCACATGAGGAATTAAATCTTGAAACTGTTGAAGATCAGATCATTGTTGAACCTACTGATCTTGTCACACTTAGAGATCACCCTGTATCTCAAGTGATTGGAGACATTTCAGTAGGAGTCCAGACAAGACATCAACTCAACAAAGATGTGATGTTTGCTTGTTTCCTTTCTCAGGTTGAGCCCCTAACCATTAAAGATGCTGAGCTTGATCCACACTGGATTATAGCCATGCAAAAGGAGCTTAACCAATTTGAAAGATGTAAAGTTTGGACCTTGGTCCCAAGACCAAGAGGCCAACGGATCATAGGCACCAAGTGGGTGTTTAGAAACAAGCTTGATGCCCAAGGCATAGTAGTTAGGAATAAGGCTAGACTAGTAGCTCAAGGCTATAGACAGGAGGAAGGCATAGATTATGATCAGACTTTTGCCCCTGTAGCTAGATTAGAAGCCATTAGGATTTTCCTAGCCTATGCTGCCTATAAGAGATTTAAGGTCTTCCAAATGGATGTGAAGAGTGCCTTCCTCAATGGAGATTTAAAGGAAGAAGTGTTTGTTGAACAACCACCAGGGTTTGTTTCATCAACCTTACCCACTCATGTGTTCAAACTCCAAAAGGCTCTATATGGACTTAAGCAAGCTCCTAGAGCTTGGTATGAGACCTTAGCAAATTTCCTTCTAGAACACAAGTTTGTGAGAGGTGTAGTAGATAGAACCCTGTTTATTAGACATCATAAGGACTCACAACTATTAGTTCAAATCTATGTGGATGACATTATATTTGGCTCCACTGATCCCAAACTATGCAAGAGGTTCTCTGAACTAATGCACTCCAAGTTTGAGATGAGCAGCATGGGTGAGTTATCCTATTTCCTTGGTCTCCAAGTGAAACAGAGTGTTGATGGTATCTTCATTTCTCAATCAAAATATGCCAGAGAGCTGGTTAAAAGATTTGGAATGTCTGATGCTTCATTAATGAGCACACCTATGGCCTCAAATGCAGTTATTGATTCTGATGTCAATGGCAAGTCTGTTGATCAAAAGAATTATAGAGCCATTGTTGGTTCCCTGCTGTATTTGACTGCAAGTAGACCTGACATAATGTTTGCTACATGCCTATGTGCTAGGTTTCAGGTCAACCCAAAGGAATCTCACTTAACTCTTCTCAAGAGGATCTTGAGATACCTTAAGGGATGCCCTAACTTAGGACTGTGGTACCCAGCTGAGTCAGAATTTGAATTAATTGGATATTCAGATGCTGATTATGCTGGTTGTAGAGTTGACAGGAAAAGCACCTCAGGGACTTGTCAGTTCCTGGGAGAGAGACTTGTCTCTTGGTTTTGTAAGAAACAGGCATCTGTGTCTACTTCAACTGCTGAGGCTGAATATATAGCAGCAGCTAGTTGTTGTTCACAGATCCTGTGGATTCAAAATCAGCTAGTAGATTATGGGTACACACACTCAAACACAAAAATTCTGTGTGACAGTACCAGTGCAATATCAATTGCTCAAAATCCTGTGCACCATTCCAGGACCATGCACATTGAGATTAGACATCATTTTCTGAGAGATAATGTGGAAAAGAACAAGATAATTATGGAATTTATATCCACTGACCTGCAGAGAGGAGATATTTTCACTAAGCCCCTTGATGAACAAAAGCATTTGTTCCTCCTGAACCAGCTTGGTATGATTAATGGTTCAGAGTAGTGAAAATTAGGATAGATCTGTTTTCTGTCTAAAATCGTCGAACAACTGCTCAACGATCTTCGACCAGGTCAGGACTATCGTCGACCAATGGTCGATGACAGTTCGCTCTGTAGTAAGGCAGAAATCGTCGACCAACTGGTCAACGATCTCTCCTTAGGTATCTATCGTGGACCAATTGGTCGACGACAGATTTGTTGTGCTGTGTGGTGAATCGTCGACCAACATATATTGATCGACGATCGTGGTGTTTGCTTGTAGTCGGTCGATGTTTGACGATTAGTTAAATATTGACTATCGTCAGTCTTTGTTCGACGTCCGATTTTAATCCGTGTTCGATGATCGCAGATTTTTTATCTAATAGTCGATTTAGGTCTGGAGATCGTCGTCCTTCAGTTTCGTCTTTTCATATTCTGTCTTCTGGCTTAGAATTCGCTCTCGAACTCTAATCCCGTGCGATTCTCTTCTCCCCTTGCCTTGCATCTCGATTCGCCATTCTCTCTCAAATCAAATGGCGATTCTTCCAGCAGTTCTTTCCGGGATGAAGTTCGACACGGGATTCTGTGTCGACATCGATTCCTTCTGCCTTTGCGATCAACCAATCAGAGACATGTTGCAGATATGTGAAGATCAAGGACTGAAGAAATTTATGTCATCCGCGCCCAAGATCAATATACCAGAGATTAAAGAATGGGTGTATACTTCGTCTTCCAGCGACAAAGCAATGACGGGAAAGATTAATGGAGAGGAGGTCATTCTGACTCCTGATATTTTGACAGAGCTGTTTGATTTACCAACTGGAACTGAAGAATATGAACAAGATACAGCGGAGTATGGCCGCATGCTAACAGTGATGGGCCATGCTGATGGTATTCCGGCAAAGCTGCTGAAGATCAACCTGTCTCCAGAGTTTAAGTTTCTGGCAGACCTGGTGGGCAAAGTTGTTTTAGGTAAACACTCTGCTCATGATAACATCAACATGCAACAGTTTGCCTTGATGTCGGCTTTGGTGAACAAGACTCAGATGAATTGGGGAAAAGTTTTGTATGAATTGATAAGGAGAAAGAATAGCAAGAAGGAAGTAACTCTTGCCAGAGTATTGGGTGTCTTTCTATCTGAGAAAGCACCCCTGCTGCTTGTTTCTGCATCCTCTGCAGTCAATGCAAGCAAGAGGTTGGATCCCTCCCTCTTCAAGAAATCCCAAAGGGTTATCAAGAAGACAGTCAGGGTTGATCCTAACCCTTCTTCAGACACCAGGGCTGATTCAGCCACTCTCCATCTTGCTGGGGAAGGCTCAGCAATCCATCCATCTTCACTCATTATCACTGCATCCCCATCACCTGCATTCATTTCCATACCATCTGCAGTCCCTCCCTTTGTTTCATCTCTCATTCCACATGCATCTCCATCCCAGTCACCAACACCACGACATCTGGCAGCTTCAGCCAGTGTTGACATGGTGACTGAGACCATCCTCACCAGCCTATCTCAACATGAATCCCAAACTCATGTTGATGATTCCCTATCTCCACATGATCCATTTGATCATGTGGCAGATCATACTGATATCATTCCATCACCACCTAACCTTGCATCCCACAGTCATCCATCCACATCCACACCCTCAGCATTTCAGATCACCCCTGAATTGCTTGCATACATTGTGAAGCTCATCACCCCATCCAT
This sequence comes from Platanthera zijinensis, assembly GCA_039513925.1. Taxonomy (NCBI): domain Eukaryota; kingdom Viridiplantae; phylum Streptophyta; class Magnoliopsida; order Asparagales; family Orchidaceae; genus Platanthera; species Platanthera zijinensis. Next base: position 212,493,629 of record CM077080.1, read on the forward strand.
CCAAACCATGATTGAGGCAGCCAATGCCCCTATAATTGCATCCATAAATGCACTTACAGAAGCCATTAAATCCATTCCATCTTCTGCTGAGCCCTCTTCAATGAGGTGCATGACTCCAGCCCCAACTGAAGTCATGCAAGGGGAGATGTCGTTTGAAGTGGTCTCTGGTGATGCCTTGACCCTTCAGGATAACCCTTCCCTTCCTTCCCTTCCAGCCATTGCAGAAGAAGCTCAAGAGCTTCAAGAGGAAGAAATTCCAGTGGACACTACTGATCTTGTGGTAGTGGTCCCAGAAGCCAACAAAGATTCAGAGCAACCAGAAGGTAAAACCTTTCCTCTAAAAAGATCATACTCAGGACTTTAAAATGATATTTGTACCTAACAAAGACATTCACTCCCTAGTGAATCTAGCTTCTAAGGAGGAAGTCCCTGAGAAAGACAATGAGGAAGTCCCCATGGACATTTGTGAAAAAGTTCCAGTGAACACTACTGATTCAGAAGTAGTGGTTCAAAAATTTGAGAATGATGCTGTTCAACCAGATGGTATAGTTTTATTTAAGATTCTAATTAATTCAAACTCCAACTTTGAGTTAATTTCTTTTTCCTTCCTACCCATCACAGCTGCTGATGATCTTGCATCAGTGTTGCAAGTTGATGCTGCAAAATCCATTAATTCTGATGAAGATTTGGAATCCTTTCTTAACTCAGACTGTGAGTTCACACTCACATCTACTCCTTATGTTCCTCCTCTTCAAGAGACAATGGTCCCCTATAGACCTGAGTACCTTGATGACCCCTTGGTCAAGGACTCTCTCTTCCTTTCCTGTATGGCACTCCTCTTGTGCCTTGCAGAGGTGTCTATCCCTGATGTCACTGAACATCTAGAAGGAATTATAACCTCCTTCCTAGATGCAAAGTGGTATCCTGTGTAGATCTTCAGGTAATTCTATCAATTACCTGTGGTTGTTCACCTTGGGGGGAATATTTTATTCCCACTTGGTTGTTAACTTATCTTTCTTTGTATGCAGGCACAACCAACAATGATGCTGCTGCTGCTGCTGCTGCTGAAGAAGTTGAGGTTGTGCAAAATAGTGCAAAAAATGCTTCCAAGATGACTAAAAAGGATTCAAGCTCAGTTGCTGAACTAATTCCAGAGCAAGCTCCAGGATCTGTTAAAGAAAAGGAAGCTGTAGCCCCAACTGCAGAAATGGTCCCCAGGACAGTTCCTGATTTGTATCCTGAATCAGAACTTTGGAAGAGTACTCCTAATATTGATCTTGATGCCCTCTTTGAGCAAGATGCCATTGAGGAGGCAAGAGAAAAGGAAGATAGAGAGAAGCCTGAGAAAGAAAAAGCTGAACATGCTGTAGCTGCCAAGGATCCCTTAGAGCAAGATTTTGATGACTATGCTGGCAAAAACTCATCTCACTCTTCTGATAATGATGATGATGATTCTGAAGATTCTGATAACACCAAGAAGAAGAAAAAGGCTGCTCCTAAGAAAAGAAAAGCTGTTGCTCCTCCTCCTCCCAGTAAAGATAATGAAACGCCATATTATATTCTGAAAGGGATTGATCCTAAATCAAAGGAATTTCAACATTGGATGTGGTTCTCCAAGAACCAGCAGAAAGAGAGGAAGAAGTCTAAGAGATATGATACTCCAGTTCAAAAATTTCCTCCCAAAGTTCCTCCTCCACCTCCTGGTGCTGGAGCCTCTGGAAATCTTTCTTCTGCTCCATCTGCTCAATCAGCTAGATCCAACCCTTCTCAGATCTACCAGAGAAGAAGTAATCAAAGCCAAGGAGGCCAAGATAAATCAGGACAAGGAAGGCAAAGAAATGAAAGTGTTCCCATGGAACAATAAAGGAGATGACCTTTCAGCAACCAACATTCTCTCCTCCTCCTTCTCTCAAAAGGAAAGCTCCAGAAAGGAAACCTTCTCCTCCCAGGAGAGGTTCATCTTCTACATCAAGGAAACCTGCTATTCCTAAGACAGTTGATACAAAAGGAAAAAGAGTTGTCCATTCAGAGAAGTCCAACAAGAAATTTATTGAACTTGCACCTCCAAGATCTTTATATGCTAAATCTGATCCTAAGAAGGCTGTACAGATTCCTATTGACTCAAACAGATTAGCTACAGCTCTTCAAAGGAATATGGAGATTGCAGCTCAAGCTGATACTGATAGACCACCTTCTCCATCAGACAAGACAGAAACTGAAAGAATTGCCTCTATGGCAAGATTCAAGGAATCAATTGCACTAAGCATGATGGAGAAAGCCAAAGCTCAAGGACTGGACCCTTCAGCATACTCAACTATGTCTGAATTCAGAGAAAAAGAACTCAGCAAAATTCAAGTCAACTCAGAAATATTTGATACTGAAGAATACATGAAGCTGCATCCTGCTGCAGTCCTGCCAAGCTATGGTGAAAAGAAGATCATTGGTGAACATGATCTGATGTTATCCAAAAGACAAGCAGCTAATCTAAACAGAGAAATCATTTTCAAACTTGCTGTAATCCCAAAGAACTCCTCTGATGCTAAACCATCTGATAAATCTGCTTGATAATCTATAATTCTGCTGATTTATGATTTATATGTTTTCTGTGGATTGCCTGTGTTTTGATATTATGATTAAACTCTGCCTTTGTTCTTGTTTTAGATTGGATTGGATGACATGACCCAAATAGGGGGAGATTGTTGGTACCCTAGATGTGATTTGGCTCATGTAATCCCTTTCCAGCCCCTCTTGATCCATATAACTGTATATGATCATGCTTAGACTTTGTTTTGTCTCCCTAGGGCAGTTTATAACTGACCTAGAGCTTAGATTAGAAGTTGTAGATTGAATATATGGTTAAGGCATTTTCCGTTCGACCATCGTCGAACGAGGCCTCGCGATCGTCGACCATTGGTCGACGATAGCATAAGCTGTTCGACGTTTTCTGTCCCAGATGATTTCTGCCTTAGTCGACGATCTGTTGGCTAGGTCAACGATCATCGAACCACTGTTCGACGATTATTGTCTGCCTTTAACAGTTTGTATTTACTCTATTCCTTGGTTTATTTCCAAGTGTTTTAGCTTGTGATTAGAGAGATTTTCTGAAGTTGTTTTTGCTAATTTATGGCTTAAATTCAAATGAATTAATTACCAAATATGTTAAGCACAAATTACGGGATTTCGTATTTGATAAAGTATTTTGTCCTATTATACAAAATATGTTGACTTTATCTTTCCAGGCTGTATTCTAGCCGTTGGCGCTGTATACTATTTCCGAGTATGTTAAGTCTTTATGCTGAGATATTTTCCCATTCAGTTTATTTCCTTATTGGGACTGACAGAGAGTTAATAGCTCATTCTATTCCTATTACTATATTCTATATTGAGATAACCTGTCGCAGGGCTCGAGATATTCAAATCAATAGAGCCGTTTCAAGGGAAAAAGAGAAGATATATTTAAAAGAGATTTTTCTCTCAGCAGTGACAAGAAAGTTACAGACACAGAGAGATTTTCTTCTCAAGGCTTCATTCGCTCAAGCTTCATCAGAGCAGCTCTTCACCATCTCTCAAGAAGAGAAGAAAAGTTTTCCTGAAGCAAAAGTCCAGAGCAATCATCTTCTTTCTCAAGTCTCCTGAGCATCTGCTTAGAGTTTTCAAGACTTCAGAAAGACCAGCTCCAGTTCTGCTTCAAGTGTTCCAGAATCTGAAGACCTGATAAAAATCAGTCTACAGATCCCTGAGGATTTAGTTTCAGTTTATCTGAAACTCCTTCATCCTGAAGCAAAGGCTTTCCCTGGACTTCCACTGAGCCAGGGGGAGACTTTGATTCTTTAGAGAATCCACAAGTCCTCTCTAATCTGTTATTAACAACAGAGAAGACAATCTAACCCTCTCAACCCCTTTGTAAAAGAGTTTTCACACCTCTTCAAAAGTGAACATTGGTGACAGGGCACCTTATCAACAACCTGTGGTTGAGCATCCTTATCAAAAGCTCAAAGGGTCTTGTTTGATCTACCTGAATCAGATCATTGGTGGCAGGGCACCTTAGCAAAAACCTGCAGTGGATTCCTACCAGGGTGGTAGAAGAGTGGAGTACCTATTAAGAGGGAACCACTATATATCCTGTGTCCCTCTGGCTATTTTGTTTAATTGCTTATTCTGTGGCTGTGATAGAACTACCTAGGATTGCTAGTTGCTGTGATAGGCTTATAGTTAAACTGAAATTTCAATTAGCTCTCTCACTTGTGCACTTCACTGTGTTAGGCTCTTAGGGTTCAAGTATCAGATTATTTATTCCGCAAATAAACTCCAAGGGAGCTGACTAGTTGTTCATAAAATTTGAATACTCTATTCACCCCCCCCCCCCCCCTCTAGAGTAGTTTACAACTTATCCCCTCACTTTCATGCTTGGCGTTGAGTGAGTAAGCATCACTCAACGCAAAACCCCTTAGACAAAATTCTGTCTACACTAGGCGATGACAGCGTTGAGTCAGTAACCTCCACTCAACGCATTTTGCCTTAACCAAATTTCTGCTTATTCAGCAACATAAGCGTTAAGAGCGTTGAGTGAACACGCCTCACTCAACGCTTTCTGCCTTGGCCAATTTTCTATATTTAGTAACATGGCGTTGAGTGAGTTGAATTCACTAAACGCCTGTGGACTTAGCCATAATTTAGTTCATTCCAACTTCAGGCTTTTACTGCTTTATCCTATATCACAGCCTTTTGTTGTATGGCATTGAGTGTGTCTTCAACACTCAACGCCAAACTACTTAGCCATATTTCTGCCTAAAGATGTATGGCGTTGAGTGAATGACCTTCACTCAACGCCAGTGGACATGGCCATATTTCTAGCTTGCCACCATTCTTCCTTACCTCTAGTATTGAGTGAGCTTGCTCCACTCAACGCTTGTGGACTTGGGCATTTTCTTAGCTTGTTACTGCTTTTTCTTTGACTGTATAGGATTCACTCAGCGCTATAAGCCATCTGGCATTGAGTGACTGATCTTCACTCAATGCTTGTGGACTTAGACAGTTTTCTGTCATCCCACACCATAAGTAAGTGTTTACCTGACATAGCCACTTAGTCTACCTGACCTATCATAGTCATCTACAAATATGTGTATATCATTGATAATATTCACTTCACTCAAATCCAAGACATTGTGGGCAATGGACCCAACAGTGATCACACTCCTCTCTGTGCCTATAAATAGGATCTCTTATCACATCAACACACACACACTGAGGGAACAGTAAGTGGACTTGGGTAGTTACTGTGGACAGGGTTTTCTATCTGCGCGGTTTGAAGTGTTTGGTCGGTTTGTGCTGTGCAGGTTGTGTGGATAGTGCTGAGAAGCCAGATACTTGGTTCTGACTTCGGTCAGGAATAGTTTAGACTCTGCGAATAGCAACCAGCGGTTAGCAGCAGGTCGCAGCTTGCGACCAGGAGGTCTTCTCTTCTGCAACTCTTTCCCAGTTCAATAAGTTGTCCTCTTCTGGAGACTTGTTCAGTTTGGCAGCAACAGTTCGCATGATCTGACAGCTAGGTGACTATACGGTTAGGTGGCTTGCAGATCAGCGATCAGTGTTAGCTCAGCATTAGAATAACGAGCAGTCCGTGCGGCTAGGTTGCGGTTTGGCGACTTAGAGATTTCAGCAGACTCCGTAGCGGTTAGCAGCAGAGCCGGCGGTTACTCCTTGAGTCCGCGCGACTAGATTCTTGCCTTGTATTTTTTCTGCTTCCATCGGATACATCGGTGAATCATATCTCGGCATGTATGTCTCACCTTATAAAGATTTCTTTGATAGTACAAGATATTTACTCTTTTATTTGCATTTGGTTGCTTGGGCTCGGATAGGTTGAGTGTTCCTGCGTCTGGTTTCCCGTTTTCCGCGAATCACAAATTTTTACATGAACTCTTCTAAGAACTCCTTTCCCCTTCATGGGATTGGGGGTGTCGTAAAACACCTGTGTGGCAAGCTGACTATGCGATGGCATTCCGACGACAAGTTTATTCAGGTCTCGACCGCTTTCCTTCTTGGAAGAGCGAGAAGGTTAATCGACATGCCTCTGCGGCCAGCGCTGCTATGTATGGTAAGCTAAACCTCAAGGAGTTAAGGAATGTTCTCCCAGAAGAGTTAGCACACCTGGCCATCCAAACCCATGTAAGAAGCCTAGTGACAAACTACTTCATGGGTTATGCCTACAAAAATCCGTCGAAGGAGAACTCATAACTTTAAGACCTTATGGCGCAGATGGCGGAGGAGAATGCACGGTTAAGGGAGGATATCACGATAAGATGTTACCTGATGTGCTCGTGGTTAATACTCTTAGATCGCGCAAACTAACTGTTATCTTTTGCATAAAATGTAGGATCAGGGGAACTTTGCCTTCTAGGACACAATTTTCCTCACCTGAATGCAGGCCTAGAAGGCACCCTTGACCTCCATAATAGCCTTAGTGGCCTAAAGGAGGGTTTAGATAATGTTTCGTTTGTGGACATCTACCCTGAATGTAAGAAGAGGGTAGCTACCTTGGACTGCGTGGCTAAGGGCAAGCAAAAGGTTGGCAATGATGAAGAAGAGGAAGAAGAGGAAGGAAAAGAAGGAGAAGAAGAAGAGGAAGGAGGAGAAAATGAAAAGGAAGATGTCACAGAGGAAGATGAAAAAGAGGGAGATGATGTAAGAGAAGAAGAAGGATGAAGAGGCAAAGTCAGATATTGTTGGCCAAATGCCTGAGACAGCTCAGATTACCTCAGAGGATAAGGAGACCGAAGGCAAAGGCGAGAGAAACAAAAGTAGAGTTAGTGATTAGATATAGTTAAAAGAAGTAGTAATGTTAAAAGTACACTTATTTTTGCTATTCACAACCACATTATATTAACACATCAAAATATTTTATTTTCATACCAACATGTTATTCACACCAAATATTAAATTCACCAAGTACAATTTCTCTAGATTTTTGTCAGTTTGTTCAGGAGCTCATCTTTCTTGTACCGCGAGCTTTACAAGTGGAGAAGAAGAAGAAGGATACCAAAGAGAAATAATTTGATTATGAGTTAAAAACTGAGATAGACGATTATGTTGTCAGTACTGAAGAACAGCGAGTTGCTACTAAAAAAGAAATGAAGTTGTTAAGGAAGAATAAGAAAGAAATGACGAAGAAGGTAAGGAATCAGGAAAGAAGGAAAGTTGAAGAATCATTATTTAACGAGGGGTGGCGAGGAGTACAGGTCCGTCTACAATCATTTATTAAAGCGGAAGTCCAAAAGTAGGTGGACTCCTTAACATTTTTTTGTGAATCATGGTTTGTAAGATTGGAAGGCAGTTCTTGTGGCCGTCCGCAGCCGCAACAAAAAAAACCAGTCCAACATCTCCGCCGCCTCCAAAATCTGATTATGTTCAAAATCCACCTCTTTCTATAGTGAAAATAAAACATGAAAATGAGGATAATATTCTTATTTGTAGTCTAGTAAAAATGTAAAGACTAGAATTTCTAGAAAATAGAAAGAAATAGATAGACCTTTGAAAGACAAATGTAAGGTTAAAGAGGAGGATAGTTATCCAGGCAAACCATACATATCAGTTGCAGAGCGTAAGATTATAGATACTATGTTGGAAAAATTCACAGAAAGGTAATACCGCTCTTGTATATAATTTATATATTTTTATAAAACCATGCGTCATAGTTACTTTTTTATTTGCTGTTTTTAGTTCCAAAACTGTTTTCAATAGTGGAAACATCTTGATGATGCGAGGAGGAATGGATGACTTACTTGAAGTTCGATGGTTGCACAATACAAAATTTAAATGCATATGCATTGGCACTTAGTTCCAAACTGAAGCTATCAAAGGGGAATCAAAAGAGTTTTCTTTATGTTTCATCGGACTATGATGTAAGTACACTATAAAAGTTTTATAACTTATGTTACACATTACATTTATGTTTACTAATATTGCTCCACAGTATTACAGGAGAACGAATACCCAAAATACCAGATGCTTAATTAGCCATTTAACAAGACTCAGTGTCAAAAATAGTGAGGTAATTATCATGTCGTGCCACCTAACAAATCATTGGGCATTATTGGTCTGCCGCCTAAAGGAATCGAAATGGGAGTTTTACGACTCGATGAAATCAAAGCATCACCATTCAGGCCTACCAGGCTTGGTAAGATTTGGAAAAAAAACAATGAACTAACTTTAAAAATTTTAAATATTTATTAATTATATGAACTATCTTGCAGATAAAATTACTCAATGAAGAGGCAAGCAAAGCTCTTCCATCTGGCATTTAAGATTTGCCAATAGTTGAAGTTGCTGGATTACCTCAACAAGCAAATGGATATGACTGCAGCGTATTCGTTCTTAAATTTAGAGGTGGTATTATCAAACGAACCTATGTCCTGGAATGAATGTTCTTCTTGGCCTGCTTAGACGGAAAAATTCCGGGCCAAAATTGCTGCGGATTTACTTGCAACATTTTCTGAAATTAGTTCATATTAAACATTAATTTTAGTTTTTGCGCAGCATTAAATATTTGTCGTCGTTCGGTTATAATGATATTTCGAACTCTAAATTTGAACTGTATGTTTGTTTAAACTAACTGTAATTTGTAGGAGCAACCGCAACTACAAATTATAACACTGCTGAATTGAATATTTACAGTCATTTTTGCCAAAAATATTTGGCCATGCAGTAGTTTTTTATAGTTGTTTTTTAACATTAATCTAACATGTTGCTAAATTTTCTTAATAGTAAGTTTTTAGGTTCTATGTCACTGCTCATTGGATCTACAATTTTGATTTTCTTAATATAATTTTGATTTATATTTTGGAACTGTAAAGTATATTTGTAATTATAATGATAATTAGTTTGTAATTTTGTAGTCTTTGTTGGATAGTAAACAGACTGTAAATTGCTTGCTCAGCTAATCTCCCACAAGCGAATTGCTTGGTCAGCTAATCTCCCAAAAAATAATATATTTGCTATAATTGCAGTACAAAAAATCTAACTGTAATTATACTACAAGATACTATACTACTAACAATTACAGTTCTAAAAACCATTTTAGCTACAGTCCAAAAAACTGAGTACATTTGTAGTTCCAGAAATAACATGCATTACTACTTGAATGGTGTTTGTCACTACAATCACCCAAAAGTTTAACTCCTTACACGGGCTTGGGTCATCATCACCAACAATATCAAAAGAATTGGGCCAAACCTTTTTTCCCTACATGTCAATAGAAGAAAAACATTAGCATAATTCCTTATTAATAAATGAGGTAAACTACATCATGAAAAACAAAGAAAAATTTATTAAATAAGTACGTCTTTTGTTAGTCCCTCGTTCCCAGTGGTCCTTCATACGAGCATTTCTTGCACCTTTTCGTCATTTCATAGGTGGATCCAAAGTAGTTGGGTGATTATTAGAATTTCCCTCTTCTACAAATCAGTTTTTTTCCCTCTCATCTTTATCCAACATCTTATCGGTATACTTTATCAACTCATTCATAACTTTCATCACGTGAATTTTTGCAGACCTGTTGTTCTCAATGCGTGCAGCTAAATTGTGACTAGAATGCATGAGGTGGTTCATGAATATCTTATTTGAATCATACTCTGTAATAGATTGTATATTAGGAAGGTACATGCCCTTTTTTGCATCAATAGTGAATAATTTGATCACATATTTCGGTGGAATTTGCTTTACATTCCTCAAATTATAGACTCTTAAAATATGTTGACATAGTAGCCATTTGGTCTCAAATCCTCTACACGAACAATCTAAATCAAATGTGGTTGAGTTGAAGTTTACATACCATCTCTTGTCATCCTCGAAACCATGATAATTCTTTATTACAAACAATATATGCTCATCATCATACTGTGTTTCATCCACAATGCTTAATCCAAGCGCTCCCTCTGTGTATGCCTTCTCAAAAACGGCATACACTTTTGCACTGTATAGTTTTGATGCGTGCTTCTGACATACACATGTCTTATGCTTCAAGGTAACCACACCATGCTTGCTTTTGAAATCTTGCTCGCGCTCACCCCTACGCCATGATGCGATAAGTCTTTCTAAGCCAAGAAAACACTCTACTAGATAACTAGTGCCTTTAGAACACCCATGCAAACAATTATTAGCCGATTCGCTTCTCTGGGTTGATAAAATTCCAAGATCGAGCACATCCCTATTAAATGCAGTCGACCACATCCTCTTTGCGTTGTGCAAATCGTTCAACCATCTATTATCTTACAAATTTCCTCACATAATAATCTCATACCAATATCTATCAAAGTCAATTTCCCCATCACATTTCGTCATGCATCGATAGAAAAAAGCCCGAATGCTACTATCGCTGTTAAAGCTAGGAACTTTAGAAGGTGCTTTTTTGCAGATGTGCCATTGGCATAACCGATGACGAGTCTTGGTGAACACTTGCTCAATAGCAGTAGACATAGCTTGGTCTTGATCTGTAAAAATAGTTATGGGTTCCTTGCTACCAACACACTTCAATAATGACTCAAAAACCCAACAGAACGAATTAATAGTTTCTTCCGCAATGAAAGCCCCCCCTGCGAAAATGTTCGGCCAATGATGGTTCACCGTAATGAAAGGAGCGCATGCAAGATTATACTTATTCAAACGATATGTTGTATCAAAAATTGAACCTCACAAAAACAATCGTAATCCAGTTTACTATGACCATCCATCCAAAAGAAACCCATCAACCTTTTCTGCTCATCTTTTTGAACATAATACGAGAACATGTTATCATTTGACTGTTTCTCTTATAATATGTGAAGCAAGCTAGTTGCGTCGCCGCTTTCAATTAAAGTTGCTCTTTGATGCTGAATGTAGTTAAAAGCATATGTCTTGCAAAAACTAATATTTTCAAGTCCTCCAGCTTCATCCAACATAAAGTTGTATGCATCAACAGGTTTAATACCTGCCCTAGTCAAGCTTTTCATTAAATTACCCTGCATTTCAGATATAGAACGGCGAGATCTCAATAAATGGCTCTGTCTCTCTATTGCCAGCGGGTGGTTTTATTCCTCGACAAATTTGGTTACTTTCTAATTCTTTCCAACTGAATCGGAATGGAAATGGATACAAGCAAGACAACCGGTTCGTGTATCTAATTTGCAGTACTTCTTGGGTGATGGCTTTATGCGCTTACTTCCAGATTTTGAACAACTATACTCTCTAACTTTGATAGTTCTTGTATGTGTCCAGTAAGTAACGTGTTGTTTTCGCACACTAAATCCAATCCGGTGTGCATAATTACAATACATTATATAAGCCTCTTCCTCCGAGTGCATAATTGGAAACACAAAAGGGTTCTTTAAAAAAACACAATCTATATCAGAAAAGTTTTTTTGTTTCCAAATAAGTTATAATTACAGTTCAAAATCACCATAATTATTCCAGTTGAAAGTTACAGTTCCAAAAGAATAACTGATTACAGTTAAAATCAAAACAGTAAAGTTATAACATATGAATATAAAGGCATTAGACAATTGGACCGAACCGAATTTTTCAAACATCAACATTCCACAAAAATAGATATACATGAAACATCACAACTATATTCATCCTAAAATTTAACATGGGATGAAGATTGACAACATCAACATGAATACAGTACAAATTTGTTCTTTGAATTACAGCTCGAACAAGAATACTAGTTTGATGTTATTCAAACCTAAACTTCAAAAAAGAAATTTGTGGTGTTTGCAAAAGAGAGAACAAATTAGCCTATACAAACCAATTATAATTACAGTTCAAAATCACCATAATTATTCCAGCTGAAAGTTACAGTTTCGAAAGAATTACTGATTACAGTTCAAAACAAAACAGTAAAGTTATAACACAGAATATAAAAAACATTAGACAATTCGACCGGCCCGGATTTTACAAACATCAACATTATACAAAAATTATATTCATCAAAAAATGTTACATAGGATGAAGATTTACAACCGAACATTCTGTATAAATTTCTTATTTGAATTACAATTCTAAAATGAATACTACTTACAATTAAAATTTAGAGTTTCAAAAAATTATATAATTACAGTTCAAAACCACAAACCATTAAATTATAACAAGCATACCCTAAAAAATTTTCCCCAAACTTACACTCAAATGGAACCTCAAAACATTATTCAAGAAAATTTTTAGGAGTAGATGAAGATTTACAGTGGTTCCCGAAGACAGTAGTGATTCGTTTCTTGTTTCATTTTGAAGCATTGTCAAATAACCTTCCCATTTGCGTTAATTGATTCAGAAATTACAAGTTCGAAGTGCAGCATAAGATGATTTACTAAAAGAAAAATCAAAAACTTCATGTGTTTCGATGTGAAGATCAAGAAGGTAAGAGAACCTGTATATGTCGGAGGCAGATCTTCGTAGACGATCTGAGGGGATAGTGAAGAAATGTGATCTTCTCCATTAGGAAAAAGGTGCATCTAGGTTGTCGGCTATCGGTTAAGAGACGCCATCACAAAGAACTATTATGTTTTTCGACATGAGCGCGAGCAGTTGAAAGTTGGGAAGAGCTAGGAGTCGGTGTTTTCCTTCTCGGAGAGGGAGCAACTATGTCGTCGGCTCCGACGATGTTTTTGGGAGAAGTGTTTTTCGCCCAAATTGACAGGAGAAGCGGGAAAAATAAGATAATAGGTGCCTATTTATTTACTGACCATCACATCAAACGCTTAACGTATACAAAATTTTCTCGATCGAATGAGGCAGCATGACATTTTGTTTTTTATTATTATTTTTTACTGGTGCTGCTCTAACCTCGGTGGCTTAGATCGGAGAAAATTTTGTATACGTTAAGCATTTGAAGTGATGGTCTGTAAATAAATTTTCACCTATTATCTTATTTTTCCCGCTTCTCCTATCAATTTGGGCGGAAAACTCTTCTCCCAAAATAATCGCCTTCTTCAAAACGTTTCGCCGGAAATGTCGAACGGCGGAAAGCTCTACCCAAATTTTTTGCTACATCTTCATCCGGCGTTCAACCTTTCTCCTCTGACAAGAACTACTCCAACCTTGTCGCCATTGTAGGATTTTGGTACGCTTCGACTCTTTCTCTGGCTTCTCCCCCGAAAACCTAGTCAATTTATGTTTTGCAGGATAATCAAGCTTATTTTTTCGGCGAAGCAGTAATCGCTGGCCTGCTTTTGAACCATTATTCATGTTGCTCCATCTTCAATTGAGGTTCAAGCATTCTTCTTTGAGATACAAAATACCAAGCTTGAGTTTTAGGTATTTTTTATATTTTTCTTGTGCTTCCCTGTGTAGCAAAAAATTAGATCTCAAAAAACTTAGTAATGTTCTTTCTTTGTTTTACAGTCCTAAGGTTAATTGGACTTCTATATCGTCTTATTTAAATTTTTTTAGGGTTAAGCTTTCCAGTTCTAAGTTCTCGCTTATTTACAATTCAATTCTTGTATTAGCAGATATCCTAGTTCATGGGTTATTTATAGTTCTAATCATCAAGATATTCTAGTTGTAGGTTCAAGCATTCTTACTATGAGAAATGATCTCCCAGCTAAAGATTTTTTTTTTACTTTTTCGGTGTAGCAAAAATTGAGATCTCAGCAAAACTTATTTTTTGTAAATTGGACTTCTATATTGTCTCGTTCAACTTTTTTTTAATGGGTTTAGGTTTCCAATTCTAAGTTCTCTATTATTTACAGTTCAATTCTTGTAGTAGCAGCTATCCCAGTTTATGGGTTGTTTACAGTTCCAATCATCTAGATATTCCAGTTATAGGTTCAAGCTTTCTTCCCTGAGAAATGAACTCTCGGCTAATTTTTTTTTATGATGTTTCACTATTCCAGTTGTTAGTCCTCTATTATTTTGAGTTTCATTCTTATACTAACAAATAACAATTAAAGTTTGTTTGCATCTCCTGTTCTTGCAGTTGTAATTTCCCCTTATAATTACAACTAGAACTTTAAACAATCAAGAACTAGGATATCTGATACTACAAGAATGGATCTGTAAACAATCGAGAACTTAGAACTGAAAGTCTTAATACAAATAAAACTATAACTTACAACTGTAAGTTCCACTCATAATTACAACTAGAACTTACAACTGTAAGGTCCACTCATAATTACAACTGGAACTTACAACTGTAAGTTCCACTCGTAATTACAACTGGAACTTACAACTGTAAGTTCCACTCGTAATTACAACTGGAACTTACAACTGTAAGTTCCACTCATAATTACAACTGGAACTTACAACTATAAGTTCCACTCATAATTACAACTAGAACTTACAACTGTAAGTTTCACTCACAATTACAACTGGAACTTACAACTATAAGTTCCACTCATAATTACAACTGGAACTTACAACTGTAATTCCACTCACAATTACAACTGAAAGTTACAACTATAAAGTTTTACTATAAATACAGTTTGTAAGATATGTATATTTTAAACATTATGTTTATTTTCTTATAATACATCTTATCCATAGGAGATCTCAAACAAAGTCCACCTAATTTAGAAGATCTCTTTCGTTCAAAACAACAAGTAAGAGTAATTACACATTATATATGGTGTATTTCTACATATATGTGCTAATTCGAAACTTTTGTTGTAGTGCCTGGTAGTAACTATCTGAACTGTAGAAGTGTTGTTTCGACTTTCAAAATGAATGCACGTCCTTTGTTAGATGTTATGGAGGAGGACTCAAAGCGGATTTTGAGGGAAGTTGGTGTTCTTCAGTTGTTTGAGATGCCTAGTTTACCTCAAAATATCTCATTACTTTATGTTCTTGTAAGAGCATTTAGTAGGAATAAACAGGCTTTTTTGATAGGAAATAACTACTCGAAATTTACTGTTAATGAGGTGGCACTGATCTTGGGTCTACCAAACCGCGGAATAGACTTTGCGTTTATTAGACTGCCCTGCATTGATTTAACGCATAAAGATTTGATTGACAAAATTCATGATCTCACTGTTAAAGATTGGTCTCCGATGTTGGAGAGCAGGAGAGTGGATATCCTTGTTAGATATTTAGTGAATGTTTTCTTCTTTCCATTGAAAGGGATGAAGATCCCGACCTCCTTGAACAAAACAAATTTTTTTATCAACCTTCGTAGAGTACAACTGGCCGAAGGCAATACATCAATTTTTGCTATCACAGGTTGACGCTTTAAGTCAAGCTAGTGTAGTAAAGAAAGTTGGTGTAAATTTGGGATACTTGGAGGGTTGCGCAACTATATTATTGGTAAGGAGCGTAAATTGCAATGCATGCTCTCTATATTATTTCTTTTGTATTCATACTATTTTTTGTTCTAGGTTTGGCTATACGAACACACAAATTTCCAAATGGTTGTTCATGATATAGCAAGACCAAGAATTTGTATGTGGTCAGCTAAGAAAAGTTATCGGGCACAATTTTGCTTTAATTTACTTACCCAATTGCGTACATCATATGAGGTCAGTAAGCCTTAAATAAGTACTGTAGATGTAATGTGATTTAATTACAGTGTGTTCAAAACTTTTTTTGTTGCTTGTACTGTAGGTAAAACTAGAGCTTTTGAACATTCTGAAAATAGAGGAATGTTTATTGATAGAAGAAGAGGATGATTCGGACTTCAAACATGTGGAGAAGAAGAAGAAGGATACCAAAGAGAAAGAATTTGATTATGAGTTAAAAACTGAGATAGACGATTATGTTGTCAGTACTGAAGAACAGCGAGTTGCTACTAAAAAAGAAATGAAGTTATTGAGGAAGAATAGGAAAGAAATGACGAAGAAGGTAAGGAATCAGGAAAGAAGGAGAGTTGAAGAATCCTTATTTGACAAGGGGTGGCGAGCAGTAGAGGTCCGTCTACAATCATTTATTAAATTGGAAGTCCAGAAGGGGGTGGACTCCTTAACAAATTTTTGTGAATATTGGTTTGTAAGATTGGAAGGCAGTTCTTATGGTCGACCGCAGTCGTAACAACAAAAAACCAGTCCAACATCTCCACCTCCTCTAAAATCTGATTATGTTCAAAATCCACCTCTTTCTATAGTGAAAATAAAACCGGAAAACGAGGATAATATTCTTATTAGTAATCTAGTAAAAAATATAAAGACTAGAATTTCTAGAAAAAAGAAAGAAATAGATAGACCTTTGAAAGACAAATGTAAGGAAAAAGAGGAGGATAGTAATCCAGGAAAACCATACATATCAGCTGCAAAGTGGAAGATTATAGATACTATGTTGGAAAAATTCACAGAAAGGTACTATCGCTCTTATATATAATTTATATATTTTTGTAAAACCATGCAACATAGTTACTTATTTATTTGCTATTTTCAGTTCCAAAACTGTTTTCAATAGTGGAAACATCTTGATGATGCGAGGAGGAATGGATGACTTACTTGAAGGTCGTTGGCTGCACAATACACATTTAAATGCATATGCATTGGCACTTAGTTCCAAACTAAAGCTATCAAAGGGGAATCAAAAGAGTTTTCTTTATGTTTCATCGGACTATACTGTAAGACTATGTTGTAAGTACACTATCAAAGTTTTATAACTTATGTTACACATTGTGTTTATGTTTACTAACGTTGCTCCACAATATTACAGGAGAACGATTACCCAAAATACCAGATGCTTAATTAGCCATTTAACAAGACTAAGTGTCAAAAATAGTGAGGTAATTATCATGCCGTGCCACCTAACAAATCATTGGGCATTATTGGTATGTCGCCTAAAGGAATCGAAATGGGAGTTTTACGACTCGATGAAATCAAAGCGTCACCATTCAGGCCTACCAGGCTTGGTAAGATTTGGAAAAAAAATAATGAACTAACTTTAAAAATTTTAAATATTTATTAATTATAAGAACTATCTTGCAGGTAAAATTACTCAATGAAGAGGCAACCAAAGATCTTCCATCGGCATTGAAGATTGGCCAATAGTTGAAGTTAGTGGATTACCTCAACAAGCAAATGGAGATGACTGCGGCATATTTATTCTAAAATTTATGGAGGTGGTACAATCAAACGAACCTATGTCCTGGAATGAATGTTCTTCTTGGCCTGCTGCGACGGCAAAATTCCAGGCTGAAATTGCTGCATATTTACTTGCAACATTTTCTAAAATTAGTTCACATTAAACATTAATTTTAGTTTTTGCGCAGCATTAAATATTTGTCATCGTTCGGTTATAATGATATTTCGAACTCTAAATTAGAACTGTATGTTGGTTTAAACTAACTGTAATCTGTAGGATCAACCGCAAATACAAATTATAAAATTGCTGAATTGAATATTTACAGTCATTTTTTCCAAAAATATTTGGCCTTCCAGTTGTTTTTTATAGTTGTTTTTGAACATTAATCTAACATGTTGCTAAATTTTCTTAATAGTAAGTTTATAGGTTCTATGTCACTGCTCATTGGATAAACAATTTTGATTTTCTTAATATAATTTTTATTTATATTTTGGAACTGTAAAGTATATTTGTAATTACAACGATAATTGGTTTGTAATTTTGTAGTCTTTGTTGGATAGTAAACAGACTATAAATTGCTTGCTCAGCTAATCTCCCACAAGTGAATTGCTTGGTCAGCTAATCTCCCACAAGTGAATTGCTTGGTCAGCTAATCTCCCAAAAAATAATATATTTGCTATAATTACAGTACAAAAAATCTAACTGTAATTGTACTGCAAGATACTGCACTACTAATAATTGCAGTTCTAAAAACCATATTAGTTACAGTCCAAAAAACTGAGTACATTTGTAGTTCTAGAAATAACATGCATTACTACTTGAATTGTGTTTATCACTGCAATCACCCAAAAAAGTATAACTCCTTACACGGGCTTAGGTCATCATCACCAACAATATCAAAAGAATTTGGCAAAACCTTTTTTCCCTACAAGTCAATAGAAGAAAACATTAGCATAATTCCTTATTAATAAATGAGGTAAACTACATCATGAAAAACAAAGAAAAAGTTATTAAATAAGTACGTCTTTTGTTAGTCCCTCGTTCCCAGCGGTCCTTCATACGAGCATTGCTTGCACCTTTTTTATCATTTCATAGGTGGATCCAAAATAGTTGGGGGATTATTAGAGTTTCCCTCTTCTACAAATCCGTTCTTTTCCCTCTCATCTTTATCCAACATCTCATCGGTATACTTTATCAACTCATTCATAACTTTCATCACATGAATTATTGCAGACCTGCAATTCTCAATGCGTGTAGCTAAATTATAACTAGAACTCATGAGGTGGTTCCTAATATCTTGTTTGAATCATACTCTATAATAGATGGTATATTAGGAAGGTACATACCCTTTTTTGCATCAACAGTGAATCGTTTGAGCACATATTTCAGTGGAATTTGCTTTACATTCCTAAAATTATAGACTCTTAAAATATGTTTACATAGTAGCCCTTTGGTCTCAAATCCTCTACACGAACAATCTAAATCAAATGTGGTTGAGTTGAAGTTTACATACCATCTCTTTTCATCCTCGGAACCATCACAATTCTTTGTTATAAACAACATGTGCTCATCATTATACTGTGTTTCATGCACAATGCTTAATCCAAGCGCTCCCCCTATGTATGCCTTCTCAAAAATAGCGTACACTTTTGCACTGTATAGTTTTGATGCATGCTTCAGACAGACACATGTCTTATGCTTCAAGGTAACCACACCATACTTGCTTTTGAAATCTTGCTCACGCTCACCCCTACGCCATGATGCGACAAGTCTTTCTAAGCCAAGAAAACACTCTACTAGAGAACTAGTGCCTTTAGAACACCCATGCAAACAATTATTAGCCGATTCGCTTCTTTGGGTTGATAAAATTCAAATATCGAGCACATCCTTATTAAATGTAGTAGATCACTTCCGCTTTGTGTTGTGCAAATCGTTCAACCATCTATTATACTGCAAATTTCCTCTCATGATGATCTCA
Source organism: Platanthera zijinensis (assembly GCA_039513925.1). Taxonomy (NCBI): domain Eukaryota; kingdom Viridiplantae; phylum Streptophyta; class Magnoliopsida; order Asparagales; family Orchidaceae; genus Platanthera; species Platanthera zijinensis. The sequence goes on from CM077080.1 coordinate 212,512,602, forward strand.
TACCAATATCTATTAAAGTAAATTTCTCCATAACATTTCATCATGCATCGATAGAAAAAAGCCGGAATGCTACTATCGCTGTTAAAGCTAGGAACTTTAGAAGGTGCTTTTTTGCAGATGTGTCATTGGCACAACCGATGACGAGTCTTGATGTACACTCGCTTAATAACAGTAGACATAGCTTGGTCTTGATATGTAAAAATAGTTATGGGTTCCTTGTTACCAACACACTTCAATAATGACTCAAAAACCCAATAGAACGAATCAATAGTTTCTTCTGCAATGAAAGCCCCCCTACGAAAATGTTCTGCCAATGATGGTTCGCCGCAATGAAAGGAGCGCATGCAAGATTATACTTATTCAAATGATACGTTTTATCAAAAATTAGAACGCCACCAAAATAATCGTAATCCAGTTTACTATGACCATCCATCCAAAAGAAACTCGTCAATCTTTTATGCTCATCTGTTTGAACATAATACGAGAACATGCTATCATTTGACTGTTTCTCTTGTAATATGTGAAGCAAACTAGTTGCATCGCCTCTTTCAATTAAAGTTGCTCTTTGATGCTGAATGTAGTTAAAAGCATCTGTCTTGCAAAAACAAATATTTTCAGGTCCTCCGACTTCATCCAACATAAAGTTTTATGCATCAATAGGTTTAATACCTGCCCCAGTCAAGCTATTCATGAGATTACCCTGCATTTTAGATATAGAACGGTGAGATCTCAATAAATGGCTCTCTTTCTCTGTTGCCAGCGGGTGGTTGTGTTCCTCGACAAACTTGGTTACTTTCCAATTCTTACCATCTGAATTGGAATCGAAATCGATACAAGAAAGACAATCGGTGCGTGTATCTAATTTACGGTACTTCTTGGTTGATGGCTTTATGCGCTTACTTCCAGATTTTTAACAACTATACTCTCTGACTTTGATAGTTCTTGTATGTGTCCAGTAAGTAATGTATTGTTTTCACACAAAAAATCCAATCCGGTGTGCATAATTACAATACATTATATAAGCCTCTTCCTTCGAGTGCACAATCGGAAACATAATAGGGTTCTTTAAAAAAACACAATCTATATTAGAAAAAAAAATTTGTTTCCAAATAAGTTATAATTACAGTTCAAAATCACCATAATTATTCTAGTTTAAAGTTACAGTTCCAAAATAATAACTGATTATAGTTCAAATCAAAACAGTAAAGTTATAACATATGAATATAAAAACATTAGACAATTGGACCGAACCGGATTTTTCAAACATCAACATTCCACAAAAATAGAGTTATATGAAACATCACAACTATATTCATCCTAAAATTTAACATGTGATGAAGATTGACAACATCAATATATATACAGTACAAATTTGTTCTTTGAATTACAGTTCAAACAAGAATACTAGTTTGATGTTATTCAAACCTAAACTTTAAAAAAGAAATTTATGGTGTTTGCAAAAGAGAGAACAAATTAGCCTATACAAACCAGTTATAATTACAGTTCAAAATCACCGTAATTATTCCAGATGAAAGTTCCAGTTCCGAAAGAATTACTAATTACAGTTCAAAACCAAATAGTAAAGTTATAACAGAAGAATATAAAAAACATTAAATAATTCGACCAGCCCGGATTTTACAAACATCAACATTATACAAAAATTATATTCATCAAAAAATGTTATATAGGATGAAGATTTACAACCGAACATTCTGTATAAATTTCTTCTATGAATTACAGTTCCAAAATGAATACTACTTACAGTTAAAATTTAGAGTTTCAAAAAAGTATATAATTACAGTTAAAACCCACAAACCACAAAATTATAACGGGCATACCCTAAAAAAAATTCCCCAAACTTACACTCAAATGGAACCTCAAAACATTATTCAAGAAAATTTTTAGGAGTAGATGAAGAATTACAGTGGTTCCCGAAGACGGTAGTGATTTGTTTCTTGTTTCATTTTGAAGCGTTGTCAAATCACCTGCCCATTTGCGTTAATTCATTCAGAAATTACAAGTTCGTAGTGCAGTGTAAGATGATTTACTAAAAGAAAAATCAAAAACTTCATGTGTTTCAATGTGAAGATCAAGAAGGTAAGAGAACTTATATATGTTGAAGGCACATCTTCGTAGACGATCGGAGGGGATAGTGAAGAAATGCGATCTTCTCGATTAGGAAAAGGTGCATCTAGGTTGTCGGCTATCGGGTAAGAGACGCCATCACAAAGAACTATTATGTTTTTCGACATGAGCGCGAGCAGCTGAAAGTTGGGAAGAGCTAGGAGACGGTGTTTTCCTGTCCAGAGAGGGAGCAACTATGTCGTCGGCTCCGGTGATGTTTTTGGGAGAAGAGTTTTCTGCCTAAATTGACAGGAGAAGCGGGAAAATAAGATAATAGGTGCCTATTTATTTACGGACCATCACATCAAATGCTTAATGTATACAAAATTTTCTCGATCGAATGATGCAGCATGACATTTTGTTTTTTTTATTATTTTTTACTGGTGTCGCTCTAACCTCAGTGGCTTAGATCGGAGAAAATTTTGTATACGTCAAGCATTTGATGTGATGGTCCGTAAATAAATAGGCACCTATTATCTTATTTTTCCCACTTCTCCTGTCAATTTGGGCAGAAAACTCTTCTCCCAAAAACATCGCTTTCTTCAAAATGTTTCGCCGGGAAACGTCGAACGGCGAAAAGCTCTATCCAAATTTTTTTGCTCCATCTTCATCCGGCGTTCAACCTTTCCCCTCCGACAAGAACTACTCCAACCTTGCCGCCATTGCAGGATTTTGGTACGCTTCGACTCTTCCTCCGACTTCTCCCCCCGAAAACCTAGTCGATTTATGTTTCGCAGGATAATCAAGCTTATTTTTTTGGAAAAGTAGTAATCGCTGGCCTGCTTTCGAACCATTACTCCTGTTGCTCCATCTTCAATCGAGGTTCAAGCATTCTTCTCTGAGATACAAAATACCAAGCTTGAGTTTTAGGTATTTTTTTTATTTTTTTCTGGTGCTTCCCTGTATAGCAAAAAATGAGATCTCAAAAAACTTAGTAATGTTCTTTCTTTGTTTTGCAGTCCTAAGGTTAATTGGACTTCTATATCGTCTTGTTTAAATTTTTTTTATAGTTTAGCTTTCCAGTTCTAAGTTCTCGCTTATTTACAGTTCAATTCTTGTATTAGCAGATATCTCAGTTCATGGGTTGTTTACAGTTCTAATCATCAAGATATTACAGTTGTAGGTTCAAGCATTCTTACTATGAGAAATGATCTCCCAGTTAAAGATTTTTTTTTTTAATTTTCCGGTGTAGCAAAAATTGAGATCTCGGCAAAACTTATTTTTTGTAAATTGGACTTCTGTATTGTCTCGTTCAATTTTTTTTAATGGGTTTATGTTTCCAGTTCTAAGTTCTCTATTATTTACAGTTCAATTCTTATAGTAGCAGCTATCCCAGTTCATGGGTTGTTTACAGTTCCAATCATCTAGATATTCCAGTTTTAGGTTCAAGCTTTCTTCCCTGAGAAATGAACACTCAGTTAATTTTTTTTATGATGTTTCACTATTCCAGTTGTTAGTCCTCTATTATTTTGAGTTCCAGTCTTGTACTAACAAATAGCAGTTAAAGTTTATTTGCATCTCCTATTCTTACAGTTGTAAGTTCCCCTTATAATTACAACTGGAACTTTAAACAATCAAGAACTAGGATATCTGATACTACAAGAATGAATCTGTAAACAATCGAGAACTTAGAACTGTAAAGTTTTAATACAAATAAAACTGGAACATACAACTGTAAGTTCCACTCATAATTACAACTGGAATTTACAACTGTAAGTTCCACTCATAATTACAACTGAAACTTACAACTGTAAGTTCCACTCCTAATAACAACTAGAACTTACAACTGTAAGTTCCACTCATAATTACAACTGGAACTTACAACTGTAAGTTCCACTCATAATTACAACTGAAACTTACAACTGTAAGTAACGCTCACAATTACAACTAGAACTTACAACTGTAAGTTCCACTCATAATTACAACTGGAACTTACAACTGTAATTCCACTCACAATTACAACTGAAAGTTACAACTGTAAAGTTTTAATATAAATACAGTTTGTAAGACATGTATATTTTAAACATTATGTTTATTTTCTTGTAATACATCTTCTCCATAGGTGATCTCAAACAAATTCCACCTAATTTAGAAGATCTCTTTTGTTCAAAACAACAAGTAAGAGTAATTACACATTATATGGGGTGTATTTCTACATATATGTGCTAATTCAAAACTTTTTTTGTAGTGCCTGGTAGTAACTATCTGAACTGTAGATGTGCTGTTTCGACTTTCAAAATGAATGCACGTCCTTTGTTAGATGTTATGGAGGAGGACTCTAAGCAGATTTTGAGGGAAGTTGGTGTTCTTCAGTTGTCTGAGATGCCTATTTTACCGCAAAATATCTCATTACTTTATGTTCTTGTAAGAGCATTTAGTAGGAATAAACAGGCTTTTTTGATAGAAAATAACTACTTGAAAGTTACTGTTAATGAGGTGGCACTAATCTTGGGTCTACCGAACCGCGGAATAGACTTTACGTTTATTAGACTGCCCTGCATTGATTTAATGCATAAAGATCTGATTGACGAAATTCATGATCTCACTGTTCAAGATTGGTCTCCGATGTTGGAGAGCAGGAGAGTGGATATCCTAGTCAGATATTAAGTGAATGTTTTCTTCTTTCCATTGAAAGGGATGAAGATCCAGGCCTCCTTGAACAAAATAAATTGTTTATTAACCTTCATAGAGTACAATTGGTCGAAGGCAATACATCGGTTTTTGCTATCACAGGTTGACGCTTTAAGTCAAGCTAGTGTAGTAAAGAAAGTTGGTGTAAATTTGGGATACCTGGAGGGTTGCGCAACTATATTATTGGTAAGGAGCGTAAATTACAATGCGTGCTCTCTATATTATTTCTTTTGTATTCATACTATTTTTTGTTTTAGGTTTGTCTATACGAACACACAAATTTCCAAATGGTTGTTCATGATATAGCAAGACCATGAATTTGTAGGTGGTCAGCTAAGAAAAGTTATCGGGCACAATTTTGCTTTAATTTACTTACCCAACTGCGTACGTCATATGAGGTCAGTAAGCCTTAAATAAGTACTGTAGATGTAATGTGATTTATTTACAGTGTGTTCAAAACATTTTTTGTTGGTTGTACTGTAGGTAAAACCCAAGTTTTTGAACATTCTGAAAACAGAGGAATGTTTACTGACGGAAGAAGAGGATGATTCAGACTTCGAACATATGGAGAAGAAGAAGAAGGATACCAAAGAGAAAGAATTTGATTATGAGTTAAAAACTGAGATAAATGATTTGGTTGTCAGTACTAAAGAACAGTGAGTTACTACTAAAAAAGAAATGAAGTTGTTGAGGAAGAATAGGAAAGAAATGATGAAGAAGGTAAGGAATCATGAAAGAAGGAGAGCTGAAGAATCCTTATTTGACGAGGGGTGGCGAGGAGTAGAGGTCCGTCTACAATCATTTATTAAAGTGGAAGCCCAAAAGGGGGTGGACTCCTTAACAAATTTTACTGAATTATGGTTTGTAAGATTGGAAGGCAGTTCTTATGGTCGACCGCAGCCGCAACAACAAAAAAACAGTCCAACATCTCTGCCGCCTCTAGAATCTGATTATGTTCAAAATTCACCTCTTTCTATAGTGAAAATAAAACTGGAAAACGAGGATAATATTTTTATTAGTAGTCTAATAAAAAATGTAAAAACTGGAATTTCTAGAAAACAGAAAGAAATAGATAGACCTTTGAAAGACAAATGTAAGGTAAAAAAGGAGGATAGTTATCCAAGAAAACCATACATATCAGCTGCAGAGCGTAAGATTATAGATACTATGTTGGAAAAATTCACAGAAAGGTAATACCGCTCTTGTATAAAATATATATATTTTTAAAAAACCATGCATCATAGTTACTTTTTTATTTGCTATTTTCAGTTCCAAAACTATTTTCAATAGTGGAAACATCTTGATGATGCGAGGAGGAATGGATGACTTACTTGAAGGTCTTTGGCTACACAATACACATTTAAATGCATATGCATTGGCACTTAGTTCCAAACTGAAGCTATCAAAGAGGAATCAAAAGAGTTTTCTTTATGTTTCATCGGACTATGCTGTAAGTACACTATCAAAGTTTTATAACTTATGTTACACATTGAGTTTATGTTTACTAACATTGCTCCACAGTATTACAGGAGAACGAATACCCAAAATACCAGATACTTAATTAGCCATTTAACAAGACTAAGTGTCAAAAATAGTGAGGTAATTATCATGTCGTGCCACCTAACAAATCATTGGGCATTATTGGTCTGCCGCCTAAAGGAATCGAAATGGGAGTTTTACGACTCGTTGAAATCAAATCGTCACCATTCAGGCCTACCAGGCTTGGTAAGATTTGGAAAAAAAACAATGAACTAACTTTAAAAATTCTAAATATTTATTAATTATATGAACTATCTTGCAGGTAAAATTACTCAATGAAGAGACAACCAAAGCTCTTCCATCTGGCAATAAAGATTGGCCAATAGTTGAAGTTGCTGGATTATCTCAATAAGCAAATGGAGATGACTGCGCCGTATTTGTTCTAAAATTTATGGAGGTGGTACTATCAAACGAACCTATGTCCTGGAATGAATGTTCTTCTTGGCCCGCTGTGACGGCAAAATTCCGGGCCGAAATTGCTGCGGATTTACTTGCAACATTTTCTAAAATTAGTTCACATTAAACATTAATTTTAGTTTTTGCGCAGCATTAAATATTTGTCGTCGTTCGTTTATAATGATATTTCAAACTCTAAATTAGAACTGTATGTTGGTTTAAACTAACTGTAATCTGTAGGAGCAACCACAAATACAAATTATAAAATTGCTGAATTGAATATTTACAGTCATTTTTTCCAAAAATATTTGGCCTTCCAGTAGTTTTTTATAGTTGTTTTTGAACATTAATCTAACATGTTGCTAAATTTTCTTAATAGTAAGTTTATAGGTTCTATGTCACTGCTCATTGGATAAACAATTTTGATTTTCTTAATATAATTTTTATTTATATTTTGGAACTGTAAAGTATATTTGTAATTACAATGATAATTGGTTTGTAATTTTGTAGTCTTTGTTGGATAGTAAACAGACTATAAATTGCTTGCTCAGCTAATCTCCCACAAGTGAATTGCTTTGTCAGCTAATCTCCCAAAAAATAATATATTTGCTATAATTACAGTACAAAAAATCTAACTTTAATTATACTACAAGATACTGCACTACTAATAATTGCAGTTCTAAAAACCATATTAGTTACAGTCCAAAAAACTGAGTACATTTGTAGTTCCAGAAATAACATGCATTACTACTTGAATTGTGTTTATCACTGCAATCACCCAAAAAGTATTACTCCTTACACAGGCTTAGGTCATCATCACCAACAATATCAAAAGAATTTGGCAAAACCTTTTTTCCCTACAAGTCAATAGAAGAAAACATTAGCATAATTCCTTATTAATAAATGAGGTAAACTACATCATGAAAAACAAAGAAAAAGTTATTAAATAAGTACGTCTTTTGTTAGTCCCTCGTTCCCAGCGGTCCTTCATACGAGCATTGCTTGCACCTTTTTTGTCGTTTCATAGGTGGATCCAAAATAGTTGGGGGATTATTAGAATTTCCCTCTTCTACAAATCCGTTCTTTTCCCTCTCATCTTTATCCAACATCTCATCGATATACTTTATCAACTCATTCATAACTTTCATCACATGAATTTTTGCAGACCTGCAGTTCTCAATACGTGTAGCTAAATTATAACTAGAACTCATGAGGTGGTTCCTAATATCTTGTTTGAATCATACTCTATAATAGATGGTATATTAGGAAGGTACATACCCTTTTTTGCATCAACATTGAATCGTTTGAGCACATATTTCAGTGGAATTTGCTTTACATTCCTCAAATTATAGACTCTTAAAATATGTTTACATAGTAGCCCTTTGGTCTCAAATCCTCTACACGAACAATCTGAATCAAATGTGGTTGAGTTGAAGTTTACATACCATCTCTTGTCATCCTCGGAACCATCACAATTCTTTGTTATAAACAACATGTGCTCATCATTATACTGTGTTTCATGCACAATGCTTAATCCAAGCGCTCCCCCTGTGTATGCCTTCTCAAAAATAGCGTACACTTTTGCACTATATAGTTTTGATGCGTGCTTCAGACAGACACATGTCTTATGCTTCAAGGCAACCACACCATACTTGCTTTTGAAATCTTGCTCACGCTCACCCCTACGCCATGATGCGACAAGTCTTTCTAAGCCAAGAAAACACTCTACTAGAGAACTAGTGCCTTTAGAACACCCATTGCAAACAATTATTAGCCGATTCGCTTCTCTAGGTTGATAAAATTCCAAGATCGAGCACATCCTTATTAAATGCAGTAGATCACTTCCCCTTTGCGTTGTGCAAATCGTTCAACCATCTATTATCCTGTAAATTTCCTCTCATGATCATATCATACCAATATCTATTAAAGTATATTTCTCCATGACATTTCATCATGCATCGATATAAAAAAGCCTGAATGCTACTATCACTGTTAAAGCTAGGAACTTTAGAAGGTGCTTTTTTGCAGATGTGCCATTGGCACAACCGATGACGAGTCTTGGTGAACACTCGCTCAATAGCAGTAGACATAGCTTGGTCTTGATCTGTAAAAATAGTTATGGGTTCCTTGCTACCAACACACTTCAATAATGACTCAAAAACCCAACAGAACGAATCAATAGTTTCTTCCTGTAATGAAATCCCCCCCTACGAAAATGTTCTATCAATGATGGTTCACCGCAATAAAAGGAGCGCATGCAAGATTATACTTATTCAAATGATACATTGTATCAGAAATTAGAACGTCACCAAAACAATCGTAATCCAGTTTACTATGACCATCCATCCAAAAGAAACTCGTCAACCTTTTCTGCTCATCTGTTTGAACATAATACGAGAACATATTATGATTTGACTGTTTCTCTTGTAATATGTGAAGCAAGCTAGTTGCGTCGCCACTTTCAATTAAAGATGCTCTTTGACGCTGAATGTTGTTAAAAACATCTGTCTTGCAAAAACTAATATTTTCAGGTCTTCTGGCTTCATCCAACATAAAGTTGTATGCATCAACAGGTTTAATACCTGCCCCAGTCAAGCTTTTCATGAGATTGCCCTCCATTTCAAATATAGAACGGCGAGATCTCAATAAATGGCTCTCTTTCTTTGTTGCCAGCGGGTGGTTGTGTTCCTCGACAAATTTGGTTACTTTCCAATTCTTGCCATCTGAATCGGAATGGAAATGGATACAAGCAAGACAACTGGTGCGTGTATCTAATTGGCGGTACTTCTTGGGTGATGGCTTTATGCGCTTATTTCCAGATTTTGAATAACTATACTCTCTGACTTTGATAGTTCTTGTATGTGTCAAGTAAGTAACGTGTTGTTTTCGCACACTAAATCCAATCCGGTGTGCATAATTACAATACATTATATAAGTCTCTTTCTCCGAGTGCACAATCAGAAAACACAACAGGGTTCTTTAAAAAAACACAATCTATATCAGAAAAGTTTTTTTATTTCCAAATAAGTTATAATTACAAGTTCAAAATCACCATAATTATTCCAGTTGAAAGTTACAGTTCCAAAAGAATAAACTGATTACAGTTCAAATCAAAACAGTAAAATTATAACATATGAATATAAAAACATTAGACAATTGGACCGAACCAGATTTTTCAAACATCAACATTCCACAAAAATAGAGATACATGAAACATCACAACTATATTCATCCTAAAATTTAACATGGGATGAAGACTGACAACATCAACATATATACAGTACAAATTTGTTCTTTAATTACAGTTCAAACAAGAATACTAGTTTGATGTTATTCAAATCTAAACTTCAAAAAAGAAATTTGTGGTGTTTGCAAAAGAGAGAACAAATTAGCCTATACAAACGAGTTATAATTACAGTTCAAAATCACCATAATTATTCCAGTTTGAAAGTTACAGTTCCGAAAAAATTACTGATTACAGTTCAAAACAAAACAGTAAAGTTATAACACATGAATATAAAAAACATTAGCCAATTCGACCGACCCGGATTTTACAAACATCAACATTATACAAAAATTATATTCATCAAAAAATGTTACATAGGATGAAGATTTACAACCGAACATTCTGTATAAATTTCTTCATTGAATTACAGTTCCAAAATGAATACTACTTACAGTTAAATTTTAGAGTTTCAAAAAATTATATAATTACAGTTCAAAACCAACAAAATTATAAGCGGGCATACCCTAAAAATAATTTCCCCAAACTTACACTCAAATGGAACCTCAAAACATTATTCAAGAAAAACTTTAGGAGTAGATGAAGAATTACAGTGGTTCTCGAAGACGGTAGTGATTCGTTTCTTATTTCATTTTGAAGCGTTGTCAAATCACCTGCCCATTTGCGTTAATTGATTCAGAAATTACAAGTTCGTAGTGCAGCGTAAGATGATTTACTAAAAGAAAAATCAAAAACTTCATGTGTTTCAATGTGAAGATCAAGAAGGTAAGAGAACCTGTATATGTCGGAGGCAAATCTTCGTAGACGATCGGAGGGGATAGTGAAGAAACGCAATCTTCCTCCATTAGGAAAAGGTGCATCTAGGTTGTCGGCTACCGGGTAAGAGACGCCATCACAAAGAACTATTATGTTTTCCGACATGAGCGCGAGCAGCTGAAAGTTGGGAAGAGCTAGGAGACGGTGTTTTCCATCCCGGAGAGGGAGCAACTATGTCGTCGGCTCTGGACGATGTTTGGGAGAAGAGTTTTCCGCCCAAATTGACAGGAGAAGCAGGAAAAATAAGATAATAGGTGCCTATTTATTTACGGACCATCACATCAAACGCTTAACGTATACAAAATTTTCTCCTTAGATCGCAGATTTAGTTGGAATTCCCAGGTGATGCAAAATGAAGACCTCCACTTGCAATCATGAAAGTGAGATCCGAGTCTCATGTTAAGTCTCGAAAGTTCTACCATTTATACGCCAACCACCCACAACTCCGGCCAACTCTAACTTTGTTAGCCCAGCTCCTCTCTTTCATGGTGTGTGGGAGATAGAATGTCAGCGGCGCCATGGGCGATGACCGTCCCTAGTCTGAGTGTTGTAGGGGGAGCAGCTAAAGAAGAAGCCTGGTCGTCCTTTAAATGATTTTATACGCTCAGCTTTCATTTCTTGTATTTAATTCTGAAGATCTCATTGTAGGGCTAGTGTAATCTTGCCAATGCCAGTTGCTGCATCATCAGCACTAGGAAGATTGATGCAGATGATATGTCATCTGCATTTAAAACAAGAAGGAGAAGCTAAATGTATGATTGAACCACGGGTTTCAAAACCCTCTAATGCACCATTCCTGTCGTGGTCGATGCTTGACAATTCGCCGAACGCCGAGTAGAATGTTGTTGAAGCTGAACTCATTCTCTATAACACCATCTCCGAGTTTTTTTTCTGTAGAAGGTGATCACTTCCATCATTCTTGAGAAGATGGTGATCGTCTTCTCTTCGCTCCAGCTGGAAGTGCAGGAATCCATTGTTGGAGAGGCGATGAGAGAGCGTGGTGTGTCGGTGTGCGCTTAAAGGCTTGCGTGATAAGATTTTGTTGTTTTTTGAGATTTTTTTGTGTGGTAATAGCGATTTTTGAAGTGCTTTTAACATTGCTCTAAAAGAAGGCGATTGTTATTCGCACTACAGTTTTGGTTATTCGCACTACGTTTTCTCCTAATTTTTCGCGTCTTTTGGAAATACGTCTTGTACATGCATTTTTAGGAAAAGTGTTCAACACGAAAGTTGTAGATCTCGATGAGATCTAGAACTTTCGTGTAGAACACTTTTCCTAAAAATACATGTACAAGACGTACTTTGGAAATACACCTAGATTTCGCGCCTTTTAGAAATACGCCTTGTACATGCATTTTCAGGAAAAGTGTTTCAACACGAAAGTTGTAGATCTCGATGAGATCTACAACTTTGGTGTTGAACACTTTTCTTAAAAATGCATGTACACAGCGTATTTCCAAAAGACGCAGAAAATTAGGAAAAAACATATGCGACTAGCCAAAACTATAGCGCGGATAACAATCGCCAAAGAAATATGCAAACTTTTTCCTTTTTAAGCAAGCAGCCTGGCTCCTTTTTGTAACCGCGCGGGTTTTTAATGAAATATTCAGGTCCCTCTTCTTATCGCTTTCCTGGTAATGATTTATTAGTGTAATACCGACTTATGAGGTCTTTTTTGTTTGTTCGCCTTTATAACCCATCTTTTGAATTATTAAGATGTCTAGTCGCATGATACAGTTGGACGGGTTTTTTAGAGATGCTTCTAAAATGTGATGCTTTAATTGGTCTAGTCGCGTGGGTAGACTCTGATAGAAATCCCGAATAACATTTTCCACTCTTATTATAACTCACTACAGTTATCCGCACTACAGTTTTGACTAGTCACACATGTTTTTTCCTAATTTTTCGCGTCTTTTAGAAATACGCCGTGTACATGCATTTTTAAGAAAAGTGTTCAACATAAAAGTTGTAGATCTCATCGAGATCTATAACTTTCGTGTTGAACACTTTTCCTAAAAATGCATGTACATGGCGTATTTCGAAAAGCCGTGAAATATGGATGTATTTCAAAAGTAAGTTTTGTACAACCGACGAGATCTGCAACTTTCGTGTTGAACACTTTTCCTAAAAATGCATGTACAAGACGTATTTCTAAAAGACGCGGAAAATTAGGAGAAAAAGTAGTGCGAATAACCAAAACTGTAGTGGAATAACAATTGCAAAAAATAATCCATTATTTATAGAAAACATTAAGTCGAATAAGCGGTCTCCTTTCACATTATCTGCAAAGGCTCCGTTTGGGGGGACTTATTTTCACCGATCAAGCAGTTACAACCGCATGAACCGGTCCTTAATTAAGGCCCGGTTCATGCGGTCGTAACCGCTCCTTAATTAAAGTCTAGTTCATGTGATCGTAACCACTTGACCGGTGAAAATAAGTCCCCCCAAACGGTGCCTAAATTAAATAATAATTAAATGAATCATCCACCCGAGCCTGTCAATAAGTTCTTAGAAGATAAACTAGGGTTGTGTTTGGCACAGCTTATTTGCTCCTGTTAGGTTGGACAAAAACGTCATTGTCATAAAATGTATGTTTGGTATAACAAATGTTACTGCTATAACAAAAAAAACTAGTTGAGGCATAAAATTTTGGTATGACAATGACATTTTTGTCCAACCTCACTGGAGCAAATAAGCCGCAATAAGTCGTGTCAAACGCAGCTTAGATCTCAATGTTAGACGTATTAGTAGCGGCAAGATGCAGGGGTGGATCCAGAGGGGGGCCCAAGGGACACTGATCCCTCATTATTTTTCAAAATGTTTAGTGTATTTGAATTTCTCTCATCGAGGCAATGAATTTTGACTACATATACGTCAAAAACGGTGGCCAAATGAGAGAGAAATAGTTCTGATAAATGGACACGTTTAAAAAAAATTAAAGGAAGTTGATGACTGACACCCCATGTTAAAATTGTTAGAACATAGTGACGTATTCAAAAAACAATTTTGTGCATTCTCATTTTGAATTTGTGCACCCCCAAAATTAAGTTTTCTGGATCCGCCACTGGCAAGATTGTAACGCCCCTGATTTTTCGATGTTTATTTTAAATTCCTGTAGTGACGGTAATAATGATGTTAGGGCGTTACGTTAATGCGTAGTTAACCGAGCGCCGTTATTGGAGCGTGATTTTGCTCATCGGAATCCAAGGTTTTGACTCGGTGGATTTTATTAGGTTAATGTTGGTTGTAATTTCGGGAAATTTTAACCCGAGTTTGGTTCGTCGAATCTTAATTTCGACTTCGTCGTTGATTTTGTAGCATTGGTATTTAGTCTTGATGCGAATTTCGTGAAAATCCGAGATGATTTGGGTTTTCTTGTCGTTTGGACGTTTAGTTAATATTAATAATAATATATTATACATATATATATATATATATAAGCTTGTACATTATAGCGAAACCCTATTCATCGTCTCTCCCAAGCCGTCGGACTGAATCGCGGAAGAAAGAAAACGACGGACATCGTGAAGCCTTTGGCCGCTGACTGTAGGAGTTTCGGTGCTAGGAATCGTCGTCGGAGGGTAGATTCGGAAAGCCCTCGTCGAGATCTACACGTACACTGTAAGTCTTCCCCGTTTCATGGATTTTTGGCATTAGGTTTTTTGATCTTGACCCTCATTTGCCCCGAAATATTTCAGGAATTGTTGTCAAGGAGTTCTTGCGGCTGATCGTTGGAGCGGAGTTGGAGCGGAGCGCTCGTGAGGCAGGATTTTGGAAAGGTTTGAGGCAAGTGGTGAATCTCCCCTTTTGCTAAGTTCCTTGGTTTATTTCTTCCTTTTGTTTTTTATCCTTAGAAGATAGGAGTAGTGTAGGGTTCGGCTAGGTCAAAGTCCGCCCGGTAGTATAGAAGGACGTCCGTCTCGTATACATCGAGTATGGGTGAGTAAGCCAGAGTGAAATTCGTCGAGTATGAGATTTGGATCAAGTAAAATTCGTCGAATATCAACGATAGGTCAAGTATGATTCGTCGAGTGGTTTTGGCGTTGAGTCCGTAAAGTATTGGCAGTCTTGGCGTCGAGTGAAGTCGAATGCGTCGAGTATGGTTTAGGCGTCAAAAGCGTCGAGTGGTCCGGTGACCAAGTCTTTTTTGGCGAATATCGTTAAGTAATAAATTTTGCCAAGTTAATTTCGTAGAGTTTCTTCTTGAGGTAAGGGAGAATCGTCAAGTATTATCGATAAATTCCTCGGGTGCTTAGAAGATTATGCGTCGATTCGTCGAGTATCGAAGTAAGGACAAGTCGATTCGTCAAGTATCGAAGTAAGGACAAGCCGATTCGTCGAGTATCACTAGGTTTTGCTTTTACCGCCAAGTCAAATTCATCGAGTAACCCCTGTATTTGTCGGGTATATTCGACGAATTGGTTGTGGACTTAGGGTTTTCTCGCCGAATGAAGTCAATTCGTCAAGTATTGACCTTAGGGTGATTTTTCGGGATTTTCCTTCCTCTTTGTCGTGAGAAATCTTGAGTTTGGGCTTGGTTTTTATTGGTGTTCTGGATGTATGGCTGTGGCTAGGTTGGCAGTGGACAAATGACCACCAACTTGATGCCAGTTCGTGAATCATTACGCATAGTGGTTTGTATTTTCTTATGGACAGTTGGGTTATGTTGGACAATGTGGCTACCACCACAGTGCCTTTTCAAGATATTTGGATTGTTGGGTTATGTTGGACAATATGGTCACCATCATAGTGCCTTCTTGTGATGTTTGGACTGTTGGGTTGTGTTGGATAATGTGGACACCACCACTGTACCTTGTTGAGATGTTTGGGTCTGATAGTTTGTGTTGGACAATGGGGCCACCGACTCAGAGCCATTTTTACCAAGTGTTAATGATTCACGTGTTTAGATCTATTCAGTCTCTTTCTTCTTATTATATACACAAGTGTTATTATGCTTACTCTTGAAAATCTTATCGAAGCATGGCTTCATTTCGCACTTAGTGCAACTTCTCTTATTATACTGTTTGAGAATTCTTATTTGCTTATTATATTTTGACTTATTTGTTGTAGTTTGACAGCTTTCCTTGTATTTTGGGTTGGTAACCCTTTTGTCTCCTTTTGATTATTGCTACTATTGATCTTTGATCGCCACTTATATATTCTTGCTGAGGTATTCTTTTCTTTTGAATGTCTCAGGCTCAGAGCAGTAGCCGGTGGTGTAGCTAGAGTTGGTAGTTGCGGGTGTTCTGCATTTGTTGCAGTGAGTCTCTCCTCACTATTGTGAGGTAGTTTTGTTATTTTATTTCTTTAGTTCAGACATGTATGAAGTTTGGTGGGTTCGTGTCAGGTTGTTGACGCCCACCGGAGATTATTGTAGAATGTTGGTTTATTTGCTAGCTGCTGTACTATTTTCTAGATGGTTTATTGAATTAACTTGCTCTTTGGGAAGGATTTATGCTATGATTGCATGTTAGTTATTTTGAAGTTATAAAAATATCATTATTCTTATCTCATACTCATGACATCTTTTTAAATCAAACGACACTATATTTTAACAAACGTAAAATCTCTTTTCATACTTATATTAAATCTAGAGGTATGCATATCATGAGTTTTCCTTTTGGATGTATCTGCTCATGTAGGATAATAATTAGATTAAGTAAAGTATTTTCCGCAGCGTATATTTATATTTTTATTTGTATACTAGTTGATCCACTTAGCCGAGGGATACGGCCGTCAAAACCTAACTAAAAATATGTTTTTTCATGATAAACTTGGAATGCTTTGAAAAGTGTTAGTAGTAGGTTCGTGCATAAGCGTTTGTAGTTATTCCCTTCACGACGTGTCATCATGACGCTTATTTTCTCTTACTCTGATATAATGTTTTAAGTTAAGAAAATACGGGTTGTGATAGTTGGTATCAGAGATGTAATTTTAGTGGTCTTGTTCCATTTCATACACACACTGATGTGTCATCAGTACGTCTTGGCATAAATCTTTCTCAAAGAGCATGCACATGAGTCAATAGAATGACATAATATCATCCCAAGTTTAAGCACAACGTCATTTATAAAAATCCCAAAGCAAATTAGCAGCAAGAGCAAGTATCCATATATGTATGGTCTGAACTAAGTTAAGTAGTTCTAGCATTAAGCTAAGTTTGATTAGTTGTTTGTTATAATATTAGGATGCCGTCTAAGCATATTGCGATGAGGTTGACTCCCCATTCTGAGGGCGAGTCATCAAGTGCGCAAAGTGAGGCTGTGATTAAAGGGTTGTGGCAGAGCAATGAGGCTCTATCAAGGCAGATGGTTGAGATACAATCGCAAATTCAGGCGTTGTTGACTGTCGTTTTAGGACAGTAACCTAGAGTGCATGACCCTACTGTGGGTCAAGCCGTTCCTATTCCTCCTGCTCCTTTGGTGCCTCAAGTTCTGCTGCCACCAGAGATGAATTTCATTTCGCATTTTCAGTGATTAAACCCTCCTACCTATGACAATATAGCTGACTTTATGCCATTGGATGACTGGATTATTGCTATCGAGAAAATGTTCTTGTATTCAGGAATTTCTACTGACCAAAGAGTGATGGTCGTCGCATACTAGCTGAAGGATCTTGCGAAGAGTTGGTGGTTAAGAGAGAAGGAGAATCTTACGAATGGATGTTCATGGGAATCATTCAAGGAGTTATTACTGAGGAAATTTCTTTCGTCAGTCAAGCAAGACCGTTTGATGAACAACTTTCTACATCTGAAGTAAAGACAACTCACAGTTAGTGAGTACGAGATAGAGTTTAACAAGTTGAGCAGGTTTGATCCAGATTTAGTAGCCTCTGAAGCGAACAGAGTAAAGCGCTTTCTGGGTAGTCTTAGAAGCGACATCTAGCAATTGGCTAGTGCGTATGGATCTGAGAATTATGCTGAGGCAGTAGAAGCTACTCTGAAAGTCGAAGCGATCGATAATGCAAAGAATCGAGGTATACAAATGAGAAAGGACAAGAGAAAGTCTGATGATGGTAAGAGGAATCGGGATCCTAGCCCTGCTTCAATGAAAGGAAGCAAGGAGGCGTGTAGTTTCTATGGTCGGTCGGGCCATCCATTCGAAAAGTGTTTTAAGAGTTTGGGAGCTCAGAAGCAGTAATAAGTGCTTGCGATTCAAAGCATACCCAAAGGAGATCTAGTCTGTTCCTCGTGCAAGCAGAAGGGGCATGATGTTTCCCTCTGTTGGAGTAAGGATAAGGTATGCTTCTAGTGTGGACAGAAAGGGCATTTGAAGTCTAGATGCACGCGGTCTAATCCCCCGCTGTAACCAGTTCCACTTTAAGCCTTGCCTCCGCCGCATCTGGATAAAGGGAAGGGCAAGTTGAATGTGATGACTTCGGAAGAAGCGCAGACGTCCACCTAAGTGATCTCAGGTTAGATTCCAATCTAGTTCTTAGCTCGTAGCTATAGTTTCGATGTTGTTCAGCTAGTTACGTATATGTTGGGTATTGCATCCACAATAGACCTGATTTGAAGAAGAGCCTGAACAAGCTAAGTTGAATTGACAATGTATTTGATAATTCTATCAAGTTGTGCTTGGAGCTATTCCATGCTAAGTACACACCAATGTCAGAGTGCAGTGGGTCAATATACACGGGTCTGTGCAACGTAATCCCTCGTTGTGTAGATCAGTGTGTTGATCCACGCGTGCTCTCTCTATTGGAGTGTACTTATTTTCAAGTATATGGTCAAGGTAGATCAAGAGCAGAAAGAAGGAGTAAGCATGGATCAAAGGCCAAGTTATCAAAAGAAGGAAGGAGAAAAATTCTTCCAAGTAAGAATCGACGGGAGTCGTTACTGATTCCCGCCGACTTCGACGGGAATCACTAAGTGACTCCCGCCGACTACTTCCGGCGGGCAAAGTCAGAAATTCTGCCAAGGCAAAATCGACGGGAGTCGGGAGTGATTCCCGCCGACATCGACGGGAATCACCAATGACTCCCGCCGATTTTGCCTTAGGCAGATTCTCGTCGCTCGCTGGACCGAACCGAGCCGTCGTGCGCTGTTTCGGCCGAGGCTAGGGCTTTTCCTCGTGGGCCCTACAACGGCTCTTAGGGTTGTCTCCAGGTATAAATACATGCGTATTTTGAAACTCTAAACACACCAAAATACGAAACGAGAAGTCGACGTCGTGACCTAGCGCATCGCGAGCTCCGCTCGTACACACGTTGCAGATCGCAAGGTTGTCGCCACCGCTGATCTCAGCTTGTCTCTGATCGCTCGACGACAGCACTGAGGCAAGCAGCCAGTCTCATGTGTCTCTCTCGAGATCTCTTATCTTCCGATTCATTGAACGAGACTTGTTCTCCCTTCCGATTTGGTTGAGACGTTTGATTCGACTGAGATAGTTCGAAGACCTAGATTGCTTCGTCAAGAAGTTTGGATTTGCAAAGCATCACCGCCGCACTTGCTTGCCGCCGCCGATCTTGACAAGATCCATTCCAAGTGAAAAATCCGGATTGTGGACTCTTTGTACTTTTTCGTGCAAGCTTCAACGAACGAAGAAGGACATCGGAATCTCCATAAAGCATTATTTGTATTTTTATTTACATTCTATTTTGTTGTAAATGAATTTTCATTCCTATTTATAAGGGTTGGGTGCAACCCGTTGTGGTGGAGTTGTGACTCCATTGTTGGAAGGGTTCCTTCCGTGGTTAGGGGAGCGTTGCTCCTAGTGTGAGGATTGGATTTAAATCTGTTTGGAGAAGTGACCGAGTCATCCCTTGGTTGGAGATAGGTCGAAGGTGGAAAGTGGACGTACCCAAATCAGGGAACCACTATAATTCTTTGTGTGTTTTCTGTGTTTTGTTTTCTTACTTGTACAGGTTAGTTTAATTCTGCAAAAGACTACGCGACACCTATCCCCCCCTATAGGTGGATTAGGTTGACACTAGATACTTTCAAGTGGTATCAGAGGGAGGTTACTCATCAATAAGGTTAATACCTTGAGTAAGATCCTGTGTCTAGTGTCAAGAAGAAAGAAGATCTCAGGAATGGACGGACTCAAGTATACAGAAAAGATTCATGTATGCACCAAGCTGAATTTTCCCATCTGGAAGGAAAGGATAATGTTATACATGGAAGCAGTCGATCCCCGACTCTTCATAATAGTGGGGAGGGCTCTCATATCCCCACTAAGGCCTCCACCATTGATTCGACCAAGATGGTGCCCAAGAGGCTCTCCGAAATGGATAAGGATGAGACGGTGCTTGTCGGCCTAGATAAGAAAGCTCAAAACATTTTAGTGAGCGCCGTCGATGATTCAATGATGCAGAATTTCAGCAACAACAGGACTGCCAAGGACATCTGGCACTGCCTGATCATTCTGATGAAGGGCACAGATGAAGTAAGGGATGATTGAAGATCCCTTCTGAACGAGAAGTATGAGGCCTTCGGGCAAGGTCCCAAGGAAGAAATCGTAGTGATATTCAAGAACTTCCTGAAGATCGTTAATACCCTGAAGGGTTATAGAAGAGTGTTCACCGATGGTGAACTAAATGACAAATTCCTTAGATCCCTGACTAAGGAATGGGACACCAAGATCTGCTCCATCAGAGAGTTTGGCAGCTGGCAGAAACTGATCCCCAGATTCTGTTTGGGAAGCTAATGTCCTACGAGCTTCAACTAAACACCAGAAAAGCTAAAGAGGAGGTCGATAAGGCTGCAGCCAAAGAAAACATTGTGGCCCTACAAGCTAATAGCTCAAGGAAAAGCAAGGGTGCAGCCTCGTCCTGCTCTCGGAGAAAGGCTTAAGAAGAAGACTCTGAGCCATGCTCATCCGGACTCAGAGCAATCTGAAGAAGAATTCTCTTTCATCACTCGAGAGTTCAAGAAGTTTATCAAGATGAGGAATCAGAGAAAAGGAGATGGCTCCTCCTCCAGGACATCAGAAGAAGAATTACTCTTCTGACAGGTATGATTCTAAACAGAACAAACATCGTTCTGCTGACATTATCTGCTTTGGGTGCAATAAGCCAGGCCATGTCATTGTTGACTGCCACCAAAGAAAGAAAGATAAGGGGAAAGGAGAGGACCACAAGTCCTCTCGAGACAAGAAGAAGGAGAGGAGCTACATTGACAAGAAGCCAAAGACACTGAGTGAATCTGACTCATCAGACTCCAGTGATGATAAGGAAGCCTACTTTGGGCTAATGGGTCACTCCGGCTCAGATGGAGATTGTCCCCCATTTACTGGGAAGGTAAAAGATCGCACCCCCCTCTCTGACTCTAACTCTGACTCTGAGTCTCCTGAAGATGATCACGAGGACAGCCCATCTGCCCGTGAAGCTGAACTCCTCGAAAAGTATGAGCTCCTGCTCAATACATTTGAAGAATGCCGAAAGAGGTTGAGCGCTCAAAAAAATGAAGTCAAATTCCTTAAGACTGAGGGAGTATTCCTAAGAGAAGAGATCACTGGCTTGATATCTCTCCGATAGGAACGCCTGGACCTGACTTCTGAGCACTCAGATTCTTCTAAGGCTCCTTTACCAAAAGCAGGAAGAAATTAACAAGCTGGAAGAACAGCTTGCGGCCGAGAGGAAGATTGTCAAAAGCTTCTCTATGCCCAAGACCGTTCTTCCTCTAGTTAATGAACTCTCTGCTCAGGCTAAGGGGGCTGGCTTAGGGCATGTGGCTGAGCCTGGTAAATCATCCAGGAGAAACAGAAATCAGAGGAAAAATAAGGCTACTAAGAAGGCCTCTGCTGCAGAAAAGGGAAAGGCCCCACTCGGTCATATTTAATTCCGAAAGCCTGGCTTTCCCTTCAATGAGCATAACTTTGAGTCAACCTATGGCCACCTCTTTCGGCCCTCGGTTGAAAAGCCCAAGAGCCGGTATGATGGATGGACCTTCCCCCGCAACTACGGTGAGAGTGTCTTCAAGGCACCTTATGAGGAAATCCAAGTGGAGAATTATGGCCACTTCTCTAGCGGCCATAATAGGAAGCAGGCACCAAAGGCCAAGCCTGTTATACAGAAGGAACAGGAAGTGAAGAAATCGTGTGACTGTTGTCATCATGATGCCTCCACCTCCAGATCCAAGGCCCCGGCTGGACCCACCGTTCCAAGGGTGAAGAAGGAGCCTAGGAAACGGTACAACAGGTTTGACTGTTGGTGCTGTGGCAAATTTGGTCACTTTGTCGTGGATTGCTGGTTTAATCCAAGAAACAATGAGACTCCTCATGTTAGCAATGCGAGGCCGACCACTCGTAGGGATAACCACCCGTGGGGGAGTGTGATAACAATGAATCTAGGACCCAAGTCCGATTAGGTTCCTAAGGAAACTAATTCTGTTTTGCAGGTATGTCCAAAGACCACCAAAATACCAATCTGGTACTTGGACAGTGGATGTTCCCGGCATATGACCGGGAAAAGAAGCCTGTTGCGTGATTACTCCGCAGTTGAAAATGGAACCAAAGTCATCTTTGGAGGATCAGATCGAGGAGTCACCAAGGGTTATGGTATGATATCCAACGGTGTATTCTCTATCACAGACGTGTCCTATATTGAAAGGTTAAACAATAACCTAATCAGTGTAATCCAGTTGTGTGATAAAGGATACAACGTTAAGTTCTGCAAGGAAAAGTACCTGATAATATCGTGTGCCTCTTCGGAGACGGTATTAACTGGATTTAGGAGCAGAAATATTTTCTGCTTAGATTTTCTTAGCATAGACTCTTCTACCCCCATTTGCCTAGTAGTAAAAGATAAGTGCATCTCTCTGTGAACAATGGCACATAAGAGATTAGCACATATTAATTTCAAAACTATTAATATGCTGTTTTCTAAGAACTTAGTAAGGGATGCCCCTACTATTAAGTGCATCAAAGATAGACCTTGCCCTGCATGCTAGAAGGGCAAACAGACTCGGGTTACCTTTAAGGGCATTGCAGACAAAGACTCTTCCAGATGTCTTTATCTTCTGCATATGGACTTGTTCGGTCCAGTGCAAGTTCATAGCTTAGGAGGCAAATCGTATACGCTAGTGATTGTTGATGATAACTCTCGGTTTACGTGAGTATTCTTCTTGAAACGAAAGTCAGATACGTTTGACATCTTCACTAATTTTGTAAAGAAGATTCAGAACGAACTTAACTGCTCCGTGTTCAAAATCAGAAGTGACCATGGAACAGAATTCGAGTCTGGGGCTATGACAGAATTCTGTGAAGAACATGGTATCTTTCATGAGTTTTCCTCCCCGCGTACTCCTCAGCAAAACGGAGTTGCGGAGAGGAGGAGTAGAATGCTTATTGAAGCATGTACGATAATGTTGAATGACGCTTCTCTTCCAGAGTACTTCTGGGCAGAGGCTGTCAATACAGCTTGCCACGTGCAAAACCGAGCCTTGATCAACAAGAACCATCGTAAGACGCCTTATGAGCTATTGAAAGGCAGGAAACCGACCATGTCCTATCTAAGGATTTTTGGCTGCAGATGCTATGTACTCAATAATGGGAAGTACCCACGTACTAAATTCGGAGAAAAATGCTTTCGAAGGCATCTTCGTGGGCTATAGTAGCCATAGTCGGGCATATAGGGTTTTTAATAAGAAAACCCTAGTGGTAGAAGAGTCAATTAATGTTGTATTTTATGAAGGAAGCTTGCTTCACAGCCATTCTTCTAGTGGCATTCTTGAAGATGCAGGTGCAAGGCTTGAACAGCTAAGTCTAGATGAGACTGCTAAAAATGAAGCTCCCAAGTACGTCAAGGTCTCCACCTCAACACAAACTGGAGAAGATGATGGTCAGGATGGGGAGATTCTCCCAGAAGAGGGAGGAGCCCGAGAAGCTGTAGGAGCTCCAGATGCCAGACTCTTAGAGCTCAGACACGTGAGGGATCACCCAAGAGATCAGATCATACTAGATCATCGAGCCGGTGTCAAAACTCGCAGAGGTACAATTAATGAGATTCTGCACCTTAGTTTTCTGTCACAGGTTGAGCCAAAGAAGTTCGACAAAGCGAAAAAAGATGCGTCGTGGATATTGGCCATGCAAGATGAACTTCATCAATTCTAACGATGCAACGTCTGGACGCTAGTTCCCAGACCAAAGAAACAGAATGTGATCGGCACTAAGTGGATCTTCAGAAATAAACTGGATGAACACGGTGTCATCATCAAGAACAAAGCCAGACTGGTGGCTCAAGGATACAGACAAGAGGAGGGGATTGACTTCGACCAAACCTTTGCACCAGTTGCAAGGCTCGAGGCGATCAGGTTGTTCCTGGCGTATGCCTCTCACAAAGGATTCACTGTCTATCAGATGGACGTGAAGTCTGCTTTCCTGAATGGAGATTTAAAAGAGGAAGTATACGTCGCGCAACCCCCAGGTTTTGTTAATCCAACTCTCCCTAATCATGTTTACTTTCTTAATAAAGCATTATATGGCTTAAAACAAGCTCCTCGAGCTTGGTATGAGACTTTGTCTAGTTTTCTTCTTGAGAACAAGTTCTCGAGAGGAAAAATAGATAAGACATTGTTTCTTAGGGAAGTCAAAGGCAAGATTTTGCTGGTGCAAATCTATGTCGATGACATAATTTTCGGCTCAACGGACAACAACCTGTGCAAGAAGTTTTCCAAACTTATGCAAGGGAAGTTTGAAATGAGCAGTATGGGAGAGATGAAGTATTTTTTGGGACTTCAAGTGAAACAGTCTGAGGATGGAATTTTCATCTCTCAGACGAAGTTCACAAATGAACTCCTCAAGAAATTCGGAATGGAGAGTGAAACCTCTATGAGGACTCCAATGGGATCCACTGTGTCTCTGGACAAGGATGAGAAAGGGAAACCTTTTGATGAAACCAAGTACAGAAGCAAAATTGGATCCCTGCTCTACCTTGCTGCTAGTAGACCGGATATTATGTTTCCACATGCGTTTGTGCCAGATATTAGGTGAACACTAAAGAATCTAATTATGTCGCTACAAAGCGGATTCTTAGATACCTTAAAGGTACACCAAATCTTGGCTTGTGGTACCCAAGAAACAATGATGTCGAGCTGATAGGCTTTTCAGATGCTGGCTTTGCAGGAAGCAGGGATGATAGGAAAAGCACTTCCGGGACGTGCCAATTCCTCGGAAGAAGGCTTATATCGTGGAGCAGTAAAAGCAGAACTGTGTCGAAACCTCTACAGCTGAATCTGAGTACATCTCAGCAGACAGCTGTTGCGCACAACTTTTATGGATCAGAAATCAACTCGAAGATTATGACTTGCAGTTCAGAGAAGTTCCCATGTATTGCGACTCCTCGAGCGCAATTACAATTGCGAACAATCAAGTGTCGCACAGCAGAACAAAGCATATTGAAGTGCGCTACCACTTCATTCGGGAGCATGTGGAGAAAAAAGATATATCTCTCTGCTATGTCCCCACGGATAAGCAGATTGCAGATATCTTCACGAAGCCACTAGACGAGGCCAAGTTCAATTTCTTCAAAACTAAACTCGGCATGCTGAACTTTGAAGATTGAAGACTGAAAGGCTAAAGGCTCTTGGATCAAGGGGAAGCATCTGCTAGGAACTCAAGATCGAGCACAGATGTAAGAACTGAGGGGGAGCATTTTTCTCCAAGTGAAGTCCCAGGTTTGCAGAAGCCGAAAAGGGGGAGATTACCCTCTAGGCCAAGGCTAAGGTGGCTGCTAATGCTAAGTAGGCCACAAAGGCTATATTGCTCTCAGATAGAGGGAGATCACCTCGGCTAAGGCTATGTTGCTCTCAGGAAAATGGTAATGAATTCCACACTCAACTGAATTATCATTTTATGATTTTCATTTCCATATATTCTATTCATCTTAGCTTGTAGGGTTTAGGCTTCTTCAAATAGGGGGAGATTGTTGGGTATTGCATCCACAATAGACCTGATTTGAAGAAGAGCCTGAATAAGCTAAGTTGAATTGACAAATTATTTGACAGTTCTATCAAGTTGTGCTTGCAACTATTCCATGCTAAGTACACACCAATGTTAGAGTGCAGTGGGTCAATATACACAGGTCTGCGCAACGTAATCCCTCGTTGTGTAGATAAGTGTGTTGATCCACGTGTGCTCTCTCTATTGGAGTGTACTTATTTTTAAGTATAGGGTCAAGGTAGATCAAGAGCAGAAGAAGGAGCAAGGATGGATCAAAGACCAAGCTATTAAAAATAGGAAGGAGGAAAATTCTTCCAAGTAAGAATCGACGGGAGTCGTTAGTGATTCCCGCCGACTTTGACGGGAATCACTAAGTGACTCCCGCCGACTACTTCCGACCGGCAAAGTCAGAAATTCTGCCAAGGCAGAATCGACGAGAGTTGGGAGTGATTCCCACCGACATCGACGGGAATCACCAACGACTCCCGCCGATTTTGCCTTAGGAAGATTCCCGCCGCTCGCTGGACCGAACCGAGCCGTCGTATGCTGTTTCGGCCGAGGCTAGGGCTTTTCCTCGTGGGCCCCACAACGGCTCTTAGGGTTGGCTCCTAGTATAAATACATGCGTATTTTGATACTCTAAACACACCAAAATACGAAACGAGAATCTGACACCATGACCTAGCGCATCGCGAGCTCCACCCGCACGCACGTCGCCGATCGCAATGTTGTCACCGCCGCTGATCTCAGCTTGTCTCTGATTGCTCGACGACAGTACCGAGGCAAGCAGTCGGTCTCACGTGTCTCTCTCGAGATCTCTTGTCTTCCGATTCTTTGAACGAGACTTGTTTTCCCTTCCGAATCGGTTGAGACGTTTGATCCGACTGAGATCGTTCGAAGAACTAGCTTGCTTTGTGAAGAAGTTTGGTTTTGCAAAGCATCGCCGCCGCACTTTCTTGCCATCGCCAATCTTGACAAGATCCATTCCAAGTGAGAAATCTGGTTGTGGACTCTTCGTACTTTTCGTGCAAGCTTCAACGAACGAAGAAGGACATCAGAATCTCCATAAAGCATTGTTTTTATTTTTATTTACATTCAGTTTTGTTGTAAAGGAATTTTCATTCCTATTTGTAAGGGTTGGGTGCAACCCGTTGTGGTGGAGTTGTGACTCCATTGTTGGAAGGGTTCCTTCCGTGGTTAGGGGAGCGTTGCTCCTAGTATGAGGATTGGATTTCAATCCGTTTGGAGAAGTGACCGAGTCGTCTCTTGGTGGGAGATAGGTCGAAGGGGGAAAGTGGACGTACCCAAATCGGGGAACCACTATAATTCTTTGTGTGTTTTTTATGTTTTGTTTCTTACTTTTGCAGGTTAGTTTAATTCCGCAAAAGACTGCACGACACCTATTCCCCCCCCCCCCTTATAGGTGGATTAGGTTGACACTAGATACTTTCAGTATACAATTTTATAGGGAAGGTAAAGAATCGTTGGGCACCCGTGCTTTTTGATTCTGGTGCTATCCACTCATTCGTGGCTAGGACTTTCATAGAGCGTCATCGTCTGACTCTTGATCAAGTTGGCGATTCATTTTGCATTAATTTTCCCTCTGGTGACTCGGTGGTGTCGGACCAGGGTATCCAGAGTTGTCCTATTATTTTAGGCGATTTCCTTGCTTGTGTCGATCTGAAGGTGTTAGACCTAGAGGACTTTGATGTGATTTTGGGCATGGACTGGTTGTCCAGATATGATGCTAATATACAATGCAAGGTAAAGTATTTGGAATTCAAGATAGATAACGGAAACCCCAGGAATGTGTATGGTTTTCCGCGCCAGGATTCCCCAATTACTTCTGTGGTATGTGCTCGGAAGCTTTTAGATTCCAGTTATTGTGCTTATTTGGTTTCTGTTTTGGGAACCGTTTGTAGTTTTTCGTGTGTCAAAGATATTCCTATGATACAAGAGTTTCCTGATGTTTTCCCAGTTAGTCTTCTTGGTCTTCTTCCTGAGAGATATGTGGAGTTTGTTATAGATCTGGAGCCGAGTACTCGCCCTATTATTAAGGCACCGTACCGTATGGCCCCGCGTGAGTTGGAAGAGTTGCGTACCCAGCTAGATGAGTTATTGCAGTGTGGACTCATTAGACCAAGTTCTTAACCTTGGGATGCTCCCGTGTTGTCTGTTAAGAAGAAGGATGGATCTATGAGGCTGTGCATTGACTATAGGGAATTGAATAAGGTAACTATCAAGAACAGGTATCCCTTGCCACTGATAGATGATTTGTTTGATCAGTTGTATGGTAGTATGGTGTTTTCGAAGATTAACCTTCGTTCAGGCTACCATAAATTGAGAATCTATGAGACGGATGTTCCGCAGACTGCTTTTCATTCTCGGCATGGACATTTCTAGTTCTTGGTGATGTCCTTTGGATTGACGAATGCACCCTCTGCATTTATGGACATGATGAATAGAATGTTTAAAGATTCCTTGGATCAGTTTGTGGTTGTTTTTATTGACGATGTTATGGTTTATTCCCGGAGTGCTGAGGAGCATGCTCAGCATTTACGCCAAGTTCTATCTACCTTAAGAGAGCATAAGTTATATGCAAAATTGAGTAAGTGTGAGTTTTGTCTTCCCCAGGTAACCTTTTTGGGTCATGTTGTGAAAAAGGACTGAATTCTGTTGACCTAGAGAAGATATCCGCTATTATGGATTGGAAAAGACCTACCACACCTAAAGAGATAAGGAGTTTCCTAGGGTTGGCAGGCTATTACAAAAGGTTTGTGGAAGGATTTTCCTTATTATCTGCACCTTTGACTAAGCTTACGCAGAAGAATGATGTGTTTGTGTGGAGTGATGAGTGTTAAGGAGCCTTTCAGGAATTGAAGAGGAAATTGTGCACTGCTACAGTATTGACCTTGCCTACCGAGGGAGTAGAGTATGTAGTTTATGTGGATGCATCGCACGTCGGGCTTGGATGTGTCTTGATGAAAGAGGGAAAAGTGATTGTGTATGGGTCAAGGCAATTGAAGGTTCACGAAAAGAATTACCCTACTCACGATTTGGAGTTTGCGGCAGTGAAGTATACTATGAAGCAGTTGAGACATTTGTTGTATGGCACGTTGTGCAAGATTTACACGGACCATAAAAGCTTGAAGTATGTCTTCACTCAGAAGGAGTTGAATTTGCGCCAGCGTAGATGGTTGGAGTATATCGCGGATTATGAGGTTGATATCCTATATCATCCAGGTAAGGCTAATGTGGTGGCCGACACCTTGAGTAGGAAGACCGCGCAGATCTTTAACCATTCTGTGAAATATTTGGTGGAAGAGTTTTTATTAAAGGGCATCTCTGTCAGAAGTAGCGATTCACCAAGCAGCCTGGAAGTGGCAGAGCCTTTTTGGATTACGCTTACAAGGCTACATCAAAAGGATTACCATGATTTACAACATATTCGTAGTAGAACTGAGAAAGGGGAATTACCGGACTTTTCAATTGATGATGAGGGTACCTTGAAGTACTGCGATAGATATTATATTCCCGTTGGATAGGATATTCGAGTAAGGTTATGTAGTGAGGCACATAGTTCTAGTGATGCCTACCACCCTTATTCTACAAAGATGTATAGAGATCTGAAACAGATATTTTGGTGGTATGGGATGAAGAATGATATAACGAAGTTTGTGTTTGAGTGTTTTACTTGCAAGCTAGTTAAGGCAGATCATAGAAGGCCTGGTGGCAAGCTGATGCCTTTGGATATTCCAAGTTGGAAGTGAGAGAGTATTTCTATGGACTTTATTACTGGTTTGTCGAGATCTCCCCGAGTACATGATTCTTTTGTGGTCATAGTTGATAGATTGACGAAGTGTGTTCACTTTGTGTCATTCAAGATTGATTACTCCATGAAGAAGATAGCAGAGTTGTATTTGGAAGAGGCCATTAGATTGTATGGAGTACTTGTAAGTACCGTGTCAGATCGAGATTTCAGGTTTATGTCTCGCTTTTGGAAAAGTTTGCATGAAGGGTTGGGTACCGATCTCACGTACTGTACTGCTTATCATCCGCAGCCCAATGGTCATATGGAGAGGTTTAATCAGATTTTGGAAGATATGATTAGATGTTACATCTTGGACCACGGAGGAGCGTGGGACAAGTGGCTTAGATTGATGGAATTTGCCTATAATAATAGTTATCATGAGAGTTTGCAGATGTCCCCCTTTGAGGCTTTGTATGGGAGGCATTGTCAAACCCCCTTGTTTTTGGCTGAAGTTGGTGAAAGACCATTGTTGGGTCCAGAAGCTTTGGAAGAAATGAGTACCTCTGTATTGCATATTCGAGATAAGCTTCGTATAGCTTTGGAGCGTTATGAGAAGAACACTAATCGGCGAAGGGTTGATCTGGAGTTCGCAGTTGGGGACATGGTTTTTCTCAAAGTTTCTCTGATGTAGGGTATTAGGAGGTTTGGCAAGAACCACAAGTTAGATCCCAGGTATGTGGGACCTTTCGAAGTTGTTGAATGCATCAGAGTGTCAGCTTATAGGCTGGATTTGCCCGCTAATTTTCCTGGTGTGCACGATGTGTTTCATGTGAGTCAGTTATAGAAGTGTGTGCTTAGTGGTCGGCATGTACTTGACTCGGTGCCGCAGTTGCAACCTAATCTTTCTTATGTTGAGGTGCTTGTACGTATTCTAGAGACTCAGGATCGGGTGTTGCGAAGGAAGACAATACCCAAGATCAAGGTTCTTTGGCAAAACCAAGACATTGAGAGCGCGACGTGGGAGTTGGAGTTGGCTATGAGAGAGGCTCATCCTCATCTGTTCTCCTAGTTCTTTGGTAAGTGTTTCTATTTGATAACCTTGGGTTATTTTCCTTCTGTAGTAGATTCGATTTTATATCAAGTTTCGGGACGAAACTTTCATTTAGGGGGAGTGCCTGTAATGCCTCTGATTTTTCGATGTTTATTTTAAATTCCTGTAGTGATGTAATAGTGATGTTAGGGCGTTACATTGACGTGTAGTTAACGGGCGCCGTTGTTGGAGCGTGGTTTTGCTTATCGGAATCCGAGGTTTTGACTCGGTGGGTTTTAGTAGGTTGATGTTTGGTGTAACTTCAGGTAATTTTAACTCGAGTTTGGTTTGTCGAATCTTAATTTTGACTTCATCGTTGGTTTTGTAGCATTGGTATTTAGCCTTGGTGCGAATTTTGTGGAAATCCGAGATGATTTGGGTTTTTTTGTCGTTTGGATGTTTAGTTAATATTAATAATAATATATTATACATATATATATATATATATGTTTGTATGTTATAGCAAAACCCTATTCATCATCTCTTCCAAGCCATCGGACCGAATCCCGGAAGAAAGAAAACGATGGACTTCGCGAAGCCTTTGGCCGCTGACTGTAGGAGTTCCGGTGCTAGGAATCGTCGTCGGAGGGTAGATTCAGAAAGCTCTCGCCGAGATCTACGCGTGCACTGTAAGTCTTCCCCATTTTATGGATTTTTTGCATTAGGGTTTTTTTATCTTGACCCTCGTTTGCCCCGAAAAGTTTCAGGAATTGTTGCATAGGAGTTCTTGTGGCTGATCCTTGGAGCGGAGCGCTCGTGAGGCAGGATTTTGGAAGGTTTGAGGCAAGTGGTGAATCTCCCCTTTGCTAAGTTCCTTGCTTTTATTCTTTCCATTTTTTCCTCCTTATAAGATAGGAGTAGTGTAGGGTTCGGCTAGGTCTAAGTCCGCCTGGTAATATAGAAGGACGTCCGTATAATATTCGTCGAGTATGGGTGAGTAAGTCTGAGTGAAATTCGTCGAGTATGAGATTTGTACCAAGTAAAATTCATCTAATATCAACGATAGGTCAAGTATGATTCGTCAAGCGGTTTTAGCGTTGATTCTGTAAAGTATCGGCAGTCTTGGCGTTGAGTGAAGTCGAATGCGTCGAGTATGGTTTAGGCGTCGAAAGCATCGAGTGGTCCGGTGACCAAGTCTTTTTCGGCGAATATCATTAAGTATTAAATTTTGCCAAGTTAATTTCATCGAGTTTCTTCTTGAGGTAAGGGAGAATCGTCGATTATTATTGATGAATTCCTCAGGTGCTTAGAATATTATGCTTCGATTCGTCGAGTATCGAAGTAAGGACAAGTCGATTCGTCGAGTATCAAAGTAAGGACAAGCCGATTCGTCGAGTATCACTAGGTTTTGCTTTTACACCCAAGTCAAATTTGTCGAGTAACCCCTGTATTTGTCGGGTATATTCGACGAATGGTTGTGGAATTAGGGTTTTCTCGCCGAATGAAGTCAATTTGTCGAGTATTGACCTTAGGGTGATTTTTCGGGATTTTCCTTCCTCTTTGTCGTGAGAAATCTTGATTTGGGCTTGGTTTTTATTGGTGTTCTAGATGTATGGTTGTAGCTAGGTTGGTAGTGAATAAAGGACCACCAACTTGATGTCAGTTCGTTAATCATTACGCATGGTGATTTGTATTTTCTTATGGACTTTTGGGTTGTGTTGGACAATGTGGCTACCACCACAGTGCCTTTTTGAGATATTTGGATTGTTGGATTGTGTTGGACAATGTGGCCACCACCATAGTGCCTTTTTGAAATGCCTGGACTGTTGGGTTGTGTTGGACAATGTGGCCACCACCACAGTACCTTATTGAGATATTTGGGTTAGATAGTTCGTGTTGGACAATGGGGCCATCGGCTTAGAGCTGTTTTTACCAATTGTTAATGTTTCACGTGTTTAGAGTTGTTCAGTATCTTTCTTCTTATTTTATAAACATATGTTATTATGCTTACTCTTGTAGATCTTATTGAAGCATGACTTCATTTCGCACTTGGTGCAACTTTTCTTATTATATTGTTTGAGAATTCTTCTTTGCTTATTATATTATGACTTATTTGTTGCCGTTTGATAGCTTTCTTTGTATTTTGGGTGGTAACCCTTTTATCTCCTTTTGATTATTGCTATTATTGATCTTTGATTGCCACTTGTATATTCTTGCTGAGGTATTATTTTCTTTTGAATGCCTCAGGCTCGGAGCAGTAGTCGGTAGTGCAGCTAGAGTGCTTAGTTGCGGGTGTTCTGTATTTGTTACAGTGAGTCTCTCCTCACTGTTTTGAGGTAGTTTGGTTGTTTTATTTCTTTAGTTCAGACATGTATGATGTTTGGTGGGTTCGTGTCAGGTTGTTGACGCCCACCGGAGATTATTGTAGAATGTTGGTTTATTTGCTAGTTGTTGTACTATTTTCTAGATGGTTTATTGAATTAACTTGCTCTCTGGGAAGGATTTATGCTAGGATTTCATGTTAGTTATTTTCAAGTTATAAAAATATCAGTATGCTTATCTCATACTCATGATATCTTTTTAAATCAAACGACACTATTTTTTAACAAACGTAAAAACTCTTTTCATACTTATATTAAATCTAGAGATATGCATATCATGAGTTGTCATTTTGGATGTCTCTACTCATATAGGATAATAATTGGATTAATTAAAATATTTTTCGCAGTGTATATTTATATTTTTATTCGTGGACTTGTTTATCCACTGAGCCAAGGGATACAGACGTGAAAACCTAACTAAAAATATGTTTTCTTCATGATAAACTCGAGAATGCTTTGAAAAGTGTTAGGAGTAGGTTCTTGCCTTAGCGTCTGTAGTTATACCCTGCACGGCGTGGCATCACGACACGTGTTTTCTCTTACTCTGATATAATGTTTAAGTTGAGAAAATACGAGTTGTGACAAAGATGGCGCAATTTTCATGAGATTTTAACCAAAACGATCATGAAGAAAACTAGATATGAAGACTGCAGTCAATTATCAATAATCGTAATGATATTATATAACAAACCCAGACTGCCAAAAATAACCACATTGACCGTAATTTATCTTTATATGAGTAATATTCCCTGAGGAAGCCCATTCATACATTGAAGTAATTAAGATGTCAAAGAAGACCATAATATGAAGATCAATGGCAAGATCTTGGCGGTCTATAACACCCCAAAATCCCAAATTTGAGTTCAGGCTGGGCAACATGGATTGGGACACAGGCGTGTCCCAGGGCGTGTCCTGCTCTATTTTATCGAGTGTAATTTTGGTATCGAGTGTGTCTCGAGTGAGGCACACGGCCTGGGACACGGGCATGTCCCAAGCCGTGTCCTTTTCTATGTCGTCTCGAGTACTCGATGAAATGCACTCGATGTTTGTCAAGAGGGTACACGGCCTGAGACACGGGCGTGTCAAAGGGCATGTCCTCCTCGGGTTTTGGCCAGGTTTGTGTGGCCTATTGAACACGACTGGGCAAGGGCGTGTCTGCAGCTGTGTCTAGGCACACGGCCTGTGATACAGGTGTGTCACAGGGTTGTGTCCTTCTCTGGTTTTGTTCAGGGCATTGAGACCTAGTGAAAACGGGCTAGACACGGGCTTGTCTGAAGCCGTGTCAGTGCACATGGCCTGTGACACGGGCGTGTCACATGGTTGTGTCCTGTTCTGGATAATTTGGTTTGTGTAGCGCTTAAGGTACACGGCCTGTGACACGGGCGTGTCACAGGCCGTGTGTAACGACTCCATCTGTTACATGACGTATAGTAGAAAGTCCGGTCGGGGCCCCACACTATATGCCATAAACAGACGGTGAGGTCACAGGATAATACCAAACCATACACGCATCCTAACTCAGAGCATGCTAGCGGAAGCTTTAAGTTATAAATTGAACTCTAACCAGGAATGTCCAATATATAAACCACAGTTATATATACCGCCAAGGAATGTACAAAAAAGGTGAAGGTTTGGCCTTAAGGCCTTACAGTTCCTCTTTCCATACAACATGGATTACAAACATCGGCGCGCAGGCCGGCCATACATGAGGAAAAGCAAAACAAATAAAACCCTTTTCGCAGCCTTCAAGGGCTAGCCGCAGCAGCAGCAACAACAGCAGTAGGGCTCCAGCCCCTCATTTACCACTTGGCTCTCCAGCACCTACATAGGGACAATCCACCCAAATGGTGGCAAACATGGCAACGGTCAGCATTCAGCTGACCCAATTATAACAATCCTACCCCTTTCTCGGGGTAGTCGCATTCTTTCCCTGCACAGCATGGTATCAACAATTTCAACTATGTGCGCGCAGGCACATTCAAGCCATCACAACCGTCGGCCACACGGCCCGATAGTCCGTGCACTCAGGGCACATTCTTGGTGCACCGGAAAACCAGGTTCAACACCACCGTTTACACGGTATTGAGCATTCTAGTCTTTTTGGCGCGCGGGCCTAAGACTCTCATTAGGCGCTCCAACAAAACCCACAACCAGGCTTCCAAGTCGGACGGACGTAACGCAGGTACGGATCAGCCACCCCCCGTTGCTCAAGTCGCCGTGCCACCTCGAATACGGAAGTATCCATGGCAATTTATAGGCGCGGGTCGGTTTCACCTTTCCTGTTCGGCAATCTGCCTTTTCATCGAGTTGCAGCCCAACGGCTCAACCGCACACAAAGTGGCAACGCACGGCCACAAGAGTTGCATCCAACCCTCTTCATTTCCTGGACTTCATCCAGTACTTCCTGCTGCACCAAGCAACAGGTAGGCACAAGGCAAACAAGCCATAACCACGGAGTCTTCTCCGATATGCAAACAAACATCACCAATCCAGATCAACATGTCCAGATGGGCTTCACACAGCATGCCTAGATCCGTACTCCAATTCCGGACTCTAACAAGGGGGACTTCACATATCTAGCCCAAGGGACACCACAACCCACCGCACACTCGCGGGGAAGGGTTTTCCCTATGCCATGCAGAAAAGAAGGACTTCACATGTCCAGGAAGGGAGATCGTAACCCTTGACGATCTCTTGGGAGCCATCGAAAACTAGCCAGTGAGAAAGCACCGCAGCAGCTTTGCCTTCACAGCGCTGGCCTCGGATCTCGAATCGGACCACGGGAGCTCCGTCGGTGGCTTGATCTCCTCTTACTTCTTCTTCCTCCTCTCTCTTTCTCTCTTCACTTAACCAAATGAAGAATGAACTCTTCATCAGCCTCTGGTGACTTAAGCCAGCAAGGAATCACCTGAGCCTTTGGATCCAAAGAGAGAAAATGAACGGCCATGATTTTCCCAAAATCACACTTTTTTGGCTGACACGGCCTGTGACACGCCCGTGTCATAGGCCGTGTACCCTTAAGCGGCACACGCGGTACTCGTACCGACTGAACTTTACCAGAACACGGGCATCGACACGCCCGTGTCGAACCTGACACGCCCGTGTCAGTCATGTGACACGCCCGTGTCACCCCTGCCTCACCGAGCTTGAAAACCAACAAGCAGTACACGGGTAGGCACACGGCATCGGACACGCCCGTGTCCAATCTGACACGGCCGTGTTCAAGGCTTGGTTCCGGGCTGTGTAATCTTCTGACTCAAACCGGCAATTTCTTGAGTGACACGCCCTGGGACACGCCCGTGTCCCAGGCCGTGTATCCCCGACACGCCCTGGGACACGCCCGTGTCCCAGGCCGTGTCAAACTGCCTGCACCTCAAATTCAGTTTTGAGATTTTTGGGGTGTTACAATCCTCCCCCCCCCCCTTAATAAAATTTCGTCCCGAAATTTGACACGGTAAGGAAACAAGCAAATACAATGCTATAACTTGATAACTCTGTTATAACAAAAGGTACACGGTCTACAGTTTATACAAATAGCTCAGGAAATTCAGCTCGCATGGTCTGCTCTCGCTCCCATGTTAGCTCTTCCCGGCCACAATTATCCCATTGGACTTTGACCATCCCGATCACTTTGTTCCGCAACTGTTTCTCGGCTCGATCCTCGATCATTCTCTACGACTTGAGCTGGATCCTTAACAGCCTTACGAAGTACTGAGATGTGAAATACATCATGTAATCCACCCAAGTCTGCTGAAAGTGCTAGTCGATAAGCAGCTTCCCCAACTCGCTCCACCACCTCAAATGGACCAAGATACCTCGGACTTAGCTTTTTCAAACGCCGAATCCTGGACACTCCTTTGAAGGGTTTGATCTTCAAATATACCCAATCACCCACCGCGAACTCCACATTCCGGTGTTTGGCATTGTAGTACTTTGCTTGACGATCTTGGGCTATCAATAGCCTCTCCCGAATAGAGCGTATAAGCGAGGTAGCTTCTTCGACTTCCTTTTTCCCACTCAGCTTAGATTCGCCTGCTTCTGCCCAAGCTAACGGTGTATGGCATTTACGACCATACAAAGCCTCAAATGGTGCCATACCGATGCTCGCTTGGTAGCTATTATTATAGGCAAATTCTACAAGGAAAATATAATCTTCCCATCTCTTACTAAAGTCTAGGGAGCACATGCGGAGCATGTCCTCCATCGTCCTGTTAGTTCGTTCAGTCTGGCCATCCGTTTGGGGATGAAAGGCCGTACTAAACGCTAATTTTGTACCCAACATTTAATGAACTAGCCGCCAATCATTCGATGTGAATCGCCCATCAGGGTCACTGACGATGCTCCGAGGAACACCGTGCAGTCGAACAATCTGCTCCACATAGAGCTTGGCCAAGGTTTCCACTGAATCGTCTCTTCTGTTTGGCAGGAAGTGCGCCACTTTTGTCAACCGGTCCACAATCACCCAGATTGAATCATGACCACGTTGAGATCTCGGCAACCCGTGCACGAAATCCATCGAAATGTCATCGAACTTCCACTCCGGAATGGGTAACAACTTCAGGAAACCGCCAGGCTTCTGGCATTCTGCTTTCACCAACGCACAGGTATTGCATTCTGCCACATAACGTGCTACATCTTTCTTTAGTCCGGGCCACCAGAATAACTTTTTCAGATCTCTGTACATCTTTGTGCTTCCTGGGTGAACTGAGTACTTTGCAAAGTGAGCTTCGTACATCAACTCGTCCCTCAATTTACCCACATTTGGAACGCACATTCGACCATTTCTTCGTAACAAACCGTTATCCCAAGAGAATTGGTCATCCGGCCCATCTTTAGCATAGCGCTGGAGACTTTCATCAAGCTCCGTTGCTCGCTGAATTCTGTCCGTCAGGTCATATTGAACTTCCGTCCAGTTCAAGCATGCATCGGTCGAAGAACCCTTGTCAACACAAGATATCTCCAATGCTTCCAATTCCTGGATTAAATGCTGATCATGCCTCTGCAACCAGCTTGCTCATACTGGAGTCTTCTGACTCAAAGCATCAGCGACCACATTTCCCTTACCGGGTGTATAGTGAATCTCGAAGGTGTAGTCCCCAAGGAACTCCATCCATCTTCGTTGTCGCATATTCAGATCCTTCTGATCCAACAAGTACTTTAGGCTTTTGTGATCTGTATAGATATCCACTTTAACGCCATAAAGATAGTGCCGCCACAACTTGAGCGCAAAGATTACCGCCGCCAACTCCAAATCATGGACGGGGTAATTCCGCTCATGCACTTTCAACTGGCGCGAGCCATAAGCAATCACTTTACCAAACTACAGAAGAACGCAGCCTAAGCCGCTCCCGGAAGCATCACTATAGACCTCATAGCCATCTGTACCACATGGCGATGTCAACACAGGCGCCGTGGTCAAACGACTCTTCAAGTCTTCAAAAGCTCGCGCGCACTCCGGCGTCCAAATGAACTTTTGATCTTTTCTCGTCAGCGTGGTCAGAGGTAAAGCGATCCGTGAGAAGTTTTCCACAAACCGTCTATAGTAGCCCGCAAGCCCAAGGAAGCTCCTGACCTCGGCCACTGAAGACATCACTGGCCAATCTCGAATGGCACTTATCTTCAACAGATCCACCGCGATACCTTCTCCACTTACCACATGGCAAAAAAAGGCTACTGAAGAGAGCCAGAACTCACGCTTTGAGAACTTGGCATAAAGCTTATTCCTCCGCAGGGTATGCAAGACCAACCGCAAATGGTTTGCATGATCCTCTTCCGACGGAGAGTATACTAAGATGTCATCGATAAACACAATTACGAACAAATCCAAGTACTCTCGGAACGTGCGATGCATTAGATCCATAAATACCGAAGGCGCATTACATAGGCCAAACGGCATTACCGTGAACTCATAATGACCATAGCGTGTTCCAAACGCCATCTTGGGAATGTCACCTTCCCGAATCCTCAACTGATAATATCCCGATTTCAAATCCAACTTGGAATAGACCGTTGATCCTGCCAGCTGATCAAACAGGTCATCAATCCGTGGAATCAGATATTTGTTTTTCTCCGTCAGCTTATTCAATTTGCGGTAGTCAATACATAACCGCAAACTACCGTCTTTCTTTTTCACAAATAGAACAGGCGCGCTCCAAGGTGACATGCTTGGGCGTATGTATCCCTACTCCAACAACTCTTGCAATTGGACCTTCAATTCAGCCATCTCTTTTGGCGCGACGCGATATGGTGAGCGGGCCACAGGTTTAGCACCTGGCACCAACTCAATAAAGAAGTCAATCTCCCGCTGGGGAGGTAACCCAGGAAGATCTTTAGGAAACACATCGGCAAACTCTGACACAACCAGAACTTCACCGACACTGGCCTTTGGCTCAACAGCCTGAATTAGCATGAAGAATAACTCCGCGCCCTTCCGAACAGCATTGACGACTTGGAGCGCAGACAACAAAATCCCGCCAACTCCTCTCATACCAGCGAACTTCGTCACAAGTCCGGTATTCTAGCCCAGTGTGATCTCCTTGGAGTTGCAATCAATAAAGGCACGCTGCTCCGAGAGCTAGTCCATACCAAAGATCACATCAAACTCCGATAACGGTAGCACAGCTGCACTCAAACCGAAATCCCGACTTCCTATTTGAACATCCACATCGCAAGACCTATCCGCAAGCATCACACAGCCATTCGGAAATAGCACCCTTGTACTATCAACCGTCACATGACTTGGCACCCCAATTCGAGATACGAAGTCCTCAGACAGAAAAGAATGCGAAGCACCCGTATCAAACAGGGCTCTCGCCAGATTATTCCGAATCAGGACAAAGCCTGCAGCACACACACATCATGCACAAGCTATACATAAGCACTTAAGCAAGTAAGCTATATTAACTCGTACCTGTGATGACGTCACTTTGCTTAATCGCCTCCTGCTGGCCAAGGTGATAGATTCGGGGCTGTGCCTGGGACGCAGAGGACTCAACCACCGCATTGCCCTTCTCAGCATAAGACGCACCCGTCTTCTTTTCCCCTTTGGGATGAACAACCCGACAGTCATGTGTTATATGCCCCACCTGGCCACAGTTATAGTATGTACGAGAATCCAGCCTTGATGTCGCCCCCGACACAACGGTCGTAATCACTTGCCCAGACGGCTTGGACCTCTTGCCCCCTTTCTTCTGGTAGAACGATTTTCTAGGGCGAGGTGCTTGAACCTCTGGCTTTGACACAACCAAGCCCTTGTTCCCTTGCACCCGTCGCATGTCCTTCTCCAACGCACATGCAGTATCAACCAATGCCTGAAACCCTTGGTTCACTGAACTCGAAAGCAGGAACCTCAACTCATCCCGCAATCCTTCATAGAACCTATTCGTTTTCCTTTGGTCATCCGCGAAGATTGTTCCCGCATACCGCCCCAACCTGGTAAACTCATGCAGGTAGGTATCCACGCTATCTTCTCCTTGCCTTAACCGTTGGAACTCATTTTCCATGGCAATGCGTTGTGCCGCTGGGACATGCTTCGCCAAAAATATTCGAGAGAACTCCTCAATCGATACTTGCGTTAATTGCCTGCCCGCCAAATGGTGTACCTCAACCTCGTCCCACCACAACCGCGCCTCTCCTTCAAGCATGAAGGTGGCCAAGGTGACCTTTAGAGTTTCCTCCGCCCTGATCGCTATGTCATTATCCGCTTGACACGCGATAACCAATCCTCTGCCTGCGTTGGGGATCCCAGTCCCGTAAACGTAGGCGGACTGAAGCTCATGAATTGCTTCAACTATCGGTCAGCTGCTCGTGGATCTACAGCCTCAACCGGCTCGGGTCTTACAACAACACGAACTGGTTCTACTGCCGGCTGCGCTTGCCCGGTCGGCTGAATCATGGCAAATAGAGCCTCAGCAACTAAGCGAACAGTTTCCGCAGATGGAGGAGGTGTTGGCACCTCAGCTGGTGCCGCACTCTCATCAGAGCGCTGGGGCTCAGACTGCCCAGCACCACTACACGTCACCTATAGGTGGACAAGACACACATTAGCGATCGTATGCAAGCAAAACAACAGAAAAGGAACGCGCAGATTCCTCAAACAAGATTTTGTACATTCCTTAGTGGACATTCCAGAGTTCATTAGCGTTACAGCAGGGCGCACAAACACGCGCTCGCCACCCCACAAAAGAATTCGACCACGAATTCGAAAGAGGAAGACCGAACGAAGCTGATACCAAAATGTAACGACTCCATCCGTTACATGACGTATAGTAGAAGGTCCGGCCGGGGCCCCACACTATATGCCACAAACAGACGGTGAGGTCACAGGATAATACCAAACCATACACGCATCCTAACTCAGAGCATGCTAGCGGAAGCTTTAAGTTATAAATTGAACTCTAACCAGGAATGTCCAATATATAAACCACAGTTATATATACCGCCAAGGAATGTACAACAAAGGTGAAGGTTTGGCCTTAAGGCCTTACAGTTCCTCTTTCCATACAACATGGATTACAAACATCGGCGCGCAGGCCGGCCATACATGAGGAAAAGCAAAACAAACAAAACCCTTTTCGCAGCCTTCAAGGGCTAGCCGCAGCAGCAACAACAACAGCAGTAGGGCTCCTGCCCCTCATTTACCACTTGGCTCTCCAGCACCTGCATAGGGACAATCCACCCAAATGGTGGCAAACATAGCAACGGTCAGCATTCAGCTGACCCATTTATAACAATCCTACCCCTTTCTCGGGGTAGTCGCATTCTTTCCCTGCACAGCATGGTATCAACAATAGCAACTATGTGCGTGCAGGCACATTCAAGCCATCACAACCGTCGGCCACACGGCCCGATAGTCCGTGCACTCAGGGCACATTCTTGGTGCACCGGAAAACCAGGGTCAACACCACCGTTTACACGGTATTGAGCATTCTAGTCTTTTTGGCGCGCGGGCCTAAGACTCTCATTAGGCGCTCCAACAAAACCCACAACCAGGCTTCCAAGTCGGACAGACCTAACGCAGGTACGGATCAGCCACCCCTCGTTGCTCAAGTCACCGTGCCACCTCGAATACGGAAGTATCCATGGAAATTTATAGGCGCGGGTCGGTTTCACCTTTCCTGTTCGGCAATCTGCCTTTTCATCGAGTTGCAGCCCAACGGCTCAACCGCACACAAAGTGGCAACGCACGGCCACAAGAGTTGTATCCAACCCTCTTCATTTCCTGGACTTCATCCAGTACTTCCTGCTGCACCAAGCAACAGGTAGGCACAAGGCAAACAAGCCATAACCACGGAGTCTTCTCCGATATGCAAACAAACATCACCAATCCAGATCAACATGTCCATATGGGCTTCACACAGCATGCCTAGATCCGTACTCCAATTCTGGACTCTAACAAGGGGGACTTCACATATCTACTCCAAGGGACACCACAACCCACCGCACACTCGCGGGGAAGGGTTTTCCCTATGCCATGCAGAAAAGAAGGACTTCACATGTCCAGGAAGGGAGATCGTAACCCTTGACGATCTCTTGGGAGCCATCAAAAACTAGCCAGTGAGAAAGCACCGCAGCAGCTTTGCCTTCACAGCGCTGGCCTCGGATCTCGAATCGGACCACGGGAGCTCCGTCGGTGGCTTGATCTCCTCCTCCTTCTTCTTCCTCCTCTCTCTTTCTCTCTTCACTTAACCAAATGAAGAATGAACTCTTCATCAGCCTCTGGTGACTTAAGCCAGCAAGGAATCACCTGAGCCTTTGGATCCAAAGAGAGAAAATGAACGGCCACGATTTTCCCAAAATCACACTTTTTTGGCTGACACGGCCTGTGACACGCCCGTGTCATAGGCCGTGTACCCTTAAGCGGCACACGCGGTACTCGTACCGACTGAACTTTACCAGAACACGGGCATCGACACGCCCGTGTCGAACCTGACACGCCCGTGTCAGTCATGTGACACGCCCGTGTCACCCCTGCCTCACCGAGCTTGAAAACCAACAAGCAGTACACGGGTAGGCACACGGCATCGGACACGCCCGTGTCCAATATGACACGGCCGTGTTCAAGGCTTGGTTCCGGGCCGTGTAATCTTCTGACTCAAACCGGCAATTTCTTGAGTGACACGCCCTGGGACACGCCCGTGTCCCAGGCCGTGTACCCCCGACACGCCCTGGGACACTCCTGTGTCCCAGGCCGTGTCAAACTGCCTGCACCTCAAATTCAGTTTTGAGATTTTTGGGGTGTTACACCGTGTCAGCCCAAAAATAGAATTTTCAGGCCAATTTGTGGCCGTTCATTTCCTTCAGATGGGATCAGAGGGTCCAAGCTTATCCCTTCTGAGTTAAGTCCAGAACTTGAGAGTTATCTCTCATTCAAAGCTTGGTTATTCTCTTTCTAAAAGAATAGAGAGAATGGAGAGCAAGGAAGAAGAAGAGAAGAGATCCGGCCAATGGTGGAGCTTCAACATTCGGAATTGTGAGCCGAGTCAAGATTTTCGGAGGCGAGAGCGTTGCGGTGCTTGCTATCCGGCTAGAATTACATGGCTCCCAAGAGATCGTCAAGGGTAACGATCTTCCTTCTTGGACATGTGAAGTCCTCGTTTTGGCATGTCTGTGATTTCCCCCACCAAAAGGTGGCTGTTGAGGGATTTTCTTGGGTTGATTCTTGTAATCCCCAATCTTGCATATAGATCCGTAAGTGTGTAGTACGGAATAAGCATGCTGTGTGAAGCCCATCTAGACAGGTTGGTCTGAATTGGTGATGTTGCATTTTGCGCAATGGAGAAGACTCCGCATATAAATGTGTGGTTTGTGGATTCGATGGGTTGTGCCTGTGAAGGGTAGTAGTAGGAAGTACTGGAATGAAATTACAGGAAAATACCCTCGTGATTCTTGTACTGTATGTCATGTTTGGGTGAGTTTGAGTGCAGAAAGTGAGTTCTGTTGAACCCACCAAGCGACCGCGAGGAACGCTGGCATTAT
The DNA here is from genome assembly GCA_039513925.1 of Platanthera zijinensis. Classification (NCBI taxonomy): domain Eukaryota; kingdom Viridiplantae; phylum Streptophyta; class Magnoliopsida; order Asparagales; family Orchidaceae; genus Platanthera; species Platanthera zijinensis. Next base: position 212,556,369 of record CM077080.1, read on the forward strand.
CTCCCCTTTTTGGATTATAAAGACAGTCCTTGGTGGACAGTGTTGCTATTGTGAGCTGTGTGCTCTTAAAAAGGCTTTGTGTCGAACAGAAAAGGTGAAACTGACCCGCGCCTGTAAATTGGCCATGAGTACTTTGGTATTCGATTATGGCATGACGACTTGAGCAACGGGGGGTGGCTGATCTGTACCTGCGTTATGTCTGACTGACTGGTAGGCCTAGTTATTGGTATCGTTGGAGCGCATAATGAGAGTCTTAGGCATGAGCGCCATTAAGACTAAATGCTCAATACTGTTGGTTTTCGGACCTTGAATGGTGGTGGGACCCTGGTTCGCCGGTACACCAATAATGTGCCTTGAGTGCACGGATCGTCGGGCTGCATGGCTGACGGTTGTGATATGTTGATTGTGGGTGAGTGCAAATTGTATGATATATCTTCTTGTGAAAGCTGTGCCTACAGGGAAGGAATACCACTTCCCCAGGAAAGGGGTAGGGTCGTTATAAATTGGTCAGCTGAATGCTGACCATTGCTTTGTTTGCCACCAAAATGGTGGGCTGTCCCTGTGTAGGTGCTAGAGAGCCGAGCGGGAAATAAAGTTTTGAAGCCCCTACTGCTGCTGCTGCTTCTGGCCCTCAAAGGCTGAGCAAAGGCTATTGTTATGTTCATGTGCGGCCGGCCTGCACGCCGATGTTCTTAATCCACACTTGTAAAGCGTAAATGTAAGGCCTTAAGGTCAAACTCTTGAGTATATGTTGTACATTCCTTCGTGTGTATAAATAAATATGGTTGTTTATATATAGTGGATATTCATGGTTTGAGTTCAGTTTTAACATTAAAAGCTTCTGCTAGTATGCTCTGTGTTAGGATGCATACCTGTTTTGGTATTAACTTGTGACTTCACCGCCTGTTTGTGGCATATAATGTGGAGCTCCAGACGGACCTTCTATTATATGTTATTTAATGGATGGAGTCGTTACATTTTGGTATTAGCTTGTATCGGTCTTCCTCTTTCGAATTCATGGTCGAATTCTTTTGTGGCATGGCGAGCACGTGTAAGTGTGATTCGTCTTAACATTAATGAACTCTTGAATGTCCACTAAGGAATGTAAATACTCCTGTTTGAGGAACCTGCACGTTACTATACTGTTGTTATTGCTTGTGTAAGGTCGCTAAAGTGTGTCTTGTTCACCTTTAAGTGACTTGTAGTGCTGTTGGGCAATCAGAGCCCCAGTGTTCTGATGAGAGTGTGGCACCAGCTGAGGAGCCCACACCTCCTTCTACGGAAATAGCCCGCTTAGTTGCTGAGGCATTATTTGCCATGTTTCATGCACAGCCTATTGGGCAAGCGCAGCCGGCAGTGGTGCCAGAACGGGTTGTTGTAAGACCAGAACCTGTTGAGGCTATTGATCCTCAAGCAGATGAGCGGCAGTTGAAGCATATTATGAGATTCAATCCTCCGACGTTTACGACTGCGGGAGGCCTAGTACAAGCGGAAGATTGGTTGTCGTGCGTCAAGCGTATATTGACGGCGATAAGGACGGAGGAAGATCAGAAGGTCACCTTGGACACCTTCTTGTTGGAAGGAGAGGCTCAGTTGTGGTGGGACGAGATAGAGTTGCATCACCTAGCGGGCAGGCAATTAACATAAGTCTCGATCGAGGAGTTTTCGCGACTATTTTTGGCAAAGCACCTACCAGCGGCAAAACGCATCGCCATGGAAAATGAGTTCCAATGTCTAACGCAAGGTGAAAGTAGTGTGGATACTTGCACGAGTTTATAAGGTTGGGCCGTTACGCGAGGTCTATCTTCGTTGATGAACAACGGAAAACCAATAGGTTCTACGAAGGGCTGCGGGATGAGTTGAGATTCCTGCTCTCGAGCTCGGTGAACCAAGGATTTCAGGCATTGGTTGATACTACTTGTGCGCTGGAGAGTGATATGAAATGGGTGCAAGGAAAGAGGGACATGGCTATGATGAAGTTTGAGTTCAAAGTGCCTCGTCCTGGAAAGTCAAACTACCAAAAGAAGTGGAGCAAGAGGTCCAAATCTTCTGGACAGTCCCCTTCTTCAGTTGCGTTGGAAGCAACGTCAAAGCAAGAGTCTCGTACCTGCTTTACATGTGGAAAAGTGGGACATATAGCCCGTGATTGTTGGATTTGTCCGCCAAAGGTGGAAAAGAAGACGGGAGCGTCTTATGCTGAGAAGGGAAAAGTAGTGGTGGAGTCCTCTGCATCACAGGCATAGCCCCGAGTCTATAATCTTGGCCAGCAAGAGGCTATAAAGCAAAGTGACATCGTCACAGGTACGAGTTAAGATATTGATTGCTTTTATTACATACCTTGTGTGTAGCCTGTGTATGATATGTTTATCTTAGGCTTTGTCCTGATTCGGAACAAACCGACCAGAGCACTATTCGATACGGGTGCTTCACATTCATTTCTATATAAGGACTTCGTAGCTCGAATTGGAGTACCTAGTCATGTGACGGCAAATTGTAACGCCTTCATCCGTCACATGGAATATAATAGAGGGTCTGGTCGGGGCCCCACACCATATTTCACAAGCAGACATCGGAATCACGTGTGAATACCAAAACACTTTCTACTCGCATCTTAACTTAGAGCATTATAGAGGAAGTTTAAAGCTTATAAGAACTCATTCAACGAATGTCCACTAAACATATAAATGATACATTTATTTATAAAACCAGGAATGTATACAAACACACAAACGCTCACAGCCTTAAGGCCTTACATGTTTCTCTTTACAAAAGGTGGTTTCATACATCGGTACGCTGGCCGGCCACACATGAAATCCAATTCTTCGCACGACCTTCAAGGGCCTACAAGCAACAACAACAAGGGTTTCAGCCCACTCAATCCAGTCAGCCTGTAACACTTGCATATGGACGTCCACCCCACGGGTGATAAACAAAGCAACGATCATCTTTCAGCTGACCAATTATAATGACCCTACCCCTTACCTGGGGTAGTGGTTCCTTCCCTACATGCATTTCAATCACAATATATATATATATCACAACAAGTGCACTCACGCCCAACAACATCACAAATGTTGGCCTCTGTGCCAGACTCTCCGTGCACACAGGGCACAGGTTATGGTGTACCGAATCATTCCAGGTCCCACCACCGATCAGAGGTTATTAACTTGTTGGTCATGGGCACTAGTCTACCGTAATACGCATGCTGGAGACATCCTCGCCCATACCACTCAGAGGTGTTCACCTCATGGAAACCATTGAGCATTTAGTCTTAATGGCGTGCAGGCCTAAGACTCTCGTTATGTGATCCTAACAGGGCCTTAAGCACCCAAGGTTATATAACCATAACGCGGGTACAGATCCACCTTTCCCATTGCTCAAATTCGTCAGACTCAAGACTAGACTGACGCGGGTACAGCTTCCCTTTGCCCATTCACCACAAAGCCTTCACAATCCCAAAGAATTGTTCTCACGACCACATCGCATACAGCTCATGCAGAGCATACAACTCAAGGAACTCACAAGCATCCTCACAAACTCCGTAACCTACTCATTATATACACGAAGTATTTTCCAGTTCGCAATATAAACATCACCAATCCATACTAACCGCCCGGATGGGCTTCACACAGCATGCCTATTCCATACTACTCATTTCTAGATCTAGATGCAGACTCAACCGGGGATATCAACTATCAACCCGCTGGAATCGCTTACGCTTTCCACCTCTTGGTGGAGGATCCCATGCACATGCATAAAGTAGGACTTCACTTGTCCAAGAAGGAGATCGTTACCCTTGACGATCGCTTTAAAGCCATGGAGAAACTAGCCGGTTGGAAAGCACCGCAGCGGCCTTGCCTCCACAACGCTGAACTCGGCTCTCGATTCGGATCGCTGAAGCTCCACCGGCGGCTGGATCTCTTATCCTTCTTCCTTCCTTGCTCTCCTCTCTCTTCTCTTTAGAAAGAGAATGGCCAATATTAGAATGAGAATTACTTCTCAATTCTTAGCCTTATAACAGCAGGAAGAAGCATGGACCACAGGATCCAAATAAAAGGAAATGAACGGCCACGATCTGCTCTGAAAAGCATCTTTTCAGGACTGACACGGCTTGTGACACACCCGTTTCACAGGCCGTCTACCTTAGGCGGCACACAACCAACTCAAACCAGACCAGGACACGGGCTTAGACATGCTTGTGTCAACTAGTACACGCCCGTGTTGAAGGGAGTGTCCCTCAATCGACATAAGACCAACCATCCTGAAAGGGACACGGGTTCCCAACACGCCCGTATCACCTTTGATACGGTCGTGTCATCCAGAACACGCCTGGGATCCAGGCCATGTTCCTTACTCAACATAGCTCGGCTACCAACCCGATCAAGGACACGCGCTGGGACACGCCCGTGTCCCAGGCCGTATTGCCTCTCGAAGATCGTCGACTGCACTTTCGTCGAGAACTCAAGACAACACAGTGAAGGACACGCCCGTATCCCAGGCCATGTGCCTCACTCGAGACACACTCGAGGCCTACTCGAGTCTCACTCTAGACCCACTCGAGTACCCAGAGCTGGAAACGCCTGTGTCCCAGGCCGTGTCACCCAACCTGAACTCCCAAATCGGGACTTGGGGTGTTACAACCCTCCCCTCCTTACAAAAATTTCATCCCGAAATTTTGCGCAACATATACACAAACACAACCACTCCATTGCGATATAAACAAAAATGATCCGGGTTTAGAGCTCAGAGACCGCAGCTTGTCTCGCCCCACGGCATTGCACAAACAACAGTTTTTACAAACAGACATACAAAATTACATTACCACAACAATAAAGTACACTCTTTACTTTATTTTCGCTCATCTGCGTCCTTCATAATCCGCTTTACGGCCTCCTGTAACTCCAGGTTATACACGCGAGGCTGCTGTACTTCACGATATGAACTTTGTCGTTCCTGCAACTCGAGAGTGTACATTCAAGGTTGCGCCCGGGATGCAGATGACTCTGCCACTGCCTTGCCCTTTTTCTCATAAGACGCACCTGTCTTTTTCTCACCCCTTGAAGAGCCACTCCAACAATCATGGGCTATATGCCCCTGCTTCCCACAATTATAACATATATGTGTCTCCACACGTCCTTGCCCAAACGTTGTGCCTGAAGCAACATCCAAAGAAGTTTGTTCAACAGGCCTGAACCTCTTCTTATCTCGTTTCCTCAATTCTGATTGTTCCGACTGCAGAATTTTGAACTCCGGCTTTTCCACTGCCAAGTTTTTCTTGTCCTGCACCCGCTTCAAATCCTTTTCGATTGCACAAGCTATATCTATTAACGCTTGGAAGCCTTAGTTCATTGAACTCGGGAGCGCAAACCTCAGCTCGCTACGAAGTCCTTTAATAATCCTGATCACTGTCAGGATCCTCTTCACTCTTGCGAGCCAATCCTCAGCTTGCGTTGGGGAACCCGCCCCCATCAAACATAAACTCCATAAACTGTTTCAATTGCTCATTAGCTACTTGCTCGTCAATCAGAGCCGCAACACGCTCTTGCCTCGTACTAACCCGTACTTTCACCACTGCAAGCCTTGCCTGCCCAATAGGTTGTGCATTAACCATGGCAAATAGTGCCTCCGCAACTAATCGTACAGTTTTCGCAGAGGGAGGAGGTGTGGGCACCTCAGCGGGTTCCACACTCTCATCCGAACGCTGGGGTTCAGACTGCCCAGCTCCACTCCTCGTCACCTATATGTGAACAAGACATCATTAACGTCCATTCCAAAACGGCAACCATGTCTAATATACCCGCTCATATTCCTAGTGGACATTCTTGAGTTCAATTATATAATCCCTACCAAACCCTAACCTCTGATACCACTTTGTAATGCCTCCATCCGTCACATGGAATATAACAGAGGGTATTGTCGGGGCCCCATGCAATATTTCACAGACAGACATCGGAATCACGTGTGAATACCAAAACACTTTCTACTCACATCTTAACTCATAACATTCTAGTGGAAGTTTGAAGCTTATAGAAACTCATTAAACGAATGTCCACTAAACATATAAATGACACATTTATATATAACACCAGGAATGTATACAAACACACAAATGCTCACGGCCTTAAGGCCTTACATATTTCTCTTTACAAAAGGTGGTTTCATACATCGGCACGTAGGCCGGCAACACATGAAATCAAATTCTTCGCACGGCCTTCAAGGGACTACAAGCAGCAGTAGCAAGGGTTTCAACCCGCTCAATCTAGTCAGCCCGCAACACCTGTATATGGAGGTCCACCCCACGGGTGATAAACAAAGCAACGATCAGCTTTCAGCTTACCAATTATAACGACCCTACCCCTTACCCGGGGTAGTTGTTCCTTCCCTGCATGCATTGCAATCACAATATATATCACAAAAAGTGCACTTACACCCAACAACATCACAAATTCCGGCCTTCGTGCCAGAAACTCCGTGCACATAGGGCACACTTACGGTGTACCGAATCATTCTAGGTCCCACCACCGATCAGAGGTTATTAACTTGTTGGCCATGGGCACTAGTCTACCGCAACACGCATGCTGGAGACATCCTCGCCCATACCACTTAGAGGTATTCACCTCACGGAAACCATTGAGCATTTAGTCTTAATGGAGCGCATGCCTAAGACTCTCGTTATGTGATCCTAACAGGGCCTTAAGCACCCAAGGTTAGACAACCATAACGCGGGTACAGATCCACTTTTCCCGTTGCTCAAATTCGTCAGACTCAAGACTGGACTAACGCTGGTACATCTTCACCTTGCCCGTACACCACAAAGCCTTCACAATCCCAAAGAATGGTTCTCACGACCACATTGCATACAGCTCATACAGAGTATACAACTCAAGGAACTCACAAGCATCCTCACAAACTACGTAACCTACTCGTTACATACATGAAGTCTTATCTGGTTCGCAATATAAACATCACCAATCCAGACTAACCGTCCGGATGAGCTTCACACAGCATGCTTATTCCATACTACTCATTTCCGGATCTAGATGTAGACTCAACCGGGGATATCAACTATCAACCTGTTGGAATCGCTTACGCTTTCCACCTCTTGATGGAGGATCTCATGCACATGCATAAAGTAGGAATTCACTTGTCCAAGAAGGAGATCGTTACCTTTGACGATCGCTTTGGAGCCATGGAGAAACTAGCCGGTTGGAAAGCACCGCAGTGGCCATGCCTCCACAACGTTGAACTCGGCTCTCGATTCTGATCGCTGCAGCTCCACCAGCGGTCGGATCTCTTCTCCTTCTTCCTTCCTTGCTCTCCTCTCTCTCTCTTCTCTTTAGAAAGAGAATGACCAATGTTAGAATGAGAATTACTTCTCAATTCTTAGCCTTATAACAGCAGGAAGAAGCTTGGACCACAAGATCCAAATAGAAGGAAATGAACGGCGACGATCTGCTCTGAAAAGCATCTTTTCAGGACTGACACGGCTTGTGACACGCCCATGCCATAGGCCGTGTCCCTTAAGCGGCACACAACCAACTCAAACCAGAAAAGGGCACGGGCTTAGACACGCCTGTGCCAGCTTCTGACACACCCGTGTCAACCAGTACACGCCCGTGTTGAAGGGCGTATCCCTCAATCGACACAGGACCAACCATCCCAAAAGGGACACGGGTTCCCAATATGCCCGTGTAACCTTTGACACGGCCATGTCATCCAGAACACGCCTGGGATCCAGGCCGTGTTCCTTACTCGGTACAGCTTGACTACCAACCCGAGCAGGACATGCCCTAGGACACGCCCATGTCCTGGCTGTGTCGCCTCTCGAAGATCGTCGACTGCACTTTCGTCGAGAACTCGCAATAACATAGTGAAGGACACGCCCTGGGACACGCCCGTGTCCCAGGCCGTGTGCCTCACTCGAGACACACTAGAGGCCCACTAGAGTCTCACTCGAGACCCACTCGAGTACCCAGAGCTGGACACGCCCGTGTCCCAGGCCGTGTCACCCAGCCTGAACTCCCAAATAGGGACTTGGGGTGTTACACAGATATTGTTAAGGTAGTATTACCGAATGGTTGTGTTATGCTTGCGGATAGGTCTTGCGATGTGGAAGTTCAAATAGGAAGTCAGAATTTCGGCTTGAGCGCATCTGTGCTACAGATATCGGAATTTGATGTGATCTTTGGTATGGACTGGCTCTCGGAGCAGCGTGCCTTTATTAATTGCAATGCAAAGAAGATCACACTAGGCCAGAATACCAAGTTTGAGACTAAGTTTGCTGGTATGCGAGGAGTAGGCGGGACCTTGATGTCTGCTCTCCAATTCGTCAATACTGTTCGGAAGGGCGCATAGTTATTCTTCACACTTATTCCGGTTATTGAGCCAAGGGCCAGTGTGATTGATGTTCCGATTGTGTCGGAGTTTGCCGATGTGTTTCCTAAGGATCTTCTTGGGCTACCACCCCTGCTGGAGATCGACTTCTCTATTGAGTTGGTGCCAGGTATGAAACCTGTGGCACGCTCGCCATATCGCGTAGCGCCAAAAGAAATGGCAGAACTGAAGGTTCAATTGGAAGAGTTGCTGGAACAGGGTTATATATGCCCAAGTATGTCACCTTGGAGCGCACCTGTTCTATTTGTGAAAAAGAAGGATGGTAGTTTACAGTTGTGTATTTATTATCGTGAATTGAATAAGCTGATAGAGAAAAAAAAAGTATCCGATTCCGCGGATAGATGACTTGTTCGATCAGCTCGCGGGATACCCATATATTCTAAATTGGATTTGAAATCTGGATATTACCAATTGAGGATTCGGGAAGGAGACATTCCCAAGACAGTGTTTGGAACATGCTAAGGTAATTATGAGTTCACTATAATGTCGTTTGGGCTATGTAATGCATTGTCGGTGTTCATGGATCTAATGCACTGAACGTTCTGAGAGTACTTAGATCTATTTGTGATAGTATTCATTGACTATATCTTGGTGTACTCTCAATCTGAAGCTGATCATGCTAACCATTTACTGTTGGTGTTGCATATCCTCGAAGAAATAAGCTCTATGTCAAGTTCTCAAAGTGTGAGTTCTTGGCTGTCTGAAAGATGTAAGTTGTCTACCTAAATCACCTAGAGGGGTGTGAATATGTGAGATGTGCGTCTAATGCGGAATAAAAAATTCAGCGACGAGCATAAATAAGTAAGCAAGCAATCACACAGACGACAAGAGATTTATAGTAGTTCCCCGATCTTGGGTACGTCCACTTTCCTCACCGATCTAGCAAATCACTAGACTCGGCTACTCAACTATCTCGGATTGCAAACCAATCCTACACCTCGGAACCATGTTCCTACAAAACTCGATCCAAACGGATCTACACTCGGAAGATAAAAAACTTCCTACCACTCAGAGCACAACGCTACTACACTCGGAGAATAATCTCCTACAAGATATACAAATAGAGATTGAAATTACAAACAGAAATATTCTCAGATCTAAAACAATATGTCTCTAGGTCTTCTTCTTGAATCGTTGCGGCTCTTTCAGAATTTGTAGAAGAAGATCCTTTGAAAACCTGACCTGAGAGAACTCGAATCTACTCAATCAAGGAGATAAAACCGATTCCTTAATCAGCAGATCTTCTAGATCGAGTGCAAAGAGATCGATCTTGACGTGAGCGTCGGCTTTAGATGTCGTTCTTGAGAGAAAGTCGGCCGAACTAGTAAATTAGGAAAGTACGGAATCCACTCTTAAGAGATTCTTCTTTTTCTATTCTGCTTAGGGTTATTTCTTAGTGAAAAGACTTTATATAAAATTACCCTTAACGGCTAGAAAAGACATTAATTACGACACGTAGACCAATCACGTCGAGGTATTTGAAATTTTTGCCGTTCTGGACTTAGAACAAAAATTTCTGGAAAATCAACTTAGCTCTCGAGAAGTGGCTATAGTTCTCGAGAACTAGGATCTTAGTTCTCGAGAACTGTCAAGACTTCTCGGAAACTAAATTCTTTAGAAAGGATTTGGACTTCTCGAGAACACAAGGTTTAGTTCTCGAGAACTAATTGACTTCTCGAGAACTTGACTTAGAAAAACTTCAGAACTTCTCGAGAACAAGCACTTAGACAATTTTTCTGAACTTCTCGAGAACAAAGAGGAAGACTTCTCGAGAACTGAGGGAGGACTTCTCGAGAACTAAATAAGACTTCTCGAGAACTTAACTTAGAAAAATTTCTGAGGTAAATCCTGACTTATTCAAGAAATTGAGCTGGCAGTTCTCGAGAACTGAAGCCAAGCTTCTCGAGAACAAATAAGACTTCTTGAGAACTATACCTTAGGCTTCTCGAAAACTGACCAAGACTTCTCGAGAACAAATAGGACTTCTTGAGAACTAGAACTTAGAAAATTTCTTGAATCTGTCCAGATTTTTCATGAACTAAGTAGTTAAGCTTCTTGAGAACTATGAGAGCTTCTCGAGAACTAAACTACACTTCTCGAGAACTCTGAGGCTGATTCTCGAGAATTTGACTTAGAAAATTTTCAAGACTTTTAGAGAATGTTTTCTTCTGGTCCTGTCTTCATCCCATGCTCCCAATGTTTGAACATGAAGTGTATCCCAATTAAGAGGCTACACATGAGTCAACACTTTGGATCACACAGTGAGGGATTACACTGTATGGTCCTGTGTTCCTGATCCACTGTAGACTGACATTGGTCTACATTTAGCACTTAAAATCTGCAAACATTCAACTAGAACAAGGATATCAAATACAACTTAATTCATCTTAGTTCAAGGGTGACTTCATGCAAATCTTGGTTATTGTGGATGCAATACCCAACAATCTCCCCCTATTTGTAGAAGTCAGAACCCTCTATACTAAGGTGAATTATCATAATAAAGAAAGAACTGGAAGAAAGGAAATATAATATAAATGCAAAGACAGATTAATTAAAGGCACAATATGCAAAACTAGGAATTATATATATAAGTAATGTTTTAGAATCAATCAACATCCATTTCTTCAAAAAATTCTCAAAACAAAACATCATGAATCATCCTTTTCTTTGTTGTTGCCTGTCTTGCTTTTCCTGCTGCCTCCTTTGATAACTGAAAGGCTTGGGATAGTACCTTGGGGGATTTGGAGGAGCTTTAGGATTATTCTTTCCATATTCTCTATCATAAATCCTCATTTTAGTCATGGACTTTTCATATAACTCCCACTCAACTGAGATGTAGTAAAGATGTCTGTTCTCATTAAAATCCATGACTAGTTTAAGAGTGTCCAGAATTAGAGCTTTGGAAGTTGGGCTCCAAACTTCAGCAAATTCATTTGCTTTCCTTCTTTCTGCCTCTGGCTGGGGAACAGATTTGCTAGCAGAAGGACCTTCCCCATACTTCCTTTTCTTGGGGATGTGAACCTCTGGTAGATCTTGAGGAATAATGTCATCCCAAACTTGGGAATAGGAAGCTGGAGGAGGTGCCTGATCTTCTGGTCTAGGGGAGAATGTAGGCATTTGAGGTTGAGGCACTTGGCTGGACTCACCTTGAGCAAGAGGATTTAAGTGATGAGGAATAATGTTGGGGTCAGCCTGAAAATCTTGGAAGATCTGGATGTGCATCCAGACAGCTGTATCATATGTATGTAATTTTACTGATTGAATCTGTTCTAAGACCTCCTTACTGATTGCAGTTAGTTTCTCATCCCAGATAGTTTTTGCATTTGCAGTAGCTTTTCTACCTGTTCATTCACTATGGTCTCCCCCTTTCTGATTTCTATGGTCTATGGAGTCTTCTTTGAAAGTACTAACTTCATTGCATACCTTCATGACATTCTCTTCAGCTCTCTTGTCCAACTGAATTTGATTGTTTGCCAGGGTGATACATTGGTCCATGAATTGACCAATGCTTGTGATGGTGTGATCTATAGCTTTTCCTCCAATTCTGAACAAACCTTTAAGAGAATCAGTGTTGGCTTGAATCTCTGTAAAGCCTCTGCTCATTTCTTTCTCAAGGGAAGTTACCTGATCTTTGACAGTCTGAAGAGATTCATCAAAATATTTCCTCTGGTTAGCTAACATTTCTTCAATCTTTGACAGAATATCTGAATTGGCAATAACAGCAGCAGTAGGAGTAGGGGTGGTAGAATCAATCTGAGATGGTTGAGAAGCTTTACATGGGGGGATTTCTTCCATTATTACAGAGCTCTGGGCTCTTACAGTATTAGAAACTGTATCTCCCTCCTCATCAAAAAATCTAGGAAGGGAGAAATCAAGATTCCTGAGAGGGGATTCCACCTCCTCAGGGGCTTGCACATCCTCTTCAGATAGAAGGATGGTCTCTGTTGGAGTTGATTCTTTTATTGGAGAGGGAGAAGGAGTAGCTTGGGGTGAGGGTAGGGGAGATGGTTCTCTGGATGGGTCTTTAGGGAGATCTTTGGAAAGGGGGGAAGGAGGTTCTTTTGAGGTGAGCTATTCTATCATCTTTTCTATAGCTTCATCTGTGTCTTTTAGAATTTCTTGGGCTGCAACATCTGATAGGTTTGGCACTGGAGAGACTGCCATAGGGCTCCTGACTGGAGATATCACTGGCTTCTTAGAGGAGATCTGGATGGAGGAGTAGGAATTCTGATACCTGAGGCAGAGTGTGCAGGCTCCCCCTCAGTTGCTGCAATAGATGGTTCAGCAACATGATGTAAAGGAGGAGATGGGGTCCTCACCTCTGAGACAGAAGCTCCAACTTATTTAGCTATCTTCCTTGGGTTCTTCAACTTTAACTCATATCTCTCGATGGAGGCTAAGGAAATCTTCTTAAGGTGATGAATTGTTGTACCTTTGGAGGTTTTGAAGGTAACAGGATCAATCTCTCACAAAATCAAGGAGATTATCCTTACAAATTTGGGAGTTTGGATGATGTCTCTGATCAACTCAAACACCATCATGCCAAACTGAAATTTCTTCCTTGAGACAATGATTGTCATTACTCCAAAAAGATCATTAGTAATGAAACTAATTGACCTTGTCTTGCACCATAGGATTTTTTCAATAATGTCTACAAGAAATTTCCCTACATCATTGAAAAGGTTTCTCTTGAAGGAGTGAAATTCCTCAGGAACTCCACAGAGGGAGTAGGTCCTGTCATAGTCTTCCAAATTTAGGTCATCTTCCTCATTTACAACGGGCATTCTCAGAAGCTGGGAAACTCTTGTCTTGTTCAACTTTATCTTGATCCCTCTTACTTGAGTCTTCAGAATAATACCATTTCTTTTCACCTTAGCATTCTTGAAGAACTCCTTGACATCAGGAAAGAGAATCTTGCAGGGTTCTGCCAAAACGAACATGAGGCCGGCGGTTTCGAGAAGAATGAGAAGGTTCCGGAAATTGTCTGAAATCTCTACAATTCCTGCGACTACCAGTTCGCTGCCGACTCCAATCTTGGAAACCTGCGCCATGAAAGCTGACGGTGGCGACGGACTGAGCGCGAGACTGCGGTGGAGACAGAGTTTTCTTATGGTGGAAGACAAAGAGTTTGAGAGAATGATTTTGAAATGGCGGTTGATTTAAGATTTCTAAAATATTATATATATATATATAACCCTAGTAAAGTCAATTATGAGTCTAATTAACCTTGGATTAGGGCAGAAATTAAGAGGTTTTCGAAATAGAAGAGTTAGCAGAAATCGTCAAAATGACGGGCCATTTCTCGAGAGGCAACTATAGTTCTCGAGAAGTGGCAGATAGTTTTCGAGAAGTGAGGATTGTTCTCGAGAACTGGCAGATAGTTCTCGAGAGGCAATCTTCTTAGTTCTCGAGAACTGGCAGATAGTTCTCGAGAGGCAATCTTTAGTTCTCGAGAACTGGCAGATAGTTCTCGGGAAGTAAGTATAGTTCTCGAGAGCTATCCTTCTACTTGAGAAATTCTGACCTTTTTGGAGATCCTCGATTCTTGAGCCTTTGAACTGATCCCCTTGGCCTAATCTGCCTTGTTCAGTAGCCCAAGTTAAGTTTTGAAGAAATTGAACTTGGTCTCGTCCAGCAGCTTTGTGAAAATATCCGCAACCTGCCGATCAGTTGGAACGTACTGCAGATCCACATCCCCTTGCTCCACATGCTCCCGGATGAAGTGGTATCTCAGCTCGATATATTTTGTCCGGCTATGAGAGACTGGGTTATTTGCGATTACGATTGCACTGGAGGAGTCACCGAACAATGGAATGTCCTTGACCTTCATATTGTAATCCTTTAGCTGGTTCTTTAGCCAAAGCAACTGTGCACAACAACTACCGGTAGAAATGTATTCTGACTCGGCCGTTGAGATTGCGCCACAGTTTTGCTTTTTGCTGCTCCAAGAGATAAGCCTTCTTCCTAGGAATTGGCAAGTCCCAAAAGTTCTTTTCCTGTCATCTTTGCTTCATACAAAATCTGCATCTGAAAATCCAATCAATTCACTATCATTACTTCTTGGTACCATAAGCCAAGATTTGGTGTACCTTTAAGGTATCTTAAAATTCGCTTCGCAGCAATATAGTGAGATTCCTTAGAGTTCACCTGGAATCTAGCGCATACACATGTTGAAAACATTATATCTAGTCTACTTGCGGTAAGGTAGAGCAAGGACCCAATTATGATTCTGTACTTGGTTTCATCAAAAGGTTTCCCTTTCTTATCCTTATCCAGAGACATAGTTGAGGTCATTGGAGTCCTCATAGAGGTTGCATTCTCCATTCCGAATTTCATAAGTAGCTCTTTGGTGAACTTGGTCTGTGAGATGAAAATTCCATCCTCAGATTGTTTCACCTGAAGCCCTAAGAAATACTTCAGCTCTCCCATACTGCTCATTTCAAACTTCCCTTGCATAAGTTTAGAAAACTTCTTATAAAGGTTGTTATCCGTAGAGCCAAAAATAATGTCATCGACATAGATTTGCACTAGCAAAATCTTGCCATTTATTTCCCTAAGAAATAATGTTTTGTCTATCTTCCCTCTTGTGAACTTGTTCTCAATAAGAAAGATAGACAGCGTCTCATACCAAGCTCGAGGAGCTTGTTTAAGACCATATAATGTTTTCTGCAGTAAATAAACATGATTAGGAAAGGTTGAGTCAACAAAACCTGGCGGTTGCTCTGCATACACTTCTTCCTTTATGTTACCATTCAGGAAGGCGGATTTTACATCCATCTGATAGACGGTAAATCCCTTAAGTGCAGCATAAGCAAGGAATAACCTGATCGCCTCCAGTCTTGCCACTGGAGCATACGTTTGATCGAAGTCGATTCCTTCTTCTTGACGATAGCCCTTGGCAACGAGTCTGGCATTTGTTCTTTATAATAGTTCCATCTTCGTCCATCTTGTTCCGGTAGACCCATTTTGTCCCGATGACGTTCTTACTCTTGGGTCTAGGAATAAGTGTCCAAACTTTGCAATGTTTGAACTTATTTAACTCTTCTTCCATGGCTAGGATCCAGGATGCATCCGAGTTTGCTTCCTCGAACTTCTTAGGTTCAACCTGTGATAGAAAACTTAAGAATAAATTCTTGTTAGTTGTACCTCTCCGAGTTTTGACACCATCCTGGGGATCTCCTATGATATGGTCCAAGGGATGATCCTTCAGGTGTCTGAGATCTAGAGTCCTTGCATCTAGGATCTCTTCAGCCACTGAAGTTACATCCTCAGCTAGTATGAATTTTTCATCTTGATCATCTACCTCTTAAATCGGGGTTGTAAAGGTGATCTTGATAAACTTTTCATCTTTATCTTTAGTAGGTTCATCCATGCTGAGTTCCTTTATCTTTGTGCCTGCATCTTCAGTGAGCACACTAGAAGAGTTGCTTTGCAGCAGACTCGTCTCATAAAATACAATGTGTATCGATTCTTCTACCACTAGAGTTTTTCTATTAAATACTCTATATGCCTTACTATGGCTAATATAACCTACAAAAATGCCTTCAAAGCTTTTCTCGCTAAACTTGGTAGTGTGATACTTGCCGTTGTTAAGTACGAAGCACTTACAGCCAAAGATTCTAAAATATGAAATGGTTGGTTTCCTGTCTTTTAGAAGTTCATAAGGAGTCTTATCATGGTTCTTGTTGATGAGTGCTCGATTTTGTACGTGACAAGCGGTGTTGACGGCTTCAGCCAAGAAGTACTCTGGAAGTGAGGCATCACTCAACATAGTCTGGCAAGCCTCTATGACTGTTCTGTTCCTTCTCTCAGCTACTCCATTGTGTTGTGGAGTGCGAGGAGAGCAAAACTAATGAAAGATACCTTGACTTTCACAGTATTTTGTCATGGACCCAGACTTGAATTCCGTTCCATTGTCACTTCTGATTTTGACTACGGAGCAGTTGTATTCATTCTAGACTTGCCTAACAAAATTAGTGAAAATATTGAAGGTATCTGACTTGTGTTTTAGAAAGAACACCCACGCAAAGCGCGAGTAATCATCCACAATAACCAACATATATTCCTTACCTCCCAAACTTCTTACTTGCACTGGACCGAACAAGTCCATATGAAGAAGATGTAAGCTTCTATTAGAATCCTTGTCTATAAAGCTTTTAAATGAACTCCTTATTTTCTTGCCTTTTATACAGGCATGACAAGGGCTGTCCTTAACGTACTTGACATTAGGGGCATCACGTACTAAGTTCTGAGAGAATAGTTTATTAATAGTTTTGAAATTAATATGTGCTAATCTCTTGTGCTATTGGTCAGCAAGAGATGCACTACTTTTTGCTAAAAGACATATTGGTGTAGAGGAGTCAATACAGATGAAATTTAAACAGAAGATATTTCTTCTTCGAGTGCCTGATAAAATAGTTTTCATGTTGTCAACCGATTTTATCAAACACTTGTTAGCATGGAATTCAACCACGTATCCTTTGTCGCATAGTTGGCTTATGTTGATGAGATTGTGTTCCAATCCTTCAACATAGGCTACATCCAAAAAGGATACATTATCGTTAGTAATCATATCGTAGCCTTTGGTAATTCCTCGGTCTGAACCTCCAAAGATGACCTTTGGTCCGTTCAACACCGGTGAAAAGTTTTGGAGTAGGCTCCTTGTCCCGGTTATATGCCGAGAACATCCACTGTCCAAATACCAGATTGGCGTTTTAAAGGCCTTTGGACGTACCTGCAATTATAATCACTTAGCCTTAGGAACCCAAACACGTTTGGGTCCTTGGTCTCGAGTTATAATACTCCCCCTACGAGTATTAGCCTCATGAGTGGTCATTCTCACGTTGCTATCTTGAGGAGTTGCAGCATTTTTAGGATTGAACCAACAATCTATGGCAAAGTGACCAACTCTACCACAGCACCAATAGTCGAATCTGTTGTATCTTTGCCTTTTAATCTCCTTCTTGACCTTCTTGAGAGGAGGTCCAGCAGGGGTAGCATCCTTGGATGAAGAAGCTTCATGATGTTGGCAACTACATGAAGTCTTCTCCTTCATAGTCTTTTCCACAATAAATTTTACCTTTGGTGCCTTCTTGATGTTATGTCCATGAGCATAAGGTCCATAGCTCTGAAGTTGAATATCTTCATAAGGTGCCTGTAAGACACTCTCGCCAAAGTCACGAGGGCGAGTCCAACCTTGGTACCTTGACTTAGGCTTCTCTGGGATCGGCCTAGTGAAGTGTCCATAGGTGGACTTAAAGTCGAATTCGTTCGCAGGAAATATAACTTTCTTGAACGAGACTGGATCCAAAGGAGCATTCCCATTTTCCTCGGCCAAGGCCTTCTTGGCATCCTTATTCTTTCTCTTGGCCTTCCTTCTCCTAAAGGATTTACTAGGAGCACCTTTGTGGCCTAGACCAGCACCCTTGCCCTTAGCTGAGAATTCAGCAATCAGAGGAAGTACAGTCTTAGGCTTAGAGAAACCTTCTACAAGTTTCTTTTCAGCTGAGAGTTGTTCTTCCAACTCCTTTATGATTTTCTCCTTAAGGTCAAGGTGCTCAAGAGCCTTGTTATATTCTTCAATAGATTTATTGAAGTCTTCCTTGAGAGAGTCAGTCTTTGAGACTTCTTCTCTTAAGGCGCTCTCTATAGATTTTAGAGACTTTATTTCTTTAGCTTGAGTTTTCACGACTCTACGACATTTGTCGTAAGCCTCGAGTAACTCCTTATATTGTCCCATGATTTCAGATTCATCCTCAGAGTGATAGCCCTCTTGCTCATTATCATCATCAAATTCTGAAAGAGGGGTGTGAGATTTTACCTCCCTAGTGAACTGGGGGACTTGTTCATCATCAGTTAGAGCCATTAGCCCAAAGTAGGCTTCTTCCTCTTCTACACTCGACTTAGATGAGTCAGAGTCACTGAGGGTTTTGCCCTTCTTGACCAACAGGCTCTTTTCTGTCCTCTTTTTACTGTAGGACTTCTTCTCCTCTCTTTTGCCACCCTCTTTCTTCTTGTGGGGGCAATCTGCAATGACGTGACCTGGCTTATTACAACAATAACAAATAATGTCAGTCGAATAATGTTTATTTGGTTTAGAACCATACCTATCGTGGTTGCTTGAGCCTTTTCTATGGCGATCACCATCATTGCGTGATCTTCTATAGGAGGCATCCTTGCTTTTCCATTGCTTCTTCTTACTCAAGAATTTCTTGAACTGCCTTGAGAGTAGAGAAAACACTCCATCAGATAGCTCTGAGCCAGAGGAGCTTGGCTTAGATGATTCTTCTTCATCAGCTTCAGGAGCTGGGGCAGGAGAGCTAGCCTTTGTCTTCCTTGAGCTATCTACCTTCAGAGCGATAGACTTCTCCTTGGATGCAGACCTGCTCATCTCTTCTTCAGCTTTTCTTGAGTTGATTTGGAGCTCGTAAGACATAAGCTTTCCGAATAGATTCTGCGGGTCCGTTTCGGCTAACCTTCCGAACTCCCGAATGGCGCATACCTTATTATCTCATTCCTTGGTCAGGGATCTTAAGAATTTGTCATTCAGTTCCCCATTTATGAAGACTCGGCCATAAACTCTTAGGTCATTGACTATCTTGAAAAAGTTCTCAAAGGTATCAGCTATGGCTTCCTTGTGACCTTGCCTGAAGGCTTCATATTTCTGATTTAGAAGGGATCTCCGATAATCCCTAACTTCTTCAGTGCCTTCCATCAGAGTCACCAGGGATTGTCACATCTCCTTGGCAGACTGGCAATGAATCATATTTTGCAGCATCGAGTCATCGACTGCACTTGTTATAATATTTTTAGCTTTCTTGTCTAGGGAGACAAGTGCAATCTCGTCCTTATCCAATTCCATCAACTTCTTTGGGACTTGTCTGGTTGGATCTATTGTAGATGTAATCATAGGAACATATGGAGCTTCTTTAATAATCATGAAGATCCGAGAGTCCACTGCTTCCATGAAGAGTTTAACTCTTCCCTTCCACATAGGAAAATTATTCTTGGTGCATATAGGGAGCTTAGCAAAATCCTTGGTCTTACTCATGCTTGATACTTATCTAAAGATAACTTGGGAAGGATCAGATCAAGGTGTTAGCCTTTTAACGATCAACCTCCCTCTGATACCAATTGAAAGATGTAAGTTGTCTACCTAAATCACCTAGAGGGGGGTGAATAGGTGAGATGTGCGTCTAATGCGGAATAAAAAATTTAGTGACGAGCACAAATAAGTAAGCAAGCAATCACACAGACGACAAGAGATTTATAGTGGTTCCCCGATCTTGGGTACAACCACTTTCCTCACCGATCTAGCAAATCACTAGACTCGGCTACTCCACTATCTCGGATTGCAAACCAATCCTACACCTCGGAACCACGTTCCTACAAAACTCGATCCAAACGGATCTACACTCGGAAGATAAAAAACTTCCTACAACTCGGAGCACAACGCTCCTACACTCGGAGAATAATCTCCTACAAGATTTACAAATAGAGATTGAAATTACAAACAGAAATATTCTCAGATCTGAAATAATATGTCTCTAGGTCTTCTTCTTGAATCGTTGCGGCTCTTTCAGAATTTATAGAAGAAGATCCTTTGAAAATCTGACCTGTGAGAACTTGAATCTACTCGATTAAGGAGAGAAAACCGATTCCTTAATCTGCTTAGGGTTATGTCTTAGTGAAAATACTTTAAATAGGATTACCCTTAACGGCTAGAAAAGACATTAATTATGACATGTGGACCAATCACGTCGAGGTATTTGAAATTTCGGTCGTTCTGGACTTAGAACAAAATTTTCTGGAAAATTAACTTAGCTCTCGAGAAGTGGCTATAGTTCTCGAGAACTAGGATCTGAGTTATCGAGAACTGTCAAGACTTCTCGGGAACTAAATTCTTTAGAAAGGACTTGGACTTCTCGAGAACACAAGGTTTAGTTCTCGAGAACTAATTGACTTCTCGAGAACTTGACTTAGAAAAACTTCAGAACTTCTCGAGAACAAGCACTTAGACAATTTGTCTTAACTTCTCGAGAACAAAGAGGAAGACTTCTCGAGAACTGAGGGAGGACTTCTCGAGAACTAAATAAGACTTCTCGAGAACTTAACTTAGAAAAATTTCTGAGGCAAATTCTGACTTATTCAAGAAATTGAGCTGGCAGTTCTCGAGAACTGAAGCCAAGCTTCTCGAGAACAAATAAGACTTCTCGAGAACTATACCTTAGGCTTCTCGGAAATTGACTAAGACTTCTCGAGAACAAAGAGGACTTCTCGAGAACTAGAACTTAGAAAATTTCTTGAATCTGTCCAGACTTTTCATGAACTAAGTAGTTAAGCTTCTCGAGAACTATGAGAGCTTCTCGAGAACTAAACTACACTTCTCGAGAACTCTGAGGCTGCTTCTCGAGAACTTTACTTATAAAATTTTCAAGACTTTTAGAGAATGTTTTCTTCTGGTCCTGTCTTCATCCCATGCTCCCAATGTTTGAACATGAAGTGTATCCCAATTGAGAGGTTACACATGAGTTAACACTTTGGATCACACAGTGAGGGATTACACTGTATTGTCCTGTGTTCCTGACCCACTATAGACTGACATTGGTCTACACTTAGCACTGAGAATCTGTAAACATTCAACTAGAACAAGGATATAAAATACAACTTAATTCATCTTAGTTCAAGGGTGACTTCATGCAAATCGGGGTTATTGTGGATGCAATACCCAACACTGTCGGTAGTGGCTTTTCTTGGCCACGTGATAAGTGGAGAGGGCATAACAGTGGATCCGTCAAAGATAAGTGCCATACGAGAGTGGCCAGTGTTGTCTTCGGTGGCCGAAGTCAGGAGTTTCCTTAGACTTGCAGGCTACTACAGATGTTTTGTATAAAAATTCTCACGGATCTCTTTGCCTCTTACCACATTAACGAGGAAGGATCAGAAGTTTGTTTGGACGCCAGAGTGCGCCCGAGCTTTTGAAGAACTAAAGAGTCGTTTGACCACGACGCCTGTTTTTACATCGCCATGTGGTACAGACGGCAATGAGATTTATAGTGATGCTTCAGGGAGCGGCTTAGGTTGCGTTCTTCTACAGTTTGGCAAGTTGATTGCTTATGGCTCACGCAAGCTGAAAGTGCATGAGCGGAATTATCCCGTCCACGACTTGGAGTTGGCGGCGGTGATTTTTGCACTAAAATTGTGGCAGCACTATTTATATGGTGTAAAAGTGGATATCTTTACAGATCATAAGAGCCTAAAATACATATTGGATCAGAAGGATCTCAATATGCGACAACGGAGGTGGATTGAGTTCCTCGGGGACTACACCTTTGTTATTCATTATACTCTGAAAAGGGAAATGTGGTCGCAGATGCTGTGAGTCGTAGGACTCCGGTAAGGGCAAATTGGTTGCAGATGCATGATGAGCGTCTGATCCAGGAGTTGGAAGCATTAGAGATTTCTTGTGTTGACAAGAATTCCACAGCTGATGCATGCTTGAATTGGATGGAGGTATAGCATGACCTTACGGACAGGGTTTGGCGAGCAACGGATCTTGATGAAAGTCACCAACACTATGCAGTGGATGGTTCAAATGACCAATTCTCCTGGGATGATGGCCTTTTAAGGAAAGAGGGTCGTTTGCGCGTCCCAAGTATGGGTAAGTTGAGGGAAGAGTTCATGTATAAGGCTCACTTTACAAAATACTCAATTCACCCAGGAAGCACAAAGATGTACAAGGACATGAAAAAGTTGTTCTGGTGGCCAGGATTTAAGAAAGACATAGCATAGTATGTGGCTCAATGTCAAACATGTACCTTGGTGAAGGCGGAATACCATAAGCCCAGAGGTTTCCTGAAGTCGTTACCTATTCCGGAATGGAAGTTTGATGATATTTCGATGGATTTTGTGCATGGGTTGCCGAGATCTCAACACGGGAACGATTCGGTTTGGGTGATCGTAGACCGGTTGACTAAAGTGGCTCACTTCCTACCGAACAAGAGGGACAATTCAGTGGAATTCTTGGCAAAGCTCTATGTTGACCAGATTGTACGATTGCATGGTGTTCCCCGTAGCATCGTAAGTGACCGTGATGGGCGATTCACTTCGAATGATTGGAGGCTAGTCCATTGATTATTGGGCACAAAGTTATCATACAGTACGACCTTTCATCCCTAAATGGATGGCCAAATTGAGAAGACCAACAGGATGATGGAGGACATGCTCTGAATGTGCGCCTTGGATTTTGGAAAGAGGTGGGAAGAACACCTCTATATGGCATAGTTTGCCTATAATAATAGTTACCAAGCAAGTATCGGTATGGTACCGTTTGAAGCTTTGTATGGTCAGAAATGTCGTACACTGTTTGCTTGGGCGGAAATAGGCGAATCTAAATTATAAGGGAATAAATAAGTTAAAGAAGCTAATTCGATGATACGCTCTATTCGGGAGAGGCTATTGATAGCCCAAGATATATAAGCCAAATATTATAACGCCAAGCACAGAAACGTTGAGTTTGCGGTGGACGATTGGGTCTATTTGAAGATCAAACCCTTGAAAGGTGTGTCCAGGATTCATCATCTGAAAAAGTTAAGTCCGAGATATCTTGGTCCGTTTGAAGTGGTGGAGCGAGTTGGGGAAGCTGCCTATCGACTAGCTCTTTTGGCAGAATTGAGTGGATTGTATGATGTGTTCCACATATCAGTGCTTCGAAAAGTCATTAAAGATCCAGCTCAAGTGATTGCAAACGATCGTGTACCGGTCAAATTTTGGCTAACGACGAAGGTTAGGCCCATTCGGATCAAAGATAGAGCCGATAAATAGTTGCAGAACAAGATAATCGGGATGGTCAAGGTTCAGTGGGACAACTGTGGCTGTGAGGAGCTAACATGGGAGCGAGAGCAGACCATGCGGGCTTAGTTTCCCGAGTTGTTTGTGTAAATTGTTGTACAGTGTGTGTCAAGTTGTATCAAACTTTTGTGAAGTTATAACATCTTGATTGTTGTTTTTCCTTACTGTGTGCAAATTTAGGGACGAAATTTATTATAAGGAGGGGAGGGTTGTAACACCCCAAAATACCACATTTAAGTTCAGACTGGGCAACATGGCCTGGGACATGGGCGTATCCTAGGGCGTGTCCTACTCTGTTTACTCGAGTGTAATTTTGGTCTTGAGTGTGTCTCAAGTGAGGCACACGGCCTGGGACACGGGCATGTTCCAAGCCGTGTCCTTCTTTGTGTCGTCTTGAGTACTCGACGAAATTCACTCGATGTTTTTCGAGAGGGTATACGGCCTGAGACACGGGCGTGTCAGAGGGCGTGTCCTCCTCGGGTTTTGGCCAGGTTTGTGCGGCCTATTGAACACGGCTGGGCAAGGGCGTGTCTGCAGCTATGTCTAGGCACACGGTCTGTGACACGGGCATGTCACAAGGTCGTGTCCTTCTCTATTTTTGTCAAGGGCATTGAGGCATGGTGAACATGGGCTAGACATGGGCGTGTATGAAGCCGTGTCAGTGCACACGGCCTGTCACACGGGTGTGTCACATGGCTGTGTCCTGTTCTGGATAAGTCAGTTTGTGTACCTCTTAAGGTACATGGCCTGTGATACGGGCGTGTCAAAGGCTGTGTCAGCCTAAAAAATAGAATTTTAAGGACAATTTGTGGTCGTTCATTTCCTTCAGATGGGATCTAAGGGTCACAACTTCTCCCTGCTGAGTTAAGTACAGAACTTGAGAGTTATCTCTCATTCAAAGCTTGGTTATTCTCTTTCTAAAAGAATAGAGAGAAGGGAGATCAAGGAGGAAGAAGAGAAGAGATTCGGCCACCGGTGGAGCTTTAGCATTCGGAATTGCAAGCTGAGTCCTGATTTGTATAGGTGAGAGCATTGCGGTGCTTGCTATCCGGCTAGAATTCCATGGCTCCCAAAAGATCATCAAGCGTAACGATCTTCCTTCTTGGACATGTGAAGTCCTCGTTTTGGCATGTCTGTGGATTTCCCCCACCAAAAAGGTGGTTGTTGAGGGATTTCCTTGGGTTTATTCTTGTAATCCCCAGTCTTGCAAATTGATCCTAAAGTGTGTAGTACGGAATAGGCATGTTGTGTGAAGCCCATCTGTACAGGTTGGTCTGGATTGGTGATGTTACATTTTGCGCACCAGAGAAGACTCTGCGTATAAATGTGTGGTTTATGGAGTCAATGGGTTGTGCCTGTGAAGGGTAGTAGCAAGAAGTACTGGAATGCAATTCTAGGAAAATACCCTCGTGATTCTTTTGTTGTATGCCATGTTTGTGTGAGTTTGGGTGCAGAAAGTGAGTTCTGCTGAACCCGCCAAGCAGCCGCGAGGAACGCTGGCATTATCTCCCTTTTTTGGATTGTGAAGCCAGTCCTTAGTGGATAGTGTGGCTATTATGAGCTGTGTGCTCTTAAAAAGGCTTAGTGTCGAACAGGAAAGGTGAAACCGACCCGCACCTATAAATTGGCCATGAGTACTTCGGTATTCAATGATGGCATGGTGACTTGAGCAACAGGGGGTGGCTGATCTGTGAAAGTGAGGGGATAGATCTGACTTACTCTTAAGGGGGGTGAATAGAGTATTAAAATATTTTAAGTAATTTTTATAGCGAAATTAAGGTAAGTGTTACTTATAAGTAAGAGAAAAATAAATCACAGCCAAACACAACACAGTAGAAAATAAAGAAAGATGAGCAACCAGACGATACAAGAAAACTATAGTGGTTCCCCAAATCTGGGTACTCCACTCTTCTTCCACCCTAGTAGGAATCCACTTAGGTTTTTGATCAGGTGCCCTATCACTATAAGATCTTCTTCAGGTAGATCTAGAGACCCTTCAGGCTTTTGATCAGGTGCCTAAAAACTAATAGGTTTTTGATCAGGTGCCCTATCACCAAGATGTTCATTTTTTAAGGGAGTAATAACTCTGTACAGAAAAAGGTAAAAGAAAAAAGTTGATGGCAGTCTTCTCTCTCTCAAAGCAAATGAGAAGACTTAGTGGATTCTTGTATTGCCAAAGCTCCCCCTGAGATATTGAGCAGGTTCAGGAAGATGGAAGCTTTGTCCAGGGAGTAGGTCTTTAATGGACTGGTTTATGATCTTCAGAATCTGTAGATTGATATTGATTGCTGTCTCTGTAGGTTTCTAAAGATGAAAACTGAAGAAGACTCAAGATGAGTTTTTTGGAGTTCTTCTTCTGTTTCCTGAGAGCAGTAAGAGTTCTGAAGACTGAAAGAAATCTGAGAGAGAAATTTTAAACTGTAGAAATGAGAAGCTCTCTATATAGGTATTTCTCTAACTGAAAAATTAGTCTGTATATCTATCTCTATGTCTTTGAAGAATCGAATAATCCTGCTACTTTTAATTTCAAAAACAATACTTAATTTACTGCAGAGATCGAGGAGAGAATGGCTAGAATTTCTTGCATTTAATTATCTCCTCAACTGTCTTGGTAAATTAGACAAAGCAATAACTCTGTGAATACAATAGTTAATGCGGCAATGGAATGGATATAAGCCTTGGGAATATTAGCATTAACTACCAGAGATTATTTGTCATAAATAGAATCAATAGAATAAGATTTAAATCTTCAAGACTGATGTTGTAGACAAGTAGTCGAACACAGGATAAAATCGTTGATCTGAGCTAGGAGATCGTCGAGCTGAGTTCAGCTATCTTCGAACTGAGAAAACTGTGAAGAGATAAGAAATCATTGACCTGAGCTCTTAGATCGTCGAGCTCAGTTCAGAGAATAAACTCTGAGATCGTTGATGGGAGATCAACGATCGTCGAGCTGAGTTCGACGAAAGTCGAAATGAAATATATATATATATATATATATATATATATATATATATATATATATATATATCACAGAATTCTTCTAAGTCTTAGTTCTTGAATGAAATCCAAAGCTGGTCTTGTGAAGTCTGACCTAATGAGACTAACTTAGACCTAGACCTTAACCCTGGCTATACAGGCGGGTCAACATCCTAAGAGTTGACCTAGCCCAAATCCAAATAAGGGTTCCAACAATCTCCCCTTATTTGGGTGAGGTCACTCAACAAAGCATAAAACTGAAAAATACAATTCCATAGATATCTGATTGAATGTAAATTATCAGCAGATATAATATAGCAATGTAATGCACGTATAGTTCAGGTAAAACAATAAAACAGTAAAGTGCAAAAAATAAATTAAGGATTAGCGGGAGGAGGAGCAAAAGAAGATTTAGCAAAAGCAATCTTCCTTGATGGGTCTTCTGCTTCCCTTTTTGACATCTTCAGATCTTTCTCACCAAGAGTTATCTAAGAAGAAGCTCTTGGAACAACTGCTTCAGGATGAAGAGTCATATACTCTGCTGAATTGAAAAACTTTCTTACTGACCTGCAGCTTTTCAAGTTCTTTTTTTCTATAAGAAGACATGGTAGAAAATTGTGAGGGTCTTGACCTTCTTTTCTAGCATTATTATCTGAGATAGTCCAATCAGTTCACTAAGTATAGCCATCCTGAAGTTGGGATCAAGCTCTGGATCAACATGAGGAGAGGGAGGTCTCTCTGGATTTAGTCCTTGAGCATCCTGAGGTAACTGCTGAGAGAGATTTTTGAATTGAATAGACTGGACTTGGAAATTTGTTGCAATAGGATTCTGCTGCTTCTGTCTAGAGTAAAGTGATTTAGGAGGTGGAGCTTCACTAAACTTGTCTTTAGGCTTATGAGAGTAGGCAGGCCTTTGAGACTGAGATGAGGCTGGCTTCTGGGCTTGAGAGGGTGTTGGATTCTGAGGCTGAGAGGCTACTGATCTTGAGGACTGAGTGATATTTGATCTTTGAGACACATTCCCTGAGGCTTCTGCAGTAGGAGGAGGAGGAGGAGGTGGAGGTGGATCTTTCCTGAATTTCTTCATAGGAGAGGATCAAGACTTCTTCTTATGTAATTTAGCTTGATTTTTAGACAGCTTCATCCACTGAGGAGTTTTTGGAGTGAGAGGAATGTTGTGCAGAATGTCATATAAAGCATCTATTGCTTCTATTGTTTCTTGTTAAATTTTCTTGTTTGCTTGAGGAGGAGGTGGAGGTAAAACAACTTGAGGAAGGACAATAATATCTGAAAGCATCTATGAATCATCTGTGTCTTTATCTGTTAGAAGAAAAACATTTATCTCAGGATCTTTTTGCAGTTGGTCAGTCTCTAATGCAATATCCTGTGCAATTAAATCATCTAGATTTTGTATAGGACTATCATCTATAACATAAGTTGGGCTAACAGGTTTCACAACTATGTTAGAACAAAGCTTGCCTGAATGGCCTGAATAGTTTCTATACTAATAAGAGCTGTATGGCAAATAATATCTGTGCAATACTTGGGAGAAACCAATAAAATAATATTTCTATATAAGACATCAAGAGAATCTAGAATTGACTTTAGTTCAATTGCTGGAGAAATAGAACAATCTTCAGAAAGAATATCCAAAGACGGAACTAAATCAACTGTCTCAGAATCTGAATCAACTGTCTCATAATCTGAATCAATTGTCTCAGAATCAGTGACCAAAAATTCTGTGAGATATACATCTGGTATCTCAGTATCAACAAACTCTATCTCTATTGTTGTTGCTGGAAGGGTCAAAGCTGGAACTGAAATTGATGCTACTGTACCTAGAACAGCTTCATAGGACATCTCTCCCTGTCTGTTTTCAGTAAATACTGGAACTAAGCCCCTGGATGAAGAAGGGCTAGAGGAGGCAGCAAGAAGTGCAGCAATTGTTTAAATAGAAGCAGCCAGAGGTGAGATTGCCTCTGCTATCAAGGATTTGAGGGATGGAGTGATAAGCTCCAAGAGAGTGGTGATGGAAGGAGAGTCCATTTGCATGAACTCAGGAGGGGTTTGAGTTGATACAGATGAGTGAGAGATGAGAGGAGAGAAATCTGTCATGATTTTATCCTGTAATGGAAAATTTAGTGGAGTAGGAATTGGTGTTGAATATAGATGAATAGGGGAAATCTGATGGGAATGATGTTTAGGAGATATATGAGATGTGATTGGGGATTGAGGAGGAGTGAAAAGATTGAGGTTTGGTTGGGTTATGATGTTGAAAGATGGAGTTGTAACAAGATTTGTTGGAGTAGGAGAATATGGAGGGGTAGTATTAAGTGTTGGAGATGATGGTGGTGTTGGAATTGAGGTGGATGGTTGATGGACAGAAGGAGGGTTGGCTAGAGGAGGAGAAGCAGGGAATACTTCATCTGGGTGAGGAGAGGTTGTGACTGACCTAGTATCCTCAACTGTTCTAGAAGAGGTGGAGGCCTGGGATGGCTTTGGGATAGTTCTTTCCCATTTACTAAACAAGGAGGAGTCCAACCTCTTACTGGTATTAATAAATATGGTCTGAGAGACCATTAATTCAGAAGCCTTAGACTGGAGGAAAATTCCCAGAATCCTCCCAAAGCAAACCTCCTTCTTAGAGTTCTTCCTTTTTATCAAATTAAAGAACAACTCAGCCAAGTTGATGGATTTCTTATTGACCAATGCAGAATTGATTGAGAACTGATGCCTGTTAATATTATCATGGGCAGAGTGTTTGCCCATCATAACCTTGCCCACTATATCTGCTAAGAACTTATATTCTACAGACAAATTTTTCTTAAGCAACTTGGATGGTATTCCCTCTGGATGACCCATCCTAACTAGCATGCTACTATACTCAGAACTATCTTGTTCTAGAGTATTTTCTCCATTAACTAATTCAAACATTTCAGAAATAATAACTGGGGAAAGAATAACCTGTTGACCTGAGATGGTTCCAACCATAGATGAGTCATCAGGAGTTGTTGATGAATAAACCCATTATTTTATTTTTGTTGCTGGCAATTTGATCCTTGTAGTCATGATCTTCCTCAGGCCTAGATCTTCACAGAGCTTCAGCATGTCCATGAAGATCTGATCGCAATGACTGAAAGAGTCGAATTCGATGTCGAAGCCAGCATCGAACTTCATCACTGACAAGATTGCTGTTGGAATCACCATAGATTTCTGCAATAGTGAGAGAGATTAAGTGCAAGGGAATTTGGAAAGCGCGGGATAGAGATCGAAGAGAAACCTCAATATAGGTTTTTGGAATGCGAAAGGATGAGCTCTGTCCTACGATAAAAAAATAAAACTTCAATCTTAGGTCGACGACAAATTTATAGACAAATACTATCGTCGGCCTCTGAATGAAGAGGGGAAAACAGATTGTCGATCTCAGGTCGACGATGTATTTTCTGAAGTAAAGTCGTCGATCTCTGGTCGATTATTTTAACTTCACACAGAGCTGTCGTCGATCTCAGGTTGACGATAGAGCACAAGAGGAGTTCGCAGATCGTCGATCTCCATTCGATGATTTGTGAACAAATCTTCTACCTTAGACAAAAATTAAATTAATCCATTCCATTGATCATTCCAAGCTGATTTAGGAAGAATAGATGTTTCTTTTAATCCAAAAGCTTGGTGAAGATATCTGCTCTTTGAAAATCAGTAGAGATAAAGTTTAGATTAATTTTGTTTTTTTCTACACACTCTCTAATGAAATGATGCCTTATTTCAATATGCTTCGTCCTACTATGATGCACTTGCTTTGTGTTATGGATATAGCACTGGTACTATCGCAAAATATAGTTGAATTATTTAAGTTGTATCCATAATCCAGTAGTTGGTTTTGTATCCACAAAATTTGTGAACAACAACTGACAGCTGTAATGTATTCAGCCTCTGCAGTTGAAGTGGACACTGATGTTTGCTTCTTACAAAACCAAGACACAAGCCTATCACCAAGGGACTGGCATGTTCCTGATGTGCTTTTCCCGTCTACTCTACATCCAGCATAGTCAGCATCTGAGTATCTAGTTAACTCAAACTCTGACTCTATTGGATACCAAAGTCCTAAATCAGGGCAACCATTTATATATCTTAAAATTCTTTTTAGCGAAATATAGTGAGATTCTTTAGGGTTCACCTGGAACCTAGCACAAAGACATGTAGAGAACATGATGTCGGGTCTACTTGATGTAAGATATAGTAGAGACCCAACGATGGCCCAATAAATTTTCTGATCAACAGATTTTCCATGCTCATCAGAATCTATCACAGCATTTGCAGCCATAGGTGTCTTCATTGCTGAGGCATCACACATCCCAAATCTTTTAACAAGCTCCTTAGAATATTTAGATTGGGAGATGAAGATACCATCAGATGATTGTTTCACTTGGAGACCAAGGAAATATGAAAGTTCACCCATGTTGCTCATCTTAAACTTTGAATGCATAAGGTTAGAAAACCTTTTGCATAGTTTGGGATCAATAGAGCCAAAAATAATATCATCTACATAAATTTGCACTAACAAGATTTTATCATGATGATGTCTAATAAATAAAGTCATATCTACTATGCCTCTAGAAAATTTATGCTCTAAAAGAAAACTAAATAAGGTCTCATACCAAGATCTTGGAGCTTGCTTTAGACCATAGAGAGCTTTATGCAATCTAAAGACATAAGAGGGATGAGTTGAAGAGATAAAACCTGGTGGTTGTTCAACATACACTTCTTATTTAAATTCTCCATTTAGAAAGGCACTTTTGACATACATCTGGTACACTTTAAACTTTTTATAAGCAGCATAAGCAAGAAAGATTCTGATTGCTTCCAGCCTTGCAACAGGGGCAAAGTTTGATCATAGTCAATTCCATCCTCTTGCCTATATCCTTGAGCAACTAGTCTTGCCTTGTTTTTGATAATAGTTCTTTGTGCATCCAACTTGTTCCAGAAGACCCATTTGGTTCCAATGACTGGATTGTTTTTTGGTCTTGGAACAAAATCCCAAACTTTGCATCTCTCAAATTGGTTGAGCTCCTCTTGCATTACAATAATCCAGTGTGGATCTTGCTCAGCATCTTTAATGGATTGGGGCTCAATTTGAGATATAAAGCAGGCATGCATCAAGTTTTTGTTGAGTTGATGCCTTGTCTGCACACCAGCTAATATGTCTCCAATCACTTGAGATGTAGGGTGATCTATAAGTGACAAATTCAGTTGGTGTAGTTGGTTCAACAATAGCTCTGGGAAACAATTCCTCTTGTGGAATTGTATTAGATGTTGGAGGAAGTTCAGCCACTTCCAAATTTTCTTCTTCACTTTCTTCATCAACTTGTGAGGAGGAATGAAATGTAACCTTTTGAGTAAGGTTGAGATCATCAAATTTTACACAAAGTTGAGGTACCTGCAAAAAGTTATTGGTAGAAGCTTCCTTCTCCTTGTAAAACATATTAACTTCATCAAAAGAAATGTGAACTGACTCTTTCATTTTCAAAGTTGATTTGTTAAAAACCCTTTATGTCTTGCTGACTTGGGAATATCCTAGAAAAATTCCCATTATAGCTTTGGCTTCAAATTTTTTAAGATGTTTCTTGTTGTTGTTGTGAATATAACAAATGCAACCAAATATTCTAAAATAATCTATTTTAGGTTTCTTCCCTTTGAGTAGTTCATAGGGAGTCTTGCCCTTAAGTTTGTGTATAAAACCTCTGTTCAAGACATAGTTTGTTGTGCTCACAGCCTCTGCCCAATAGGATAGTGGCATGAAAGCATCAGCAAGTAATGTGCATGCAGCTTCAATGAGTGTTCTATTTTTCCTTTCAACTACCCCATTTTGTTGAGGAGTTCTAGGAGCAGAGAAACAATGCCTGATACCTTCCATCTCATAGAATCTTTGTATGGGAAGAGATTCAAACTCAGTACCATGATCACTTCTGATCAAAACAACTGGAGTAGAATACTCAATCCTTATGCCTTTAAGAAAATCTGTAAGAACTTTGAAGTTATCAGACTTGTGTCTCAAGAAGAAAACCCAAGTGAACCTTGAGAAGTCATCTACAATAACCAAAGTATAGAACTTCCCTCCTAAGCTCTGTACAGCAATGGGTCCAAAAAGATCCAAATGAAACAAGCACAAAATCCTAGGTGAATCACTCTTATTAACTGATTTGAAACTATTTTTAGTTTGCTTGCCTACTTGACAAGCCCTGCAAAGGCTTTCCTTCTTGTAGGTGCAAGAAGGTAATCCTCTAACAAGATTGTCTTTGGATAACTTAGCAACATTTCTAAGGTTTACATGACCTAGTCTTTTATGCCAAAGGGTATTATTATTACTGACCTGATTGAAAAGGCAAATTTCTGAGCTAGCAGAATTAAAGTTAACTAGATAAATGTTACCTTGTCTAAATTCTGTTAAAACAATTTTACTGTTTAAAGAAATAATGCATTGGGATTCAGTTAAGCATATCTGATAACCTGCATCACATAATTGACTTATAGATATCAGGTTATGTTTCAAACCATTCAGATAAGCTACCTTGTTGAATGTAATAGCTCTAATACTGAAATCTCCATATCCTTCTATCTGACCAAAGCTAGAATCACCAAAGATTACCTTTGGACCTAGCTTGGACTTATAGTTAATTTGCTTATCCTTGCTTCCTGTCATGTGCTTTGAGCACCCACTATACAGATACCACTTATCCTGTGTGGTAGGATAGTTCTTCACCTGCAAGTAAACAGTTCATATGTTCTGGATCTAGGTAACCTTGGGTCCTTGTCTCTTTTCATAAATGAAACTAGAAATAAAAGAG
The DNA here is from genome assembly GCA_039513925.1 of Platanthera zijinensis. Taxonomy (NCBI): domain Eukaryota; kingdom Viridiplantae; phylum Streptophyta; class Magnoliopsida; order Asparagales; family Orchidaceae; genus Platanthera; species Platanthera zijinensis. Next base: position 212,589,434 of record CM077080.1, read on the forward strand.
CATTCAGGTTGGCATTTATAACTTAAGGGGTGAAATTTTCTAGATGGAATTACCCAATGTGAAAATGGATTAACAGATTTTGGTTTCTGGTTATTATTAAGATTTTTGTTACAGTTATAGTTTTGGTAAAATTGATCTGGGTTTGACGATTTATATTGAGATCATCGATCTACTTTCGACATCCAGTATTAATCTCATTGATCTCGGTTCATAGAATAATAATGGCTACTATTTGTATTCCACGATCGTCGATCTCTGCTCAATGATGTTGGATGGTATCGTCGATCTCCCTTTGCTGAGTAATTAAACCCAAACTCTGGGTTCAGAGATCGTCGATCGACATTCGACGAAAAATACTGCGATCGTCGATCTTAGTTTGACGACTTCTGTTTAGACTTATTATTCTGAGCTTGTCTCTTCTTCTTTAGTTTAATTTGTTTTAATACTTTATTAACTTTCTCTACCTGTTCATTATTCTTCTTACCCTTATTTTAAATAAAATTTACAGGTTGGGATAAGATGTTTTTTTGGATAATTGGTGGTTCACTAGTTGATGCACCTAAGCCTAGTTTACTATTATTAATCCTAACATTTAGTGTACTAGTGATTTTAACCATCTGTAGGCTTCTTCCATTCAAGGTTTCTTCAAGTTGTTTAGCTTTGCCTAGTTCAGTTTTCAGGAAGATGATTTGTTTATTATACTCAGTTAATTCATCTTTCATTCTTAAGTTTTCATAGTTAGGTTGTCTATCTTTGAGAAGTTTTATTTTCTTCTCAGATTTTATAAGATCATTGCACAGTGATTTAAATTCTATTTTAAAATCTTCAGAATTAAAATCAAAGGATGATATTACCTGAGCACAGTCTGAGTCTTCTCCTGAATCTTCTACTTCTGATTCAGGGCTTGAAGCATTGATGGCCATTAGACATAATTCTCTGGCCTTGGTTTCTTATTCATCCTCACTAGAGCTAAAGGATGAGGATTCTTCTTCTGTCTTACTCCAGGTGTAAGCTACAAATCCCTTTTCTTTCCTCTTGTGCTTGCTGTAGGATGGCGTGCTGAAGTGTTTCCTGGATTCCTTCTCCTTTCTCCTTTCTCCGGTAGAATGTGTTCAGGATTCCTGCAACCAAAGCATATAATCTCTTTAGTTGGATTTTTATCATACTTTGGTTTGTCTTCATTCCTGGATGACTTCCTCCTAAAGTCTTTTCCACCCATTTTAAAGAATATTTTGGCAAATAAACTCATCAGTTTTCATTTGAGGGTGTTTCTTCTGATTCTTTAGAGGCTTTGAAGGCTATACTTTGTTCCTTCCTTGCTGGTGTAGGAGTCTTCTGTTCATCTGACTCTCTTTTCTTTAGGAGCTGCTCATAGGACTTTAGCTTTCCCAATAGATATTCAGTGGAAATCTCATTTAGACTCCTGCCTTCTTTGATTGGCTAGATTCTGGAATCCCATGAGCTAGGGAAGCACATGAGAATCTTGTCATTAATCTCAGTTAGTGAGATGTCCAAGGTTTTCGGCTCATTTACAATTATGCTGAGTCTATTATACATCTTAGCTACTGGCTTAGTTTCAGCTTTCTTGAAGTTTTTATACTGAGAGATAAGATGAACTCTCTTATATTTTATTTCATCTGCAGATCCAGCAACCATCTGGTTTAAGGAATCCTAGATGGCCTTGGCTGAAGTGCATTCAGCCACTTTCTGGAAGATTTCATCTGACATGGTTTGGTCCAGAATGTTCATGGCCCTTGCATCAGCAATCTTTTCCTTTTTTTGTGCATCAGTATTGTCTGGAGGAGGAACAGCATTCAAGCTTATTGACGTTGTTGAGGTAGTTGCCAATGGAGCTGGTGGACCTGTCAAAATAGAGTTGAAAATATCCTCATCAATAGAATCCATATATAGTTTGATTCTTGCCTTTCAGATAGCAAACTTATTCAAGTTGCAGACTGGAGGTTAGCCTGTACAACTAAGAGAAACGACCCTCTGATACCAATTGAAAGTGAGGGGATAGATCTAACTTACTCTAGAGGGGGGCGAATAGAGTATTAAAATCTTTTAAGTAATTTTTATAGCAGAATTAAGATAAGTGTTACTTATAAGTAAGAGAAAAATAAATCACAAGCAAACACAGCACAGCAGAAAATAAAGAAAGATGAGCAACCAGACGACACAAGAAAATTATAGTGGTTCCCCAAATCTGGGTACTCCACTCTTATACCACCCTGGTAGGAATCAACTTAGGTTTTTGATAAGGGGCCCTATCACCACAAAATCTTCTTCAGATAGATTTAGAGACCCTTCAGGCTTTTGATCAGGTGCCTAAAAACCAATAGGTTTTTGATCAGGTGCCCTATCACCAAGAAGTTCACTTTTAAAGGGAGTAATACCCCTGTATAGAAAAAGGTAAAAGGAAAAAGTTGATGGCAGTCTTCTCTTTCTCAAAGCAAATGAGAAGACTTAGTGGATTCTTGTATTGTCAAAGCTCCCCTTGAGATATTGAGTAGGTTCAGGAAGATGGAAGCTTTGTCCAGGGAGTAGGTCTTCAATAGACTGGTGTTATGATCTTCAGAATCTGTAGATTGATATTGATTGCTGTCTCTGTAGGTTTCTGAAGATGAAAATTGAAGAAGACTCAAGAAGAGGTTTTTGGTGTTCTTCTTCTATTTCCTGAGAGCAGTAAGAGTTCTGAATACTAAAAGAAATCTGAGAGAGAAATTTTGAACTGTAGAAATGAGAAGCTCTCTCTATAGGTATTTCTCTAACTGAAAAATCAGTCTGTGTATCTGTCTCTATGTCTTTGAGAAATCGAATAATCCTGCTACTTTTAATTTCAAAAATAATACTTAATTTACTACAGAGATCGAGGTGGGAACGACTAAAATTTCTGGCATTTAATTATCTCCTCAACTGTCTTGGTAAATAAGACAAAGCGATAACTCTGTGAATACCATAGTTAATGCTGCAATGGAATGGCTATAAGCCTTGAGAATATTAGCATTAACTACCAGAGATTATTTGTCATAAATAGAATCAAGAGAATAAGATTTAAATCTTCAAGACTGATGTTCTAGACAAGTAGTCGAACACAGGATAAAATCGTTGATCTGAGCTAGTAGATCGTCGAGCTGAGTTCAGCTATGTTGGAATCCCTAGGTGATTTGGGCTAGGTTCTCTTCTTAGGTTGTGACCCATGTTGTATAGAAGGGTCAAGTTTTATGTGTTTCTAGAGTCTAGGTCATGTCCTTAGAGTCAACAGTACAAAGGACCATCCTCCAACACTGCTCAAGACTCAAGACTTAGAGAATTCAAGTTTTAGAAAAAGGAGATCTACGTTTGTCAATCTCCAGTCGATGATAGTCGTGCTCAGCTCGACTAACTCAGAGATTAAATTCCCTGAGCTGAGCTCGACGAACTCTGCTCTCAGGTCGACTAACACTTCAACTCTCAGCGCCAAAGATCACTCAGCGTCATAATCGACTCAGCGTCATAATTCACTCAAAACCAAAGCTTACTCAGAGCCAAAGATCACTCAACGCTCTCAATGCTATCAATGACTCAATGCTCTCAACCGACTCAACACCAGATGTGTTGTTATCTCAACGCCATCAGTTTGACCAAGTTCTAAGGTCGATTAATTTCAGATTCTCAGGTTGACGGACTTAGAGCACAGTATCCGTCAGTTTATGCAGTGCAGTTGTTCGCATTTCATAGGTCGATGAAAGCTGACCTCAGGTCAACGAAAGCTGATCTCAGGTCCACGAAAGCTGATCTCAGGTCGACGAAAGTTGTTCTCTGGTCGACGAAAACTGTAAGAAATATTGTTATTTATTCTTTCCTTTTCTGTCTCCTTATTTTATATCTATTATAGGCCGTTAATTCCTTGGATAATCAATGCACTTATATCTTTTGAATCGAGCCATTACTGGCAGCATTGATTGCAAATATCCTCCATGAAATTAATTGCTTATATCTCGGGACAAACATAGAATAGAATATATGACAGCATTCTTGCCATCTTTATTTCCCAGATTTCGGCTAAACATTTATTACAGGTTTTTGAATTCGACCTAGATACAGTTATCAATCTGAGGATCTCACTGCCAGAAGAAGTGAACATACAGAAAACCATTTTGAAAAGAAAAACAATAAGGGCAGTACATACAGTTCTCAAGAAATCAACTGCTCTCAAAGGAAGAAGAAAGAACAACAATCACAATCAAGAGTTCTTCTTCTTCACCTTCTCTGTTTCCAGGGATCACAAGTGAACAGAACATTCAAATCAGTCAAAGGATATCTGAAGAGTTGATCATATAGCAGAAGGCCTACTCACCCTTAGCATAACTTCCACTCCTGAACCATTTAATATTTCAGGGGGAGATTTGACAACACCACAGAATCCACATAGTCTTCTCATTTTGATTTGAGAAAAGAAGACTTCCATCAACCTCTCTTCACCACCTCTGTACAGGGTTTTAAATCCCTTCAAAATTATTCTGGTTGCAAGTCTCCTTCCAAAAGACTTGGGTTGGTTTTTGAGCACCTGATCAAAAGCTCTTTTGTGGCAGTCACCTGATCAAAACCTATAGTGGATTCCTACGTAGGGTGGTAGAAGAGTGGATGTACCTAAGTTTGGGGAACCACTATAAAAATTCTTGTGTTGTCTGTGTGGCTGTGATCTTCCTGTGTGTTTGTGCTGTGATATTCTTTGTTGTGTAGCTTAGTTATTTTTTTTGTTCATCTGCTGCACCTGTACACTCATACACCTATATCATAGTAATATATTTTATTAAAGTCTTCTTATTTCAGCATAAATAAAAAAGATTTTAAAAACTCTATTCACCCCCCCCCCTCTAGAGTTTGTCAGAGCTTACCCTATCTTTCAATTGGTATCAGAGAGTGGTTAATCACATCATACAGGCTTACACCTGGATTAATCAAGATCCTCAGGATAAACTCTGAATAAGTCTTATTACTTTCTCTGATTAGATTTTATTTTCTGATATCATGGCACAAAACAAGGATTATGCCAGCACCAGACCTCCAATTTGCAACTTGCAAAAGTTTGGGATCTAGAAGGCAAGAATCAAGTTGTATATGAACTCTATTGATGAGGATATCTTTAATTCCATCTTGACAGGACCACCAGTTCCAGTGCCCTCTACTTCAACTCCAGTAAATCTCAGTGCAGTGCTTCCTCCAGACTATGCTGATGCATATAAGAAAGCAAAGATTGTTGATGCCAGAGCTATGAACATACTGGCCCAAACTATATCAGATGACATATTTCAGAAAGTTGCTGAATGTACATCTGCCAAAGCTATTTGGGATTCCCTCAACAAAATGGTAGCAGGCTCTGCTGATGAGAGGAAGGATAGAAGATCCAACCTCATATCCCAATATGAGAATTTCAAGAAAGATGAAGCAGAATCTGTGGAAGTAATGTACAACAGGCTGAGCTCCATCATCAGTGAGCTCAGAACATTGGGCAAGGAAATTACTATGACTGAGGTTAATGACAAGATCCTCATGTGCTTCCCTAGCACTTGGGACTCCATAATCTGGCCCATCAGAGAAGCTAGAAGTATGGCTGAAATTTCAACAAAATCTCTGCTTGGAAAGCTCAAATCCTATGAGAAATTGATCAAGTCAAGAGAAGCTGCAGTTGAACCAAAGGCTTCAACACCTACCAGGAAAGAACAGAACTTACCATTCAAAGCTGCAGAAGAATCTCATAGCTTGCCAACCAATGAAGATCTTATGGGTCTCTTTGCTAAGAGATTCTATAAAATGGCAAGGAAAGACTTCAGGAGGAAGCCCTCAAGGAATGAAGATAAACCCAGGTATGACAAGACCCCTTCTAAAGAGGTTGTCTATTTTGGGTGCAGGAAACATGGACACTTCATCTCAGAATGCCCAGAAGTCCAAAAGAAAGACAGAAGGGAAGAAAAAGATTCAAGAAGACATCAGCACAGCAAGGCCTCCTCCAACAAGTACAAAAAGAAGGAGAAGGGCTTTGTAGCTGAAACCTGGAGTGATACTGAAGATGAAACATCCTCCTCCAGTTCCAGTGAAGATGATGTAGAAGAAAAGAAGGCAAGAGAAATTTTCCTTATGGCAATAGATGCTGGAAGCACCAGATCAGATTTAGAAGAATCAGATGATGAAGAATTCCTCTCTGAAGAGGATTAGGTAATTGCTTCCTATGACTTTCAATCTAAAGAATTTCAATCTGAATTTAAACTCTTATATTTAGACCAAATAGGATCTGAGAAGGAAATCAAACTTCTCAGGGAAAAACTTTTAGAACAAGACAAAATCATTGTTGAAAATGAAAAGTTAACTGAAGAATTAAGCTTAGCCAATCAACAAATAGTTTTTCTGAAATTTGAATTAAGTAAGGCTAAGGAATTAGAAGAATTCTTGAATGGTAGAAGTTTACAACTGTTAGATATAACTAGCATAGTTTATATAAGATCTAACAATAACTAACTAGGATTAGGAGCCTCATCTAGTGAACCAATCCTTATTTAGAAAAATCAATTATCAAAACCTATTAACTTCATCTCTGAAAATGACAAGAAAAATACTGAACAGGTAGAGAAGGTTAATGAAGTTCTTAAACAGTTAGAACTTAAGAAAACCAATCAGAAAAAGAAAAATAAACAGCATAACTATGTTCAGCATATTTCGTCGAACTCAAAACGATGAAATGGGTATGGTTTGTCAACCTCAGAATGACGAACCCTGAATGCAAATAATAATGTAAACTATTCTTCGAACTGGGATCGACGAAACAAGTATGGTTCATCGACCAGAGATCAACATTTCTGGGGCTCTGAGAATAGATACCTCCATTCTTCGAGCAGAGATCGAAGAACTAAATCCAGATCGTTGAGCTCAGATCGACGAACATACTCAAATTTGTCAAACTCGGTTCATAACCAGAGTAACCTAAAAACTGATAAATCCTTTAATCCCTTTAGTTAGTGGGTCATACCTCCTAGAAGGTATCATCCTTTAGGTTATAAGGATCAACCTTAATGTTCATTTATTTCAAGTTTCAGTTATGTTAAACAACAAGGACCCAAGGTAATCTGGATCAAAAACTGCTAATCCTCTTTGCAGATAGAAGAGAACCCTGTCACTCAAAATAAGTGGTACCTGGATAGTGGTTGCTCTAAACATATGACAGGTTGCAAGGAATGCCTAATCAACTATAAAGCCACGACTGGACCTAAAGTAATCTTTGGGGACTAAGTCTTTGGACTGATAGAAGGCTATGGAGATTTCAACTGTGGAGCTGTCACATTCAAGAAAGTGACTTATTTAAATGGTCTTAAGTATAACCTGATATCAGTAAGCCAACTATGTGATACAGGTTATCAAGTAAGCTTCACTAACTCTTTATGTCTTATTTCCTTAAACAACACAACTGTTTTAACAGGAATTAGACAAGGCAATATTTACTTAGTAAATTTTGAATCAGCTAAATCTGAAATTTGCTTATTAAATTCTGTCAGCATTCAAACTAGCTTATGGGACAAAAGACTAGGACATGTAAACCATAAAAATATAACTAGGTTATCTAAGGACAATCTTGTTAGAGGTTTACCTTCTGGTCCCTACAAGAAGGAAGGCCTTTGCAGAACTTGTCAACTAGGCAAGCAAACTAAATCTAGCTTCAAATCCATTAATAAGAGTGATTCACCTAGAATTTTGTACTTGCTCCATATGGACCTTTTTGACCCTATTGCAGTACAAAGTCTAGGAGGAAAATCTTATACATTAATTATTGTAGATGATTTCTCCAGATTCACATGGGTTTTCTTTTTGAGAACTAAGTCAGATACTTTTAAGGTTCTCACATATTTTCTCAAGAACATACAGATTGAGTACTCAACTCAAGTTGCATTGATCAGAAGTGATCATGGCACTGAGTTTGAATCTCTTCTTATGCTAGAGTTCTTTGAGAAGTAAGGTATCAGACATTGTTTCTCAGCTCCAAGAACTCCTCAACAAAATGGGGTAGTTGAAAGGAAGAATAGGACACTCATTAAAGCTGCAGGTACATTGCTTGCAGATGCTTATATGTCTCTTTACTATTTGGCAAAGGAAGTAAGCATAGCAAATTATGTCCTTAATAGAAGCCTAATACATAAACTAAAGCTTAAGACTCCCTATGAACTACTCAAAGGGAAGAAACCTATAATAACCTATTTTAAAGTATTTGGATGTATATGCTATATTCACAATAATGACAAGAAACATCTTAGAAAGTTTGAAGCTAAGGCTGCAATGGGAATTGTTCTAGGATATTCCTAAGTCAGCAAGGCATATAGGGTGCTTAATAAATCAACATTAAAATTGAAGAATCTATGCATGTGACATTTGATGAATCTAATATGTTTTATAAGGAGAGAGACATCTCTACCAACAATAATCTGCAGGTACAAAATGTAACACCCCAGAAATCTCAAAAGCCAAAATTGGGATTCAGGTTGGCTGACACGGCCCGAGATACGGGGTATCTCAGGGCGTGTCAAGTGGACACGACTTGGGACACAGGCGTGTCCAGGGGCGTGTCTAGCTTAGCTAAGGACCAGTTGTGTCCGAGTAGGACACGGCCTGTGACACGGGCGTGTCACAGGGGCGTGTTTGGCACACGGCTAGGGATATGGGCGTGTGCCTTAGCCTTGTTGTTCTAGGGTGATTTTTGAGATCGAGTTACAGGGCTGACACGGTCAGGCACACGGCTGTGTACTGGCTGACACTAGCGTGTCAGTGATGACACGGGTATGTCGTTGCTTGTATTCTAGTTTGTTTTAAGTCGGTTGTGTACCGCTTCAGGAACACGGCTTGTGACACGGGCAGGTCACAACCCGTGTTCGGCCCAGAAAAATCAATTTCAGGGCTAATCTGAGCCTTCCATTTTCTTTTACCAAGATCCAATGGTCTAGGCTTTTCCCTGGGGTTATAAGGCCGGATTTGAGATGGAGAAAACTCATTTGAGTTATGCCATTCTCTTTCCAAAGTGAAGAGAGAGAGGAGAGCAAGGGGAGGAAGAAGAAAGGAAATCCGGCTGCCGATGGTGTTACGGTGGTCTAAATCGTGAGCAGAGTTCAGCTCTGCGGAGGCTTGATCGTTGCGATGCTTTCCAACCGTGTGTTTTTCGCCATGGCGCCAAAACGTCCTTCAAGGGTAAAGATTTCCTTCTTGGACAAGTGAAGTCCTTCTTTCCTGCATTTGCATAGGAATCCTCCACCAAAAGGTGGATTGCGAAGTGATTCCCTTGGGTCGGCGGTATGTCCCTTGTTGTATTGCATTAGAACCGGAAGTGTAAGTACGGTTAGGCATACTGTGTGAAGCCCATCTGGACATGTTGGTCTAGATTGGTGATGCTTGTTTGCACACTGGAGAAGACTCCGTGAATATTACTTGTATGCATGAAATCCATGGTGGATACCTGTGGCTTGGTGCCGCAGGAAGTACTGGAGGAAGTCTAGGAAATGGTGAGAGTTGGGTTAAACTCTTGTGTCCATGAGGGCCATATGGGATGAAGTTGAGCCGTTAGGCTGCAACTAGAGAAATGACTTGGTGGCGGACGGGCAAGGTGAAGTCGTACCCGCGTCAGTCCAGTCTTGAGTCTGATGATTTTAAGCAACGGGAAAGGTGGATCTGTACCCGTGTTATGGTTGTCGAACCTTGGGTGCTTAAGGCCCTATTAGGATCACATAGAGAGAGTCGATGGCTTGCGTGCCGATCAGACTAGAAATGCTCAAATTGGACCGTCATGTCTGGGACCTCTGAACGGTGGTGGGACCCGGTGTTTCCGATACACCAGAATGTGCCCTGAGTGCATGGAATGTCGGACCATCGTGCCGGCATTTGTGATATGTATTGCCTTGGTGGCTGGATATATATGTATGAGATGTAAAATGTTGTGCAAGGAAGGAATTCCGCTGCCCTGTGCCAGGGGCATGGTCGTTATAATTGGTCAGCTGAATGCTGACCATTGCCCTGTTTGCCATCGCTTGTTTGATTGGTTCTTGTAGGTGCAGGTGGTGCTGGTCTAAGCGGGACTTAGCAGGCTAAAGCCAAAGTTACGTTGTTGCCCTCAAAGGCTTTATTTTGTTTCTTATTATTCATGTGTGGCCGGCCTGCGCGTCAATGTTTGGAAACCACACTTTTGTTAAGAGAAACCTGTAATGCCATAAGGCCATTTGCTTTGGGTGTAAACATTCCTATTTTGGTATAGTGGACAGTTCTTGTAATTCTTTAGTTCAAGTTTTAACCGGTGAAGCTTCCGCTAGAATGCTCTGTGTTAGGACACGTTAGTTTTGATATTATTTAGTAGCATCCCTGCCTGTTAGTTGAATATGGTGTGGGGCCCCAGCCGGACCCTCTATTATATTCTATTTGACGGGTAGAGGCATTAAACAAAATTTGTGTGAGAGGTTGGATGATCTAAACCTTACCTCAAGGGTTTATTCACATCCCTCTCCATAAGCTATATCAGAAGCTGAAAGTGAAGAAGAGACTGTGGAAGGAGTTCAATTTTCTCCAACAGTTTATACAATTCCACAAGAGGAATTAAATCAAAGAACTGTCACTGAACCAACTCCACCTAATAATCTTGTCATACTTAGGGATCACCCTAGATCTCAAGTAATTGGAGACATATCAGTAGGAGTGCAGACCAGGCATCAACTCAACCCTGATGTGATGCTTGCCTATTTTCTCTCTCAAACTGAGCCTCAATCCATATCTGATGCAGAGCAAGATCCAAACTAGATCACTGCAATGCAAGAGGAACTCAACCAGTTTGAGAGGTGTAAAGTCTGGGACTTAGTTTCAAGGCCTAGGGACTATCCAGTAATTGGAACTAAGTGGTGTTGGAACCCCTGTTCTGATTTGGGCTAGGATCTCTATTAGGTAGTTTTAGTTTGTTTTCAGTAGTTTTAGTTTTTGAAAGACTTAACCCAAATAGGGGGAGATTGTTGGTACCCTAGTTTGGATTTGAGTTAAGTCTTTCCTTTTAGTCTCTTGACCCAAGATTTATCTATGGTCAAAGTCTAGTTGTAGAGTATTCTCTTTTCCAGTAAAATTCTGGCTAAGGGATTTTCGGGTTCGACTATCGTCGAACGCCGATCGACTATCGTCGATCAGCCGGTCGACGATCGTCTGTCTCTGGTCAGCTCGACGTTCTGCTAGATCGTCGAGCTCTGGTCGACTATCTCTTGATAGTTCGACGCTTTCTGTCTAGTCTTGAGTCGGTCGACTATCTGCCTGGATAGTTCGACTTTCTGAGTCGGTCGACTATCTATTGATAGGTCGACGATCTCAGCAGGTCGTTCGACTATAGTCGAAGGTCGCTCGACGATCGGCTGTCTGCATATATAATATTATATGCTTTCTTTTCCTTACTTTATTTCCTATATTTCTAGCATATTTTTATTATAGATTATTTAATTGATCTTATACATATATCTCAAAGCAATCTTTGCTTATACCCTTTTTGCATAAGTCAATTCCTTCTGGCATGTATTTTGTCTTATTAGTTTACTTTATCTGCAGCTGTCCTTTATAGCCGTTGGCTGTAAAGAGTTTTCTGATGTGACTTTATCTAACATCATCTATAAGATTATTTATTGCAGCTGCAGTAGCTTTCCCTTTTATAGGTTATATATATGCAAGACTTGTTTTTGCCTTTATGTTAATTGCAGCCCAGATTCAAGATCTGAGAAGAAGACAAAAGACCAGGTCAAATATTAGAGCCGTTGTTGATGCTCCTATTTAAGGAGTTCTTTTGCAAAAAGAACGATGACCGCGGCTACCATCAATATACAGCAGTAGAAGGAAGAAATCAAACAGCTGCTCTCAGGATTCATCTGAGAAGATATTTCTTCACTCTTCTTCAACCTGAGTGCTCCTGTTCCAGGAAGATACACTCAGAGATATTGAAGAAGAAGAAGAAGAAGGAAGCTGAAGAAGAACATCCATCCAGATCTCTAGTCTTCTTCAAGCTTTTCCTTCAGAACTTCAAGACAGTATTCTGTCTTGAATTCTGAAGAGGCCTTGTGCTTCTCTAATCTGTATTTAAAATAGAGAAGACATTCTAATCCTCTTCCCCCCTCCTGTAAAGGGTTGTTTACTCCCTTCAAAAGTAAAGCTTGGTTTTTAGACACCTGATCAAAAGTCTAAAGGGTCTCTAGATCTACCTGCAGCAGATCTTGTTGGTGGCAGGGCACCTGATCAAAACCTGTAGTGGATTCCTACCGTGTGGGTAGAAGAGTGGATGTACCCAGTGTTTGGGGAACCACTATAATATCTTGTGTCGTCTGGTTGCCTTGTTTAATTATTTGCATTGTGGCTGTGATTAGATTTAACTAGGTTGCTAGTTGCTGATTAGGTTTCTCCAAGCCTAACTGTAATTACAGTTAGCTTGTGTTTGTGCACAACACCTGTGTTAGGCTCTAGGGTTAAATCAATATCTATAATCTTTAATTCCACAATCGTATCTATCCCTTCACTTTCAATTGGTATCAGAGGGAGGTTGACTGACTGAACAGGCTAACACCTGAGTCACAAGATCCTGATAGATACCAAGGATTATAGATATTCACTCACTTTCATGGCCCAGTACAATGATTATTTTAGCACCAGACCTCCAGCTTGCAACTTAGCTGAGTTCAGCATCTGGAAGACAAGAGTCAAATTATATATGAACTCTTTTGATGAAGAAATTTTTTTGTCTATTTTGACAGGTCTCCCTACTTCGGCAACAATAACAAAAAATGCCAAGCTAGCTGATGCCAGAGCAATGAACATTCTTGCAGAATCAATGTCTGATGACATTTTTCAAGAGATTGCTGAATGTTCATCAGCTAAGGAGATTTGGTTGTACCTTCATCAAATGGCTTCTGAACCCTTGGACGAAATATCAGAAGGAAGCCACATCATCTCATCTGAAGGAGAATCAACATTCCTAGATGTTATCTGGGATGTCTCAGATGATGACTCAACATTTTAAGATGAAGAGGAGGAAGCAAGGGCCAAAGCATTTTGCATCATGGCCATAAATGCCTCCTGCAGCAATTCAGAAGCTGAACTAACAGAAGGAAAATCAAAACCTGAAAAGGTTCAGGTAATATCAAAATCTGTTTTTAGTTCAGTAAATTTAGATATTCAAAATTGCTGCCAAGTTTTAACTAAACCTGAGAAGGAACCAACACTTCTCAGAGAAATGTTTTCTTTATATTTTAATGAGTTCAGATTTGAGAACTCAATTTGTTTCTTCATAAATTTGTTTTATTATCAAAAGGATAAATTACTTAAAATATTTTCAAATCCTTTTATTATTTGGAACAGATTTATTATGAAGCATTTTCTTTTCTTATAGCTGATTATATCTGTTTGATATTGTGTTCAAATATTTTATTCAGATTTCTGTATAAAGAAATTCTCTGTCAGATAACTCTATTTCTTATAGATCCTTTTCTAATTTCATTTAGATTGAGTCCTCTACTCTAGTTGCATTGGTCAGCTGAGTTTGAATCTCGTCTAATGAAAAGAAATTCTATAGGAAGGAAGATATCTGATTTTGTTTTTCAGATCCAGAATCTTAATTAAATTTGCTGAACAAAATATCATTCTTTTTTTTTTTTGCTGCTCACATATTTTTTTAAGGAGAGAGCAATCTCTACCATAGCTTTCTGCAGGTACTATTCACAAGAGTTTGCTGGATGACTCAATCAATACTCAAAGTCATCTCAGCCTTCTTCAATCACAAGTACTGCATCAACATATGGGGAGATTGCAAATGCCAGCAGCAGCCAGCTAAGCAAAGTTTTTCTTTATATATTTTATGCTTTGCTTTATTTTTTTTTAATAGGATCCTCACCCAAATAGGGGGAGATTGTTGGAACCCCTGTTCTGATTTGGGCTAGGATCTCTATTAGGTAGTTTTAGTTTGTTTTCAGTAGTTTTAGTTTTTGAAAGACTTAACCCAAATAGGGGGAGATTGTTGGTACCCTAGTTTGGATTTGAGTTAAGTCTTTCCTTTTAGTCTCTTGACCCAAGATTTATCTATGGTCAAAGTCTAGTTGTAGAGTATTCTCTTTTCCAGTAAAATTCTGGCTAAGGGATTTTCGGGTTCGACTATCGTCGAACGCCGATCGACTATCGTCGATCAGCCGGTCGACGATCGTCTGTCTCTGGTCAGCTCGACGTTCTGCTAGATCGTCGAGCTCTGGTCGACTATCTCTTGATAGTTCGACGCTTTCTGTCTAGTCTTGAGTCGGTCGACTATCTGCCTGGATAGTTCGACTTTCTGAGTCGGTCGACTATCTATTGATAGGTCGACGATCTCAGCAGGTCGTTCGACTATAGTCGAAGGTCGCTCGACGATCGGCTGTCTGCATATATAATATTATATGCTTTCTTTTCCTTACTTTATTTCCTATATTTCTAGCATATTTTTATTATAGATTATTTAATTGATCTTATACATATATCTCAAAGCAATCTTTGCTTATACCCTTTTTGCATAAGTCAATTCCTTCTGGCATGTATTTTGTCTTATTAGTTTACTTTATCTGCAGCTGTCCTTTATAGCCGTTGGCTGTAAAGAGTTTTCTGATGTGACTTTATCTAACATCATCTATAAGATTATTTATTGCAGCTGCAGTAGCTTTCCCTTTTATAGGTTATATATATGCAAGACTTGTTTTTGCCTTTATGTTAATTGCAGCCCAGATTCAAGATCTGAGAAGAAGACAAAAGACCAGGTCAAATATTAGAGCCGTTGTTGATGCTCCTATTTAAGGAGTTCTTTTGCAAAAAGAACGATGACCGCGGCTACCATCAATATACAGCAGTAGAAGGAAGAAATCAAACAGCTGCTCTCAGGATTCATCTGAGAAGATATTTCTTCACTCTTCTTCAACCTGAGTGCTCCTGTTCCAGGAAGATACACTCAGAGATATTGAAGAAGAAGAAGAAGAAGGAAGCTGAAGAAGAACATCCATCCAGATCTCTAGTCTTCTTCAAGCTTTTCCTTCAGAACTTCAAGACAGTATTCTGTCTTGAATTCTGAAGAGGCCTTGTGCTTCTCTAATCTGTATTTAAAATAGAGAAGACATTCTAATCCTCTTCCCCCCTCCTGTAAAGGGTTGTTTACTCCCTTCAAAAGTAAAGCTTGGTTTTTAGACACCTGATCAAAAGTCTAAAGGGTCTCTAGATCTACCTGCAGCAGATCTTGTTGGTGGCAGGGCACCTGATCAAAAACCTGTAGTGGATTCCTACCGTGTGGGTAGAAGAGTGGATGTACCCAGTGTTTGGGGAACCACTATAATATCTTGTGTCGTCTGGTTGCCTTGTTTAATTATTTGCATTGTGGCTGTGATTAGATTTAACTAGGTTGCTAGTTGCTAATTAGGTTTCTCCAAGCCTAACTGTAATTACAGTTAGCTTGTGTTTGTGCACAACACCTGTGTTAGGCTCTAGGGTTAAATCAATATCTATAATCTTTAATTCCGCAATCGTATCTATCCCTTCACTTTCAAGTGGGTATTCAGAAACAAACTTGATGCCCAAGGTGTGATAGTGAGGAACAAGGCAAGGCTTGTTGCTCAAGGATACAAGCAAGAGGAAGGGATTGATTATGATCAAACCTTTTCTTCAGTTGCCAGACTTGAAGCTATAAGGATTTTCTTAGCTTATGCAGCATTCAAAAAGTTTAAAGTCTATCAGATGGATGTGAAAAGTGCATTCCTAAATGGAGAACTCAAAGAAGAAGTGTATGTTGAACAACCTCCAGGTTTTATCTCTCCATCTCATCCCTCTTATGTTTTTAAATTGTATAAGGCTCTCTATGGTTTAAAGCAAGCTCCAAGAGCTTGGTATGAGACCTTAGCCAGCTTTCTTTTAGAGCATGGTTTTTCAAGAGGCATGGTAGATAGGATCCTTTTTACAAAGTTGCATCATGATAAAATTCTCTTAGTACAAATATATGTGGATGACATAATTTTTAGTTCTACTGATCCAATCTGTGCAAATGATTTTCTAATTTAATGCACTCAAGATTTGAGATGAGTAGCATGGGTGAGTTATCATATTTCCTTGGTCTCCAAGTGAAACAAACCTCTGATGGGATCTTCATCTCTCAGTCTAAATATGCTAAAGAGCTTATTAAGAAGTTTGGAATAAATGATACCTCATGAAAGATAAGGTAAGCTCTGAATAACTCTAGAGGGGGGTTAATAAAGTTTTTAAAATCTTTTGATTTTTGCAGAAATAAGGAGTCTTTTTTAACAAAGTATGTTACTATGATATATGTGTAAGAGTGACCTAGTGCAGCAGATGAACTAGAGAAAATATGACTGAGTTACTCAGCAAAATGTATCACAGCACAAGCACACAGAAAAAACACAAGCGCACAGACAACACAAGAATTTATAGTGGTTCCCCAAACTTGGGTACATCCACTCTTCTACCACCCAAGGTAGGAATCCACTACAGGTTTTGATCAGGTGACTGCCACCAATGAGCTTTTAATAAGGTGCTCAAAAACCAATCCTCAAGTATTTTGGTAGGATACTTGCAACCAGAATAATTTTGAAGGGAATTAAAACCCTGTATAGAGGTAGGAAAAGAGGGTGATGGAAGTCTTCTTTTATCAAGTCACAATTAGAAAACAATGTGGATTCTTGATGGTGTCAAAGCTCCCCCTGAGAGGTTGAATGGTTTAGGAAGATGAGAGCTTTGCTTCAGGGTGGAGGGCTTTTAGCCTTCAATCTTGACTAGAAAAGCTTAGGGAACAGTTTGACAGATGTAGTAGTATTGTTGTCCTTCAAAGTGTTCCTGTGAATCTGAAGGCAGAAGACGCTTGATTTTTTTGATTGATGTTCTTCTTGTCGTCTGGCAGCCCTTCTTGTTCTATGTTTGAATTTTTAATTTCCTTCTGCAATAAATGCTGACGGCCTGGAATATTTTCTGCATTAATTTGTTTCCCCAACTGTACATTATAAAAACGGCAGGAAGTAATCCTAATGAATACCATAATTAATGCTCTTGTCTAACGGTAATATTCAGAGAATATTAGAGCATTAATTACTCAGGAATTATTGCCACATAATAAGGACAAAAGGGAAAATGAATCAGACTGAATTCGTCGATCTGAGTCCACAGTTCGTCGAGCTGAGAATATCTGTTCGTCGAGCTGAGATCCAAGATCATCGACCTCTGAATGCTGCTTGATAACGTCCTTTTGTGCATCAAGTTCGTCGAGCTTAGGTTTAAGATCGTCGAGCTGAGCCTTGAGAACAGAGTTAGTCCAGTAGAGGTCCAAGATCGTCGAGCTGAGTCTGAAAACTGGACTTAGAATATTTTCTGAGTGTTGAACCACTTTAACCAGGATTAGTCGATCAGAGAACAGAGTTCTTCTAGCTAATTTTTTTGTTCGTCGACTGAGTTTCTGACGAAAGCAGTTAGTACTTTGTCCAGAGTTCGTCGAGCTGGGCTCAGAGAATTCTCCCTGAGTTCGTCTAGCTGAGCTCGATTTTCATCGATCGAAGTTCGACGAACGTAGAACTTCTTTTTTTAAGTCTTGAATTCTCTAAGTCTTGAGTATCTTGTAGGGTTGGAGGCTAGTCCTTTATACTGTTGACTCAAGAAATTGACCTAGACTCTAGAACACAACCATGACACTAATCTATACATGTTGGGTCATATCCTAACTCAGTGAACCTAGCCCAAATCCAACTAGGGATTCCAACAATCTCCCCCTATTTGGGTGAGGTCACTAATAACAAACTCAATACAAAAGAAATATACAAAGCAGAAACACAATATATATCTGGCAGATAATGATAACAAGTGCAGTAGATATATGTACACAGCTTTATAACAGAAAAACAACATAAATTTAACAAAGTATACAACAAGTAGCAATTTTTCTTTAGGATTGTCTGCTTTTACTTCTTGGATTTTTCTTCCTTCTTCTTTTCTCCAGGGTTTGTAAATATAATTTCCCTGTTAGGATTGACAGATTCTCTTTTTGACATATATAAATTAGCTGCACCAATCATTGTCTGAGTTGAAGTTCTGGGAACAATTGCTTCTGTATGTCTAGTCATATATTCAGTAGGGTCAAACAACTTCTTGCTTACCTGAAGCCTTTCAAGTTCTTTTTCTCTGTATGTGGACATTGTAGAGAATTTTGTTGGATCCTGTCCTTCTTCTCTGGCCTTTTTCATTTGTGATAGAGCAATCAATTCTTGAGTGTGGACATCCTGAAGTTTGGATCATCATCCTGACTGACAGATGATTGATCTTCCTGTGAGGATAGCAGTGCAACAAGCTTGAAATTTGTAGACTGTGCTTGAAAATTTTTCTCAGCTTGGCTTTAAGTACTTTGAGTGCATAAGGATTTGGGAAGTGCTGCCTCACTTTATTTTCCTTTAGGTACAGAGTGTCTTCTTTGTTCAGCCTGTGGTTGAGGAGGAGAGAACTCTGGTTTTTGATAGACTATCTCTTTTATTTGTTCTGTATAGCTAGTATTTCTCTGCTGACTGCTTCCATGGGACTATTGTCTTGATGATCTTTCATGCCTCTGATATGTTCTGGTGTATGAGGGCTTGGAAGGTGCATTTGACTTTTAAGAACTAGTTCTAGAAGCACCAGCAGCTGGTGGAGGAGGAGGAGGAGGGTCTCTTCTAAATTTCTGTAGGTGAGGAGAATACCTTCTGCTCTTATTTCTTGCCTTTTGTTCATTCTTGGATAGCCACATCCAGGCTGGCATACCCTTGTATGGAGTTATGTTTTGTAGAATATAGTAGGGTGTGTCATTAGTGTTTCCAAGTTTGGGAGCAGGAGGAGTTGGAGCTTTCCTTTTCTTTGAGACTTTCTTTTTCCTAGGTTCCTTATTAGATTCATCATCATCCTCATCATCATCATCAGACTGTCCTTGAGGATTGTTATACAATTCATCTATCTCTTTTAGGAACTCAAAAGAAATGGAGGGTTTTCCATGCTGGAAGGGAGCTGGAGGAGGAATATCAATTGATCTTGGAGAGTTACTGGTGACAGTGCTTTCAGCAGCTGCCTTATTCTCTTCTTCAATATCATCCATGATCAAGGCATCCATATCAGGCATTGGGGAATCATCCATGATAAATGTTGGAACAGAAAATATTTCGGGAGGGGAGGAGGCTCTGACTGAATCAACCTTGATTGTCTCTGCTTGAGTTTCAGAAATCTTGGAAAAACTATCTTTAAGTTGCTTAGCAACATCAGAACTTATTGGGGAGGAGTAGGGGATAATTGTTGGGTTTCTCTATGAGATAGCACAACAGTTGTGCACGTAGTAGAAATATTAAAATCAAGAACAACCCAAAAGAGATTGGGATCGGGCCATGAATGTTCAATCAAGAAGTTAAGAAAAACTAGGTAAAAATTACCTTGGCGGCGTTGAGTCACAACTCAACGAAGATGCTCCAATATACGAGTCCTTGTCAACGGCGAGTTCCACGTAGAATAACATCTACATCTCTGCAGAAATCCACACGAGCGGAAGAACACTGATCTTCGTCGCACGAAAGATCGGGAAGGAGATCGACTGCACCTATGCACCTCCACAGATTGCTAGGTCCGCTCTAGGAAGAGCAGCACCGGCGACTATCATCGGAGAGGAGGCCGGCAGAGCGAGCGATCGAGCAGAACACTTCTGTCGGGTGGGGTTCGGGATGTGGCGGACCGACAGAACGGCGGAACACTTCCGTCTTCTTTGATTCGGCCACATGGGAAATTACACAGCTTCCTAAAACCCTAAGTCCTAATTTATACCAAAAGTATAAACATACCTAGGAATGTTGCTATCCGCAGACCATCCAAAATATGGTTTCTGAATCGTTCGGCGAGAATCAGCTCTAGATTCGGCGAGAATCAGCTTAAAGAATCGACGAGAATCATCTGCAAAATCGTCGAGACTCAGTTGCAAAATCGTCGAGAATCATCAGCAGGAATCGTCGAGTATCACCATTCGTCGGGAATCCAACAGTTCGATTCTCAATGAATTTGCCTTAGCCGGCGAGTCATACTCGACGATTCTCGACGAATCATTCCCGACGAATAATTCTCGATGAATCATTCTCGACGAACCTCCTTGGCAACGTTTGCCTGACCCCATTCTGTATGGTGATTGGTAACCCTTACCAACACAGTCAATCCTCCAACTTCTCCACATATTCTTATGTGCGACCCTGCAGGCTCATATCGCGTTGGCAGTGAGATTACATGTTTGACCACTTCTATATCACCATGGTAACTCCAACAGTCTCCCACTTGATCTTGAAAGTATCAAACCAAAAACCTTACAAACAATGAGCGGCATCTAGCAATGCATTATTGCTACCCAAGCAATAAGAGTTCATAACTCATAAGCCTTTATGAACAATGTCCCAGCATTGTCTTTGTCCCTTTGTCCCTTACATCCGGAAAGAACTAGAGGCATGGACCGTGTCACCCTCATAATAGCTCAATCCAAATTTCTTGATCTAGAACGGACTTCCAGAGAATGGTGAGTTAAATATCACATATTGACTCAACCAAGCATGGCCATGCATTTCTCAGTCCAGTTCCATCAAGGGGCCCATGGATGCAACTCCTGTCATATAGGAGGACAAATCTCATATCTACTCACACACAAACACCCAAATGATTCGTAACGTGCCCAACAACCACCCTTATCATCAACCATTCTCAAGAAAGACTTTAGATGGCATCAAAGCACGCTCTTCCTCACTTGATGAATGTTGCGACGCGCAGATTTTAGATATTTAGCTAATTAACTCCAATTCGAGCCCGGTCGGTGGCATTGGATTCATATGGTCAATACTGAGTTAATAGTGTTTGTCATAGTCAGTTTCGATGATTGGTGGTCAACCCGTGGTCAAATCATGCACAGTTGTGCATCGAAAAGCGTGTGCACACCAATTATTACACGATACCCCAACTTTAACCCTGACCTCGATGACTTATACCCACCTTGACTTTGAACAACAAGGGGGACTTATCCTAGGGTTGACTTTGATCAACCCCCCCTAAAAGTATTTTTGGAAATTTTTTCATAAGGAAGCCTACCTCCCCTCCAAAGCTTGAGTAGGGCCTTGCCTCCCTTCACTTTTGGGCCATCAAGACCACTAGTTAGATAGGAGATGGGCCTTGGTCCAAGGTAAGGCCCATCCCCCCACCCCATTTCCCTTCCCCTCTTCCTTACTCCCAAGCCCAAGCCCAAACCCATACTTCCCCTTCCCTTGTGATGGCTACCACCTAGGTACCCTCAAATATTTCCACCTGGCCAGGGTAAGTAGAGGATAAGAGAGGAGCTCCTCCACTCTCAGGTTTGTTCCACATCAAGGAGGGGAGGGGTGGCCACCCTCCCAAAGCCTTTAAAAGGCCATACCCCCTGCTCTCCTGCTCACTCACCTCAGGCAAGCCTAAACCCATTTCTAGAACCCTGGGTTGCCGGAAAACCCGGATCCAGAAAACTGCCACCTTCTTCATCCACCACCTCTAATGGCGGCTCGGCTAGGGCCTTCCTAAGCTCCCCCAGACCAGGTGGAAAGCTTCTCCCTCCTTCTTGCCTAACATTTTGATGTCCTGTATGCGTCTCCCGATGGCCGGAGCGTCGCCGACACCACCCAAGCCAAGATCTAAGTCGGGTGGCGGCTGCAGGTGGTGAGCCATTCTAATGCTGGTGGTGGCATTGGGAAAGTACTACACCACCAGTGATAGCTTACCCTATAGTGGGAGGCGGAGGTACCGCCAAAAATCACCGCTTCGACGACACCCGAAAATAGAGTAAAACTCTGTGTTTTTCTAGGGTGGTGGGCGACGGCGCCAGGCCGTAGGACCACCACAGGAGAAGAACCCAACCCCCGGTCATCGGCAAGGGCTGGAATTATGGCCAGGTAAGCCACTAAAGAGGCAGGCGCACGACATTGCCGGGAACAGAGCATGTCGCACCACCGCTCTCGAGTTGGAGACATCCGGCGTTGTCCGGCGGCGCTGGGCCACCCGACCACCGCCCAGGTGTTCACCGTCCTCCGGTGAGCTGACCAGAGGCGGCACCAACACCTTTGAATTGTCGTTCGGCGGTGGCAGAAGCTTTATCTTCGGCACCGTCGGCGACTCACAGTCGCCATCCAATCTGATGATGATCGAACGACAGCTGGCTCATCAAATTACACGCCTGTAAGGATTTCTGCATCCCTACACTAGATCCGCCCCTAATCCGCTGTGGGGTCAGAAGACGTATTTTTCCTGTCTGGCTCGATATCAGCCGCAGGATTGAACCTGATCTATCTATTTACATACTAAATTTATAACAGAATTTTGTCGATTTTCTACAAAAAAATCTAGGCTTATATCAAAAAAGTATTGAATATGAAAATTGTTCCCCTTGATAGGGGCTTCCATCACAAAAAAATGAGAATTTTTGGAGTTGATTTGGTATTTTTAAAAGTCCAAATAAATTTTATTTGGCCAAATTCAAGACCCATAATTGTTTGTAAAATTTTGGAAAAATTACTAGTCTCTTTTTAGACCCTCTTAAAGTTTGTGTCAAAATTTGAAAAGCTTGGAATAAAAATTGAAGCTTTTTCGATTTCTTGGAGCCTAAGGTCGTGCTCGAAAATTTGATAACACTCAATTGTCTCAAAAATAAAAATTGAACGCGCGACCACCTTTGTAAATTGAATAATAAGTTCAATTATTTTATTGAAGAGAGTAATCGAGGCAAGTGTCCAAGCTCTGAGTGTCCTGAGGTTTAGTAGAACCGCTAAGCTTCTTGTTTAAAAAAAAGACTCTCGGACTAATACAGGTAGACTGGAAAGATGAGAGTGCAAGAAAATGAGCTGCTAATTATTCTCGACGAATAATCAAAATTTAACTCCTAATAAGTCCCCTTAATCCGATTAAACCATGATTAAAAACTGTGCAACTAAATTATTATCGGATCTTAATAATGGGTGAAACCTAAAGAAGCCTCCTAAAAGATGAAATGGAACTGAACATGCCTCCTGAGAACGGAGATGGAACTGAACATGCCTCATGAGAATGAATATGGAACTTAACATGCCTCTTAAGAACAAAGATGGAATTGAACATGCCTCCTGAGAATGGAGATGGAACTGAGCAGGCCTCCTGAGAACAGAGATAAAACTGAACTTTCCTCCTAAGAATGAAGATGGAACTGAAGCCTCCTAAATGGAGTGATTGTACTACTAACCATTTTCTTTATGATTTATTCCAGTCTTGCACTCATCCAGTTCCTTTATTTATTTCAGTTCAGTTATTTCTTTTCAAGTACTGCAGTCTAGTACTGGTCCTGCTTATTTACTTTCAGTTCAGTTCTTTTATTTAAGTACTATTCCAGTCTCGTAATGGTCAAGTTCCTTTCAGTTCAATTCTTTTAGTTCAGTACTACTCCAGTTTCGTACTTGTCCTATTTCATCACAGCATTTTAATTCTGCAACTTATATTCTCAGCAACTTTTATTACCAGACTTTTATTCCTATAATTTACCATTTTAAGCACGGGTTCTGCTCTGACGAGCAGTCTTCTGTTAGGTTGAGACTTAGTTGGGAATAATAGGAGTTGAGATATTCCTCCATGATTAGCCTAAAACTAAAGTGCTCTCATGCTCCTTGTCGAAAGTTGAGCTGGATGCGCTTGCCAGAATTATTTAAAGCATAATAGGGCAGACCGCCATAGAACCGATGCGTGCTAGCAAAACTGATTAATTTGATTGCTTGTAAATTGCTTGCGGTGAATTGTAGCGGGTCATTCACTTCCACAGACCATTCATATCGGTGTGGAAAGTTAGACGATTCAAGGATACAGGGAGATGAGTACCACGGGTGACCAGTCGTTATGTTTTTCCATGTTGCGTTTCCTCCGCTGGTCGGCCAAAATGTTGAATCATCAGATGTCGTTTACATCCAAGAGTACACGGGGTTGTACGATGGTATAATACCCCGAAACTCAAAAGAGGGACGGGCGACATTTTAAGCCAAGTCTGGGACTTGGAGCAGGTGTCACGGGTCGTATCACGGGCGTGACACGGGCGTGACACGGGCGTGACACGGGCGTGTTCGTCCTCGGGTCATGTGGTCGACGTTCTGACGATCGGAGATCGTTGAGTTGAGGCACACGGCCTGGGACACGGGCGTGTCCCAGAGCGTGTCACTTTGGGCAGTTTTCTTAGTCATGCACACGGGCCATGACATAGGCCCAGAAACGGCGTGTCACATGATACACGGGCGTATCACATGAGACACGGGCGTGTCGGGTGCCGTGTCGCAGGCCGTGTCCTTCTCGGGTTGGGAAAGCTGGCCGATTGCACACGGGGGGGGGGGGGGGGGGGGTGACACGGGTCTCGACACGGGCGTGTCACATTTTACACGGGCGTGTCGTAGGCCGTGTGCTGGTTTTCGAGTCGGTCGAGACGGCGAGTGGGTGACACGGCCAGGCACACGGCTATGTTGCAACCCGTGTTTGGCCCCAGATTTTGTATTTTAGGCCTAATCGTGGCCGTTCGTTCCCTTGGATTTGGATCCAACGGTGGGGGCGGTTGCTGGGGTGTTATATCCGGGAATAGGGTTTAGAAACCCTCATTCCCTTTGGTTGGTTCTCTCTCTAAGAGTTAGAGAGAGGAGAGAGCTTGGAGGAGGAAGAAGAAGCTAGATCCGGTCACCAGCGGAGCTTCGGAGCTCCAAATCACGATTCGAGTCCGGATCCGCAAAGGCGAGGCCGATACGGTGCTTTCCATCCGGCTAGATTGTCATGGCGCCGAGGAAAAGCGCAAGGGTAACGATTCTCTTCTTGAGCATGTGAAGCTCTTCTTCCTTTGCATGGGAAAACCCCTCTACCGCGAGTGTGTGGCGAGATCGTGGTATTCCTTGGGGTAGATATATGAAGTTCCCCTTATTAGAGTCCGGAATCGTAGTACGGACATAGGCATGCTGTGTGAAGCCTACCCGGACGTGTTTTCCGGATCGGTGATGATTTGATGTGCATTTTTAGCCGGAGAAGACTCCGAGCATTTTGATTGTTTTTGGGTTGCTATGCGGTAGAATGCATCAGGGAATCTTGGGGATTAACCTCGAGGTGCACCCAGAAATTTGGGCGGAAGCGAGGTTCTTCCATGTTGGTGGCCTAGGAGCCAGCCGGGAACATATCGGGGCTATGTACCATGTTTGAATGTATCAGGGATCCTTGGGGATGAAACCCGAGGTGCACCCGGAAATATGGACGGAAATGCATTTCTGTCATATCGGTGGCCTGGGAGCCAACCGGGTACATAGCGGGGCTATGTACCATGTTTGATCGTTATTTGGGACTGGGGAAGCTTAGTTCGCGTCAAAGGCCTAATGGCAATGACGGGGTGAGCAACGGGCTGGTGTACCCCTAACCGCTCCACCTACTCGGTTAAAGCGACCTAAATTTTTACGTGGGACTTACCGAGGTTTGGAGATCGAGTCTAGGCTGCGGCTGAGAAGACTATATTCTCACAAGATTGCCACCTAGGGGGTGGTGGTGGAGTCGAGGACCGGACGGGGTTCGGACTGGCTTCGCCGAGTAAGTGCCCTGAGAGCACGGGGTGTACGGCTGTGTGAGCGTGCACCTATGATGTGATGCTTATTTTGTTGTGTTACTTGTTTTGCTAACAAGTGCAGGGAAGAAGCTTTGCCGCCTCGGTTTGGGGCGGAATCGTTATAATTTGGTCAGCATAGCTGACCATTGCCTTTGTTTACCACCGTGCGGTGGATTGTTGCTTGCAGGTGCTGCGGAGCCGAGAGGTAATTAGCGGGCTAAAGCCCAAGTTGCTGTGCCGGCCCTCGAAGGCCAAATGTTGAGTGTTTTCCTTTTTGTACTCATGTGTGACCGGCCTGCGTGCCGTGGTATGGAAGATATTTTTATTAAGCAAACTCTTGTAAGGCTATAAGGTCATTATTCATGTATTAAACATTCCTTTGTGTTTGGTTTAGTGGACATTCATGCTAGCAGGGTTCTTAATTGTGCAACTTAATAATTGCTTCTGCTAGGTGTTGTGTAGGACGTTGTGAATGGTTTCAATGCGTAACCAACCGGTCTGTCCGTAGTATATGGCGTCAGGCCCTAGCCGGACCTACTGTTATATACTATGTGACGAATAGGGGTGTTACAAATTGGTATCAGACTACTGGTTTCGGTCACGCTTAAATGAATTCGTGGACGAATTCACTTTAAGGGGTGGTGAGCACATGTATATGCGTCATCGTTATAACATGAAAAGAACCCATGAATGTCTACTTAGGAATGAAAATACACATGTTTGGGGAACCTGAGTGTTCCTATAATTGCTTTTTGCAATTTTGTTCGGTCCCTTATTGGTGTTCTGTACGATTGTAGGTGTCCGAGAGTGGCACGTGGCAGTTTGAATGCACACTTTCTGAGAAAAGTACTGCACCCAGCGACGTGCCGGAGACCCTACGTCTTTGGAAACCATAAGAAGGGTGGTTGAAGCAGTGTTTGCGGTGACCAACGCACATCATGGGAGTAATGTGCAACCAATTGTCCCTAAGATGGCCCAAACATCGAGCGGTATGTTGGACCAAAGGGCATTTGGGGGTCATTTAGAGCAGCAGTTGAGCATGACTGTGGCGCAGGGAGCGCATTCAGTCGATGCATACTTGAAGACGTTCCTTTTGTTAAGGCGCTACCCAGGCTTTGAATGGGAAAGCGAGCAATCTAGAGTGGATAGATTTTATAACAGTCTGCACATCGAGTTGTGTATCCTACTGCTAGGACCAAAGTTATTGGGATTCCGAGCTTTGGTGGAATCGGCCAGAGCTTTGGAAGTGGAGTTGGGGAAAACTCACCAAGTATCAGTGTATAGGGTACCAAACCCTACAGATCCTATAAGGACTGCCTATCGAAAGACGCCGAGGAAAGAGGTTGGGTCATCTATTACCCAAACTACCCTCAAATGTTATTCTTGTGGCAAGAAAGGGCACCTCGCCAGAGAGTGTTGGGAGAATGCTCAGAAGAAAAGGAAAGTTTTGGCAGGAGCAGTCAAAGATGTTATGACAAAGGATTTGGTGGTCAAGTTGATAACCTCAAAATCTGGGTACCGTAGGTGGTACAAGAAGGCTAGGAGGTCGGGTCTAGTCCCTTCCTCTAGCATATCCGGAGCGACTATAGTCCAAACCCGGATGCATGCTTTGTCTGTGGGAAGTCAGGGCACTATGCCCGGGATTGTTGGAGTGGACGCCCAATGTCCAAAAAGAAGTTGGGGTCAATATCTGAGGAGAAGGGAAAGGCGGTGGCGTCTACCGCACCGCTATTTACTCCGGCCCAACTGGGAATGGACATCCTTGGCCAGCAGGAGACCATGTGGCTGATCGTCGGGAAGAAAGGTATGGTTTAATTGATAGCAATTTAGCTTCTTATACCTGTTACCTTTTGCGTGTTAACATAGGACTGGAGGTTTTAGGCTTTGTTTGGATTTTTTTGGAAATCCGGCGAGAGCATTGTTCGATACGGAAGCTTCACGCTCCTTTTGTCCAAAGGATTTATATCGTGCATGGAAGAACCTTCTTCGATGGCAAAGGACAAATTGGATGCGTTGTGGCGTAATAGATGTTCAATGCGCGCAAAGAGAGTTTCTGTGTAGCAAGATTACAGTTTAGGGGTTAGGGATTCGACGTGCAAGCGTCGTTACTGCCACCATGGGAGGCTTTAAAGCCTAAGCCTACATTGGGTAGTATCTTGTGTGTATCCGAATATCCTGATGTGTTTCTCTGATGGGCTCCCTGGAGTCCCTCCGTAGCGAGCGATCGATTTCGAGTGAGCTGGCGCCAGGTGCCAAACCTGGGTCACGCTCTCCATATCGGCTAACGCCTAATGAGTTGGCAGAACTGAAAGTTCAACTGGAAGAGTGTCTGGAGCAAGGTCATGTGCATCCAAGTTTGTCATCTTGGAGCACACCGGTCCTTTTCGGGTAGGAGAAGGACGGGAGTTTGCGGCTCTGAATCATTTATGGAGAACTGAACAAGTTGATAAAAGAGAGCAAGTACCTGATCCCAAGAATTGGCGATCTGTTTGATCAGTTGGGTGGGTCATCGGTGTCCTTAAAGTTGGATCTTAATTTTGGTTACTATCAGATGAGAATCAGGGAAAGCGATATCCCAAAGACAGCGTTCAACACAAGATATGGGCATTTTGAGTTTATGGTCATGTCGTTCGAGCTGACTAATGCGCCATCGGTGTTTATGGATCTGATGAACAGAACGTTCAGGGAGTACTTAGACCATGTTGTGATCGTCTTTATTGACGACCTATTGGTGTGCTCACAGTGCAAAGAAGATCGCTTCAAGCATCTGCGTTTGGTTTTGGAGACGCTAAGGAGGAACGAGCTATACGCAAAGTTCTCCAAAGGCGAGTTTTGGTTATCTTCAGTGACGTTCCTTAGTCACTTAGTCAGTGGGGAAGGAGTTGCGGTGGATCTGACGTAGATTGTTGCAATATGAGAGTGGCCTGTGTTGTCTTCGGTAGCGGAAGTCCGGAGTTTGCGGGGGCTTGCCGGCTATTACGGGCACTTCGTGGAGAACTTCTCGCGGATAGCGCTACCTCTCATGACTTTGGCAAGGAAAGATCAGAGCTTTGTGTGGGCGCATGAGTGTGCGCAAGCTTTTGAAGAGCTAAAGAGTCGGTTGACCACGGCGCCAGTGCTTAGTTCGCCGAGTGGGACCGAGGGCTTCGCGGTCTATAGTGACGCCTCGGGTAGTGGTTTGGGCTGCGTGCTGGTGCAGCGTGGGAGCGTGATAGTTTATGGATCGCGTCAGTTAAAAGTACTTGAAAGGAATTATCCAGTCCGCGACTTGGAGTTGGCGGCCATGATATTTGCGCTTAAGCTGTGGAGGCATTACTCGTACGACGTTAAGGTCGACATTCATACCGACCATAAGAGCCTAAAATACCTATTAGATCAATCAAATCTGAACTTGAGGCAGCGTAAGATTAATGGAGTTCCTGGGGGACTATACGTTCAATATTCATCGTGCACCCGGACAAGGGCAATGCAGTGGCAGATGTGTTGAGTCGCAGGGCTCCCGCCCAAGCCAATTGGTTGTCGGTGTATGATGAGATGCTAGATCGGGAATTGGAAGCGTTAAAGATCTGTTGTGTTGACAAGCGGACTAGCGCTGAAGCGTTGTTGAACTGGACGGAAGTTCAGTATGACCTGGTTGATCGTATTTGGCAGACTATGGTTTGTATAGCTGCATGAACGAAATCATGGGTGCGGCTCGATGGGTCAAAATCCCAAATCGACGGTTGTAGGTGGGCTACCAAGGAAAGACAATCGTTTGTGCGGCCCAAGCATGGGTAAGCTATGGGTGGAGTTGTGATACGTTATATTCAAGTACTCAACTCGCTTAGGAGGCACGAGGTTGTGCCGACATCTGAAGAAGTGCTCTGGTGGCCAGAACTCTAGAAGGTCGTGGCACTTTATGTGACAAAATGCCAGCCTTGCGCCTTAGCGAAGGACAGAGTGCCAAGTGCCCGGGGATTCTTGAATCCTTGCCTAGTTCGGAATAGAAGTTTCGACTGAACTGTGTGCATGGACATGCCAAAGTCGCAGTGGGGTAACGACGCCGTTTGGGCGATCGTAGTTGTGTTGACACTAGTGTCGCACTTCCTTCCGCATAGGAAGGATAATTCGGTGGAGTAGCTGGTAAATGTTTATGGATAACATCGTTAGACGGCACGGTGTGCCCCGTAACATTGCGAGCAATCGAGGTGGGCGTTCTACGTCCAATGATTGGAGGTGGTTGCAGAAAGTGCTGGAGACTAAGTTGTAGTTTAGTCCAGTCTTACATCCGCAGACAGACGAGCAGACCGAGTAGGTCAATAGGACGTTGGAGGACGTGGATTCGCATGTGCGTTCTGGACTTCGGGAAGCAGTGGGAAGGCAATCTATTTTGTTAAAGTTTGTGTACAACTTTAGCTACCAAGCGAGCATACAAATGGCGCCCTTCGAGGCCCTTTTTGGTAGAAGTCGTCGCATGCCGTTGTCGAGGCTAGAAACGGATGACACGAAGTTGTACTTAAAGTAAGAGGTGGTAAACACTACCCTTTTTAGTGAGAACCATATGAGAACTTTTGCTAATCGCTCAGGAGAGGTAGACTAGTGCTTTAACGCCACGTAACGGAATGTTGAGTTATCGGATGACGTATTGGAAGTTATAGTCGTTCAAGAGTGTTTCACGAGAGCGACGCTTGGGGAAGTTGAGCCCGGTATACCTTATGGACCACTAGAGAATTCTAAGAGCGGTTTGGTGAGGCGGCGCTAGAGACTTCGAACTTGATCATGAGTGATCAAGTTTTGGTGGACGAAAGGTTGACGACTAGGGTCAAACCCGTTCGTTTTGGAGACCGTGAAGTCGAGCGACTTTGTCTCAAGGAGATCAGGATAGTCGTGGTCCGGTGGGACTTTTGTGTTAGACAGGAGCTATTAGGAGTGAGAGCAATCTATGTTGGAAGTGTACCCGGAGTTATTCCGCCTGGGTACCTTGAGAGATTCTGTTTTCTCTCCTTTGGTAATTTCGTGGACGAAATTCTTTTAAGAGGGGGAGAGTTGTAACACCCCGAAACTCAAAATAGGGACGGGCGACTTTTTAAGCCAAGTCTGGGACTTGGAGCAGGTGTCACGGGTCGTGTCACGGGCCGTGTCACGGGCGTGTCACGGGCGTGACACGGGCGTGACACGGGCGTGTTCGGCCTCGGGTCATGTGGTCGACGTTCTGACGATCGGAGATCGTCGAGTTGAGGCACACGGCCTGGGACACGGGCGTGTCCCAGGGAGTGTCACTTTGGGCAGTTTTCTGAGTCATGCACACGGGCCATGACACGGGCGTGTCACATGAGACACGGGCGTGTCGGGTGCCGTGTCACAGGCCGTGTCCTTCTTGGGTTGGGAAAGCTGGCCGATTGCACACGGGGGGCGTGACACGGGTATCGACACGGGCGTGTCACATATGACATGGGTGTGTCGTAGGCCGTGTCGAATGCCTTGTGCTGGTTTTCGAGTCGGTCGAGACGGCGAGTGGGTGACACGGCCAGGCACACGGCCGTGTTGCAACCCGTGTTCGGCCCCAGATTTTGTATTTTAGGCCTAATCGTGGCCGTTCGTTCCCTTGGATTTGGATCCAATGGTGGGGGGCGGTTGCTGGGGGGTTATATCCGGGAATAGGGTTTAGAAACCCTCATTCCCTTTGGTTGGTTCTCTCTCTAAGAGTTAGAGAGAGGTGAGAGCTTGGAGGAGGAAGAAGAAGCTAGATTTGGTCACCGGCGGAGCTTCGGAGCTCCAAATCACGATCTGAGTCCGGATCCGCGAAGGCGAGGCCGATACGGTGCTTTCCATCCGGCTAGATCATCATGGCACCGAGGAAAAGCACAAGGGTAACGATTCTCTTCTTGAGCATGTGAAGCTCTTCTTCCTTTGCATGGGAAAACCCCTCTCCCGCGAGTGTGCGGCGAGATCGTGGTATTCCTTGGGGTAGATATGTGAAGTCCCCCTTCTTAGAGTCCGGAATCGTAGTACGGACATAGGCATGCTGTGTGAAGCCTACACGGACGTGTTTTCTGGATCGGTGATGATTTGATGTGCATTTTTAGCCGGAGAAGACTCCGAGCATTTTGATTATTTTCAGGTTGCTATGCGGTAGAATGCATCAGGGAATCTTGGGGATTAACCCCGAGGTGCACTCGGAAATTTGGGCGGAAGCGAGGTTCTGCCATGTTGGTGGCCTGGGAGCCAGCCGGGAACATAGCGGGGCTATGTACTATGTTTGAATGTATCAGGGATCCTTGGGGATGAAACCCGAGGTGCACCCGGAAATCTGGACGGAAACGCATTTCTGTCATATCGGTGGCCTGGGAGCCAACCGGGTACATAGCGGGGCTATGTACCATGTTTGATCGTTATTTGGGACTGGGGAAGCTTAGTCCGCGTCAAAGGCCTAATGGCAATGGCGGGGTGAGCAATGGGCTGGTGTACCCCTAACCGCTCCACCTGCTCGGTTAAAGCAACCTAAAGTTTTACGTGGGACTTACCGAGGTTTGGAGATCGAGTCTAGGCCGCGGCTGGGAAGAATATATGCTAACAAGATTGACACCCTGGGGGTGGTGGTGGAGTCGAGGACCGGACGGGGTTCGGACTGGCTTCGCCGAGTAAGTGCCCTGAGAGCACGGGGTGTACGGCCGTGTGAGCGTGCACCTATGATACGATGCTTATTTTGCTGTGTTGCTTGTTTTGCTAACAAGTGTAGGGAAGAAGCTTTGCCGCCCCGGTTTGGGGGCGGAATCGTTATAATTTGGTCAGCATAGTTGACCGTTGCCTTTGTTTACCATCGTGCGGTGGATTGTTGCTTGCAGGTGCTGCGGAGCCGAGAGGTAATTAGCGGGCTAAAGCCCAAGTTGCTGTGCCGGCCCTCGAAGGCCAAATGGTGAGTGTTTTCCTTTTTGTACTCATGTGTGACCGGCCTGCGTGCCGTTGTATGGAAGACATTTTTATTAAGCAAACTCTTGTAAGGCTATAAGGCCGTTATTCATGTATTAAACATTCCTTTGTGTTTGGTTTAGTAGACATTCATGCTAGCATGGTTCTTAATTGTGCAACTTAATAATTACTTCCGCTAGGTGTTGTGTAGGACATTGTGAATGGTTTCAATGCGTAACCAACCGGTCTGTCCGTAGTATATGGCGTTGGGCTCCGGTCGGACCTACTGTTATATACTATGTGACGGATAGGGGTGTTACAGATGGGGCCTGGGAGATGTGTTATGACCACCCCCAAAAGTGACAAGACAGGCCACTATCACCAACAGCCACATCAGTGAGGCCCGCGGGGCTCGCTACCCTGGTTGAAGAGAAGCGGTCCATACTATGTCGATATAGGGTCTTTTGTGTGGTTGTGAATGCCTGCAGTGTGTGTGCAGCTGTGAATGCCTACTGTATGAATATAGGTCGTGAATTCCTACTATGCTGATGTGCTTGTGGAGCTTTAATTATAACTGATATATATTGTCGCTGCTATTCCAGTTATACTATGTTGCACATCCTTTTATGGTTGCTCCTAGCTTATATATGAAATGATGTACTAACTCTCTCTTGCTTCAGCTATCTACTTTTGTTAGGTGCGTGAGCTCGTCCCCAGGATATGGATCTGGGGAGGAGATTTGTTTCCACTTTGCTCTGTGACTAACCGTTATTTTAATAACCATTCACATGAGATGGAGCACCGTAGTGACCAGCTGCTGCAGGACGATACGCTAGCTGATAGGACTACCCGAGCAGAGGCACCCCCGTCGTCTTCAGAGTTTCGAGACGTGAATACTAGCGAGTAGGATTGAGAGAGTGAGAATTTGTTAGTTATTGTACTATTATAGCCTACGGGCTTCATGTATAAATAGTGGCTACGGTCTTTTGCGTCCTCTTTTAAATATATATTGTTATATATATTTGTTGTGGCTTCCTATTAATGCTTCTGCAAAACTCTGTGATGAGATGTGAATGTTGTGATTTAAGCCGAGCAAGGCAACCAACTAGGGCTTAGTTGTGTGGGTCGTTACCCCTTTAGGAGCACTGGGTGGACGTCCTACGCAAGTAAGATCCCCTCCAGTCCGACCCGGGCATGGGCTAGGGGAGTCTTACACCAACGCCTGTCGAATTCTGTCCGTGAGGTCATGTTGCACCTCCGTATAGTTCAAGCATGCTTCCGCGCCTATTTTCCTGTCAACACAAGAGATTTCCAGAGCCTCCAACTCACGAATCAGATGCTTATCATGCATCTGTAGCCAATTTGCTTGTGTTATAGCCTTGCGACTCAGTTCATCTGCGACTACATTTACCTTCCTGCGAGTGTAATGAATCTCAAAGCTGTAGTCCCCAAGGAACTCCATCCACCTCCGTTTTTGCATATTTAGATCCTTCTGATGCAACAAGTATTTCTGGCTCTTATGGTCCATAAAGATATCAATCTTAATGCCATAAACGTAATGTCGCCATAATTTAAGAGCGAATATCACGGCCGCCAATTCCAGGCCGTAAACCGGATAATTCCTCTCGTGTACTTTCAGGGTGCGAGAGCCATAAGCAATCACATGCCCATATATAGTAGAATGCAGCCTAAGCCGCTCCCTGATACATCAGTATAGATATCAAAGCCTTCTATTCCACATGGAGAACACAAAACAGGCATCATGGTCAGATGACTCTTCAACTCCTCAAAAGCTCACGCACACTCTGGCGTCTAGATGAACTTCTTATTCTTTCTTGTCATTGTAGTGAGAGGTAAAGAAATACTCAAAAGGCTCTCTATGAAGCATCTATAATAGCCGGCAAGTCCTAGGAAACTCCTAACTTCCGCTACTGAAGTAAGTGTAGGTCACTCTCGTATCATAATTATCTTTGTCGAATCCACAGTAATACCCTCTCCACTAACGATATGACCAAGAAAAGCTACTGAAGATATCCAAAACTCACACTTAGAGAACTTGGCATAAAGGTGATTCCCCCTCAAGGTATGCAGAACTAACCTCAAATGATTCGCATGATCCTCTTTCGACTGAGAGTATACCAATATGTCGTCAATAAAGACAATCACAAACATGTCCAAATACTCTCGAAAAGTCTTGTGCTTCAAATCCATAAATACTGATGGTGCATTAGTGAGCTCAAAAGGCATCACAGTAAATTCATAATGCCCATAGCGTGTACCAAAAACTGCTTTGGGAATATCACTTTCCCGAATTCTCAACTGCCAGTAGCCGGACTTCAAATTCAACTTCGAATAGACAGTCGATCCAACTAGCTGATCAAACAAATTATCGATTCGTGGAATCAGATACTTGTTACTCTCTGTCAGCTTGTTCAATTCACGATAATTAATGCATAGACGCAAGCCTCCATCCTTCTTCACAAAGAGAACTGGTGCACTCCAAGGTGACATACTTGGACGTATATAGTCTTGCTCTAGCAATTCTTACAACTAAACTTTCAGCTCTGCCATTTCCTTTGGGGCCACTCGGTACAGTGAGCGTAATACAGGTTTTGCACTTAGAACTAGCTCAATATCGAAGTCGATATCTCGCTGAGGTGGAATCCTAGGGAGATCAATCGGAAAAACATCTATAAACTCCAATACAACAGGAATGTCAGTCAAACTGGGATTCAGCTGAACGGCCTCCAATAACATGAAAAACAATTTTGCGCCCTTCCAAACTGCCTTGACTACTTAGAGAGCAGACATCATAATCTTGCTCGATCCTCGCATACCTGCGAACTTAGTATCGCATTCGGTGTTTTGCCCCAGTAAGACTTCCTTAGAGTTGCAATCAATATAGGCATGCTGCTCCGAGGGCCAGTCCATACCAAAGATCATATCAAACTCAGATATCGGCAGCACAGATGCTTCCAAGCCAAAATCATGACATCCTATCCGCACCTTAACACAACATGCTCTATCTGCATGCATTAAGCACCTGTTAGGCAGCAATACATTCACTCGATCTGTCGGTACAAAAGAAGGCACTCCGATACGCTCCACGAAGTCCTCAGACAGAAAGGAATGAGAAGCTCCTATATCAAACAATACTTTCGCCGGACAATCTGATATCAGGACAGTCTTTTACGACGTCACTTTGTTTAATGGCCTCCTGTTGGCCAATATTATAGACTCGAGGCTGCGCTTGGGATGCAGTCGTATCCACCACTAACTTTCTCTTTTCAGCATACATCGCACCCGTATTTTTCTCCGTCTTTGGAGGGCCACTCAGACAATTGCGGTCCATGTGTCCCAGCTTTCCACATGTGTAACAAGTAAACGGACCTTGCCCTATTGTCACTTCAAGCTTATTAAAAGAAGTTGATTTCGAAGACTTAGCCTTCTTCATCCACTTTCCTTGTCCAGACCTTGCTAAACTCAGTACTTTAAACTCTGGCTTCCTTCCCGCCAAGTCATTCTTACGCTGCACGCGCTTCATATCTTGCTCTAGGGAACGGGCCGTATTGACCAAGGTCAGAAAACCTTGCATCATCTAACAAGAGAGAAGCAATCGCAAGTCATCTCGCAGTCCTTTATAGAATCAATTTGTCTTTCGTTCCTCGTCTGCAAACGTAAAGCCTGCATAACATCCCAATCTTGTAAACTCGTGCAAGTAGTCATCCACAAAACTCTCGCCTTGAGTTAACCTTTGGAACTGATTTTCCATTAAAATCCATTATGCAAATGGAAGATATCTCGCCAGAAATAGTCTCAAGAATTCCTCCATCGAGATCTCAATCAATGGCCTACCAGCAAACCGGTGTAGCTCCAACTCATCCAACCATATCCTCGCCTCCCCTTCTAACAAGAAGGTATCTACAGTGACTTTCTACCACTCCTCCATTTTTGTTGTTGTAATGGTTCTCTTTATTCTCGAGAGCCAGTCTTCAGCTTGTGTTGGGGTTCTAGTGCCCGCAAACATAGAAGGATCGAAACTCATCATGTGTTTCAATTGCTTTTCCGTCACTCGCCTTGCGATCACTGTCTTAACGGCCACTTGTCTCACTGCCACATTCTCAACTATGCCAACAAGTTCCTGGACCACTGCAGGGGTAGGAGGTTGTACTTTCCCTCCTTGCTGTGCATTATTTAATGAAAACACGGCTTCAGCAACCAACTGTATCATTTCCGCAGAAGGAGGTGTTGGCACCTCAGTTGGCGCACTACTCTCCGACGAGCACTGGGGTTCACTCTACCCCGCACTACATCTAGTTGCATATAATCCTGAAACACACAATTAAGCAACTAATAACATTGCAAAAAGCAATTATAGGAACACGCAGGTTCCACAAACATGTGTATTATCATTTCTAAGTGGGCATTCATGAGTTCGTTCATGTTATAACGGTAACGCACATACACGTTCCCACCACCCCTTAAAATCATTCGACCACGAATTTAAATAAGAAAGACCGACACTAGAAGCTAATACCTAATTGTAACACATCCATCTGTCACGTAGAATATAACAAAAGGTCCGGTCGGAGCCCCATGCCATATTCCACGGACAGTCAGCGGAGTTACTCATTAAAACCATTTCATTTACGCATCCTAACTCAGAGTGCATTCTGTCATAATCAGTTAACTTAGTTATATAACCCAAATGCAAGGAATGACCACTACCAAACAAAGGAATGACATTTAATACACAATATGTTCTAGCCTTAAGGCCTTACAACTATTTTCGTTACAAAATGTATCTTCCATACATCGATACACAAGCTGGCCACACATGAAAATAGTAAATGTTTGTCTTTGGGCCTTTGAGGGCCCGTCAATCGAAGCATAAGGGACTTCAGCCCGCTACTTTACTCTAATCTCTCCATCATCTGCATAGCACGACCCACCAAATGTGGCAAAACAAAGCAACGGTCAGCATTAGCTGAACAAATTATAATGACCACACCCCTTACTCGAGGTAGCGGTTCTCCTTCCCTACAAACAGCAGCATATATATTGTTTGGCAACAAAAATGTGCATTTAAGCACCATTTGCCATGGACGTAGGCTCGATCAGCCACATGCCCCATGCACTCGGGGCACATTATCGGTGTATCGGGCTTCTCCGGGTCCCACCACCATTCACAGTCTCAGGCATGATGGTTTACATTTCAGCATTTCTATTCTTTCCGGCCCTTAAACTAAGACTCTCATTATGCCAACGACAAAAGCCAGTTACATTAGATAATTTACTCCGAACGACATAACGCGGGTACAGTTCAGCTATTTCCCATTGCTTAAATTTCCATGACAATGCCAACGATCAAAGCCATCATGGCAAACGACAAGACGCGAGTAAGCCTCCCCTTGCCCGTTCGGGTCTCTGTCCTTGGCTAGGCACTTTAGGCTCAACTTTAATTGCCGCTCATATTATCCCTAGGACCTGAGCTCTCAATGATCACATCAATGGCTCTCAAGGCCATAATAGTTGGGCTCTCTAGGCTCAACATCTTCTCATGTTACTCACCTTGCCTCGCAGACACAGGATTCACAACCACAATCAGGTTGGCTCTCACGGCCACCTTAGCTGGGCTCTTAAGCCTCTCAGCTTCAAATAATGGCCCTCAGGTCTCCAAGAGACATGCCTATCATAGCTCACTGGGAGCTATCACCGGCGTTAGCACTACTGTCGCGCGGTAGGGGACAAAATCTCATTTCTTCCCCAACTTTGGGTTTTTCCTATAGAGTGTCTCCAGTACTATTACTGCAGCATCCTGCACACCCCTTGACCTCGGAAACTGAAGTTTATCCATGGAGTCTTCTCCAGCATGAAAATTAATCATCACCAATCCAGACCAACCTATCTAGATCGGCTTCACACAACATGCCTATTCCATACTTCGATTCTGGATTCTATATGCAATTTCTACTGGGATCACAAAGATCTACCCGCTGGAAACCTCCCTTTTCTTCACCCTTTGGTAAAGGGTTCCAAGCACTTATGCAAATTGAGTACTTCACTTGTCCAAGGAGAAAGTTCTTTACCCTTGTCGACCGCTTAGGAGCCATGAACTTGCACTTGATCTATATGGAACTGATCACCAAAATTTCCCCTCCACAGATCTAGCTTCGAATCGCATATCAGATCACAAGAATGCTATCACAATAGGGTTGGATCACCCTTTCCCTTGCTTCCTGGCTTTTCTCTTCCCCATCCTCAAAAACAAAGAGAGAGTGTGAGTATGAGAGAAAATGAGAAATAAATCTCATTTAAAACCTTTATCGGAGAGCTACCGTCGTGCGGTATCTTTGCTACCATCGCGTGATAACTTTTATGGTGGCAGTGGTCGTATCCAGCACCGTCATGCCACTCCCACTACTGCTGTGTGGTATCTTACTACTGTCGGGTGGTATGATCCAGAGCCAAACAATGATTTAATCACCAGCTGCTGCCGCGCGGTATCACACTACCGCCGCGGGGTACCGACCAAAGACGTCGGGCCATTAAATTCAGCTAGCTACCACCGGCGCTAGGTCTACCGCCATGCGGTAACCTCTAGTGATCAATTTTCTGTTGTTTTCAGGATATTTGGGGCATTACAGAGGGTTAGTTATTGTATTGCCAACAACATGCTTCTTTGCTGGAAGAGTTTTGGAAGATGCTGCTTTGTTACCCTTGAGTGTAGGGGCTGGAGCACTAAACACAAATAGCTCATATTAAGACATTTGTATTTCATCATGAGAAGCTTTCAAAGCACTCATCCCCACCTCCTTTCTTCCACTATAGTTAGGAGAATTTTTTCCTCACTATAGGAACTTCCATTCCTTGAGTGACCATACATGTAATCCTATTCATACCTGTTGGAAGTAAACAAAACCTTTTGAAAGGTGGTCTGAGGCTTGATTGGAGCCTTGCCCTTTCTTCTGTTCCAATCACCTAATGCACTACCTTTGAAGCCCAATCCCTTCCTATTTGTTTGGGAAGTAAGAGAGTCAATGATATGCAGTATAGATTTGGGCTTGGAGAATTGAGCCACAAGCAACCTCTCCTTGAGGAGCTTCACTTCTTGATCCTTTTTTATTTTACTCTTCTAGATTATGGAGCTAACTTGGATGATAGTGATTGATTTCAGATGGCTGATTTATCTACTAATCTGAACTAGCTAGGAAGCTGATTCAGAGTGCACAGATGCAGCTTGCTGCAAAGAAGCAATCTCTTCAGCTTGCCTCTTGACAAGTATCTTGCTCTTCTTTAGAGCTTTCAAGAGAGCACCATATTTTTCAATTAATTCATTGGCATGCTCTTCAGATTTTGAACCATTCTCATCATCAGATGAAGTCTCATCATCAGATGAAGATGCTTCAGAATCTGTGTCAGTCTCATATTCTGATTCAGAGGAAGAAATATCATGTATTTGTACCTCATCAGGATCATATTTATTCTGTGTTCTTTCTTCAGTCATGTCCATCAGGTCACAACATTCCTCTTCATCTTCTTCCTCATTGTCACTTTATGGATGTGACAAAGGAGCCTTGATTCCAATCCTAACAGCGGGATGGACATCATCTTCATCAACAACAATAACCCAATATAGGCTTCTTCTTTTTTAGAATCAAAAGAGTATGGGTCACTTTAACTCCAGTTCTTCTCCTCCTTCTTGCCAATGAAAGTCTTTTCAGACTTCTTGCTCTTGTAGTAATGTCTTCTATCACCATCATGCTTATTCTCCTTGAAAGCAATTCTTTTTTTTTTAACTGGATAGTCAGCAATGACATGTCCATGCTTGCTATAACAAATAATACTAGTAGAAATCTATTTGTTGTGGGAGGAACCATACCTGTCTGCCTTGGGGGTTTTCTTGAAGCTAGAGAAGGAAGAAGGCTTGCTTTTCTAGTGCTTCTTTCTGGACATAATCTTCTTGAACTGCCTAGAGAAGGCTGCAAGCTCCCTATCAGATAAATCATCATTTGTTGTGATGGGCTCAAAAGTTTTTGAGTCAGCTGATCTTCTGGGAGGAGAGGGAATTCTCTCCTTATTCTTCTTTGACTCTCCAGCTTTGAGAGCCACTATCTTCTCCTTCTGAAGACCCTTGGCATCAATCTCCTCTTTTTTAGCATTTAGCTGCATCTCATAGGAGAGCAGTTTTGTAACATTTTGACTTTTATTGGGCCACTAGAACCCTAGTGGGCCCAATAAAACTGACCTAAAACTCTACCCGTGGCCCATACCAAGGTAGGAGGTAACCCTAGACAGGGATATCAAGCTAGAAAACTCTGATTTGAGTTTTGTCAGCTCATGTGACCTCGTATTGTCAATACGAGTGTGTTGGAACTCGTCCAGTTGAACATATGGTGGATATGACCGTTCCTCGTAGGACGTCGCGAAAATGAGATTTTTAAATATTGACCTAGAGAACTCAGATTTGAGTTCTATCAGTTCCTATGGCTTTGTATAGTCGATACGAACGCACTGGAACTCGTTGCGTCATAATCCGAAGTTTAACGATGAATATCGGTAATTTGACTGTTTTAGCGCGTCGCAACGCGCAGATTTTGAATATTTAGCAAACGAACTCCAATTCGACCCCAGTTAGTGGCAAAGGACTCGTATGGTCAATACAAAGTAAACCGATTTCATCCCGATCAATTTCAAATACGAATAGTCAACCCATGGTCAAATCAAGCATAATCGTGCACCGAAAAGCGTGCACACACAATTTATGACACGATACCCAAACTTTGACCCAACTCCTGATGTCTTAGACTCACTTTGACTTTGACCAACATGGGGGGACCCACCTAGGGTTGACTTTGGTTAAACCCCCTAAAAGTCTAATTTTTTGGAATTTTTCCAAAAGAGGTACACACCTCCTCTTCATTAATGGTTTAGGGCCCTACCCCCTCACCACGTGGGCCACCAACCAGCAAGGTTGAAAGGAGGTTGGCCATGTGCCAAGATAGGTCCAATTCCTCTTTCCCCCTCCTCTTTTCTCTCCTTAGGAACTATAGCCCAAGCCCACCCGCTCTCTCCTTTGGATGGCTGCCACCTAGGTACCCTAGGATGCTGCAACATGGCCAAAGCAAGTGGGGGGAGGAGAGGAACTCCTCCCCTCATGGGATTAATCCCACATTGGCAAGGGGAGGGATGACCACCCTGCCCAAGCCTATAAAAGGCCTTTCCTAGCCTGCTTTCTCCCAAACCAACCCACCCGAGCCCGGGGCACCCTCACTGGAGTCCCAGCTCGTCGGAAAACTTTCCACCACCCAAGCTTTTCGCCGCCTCCAATGGTAACTCGGTCGGGGTTCTCCCAAGCTCTTCTAGGCCAGGTGGAAACTCTTCCCTTCCTCCCTCATCTTTTTGACGTGTTGTATGCGCTCTCCAGCGGCCGTAGCGCCATTGGCACCACCTGACCCATGCTCTAGGTCGGGTGGTGGATATAGGAAGCCAACCCCTCTCAGTGCTGGTGGAAGCATTGGGGAAGGCCTAGCCCACCAAGAATACCTTTTCCCAGTGACGAAAGGCCAGGGTGCCACCGGAAAATGCCGCTCCGGAGGTACCCGAGAAAAATAGAGTTTTGCTATGTTTTATTCTGGTGGCGGCCGGCGGTGACAGGCTGACGGGCCACCAAAGGTGAGGAGCCCTGCCTCCGGTGCATCGGCCGGGGGTGGATTCGTGGCCGGGTTAAATGCTGGAGAGGCAGGGTGGTACGGTGGCGCTAGGAGCAGAGTCATCGCCACCCTGCTCTCGGGTTGATGAATTTAGGCGGTGGCCGGCGGCGGTAAGCCGCCGGACCACCGCCCAGAGACTCGCCGGCCCCTGGCAAACCGATTGGGAGTGGCGCCAATGCCTTGAAGTGGACGATCAGCGGTGGAAGTGGGCCACCGCATTCTTCTTCGGCAGGGGAGGATCGTCGCCGTTCATCTCACAGGAATGAGATAAACAACTATCATCTCATCATTTCTTCCCCCCTTGCATGAACTTATGTTCCCCCACAACGAATCCATGTCTGATCTGCTGTGGGAAAGCGCTGACCAGATCTCCTGTCTGGCGTGATCCTGACCGCATGATCAGGTTTAATTTGCTATATGCAGACCAAATCCTTAACAAGAATTTTGTATAATTTTTATAAAAAATTATAGGCTCCTAGGGAGAAAGTGTTGAACATGAAAGTTGTTCACCTTGATAAGGGCTTTTCCCACAAAAATTTGAGAATTTTTGAAATTATTTTGGTAATTTTAAAAGCCCAAATAAATTTTATTTCGCCAAATTAAAGGCCCAAAATTGCTCGGAATTTTTTTTTAAAAAAAATACTAGGCTCTTTTTAGGCCCCTTTAAAGGTTGTACTAAAATTTTGAAACCTTGGGATAAAAATTAAAGATTTTTCCAATTATTGGAGCCTAGGCTCACGCTCGAAAATTTACGTGCTCAAATTCTTCGAAATTAGAAATCAAAGCGTGCGACCACTTTTTAACTTGAATGATAAGTTCAAACTGTTTTACTAGCGAGAGTGATCGAGGCAAGTTCCCAAGATCTGAGTGTTCCGGGGTTTTGTGAAACCGTAGAGCACCTCGTGTTTTCTTTTAAAGACTCTCGAGTAATTTGGGCTAGCTCGAAAGATGAGAGTACAAACAATTGAGCTGTTAATTATTATCAATGAATAATAAAAAAATGTATTCATAGTAAGTTTCCCCGATCTGATTAAGCCATAATTATAAAGGGCGCAACTAAATTATGATCGGATCTTAATAATGGAAAAAACCCTAAGGAAGCCTACTGAGAACGGTGATAGAACTGAACTAATCCTCCAGAGAACGGAGATGGAACTGAACTAATCCTCCTAAGAATGGAGATGGAACTGAACTAAGCCTCCTGAGAATGGAGATGAAACTGAACTAAGCCTCCTGAGAACGGAGATGAAACTGAACTAAGCCTCCTGAGAATGGAGATGAAAATGAACTAAGCCTACTAAGAATAGAGATGGAACTGAAGCCTCCTGAATAAAGTGACTAGACTACTAACCATTTTCTTCATATTTTATTCCAGTCTCGTACTGGTCCAGTTCATTTATTCATTTCAATTCAGTACTTTCTTTTCAGTATTCTAGTCTCGTACTGGTCTAGTTCATTTATTCATTTCAGTTCAGTACTTTCTTTTTAGTACTCCATTCTCGTACTGGTCCAGTTCATTTATTCATTTCAGTTCAGTACTTTCTTTTCAGTACTCCTATCTCGCACTGGTCCAGTTCATTTATTCATTTTAGTTCAGTACTTTATTTTCAGTACTCCAGTCTCATACTGGTCCTGACTATTTACTTTCAGTTCAGTTCATTTCTTTTAATTATTATTCTAGTCTCGTACTGGTCCAATTCCTTTCAATACTTTCAGTACAGTACTACTCCAGTTTCATACTGGTCCTTTTTTATTATAACATTTCAATTCTGTAGCTTATATACTAACAACAGCTTTTATTACCGCACTTTTGTTTTTTCAATTTACTATTTTTTTAGCTCGGGTCCTGCACTGACAGGCGGTGATTTGATAGGTTGAGCCTTAGTTAGGGATAACCGGAGTTGAGATATTCCTCTGAATTTAGCCCCAAATAAAGTGCTCCCATGCTCCTTGCCAAAAGTCGAGCCAAGTGTCATTTGCCCGAATTATTTGAAGCATAGTAGGGCAGGTCGTTGCAGACCCGATGCATTCTAGTGAATTAATAATTTGATTCCTTGTAAATTGCTTGCGGTAAATTATGGCGGGTCATCACTTTCGCAGACCGTTCATACCAGTGTGAGAAGTTCGATGACTCAAGGCGATAGGGAGA
Source organism: Platanthera zijinensis (assembly GCA_039513925.1). Classification (NCBI taxonomy): domain Eukaryota; kingdom Viridiplantae; phylum Streptophyta; class Magnoliopsida; order Asparagales; family Orchidaceae; genus Platanthera; species Platanthera zijinensis. The sequence continues at coordinate 212,633,847 of CM077080.1, forward strand.
TAGGTACCACGGGTGACCGGTCGTTATGTTTTTCCCCATTGGGTTTCCTCCACTAGTCAGACAAAATATAGAATCGCTGGATGTCACTCACATCCAAGAGTACAAGGGGTTGTACGTTAGGGCCTTGGTTGTGTGGTACGACCACCCCCAAAAGTGGCAGGACTGGCCACTGTCACCGACGGCCACATCAGTGAGGCCCGCGGGGCTCTCTACCCTGCTTGAAAAGAAGGAGGCCATACTCTGTTGATATAGAGTATTGTGTGCATCTGTGAATGTCTGCGATGTGTATGCGGCTGTGAATACATGCAATGTGTATGCAGCTGTGAATGCCCGTGACGTTTGCACGGTTTGTGAATACCTATTGTGATGCTTCTTGTGGAGCCAAAGATTATAACTGATGTAAATTAATGTTGTTAGTCCAGTTATACTATATTACACTCCTTTCATTTGCTCCTAACTTATTTATGAAATACTATGCTAACCCACTCATGCTTCGGCTATTTTATATTTTTGGGTGTGTGTGCTCGTCCCTAACATATGGATCCGGGGAGGAGATTTGATTCTGCTTAGCTCTGTGACTAACGGTTATCTTAATAACCATTCACAGTATATGGAGCACCGTAGTTACAAGCTGCTACAGGGCGATACACCGCTAATAGGACTACCCAAGCAGAGGCACCCCCATCGTGTCCTGAGTTTCGAGATGTGAGTACTAGCGAGCAGAGTTGAGAGAGAGGAGTTATTAGTTGTTGTACTTTTATAGCCTATGGGCTCTATGTATAAACAGTGGTTACGGCCTTTCGCCTTCCGATTAAATATATATATTGTGGTATATATTTACTATGTCTTTCTGATAGAGCTTCCACTATACCCTGTGATGTGATGCGAATGTTATGGTTCAATCCATACGAGGCGGCCAACCAGTTCTTTGTGAAGTGGGTCGTTACTCCTTGAGGACAACTGGGTGGGCATCTTGGGAAAGTAAGATCCCCTCCGGCCTGACCTGGAGCAAAGGTTAGAGGGGGGTCTTACAAATATATCAATGAGATCACGATCCGTACTTATAGAGTACTCTTAGGATCCCTCCATCCCTCGCTTTGTTCTTTGGTTCGGGATGAACAATACAGCGGAAGTCTGGTAGACCCTAGTAAAGAGGCTTAGGGATTCTGGACTATGCGATAACACACCCATGCACCTTTGTTTTCGCTTTATTATTCTTTTGAAAATTTCCCCTATTTTTGCAAAATACTGACACTTGTTTCCTGTTACTCCTCCAGATACCGGAGTCCAGTAACGGGAGATCCTCCTCCAGAGGATGTGTCCCTGCCACCCCACCTCTAGACCCGGTTGCTCCTGCAGTTGTACCGTTCGCCAAGACAGACTTTGGGCAGACATTGACAGCCATTTGAGCGACATTCCGGACGGCTTTGGCACAACTACCACAGCAGTTGGTGGTACCCACCAACTTACTAACAACCTTCTGGGGGCTATGGCCTCCTACTTTCAGAGGCACGGAGACTCATATACAGGCAGAGGAGTGGGTCGAGCGTGTATAGGAGTTGTTGGTGGGAATGATATGCCCGACAGTAGATATAGTATCAGTAGTAGTGACTTTGTTAGAAGGATATGCTAGGGACTGGTGGAGAGCGGCCAGCCGCTCGACGTTCAGAGGATGACCGTTGAGCACGATCCTATGGGGGGAGTTTTTCAGAGGCTTTTCTGGAGCACTTCATCTCAGACGCCGACCAAGCTGCACTTTAGGAGAGGTTCTTGCACATCCGACAGGGTGACCGGACGATGCCAGACTATGAGAAAGAGTTCATCCACCTGACGCATTTTGCTGGGAACTTAGCAGCCACAGGCAGAGATAAAGCTGCTCGCTTTTACCGAGGCTTGCGAGATGACCTGAGGCAGGCCTTGATTATGATCTCTCAGTCCACCTTCCACACTATTACGACTCACACTGTAGCATTAGAGTTAGATCAGAGGTTGGTAGCCCGACAACACCGAGGACAGGTTGAGGTCCCCAGAGGTTAGGGACGAGATAAAGGAGCTGCTCCCCGCAAATAGGAGAGATACTACAGGTAGAGGCAGCGCAAATAGCCATATAGGCGCCCACCAGTACCACCAGAACCACCAGCACTATAGCAGGAGCCCAGGCTAGCTCCAGTACCAAAGCCAATGCTGATAGCCTAATGAGATGTTCCCTTTGCAGGGAACTGCTTTCTGTGCTAGCAGCCAGGAAATATGAGGGCCTACTGCCCATAAGAGGCAGGAAGGCTAGGTTTAGGAGCTATTCAGGGAGGACAAACGACACGAGGACAGGGACAAAGAGGCCGCTGAGGTAGAGTTGGTAGGAGAGACCAACGGGGCCAATCAACACCCATGGAGGATTATGCCTTAGACCTCCAGCATGGACCAGCCCCCGATGTTGTGATTGGTATATATCTTAGGCAATAGAGATACGTCAGATATTACTACCAATGTATTAGTTTTTACGCATGTATATATCCATATTAGGTATATGTTTTGTTAAATGATATATATATATATGTATACTCCTTCAGGACTACTTTTGGTAGAAGGATACTCGCAAAAACCCTGTTTGATACTGGAGCAACACATTCTTTTGTATCTGATCAGGTCTTCATTGCATCAAAGTAAAATGTCGTCCAATCGTCTAGACTGTCTATACGGATTTGTCTACCAGACGGATCAGAAATGACATCCACGGAAAAATGCTCATTCCAGGTCACGATACGGGACATAGAATTCAAGATCTACGTGACGATCTTAGCAATAAATGGATTCGACCTCATATTGGGAATGGACTGGTTGGCCGAGCATAAGGCCCAGATTAATTGTTTGACCTGAGAGGTTAAGCTTCAGAACCTAGAAGGACAGGTCATTACGCTATCAGGTATACCCTCCTCCATCTCTCGCATCATTTTGACCTCCGCTCAGACTGTAAATTTAGTCCGACAGCAAGACGAAGTATTTCTTATTTACTTCGAGATGGAGAATAAAGTACAAATACTTGCCAAGGTACTAGTGGTACGAGATTTCCCAGATGTGTTTCTAGAATCCCTCCCAGGTTTACCTCCACGGCGAGAAGTCGACTTCCAGATCAAGCTTGTGTCCAGGGCTCGACCAGTTTCCCAAGCACCTTATCAAATGGTCCCCAAGGAATTGGCCGAGTTGAAAATCCAACTTCAGGAATTGATAGATGCTGGATTTGTTCGCCTAAGTTCCTCGCCCTTGGGAGCCCCTGTGTTGTTTGTAAAGAAGAAGGACGGGACGTTGCGCTTATGCATAGACTACAGGGAACTGAACATCTTACTATACGGAATACCTATCCGCTCCCAAGGATCGACGTGTTGTTCGATCAACTCCAAGGAGCTTCTGTATACTCCAAGATGGACCTAAGATCTGGCTACTATCAGCTTCGGGTCCGGGAAGAAGACATCCCCAAAACTACCTTTAGCTCTCGCTACGGCCTATACGAGTTTTTGGTAATGCCATTTGGGGTTACCAACGCCCCTTCGCCTTCATGGCTCTGATGAATAAAGTATTTGAACCCTTCCTAGATCTTTTCGTAATTATCTTTATCGACGACATCTTGATCTACTCGAAGACCAAAGCCGATCATTCTAGACACCTGCGGTTGGTGTTACTTAAACTTTGGGAGCACTCTCTCTTCGCCAAGTTTAGTAAGTGTGAATTCTGGTTGGAAGAAGTCGGATTCTTGGGTCATACCGTCAACAAGAATGGATTGGCGGTGGACTAAGCCAAAATCCAAGCAGTTCAGAAATGGCCGCCGCTTAAGACGGCAGCAGACATTTGCAATTTTCTTGGTCTTGCAGGTTATTACAGAAAGTTCGTGCAAGGATTATCTAAGATTTTGCTACCCCTTACTGCCCTCACTAGGAAGGATGTTATGTTCCGGTGGATTCCAGAATGTGAGGCTGCGTTTGTTTATTTGAAGAGGCAGCTGAATTATGCCCCGATCCTAACGATCCCTTCAGGTACTGAGGGATTTAAGATTTATACAGATGTGTCCCTGAAAGGATTAGGAGCTGTCCTAATGCAGCATGGTAAGGTGGTGGCTTACGCATCACACAAACTGAATCCGCACGAGTTGAATTACGCAACTCATGACCTTGAATTGGGCATCTTCGTCTTCTCCCTTAAGATTTGGAGGCACTATCTATACAGAGTAAGGTGTGAGATCTTCTCCGACCATAAGAGCCTCAAATACATCTTTAACCAGAAAGAGTTGAACCTATGATAGCGTCGGTGGTTGGGATTTCTATGTGATTATGATTTCTCTCTCCAGTACCACCCCGGGAAGGCAAATAGAGTGGCCGACGCGCTGAGCCGCCAGCCCCCGGCAGCCGAAAACTTGATGGAGCAGATTCTAAGAGATTGGTTTCAGTCCTCGATGAATTTTTAGATTACCCTAGTTACTCGTAGAGATCCAGAAGAGTACCAGGCACAGCTTTATGGGACTGAGATCCAATGTGATATTCAAAATTGAATACGAGAAACTCAGCAGGTTGACCTAGAAACAGTCCCAATCATCTAGTCCCTGCAAGATGGGGCATAGGGAGAGTTTAATCTGCACGATGGGATCTTGCAATTCAGATACTGTATATTTATTATCTCTACCGGAGGAATCCGAGAGGAAATCCTTCGAAAGGCACACAAGTCAAGGTACTCAATCCATCCTGGTGTAGTTAAAATGTATGTTGATCTACGCAGGTGTACAACCCCATGTCCGGCGAGTAGCGGTCGATAGGGGCAAGATTGGCAAAAGTCCAGCAGTCCGACTAGCCCAAATGGGGGTGGATCTTTTGAGGGCCGAGTGGAGCGGGTCGGCTCGCACTCGCCCTAGGGGGCCCTGCGAGCATCGGGCGCGTGTAGTGGGTCGGCTCACACTCTCCCCAGGGGTTCCGCGTGCAGCTGGCGAGTGGGGTAGGCCGTGCTCGCACTCGCCCAGGGCTGGAAGAGGCAGCAAGTGCCAGCTCCATCGAGCACTCGCCGCCCCCGACGAGTGGAGGCTCCATAGGGCCACTCGCCCAGTCTTCAGTGGTGTATTTTACTTCTTTACCCTCGATGGCCTGTCTATAGCCTGTTGGAACATCGGAGTTACTCTATTGGCAAACCCAGTTGGGCTGCACATAACTATTCAGAATAGCGGAGGTTGTCTATTTGCAAGTCATTTTCAAAAATCTATAAATAGACCCAAGGGGGTACCTCAGAAGGCATGCTTACTTGTGCCCCAGTCTTCTTGTGCTTTCTGAGATACCCTTTGCTCAACATTTGACTAGGGAGGGGAACTGCTCTAATATCTTACAGGTATGTGGTGGTACCTCCATGCCGAGCCCTTATGTCTGTTCCCTATTCTTTTTTCCTTAGTTGTTTTGCTCGCGAGAGAGAAGTGTGCGATCACCTCTTCCCCAAGGGTGAACTACATAGAGACCGAGTTTTCGGTTTCAACAGCAGGACAATTTACTGGACCGGGATAAAGAGGGACGTCACCAACTTCGTGGCACAGTGTCAGACTTGCCAGAGAGTTAAGGAGGAATGCCGCAACCCAGGAGGTCTGTTATTGCCCCTACCGATACCAGAATAGAAATTTGAGGATATTCTCACGGACTTCGTTCACGGCTTACCCCGATCCCGTGCTAGAAATGACCCTATATGGGTTGTCATGGATCGACTTACTAAGGTGGCACGGTTTATCCCAAACCAAAAAGGTGACAGAAATGACATCCTGGCCAGGTTATTCATAGAACAAGTAGTCCGATGCCACGGAGTACCGAAGTCCATCGTGTCGGATCGTGATGGACGTTTCACATACAAGGAGTGGAGGCGAGTACAGGCATACTTGGGGACCCAGTTGGCCTTCATCACTGCCTTCCACCCCCATACAAATGGATAGGCGGAAAGGACAAACCATACAATGGAGGATTTACTCTAACTTTGCATAGTAGAGAACAACGAGCCATGACAGCAGTTGTTGCCTTTACTCAAGTTTTCTTATAATAATAGTTATCAGGCCAGCATCAAGATGGCCCCATACGAGGCATTGTATGAGAAACATTATCAAACACCACTAACATGGGCTCAAGATTAGGACCTTAAAGCTTTAGTAGTGGCTTATATTGATGATATTATGGGAGCGATACGGCTAATCCACGAGCGGATGCGGGAAGCCCAGAGTCAACAAGCAAATATTATGATGCAAGGCATCGGCTGGTGGAGTTTGTCGTGGGAGAAATGGTGTTCTTAACAATCAATCCCATGCATGGTGTCTCCCGGTTGAGGAAGTAGAAAAAGCTAGATCCCCGCTACTTGGGCCCCTATCAGGTGATAGAGCGTGTTGGCCCTGTTACCTATCAGTTAGCCCTGCCCCCAAAGTTGGGAAATCTTCATGATGTGTTCCATATCTCATATTTGAGGTGAGTTCTCCGGCAACCAGAGAAGCACCTACCTACCCCACTAGTGCGACTGCAGTCCGATAGATCCGTTCAGCTTGAACCAATCCGAATAATAGATCAAAAAGTGAAGAATCTGCGTAACAAAACCATCTCGATGTTCAAGATATTGTGGTCAAATCACGGATGAGATGAGTACACATGGGAACCAGAGGCGCTCGTCTGAGAAAAATACCCGAGACTCTTTCCCCAGGTATGTTATTTCTTTTTCCCCTACTTTGGGCAAATTTTCGGGGACAAAAATCCTTTTATTTTTATTGGATTATAACATCCTGGCTTTTATTGGGCCACTGGAACCCTAGTGGGCCCAATAAAAGTGACCTGAACCTCTACCCGTGGCCCATACCAAGGTAGGAGGTAACTCTAGATGGGGATATCGAGCTAGAAAACTCCGATTTGAGTTTTGTCAGCTCACGTGGCCTCGTATAGTCAATACGAGTGTGTTGGAACTCGTCCAGTTGAATTTCGAGGTCATATGGTGGATATGACCGTTCCTCGCAGGACGTCGAAAAAATGATATTTTTAAATATTGACCTAGAGAACTCGGATTTGAGTTCTGTCAGTTCCTATGGATTTGTATAGTCGATACAAATGCACTGGAACTCGTTGCATCACAATCTGAAGTTTAACGACAAATATCTGCAATTTGACTATTTTAGCTCGACGCGACGCGCAGATTTTGAATATTTAGCAAACGAACTTCAATTCGACCCCGATCAGTGGCAATGGACTCGTATGGTCAATATGAAGTCAACCGAGTTCGTCCCAGTCAATTTCAAATACGAATAGTCAAGCCATGGTCAAATAAAGTATAATCGTGCACCGAAAAGCGTGCACACACAATTTATGGCACGACACCCCAACTTTGACCCAACTCCTGATGTCTTAAACTCACTTTGACTTTGAACAACATGGGGGAGCCACCTAGGGTTTAATTTGGTCAAACCCCCTAAAATTCTAATTTTTTGGAATTTTTCCAAAAGAGATACACACCTCCTCTTCATTAATGGTTTAGGGCCCTACCCCCTCACCCCTTGGGCCACCAACCAGCAAGGTTGAAAGGAGGTGGGCCATGGGCCAAGATAGGCCCAATTCCTCTTTCCCCCTCCTCTTTTCTCTCCTTAGGAACCAAGGCCCAAGCCCACCTCCTCTCTCCTTTGGATGGCTGCCACTTAGGTACCCTAGGATGGTGCCACATGGACAAAGTAAGTGGGGGGAGGAGAGGAATTCCTCCCCTCATGGGATTAATCCCACATTGGCAAGGTGAGGGATGACCACCCTCCCCAAGCCTATAAAATGCCTTTCCCATCCTGCTTACCCCTACACCAACCCACCTGAGCCCAGGGCACCCTCTCCAGAGTCCCAGATTGCTAGAAAACTTTCCACCACCCAAGCATTCTGCCGTCTCTAATGGCAGCTCGACCGAGGCCCTCCCAAGATCTTCTAGGCTAGGTGGAAACTCTTTCCCTCCTCCTCCCTCATCTTTTTGACGTGTTGCATGCACCCTCCGACGACCGGAGCAGTGTTAACATCACCCGACCCATGCTCCAGTTCGGGTGGTGGCCGCAGGAAGCAACCCCTCCCAGCACTGGTTGAAGCATTAGGGAAGGCTTAGCCCATCGGGAATACCTTTTCTCGGTGGCAGAAGGACAGGGTGCCGCCAGAAAACACCGCTCCAGCGGTACCCGAGAAAAACAGAGTTTTGCTCTATTTTGCTCCAGCGGCGGCCGACGGCGACAGGCTGTCGGGCCACCACCAAGGAGGAGCCTTGCCCCGGCGCATCAACCGGGGGTGGATTCGTGGCTGGGTTAAACGTCGGAGAGGCTGGGTGGCACAGTGGCGCTGGGAGCAGAACCACCGCTACCCTGCTCTCGGGTTGATGAATTCAGGCAGTGGCGGCGGAGGCAGGCCGCCAGACCACCACCCAGAGACTCGCCAGCCCTCGGCGAATCAATCGAGGGGGGGGGGGGTGGCGGTGCCTGGAAGTGGACGGCCTGCGGTTGCAGAGGGCCACCGCCTTATTCTCCGGTGGGGGAGGATCGTCGTCGTTCAACTCACAGGAATGAGATGAACGGCTATGATCTCATCGCCCCCCCTGCATGAACTTTTGTGCAACCACAACGGATCCGTGGCTGATCTGCTGTGGCGAAGCGCTGACTAGATCTCCTATCTGGCACGATCCATGCCGCAAGATCAAGTTTGATCTGCTATATGCAGACCAAATCCTTAACCAGAATTTTGTATAATTTGTATAAAAAATTATAGGCTCCTCGAGAAAAAGTGTTGAACAAGAAAGTTGTTCCCCTTGATAAGGGCTTTTCCCACAAAATTTTGAGAATTTTTGAAATTGTTATGGTAAGTTTAAAAGCCCAAAAAAATTTTATTTGGTCAAATTAGAGGCCCAAAATTACTGGGAAAATTTAAAAAAAAATACTAGTCTTTTTTTAGGCCCCTATAAAGGTTATATTAAATTTTGGAAACCTTGGGATAAAAATTGAAGATTTTTCCAATTTTTGGAGCTTAGGGTCGCGCTCGGAAATTTACGCGCTCAAATTCTTCAAAAATGGAAATCGAAGCGCGCGACCACTTTTTAACTTAAATGATAAGTTCAAACTGCTTTACTAACGAGAGTGATCGAGGCAAGTGCCCAAGCTCTGATTGTTTCGTGGTTTCATGAAACCGTAGAGCACCTCGTGTTTTCTTTTAAAGACTCTTGGGGAATTTGGACAGGCTCGGAAGATGAGAGTACGAGAAATTGAGGTGTTTATTATTCTCAACAAATAATAAAAATATATTCATAGTAAGTTTCCCTGATCCGATTAAGCCATAATTATAAAGGGCGCAACTAAATTGTGATCGAATCTTAATAATGGGAAAAACCCCAAAGAAGCCTCATGAGAACGGAGATGGAACTGAACTAATCCTCCTGAGAATAGAGATGGAACTGAACTAATCCTCCTAAGAACGGAGATGGAACTGAACTAAGCCTCCTGAGAACGGAGATGAAACTGAACTAAGCCTCCTGAGAACGGAGATGAAATTGAATTAAGCCTCCTGAGAACAGATATGGAACTAAATCCTCTTGAATGGAATGATTGGACTACTAATCATTTTCTTTATGTTTTATTCCAGTCTAGTACTGGTTCAGATCATTTATTCATTTCTGTTCAGTACTTTCTTTTCAGAACACCAGTCTCGTACTGGTCCAGTTCATTTATTCATTTTAGTTTAGTACTTTCTTTTTAGTACTCCAGTCTCATACTAGTCCAGTTCATTTATTCATTTCCGTTCAGTACTTTCTTTTCAGTACTCCAGTCTCGCACTGGTCTAGTTCATTTATTTATTTCAGTTCAGTACTTTCTTTTTTATAGTCTAGTCTCGTACTGGTCCTGACTATTTACTTTCAGTTCATTTCTTTTAAGTATTATTCCAGTCTCGTACTAGTTCAATTCCTTTCAATACTTTTAGTACAGTACTACTCCAGTTTCATACTGGTCCTTTTTCATTACAGAATTTCAATTTTGCAGCTTATATACTAACAACAGCTTTTATTACCGCATTTTTGTTTTTGTAATTTACTATTTTTTTAGCACGGGCCCTGCCCCGACGGGTAGTGATTTGATATGTTGAGCCTTAGTTAGGGATAACAGGAGTTGAGATATTCCTCCGAAGTTAGCCCCAAATAAAGTTCTCCACGCTCCTTGTCAAAAATCGAGCCAAGTGGCGTTTGCCTAAATTATTTGAAGCATAGTAAGGCAGGCCGCTGTAGACCCGATGCGTGTCAGTGAATTAATAATTTGATTGCTTATAAATTTCTTGCGGTAAATTGTGGCGGTTCAGTCACTTCTGCAGACCGTTCGTACCGGTGCGGGAAGTTCGATGACTCAAGGCGACAGGGAGATGGGTACCATGGGTGACCGATCGTTATGTTTTCCCCGTTGGGTTTCCTCCGTTGGTCGGCCAAAATATGGAATCGCCGAATGTCGTGCACATCCAAGAGTACACGGGATTGTACATTAGGTCCTGGGCTGTGTGGTACGACCACCCCCCAGAAGTGACAGGACTGGTCACTGTCACCAATGACCACATCGGTGAGGCCCGTGGGGCTCACTATCCTACTTTAAAAGAAGCGGTCCATACTCTGTCGACATAGAGTATTGTGTGCGGCTGTGAATGCCTGCGATTTGTGCGCGGCTGTGAATGCCTGCGATGTGTGCGCGGCTGTGAATGCCAGCGATGTGTATGTGGCTGTGATTGCATGCGATGTTTGCATGAGTTGTGAATACCTGTTGTGTTGCTGCGCTAGTGGAGCCAAAGATTATAACTGATGTAAATTAATGTCGTTAGTCCAGTTATACTATGTTGCACTCCTTTTATTTACTCCTAGCTTATTTATGAAATGTTATGCTAACCCTCTCATGCTTCGGCTATCTTATATTATTGGGTGTGTGTGTGCTCGTTCCCAGGATATGGATCTGGGGATGAGATTTGATTTCGCTTAGCTCTAAGACTAACGGTTATCTTAATAACTATTCACAGGAGATGGAGCACCGTAGCAACCAGCTGCTACAGGGCGATACGCCAGCTTGTAGGACTACCCAAGCAGAGGCACCCCCGTCGTCTCCTGAGTTTCGAGACGTGAGTACTAGTAAGTAGAGTTGAGAGAGGAGTTATTAGTTGTTGTACTTTTATAGCCTACGGGCTCTATGTATAAACAGTGGCTACGTCCTTTCCCCTTCCGATTAAATATATATATTATGGTATATATTTATTATTTCTTTTTGATAGAGCTTCCATTGTACCATGTGATGTGATTTGAATGTTATGGTTCAAGCCGTGTAAGGCGGCTAACCAGTGCTTAGTAGAGTGGGTCGTTACCCCTTGAGGAGCACTAGGTGGGCGTCTTGGGCAAGTAAGATCCCCTCCGGCCTGACCCGGAGCAAAGGTTAGAGGGGGGGGGGGTCTTACAAGCTTTCTATATAGAGTAAGGGGAGGAATATTGGCCAAGTTCCCCATTTCCCTGATGACACATATCTTGTTATCCCAGTCTCTAGTTAGAGACTTGAGAAATTTGTCATTCAACATATAATTTGAAAATATCCTTCCATAGGTCCTCAGCTCATTAACAATTTTGAAGAACTTTTCATTACAATCAGCTATGATGTCATTACTGCTCTACCTGAAGGGTTCATACTCTTGATTGAGTAGAGGTTTCTTTTCTTCTCTCATTTCTTCAGTTCCCTCAATATACACAATGAGGGTGTCCCACATCTCCTTGGCTCTCTGGCAGTGCACAAGATTTTAGAAGGTAGAATCATCAATTGTACTGACTATTATATTCATTGCTCTTTTATCCATTATAGCCAGCACAATCTCATCCTTATCCATTTCAGAATATTTCTTTGGAACCATCAAAGTAGTATCATTGGAGGTTGCCTTCATAGGGACAAAAGGCCCATCTATAATAGTTATGCATATTCTTGGATCTGAGGCCTCCATGAACAACTTAACTCTTTGCTTCAACATGTGAAAGGTTTCCTTTTTGCATATGGGAAACTTCAAGGAGCTAAACTCCTTATGACTACTGGAAGACATGGTGAAGTCTTAGACTATCTTTTTTAGGAATCTGGTCAGACTGTTAAGTACTTTTTGACTAACTTGACTTTGAAACCACTTGATAGTTTATTGTTAGTGGTAGTCTAACTCACCTAGAGGGGGGGGGGGTGAATAGATGTCTTGCAATATGGTTTATATTTTTCAGATTTTAGCACATAAATAAAATTAAAGCACACACACAGAAAACACACATGGATTTATAGTGGTTTCCCAAGGTCTAGGTACATCCATTTTCCCTCTACACATATCTGGCAATGAGCTAGACTAGACAAAATTCCTCCAATAACTCAGCTCCTTGAGCTTACAACTCAGATCTCCTCCATATCCTACCTCAGGCTTATCAAAGAAGCCCTATCTCAGGCACACAATCCCTACACTCAGAGTGCTCCAACTCCTATAGCTAAGAAACCCTCCAGGTTTCCTACCTCAGACTTATTACAAGTCCCACCTCAGATCTCCTCAGAAATCCTACACCTCGGGTTGGGATCACAGCCTTACAACTCAGGAACACGAGGCCCTACACTCAAATCTAATAACCTTAGATCCTATAGTATAAGATAGGTGAGTAATTACAACAGAAGCCTTAATCAGATTTAGCCTTGAGGCTTTTGATCTTCTAATGTTCTTGCCTTGATGGCAGGTGTCTAGAGCAAGTCCCTGAACGGATGAATCTTCAGGTTGCACCTGTTAGGGCTTTCTCCTTCTAGATCTTCTTATTCAGTAGTATAAAGAAAATCTGGCTATGAGTATGGATCGATTCTATCTTGTTCTCTAAAGAGCTGTCAGGAAGAACTATCTTGTAGATAGCAGATTGCATGCGCCGTTTTTGGTGTTAAGAATTTTTGCAACGTCAATGTTCCATTTCCCTAGAAGTTCCTTCTTATACACTTTGACAACCTGCAACGGTCTCATGAAATGTCTTGTCAATAGCATGGGCAAGAATAGAATAGTTTATCATATCTTCATGTGCCACCGCCAAAATTGAATCCCGTCAATCTGTACAGGCTCAACGGTAACATTATGAATCTTCTCCACGGTACCATTGAGTGGAAATTTCATTCTCCACAATAACGTTGAGACGATACTTTATTCTAAGTGGTATTTTCCTTGGCGTTGAGTTCCCCGGAATTCAGTGGCTTCTCCACAGTAATGCTGAGACGAGACTTTATTCTAAGAAGTATTAGCCTTGGTGCTGAGATTAGCTTCTCCATGGTAACGCTTAGATGAGACTTTATTCTCAGTGGTATCTATCTTGGTATTGAGATTAGCCTCTACACTAACGCTGAGACGAGACTTTATTCTCAGTGGTATCTGTATTGGTGTTTAGATTAGCTTCTCCACGGTAACGCTGAGACGAGACTTTATTCTCAGCAGGATATCAACTATACAGTTGACACATGTATATCATCTCAGTGGTATAACCCTTCTTTGCTTTAAACTTGTTTATAGAGTCAAAAATTCTGCATAGACATGAAATAGATATGCTATAAATACAATATGCACTTAGCATTGTAGGTGATGCTTCTTCAAATCTAATAATTTTGAGGGAAATATTCCCAACAGGGGGGGGGGGACTTTTATTCCTATGGGTCGACAAGTTGAGCTGCCAGCGCGACCAACTAATCAGGAGGTGATGGCAGATCACATGATCCCTTGGGGTCATGTGAATTGCGACACTTCTAGGATTCACCGGGTTCTCAGCGTGTCTCATTACCATTTGTGGCAGCTATATAGTTCCTTTCTTCAGGCTTGGGACTATGTCGCTCATATAGGTAGGGTCCCCCGATTACCGCAGTCAATAGCCACGAAGAGTTTTTGTTATAATACTATTTGGTGTGGATGTGGATTATTATTCTGTGTTGACTGACTACGATTTGCTTATTATTTATTATGATTAATGTGGTTAGTCAGTTCATTTCTTACTTGTTGAATATTTTGGATGTTGTGTCGGTTATACTTATTTGTCTGCATGAATAGATCATTATGCTTTATATTCTTGCTTGTGTCGGATGACTCTACTGCCATGCAATCTGTACGGTTAAACTGTCTTAGAATCATGAAACTTTTATATTGGAGACCTTTTTCCATTGTAGGTTCGGAGTCACATGGGTTGGAGAATAGGTTTATGGTTAGCTTGGTTATACACAGATCATGAAAATCTATAAATAGCATTGCCTTCCGTGATTCCAACAGAAAAGGCGGATGTGTCCGAAGCAGAAGTCTAGGTAGTTTGAAAAAAAGGTTGGCGCACGAGTAGACGTTGTTGCTGTTTTTCATGCTGCTAACCATAAAGAATGTAGGGTCTCTCATGTCGAGTTCAAAAGGTTCATCGAGATTCATATGCTGAACTCTCTGATAGTCGCGCGACTTCTAGAGCCACATGAAAGGATCAATACTTTCTCGACAAAAAAACTGGCGATCTTCATAGATCATTTTGATTGCGGTTTTAAGTCCCCTGTGTTGTGGGAAGTAGCCAAAATCTTTGATCACTATTGGGTCATGTACGGTCAGTTGGTTCCCAATTCTATCACTACAATCTTCAGCTCTGTTGCTTACTTGCAGTCTTAAAGAGTAAAGTTCACCATGAACCTCTTCTACAACTGCTTCTTCGTGTGGCCAATAACGGAGTCTGGTAGTAAGATTTTTAAAGGAACTTTGTACTTCAGTTGCACTGGAATGAAGGTCATGAATCTTCCAAACAAAGTTCACAACTGAAATGTGTGGTACCTCATCTTTGAGGGAAACTCTGGATTGCTCCCGATCAATCCGCAAGTCAATGCAGATAGAATCTTCAAGTCATGCGAGCTGGAGAAGATCGAAGAGAGCGTCATCACATCCTTTGAAGATGCGCGACTAGATGTCACTTACTACATTCCACTGCTTCCCTCATTGGGAGGGGTATCTCCTGAAGATAGTAAGTTACTCCCTGCGATCAAGTATACTTAACTGCATTAGCCGTATATTGATTAAACATACTTTATTCCATAGCTAGCCCGCAGGTGCCTACAAATAAGTCGCAAACTCCCGGGGGCTTGGCCCTCACGCAAAGAGAAAAAAAAGATGAATTAGCAAAGAAATGACGGATAGAGGGAGACATGGCCATGAACTGTTGAATTTTTTGAAGTGAAAATGGGTGGCCTGGGCGGTCTGTCCGCGCGGTCTGTAAGGACAGAGGGTGGCAGCCTGTCAGGTCGGCTTAGAAGTGAATGATGGTCTATTCTCTGAGATAGTCGGGTGGATGGGAAGGTTATCCACTCAGTTTGCCGATTTGTGCAGACTAGTTCTAGAGTCCGTCGGTTTTTCGCGGACTTTTTTGTGTATCCGCTGGTATTGTGTTCGCACCAAGGATGGTCGGTGGTGTGGACTTTGTCTGGATCTGCACCAAGTCCAGGTTTGCTTAGTCTGGGAGGTCGCATGATTAGCGTGGTATGGTTCTTTGTCTGCCGATCTTGGCAGCAGTTAGTCATGCTCTGGTTGCGAGCTCGGGGAGTGCGGACTGGAGCGGTGCCCACAGGAGTGCGGACTGGGGTTTTATCCGCAGTGTCTGCATATATGGCGACCAAGTGTTACTTTAGTGATTAGGCGGTTTGGTTGGGTATCCTATTATGGTGGTGTGACCTCGACAGATTAGTTGTCCGGCCTAGTCGCGGTGTCAAGGCGATCTTGTGGTGCTCGCCGTGAGATAGGGCGGTGATCCTATCGTCTAGAGAGGTGATCACACTCCTCTCCGTGCCTATAAATAGGACCCCCGGTCACATCAACACACACACCGAGTGAACATTAAGTGGACTTGGGCAGTTGCTGTGGACAGGGTTTTCTATCGCGCGGTTTGAAGTGTTTGACCTGTTTGTGTTGTGCAGGTTGTGCAGATAGTGCTGAGAAGCCAGGGACTTGGTTCTGACTTCGGGCAGGGACATTGCGGACTCTGCGGATATCAACCAGTGGTTAGCAGCAGGTCGCGGCTTGCGACCAGGAGGTCTTCTCTTCTACAACTCTTTCCCAGTTCAATAAGCTGTCTGCTTCTGGCGACTTGTTTAGTTCGGCAACAGTAGTTCACGTGATCTGGCAGCTAGGCGACCATGCGGTTAGGCGGCTTGCAGATCAGCGATCAGAGTTAGCTCAACATTGGAATAACGGGCAGTCTACGTGATTAGGTTGCGGTTTGGCGACTTAGCAGTTTCAGCGGACTGCGTAGCGGTTAGCAGCAGAGCCGGCGATTACTCCTTGAGTCCATGCAGCTTAATTGTTGCCTTGTATTATTTTTCTTCCATCGTATATATCGGCAAATCATGTCTCGCCATGTATGCCTCACCTTGTAAAGATTGCTTTGATAGTATAAGATACTTGCTCTTTTGTTTGCATTTGGTTGCTTGGGCTCCGATAGGTTGAGTGTTGTTGCGCCTGGTTTCCCATTTTCCACAAAATCACAAATTTTTACATGGTATTAGAGACAACAGAGACTGAGCTGTGATCAACCATCTGCTTGTTTTATTGCTTCTGGGAGTCTAAGTGATCCTTGTTTAGTGTAATGGAAGGTGGAATGACAAGAGGTCATGGAATTGAGCTCCTTACATCGACTATATTCAAGAAGTAGAAGTCATGTATGGAAAGCTTTCTTTTAGGAGAGGACTTGTGGGAGGTCATCTGTGGAGAAGACGGGCAAGAGGTGGTTGTTGTTGCTGGCAATGCTAATGTTGTAAGAGTTTGGAGGAAGACAAATGCGTAAGCGGAGTTTGTTCTCAAGCAAGCTATCTTATCAGAACTCTATGACCACATCATCAGATGTCGGTCTGCTGCGGATATTTGGACTTCTCTCGATGGGTTGTTCAACAGGAAGAATGTAGCAAGGCTACAATTTCTGGAAAATCAGGTAGCGAGAGCCGCTCAAGGAGATCTGTCCATCTCAACCTTCTTCCTGAAGATGAAGAACTTATCTGCTGAGATTTTAGTATTGCACCCTGATGAGCCTATCTCGGAATCGAAGCTAAAGAGACACATAATCCACGGTTTGAGGAAGGAGTATATATATGGCCTTTGTTACTTCTGTTTAAGGCTAGGCCACTCAGCCATATTTGCTATAGCTAGAGAACCTACTAGCTTCATAGGAGAGATTAGCTAGACAAATGGCTAGAGTCACTATCTCTGAAGGAGGTAGTGAGGCGCTCTTCTCAGGATAGAAGAAGAGATGGGAGAAGAAGAAGATTGATGCTGGTGATGGTCCTTCAACTTCATCAGCAAGAGAGGACTGCTGCTCCTAAGCATGACTGGAAGAAGAAGAAGGATTGGCTTAAGTGTTATAGGTGCAACCAACCAGGTCACTTCAAGAAGGAGTACAAGGTCTAGCTGTAGTGAGGGCATGTTGTAGATAAAGAGGAAGCTAGTTCAAGTGCTGAAGAAGTCAGATGGGGAAATGTATTCATGACGGGCACGTATGTCTGTGCCTTGTCCTCCATCGACTATATAGATGACTGGATAGTGGTCTTGGGTGTGGTCATCACCTCACTGGGGACGATTCGAAGTTCTCTTCTCTGTGAACATTCTCAAGTAATGAAGTTATCATAACTGTTGATGATACTCTTCATGCAGTAGAGAAGGAGGGTATTGTTTCTTTAGGTAGTGATAAGGTCCACTCACCTTGAGGAGTGTGTATCACATACCGAGCATGAATAAGAACCTCTTCTCAGTGACCAATGCAGTAGATGCAGGTTTTCACGTTCTGTTCGGTCCAATAGAAGTGAAGTTTCTCCGCATTATGCCAGTGGTTAAGGCTGACATTGCTCATGTAGGGAGATGGGTAAGGGACTTGTTTGTGCTATCAACATGTTCCTACGTTGATCGGATGATGGAAAATGATAGTGTTGCTATCTGGCATGAGAGGCTGGGTCACGTTGGGATGGACAAGCTGAAAGCCATGGAAATGAAGAGCCTTATGAAAGGCTTGCCTAAGTTGTCATCCTTCGGCGATGGTCATGCCTATGCGGGGTTTCAATATGGTAAGGCTCATCGTCTTCTGTTTGACAAGTCGCAGACCAGAAGTAAAGCACCATTGGAGTGTATCCATGGTGATCTGATAGGACCGACCGTCACCGCCAGCCTTGGAGGCAGCAGGTACATGCTGGTGTTGGTTGATAACTACTCGAGGTACACTTAGGTATATTTCATGAAGGAGAAATCAGACGCTTTCTGTTTATTTGTGGAGTTCAAGGAGCTGGTGGAGGGTCGTCTTGGCCTGCGGGTTAAGAAGTTTAGAACAGACAACAGATATTAGTTCATTTCAATAGAGTTCTCTAACTTCTCCAGGAAGCACGACATCCAAAGGGAGCTCACTTGTGCTCATACTCCATAATAAAATGGAGTAGTAGAGCAAAATATCTGTCATCTGACAGAGAACTTCAAGTGTTGGCTTCATGTCAAAGGCATTCTAAGGTCCTTTTGGGCGGAAGGGATGACATGTGCTACCTATGTCATCAATTGGATTCCTCTGAGTCTGATCAACATGAAGTCTCCTTATAAGATGATGCTTAAGGAGAAGCCCAGTGTAGAACACCTTCGGGTGTTTGGATCTACCTGATAAGTACACATCCTAGATTCTCTTAGGACAAATCTGGATGTGAAGGCGAAGAAGTTTGTCTTCGTAGGCTATGATGAGCAGAAGAAGGGATGGAAGTGTATGGATCCAGTGACAAAGAAGTTCATTATTTCGAGAGACGTGGTCTTCGACGAGCTGACGTCATATGGAGGTGGCTACTATATAGAGCTACAAGAGAGTAGGTTGGATGGCAGGCAGGAGGAAGCTGCTAAGGATGTTCTAGTGGAGCTTCCTGTATCAGCAGGAGCTTCAAATGTTTCTAGCTCCGGGGTGGAGTCTTCCGGTTCAGGAAGCAGGGGGAGCGATGCTCAGAGTTTTCTCGGGAGTGGAGCTAATTAAGGAGAGACAGCAAAAGTGGTCAGCAAGGGTCGGACTCTTCATAGATCGAAGAGGACCATCAAACCACCAGCTCGTTATTATGAAGGAAATATAGTGAGCTTGGTCTCTTGTTTTTTCGCAAGCCATATGGACGAGCGAGAGCCTTCTAGCTTTGAATATGCCACTGGAGTGAAGGAGTGGGATAACGACATGGATGAGGAGATGGATGCCCTTGGTAAAAATGAGACATGGGACCTTGTGCCTAAGGTCGAAATCGTTACTCTTAACGTGCAAGTGGGTCTATAAGCTCAAGAAGAAGGCGGATGGGAGCATTGAGCGGTACAAGGCTCGTCTTGTAGCTCGAGGATTTTCTCAATAGTGCAGAGAAGACTATGAAGAGACGTTTAGTCCTGTTGCAAAGATGAATTCAGTTCGGGTGGTGATGGACTTGGAGGCTTGCCAAGGTTGGAAGATGTGGTAGCTAGACGTAAAGAATGCTTTTCTTTATAGGGAAATAGATAAAGACATCTTCATGGTTCAACCACCAGGATACGTGTTTGAAGATCATCCAAAATACGTTTGCAAGCTCAGGAAGGCCCATTATGGCTTGAAGCAGGCTCCACGGGCATGGTATGAAAAGATCGCAGAATACCTCCAATTCTGCAGTTATTTTGCCTCTGATTAAGATTCGAGCCTATTTATCAAGAAGAGGGGGAGCTTTATGTCTTGGTGCTGTTGTACGTGGATGACATGATCGTCATGGGAAACTCTGAGGTGGAGGTGGCTAAGCTCAGGGCAGATCTAGCCATTTGGTTTGAGATGAAGGACTTGGGTGAGCTCCACCACTTCCTTGGACTCGAGGTAGAGAGGAAAGAGAGTGGCATAATCATTTCACAAAGGGGCTATGTGGATCGGATTGTTCAGCGGTTCGATATGCGGGAAGGGAATAGTAGTTCTACTCCAGTTGATGTTATCATCAAGCTTCGACGAGATGAGGGGAGGATACTTCCAGAACCTTATCTACTTGAAGATTACAAGGCCAGACATTGCATATGTTGTAGGCCGAGTAATTCGGTATATGGCAGAACCTCGGAAGCCATATCTGATGACAGAAAGGAGAATTATTAAGTATGTGAAGTCCACTTCTAATATGGGTCTCCTTTATGGGATAGAGACAGACTTCAACCTGCACGTTTATACAGATGCTGATTATGAGAGAGATTCAGTCGACCGTAAGTCGACATCCGGTTACGTATTTACATGTGGATCAGCGGGTATCTCGTGGTGCAGCAAGAAGCTGGATTATGTGTCCGTCTCTACTACGGAAGTGGAGTACAAGGCTTCGGCCTTGGTTGCTCGGGAAGTCATCTGGCTCAGGAGGCTAGTAGAGGACGTCCATGGAGAAGTGTGTGGTCCCACTCTGCTACGCGGTGATAATGAAAGTGCCGTTAAACTGGTTAATGATCCAGTTTGTCACATGCGGACCAAGCACATTGAGATTGAGCATCATTTCATTCGGGAGAAGGTATTGGAGGGGTCTCTTATGGTTGGACATGTGCGGAGCGAGGACAACATTGTAAACATCTTCACGAAGCCGCTATCTAAGGGGCCATTTACTCGGTTATGGGGATTGTTAGGGATGGTCTCCACTTCTCACTTCAAGGGGGGTGTTGAATTGTTTGAAGAGAAAGTGGGCGGCCTGGGCGGTCTGTCTGCGCGGTCTGTGCGGACAAAGGGTGGAGGCCTGTCAGGTCGGCTTAGAAGTGGCTTGCGGTCTATTCCCTGAGATAGTCAGGCGAATAGGATGGTTATCCTCTTAGTTTGTCGGTTTATGCAGACTGGCTATAGAGTCTGTCGGTTTTGTGTGAATTGTTCTGTGTATCTGCTAGTGCTGTGTTTGCACTAGGGATGGTCAGTAGTGTGGACTTGGTCTAGATCTACACCAAGTCCAGGTTTGCTCAGTCTGGGAGGTCGCGCGGTTAGTGCGGTCTGGTTCTTTGTCCACCAATATCGGCAGCAGTCAATCATGATCTGGTTTCAAGCTCGGGGAGTGCAGACTGGAGCGGTGTCCACAGGAGTTCGGACTGGGGTTGTATCTGTTTTGACTGCCTGTATGGCGACCAAGTGTTGCTTTGGTGATTAGGCAGTTTTGTTGGGTATCCTATTGTGGTGGTGCGACCTCGGCAGACTGGCTGTCCGGCCTAGCCGCGGTGTCAATGCGATCTAGTGGTTCTCGCCTCAAGATAGGGTGGTGATCCTATCGGCTAGGGCGGTGATTGAAAGTCTTTAATTTCAAGATAGCTAGCAACCTAGAGGGGGGTGAAAAAGGTATTCTTAGGTCTTTTGAGAGTCTTTTTAAATCACTTGATTGTTTCTTTTGGATTTCAAATTATAGTGATCTAGAGCTTGTCCTTATAACCTGCAATTAAGAAAATAAAAGCAAACACAGAAAAGCACACAAGTATTTTATAGTGGTTCCCCAAAATTATGGGTACATCCACTCTCCTCCCACCTTGCTAACTTCCTGTTAGTCAAGGCACTTCTCCAAACCAATGCTCCAAGGAGCTTACACCTCAGATCCCTCAGGATCTCTCAGTCTCCTCAAAGACTTACACCTCAGCCACAAAGGCCTATACTCAGTGATATAAGTATCACTTACCTCAGGCACTTAATCCCTACCACTCAGGCTATGGAGGATAGCCCTACCTTAGAGCAAGCTTTCTCCTACAAATTAGAGAGATACACTCTCCTACAGTTCAGGAAAATTTGCCCTACATCATAGATCCAAAAGGATCCTACAAAGATAAATAGTTTAATTAACTTTGGCACAGAGAAATTTCTCTATGTCGACCACTTGAGCAGAAAACTTTCTGCTCCAACTCTCCTCACAACAGGGAAAGGATTTGCTGGAGGAACTTAGAAGATAACTTCTGAACTTGTTGTTGATGGCTAAAGATCTTTTTATCTCGAGTCTTCAACCAGCCCACTTAACCTACCAAAGGATGAAGGTTCTTCTTTCTTAAGAATAGATTCTGAATTTGCTGTGGCAGATGGAGACTTGCATAGCTAACTGAACTTTTCTAGCTAGAGAGATTCAAGCTTTTCATATGTAGTAATGGCGAAGAAGATGAAGACGGTTGCTCTCCTTTTTTAATAATGTATGCCCTAAAAGTTGTGTTTGTCCTGGCCCTATCTCTTCCTTTTGTAGTTTGACGATCAACAGCTCTTAGAGATCGGTGGGCCCCACCTACAGCTTCCAGTTGCGCCTTGCTTTAACGAAAGAAGACGTACAGTAGCTTCACGGCAAGTTTTGTCGTGTAGTGTAGCTTCCTCGTGTCTTATTTGACCTTAGTTGACTTTGTCGATTTTGCTAACGTCAGCACCTATGGACTTAGTCAAAATCGAGCATCAGAGAATAGGCATTGAGTGAGTAAGCATCACTCAACGCCAAAACACTTAGACAGATTCACTGTCTCTTGGCGTTGAGTGAGTCACCTTCACTCGACGCCAATCTACTTAGAATATTAAGTCTGATTCTATGCGTTGAGTGATTTAGCTTAACTTAATGCCAATCTTGCTTTATCATCTTTCAGCTGCTTGGCGTTGTGTGAGTAAGCATCACTCAATGCCAAACCCCTTAGACAAAATTCTATCTACACTAGGCGATGACAGTGTTGAGTCAGTAACCTCCACTAAACGCATTTTGGCTTAACCAAATTTCTGCTTATTTAGCAACATAAGCGTTGAGAGCATTGAGTGAACACGCCTCACTCAACGCTTTCTGCCTTGGCCAATTTTCTATATTTAGTAGCATGGCGTTGAGTGAGTTGACTTCACTTAACACATGTGGACTTAGGCATAATTTAGCTCATTCCAACTTCAGACTTTTACTTCTTTAGCCTATCTCACATCCTTTTGTTGTATGGCATTGAGTGTGTCTTCAGCACTCAACGCCAAACTGCTTAGCCATATTTCTGCCTAAAGATGTATGACGTTGAGTGAATGACCTTCACTCAATGCTAGTGGACATAGCCATATTTATAGCTTGATAACATTCTTCCTTACCTCTGGCGTTGAGTGAGCTTGCTCCACTCAACGCCTATGGACTTGGGCATTTTCTCAGCTTGCCACTACCTTGGCTTTGAATGTATAGGCATCACTCAGCGCTATAAGCCATCTGGCGTTGAGTGACTGATCTTCACTCAACGCCTGTGGACTTAGACAGTTTTTTGTCATCCCACACCATAGGTAAGTGTTTACCTGACATAGCCACTTAGGCTACCTGACCTATCATAGTCATCTACAAACATGTGTATATCATTGATAATATTGACTTCACTCAAATCCAAGACATTGTGGGCAATGGACCCAACAATCTCCCCCTATTTGAGGAAGTCAAAAACTTTTAAAGCAAAGACAATGACATACACAGAACCATGCATCAGAAGGCATAATAAAAGAAAACTAAATAATTGAGAAGTGATCTATAATTACCACACTTCCCTGCTTGCAGAATACATTACTGCATCTGCCATCATCTTCCCCTGAATTAGTTCTGCCTTGCTGCTGCCTTGCTGCTGTCTTGCTTATCTGATCATTTTATCATCTTATCCTCTCCCCCTTTTTAACTGCAGCAAATAGTAGGAAGGATGTACCTGATAAGCTGATCATCTTATCACCTGCTCCCCCTCAATTAGGCAATATTGCTTGACTTGCTCCCCCTCAATTTGAAAATCTTCATTTCTTGAAAGGACCATCTTATTTGCATAAAGCCAAATAGTTTGCTACTAGAGGTGAGGAGCAACTAAAGCTATACTAAGTTTAACATACCCAACTCAAATTTGAAGGTGTTAAACTTGGCTTCATCTAGTGTCTTAGTGAAGATGTCAGCCACTTGCTTGTCTGTTGGGACAAACTCAAGGGTGATGTCTTCACATTCCACATGCTCCCTAATGAAATGATATCTAATATCTATGTGCTTAGTCCTACTATGGGAGATAGGATTCCTAGCAATAGAGATTGCACTATTAGAATCATGGAATAAAGGAGTTCTACTTATCTAGAGGTTGTAGTCTTGAAGCTGGTGCTGGATCCACAGTAACTGAGCACAACAGCTTTCTGCTGAGATGTACTCTGACTCTTTAGTTGATATTTCCACACTGGTTTGTTTCTTGCTGCTCCAAGATACCAGTCTCCCTCCCAAGAACTGACAGGTTCCAGAAGTGCTCTTCCTATTCTCTTTACAGCCTGCAAAATCTGCATCTGAATAGCCAGTTAGTTTAAACTCCCCATTCCTAGGGTACCAAAGGCAAAGATATGGAGTGCCCTTAAGATACCTCAGGATTCTCTTAGCTGCAGAGTAGTGAGATTCTTTAGGGCAAGCCTGATACCTAACACAAACACATATAACATATATGATGTCTGGCCAACTTGCAGTCAGATATAGAAGGGAGCCAATTATCCCTCTATATAATGTTTCATCAACAGGTTTCCCTGCTTCATCTTTGCCTACAGGCATACTTGACCCCATGGGAGTTCTTATGGTGGAGGAATTCTCCATGCCAAATTACTTGATTAACTCCCTAGTGAACTTAGACTGGCATATGGACAAGCCATCACCATTCTGTCTTACTTGGAGGCCCAAGAAGAACTTAAGTTCACCCATACTGCTCATCTCAAACTTCCCATGTATGAGTTTAACAAAATTTTTGCAGAGGTTGTCATCAGTAGATCCAAAGATGATGTCATCTATATAGATCTGGACTAGGATGATCTTTCCCTTAAACTCTCTTAGGAATAGGGTCTTGTTTATTTTCCTGCTTAAGAATTTATTCTCAAAGAGAAAACTGGATAATGTCTCATACTATGCTCTAGGGGCTTGCTTCAGCCCATATAGAGCTTTCCTAAGGCTATAAACAAAATCAGGTGAATTAGGAACTACAAAACCTGGAGGCTGCTCAACATAGACCTCTTCTTTTAAGTCACCATTTAGGAAGGCTGACTTCACATCCATTTGGTAGACCTTGAATCCCTTGTGTGTTGTATATGCAAGGAATAACCTGATGGCCTCCAATCTTGCTACAGGGGCAAAGGATTGATCAAAATGAATCCCTTCTTCTTGCCTATACCCCTTAGCTACTAGTATGGTCTTGTTCTTAATTATAATGTCATTTTCATCAAGCTTGTTTATGTAGATCCACTTGACTCCAATGACATTATGACCATGAGGTATGGGAACTAGCTTCCAGACCCTGCACCTCTTAAACTAGTTCAGTTCCTCCTGCATAGCTCCAATCCAATGTTGGTCTATGTTGGCCTCTTCAAACTTCTTGGGCTCCACTTGGGATAGAAAGCTTGAATGCATGGTTGTGTTCTGACTTTTGCTCCTTGTCATTACTCCATGACTTTCCTCACCAATGATTTGATGTGTTGGATGATCTCTCATATTTCTGACTGCAGGTAGCAGTCTTCTTTTAGTAATAGGGGCATCTTCTTGTTGATCTTCATCCTCTCCAAGTGTGCAAGGTAGATCTTCTAAAGTATCCATATCACCTTGGATGACTTGTGATGCTTCCTTGATGGACAGCTTGTCCACATCTGTTCTGTACCTGCAGTACTATAAGAGGAACTAGGTAGTATTTGGTACATTGGAAACTGTGTACCAGATTTAGAGAAGCCTCACCTAACTCAATGATATACATCAATGTGTATTTGATTGAATGTTGAGTTCGAATGTGCAGGTTAAAGAAATGCAGGATAATATTCTAAATACAAGTGTCGACACTGGTGAAGGAAATGTGTCGACACTAGAAGCCAGTTTGTGTTGACATACAGGACTCGTGTCGACACACAGAAATTCTATCAGCAGCAGTTGTGTCGACACACAGAAGTTCAGTCTATAACAATTGTGTCGATACACAAGACTTGTGTTGACACACACTCAAGAATTCTGTCGACACCAACTATGTCAGGACTAGAAGAAATTGTGTCGACACACAAGACTTGTGTCGACACATTCAACAGGAGCTACGTCGAGAAGATGAAGAATGGTTGTGTCGATATTGTGGGAACTGTATCGACACCATCAAGACTTGTGTCGACACATGGTCTATTTGTGTTGGATCCCTAGTTGGATTTGGGCTAGGTTCACTAAGTTAGGATATGATCCAACATGTATAGATCAGGGTCATGGTTGTGTCCTAGAGTCTAGGTCAAGTCCTTTGAGTTAACAGTACAAAGGACCAGCCTTCAACACTGTCAGAGACTCAAGACTTAGAGAATTCAAGACTTAAAAGAAAGGAGTTCTACGTTCGTTGATCTCTGGTCGACGAAATTCGAGCTCAGCTAGACGAACTCAGGGACCATTCTCTGAGCTAAGCTCGATGTACTTAGTTCTCAGCTCGACGAACTCTGGACAAAGTAATAACTCCTCTAAGTCAAACCTCAGTCGACGAACTAAGAACATCAGCTAGAATAACTCTGTTCTCTTGTCGACTAATTCTGGATAAGGTGATTCAACACTCAATGCTAGATGACATTACACTCAATGCCAGAATGGTGAGTTAACACTCAAAGCCAGAGGACATCACACTCAACACCAAAATGATACTTCAACACTCTACATCAGAAAATATTCTAAGTCAAGACTGTAGATTCAGCTCGACGATCTTGGACCCCAACTAGACTAACTCTGTTCTCAAGGCTCAGCTCGATGATCTTAGATTCAGCTCGACGAATTTGATGTACAGAATAAGAAAGTTATCAAACAACATTCAGAGGTCGACGATCTTGGATCTCAGCTCGACAAATAACCATTCTTAGCTCGACGAACTGTGGACTCAGGTCGACGAATCCAGTCTTGGCAAATTCCCTCCTTTGTCCTTATTACGTGGCAATAATTCCTGAGTAATTAGTGCTCTAATATTCTCTGAATATTACCGTTAGACAAGAGCATTAATTATGGTCTTCATCAGAATTGTTGCCTGCCGTTTTTATAAGGGACAGTTGGGGAAACAAATCAATGCAAAAAATATTCCAAGGCCGCCAGCATTAATTGCATAAGGAATTTCAAAATTCAAATGGACATTCACGTTGGAAATATAAAAATAGAGATTATTATTCCTGTGAATGGAATGACATACAGACAACATTCTTTTGTGAGACACACAGAACTTCTTGAGATTGAAAATCGATCAGTCAAGAATCAACAGCGGCTAGACAAGAAGAAGAACAATTCTGAAGAAGAAGAACAACCATCCAAATCAAGTGTCTTCTTCTGTCAAACTCTCAGGAACTCTTTGAAGGACAACAATACTGTATCTGTCAAAATAGATCTTGAAGTTCTTCTTGTCAAAACTGAAAGCTTGAAGGTCTATCACCCTGCAGCAAAGCTTCCATCATCCTGAACAAGCAACATCTCTGGGGGAGCTTTTGCTACCATCAAATCAACAAGTCTTCTCAGTTGTTTAAATTGAGAAAGAGAAGACACAATCATTCTCTCACCCCCCCACTGTAAAAAGGGTTGTCATCTCCCTTCAAAAGTGATTCTTGGTTGCAAGTCTCCTGATCAAAAGACTTGAGGTTTGGTTGTTGAGCACCTGATCAAAAGCTCATTGGTGTCTGGCACCTGATTAAAACTCTGAGTGGATTCCTACCAAGGTGGTAGAAGAGTGGACGTACCCAGGTTGGGGAACCACTATAAATTCTTGTGTCGTCTGGTTGCCCCTTTTTCTTTTTGTTCTTGATGTGGCTGTGATATTTAGGTCTTGCTGTGTTATTTAGTTTTTTATATGATTTCTTTTATTTCATTGGTATTCTGTGATACAGTACCTAAGTTTAGGAGTATTTCTTATAATTCAGAAAAAGTTTTAAATATACCCACATACTCTATTCACCCCCCCCCTCTAGAGTATATCAGATCTAACCCTAACTTTTAATTTGTGTTGACACATTTAGATTATTGTCTCGACGCTTTTTTGTTGAGATAGACTACATTGAGGCATCAGGTTTCTAGACTGAAGACTTGACAGCTGTCATAACTAACAAAGCTGTTGCATCTGTCATAACTGTCAAAAGGCCGTTATGAACCAGATCAACCGGTAACCTCAGATTGGTCTATATAAAGACCCATGTTATCACAAAGATAAAAAAACAAAAAAAGAGGCGACACACAAGAAGGAAGGACTTGACATTCTTCTAACAGTTGAAATCTATAAGTCATTAAGTGAGGGAAGATTCTGAACAAGTCTGCAAGAATGATTCAGATCTATTTCTAAATTGAAGGAAGCTGGATTGAGGATCATCTCCAACATCAAAAGAAGATCAACCTTACTATGTTTTGATTCAAGAAGCTTTGAAGAAAGCTAAGACAGGTTGGATCTTAAGAAATCAGTTCAATCAAGAACTGATCAAGAATCCTTCATCCCTTTCTCTCTCTACCTGGGTGAAGTATTTGTCACTTTTATAATCAATTTTTCTGTAAGATCTTTTGTAGATCTGAGTGTAGGAGAGTTATCTCTCTTAGTTGTAAGCCTAAATATATAAAGGCTGAGGTAGGGCTGAGTGCCTAAGGTAGGATCTTTGTGATCTGAGTTATAGGCATGGTGATTAAGGCTGACGTAGGGCTGTTTCCTGAGGTAGGATTCTTGGGAAGAATCTGAATTGTAGTACTTGAAGAAGTCTGAGCTGTAGGAACCAATTGGGTTCTGAGTTGTAAGATCTGAGGATCTGAGTTAGTGGAAGGAAGTTTGGCCGAATCCAGCACTCAATTGGATAGGTGAAGGGGGAGAGTGGACGTACCCATGAATTTGGGAACCACTATAAACCATTGTGTGATGTGTTGTGATTTTTTTGTGCTTGATTTACTCTGTGCTTTGATAGATATGGATCAAATAACTATACTGTGAATAACATTTTAATTGCCTAAGTTTTAAAAAGGATTTGAACCTATTCACCCCCCCTCTAGGTGTTTAGGTTCTATAAACCAAACCTTTCAAGTGGTATCAAAGGGACGTTCACTCAAATCTAGACCTAAAAATCTGATTTGATCTCCAAGGCAATTATTTGTTAGTCAGAATGGGTTCAGGTGAAAATCAGAAGGAACTTAGATCCATGAAACTTCCTATCTGTAGGAAAGAAAATTTTGGCATATGGAAAGAGAGGGTCAGATTGTTCATGGAAGCATCTGATCCAAGAATTTACAATACAGTTCTAGAAGGGTCATTCATTCCTATGAACATATCAGTTCTTGATGCAAATCTAAAGACTCCAAAAAGTTATTCTGAAATGACTAAGGAAGAGATTATCCTAGCAACCTTAGACAAGAGGGCACAAAACATAATTGTGAGAGCTATAGATGATTCTACATTCCAGAATCTGGTCCATTACAAAACCTCTAAGGAGATGTGGGACACTTTTATTGTCTACATGGAGGAAACAGAAGAAGTAAGAGAGGATAGAAAGTCTATGTTAAATAAAGAATATGAGAGTTTTAGACAAGACAAGACAGATAGCATAACTGAATGTTATAAGAAATTCTTTAGAATTGTAAATGAGCTAATGACCTATGGAAAAGTCTTTAGCACATATGAACTAAATGACAAGTTTCTCAGATCACTAACCAAGGACTTGGATACTAAAATATGTGTCATCAGAGAGGTGGCCAGGCTAGCTGATACACCTCCACCAACCTTATTTGGAAAACTATTATCATATGAGATGCAGCTCACTGCTAGAAAGGAAGAGGAGAAAAGTAATAGGTCTGAATACAAAGAAAAGTCAGTTGCCTTCAAGGTTGAAGCCACAAGAAAGGGTAGAAGAAAGTCACCTTCTCCTCCCAGGAAAATTGTTGAAGTTGAACCAGAAAATACTGACATCAACACTTCAGACAGCCACAACTCTGATGAAGACTTTGTTGCCTTCACAAGGTAGTTTCAAAGGTTCATGAAGAAGTAGAAATGGAGAACAAAGCCATCTTCATTTTTCTCCAAGGATGACTATTACAAGAAGAAGAAAACTTCTAAGGATGACAGGTATGGCTTTAATCACAGTAAACAAACTTCTTCTAAAATTGGTTGTTATTATTACAATAGGTCAGGACATGTCATAGCTGATTGTCCTGATAAAAGAAAGGAATCTAAGGACAAGAAGAAGCATCAAAATAAGGGCAAGAAGGAGAGATCCCTTGTTGCCCAAAAGCAGAAGAGTTGGAATGACTCTTCATCATCAGAATCTAGAGAAGAGGATGAAGTAGAAGTCTATATTGGATTGTTCACTACAGAAGAGGATTCTGTAGAAACTGAATTCTTGCAAATGCTGGATTATATAAATGGGAGTGAAGATCATTATTGTAGAGGGTTGATGGCTTTGTTTGAGGAAGATCAGTGTCAGGGTCAGCTTGGTCCCAGTAAGGTATACAATCCATCTTCAGTTTCTAATTATTATACTAGATCAGAATTAGAAGCATCTGCATCAAGAGATGTGGATGATACTGAATCTGAAGGGGATGTTCATCAACTAATTGATGAGTATGGGGTATGTTGCAAGCTCTTAAGAGAAGCAGAATCCTTATCAAAGAGTAGGCTAAGGAAATTGCATCTCTTAAATTGGCTGCATCAGATTCAGCAAAAGTGCTGGATTTGAAGCTGAATGAAGTTGTCAAACTGAAAAACATAGATGTTATTCAGATGGGTACAATTACCTTCAAAAATGATCACATCAAGTGTCTGGAAGTCAGACTTCAAAGAAAGAAGGATCTTGTGGCTAAATTCTCAAAACCAAAGTCAGTCTTACCCTTAATAGATAACTTTATCTCCCAAAAGGGTAAGAAAGGATTAGGCTTCAAGGAAAGAACTAGGGCAGCTAATTCTAAAAGAAAAGGCAAGCCCCAGTTCAGCCACTAGCCTTCAAACCCCATATTTCTTTCAGAAAAGTGATGCAGCCTATTAACAGGTATGATCATGACATCACTCATAGTCACTATAAGTATGATGATCTGAATGGCAAGGGAGCAAATGCTAATAGGGCAGCCCATGAGCAAACACACCATGTTCTTCAGGAGTCATATGTGTTTGATGCTCCAGCACCAACACTTAAAAAGATAGCTGTTCCTACAGACTTGAGGACTACTGACAACAATACTGTTAAGCTTGTACTTAAAAGAAGGTACAATAGATATGAATGCTGGTGTTGTGGCAAAGTTGGTCACTATGCCATTGATTGTTGGTACAATGCTAGTGTTCTGAAAAAGGCCAGCTTACCTGTCAGAAAGGATACTAGTAAGCTTGTCAAATATCAAGCTAACCTGAACCTAGGACCCAATAATTATTGGGGTTCTAAGGATAGATAATTTTATTTGATGCATGTGAGTCCAAGTGGCCATACCCTAATATGGTACTTGGACAGTGGATGTTCCAGGAACATGACTGGAACAAGAAGGATTTTGTCCAGGGGGAGTACAAGACTCACTAGATGAAGATGAAGACAATGAAGTACATCTTGGTGAGGAAAATGAAGAATACCAAGAGGTGGTCAAATTTCCTCCAGTAAGAAGACATTTGAAGGATCATCCAGCACACCAAATCATTGGTGATGCAAGGCATGGTGTTCTGACAAGGAGCAAGAGCATGAACATTATACTATGTTCAAGCTTTTTGTCTCAGGTGGAACCTAAGAAGTTTGAGGAAGCTATTAAGGATTCTCATTGGATAGGTGCCATGCAAGAAGAACTGAACTAGTTCAAGAGATGCAATGTATGGAAACTTGTTCCTAGACTAGAAGGACACAATGTTATTGGAATAAAATGGATCTACAGGAATAAGTTGGATGAGAATGGAATCATAATCAAAAATAAGGCAAGGCTGGTAGCTAAAGGTTACATGTACGAAGAAGGAATAGACTTTGACAAAACTTTTGCTCCTGTAGGAAGTTTGGAGGCCATAAGACTATTCCTTGCCTATGCAGCCTATCAAGGATTCAATGTCTACCAGATGGATGTCAAGTCAGCTTTTATGAATGGAGACTTGAAGGAAGAAGTTTATGTAGAACAACCATCAGGTTTTGTTGATTCTCATTTTCCAAACTATGTCTATAGACTTAAGAAAGCCCTTTATGGGTTGAAACAGGCTCCTAGAGCTTGGTATGCGACATTGTCTACCTTCCTCATTGAGAATAAATTCACAAGGGAGAAAATAGACAAAACTCTATTCCTTAGGAAATCCAAAGGCAAGATCATACTAGTTCAGATTTATGTTGATGACATAATTTTTGGATCTACTGAAAACAACCTTTGCAGGAAGTTTGCTAAACTTATGCAAGGGAAATTTGAAATGAGCAGTATGGGTGAGCTAAAGTTCTTTCTAGGACTTGAAATAAAATAGACTGATGATGGCTTGTCCATATCACAGTCTAAGTTCACCAAGGATTTGATAAATAAATATGGTATGGATACAACATCCACCATGAAAACTCCAATGGGGTCAAGTATGCTTATATGCAAAGATGAAGCAGGAAAACTTATTGATGTGACTTTGTATAGAGGTATAATTGGCTCCCTCCTTTACTTGACTGCTAGTAGGCCTGACATCAAATATGAAACATGTGTCTGTGCTAGATATCAAGCATGCCCTAAAGATTCACATTATTCTGTTGTAAAAAGAATTCTGAGATATCTTAAGGGCACACCAGATCTAGGTCTTTGGTACCCTAGGAATAGAGATTTCCTATTAACTGGATTTTCAGATGCAAATTTTGAAGGATGAAAAAGAAAATAGGAAAAGTACCACAGGTACTTGTCAGTTCCTAGGTGGAAGATTGGTGTCATGGAGCAACAAAAAACAAACAAGTGTTGTCATTTCAATAGCTGAGTCAGAGTACATTACTGTAGGGAGTTATTGTGCACAACTATTGTGGATGCAACATCAGTTAGAAGATTATGACATCAAGCTAAGTAAAACACCTTTATATTGTGACTCTACAAGTGATATTTCCATTGCTAGAAATCCTGTTTCACATAGTAGAACAAAGCATATAGAAATCAGGTATCATTTTATTAGAGAATATGTTGAAAAGGAAGATATAAGTCTAGAATTTGTCAACTCTAACAATCAAATTGTTGACATATTTACAAAACCTCTGGATGAAAGTAAATTCAAATATTTTAAAATTGAATTAGGAATGTTAAACCTAGAGTAAAATGTTAGGTCAGCTCAACATTTCTCAAAATTTTGGCTAAGTTAGAAAGGTTGTGTCGACACATAGACATTGTGTCGACACTATCAGCGAGTTGTGTCGACAAAAGAATAAACAGTGTCGACACAGAAATAAAATCTGTGTTGATAGAAAAGATTTGTGTCGACACAACTCTGTCGAGACCTTATATTGGAAGATTTTTATGTCGACACACAAAAATCTTTGTCGACACAAAGACATATCGACACCTACAAATCCCTGTTGAGACCTGCGTAGTTTATGTCGACACATATAAAATTTTGTCGACTAATAAGATTCTTATTTAGGCACGACTTTTGACCTACCTTTACAAGAATACTATAAATAGGAGAAAACAAAATCTAGTCGACTGTGCTTTCCAGAACTCTCAGCTCTAGACCCTGTGTCGACAAGAACTTCTTTTGTCTACTCTCTTCTCTCTCTATCATTCATGGCGCCACAACTAGAAGACAAAGTAAACGAGGGATATGAATTGGTTCGCAAAGCGTTTGAGTCTGCCTCCCAAGAAATCCAAGCCGCGATTACCCTAATCACCAACAACGGATTAGAATACTTAGTTTCTGAACCTACCAGGATACTAAAAAAGGAGGTTCTTGAATTTTACTCGTCAGCATCCATAGATTCTAAGGGAATTAAGATTAATTCATATGTCCATGGTACTAAAGTAAAACTCACACAGAAGAGTTTAAGTAAGACACTTCAGCTTCCCAGGTTTAAGGAAGAAGATGACATAGCATCTTACATGACTAAAGATGCTCTTCAATGGTGTGGACTAGATCCCACTACCAGGATTGGATCTTTAATGAACAGGAAGGGAATGAATTCCCAAGGCAAATTCCTGTCTGAGATCATCGGCAAGGTTATTCTGTGTAAATCAGGAGGACATGATAGGATTTCAGCATATATGTTCAATCTTATGATCAGAGTTATATTCAAGGTGAAAACAAACTGGTCTTTTGTTGTATTTGACAAGATCAAAGAAAGTCTCTAGAAGCCCAATCTGGGTAGGATACTAAGCATGTATCTTGCTGTCAATATTTCAAAAGTAATGAATCAGACAACATGATCTAAGATTAATCATATGAGGAGAATGGACTTAAGAATACTCTCTAGATGGGATAGGGTGTTGACCAAGGATGTTTCTACATCTCAGAAACCCATGATAAAGGCTCAGAAAAAGAAAACTCCAACCAAGGAAGCTGAATCTTCTAGTAATTTAGAAGAACAAGTAGACTTCAGCACAGTTGAAGATCAACCAAGAAAATCACCTACACCAACACCTGATATAGAGGTCCAGGCCCAAGGGGAGGGCATCCAAATTCAAGACAATCAGGTGTTATCAACTCCAGGGGGAGAGAACAATGAAACTTCAGTTGTCCATGAACCTGAACATCCACAGCTACCAGACCTAGGGGAGGTATAGCTGAAGTTGCACTGGCAAGTGAAAATGCAACTGATACAGTCATGGAAATTGTTTCTGAAATAAACAATGCTGCAACCATCATAACTGTGAAAGAAGCACAAGATGTGCATATGTCTGCTTCTGATCAACCTGAGCAACACAATTCACCTATTTTCGAAAAATCTCTGGAAAAAGACTTGGATATCCAGGGGGTTCCATTTATTGAGAAGGAGAAAATTATTCCTCCAGTTCAGATACAACAATAGGTAACTCTAGAAGAGTTATTTCCTGATTTACAAGGAGATAGAACTGAGGGGGAAATGCCACTCCTTGCCTCTAGTCCAAAGGACACTGTGGATATAGATAGTTCATCTAATTCTTTTGAAGGTGAAGAATCCACCAGGGCAAAGAAAAGGAAATTGGTGGCACTCAGGAAGAGGAGCACAGGATACAAGAAAGTCGTGCAGACTATCCCACAAACTCCTGCTCTAGTAGTAGATTTCAGTTCACTTTTGGTGAAGCTACAAGTGAAGATGGATGAGAAAGACTTGCTCTTGAGAAATATGTGGATGAAAGTAATAAAGATTTGTAATTTCAATTGGCCCAAGATATCAAATCTATCATATTTGAAGTTAACTTGCATAAAAAAGAGATGACAGATTGCTTCCATAAGGGAGGTAATGTTGTGGTATACTTGGCCAAGCAACAACAAGGGATAAAGACTGAAGTTGATGATATTGCAGTCAAGCAAGGGTATGTCCAAGAAAATGAACTCAGAATGAATGACAATCTCCAAGATTCACATGCTACTATTTTAATAAAGATTGGGAATATTGCAAATGATGTCAAGGCTGAAGTGTCAAAGCAGACCACAGAAGATCTAGTTGCTGTCCAAACAACAATTAAAGCATCTCAAAAGGCTATTTACGATCACCTAAAGAAGTTCAGGGCCTACTACAAAGAGGGTACAGAATATCTGGCTGGTCAGGTAAGGTTTTAGAAGGATGATCTGAGAGATCATGTGGCCAGAGAAGTCATAAAGGGGGAGAGAGTGTTAGTCAAAGCAAGCTCAGATCATGCTAAATGGGTATCCAATACTATCAGAGCATTTCTTGGATATCCACCCCTTTGTGATGATGACAACATTGCTGAATCTGGAATTCACCTTGATTACAATGAAGGGGTTCAACGTAAAGTAGCCCAAGTGATTTATTACCTTCTGATTTTGAAGAAATACAGCAGGCAGTACAACACATGTATAGCCCTCCACAGGAGGCACATAATGTTACTTTTGAAAAAGTTGAAATGTCTGAAGCAGCATTACAAAGAGAGCAAGAAGCACAAAAAGCTAGGGATGCTCAGAAAGAAGCTCAACTATCTAAGAAAAGATTCAGAGAGCAGGCTGAATTAAAGCCTGATTTTGAACAATGGAGTCCAACCTCCAGAAATATCATTCTTACTGCTTGGAAAGCTGTGAAAGAAAATATGCATGATAGAGGCAAATGGTATTCTGAACAAGAGTGGAGTAAATATCAGAAGCGGTAAGATGCCATATACCAGTTCAGAAAAGACCTCAAAGATGGGAAAATACCTGCTAACTCTGTGGAGCCTAGCAAATATTTCCCAAAGCCTTATCATTATTTTGAAAGGCAAAAGATAAAGGCTGAAGAGCTCAAGAAGAAGGATCTGAAAGGAAAGAAGTTGGCTGATGACACAGAGGCTAATGTACAAGCTAAGATTCAACCATAAAAAGGAATTGTAATCAAGAAGCCTGATCAATCCTAGGGATAGATTGACTAGGTTTAGAACTATGCAATCTTTTGTTCTAAAATCCTTATAACTCAAAAACTGATTATTGATTCAATGAATTTTATTATAATGTGTGATGATATTTCATGCTATTTCTGCTTATGAGTTACCCTGTCTGTGTAATAATTTTATATATCATAATCTTTGTTTTATTATGAGTGGTGTATATCATTGACTAAGGGTTTGACTTCTCCAAATAGGGGGATATTGTTGGGTACATTGGAAACTATGTACCAGATTTAGAGAAGCCTCGCCTAACTCAATGATATACATCAATGTGTATTTGATGGAATGTTGAGTTTGAATGTGCAGGTTAAAGAAATGCAGGAAAATATTCTAAGTACAAGTGTCGACATTAGTGAAGGAAATGTGTCTACACCAGAAGCCTGTTTGTGTCAACACACGGGACTTGTGTCGACACACAAAAATTCTATAAGGAGTAGTTGTGTCGAAACAAAGGACTTGTGTCGACACACCGAAGTTCAGTCTACAGTAATTGTGTCGACACACAGGACTTGTGTCGATACACACTCAAGAATTTTGTCGACACCAACTATTTCAAGACTAGAAGAAATTGTGTCGACACACAAGACTTGTGTCGACACATTCAACAGGAGTTGTGTAGAGAAGATGAAGAATGGTTCTGTCAACATTGTGGGAGCTGTGTCGACACTATCAAGACTTGTGTCAAAACATGGTCTATTTGTGTTGACACATTTGGAGTATTATCTTGATGCTTTTCTGCTGAGATAGAGTACATTAAGGCATCAAGTTTCTAGACTGAAGACTTGACAGCCGTCATAACTAACAAAGCTTTTGCATCTATCAGAACTGTCAGAAGGCCGATATGAAACGGATCAACCGGTAACCTCATATGGGTCTATATAAAGACCTGTATTATCACAAAAATAAAAAACCAAAAAAGAGGTGACACACAAGAAAGAAGGACTTGACATTCTTCTAACAGTTGAAATCTACAAGTCATTAAGTGAGGGCAGATTCTGAACAAGTCTGCAAGAAAGATTCAGATCTATTTCTGAATTGAAGGAAGCTGGATTGAGGATCATCTCCAACTTCAAAAGAAGATCAACCTTACTGTGTTCAGATTCAAGAATCTTTGAAGAAAGCTAAGACAGGTTGGATCTTAAGAAATCAGTTCAATCAAGAACTGATCAAGAATCCTTCATCCCTTTCTCTCTCTACCTGGGTGAAGTATTTGTCACTTTTATAATCAATTTTTCTGTAAGATCTTTTGTAGATCTGAGTGTAGGAGAGTTATCTCTCTGATTTGTAAGCCTAAATATATAAAGGCTGAGGTAGGGCTTAGTGCTTGAGGTATGATCTTGTTGATCTGAGTTGTAGGCCTAGTGATTAATGCTAAGGTAGGGATGTTTCCTGAGGTAGGATTCTTGGGAAAATCTGAATTATAGGACTTTAAAAAGTCTGAGTTGTAGGAAACAGTTGGGTTTTGAGTTATAAGATCTGAGGATCTGAGTCAGTGGAAGGAAGTTTGGCCGAATCCAGCACTCTACTAGATAGGTGAATGGGGAGAGTGGACATACCCACGAATTGGGGAACCACTATAAACCATTGTGTGATGTGCTGTGATTTTTCTGTGCTTGATTTACTCTGTGTTGTGATAGATGTGGATCAAATAACTATGATGTGAATAACATTTTAATTGCCTAAGTTTTAAAAAGGATTTGAACCTATTCACCCCCCACCCCCTCTAGGTGTTTAAGATTTATAAACCAAACCTTTTAGGCAATCCATTATTAATCATGGTAGACTCATCAAAGACTACATGAACTGATTCTTCTACAACTTGGCTTTTCAAGTTATAGATCATAAAGGATTTGCTATGATTGTTGTACCCAACAAATATTCCATCATAGGATTTGGCAGCAAACTTAATCACATAGGACTTGCCATTGTGAAGCACAAAGCATTTACTACCAAAGATTTTGAGATAGCCCAGATTTGGTTTCCTGTCTTTCAAGATCTCATAGGGAGTCTTCTTGTGGCCTTTGGTGATAGAGACTCTATTGAGGACATGACATGCATCATTTACTACCTCAGCCTAGAAATATTTTGGGATAGATGTGTCACTCAATAGTGTTCTACCAACCTCTATGAGAGTCCTATTTTTCCTCTCAACTATCCCATTTTGCTGGGGTGTTCTAGGAGAGGAGAATTCTTAAACAATCTCATGCTCTTCACAGAACTTTGTCATGCTATCAGATTGGAATTATGTCCCATGGTCACTTCTGATTTTGACCACAGAACAGCCAAGCTCATTCTGAATTTGCTTAACAAACCTCATGAAGACATCAAGGGTTTCATCCTTCTTCTTAAGAAAGAACACTCAAGTAAACTTGGAATAGTCATCAACTACCACAAGGGTGTAGACTTTCCTACCAAGATTGTGAATTTGCATTGGACAAAATAGGTCCAAGTGCAAGAGGTATAAGCACTTCACAGAGTCTTTGGTCCCAATACCCTTGAAGGAGACTTTTGTCTGCTTACCCTTTTGGCAAGCAGAGCAAATTCCCTCCTTAGAGCACTTCACATTGGGGTCCTTCCTAACTAGC
The DNA here is from genome assembly GCA_039513925.1 of Platanthera zijinensis. Taxonomy (NCBI): domain Eukaryota; kingdom Viridiplantae; phylum Streptophyta; class Magnoliopsida; order Asparagales; family Orchidaceae; genus Platanthera; species Platanthera zijinensis. The sequence continues at coordinate 212,672,898 of CM077080.1, forward strand.
TCTTGATTGAAGAGCTTGCCAATAGTCTTGTAATTCAAATGGGCTAGTCTCTTTTGCCACTGGACACAATAGGATACTTTCTCATTTGTCACCAAACAGATAGGAGAATATGTGTCTAGACATATAAAGTTCAAGCAATAAACATTTCCACTCCTAGTGCCTGTCAAGATGACCTCTTGGTCAATTGACCTCTTAATTAGGCACTCATCCTTGTGGAAGACAATTACATGGCCAAGATCAGAAAGTTGGCTTATGCTTATATGGTTGTGTTGTAACCCTTCAACATAAGCCACCTTTGTGATGGTGATTATTCCATTGATTATCTTACCATACCCTCTGTTTACACCTCTATCTGAACCTCCAAAGATGACTTTGGGTCCATCTTTTATTGGAGTAAACTCCTTCAAGTTGCTCCTTGTTCTAGTCATGTGCCTGGAATAGCCACTGTCCAAGTACCATATAGGGGTATGGTACTTTGAACTATCCTGCAATATACAAATTACTTAACCTTAGGACCCCAATATCAATTTGGTCCTAGGTGCGTGTTAGCATGAAACTAAACATGTATATTATATCTTCTTACCCTAGCTCTGGCCACATTGGGATTATGCCAGCAGTCAATGGCAAAGTTCCCTATCTTACCACAACACCAACAATCATATATATTATATCTTCTTTTCTGTGAAGGCCCTGCAGGTTGATGAGCTGTAACCTTATTAGGAGGAAGATCTGCTGCAGCCTTTTTCTGATTTCTTTCAGCCAGAATTTGACTGAAGGTAAGTCTTATAGCTGGCTGATTTGGTCTACCCTGAGTGCCAGCTGAAGCTAGCTTCTTTTCAAAAAGCATGCTTCTGATGGCTTCAGATATGCCCAGATCAGACAGATTCTTACACTTGCCCTTAGTCAGAACCTTTGTTGTCAAATTCTGAGCCTTGGCTTCAGCAACATTCTTGAGAGTTGGTGCAAAATCACCAAAGATAATTGGTCCAGATTGGGCCATTTGAAATTTCTCATTGGCAGCCTTGACTGCACACACCCTGCCAAACTTTCATCATGATAGTGAAATTTTTTGTTCACTCTAGATGAACAACCCCTCTCCCAGTGACAATAAGAACTTTCTTAGTCATACCTGTTAGAAGGTATCAAAACTTTTCTGAAAAGAATGGGAGGCTTAGAAGCAATAGGCTGAGGTGGAACTAGAGATTTGCCATTCCTTTTGGAAGGAGCAACTCTTGTGCTTCCCTTGAATCCCAACCCATTCTTGCTCTTTTGAGAGGAGATGGAGTCTATCAAGGGGAGGACAGTGTTTGGCTTAGAATAGCTAGCCACTATTATTTTCTCCTTCTCAAGCTTATCTTCAAGCTCCCTGATGAGACATTTCTTTTGCTTGATGGAGGCAACCTGAATGTCTAAGAGGGACTTCAGTTGGCTTATATTCCTAGCTTTCTGGTCCAGCAGATTTGCTGTTACAGTCTGTTGGGCAACTCAAAGCTTAAGAGATGAGATCTCTTTAGCTTGCTTCTTAGATAACTTCTTAACCTTCTTGAAGGAATTCAGAAGTTCTCCATACTTGTCAATCAATTGATTGACATCTCTTTCAGATCCAGAATATTCTTCACCATAGGGTGAAGAGGCTTCTAAGCAAAGACTAGTCTCAAACTCAGACAGATAAGCGGAGTTAGGTGATAGATGTACCTTGCTCTGACCAGGATGATCCTAGTTGTTTTCCTCATCAGTCATTACAATCAGCCCTCTGTAACTGTGGACATCTTCATCCACCTCTGACTCACTATCCGACAGTGTTAGAGGGGATCTAATTCCAATCCTCCCTAGAGGATTGACTTCTCCTTCTGCAATAGCTTCATCTGTAACAACAGCAGCAACTAGCCCAATATAGGCTTTATTGGGAATTGTTTCCACAATATCTCAGATTTGTAAGAAGTCACCCTTAAACTAAGATTAATTAAGTTGTATTTTATGTTGTGTTCTAGCTATGTGTTTGCAGGACTTAATTGCTAAGTGTAAACCAATGTCAGTCTACAGTGGGTCACCAAACACAGGATCATGCAATGTAATCCCTCATTGTGTGACTCATGGTGTTGACTCATGTGTAGCCTCTCTATTGGGATACACTTTATGATCCAGCACTATAGAAGAAGGCCAAAGGTCTATTGAAGATTTTCCTAGAAGAAATTTTTCTAAGTATTTATTCTCAAGAAGCTGTCTCGAGAGGTTGTCTCGAGTAGATCCCTTCTACTCAAGAGATAGATATTCCCAATCCCGAGAATAATTCCTGTACTCGAGACATTCCCCTAGTTAACTCGAGTAGTCAGATGTTTTACTTCAGGAATTTCTCTAATTACGAGGACTCGAGTGATTTCTTTAGTACTCGAGTTGATCTTCAATTTATCTCGAGTGGACTCTTCTTCATCTCGAGAAGTTAATTAAGATCCCGAGTAGATTTATTCTACTCGGGTGAAGTCATGTCCCTGTCTCGAGAGATGTACTCGAGAGGCTGAAGTCATAAAAGGTTCTGTCTCAACAGGCTCACTCGAGAGGCGGAAGTCAGTCAAGTTTTAGTCTCGACAGGCTCACTCGAGAGGCTAAAAGCCAGTCAACCGAGACAGCCATCCAGCTCTCGAGAGAGCATTCTAGTCTTCCAAGTAAATCTTTTCTTTCTAGAGAAAATCTTATTCAGAGCAGTTGTCGACTCCTGAATTTTTCTAAGTAAGACTCTCGAGTGAATTTCCTATCCCTCTCGAGAGGCTCAACATTTCTCTCGGGTGATTATTTTCCTCTCGGGCCGTGAAGAAGGAAAACTCCGAAAATATTTCTAAGTCACCTTGGACCTGATTAATTCTTAATCTCCAATCCTATTGGTCCACGTGTCAAGCTTTGATGATCTGACCATTAAGGGTTTGCCTATAAATAGTCTAATCATCCTCTTCAATCGTACGGATTCTCTAATTAGTCAAATCATATTATTTTCGGAAAGTTTTTTCAAGATTTCTGAATCGCCGCCGCCGACCTAGTTTTCCGAGAAGAATTCGCAACTGATCTTCGATCCCGTCGAGGCTGTAGATCAAAGCTTCTGCCGACGTTTCTTTCTCAGCATTTCTGATTCAGACAAAGAAAGAGATCATCTGATCTTTTCGTTCTTCATCATTCAAATCCAATCCCGATCGTGATTGATCTAGGGTTTCAGATCTACAGGATTTCGGCCGTCTTCTTCGAAATCATCTGATAGGGCTTTCAAGTTATTCAAAAGAAGGACTCCATTTTTAGATCTGAAATTTTGATATTGTTATTGTATATCTTGTATTTCAAATCATTTTTCTTGTAGGAGATCTCATCTCCGAGACTTGTAGGAATTTCTATCTTCCGAGTGTATATCCTTGTTTTGGATCGAGTTCTAGGGGCGTTGCTCCGAGATTTAGTAGGATTGGTTTTCAATCTGAGGTAATAGTGAAGTAGCCGGATTTAGTGCAAGGCTAATCCAGTGAGGTGGAGAGTGGATGTACCCAAGATTGGGGAACCACTATAAACTCTGTATTATCTGTGCTTGGATTGTTTGTTTTTCTGCGTTTTAGTCTTTAATTTTTTATTCCGTGAAAAGACGCAGACCTCACTTATTTACCCCCCTCTAGGTGATTTAGGTAGACAACTAGAAACATCAGGCTTACTCTTCTTCAAACTCAGAATATGATGAGTCTGTCCAACTCTTTTCCTTCTTGGCCATGAAAGACTTTCCCTTCTTTTCTTTGTGTTGGTGCTACTTCTTCTCCTCAGTATCCTTCCTCTTCTCTCGACAGTCAGCTATAACATGCACATGCTTGCTGTCAGTCTTGGACTGGTTCTTTCTGTGATGGGTGGAATTGGAAGGCCTTTTCTTCCAATTCTTCTTCTTTATTAACCTCTGGAATTGTCTGGAAAAGGCAGCAAAATCTTCATTGAACATGCTGCTGTCTGATGCCTCTGAGTCAAAGTTGTCTGACTCAGCTGGTCTCCTTGGTGGAGAAGGAATCCTTTCCTTGCCTTTCCTTGAGCTTTCAGCTTTGAAGGCCAAGGACTTTTCTTTGGCTAGTGATTTGATGGAGGAATCCTCCTCCTTCCAAGCAGCCAGCTGCATCTCATAGGAGAGCATCTTCCCAAATAATATTTGGGGAGGAGTGTCAGCAAGCTTGGCCATCTATCTTATGGTACAGATCTTAGTATCTCAGTCCCTAGTGAGAGATCTGAGAAACTTGTCATTAATTTCATAATTATTGAAGACCATTCCATAGTTCTTTAACTTATTTATGATCCTGAAGAATCTTTCATAACAGGTAGTTATGTTCTCCTTCAGGATTTGCCTGAAATCCTTATACTCTTGGTTGAGCAGATACTTCCTATCATCTCTTACCTCATCAGTACCATCCATGTAGACCACAAGGGTGTCCCATATCTCTTTGGAGGTCTGGCAGTGAACCAAGTTCTGGAAGGTTGAGTCATCTACAGTACTGGCTATAATGTTCTGTGCTCTCTTGTCAGGGCCAGCTAGTATGACCTCATATTTGGTCAATTCAGAGAGTATTTTTAGTGTTAGGATGTTGGCATCCAGAATAGAGACCTTCATGGGAATGACAGGTCCATCCTTAACATTTGCAAAATTTTTTGGATCATAGGCTTCTATGAATAGCCTCACCCTCTCCTTCCATATTCCAAACTGCTCCTTTCTGCGGATGGCGAGTTTCATTGAACTCAGCTCTCTCTGGCTCTCTCCTAAGCCTATGACCACTTAGCAGCAGCTACCTTGGAGGATCACTCAGATTCTTAAATCCTTTTTGAGCAACCTCCATCTGATACCACTTGAAAGTCTTTAATTTCAAGGTAGCTAGCAACCTAGAGAGGGGGTGAATAGGTCTTCTTAGGTCATTTAAGAGTCTTTTTAAATCACTTGATTGTTTCTTTAGGCTTTCATCTTATAGTGATCTAGAGCTTGTCCTTAGTACCTGCAATTAAGAAAATAAAAGCAAACACAGAAAAGCACATAAGTATTTTATAGTGGTTCCCCAAAATTATGGGTACATCCACTCTCCTCCAACCTTGCTAACTTCCTATTAGTCAAGGCACTTCTCCAAACTAATGCTAAAAGGAGATTACACCTCAGATCCCTCAGGATCTCTCAGTCTCTTCCAAGATTTATACCTCAGCCACAAAGGCCTACACTCAGTGATACAAGTATCACCTATCTCAGGCACTTAATCCCTACCACTCAGGCTATGGAGGATAGACCTACTTCAGAGCAAGCTTGCTCCTACAACTGAGAGAGATACACTCTCCTAAAGTTCAAGCAAATTTGCCCTACAGCTCAGATCCAAAAGGATCCTACAAAGAGAAATTGTTTAATTAACTTTGATATAGAGAAATTTCTCTGAGTCGACCACTTGAGCAGAAAACTTTCTGCTCCAACTCTTCTCACAGTAGGGAAAGGATTTGCTGGAGGAACTCAGAAGATAACTTCTAAACTTGTTTTTGAAGGATAAAGATCTTTTGATCTTAAGTCTTCAACCAGCCCACTGAACCTGCCAAAGGATGAAGGTTCTTCTTTCTTCAGAATAGATTCTGAATCTGTTGTGCCAGATGGAGACTTGAACAGCTAACAGAACTTTTCTAGCTGGAGAGCTTCAAGCTTTTCACCTGCAGTAATGGCGAAGAAGATGAAGACGGCTCCTCTCCTTTTTGAATAATGTATGCCCTAAAAGTTATGTTTGTCCTGGCCCTATCTCTTCCTTTTGTAGTTCGTCGATAAACGGCTCTTAAAGATCGGTGGGCCCCACCTGCAGCTTCCAGCTGCATCTTGCTTTAACGGAAGAAGACGTACAGTAGCTTCACGATAAGTTTTGTCGTGTAGAGTAGCTTCCCCGTGTCTGATTTGACCTTTAGTTGACTTTGTTGATTTTGCTGACGTCAGCACCTGTGGACATAGTCAAAATCGAGCATCAGAGAATAGGCATTGAGTGAGTAAGCATCAATCAATGCCAAAACACTTAGATAGATTGTAACGACTCCACTCGTTAAATAACATATAATAGAAGGTCCGGCAGGGCCCCCACACTATATGTCATAAATAGATGGTGAGGTCACAAGTTAATACCACAACACCATCGCATCCTAACTCATAGCATGCTAACGGAAGATTTTAACAATAAAGATGAACTCATACAGGAATGTTCACTACATATATAAACCACATTTATATATAACCTCTTGAAAGAGTGTACAACAAATACAACACAGGTTGGCCTTAAGACCTTACAGTTCCGCTTTTCACAATGTGGATTGCATACATCGGCATGCAGGCCGGCCACACATGAATAAAATATAATAGAAAACTTAGCCTTCAAGGGCTAGCAGCAGTAACAGCAATAGTAGGTACTTCAGCCCTTACTTCCTGCTCGGCTCTCCAGCACCTGCATAGGGACAGCCCACCCAGAAGGTGACAAACAAGGCAACGATCATCATTCAGCTGACCAATTTATAAAAATCCTACCCCTTTCCCGGGGCAGTGGCATTCCTTCTCTGCAGGCATAGAAATGAATAGATAGATATATCATGTCTTGTGCTCTCACGCACAATCAATCCATCACAACTGTCAGCCACACGGTCCGACGATCCGTGCACTCAGGGCAAATTCTTGGTGCACCGGCGAACAAGGGTCAACACCACCATTTACACGGTATTGAGCATTTATTCTTAATGGTGCGCAGGCCTAAGACTCTCATTATGCCACTGACGAAAGCTCAATGCCTTAACGCTCTCTTGTACAGTCGACATAACATAGGTACAAATCAACCCCCCCCCCCCCGTTGCTCAAGTCACCTTGCCATCACTGAGTACAGCATACCCGTGGCTATATATAAAGGCACGGGTCAGTTTCACCTTTCCTGTTCGGCAAGAAGCCTTTTCAGAGCTCGCAGCTCACACTAGCCATAATGTCCTCCAAGGACAGGCTTCACAATAGTCATACTGTCCACCATGGACTGGCTATACTGTCCACAATGGACTGGCTACACGGTAGCCACAACACAAGTAGTATAATGGTATTTTCCTAGAATTCCTCATTCTAGTACTTCATGCTACTTCCCTTCATAGGAACAACCCATTGACTCCACAAACTACACGTTTATACGTGAAGTCTTCTCCAGTCTTTAATATGCAACATCACCAATCCAGACCAACCTTTTCAGATGGGATTCACACGGCGTGTCTATCCCGTACTACACATTTCTGGGTCTAGATGCAGACTCAACTAGGGATAGCAACTATCAACTCACGGGGATCACTTACTCTTCCACCTTTTGATGGAGGATCCCATGCACATGTATAAAAGAGGACTTCACTTGTCCAATGAAGGAAGATCGTTACCCTTGACGATCTCTTAGGCGCCATAGAAATTCTAGCCAGTTGAAAAGAACCGTGGCGGCCTTGCCTCCACAAATCTGGCCTCAAATCTCGAATCGGAACTCTAAAGCTCCCGCGGTGGCCGTATCTTCATACAAGTGAAGAATGAAATCTTCACTCAAATCTGGAGTTAACCAAACAAGAAATAATCTGGGCCACAGGATCCAGGCTGAAGGAAACGAACGGCCACAAATCTCCCTCAAAAGTCTATTTTTTGGGATGACACGGCCTGTGACACGCCCGTATCACAGGTCGTGTACTGCAAGCGGTACACGAACCAACTCATCCAGACCAAAACACGGGCTGAGACACGCCTGTGTCAAGCCCATGACATGCCCGTGTCAGTAAGTACACGCCCGTGTTGAGGAGCGTGTCCCTCAAACTGCACAGGATCAACATTCCCGAAAAGGATACGGCTGAGGCACGTGCCCGTGTCCTTAGCCGTGCTCCAAACATGCCCCTGTGACATGCCCGTGTCACAGGCTGTGTGCCACACTCAACACTGCCTGGTAACCCACCCGAGCAAGACACGGCCTCGGACACGCTCGTGTCCCTGACCGTATCACCTTGATACGCCCTGGGACATGCCCGTGTCCCAGGCCGTGTGCCTCAATTGAGACACACTCGTGTACCCAGAGCTGGACACGCCCTAGGACACGCCCGTGTCCTAAGCCGTGTCACCCTACCTGAACTCCAAATTGAAATTTAGGGTGTTACAACCCTCCCCTCCTTATAAAAAATTTCGTCCCGAAATTTTCTCATAGCAATGAAACCCAGCAAGCATAATGTTATAACTTCAAAATGTCCGTTACAATACAAGACGCACTTTACAACAGTTCAAACAAACAACTCGGGAAAATCAGCTCGCATGGTCTACTCCCGCTCCCATGTTAGCTCCTCACAACCACAAGTGTCCCACCGGACTTTGACCATCCCTATTGTTTTGTTCCATAACTATTTATCGGCTCTATCTTTGATCTGAATGGGTCTAACCTTTGTTGTTCGCCCATATTCGACCGGTACACGATCATTCTCAATCACTTGAGTTGGATCCTTGACAGCTTTTCGAAGCACGAAGATGTGAAACACATCATGCAAGCCACTCAGTTTTGCCGAAAGAGCTAGCCAATAGGTAGCTTCTCCAACTCGCTCCACCACTTCAAATGGACCAAGATATCTCAGACTTAGCTTTTTCAACCGCCGAATCCTGGACACGACCAATCGCCCACCGCAAACTCCACATTCTGGTGCTTGGCGTTATAGTACTTTGCTTGTCGATCCTGAGCTATTAGTAGCCTCTCCTGAATAGAGCGTATCATCGAAGTAGCTTCTTCGACATTCTTGCGCGGATATACTTTTGATTCGCCTGCTTCCGCCCAAGCTAGCGGTGTACGGCATTTTCGACCATACAAAGCTTCATACGGAGCCATATAGATGCTCGCTTGGTAGCTATTATTGTAGGCAAACTACACCATATAGAGATGATCTTCCCATCTCTTACAAAAATCCATGGCACACATTCGGAGCATATCCTCCATCGTCCTGTTGGTTCTCTCAGTCTGGCCATACGTTTGGGGATGAAAGGCCATACTGAATGCTAAATTTTTTCCCAATAGCTTATGGATTAGCCTCCAATCATTCGACGTGAATCGCCCATCACGGTCATTGACGATGCTCCGGGGAACACCGTGCAATCGGACAATCTGCTCCACATAGATCTTTGCCAAGGTTTCCACTGAATCATCCCTCTTATTCAGTAGGAAGTGAGCCACTTTTGTCAATCGGTCTACAATCACCTAGATTGAATCATTCCCGCGTTGAGATCTCGGCAACCCGTGCACGAAATCCATTGAGATATCATCAAACTTCCACTCTAGAATAGGTAATGACTTCAGGAAACCGCCAGGCTTCTAACATACTGCTTTGACCAACGCACAAGTTTGACACTTAGCCGCATAATGTGATATATCTTTCTTTAGTCTTGGCCATCAGAATAACTTTTTCATATCCTTGTACACCTTTATGCTCCCAGGGTGAATTGAGTACTTTGCAAAGTGAGCTTCATACATCAACACTTCTCTCAACTTACCCATACTTAGTACGCACAACCGGCCATCTTTTCGTAACAAGCCGTCATCCCAGGAGAATTGGACATCTGACCCATCCTTTGCATAACGTTGGAGACTTTCATTAAGCTCCGTTGCTCGCTGAACCCTGTCCGCAAGGTCATACTGTACCTCTGTCAAGTTCAAGCACAAGAAATCTCTAACGCTTCCAACTCCTGGATCAGACGCTCATCATGCATTTGCAACCAACTTGCTTGTACCGGAGTCCTACGACTCAATGCATCAGCAACCACATTTCCCTTCCCGGGAGTATAGTGAATATTAAAGGTATAGTCCCCTAGGAACTCCATCCATATTCATTGTCGCATATTTAGATCCTTCTGATCCAACAGATACTTTAGGCTCTTATGATCTGTATAGACATCAACCTTTACGCCATATAGATAGTGCCACCACAATTTAAGCGCAAAGATCACTGCCGCCAACTCTAAGTCATGGATGGGATAATTCCATTCATGCACTTTCAACTGGCATGAGCCATAAGCAATCACTTTACCAAACTACAGAAGAACGCAGCCTAAGCTGCTCCCTAAAGCAACACTATAGATCTCATAGTCGTTTGTACAACATGGCGATGTCAACACAGGCGTCGTGTTCAAATGACTCTTTAGCTCTTCAAAATCTCACGCGCACTCCGACATCCAAATGAATTTCTGATCCTTTCTCGTCAACGTGGTCAGAGGCAAAGAAATCCATGAGAAGTCTTCCACAAACCGTCTGTAGTAGCCTTCCATTCCAAGGAAAATCTTGACCTCGGCCACTGAAGACATCATTGGCCACTCTTGGATGGAACTTATCTTTGACAGATCCACTATTATGCCCTCTCCACTTACCATGTGGCCAAGAAAAGCCACTGGTGACAGCCAAAACTCACACTTTGAGAACTTGGCAAAGAGCTTATTCCTCCGCAAGGTATGCAACACCAACCGCAAATGGTTTGCATGATCGGCTTCCGACTGCAAGTACACTAGGATATCATCGATGAAGACAATCACAAACAGATCCAAGTACTCTCAGAAAATTCGGTGCATTAGATCCATAAATAACAAAGGCGCATTACATAAGCTAAACAGCATTACGGTGAACTCATAAGGCCCGTAGCGTGTTTAAAATGCTGTCTTGGGAATGTCACCTTCCCGAATCCTCAGCTGGTATTATCTAGATTTTAAATCCAATTTGGAATAGACGGTTGAGCCCACTAGCTGATCGAACAAGTCATCTATCCGTGGAATCGGATACTTATTTTTCTCCGTCAGCTTATTCAACTCACGATAGTCAATACATAACCGTAAACTACCGTCCTTCTTTTTCACAAATAGAACAGGCGCGCTCCATGGTGACATACTTGGGCGTATGTATCCTTGTTCCAGCAACTCTCTTAGTTGGACTTTCAATTCAGCCATTTCCTTTGGCGCTACGCAATATGGCGAGCGGGCCACAGGTTTCGCACCTGACACCAACTCAATAGAGAAGTAGATCTCCCGCTGGGGCAGTAACCCAGGGAGATCCTTAGGAAATACATCGGCAAATTCCGACACAATAAGAACATCGCTCACACTGGCCTTGGGCTCAACAGCGTGAAGAATAACTCTGCGCCCTTCCGAACAGCATTGATGACTTGGAGAGTAGACACCAAGATCTCGCTCACTCCTTGCATACCAGCGAACTTAGTCTCAAGCTCGGTATTCTGGCCTAGTGTGATCTCCTTTGAATTGCAATCAATAAAGTCACGCTGCTCCGAGAGCCAGTCCATTCCAAAGATCACATCAAACTTCGATATCGGTAGCACAGATGCAGTCAAACCGAAATCCCGACTTCCTATTTGAACTTTCACATCGCAAGATCTATCCGCAAGCATCACGCTACGAAGTCCTTAGATAGAAATGAATACGAAGCACCCATATCAAACAGGGCTCTCGCTAGGTTATTATGAATCAGGACAAAGCATGTAGCACACACATCATGCACAAGCTACATAGAAAGTATGCAATAAAAACAAAGCAAGCAATATCTTAAATCGTACCTATGACGACGTCACTTTGCTTTATAGCCTCCTACTGGCCAAGATTATAAACTCTGGGTTGCTCCTGGGATGCAGAGGACTCTACCACTGCTTTGCCCTTCTCAGCATAAGACGCACCCGTCTTCTTTTCCCCCTTTGGCTGAGCAACCCTACAATCACGGACTATATGCCCCACTTTGCCACAGGTAAAGCGGGTACGAGACTCCTGCTTTGAAGTTGCTCCCGACGCAACTGTCGCAAAAGCTTGCCCAAAAGGCTTGGACCTCTTGCCCCACTTCTTCTGGTAGTATGATTTTCCAGGGCGGGGTGCTTTGAACTCTGGCTTTGTCACAACCAAGTCCCTTTTGCCTTGCACCCGCTTCATGTCCTTCTCCAGCGCACACGCAGTATCAACCAATGCCTGAAATCCTTGGTTCACCGAACTCGATAGCAGTAACCTCAACTCATCCCGCAATCCTTCATAGAACCGATTAGTTTTCCTTTGTTCATCCGCGAAGATTGACCCCACATACCGTCCCAACCTCGTAAATTCATACAAGTACGTATCAACTCTACTTTCTCCTTGCATTAACCGTTGAAACTCGTTCTCCATGGCAATGTGTTGTGTTGCGGGTAAGTGCTTTGCTAAAAACACTCGAGAGAAATCCTCGATTGAAACTTGTATTAATGGCCTGCCTGCTAAATGGTGTAACTCAACCTTATGCAGCCATAACCGCGCCTCTCCTTCCAACATGAAGGTGGCCAAGGTGACCTTCTGACTTTCCTTCGTCCGGATCGCCGTCAATATTCGCTTGACTCGCGATAACCAATCCTCTGCCTGCATTGGGCATCCCATTCCCGTGAACGTAGGCGGATTGAAGCTCATGAATTGCTTCAACTTTCGTTCAACTGCTCGCAGATCCACATCCTCAACCGGTTCGGGTCGTACACCAACACGATCTGGCACCAATGCCGGCTGCGACTGCCCACTCGGCTGAATCATGGCAAATAGTGTCTCAGCAACTAAGCGAACTGTTTCCGCAGATGGAGGAGGTGTAGGCACCTCAGCTGGTGTCGCACTCTCATCAGAATACTGGGGCTCAGACTGCCCAGCACCACTACGAGTCACCTATAGGTGAACAAGACACACATTAGTGACCTCGTGCAAACAATAACAACAATTTAGGAATGCGCAGGTTCTCCAAACAAGTGTATTTGCATTCCTTAGTGGACATTCAAGAGTTCATTAGTGTTAAAGCGGTTCGCACCTACACGTGTTTGCCACCCCACAAAAGAATTCGACCACGAATTCAAAAGAGGAAGACCTAGACAAGCTGATACCAAAATGTAATGACTCCACCCGTTAAATAACATATAATAGAAGGTCTGGCCGGGGCCCCACACTATATGCCATAAACAGACGACAAGTTCACAAGTTAATACAACAACACCATCGCATCCTAACTCAGAGCATGCTAGTAGAAGATTTTAAAAATAAAGATGAACTCATACCAGGAATGTCCACTACATATATAAACCACATTTATATATCAACTCTTGAAAGAGTGTACAACAAATAAAGGTTGGCCTTAAGGCCTTACAGTTCCGCTTTTCACAGTGTTGATTGCATACATCGGTGCGCAGGCCAGCCACACATGAACAAAACATAATAGAAAGCTTAGCCTTCAAGTGCTAGCAGTGGCAGCATCAATAGCAGGGACTTCAGACCTTACTTCCCGCTCGGTTCTCCAGCACCTGCATAGGGACAGCCCACCCAGAAGGTGGCAAATAAGGCAACGGTCAGTATTCACCTGACCAATTTATAAAAATCCTACCCCTTTCCTGGGATAGTGACATTCCTTCCCTACAGGCATAGCAATGCATAGATATATATATCATATCTTGTGCTCCCACACACAATCAATCCATCACAACCATCAGTCATATGGTCCGATGATCCGTGCACTCAGGGCACATTCTTGGTGCACCGGCGAACCAAGGTCAAACCCACCGTTTACACGGTATTGAGCATTTAGTCTTAATGGCGTGCAAGCTTAAGACTCTCACCATGCCACTGATGAAAGCTCAATGCCTTGACGCTCTCCTGTACAGTCGACATAACGCAGGTACAGATCAACCACCCCCCCATTGCTCAAGTCGCCTTACCATCACCGAGTACATCGTACTCGAGGCTATATCTAAAGGCGTGGGTCGGTTTCAACTTTCCTGTTTGATAAGAAGCATTTTCAGAGCTCGCAACTCACACTAGCCATAATGTCCACCAAGGACTGGCTTCACAATAGCCACACTATCCACTAAGGACTGGCTACACTGTCCACAACGGACTGGCTACACTGTAGCCACAACACAAGCAATACAAGTGTATTTTCCTGGAATTCCTCATTCAAGTACTTCCTGCTACTTCCCTTCACAGGCATAACCCATTGACTCCAAAAACTACACATTTATACGCGGAGTCTTCTCTGGTGCATAATATGCAACAACACCAATCCAGACCAACCTTTCCAGATGGGCTTCACACAACATGCCTATCCCGTACTACACATTTATGGGTCTAGATGCAGACTCAACTGGGGATAGCAACTATCAACCCATGGGGATCACTTACTCATCCACCTTTTGGTGTAAGATCCCATACTCATGCATAAAGAAGGACTTCACTTGTCCAATGAAGGAAGATCATTACCCTTGACGATCTCTTGGGCCCCATAGAAATTCTAGTCGGTTGAAAAGAACCGCGGCGGCCTCGCCTCCATAGATCTGGCCTCAGATCTCGAATCGGAACTCTAAAGCTCCCGCGGTGGCCGAATCTTCTCCTCTTCCTCCTCCTTGCTCCTCTCCCTTCTCTCTTCTCTTTAAAAAGATAAAATACAAGTGAAGATTGAAATCTTCACTCAAATCCGGAGTTAACCCAGCAGGAAATAATTTGGGCCACAGGATCCAGGCTGAAGGAAACGAACGGCCACTAATCGCCCTCAAAGGTCTATTTTTGGGCTGACACGGCCTGTGACACGCCTGTGTCACAGGCCGTGTACTACAAGCAGTACATAAACTGACTCATCCAGACCAAAATATGGGATGAGACACGCCCATGTCAAGCCCCTAACACGCCTGTATCAGTAAGTACACGCCCATATTGAGGGGTGTGTCCCTCAAACGGCACAGGATCAACATTCCTGAAAAGGACAAGGCTAAGGCACATGCCTGTGTCCTTAGTCATGTGACAAACACTCTCCTGTGACACGCCCGTATCATAGGCTGTGTGCCACACTCAACGCTGCCCGGTTACCCACCCGAGAAGGACACGGCCTCGGACATGCATGTGTCCCTGGTCGTGTCACCTTGACACGCCCTGGGACATGCCAGTGTCCTAGGTAGTGTGCCTTACTCGAGACACACTCGAGTACCCAGAGCTAGACACGCCCTGGGACACGCCCGTGTCCCAGGCCGTGTCACCCAGCCTGAACTCCAAATTGGAATTTGGGGTGTTACACAGATTCACTGTCTCTTGGCATTGAGTGAGTCACCTTCACTCAACGCCAAACTACTTAGAATTTTAAATTCAGCTTCACTCAATGCCAATCTTGCTTTATCAGCTTTCAGCTGCTTGGCGTTGAGTGAGTAAGCATCACTCAACGCAAAACCCCTTAGACAAAATTCTGTCTACACTAGGCGATGACAGCGTTGAGTCAGTAACCTCCACTCAACGCATTTTGCCTTAACCAAATTTCTGCTTATTCAGCAACATAAGTGTTGAGAGCGTTGAGTGAACACGCCTCACTCAACGCTTTCTGCCTTGGCCAATTTTCTATATTTAGTAACATGGCGTTGAGTGAGTTGAATTCACTTAACGCATGTGGACTTAGCCATAATTTAGTTCATTCCAACTTCAGGCTTTTACTGCTTTAGCCTATCTCACAGCCTTTTGATGTATGGCATTGAGTGTGTCTTCAGCACTCAACGCCAAACTACTTAGTCATATTTCTGCCTAAAGATGTATGGCGTTGAGTGAATGACCTTCACTCAATGCCAGTGGACATGGCCATATTTCTAGCTTGCCACCATTCTTCCTTACCTCTAGCATTGAGTGAGCTTGCTCCACTCAACGCCTGTGGACTAAGGCATTTTCTCAGCTTGTTACTGCTTTGTCTTTGACTGTATAGGATTCACTCAGCGCTATAAGCCATCTGGCGTTGAGTGACTGATCTTCACTCAATGCTTGTGGACTTAGACAGTTTTTTGTCATCCCACACCATAAGTAAGTGTTTACCTGACATAGCCACTTAGTCTACCTGACCTATCATAGTCATCTACAAATATGTATATATCATTGATAATATTCACTTCACTGAAATCCAAGAAATTATGGGCAATGGACCCAACAGTGATCACACTCCTCTCTGTGCCTATAAATAGGATCTCTTATCACATCAACACACACACACACCGAGTGAACAGTAAGTGGACTTGGGTAGTTACTGTGGACAGGGTTTTCTATCTGCGCGGTTTGAAGTGTTTGGTCGGTTTGTGCTCTGCAGGTTGTGTGGATAGTGCTGAGAAGCCAGAGACTTGGTTCTGACTTCGGTCACGAATAGTTTAGACTCTGCGAATAGTAACCAGCGGTTAGCAGCAGGTCGCGGCTTGTAACCAGGAGGTCTTCTCTTCTGCAACTCTTTCCCAGTTCAATAAGTTGTCCTCTTCTGGAGACTTGTTCAGTTTGGCAGCAACAGTTCGCATGATCTGACAGCTAGGTGACTATACGGTTAGGTGGCTTGCAGATCAGCGATCAGTGTTAGCTCAGCATTAGAATAACGGGTAGTCCGTGCGGCTAGGTTGCGGTTTGGCGACTTAGAGATTTCAGCAGACTCCGTAGCGGTTAGCAGCAGAGCCGGCGGTTACTCCTTGAGTCCGCGCGACTAGATTCATGCCTTGTATTTTTTCTGCTTCCATCGGATACATCGGTGAATCATATCTCGGCATGTATGTCTCACCTTATAAAGATTTCTTTGATAGTACAGGATATTTACTCTTTTATTTGCATTTGGTTGCTTGGGCTCGGATAGGTTGAGTGTTCCTGCGTCTGGTTTCCTATTTTCCACGAATCACAAATTTTTACATGAACTCTTATAAGAACTCCTTTCCCCTTCATGGGATTGGGGGTGTCGTAAAACACCTGTGTGGCAAGCTGACTATGCGATGGCATTCCGACGATAAGTTTATTCAGGTCTCGACCGCTTTCCTTCTTGGAAGAGCGAGAAGGTTAATCGCCATGCCTCTGCGGCCAGCGCTGCTATGTATGGTAAGCTAAACCTCAAGGAGTTAAGGAATGTTCGCCCAGAAGAGTTAGCGCACCTGGCCATCCAAACCCATGCAAGAAGCCTAGTGACAAACCACTTCATGGGTTATGCCTACAAAAATCCGTCGAAGGAGAACTCATAACTTCAAGACCTTGTGGCGCAGATGGCGGAGGAGAATGCATGGTTAAGGGAGGATATCGCGATAAGATGTTACCCGATGTGCTCGTGGTTAATACTCTTAGACCGCGCGAACTAACTGTTATCTTTTGCAGAAAATGTAGGATCAGGGGAACTTTGCCTTCCAGGACACAATTTTCCTCACCTGAATGCAGGCCTAGAAGGCACCCTTGACCTCCATAACAGCCTTAGTGGCCTAAAGGAGGGTTTAGATAATGTTTCGTTTGTGGACATCTACCCTAAATGTAAGAAGAGGGTAGCTGCCTTGGACTGCGTGGCTAAGGGCAAGCAAAAGGTTGGCAATGTGAAGAAGTGGAAGAAGAGGAAGGAAAAGAAGGAGAAGAAGAAGAGGAAGGAGGAGAAAATGAAAAGGAAGATGTCACAGAGGAAGATGAAGAAGAGGGAGACGATGTAAGAGAAGAAGAAGGATGAAGAGGCAAAGTCAGATATTGTTGGCCAAATTCCTGAGACAGCTCAGATTACCTCAGAGGATGAGGAGACCGAAGGCAAAGGCGGGAGAAACAAAAGTAGAGTTAGTGATTAGATATAGTTAAAAGAAGTAGCAATGTTAAAAGTACACTTATTTTTGCTATTCACAACCACATTATATTAACACATCAAAATATTTTATTTGCATACCAACATGTTAGTCACACCAAATATTAAATTCACCAAGTACAATTTCTCTAGATTTTTTGTCAGTTTGTTCAGGAGCTCATATTTCTTGTACCGCGAGCTTTATAGTGGAGAAGAAGAAGAAGGATACCAAAGAGAAAGAATTTGATTATAAGTTAAAAACTGAGATAGACGATTATGTTATCAGTACTGAAGAACAGCGAGTTGCTACTAAAAAAGAAATGAAGTTGTTAAGGAAGAATAAGAAAGAAATGATGAAGAAGGTAAGGAATCAGGAAAGAAGGAAAGCTGAAGAATCATTATTTAACGAGGGGTGGCGAGGAGTACAGGTCCGTCTACAATCATTTATTAAAGCAGAAGTCCAAAATGGGGTGGACTCCTTAACATTTTTTTGTGAATCATTGTTTGTAAGATTAGAAGGCAGTTCTTATGGTCATCCGCAGCCGCAACAAAAAAAACCAGTCCAACATCTACGTCGCCTCCAAAATCTGATTATGTTCAAAATCCACCTCTTTCTATAGTGAAAATAAAACCTGAAAACGAGGATAATATTCTTATTAGTAGTCTAGTAAAAATGTAAAGACTAGAATTTCTAGAAAACAGAAAGAAATAGATAGACCTTTGAAAGACAAATGTAAGGTTAAAGAGGAGGATAGTTATCCAGGCAAACCATACATATCAGTTGCAGAGCGTAAGATTATAGATACTATGTTGGAAAAATTCACAGAAAGGTAATACCGCTCTTGTATATAATTTATATATTTTATAAAACCATGCGTCATAGTTACTTTTTTATTTGCTGTTTTCAGTTCCAAAACTGTTTTCAATAGTGGAAACATCTTGATGATGCGAGGAGGAATGGATGACTTACTTGAAGGTCGATGGTTGCACAATACAAAATTTAAATGCATATGCATTGGCACTTAGTTCCAAACTGAAGCTATCAAAGGGGAATCAAAAGAGTTTTCTTTATGTTTCATCGGACTATGATGTAAGTACACTATAAAAGTTTTATAACTTGTTGGAACACCCTATTACTATTTGGACCAGGATGACTATATTTCTATAGGGATTGTATGTTGTGACCTCCATATTGTTATAAAGGTCACATAGGCTAGTTAGAGTAGTCTTCAGCTCGACGCAGAGTCGATCTCAGCTCGACGCAGAGTCGACCTCTGCTCGACGCAGAGTCGATCTCAGCTCGACACAGAGTCGACCTCAGCTCGACGTGGAGTCGACCTCAGCTCGACGTGGAGTCGACCTCAGCTCGACGTTCCGTCGATCCTAGTTCTGCTTACAGAAAACACTCTCTGGCCGACGTGTGTCGTGCTCAGATCGACGTTTTTCTGTGAGCTCGACGCCTTCCAGTCTTCCGTCGATTTTGGATAGGAATTCAAATTCCTTCTGACAGACAATTAATGCTGAAGAATTATTGGCCGTTACAGCATATCTGGTGCATGGCTCAAGGAATTTTCTAAGGAATGTCTGCCTGTCATTTCCTTTGAGGCATGGACAGTTAAGGAAAGCAATTAATGCTGACTTCCAACGGCTATCAGAGTAAAAGGAAGAAGAAGACTCATATATATAATTCTTTTTCTTTCATTCCAAAAAGCAGAAGAAGATACAGAGAATATACAGAACAAGAAGAGAACAACAATACAAGACTTCTCATCTTTTTCTCTGTGAAAAAAAATTGTTTTTGAAAGACTCTCTCACAGAAAATCTGATTGCTTCAGACACCTCCATCCAACTCTCTTGGATCATCCTTTGCTGGAGCAAATCAGATCTTTGAAGACCTGTCACCCTTGTGTAGAGCTCTCCTTCCTGAACCTCATCTTGATCTCAGGGGGAGCTTTGACAACAACTTCAGATCCACTTCTGCTTCTCTTTGCTTGTTGAATAGAGAAGACAACAACATTTCTTTTTCTTTTTCTTTCTGTACAGGGTTTTAACTCCCTTCAAAAGTTACTTTTGGTTTTGCTGAAACCTGGTCAAAATCAGCTTCTGTTGGTTTGTGAGAACCTGATCAAAAACTCTCTGGTGCTCAAGACACCTGATCAACTCATCTTGAAGTGGATTCCTATCAAGGGTGATAGAAGAGTGGATGTACCCAGATTTGGGGAACCACTATAGCTCCTTGTGTCATCTGGATTGCTTGTCTCTTTTTGTGTTTTGCTTTGTGCTGTGAATTTATTTTTACTCTGATTATTTGCTATAGCACCTTACACTAAGTAAAGTAAAATTTTCTCTGCAAGTTTTTATTTGGAAAATTATTTTAAATAACTCTATTCACCCCCCCCCTCTAGAGTTAGGAGTGATCTTATCCTGCACTTTCAATTGGTATCAGAGGCAGGTTGATCATTCATACAGGCTAACACCTGGATCAAAAGATCTCTGATAAGATCATTTCTCTCAAAGGGTTATTTTTCTTAGTTTTACTTATCTTTTAAAACTCATGGCACAAAACAAGGACTTTGCTAGCACCAGACCTCCTATGTGCAATCTATCTAAGTTTGCACTATGGAAGGCAAGGATTAGACTTTATATGAACTCTTTTGATGAAGACATCTTTAATTCTGTATTGACAGATTGTCCAAGACCTCCCACAGGAACAAGTACATCAGCTGTTCCTCCTCCTTCAGGGACTGATGCTGACATAAAGAAGTGGAAGGCAGCAGATGCTAAAGCCATGAACATCTTGGCTCAAACCATGTCAGATGACATTTTCCAGAAGGTAGCAGATTGCAATACTGCCAAGGAGATCTGGGAAAAACTCTCAGAAATTGTATCAGGTTCTGCAGATGAAAGAAAGGATAGGAGATCCTACCTCATCACACAGTATGAGAACTTCAAAAAGGCAGAGTCTGAGTCAGTTGCTGACATGTACAACAGACTGAGCCTAATCATAAGTGAACTTAGATCACTAGAGAAGGACATATCTCTTACTGAGATAAATGACAAGATACTGACTTGTTTCCCTAGCTCTTGGGACTCAAGAATATGGTCAATTAAAGATGGAAGAAATGTCTGTGAGTTATCCACAGAAGCTCTTCTAGAAAAGCTCAAGAGCTATGAGCAATTTATTAAGAAGAGAGAAGAAGAGCAGAAGACATCCACACCAACAGAGAAGGCTGAGAAATCCATTGCCTTCAAAGCACAGGAAGAAGAACCTAAAGAAAAGGTGTTGGGAAATGAAGAGCTTATGAGCCTACTGGTCAAAAGGTTCAATAAGCTAAATAAAAGGAACTTCAGAAGATGGTCATCCAAAGACAAAGACAAGCCAAGGTATGACAGATCCAATAATAAAGATATTATCTGCTTTGGCTGCAGGAAACCAGGACACATCTTCCCAAACTGTCCAGAAAATCAAGACAAGGACAGAAGGGACAAGAAGGAAAGAAAGGATAAAAGGAAGGATAAGGAGTCAAGGAAATACCATGACAAGCCTTCCTCCAGCAACAGCAAGTACACCAGAAAAGGATTTGTGGCTGAATCCTGGAGTGACTCTGATGAGTCTGATTCATCATCCAGTTCTAGTGATGATGAGGATGATGCAGAAGAAAAGGGATTCTGTATGATGGCCATCAGTGCATCTCAAAAGAACACTGATTCAGAGCCTGATGCTGACTACCCATCTGATCAGGAACTTACTGAGGATCAGGTAATAGATTCATTTGACTTTACTTCTGATGATTTCAAATCTGAGTTTAAATCTATGTGCATTGACTTAATTGAGTCTCAAAAGCTGATTAAAACTCTAAATGAACAATTAATTGAATGCAAATCCATTAACTCAGATAATCTTAGACTCTTAGAAGAGTTGAAGCAGTGTGGGGAGGAGATAGCTTCACTGAAAAGTGAGCTATCTAAGGCCAAACAATTTGAAGAAACCCTTAATGGGAGAAGTATCAAATTGATGGACATCACAAGTACAGTGAACTCAAGATTGAATGGTTCACTGGGCCTGGGTGCTTCATCCAGCCAACCCACAGTGCTGACAACTCCAATCAAATTTACCAGTGAGAAAGGTAAAGGAGTCTTGATAGTGGCCAGGAAGAATGCTGACTTAACCCAGGAAACTGGACAAAAAACGTCGAACGAAGCTCGACGGACGTCGACCAGAGCTCGACGTAATCGCAAGAAAACGTCGAACTCAGGTCAACGCCCTCTACCCTCTGAACAAAGCAAGACCTTGCCGTCGAACGGAGCTCGACGCACTCACTTGAGTCCGTCGACCGAAGCTCGACGTGCGTTGAGCCGAGTTCAGAGCAAAACCCAGTTCTCAAGGGTTAATTCAAATTTCAATTCTAGCTCCACATCTCATTACTTTAACCCTTATGCTGAATGGATCATACCTCCTAGGAGATATCATCCTGTAGGCTATAAGAGTCAACCTGAGATGTCCTTCATTTCAGAATTTAAGGAATATCAACCTAGGCCCAAGGTTAACTGGGTCAAAAACAAATAAGCTGTTTTTGTGCAGGTAAAGACCTATCCAAGTGAGAACCATCAATGGTATCTGGATAGTGGGTGCTCAAAGCACATGACAGGAGACAAGGACAACCTCACTTCCTTCAAAACCAAGCTTGGACCCAAAGTAATTTTTGGAGACTCAAGCTTTGGAACTACAAAAGGATATGGGACAGTCCAAATTGGCTTAGTCACTTTCAAAAAGGTGGCATATGTTGAAGGACTCAAACACAACCTGATAAGTATCAGTCAATTGTGTGATGAAGGATACCAAGTAACCTTTAACAAAGCCATATGCAAAGTCCAGTCAGTGGACAACACAACTGTGTTGACAGGTAACAGAAGAGGTAACATTTACTTAGTGGATTTTCATTCACCTGTAGTAGATATTTGCCTGTTTAACTCCATTTCAAAACTAAACATCTTGTGGCATAAAAGATTAGGACATGTGAACCTTAGAACCATTGCTAAGTTATCCCAAGACAACCTTGTTAGAGGACTACCTTCTGGTCCCTACAAGAAGGAAGGACTTTGCAAGGCCTGTCAATTAGGCAAGCAAACTAAAAACAGTTTCAAGTCACTTAATAAGAGTGACTCACCTAGAATCTTGTACTTATTGCACATGGACCTTTTTGGACCAATTAATATACAAAGCCTAGGAGGGAAATCTTATGCTTTAGTAATTGTAGATGACTTCTCAAGATTCACTTGGGTGTTCTTTCTGAGGAAGAAGTCTGATAACTTCAAGATTTTGACAGATTTTCTCAAAGGCATACAGATTGAGTTCAATACTCACATTGCCCTGATCAGAAGTGATCATGGGACAGAGTTTGATTCTCTTCTTATGCTAGAGTTCTGCCAGAATGAAGGTATCAGGCATACTTTCTCAGCTCCTAGAACTCCTCAACAAAATGGGGTAGTTGAAAGGAAAAACAGAACCCTTATTGAATCTGCCACAACATTGTTGACAGATGCTCACCTTCCTCTAACCTTTTGGGCAGAGGCTGTGAACACCTCCAACTATGTTCTGAATAGAAGCCTGATACATAAGCTAAAGGGTAAGACTCCCTATGAGTTACTCAAAGGGAAGAAACCTAAAGTGAATTATTTCAAAATTTTTGGTTGCATCTGTTTCATTCACAATAATGACAAGAAATACCTAGCTAAATTTGAAGCCAAAGCTGATGAAGGAGTGTTTCTGGGATACTCCATGACTAGCAAGGCTTATAGGGTTTTTAACAAGTGCGCAAATAAAATTGAAGAATCCATGCATGTTACATTTGATGAAACTAACATGTTTTATAAGGAGAAGGAGACTTCTACCATAAGCAATTTGCAGGAACATTCAATTTCAGAAAATCTGAAGCAGCTTACCATCACAGACAAAGGGTCATCACCTTCACCAATTCAACAAGTCACTGAACTTAGTGACAATGAAGAGGAATTTCAAGTTCTGGAAAGTTCAAAGGGCCAACAGAGTGAAGAACCAGTTGTTGTTCCACAAGAGGAAACAACAACACAGGTTGGTGCTTCATCAACAACCCTTGTTGATCTAGCCACAACAAGAGATCACCCAATCTCACAAGTAATTGGAGATATCTCAGTGGGTGTGCAAACAAGGAATCAAGTTAATCAAAATATTATGCACACCTGCTTCCTTTCTCAAATTGAGCCTCAAACCATACAAGATGCAGAGCAAGATCCAAACTGGATCATTGCAATGCAAGAAGAGTTGAATCAATTTGAGAGAAATAAAGTTTGGGAATTAGTACCAAGACCAAGGAACCAGCAAATTGTTGGAACCAAATGAGTATTCAGGAACAAATTGGATGATCAAGGAATAATTGTGAGAAACAAGGCAAGACTTGTTGCACAAGGATATTGCCAAGAAGAAGGAATTGATTATGACCAAACCTTTGCACCAGTTACAAGGTTGGAGGCCATAAGAATCTTCCTTGCATATGCAGCTCACAAGAGATTCAAGGTATATCAGATGGATGTCAAGAGTGCATTCCTCAATGGAGACATCAAGGAAGAAGTCTATGTAAAGCAACCTCCAGGTTTTATCTCTCCAACTTTTCCTGATCATGTATTTAAACTGCATAAAGCTTTATATGGTCTCAAGCAAGCTCCTAGAGCATGGTATGAGACCTTAGCTTGTTTTTTGTTGGAAAATGATTTTAAAAGGGGTAGTGTAGACCAAACTCTTCTTGTTAGAACCCATAGGTCCCATACCCTACTAGTACAAGTTTATGTAGACGATATCATATTTGGATCTACTGATTCAAACTTATGCAAAAAGTTCTCACAACTTATGCACTCAAAGTTTGAAATGAGTAGCATGGGTGAGCTTGCTTTCTTTCTTGGATTGCAAGTTAAACAACATGTGGATGGCATTTTCATTTCTCAAACCAAGTATGCAAGAGAACTGGTTAAGAAATTTGGAATGTCTGAAGCATCCTCCATGAAAACACCTATGCCTACAAATGCTGTTTTAGATGCTGATGAATCTGGAAAACCAGTTGATCAGACAAACTATAGAGCAATCATTGGCTCATTACTTTATCTAACAGCTACTAGACCAGATATAATGTTTGCCACATGCATTTGTGCTAGATTTCAAGTAAGCCCTAGAGAGTCCCACCTCACATTAGTTAAGAGGATTCTTAGGTATGTAAAAAGTTGTCCTAATCTAGGTCTCTGGTATCCACATGACTCAGGATTTGATCTAACTGGATTTTCAGATTCTGACTATGCTGGATGTAGAGTAGACAGGAAAAGCACCAGTGGAACTTGTCAATTTCTTGGTGATAGACTTGTCTCCTGGTTTTGTAAGAAACAAACCTCTGTGTCCACATCAACTGCTGAAGCTGAATACATGGCTGCAGGTAGTTGTTGCTCACAGATTTTGTGGATTCAAAACCAGCTCCTAGACTATGGGTACAACTTAGAGATGTCTAAAATCTTTTGTGATAATACCAGTGCAATATCTATTGCTCAAAATCCAGTTCTCCATAGTAGGACTAAGCACATAGAAATCAGACATCACTTCTTAAGGGATAATGTAGAAAAGAAGAAAATTGCACTAGAATACATTTCCACTGAACTACAGAGAGGAGATGTCTTCACCAAACCCTTGGATGAAAAGAAGCACCTCTTTTTCCTCAATCAGTTGGGAATGCTAGATGGAGACAGCATACATTAAAACTCCAAGATTTTGAAACCCATACTTAACAGGAATAGAAAAAATTTCATTTTAAAATTCCTCTGTTTGAGTGGTTGTTCTGAGCTCTGAACTAAGCTCGACGCTGCGTCGAACGGAGATCGACGGTCCGTCGCCCTCAAAAGCGTCGAACGTCGAACTCAGCTTCTAGCGTCGAACTGAGTTCACAGCTCCCTGGCTTCTTGAGTTTCTCTCTCCCCGGTCGACGTCTTCGTTCAACGACGACCTGAGCTCGACGTATAGCTTCAGCCAAAGCGTCGAACGTCGACCTAAGCTGGACGTTGTTGAGTCGTTTCAGTTCCTCTAGAGCCCAGAGCGTCGAACTGAGCTCGACGTTCTTTCCTTTTCTGCGTCGAACCCTAAGTATAAAATCATTTTTTCTCCGTCGTTCGCAGTTGCGCTTTCATATTTCTCTGCTCAAGCTTTCTCCCTCCAAATACTATACTTTTGATCTTGGAAGGTATTCTTTCTTTTGCAGGACAATGACAATTACAGCAGGAGCTCTGGCGGCTATGAAGTTCGACTCTGGTTTCGACATTGATTTCGATTCTTTTGATGGATCTCCACAACATCTTCTGGATATACTGATTCTTTTCAAGGAGCAGCAACTAGTCCACTTTATGTCTACCAGGATACCCCTTCCAGAATCAGAAATTAAAGAATGGTGTCTTACGGCAATCGTTTCAGATAACAACATCTTGACTGGGAAGATTTCAGGAAATGAGGTAGCCATCTCACCTCAGGTTATTACAGAAGCCTTCAACTTTGCTGCTGGAGATGATGACATAGAACTATCAGTGGAAGAATATACCTTGATGCTGGATAGGATGGGGCATGCTGCTGGTAACCCCTCCAAACTCCTTAAAATTAACCTAGCAATTGAGTACAGGTTATTAGCAGATATAACTGGAAAGGTGATCTGTGCAAAGAGAACTGCACATGATGCAATAACAAGGCATCAGTTTTGCCTCATGGCTGCCCTAATGGATATGAAACATCCCAACTGGGGATTAATTGTGTTTGATATGCTTAAGAAAAAGTTGGATAAAAACTCTGTCCATTTTGGAAGAGTTCTTGGGTTGATTCTCAACCACTGCTGCCCCCAACTGCTGGTGTCCTCAAAGAAGCACATAAATGCTTCCAAGAGGCTCATATGTGCTTTAATTGGCAAATGGGACAGGAGAATTGTGAATCCCAGGGCAGCAGCAGCCATGAAATCCTCTGCAGACACCAGGACTATAGAGGTCACTTCCCCTCAGTCCACTGGTCCAGAAGAAGGAATTATGCCATCTCTCTCCCTCACCCTTCCATCCACCTTCATCCCCTCAACCACAATTATCTCATCCTCTCTAACTCTCCCCTCCTCCATATCTACCATTGCCTCCTCCCTTCCTCCTCAAACTACTTTCCTTCCAATAAACTTGGATTCCACCCCTCATGAGGATCTCTTTTCCTTTGACATGCATGAAGACTCATTCATGGATGCTTCTACCTCCTCTCCTCATGACTTCCTCCATCCATCTACTTTTTCAGACTTACTCTTCTCCTCCATTCAGGAACAAGTTACACCTCCTCTGTCTGCTCCTCTCTCAACCTCTTCTACATTCTCAGCTTCTGCTACTCCCTCTACCTCTACTCAAGTTCCCCTTGAGCAAGTAGCCCTCCTGCCCTTAGCCAATCAACTTTTTGATCTTCTGTCTCCTAGGCTCTCCTCCCTTTTGGATGCCAAGCTGGCTCCTCTCCTTCTTTCATTGAGAGCTCTTTCTGCCTCTGTCTCCTCCCTTTCCTCTCAGTTGGCATGCCCTTCTTCTGGGGGCCTAGAGTCAGCTGCCACTGATTCTAGGCAGGGGGAGATGTCAGCAGAAGAAGAGCTGCCTCCTTCTTCAGTTCAGATTGCTCAGACTCCTTCAGAAACAGTATCAGTTGCTTGTTCAGAAACAGTGTCTGCTGCAGAAGATCAAAGGGTATCTGAGGCCTCTCCTCCAGTCTCAGAGCAGCAAATCAGCAGTGCCTTAGACATTCAGTCTTTGGCAGCTTCTCTTCAGAGCTTCTCTCCTCCAGCTTCAATACAAGAAGACCTACCCATGGCTCCTGAGGCTCCTCCTCAAACAGAAGAACAGCTTCAAGAAGATATGTCCAGGGCCATTGTCCCCTTTCAGAAGGTCTTGACTTCTGATATAGCAGTGGTAGCAGTGGCTCCTGCTAGTGTTGGATTTGACTTGGTAGTTTCTGTTGAGACTTCAGGTGAAGTGACTGAGACACCTGATGCTGCAGAGGCCCATATCTCCCAAGCCCTTCAGGAACCAGCCTCTTCAGCCTCTATGGCTCCTGAGGCTGTGCCCTCTCCTGCAGTGGTTGCTTCCTCCTCCCCACTGACAGCAGAGCTTCCTTTAGTCTCCTCCTCAGCAGCTCCAGCCTCCATCAGCTTTCCCCTCTCCAAAAGAAAATATATAGATCCATATGAAGAATCACAAAGTTCTGAAGATGAGTTTGCCACAGATTCTGATGACTCCTCTGCAACTATTGCAAGGAAGAGGAAAGCCAGATCAAAAGCCATGAAAAGAGTACCTCCTGCCAGAGCTACAGATCATGACATCCCCTATTACATCAAATATAATTGTGAAATCACAGAGCCTTGGATGCAGTTCTCTCAGAATCAGAGAAAAGCAATGAAGAGGAAGAGAAAATTCAATGAAGGTCCATCTAAACCAGTTCATCAGCCTCCACCTCCACCTCCTCCTGATGCAGGTGCAGGTGCTAGTCTTTCTTCAAAACCAGCCCCTTCAGCTCTTCATGGAAAAACCTATCAAGCCAGAAGACATCAAGGAGGTAGCCAGCAAAGGGGAGGTCAACAAAGAGGAAATTATAAAGGCAGGCAGTCCAGGGGAAGAACCTTTGATCCAACCTCTGGCCCCTATCCCTATAGGCCTAGAGTTGACCTCACCCCAAGAACTTCTCAAGAATCATCATCTAACAAATTTGAACCAGCTGTTCCCTTTGAAGATCCTACCAAGACTCCTGCTTACTGGAAAGCAAGGATGACAGAAATGGCTGCATTAAATGAGATCAACAAAGCCAGAGAAAGAGGACTGGACACATCTCATATCAGTACTATGTCAGAACAAAGAAGAGAGGAATTGGAAAAGTATGGCTCAAAGAAATTTTTTGATTCAGACAGATACATGGAACTCCACCCTGCAGCTGTACCACCCAGTGTTAGAGATCAAAAATCTTTAGGTGCAGCTGATGACTTCAGATCTAAAAAGGAAGCTTCCAATCCAAACAGAGAAATCATCTTCAAAAAGAGTGATCAAGACAAAGCATCAAAGGACAAGTAAAGTAAGGTATTCTGACACTTTCTATATTCTGGACTCAGGACATTTAAACAACTCTGCTGCTATATAGTGTTTTATATATGCTGCATATTATTCTGTCATGTCTGGTTGTATTATTTTGTGTTGTATCTGCTTTATTTCTTTTCTTTGATTCCCTAAAATTCATGTAAATAGTAATCCTAATCCAAATAGGGGGAGATTGTTGGAACACCCTATTACTATTTGGACCAGGATGACTATATTTCTATAGGGATTGTATGCTGTGACCTCCATGTTGTTATAAAGGTCACATAGGCTAGTTAGAGTAGTCTTCAGCTCGACGCAGAGTCGATCTCAGCTCGACGCAGAGTCGACCTCTGCTCGACGCAGAGTCGATCTCAGCTCGACGCAGAGTCGACCTCAGCTCGACGTGGAGTCGACCTCAGCTCGACGTGGAGTCGACCTCAGCTCGACGTTCCGTCGATCCTAGTTCTGCTTACAGAAAACACTCTCTGGCCGACGTGTGTCGTGCTCAGATCGACGTTTTTCTGTGAGCTCGACGCCTTCCAGTCTTCCGTCGATTTTGGATAGGAATTCAAATTCCTTCTGACAGACAATTAATGCTGAAGAATTATTGGCCGTTACAGCATATCTGGTGCATGGCTCAAGGAATTTTCTAAGGAATGTCTGCCTGTCATTTCCTTTGAGGCATGGACAGTTAAGGAAAGCAATTAATGCTGACTTCCAACGGCTATCAGAGTAAAAGGAAGAAGAAGACTCATATATATAATTCTTTTTCTTTCATTCCAAAAAGTAGAAGAAGATACAGAGAATATACAGAACAAGAAGAGAACAACAATACAAGACTTCTCATCTTTTTCTCTGTGAAAAAAAATTGTTTTTGAAAGACTCTCTCACAGAAAATCTGATTGCTTCAGACACCTCCATCCAACTCTCTTGGATCATCCTTTGCTGGAGCAAATCAGATCTTTGAAGACCTGTCACCCTTGTGCAGAGCTCTCCTTCCTGAACCTCATCTTGATCTCAGGGGGAGCTTTGACAACAACTTCAGATCCACTTCTGCTTCTCTTTGCTTGTTGAATAGAGAAGACAACAACATTTCTTTTTCTTTTTCTTTCTGTACAGGGTTTTAACTCCCTTCAAAAGTTACTTTTGGTTTTGCTGAAACCTGGTCAAAATCAGCTTCTGTTGGTTTGTGAGAACCTGATCAAAAACTCTCTGGTGCTCAAGACACCTGATCAACTCATCTTGAAGTGGATTCCTATCAAGGGTGATAGAAGAGTGGATGTACCCAGATTTGGGGAACCACTATAGCTCCTTGTGTCATCTGGATTGCTTGTCTCTTTTTGTGTTTTGCTTTGTGCTGTGAATTTATTTTTACTCTGATTATTTGCTATAGCACCTTACACTAAGTAAAGTAAAATTTTCTCTGCAAGTTTTTATTTGGAAAATTATTTTAAATAACTCTATTCACCCCCCCTCTAGGGTTAGGAGTGATCTTATCCTGCACTTTCATAACTTATGTTACACATTGCATTTATGTTTACTAATATTGCTCCACAGTATTACAGGAGAGCGAATACCCAAAATACCAGATGCTTAATTAGCCATTTAACAAGACTCAGTGTCAAAAATAGTGAGGTAATTATCATGCCGTGCCACGTAACAAATCATTGGGCATTATTGGTCTGCCGCCTAAAGGAATCGAAATGGGAGTTTTACGACTCGATGAAATCAAAGCATCACCATTCAGGCCTACCAGGCTTGGTAAGATTTGGAAAAAAAATAATGAACTAACTTTAAAAATTTTAAATATTTATTAATTATATGAACTATCTTGCACGTAAAATTACTCAATGAAGAGGCAAGCAAAGCTCTTCCATCTGGCATTTAAGATTGGCCAATAGTTGAAGTTGCTGGATTACCTCAACAAGCAAATGGATATGACTGCAGCGTATTCGTTCTTAAATTTAGAGGTGGTATTATCAAACGAACCTATGTCCTGGAATGAATGTTCTTCTTGGCCTGCTTAGACGGAAAAATTCCGGGCCAAAATTGCTGCGGATTTACTTGCAACATTTTCTGAAATTAGTTCACATTAAACATTAATTTTAGTTTTTGCGCAGCATTAAATATTTGTTGTCGTTCGGTTATAATGATATTTTGAACTCTAAATTTTAACTGTATGTTGGTTTAAACTAACTGTAATTTGTAGGAGCAACCGCAACTACAAATTATAACACTGCTGAATTGAATATTTACAGTCATTTTTGCCAAAAATATTTGGCCATGCAGTAGTTTTTTATAGTTGTTTTTTTAACATTAATCTAACATGTTGCTAAATTTTCTTAATAGTAAGTTTTTAGGTTCTATGTCACTGCTCATTAGATCTACAATTTTGATTTTCTTAATATAATTTTGATTTATATTTTGGAACTGTAAAGTATATTTGTAATTATAATGATAATTAGTTTGTAATTTTGTAGTCTTTGTTGGATAGTAAACAGACTGTAAATTGCTTGCTCAGCTAATCTCCCACAAGCGAATTGCTTGGTCAGCTAATCTCCTAAAAAATAATATATTTGCTATAATTGCAGTACAAAAAATCTAACTGTAATTATACTGTAAGATACTATACTACTAACAATTGCAGTTCTAAAAACCATTTTAGCTACAGTCCAAAAAACTGAGTACATTTTTAGTTCCAGAAATAACATGCATTACTACTTGAATGGTGTTTGTCACTACAATCACCCAAAAGTATAACTCCTTACACGGGCTTGGGTCATCATCACCAACAATATCAAAAGAATTGGGCCAAACCTTTTTTCCCTACATGTCAATAGAAGAAAAACATTAGCATAATTCCTTATTAATAAATGAGGTAAACTACATCATGAAAAACAAAGAAAAATTTATTAAATAAGTACGTCTTTTGTTAGTCCTTCGTTCCCAGTGGTCCTTCATACGAGCATTTCTTGCACCTTTTCGTCATTTCATAGGTGGATCCAAAATAGTTGGGTGATTATTAGAATTTCCCTCTTCTACAAATCAGTTTTTTTCCCTCTCATCTTTATCCAACATCTCATCGGTATACTTTATCAACTCATTCATAACTTTCATCGCGTGAATTTTTGCAGACCTGCAGTTCTCAATGCGTGCAACTAAATTGTAACTAGAACACATGAGGTGGTTCATGAATATCTTGTTTGAATCATACTCTGTAATAGATTGTATATTAGGAAGGTACATGCCCTTTTTTGCATCAATAGTGAATCGTTTGAGCACATATTTCGGTGGAATTTGCTTTACAATCCTCAAATTATAGACTTTTAAAATATGTTGACATAATAGCCATTTGGTCTCAAATCCTCTACACGAACAATCTAAATCAAATGTGGTTGAGTTGAAGTTTACATACCATCTCTTGTCATCCTTGAAACCATCACAATTCTTTATTACAAACAAATATGCTCATCATCATACTGTGTTTCATCCACAATGCTTAATCCAAGCACTCCCTCTTTGTATGCCTTCTCAAAAACGGCATACACTTTTGCACTGTATAGTTTTGATGCATGCTTCTGACATACACATGTCTTATGCTTCAAGGTAACCACACCATGCTTGCTTTTGAAATCTTGCTCGCGCTCACCCCTACGCCATGATGTGACAAGTCTTTCTAAACCAAGAAAACACTCTACTAGATAACTAGTGCCTTTAGAACACCCATGCAAACAATTATTAGCCGATTCGCTTCTCTGGGTTGATAAAATTCCAAGATCGAGCACATCCTTATTAAATGCAGTAGACCACTTCCTCTTTGTGTTGTGCAAATCATTCAACCATATATTATCCTACAAATTTCCTCACATAATAATCTCATACCAATATCTATCAAAGTCAATTTCCCCATTACATTTCGTCATGCATCGATAGAAAAAAGCCCAAATGCTACTATCGTTGTTAAAGCTAGGAACTTTAGAAGGTGCTTTTTTGCAGATGTGCCATTGGCATAACCGATGACGAGTCTTGGTGAACACTTGCTCAATAACAGTAGACATAGCTTGGTCTTGATCTGTAAAAATAGTTATGGGTTCCTTGCAACCAACACACTTCAATATAGACTCAAAAACCCAACAGAATGAATTAATAGTTTCTTCCGCAATAAAAGCCCCCCCCTACGAAAATGTTCGGCCAATGATGGTTCACCGTAATGAAAGGAGCGCATGCAAGATTATACTTATTCAAACGATATGTTGTATCAAAAATTTGAACCTCACGAAAACAATCGTAATCCAGTTTACTATGACCATCCATCCAAAAGAAACCCGTCAACCTTTTCTGCTCATCTTTTTGAACATAATACGAGAACATGTTATCATTTGACTGTTTCTCTTGTAATATGTGAAGCAAGCTAGTTGCGTCGCTGCTTTCAATTAAAGTTGCTCTTTGACGCTGAATGTAGTTAAAAGCATATGTCTTGCAAAAACTAATATTTTCAAGTCCTCCAGCTTCATCCAACATAAAGTTGTATGCATCAATAGGTTTAATACCTTCCCCAGTCAAGCTTTTCATGAGATTACCCTGCATTTCAGATATAGAATGGCGAGATCTCAATAAATGGCTCTCTCTCTGTTGCCAGCGGGTGGTTTTGTTCCTCGCCAAATTTGGTTACTTTCTAATTCTTTCCAACTGAATCGGAATGGAAATGGATACAAGCAAGACAACCGGTTCGTGTATCTAATTTGCGGTACTTCTTGGGTGATGGCTTTATGCGCTTACTTCCAGATTTTGAACAACTATACTCTCTGACTTTGATAGTTCTTGTATGTGTCCAGTAAGTAACGTGTTGTTTTCGCACACTAAATCCAATCCGTTGTGCATAATTACAATACATTATATAAGCCTCTTCCTCCGAGTGCACAATCGGAAACACAACAGGGTTCTTTAAAAAAACACAATCTATATTAGAAAAGTTTTTTTGTTTCCAAATAAGTTATAATTACAGTTCAAAATCACCATAATTATTCCAGTTAAAAGTTACAGTTCCAAAAGAATAACTGATTACAGTTCAAATCAAAACAGTAAAGTTATAACATATGAATATAAAGACATTAGACAATTGGACCGAATCGGATTTTTCAAACATCAACATTCCACAAAAATAGAGATACATGAAACATCACAACT
Source organism: Platanthera zijinensis (assembly GCA_039513925.1). Lineage (NCBI taxonomy): Eukaryota > Viridiplantae > Streptophyta > Magnoliopsida > Asparagales > Orchidaceae > Platanthera > Platanthera zijinensis. The sequence continues at coordinate 212,706,821 of CM077080.1, forward strand.
ATATTCATCCTAAAATTTAACATGGGATGAAGATTGACAACATTAACATGTATACAGTACAAATTTGTTCTTTGAATTACAGCTCGAACAAGAATACTAGTTTGATGTTATTCAAACCTAAACTTCAAAAAAGAAATTTGTGGTGTTTGCAAAAGAGAGAACAAATTAGCATATATAAACCAATTATAATTACAGTTCAAAATCACCATAATTATTCCAGTTGAAAGTTACAGTTTCGAAAGAATTGCTGATTACAGTTCAAAACAAAACAGTAAAGTTATAACACATGAATATAAAAAACATTAGACAATTCGACCGGCCCGGATTTTACAAACATCAACATTATACAAAAATTATATTCATCAAAAAATGTTACATAGGATGAAGATTTATAACCGAACATTCTGTATAAATTTCTTCTTTGAATTACAATTCTAAAATGAATACTACTTACAGTTAAAATTTAGAGTTTCAAAAAATTATATAATTACAGTTCAAAACCATAAACCATTAAATTATAACAAGCATACCCTAAAAATTTTTCCCCAAACTTACACTCAAATGGAACCTCAAAACATTATTCAAGAAAATTTTTAGGAGTAGATGAAGATTTACAGTGGTTCCCGAAGACAGTAGTGATTCGTTTCTTATTTCATTTTGAAGCGTTGTCAAATAACCTGCCCATTTGCGTTAATTGATTCAGAAATTACAAGTTCGAAGTGCAGCATAAGATGATTTACTAAAATAAAAATCAAAAACTTCATGTGTTTCGATGTGAAGATCAAGAAGGTAAGAGAACCTGTATATGTCGGAGGTAGATCTTCGTAGACGATCTGAGGGGATAGTGAAGAAACGTGATCTTCTCCATTAGGAAAAGGTGCATCTAGGTTGTCGGCTACTGGGTAAGAGACGCCATCACAAAGAACTATTATGTTTTTTGACATGAGCGCGAGCAGCTGAAAGTTGGAAAGAGCTAGGAGTCGGTGTTTTCCTTCTCGGAGAGGGAGCAACTATGTCGTCGGCTCCGGCGATGTTTTTGGGAGAAGAGTTTTTCCCCCAAATTGACAGGTGAAGCGGGAAAAATAAGATAATAGGTGCCTATTTATTTACGGACCATCACATCAAATGCTTAACGTATACAAAATTTTCTCGATCGAATGAGGCAGCATGACATTTTGTTTTTTATTATTATTTTTTACTGGTGCTGCTCTAACCTCGGTGGCTTAGATCGGAGAAAATTTTGTATACGTTAACCATTTGAAGTGATGGTCCGTAAATAAATTTTCACCTATTATCTTATTTTTCCCGCTTCTCCTGTCAATTTGGGCGGAAAACTCTTCTCCCAAAATCATCGCCTTCTTCAAAACGTTTCGCCGAAAATGTCGAACGGCGGAAAGCTCTACCCAAATTTTTTGCTCCATCTTCATCCGGCATTCAACCTTTCTCCTCTGACAAGAACTACTCCAACCTTGTCTCCATTGCAGGATTTTGGTATGCTTCGACTCTTTCTCTGGCTTCTCCCCCCGAAAACCTAGTCGATTTATGTTTCACAGGATAATCAAGCTTATTTTTTCGGCGAAGCAGTAATCGCTGGCCTGCTTTCGAACCATTATTCATGTTGCTCCATCTTCAATCGAGGTTCAAGCATTCTTCTTTGAGATACAAAATACCAGGCTTGAGTTTTAGGTATTTTTTTATTTTTTTTTGTGCTTCCCTGTGTAGCAAAAAATGAGATCTCAAAAAACTTAGTGATGTTCTTTCTTTGTTTTACAGTCCTAAGGTTAATTGGACTTCTATATCGTCTTGTTTAAATTTTTTTTTAGGGTTAAGCTTTCCAGTTCTAAGTTCTCGCTTATTTACAATTCAATTCTTGTATTAGCAGATATCCTAGTTCATGGGTTATTTACAGTTCTAATCATCAAGATATTCTAGTTGTAGGTTCAAGCATTCTTACTATGAGAAATGATCTCCCAGCTAAAGATTTTTTTTTGTACTTTTCCGGTGTAGGAAAAATTTAGATCTCAGCAAAACTTATTTTTTGTAAATTGGACTTCTATATTATCTCGTTCAACTTTTTTTTAATGGGTTTAGGTTTCCAATTCTAAGTTCTCTATTATTTACAGTTCAATTCTTGTAGTAGCAGCTATCCCAGTTTATGGGTTGTTTATAGTTCCAATCATCTAGATATTCCAGTTATAGGTTCAAGCTTTCTTCCCTGAGAAATGAACTCTCGGTTAATTTTTTTTTATGATGTTTCACTATTCTAGTTGTTAGTCCTCTATTATTTTGAGTTCCAGTCTTATACTAACAAATAACAATTAAAGTTTGTTTGCATCTCCTGTTCTTGCAGTTGTAATTTCCCCTTATAATTACAACTAGAACTTTAAACAATCAAGAACTAGGATATCTGATACTACAAGAATGGATCTGTAAACAATCGAGAACTTAGAACTGAAAGTTTTAATACAAATAAAACTAGAACTTACAACTGTAAGTTCCACTCATAATTACAACTGGAACTTACAACTGTAAGGTCCACTCATAATTATAACTGGAACTTACAACTGTAAGTTCCACTCGTAATTACAACTGGAACTTACAACTGTAAGTTCCACTCATAATTACAACTGGAACTTACAACTATAAGTTCCACTCATAATTACAACTAGAACTTACAACTGTAAGTTTCACTCACAATTACAACTGGAACTTACAACTATAAGTTCCACTCATAATTACAACTGGAACTTACAACTATAATTCCACTCACAATTACAACTGAAAGTTACAACTGTAAAGTTTTAATATAAATACAGTTTGTAAGATATGTATATTTTAAACATTATGTTTATTTTCTTATAATACATCTTATCCATAGGAGATCTCAAACAAAGTCCACCTAATTTAGAAGATCTCTTTCGTTCAAAACAACAAGTAAGAGTAATTACACATTATATATGGTGTATTTCTACATATATGTGCTAATTCGAAACTTTTGTTGTAGTGCCTGGTAGTAACTATCTGAATTGTAGAAGTGTTGTTTCGACTTTCAAAATGAATGCACGTCCTTTGTTAGATGTTATGGAGGAGGACTCTAAGCGGATTTTGAGGGAAGTTGGTGTTCTTCAGTTGTTTGAGATGCCTAGTTTACCTCAAAATATCTCATTACTTTATGTTCTTGTAAGAGCATTTAGTAGGAATAAACAGGCTTTTTTGATAGGAAATAACTACTCGAAATTTACTGTTAATGAGGTGGTACTGATCTTGGGTCTACCAAACCGCGGAATAGACTTTGCGTTTATTAGACTGCCCTGCATTGATTTAACGCATAAAGATTTGATTGACAAAATTCATGATCTCACTGTTCAAGATTGGTCTCCGATGTTGGAGAGCAGGAGAGTGGATCTCATTGTCAGATATTTAGTGAATGTTTTATTCTTTCCATTGAAAGGGATGAAGATCCCGACCTCCTTGAACAAAATAATTTTTTTATCAACCTTCGTAGAGTACAACTGGCCGAAGGCAATACATCAATTTTTGCTATCACAGGTTGACGCTTTAAGTAAAGCTAGTGTAGTAAAGAAAGTTGGTGTAAATTTGGGATACTTGGAGGGTTGCGCAACTATATTATTGGTAAGGAGCGTAAATTGCAATGCATGCTCTCTATATTATTTCTTTTGTATTCATACTATTTTTGGTTCTAGGTTTGGCTATACGAACACACAAATTTCCAAATGGTTGTTCATGATATAGCAAGACCAAGAATTTGTAGGTGGTCAGCTAAGAAAAGTTATCGGGCACAATTTTGCTATAATTTACTTACCCAACTGCGTACATCATATGAGGTCAGTAAGCCTTAAATAAGTACTGTAGATGTAATGTGATTTAATTACAGTGTGTTCAAAACTTTTTTTGTTGCTTGTACTGTAGGTAAAACTAGAGCTTTTGAACATTCTGAAAATAGAGGAATGTTTACTGACGGAAGAAGAGGATGATTCGGACTTCGAACATGTGGAGAAGAAGAAGAAGGATACCAAAGAGAAAGAATTTGATTATGAGTTAAAAACTGAGATAGACGATTATGTTGTCAGTACTGAAGAACAGCGAGTTGCTACTAAAAAAGAAATGAAGTTGTTGAGGAAGAATAGGAAAGAAATGATGAAGAAGGTAAGGAATCAAGAAAGAAGGAGAGTTGAAGAATCCTTATTTGACGAGGGGTGGCGAGCAGTAGAGGTCCATCTACAATCATTTATTAAATCGGAAGTCCAGAAGGGGGTGGACTCCTTAACAAATTTTTGTGAATATTAGTTTGTAAGATTGGAAGGCAGTTCTTATGGTCGACCGCAATCACAACAACAAAAAACCAGTCCAATATCTCCACCGCCTCCAAAATCTGATTATGTTCACAATCCACCTCTTTCTATAGTGAAAATAAAACCGGAAAACGAGGATAATATTCTTATTAGTAATCTAGTAAAAAATATAAAGACTAGAATTTCTAGAAAAAAGAAAGAAATAGATAGACCTTTGAAAGACAAATGTAAGGTAAAAGAGGAGGATAGTAATCCAGGAAAACCATACATATCAGCTGCAAAGTGGAAGATTATAGATACTATGTTGGAAAAATTCACAGAAAGGTAATATCGCTCTTATATATAATTTATATATTTTTGTAAAACCATGCAACATAGTTACTTATTTATTTGCTATTTTCAGTTCCAAAACTGTTTTCAATAGTGGAAACATCTTGATGATGCGAGGAGGAATGGATGACTTACTTGAAGGTCGATGGCTGCACAATACACATTTAAATGCATATGCATTGGCACTTAGTTCCAAACTAAAGCTATCAAAGGGGATTCAAAAGAGTTTTCTTTATGTTTCATCGGACTATGCTGTAAGACTATGTTGTAAGTACACTATCAAAGTTTTATAACTTATGTTACACATTGCGTTTATGTTTACTAAAGTTGCTCCACAATATTATAGGAGAACGATTACCCAAAATACCAGATGCTTAATTAGCCATTTAACAAGACTAAGTGTCAAAAATAGTGAGGTAATTATCATGCCGTGCTACCTAACAAATCATTGGGCATTATTGGTATGCCGCCTAAAGGAATCGAAATGGGAGTTTTACGACTCGATGAAATCAAAGCGTCACCATTCAGGCCTACCAGGCTTGGTAAGATTTGGAAAAAAAATAATGAAATAACTTTAAAAATTTTAAATATTTATTAATTATATGAACTATCTTGCAGGTAAAATTACTCAATGAAGAGGCAACCAAAGATCTTCCATCTGGCATTGAAGATTGGCCAATAGTTGAAGTTGGTGGATTATCTCAACAAGCAAATGGAGATGACTGCGGCATATTTATTCTAAAATTTATGGAGGTGGTACTATCAAACGAACCTATGTCCTGGAATGAATGTTCTTCTTGGCCTGCTGCGACGGCAAAATTCCGGGCCGAAATTGCTGCGAATTTACTTGCAACATTTTCTAAAATTAGTTCACATTAAACATTAATTTTAATTTTTGCGCAGCATTAAATATTTGTCGTCGTTCGGTTATAATGATATTTCGAACTCTAAATTAGAACTGTATGTTGGTTTAAACTAACTATAATCTGTAGGAGCAACCGCAAATACAAATTATAAAATTGCTGAATTGAATATTTACAGTCATTTTTTCCAAAAATATTTGGCCTTCCAGTAGTTTTTTATAGTTGTTTTTGAACATTAATCTAACATGTTGCTAAATTTTCTTAATAGTAAGTTTATAGGTTCTATGTCACTGCTCATTGGATAAAGAATTTTGATTTTCTTAATATAATTTTTATTTATATTTTGGAACTGTAAAGTATATTTGTAATTACAATGATAATTGGTTTGTAATTTTGTAGTCTTTGTTGGATAGTAAACAGACTATAAATTGCTTGCTCAGCTAATCTCCCACAAGTGAATTGCTTGGTCAGCTAATCTCCCAAAAAATAATATATTTGCTATAATTACAGTACAAAAAATCTAACTGTAATTATACTACAAGATATTGCACTACTAATAATTGCAGTTCTAAAAACCATATTAGTTACAGTCCAAAAAACTGAGTACATTTGTAGTTCCAGAAATAACATGCATTACTACTTGAATTGTGTTTGTCACTGCAATCACCCAAAAAGTATAACTCCTTACACAGGCTTAGGTCATCATCACCAACAATATCAAAAGAATTTGGCAAAACCTTTTTTCCCTATAAGTCAATAGAAGAAAATATTAGCATAATTCCTTATTAATAAATAAGGTAAACAACATCATGAAAAACAAAGAAAAAGTTATTAAATAAGTAAGTCTTTTATTAGTCCCTCGTTCCCAGCGGTCCTTCATACGAGCATTGCTTGCACCTTTTTTGTCGTTTCATAGGTGGATCCAAAATATTTGGGGGATTATTAGAATTTCCCTCTTCTACAAATCCGTTCTTTTCCCTCTCATCTTTATCCAACATCTCATCGGTATACTTTATCAACTCATTCATAACTTTCATCACATGAATTTTTGCAGACCTGCAGTTCTCAATACGTGTATCTAAATTATAACTAGAACTCATGAGGTGGTTCCTAATATCTTGTTTGAATCATACTCTATAATAGATGGTATATTAGGAAGGTACATACCCTTTTTTGCATCAACAGTGAATCGTTTGAGCACATATTTTAGTGGAATTTGCTTTACATTCCTAAAATTATAGACTCTTAAAATATGTTTACATAGTAGCCCTTTGGTCTCAAATCCTCTACACGAACAATCTGAATCAAATGTGATTGAGTTGAAGTTTACATACCATCTCTTGTCATCCTCGGAACCATCACAATTCTTTGTTATAAATAACATGTGCTCATCATTATACTGTGTTTCATGCACAATGCTTAATCCAAGCGCTCCCCCTGTGTATGCCTTCTCAAAAATAGCGTACACTTTTGCACTGTATAGTTTTGATGCGTGCTTCAGACAGACACATGTCTTATGCATCAAGGTAACCACACCATACTTGCTTTTGAAATCTTGCTTACGCTCACCCCTACGCCATGATGCGACAAGTCTTTCTAAGCCAAGAAAACACTCTACTAGAGAACTAGTGCCTTTAGAACACCCATGCAAACAATTATTAGCCGATTCGCTTCTCTGGGTTGATAAAATTCAAAGATCGAGCACATCCTTATTAAATGCAGTAGATCACTTCCCCTTTGCGTTGTGCAAATCGTTCAACCATCTATTATCCTGCAAATTTCCTCTCATGATGATCTCATACCAATATCTATTAAAGTAAATTTCTCCATAACATTTCATCATGCATCGATAGAAAAAAGCCTGAATGCTACTATCGCTGTTAAAGCGAGGAACTTTAGAAGGTGCTTTTTTGCAGATGTGTCATTGGCACAACCGATGACGAGTCTTGATGTACACTCACTCAATAACAGTAGACATAGCTTGGTCTTGATATGTAAAAATAGTTATGGGTTCCTTGTTACCAACACACTTCAATAATGACTCAAAAACCCAACAGAACGAATCAATAGTTTCTTCTGCAATGAAAGCCTCCCTACGAAAATGTTCTGCCAATGATGGTTCACCGCAATGAAAGGAGCGCATGCAAGATTATACTTATTCAAATGATACGTTTTATCAAAAATTAGAACGTCACCAAAATAATCGTAATCCAGTTTACTATGACCATCCATCCAAAAGAAACTCGTCAATCTTTTCTGCTCATCTGTTTGAACATAATACGAGAACATGCTATCATTTGACTGTTTCTCTTGTAATATGTGAAGCAAGCTAGTTGCATCGCCTCTTTCAATTAAAGTTGCTCTTTGACGCTGAATGTAGTTAAAAGCATTTGTCTTGCAAAAAAAATATTTTCAGGTCCTCCGACTTCATCCAACATAAAGTTGTATGCATCAATAGGTTTAATACCTGCCCCAGTCAAGCTATTCATGAGATTACCCTGCATTTTAGATATAGAAAACGGTGAGATCTCAATAAATGGCTATCTTTCTCTGTTGCCAGCGGATGGTTGTGTTCCTCGACAAACTTGGTTACTTTCCAATTCTTACCATCTGAATTGGAATCGAAATGGATACAAGCAAGACAATCGGTGCATGTATCTAATTTACGGTACTTCTTGGGTGATGGCTTTATGCGCTTACTTCCAGATTTTTAACAACTATACTCTCTGACTTTGATAGTTCTTGTATGTGTCCAGTAAGTAACGTGTTGTTTTCGCACACAAAATCCAATCCAGTGTGCATAATTACAATACATTATATAAGCCTCTTCCTTCGAGTGCACAATCAGAAACACAATAGAGTTCTTTAAAAAAACACAATCTATATCAGAAAAAAAATTTTGTTTCTAAATAAGTTATAATTACAGTTCAAAATCACCATAATTATTTCAGTTTAAAGTTACAGTTCCAAAATAATAACTAATTATAGTTCAAATCAAAACAGTAAAGTTATAACATATGAATATAAAAACATTAGACAATTGGATCGAACCGGATTTTTCAAACATCAACATTCCACAAAAATAGAGTTACATGAAACATCACAACTATATTCATCCTAAAATTTAACATGTGATGAAGATTGACAACATCAATATATATACAGTACAAATTTGTTCTTTGAATTACAGTTCAAACAAGAATACTAGTTTGATGTTATTCAAACCTAAACTTCAAAAAAGAAATTTGTGGTGTTTGCAAAAGAGAGAACAAATTAGCCTATACAAACGAGTTATAATTACAGTTCAAAATCACCATAATTATTCCAGTTTAAAGTTACAGTTCCGAAAAAATTACTGATTACAGTTCAAAACAAAACAGTAAAGTTATAACACATGAATATAAAAAACATTAGCCAATTCGACCGGCCCGGATTTTACAAACATCAACATTATACAAAAATTATATTTATCAAAAAATGTTACATAGGATGAGGATTTACAACCGAACATTCTGTATAAATTTCTTCATTGAATTACAGTTCCAAAATGAATACTACTTATAGTTAAAATTTAGAGTTTCAAAAAATTATATAATTACTGTTAAAACCCACAAACCACAAAATTATAACAGGCATACCCTAAAAAAAAATCCCCAAACTTACATTCAAATGGAACCTCAAAACATTATTCAAGAAAATTTTTAGGAGTAGATGAAGAATTATAGTGGTTCCCGAAGACGGTAGTGATTCGTTTCTTATTTCATTTTGAAGCGTTGTCAAATCACCTGCCCATTTGCGTTAATTAATTCAGAAATTACAAGTTCGTAGTGCAGCGTAAGATGATTTACTAAAAGAAAAATCAAAAACTTCATGTGTTTCAATGTGAAGATCAAAAAGGTAAGAGAACTTGTATATGTTGAAGGCAGATCTTCGTAGACGATCGGAGGGGATAGTGAAGAAATGCGATCTTCTCGATTAGGAAAAGGTGCATCTAGGTTGTCGGCTACCGTATAAGAGACGCCATCACAAAGAACTATTATGTTTTCCGACATGAGCGCGAGCAACTGAAAGTTGGGAAGAGCTAGGAGACGGGGTTTTCCTGTCCAGAGAGGGAGCAACTATGTCGTCGGCTCCGGCGATGTTTTTGGGAGAAGAGTTTTCTGCCCAAATTGACAGGAGAAGTGGGAAAATAAGATAATAGGTGCCTATTTATTTACGGACCATCACATCAAATGCTTAACATATACAAAATTTTCTCGATCGAATGATGCAGCATGATATTTTGTTTTTTTTATTATTTTTTAATGGTGTCGCTCTAACCTCGGTGGCTTAGATCGGAGAAAATTTTGTATACGTCAAGCATTTGATGTGATGGTCCGTAAATAAATAGGCACCTATTATCTTATTTTTCCCACTTCTCCTGTCAATTTGGGCAGAAAACTCTTCTCCCAAAAACATCGCCTTCTTCAAAATGTTTCGCCGGGAAACGTCGAACGGCGAAATGCTCTATCCAAATTTTTTTGCTCCATCTTCATCCGGCGTTCAACCTTTCCCCTCCGACAAGAACTACTCCAACCTTGCCGCCATTGCAAGATTTTGGTATGCTTCGACTCTTCCTCCGACTTCTCCCCCCGAAAACCGAGTCGATTTATGTTTCGCAGGATAATTAAGCTTATTTTTTGGAAAAGCAGTAATCGCTGGCCTGCTTTTGAACCATTACTCCTGTTGCTCCATCTTCAATCGAGGTTCAAGCATTCTTCTCTGAGATACAAAATACCAAGCTTGAGTTTTAGGTATTTTTTTTTTCTGGTGCTTCCCTGTATAGCAAAAAATGAGATCTCAAAAAACTTAGTAATGTTCTTTCTTTGTTTTGCAGTCCTAAGGTTAATTGGACTTCTATATCGTCTTGTTTAAATTTTTTTTTATAGTTTAGCTTTCCAGTTCTAAGTTCTCGCTTATTTACAGTTCAATTCTTGTATTAGCAGATATCTCAGTTCATGGGTTGTTTACAGTTCTAATCATCAAGATATTACAGTTGTAGGTTCAAGCATTCTTACTATGAGAAATGATCTCCCAGTTAAAGATTTATTTTTTTTTGTACTTTTCCGGTGTAGCAAAAATTGAGATCTCGGCAAAACTTATTTTTTGTAAATTGGACTTCTATATTGTCTCGTTCAATTTTTTTTAATGGGTTTATGTTTCCAGTTCTAAGTTCTCTATTATTTACAGTTCAATTCTTGTAGTAGCAGCTATCCCAGTTCATGGGTTGTTTACAGTTCCAATCATCTAGATGTTCCAGTTGTAGGTTCAAGCTTTCTTCCCTGAGAATGAACTCTCAGTTAATTTTTTTTATGATGTTTCACTATTCCAGTTGTTAGTCCTCTATTATTTCGAGTTCTAGTCTTGTACTAACAAATAGCAGTTAAAGTTTGTTTGCACCTCCTGTTCTTACAGTTGTAAGTTCCCCTTATAATTACAACAGGAACTTTAAACAATCAAGAACTAGGATATCTGATACTACAAGAAAGGATCTGTAAACAATCGAGAACTTAGAACTGTAAAGTTTTAATACAAATAAAACTGGAACATACAACTGTAAGTTCCACTCGTAATTACAACTGGAATTTACAACTGTAAGTTCCACTCATAATTACAACTGGAACTTACAACTGTAAGTTCCACTCCTAATAACAACTAGAACTTACAACTGTAAGTTCCACTCATAATTATAACTGGAACTTACAACTGTAAGTTCCACTCATAATTACAACTGAAACTTACAACTGTAAGTAACGCTCACAATTACAACTAAAACTTACAACTATAAGTTCCACTCATAATTACAACTGGAACTTACAACTGTAATTCCACTCACCATTACAACTGAAAGTTACAATTGTAAAGTTTTAATATAAATACAGTTTGTAAGACATGTATATTTTAAACATTATGTTTATTTTCTTGTAATACATCTTCTCCATAGGTGATCTCAAACAAATTCCACCTAATTTAGAAGATCTCTTTTGTTCAAAACAACAAGTAAGAGTAATTACACATTATATGGGGTGTATTTCTACATATATGTGCTAATTCAAAACTTTTGTTGTAGTGCCTGGTAGTAACTATCTGAACTGTAGATGTGCTGTTTCGACTTTCAAAATGAATGCACGTCCTTTGTTAGATGTTATGGAGGAGGACTCTAAGCAGATTTTGAGGGAAGTTGGGGTTCTTCAGTTGTCTGAGATGACTATTTTACCTCAAAATATCTCATTACTTTATGTTCTTGTAAGAGCATTTAGTAGGAATAAACAGGCTTTTTTGATAGAAAATAACTACTTGAAAGTTACTATTAATGAGGTGGCACTGATCTTGGGTCTACCGAACCACAGAATAGACTTTATGTTTATTAGACTGCCCTGCATTGATTTAACGCATAAAGATTTGATTGACGAAATTCATGATCTCACTGTTCAAGATTGGTCTCCAATGTTGGAGAGCAGGAGAGTGGATATCCTAGTCAGATATTTAGTGAATATTTTCTTCTTTCCATTGAAAGGGATGAAGATCCAGGCCTCCTTGAACAAAATAAATTGTTTATCAACCTTCATAAAGTACAACTGGTCGAAGGCAATACATCGGTTTTTGCTATCACAGGTTGACGCTTTAAGTCAAGCTAGTGTAGTAAAGAAAGTTGGTGTAAATTTGGGATACCTGGAGGGTTGCGCAACTATATTATTGGTAAGGAGCGTAAATTGCAATGCGTGCTCTCTATATACTTTCTTTTGTATTCATACTATTTTTGGTTTTAGGTTTGTCTATACGAACACACAAATGTCCAAATGGTTGTTCATGATATAGCAAGACCAAGAATTTGTAGGTGGTCAGCTAAGAAAAGTTATCGGGCACAATTTTGCTTTAATTTACTTACCCAACTGCGTACGTCATATGAGGTCAGTAAGCCTTAAATATGTACTGTAGATGTAATGTGATTTATTTACAGTGTGTTCAAAACATTTTTTGTTGGTTATACTGTAGGTAAAACCCAAGTTTTTGAACATTCTGAAAACAGAGGAATGTTTACTGACAAAAGAAGAGGATGATTCAGACTTCGAACATATGGAGAAGAAGAAGAAGGATACCAAAGAGAAAGAATTTGATTATGAGTTAAAAACTGAGATAAACGATTTGGTTGTCAGTACTAAAGAACAGTGAGTTGCTACTAAAAAAGAAATGAAGTTGTTGAGGAAGAATAGGAAAGAATGACGAAGAAGGTAAGGAATCATAAAAGAAGGAGAGCTAAAGAATCCTTATTTGACGAGGGGTGGCGAGGAGTAGAGGTCCGTCTACAATCATTTATTAAAGTGGAAGTCCAGAAGGGGGTGGACTCCTTAACAAATTTTACTGAATTATGGTTTGTAAGATTGGAAGGCAGTTCTTATGGTCGACCGCAGTCGCAACGACAAAAAAACAGTCCAACATCTCTGCCGCCTCCAGAATCTGATTATGTTCAAAATTCACCTCTTTCTATAGTGAAAATAAAACTGGAAAACGAGGATAATATTTTTATTAGTAGTCTAATAAAAAATGTAAAAACTAGAATTTCTAGAAAACAGAAAGAAATAGATAGACCTTTGAAAGACAAATGTAAGGTAAAAGAGGAGGATAGTTATCCAGGAAAACCATACATATCAGCTGCAGAGCGTAAGATTATAGATACTATGTTGGAAAAATTCACACAAAGGTAATACCGCTCTTGTATATAATATATATATTTTTAAAAAACCATGCATCATAGTTACTTTTTTATTTGCTATTTTTAGTTCCAAAACTATTTTCAATAGTGGAAACAACTTGATGACGCGAGGAGGAATGGATGACTTACTTGAAGGTCGTTGGCTGCATAATACACATTTAAATGCATATGCATTGGCACTTAGTTCCAAACTGAAGCTATCAAAGGGGAATCAAAAGAGTTTTCTTTATGTTTCATCGAACTATGCTGTAAGTACACTATCAAAGTTTTATAACTTATATTACACATTGAGTTTATGTTTACTAACGTTGCTCCACAGTATTACAGGAGAACGAATACCCAAAATACCAGATGCTTAATTAGCCATTTAACAAGACTAAGTGTCAAAAATAGTGAGGTAATTATCATGTCGTGCCACCTAACAAATCATTGGGCATTATTGGTCTGCTGCCTAAAGGAATCGAAATGGGAGGTTTACGACTCGTTGAAATCAAATCGTCACCATTCAGGCCTACCAGGCTTGGTAAGATTTGGAAAAAAAAACAATGAACTAACTTTAAAAATTTTAAATATTTATTAACTATATGAACTATCTTGCAGGTAAAATTATTCAATGAAGAGACAACCAAAGCTCTTCCATCTGGCATTAAAGATTGGCCAATAGTTGAAGTTGCTGGATTATCTCAATAAGCAAGTGGAGATGACTGCGGTGTATTTGTTCTAAAATTTATGGAGGTGGTACTATCAAACGAACCTATGTCCTGGAATGAATGTTCTTCTTGGCCTGCTGCGACGGCAAAATTCCGGGCCGAAATTGCTGTGGATTTACTTGCAACATTTTCTAAAATTAGTTCACATTAAACATTAATTTTAGTTTTTGCGCAGCATTAAATATTTGTCGTCGTTCGGTTATAATGATATTTCGAACACTAAATTAGAACTGTATGTTGGTTTCAACTAACTATAATCTGTAGGAGCAACCGCAAATACAAATTATAAAATTGCTGAATTGAATATTTACAGTCATTTTTTCCAAAAATATTTGGCCTTCCAGTAGTTTTTTATAGTTGTTTTTGAACATTAATCTAACATGTTGCTAAATTTTCTTAATAGTAAGTTTATGGGTTCTATGTCACTGCTCATTGGATAAACAATTTTGATTTTCTTAATATAATTTTTATTTATATTTTGGAACTGTAAAGTATATTTGTAATTACAATGATAATTGGTTTGTAATTTTGTAGTCTTTGTTGGATAGTAAACAGACTATAAATTGCTTGCTCAACTAATCTCCCACAAGTGAATTGCTTGGTCAGCTAATCTCCCAAAAAAATAATATATTTGCTATAATTACAGTACAAAAATCTAACTGTAATTATACTACAAGATACTGCACTACTAATAATTGCAGTTCTAAAAACCATATTAGTTACAGTCCAAAAAACTGAGTACATTTGTAGTTCCAGAAATAACATGCATTACTACTTGAATTGTGTTTGTCACTGCAATCACCCAAAAAGTATAACTCCTTACACAGGCTTAGGTCATCATCACCAACAATATCAAAAGAATTTGGCAAAACCTTTTTTCCCTACAAGTCAATAGAAGAAAACATTAGCATAATTCCTTATTAATAAATGAGGTAAACTACATCATGAAAAACAAAGAAAAAGTTATTAAATAAGTACGTCTTTTGTTAGTCCCTCGTTCCCAGCGGTCCTTCATACGTAGCATTGCTTGCACCTTTTTTGTCGTTTCATAGGTGGATCCAAAATAGTTGGGGGATTATTAGAATTTCCCTCTTCTACAAAATCCGTTCTTTTCCCTCTCATCTTTATCCAACATCTCATCGGTATACTTTATCAACTCATTCATAACTTTCATCACATGAATTTTTGTAGACCTGCAGTTCTCAATACGTGTAGCTAAATTATAACTAGAACTCATGAGGTGGTTCCTAATATCTTGTTTGAATCATACTCTATAATAGATGGTATATTAGGAAGGTACATACCCTTTTTTTGCATCAACAGTGAATCGTTTGGAGCACATATTTCAGTGGAATTTGCTTTACATTCCTCAAATTATAGACTCTTAAATATGTTTACATAGTAGCCCTTTGGTCTCAAATCCTCTACACGAACAATCTGAATCAAATGTGGTTGAGTTGAAGTTTACATACCATCTCTTGTCATCTTCGGAACCATCACAATTCTTTGTTATAAACAACATGTGTGTTGGGTATTGTATCCACAATGTACCTGATTTGAAGAAGCCCCTAAGCAAGCCAAGGTAAATAGACAGTGTGTTTGATGAAATCTTTTAAGTTGTGCTTGCAGTTATTCCATGCTAAATACACACCAATGTCAGGGTGCAGTGGGTCAATATACACGGGTCTGCGCGACGTAATCCCTCGTTGAGCAGATCAGTGTGTTGGCCTACGTGTACTCTCTCTATTGGGAGTGTACTTAATTTCAAGTACAGGGCTATGATAAAGCAAGAGTAGACAAGGAGCAAGGATGGGCCAAAGACCAGCTCACGGGTTGAAAGACGAGAATCGTCTAAGTATAAATCGTCCAGAATCACTATGTGATTCTCGCCGATTCGTCGAGAAATCACTAGTGATTCTCGACGAGTCGTCGAGAATCACTAGACGATTCTCGCCAGGTTAGGCCGGCTGTCTCGATGCAGTCAGAAATTTCCTCTAAGGCCAGAATCGTCGAGAATCCACTAAGTGATTCTCGCTGATTCGTCGAGAATGACTTTGCATTCTCGACGATTCAGCGAGAATCAAATGTGATTCCCGCCGATTCTCCCCGGCCTCTATAACCTGGGCTGCCAGAATTCGCCAAGTAGAATTCGGCGAGAATCGTAAGTGATTCTCGCCGATTCGTCGAGAATCACCTACGATTCTCGCTGATTTTGACTTGGGCAAATTTCCAACATTTCCTGGACCGGTCCAGGTTTCCAGCGGTATTTCGAACCGGACTTAGGTCTTTGCTTTGGTGGGGCCCACAACGGTCATCTTTATGACCTAGTGTATAAATACACAAATATTGGTGTACAGTGATTTTGACGAATACAGAATACGAAAGCCGAGCTGCCGTCAAACCCTAAATTCGCGAACTAGCTCCGCTGATCGTCTCCGCTGCCACTCGTGCAGTGGTCACCGTAGCAGATCTCGATCTCCTCCAGATCCACGGTGACAGAAGCCAAGTCTTGCACAGCGTCTCACGCGTCTAACCAGAGATCTTTTGTCTCTTGATTTGAGATAGGGAAATCCATCCCCGTCCGAATCGATCGAGACGATCGATCCTAGTGTGACCGTTGGAAGACCTTGCCGACTTCGCTAAGAAGATTGAATCTCCAGTGCATCGCTGCTGTTTTCAATTGCCGCCGCCAACACCGAGAGCCTTGCCGCCGCCCTTTTGCCGCCGCCGGTCTCGGGGAGATTCTCTCCAAGAAAGATCAAGGGTTGTGGACTTTTCGTTGTCTACAAGAATACGTAGTCTAACGAAAAGGGACACCTAGATCTTCAAGTTGTTTGTATTTCTTAGTACACTCCAATTTCTTTTTCATTGTAAAGGAACATTTGGTTCCTAGTTGTTTGAGGTTGGGTGCAACCTGTGTGTGTGGGAGTGTCGACTCCTACGATGTGGAAGGGTTCCTTCCGATAGTGCAAGGATTGGATTTACAATCCTGTTGGCTGAAGTGACCGAGTCGTCCCTGGTTGGGAGATAGGTCGAAGGGGGAAAGTGGACGTACCCAAATCGGGGAAGCCACTATAAATTGCCTGTGTTATTTTCTGTGCTGTGATGGTTTGTTTTGATTACTGCAGGTACAATTTTAAATTTCGCAAATACGCTGCAAGTCACCTACCCCCCCCCCCCATAGGTGAAGCTAGTTGGCACCTAGGTGGATCTTTCAAGTGGTATACAGAGGGAGGTTACTCATCAAAGGGAGTTACACACCTCCGAAGTAAGTTCCTGCATTCTAGTTGTCAACACGAAGATCAGACTCAAGCATGGAGTTGGATTATGATGTCCCTCCTCTAAGACTCCCTCATGTACAAAGGAGTACTATCTTGTATGGAAGATGAGAGTACTATTTCATCTGGAGGCCATCGACCCTCGAGCATCACTCATTCTGGAAGAGGTCCCTTCAATTCCCATGAAGGCCTCCTGCTCTGGAAAGGATATTGCAGATCCCCAAGGAGACTACTGAAATGTCTGAGATTGAATTCTCTCTTTTCAACTTGGATAAAAATGATTCGTTAAAATCATCATCTGGATGTCTACCTCTAGAACTGGACCTTCCCGGTCAAGACTTGAAAAGTGTAAGACGGCCAAGTCCTTGTGGCAAACTGTATCAGACCTCATTGGAGAGGATCAGGACAGAACAGGGATAAGTCGTCAGCAAGAGGATGAGGCATATATGGGGGTCAGCATTTCTGAAGAAGAAAGTGATGACCAATTTTCTCAGTATCAGGGCTCCCTGTGTCCTTATCAGAGACTGAGGAGGAAGTTGATGAAGACTGCTCAGCTGAGGATGACTCTCAGCTGCCCCGGTCAGTCCTAACACTATTCCCTGATCAGCTCTAAGTCAGGACCAGGTAACTTCTTCACCTTGCCCCTCTCTTCCTCATGTTCCTGAAGACAAGAATTATTTAGATGATTGCCCTCCAGTAAATCCTGATGCCCTGAAGAGTGTCCTTCAGAAAAGCAACCTGATTGTTGAGGAGCAAGCTCAGGAGATTGCTCGGCTGAAAATCTTATTGGTTCTTTAATTGGCATCCAATAAGGTCAAGGACTCTAAAATCTCAGATCTTAGAGAGTAGTCTAGAGAATGAGAAGAGGATAGTATCCAACTTTTCTAAGGTTGATGATATCAAAAGAAAGGAAGAAAACGGGTGGATCTCCCGAATTATCAATTCATGGAGAAATGGGGTAACGGTACGGTATTTAGACCCCCCCCCCCCACTCCAGGAAGGAAAGGTACTCATCATGCCTAACAGGTATGAATCACAGGAACAACCGTGGTCACTGCAAGGGTGATCTGCCCTCATGTGGAAACACCCAATAATGCAAGGGCTGTCATGGCCACCCTTAAGAAAATGCCTAAGGCTCGTTCTGAACCCTTTGTATTCTCGGCCCACAGCCCCAACTCTGCATGAATCTGCTGATATCAGCTCTCAATGCTCCTCTCACCACCCTAGGACACAAAAGGGGGGTTAGAAGTCATGCAGTTAGTGCTCATGGGGCCTCTGAAAGGGTGCTGACTGAAAGGAAGGCACCACCTCCCAGGCCTCATGACGCTCACTACATGCCTTCCTTCCACCCTTCCAAGTGTCACGTTGGAAGAGGCAATTTTGAGAGAAGATCGGCTCTATCCGTTAGACCTAGGTCCTTGACTACCTCAGTCACCGGGTCAGGTCAGAAACGGAGATACAACATTCACACATGTTAGTGCTGTGGCAAGGTGGGTCACTTTGTCATAGATTGTTGGCATAACCCCTCTGTGTCAAGGGCAAGGGCGTTTCCACCTTCTCTGGGCAGAGGTAGTTCTTCCTGACAGGATTTCTAAGGGAAGGCACTCGTGTTTTTATGCTGACAAGAACCTAGGACCCAATACATATTGGGTTCCTAAGGAAAGGTAATTCTTTTTTTACAGGATAGTCTAGGTACCTAGGTACATGATGGGACCTAGACAAAAGATGTTCCAGGCTTGCCATGGAACAAGATTAAGGGAAAAGAGATAACGCTAACTACGGTGAAAGGCTTGAACAGCTATGTTTAGATGAGACTGCTAAAGGTGCAACTCCCAAGTACGTCAAGGTTTCCACCTCGACGTCAGCTGGAGAATTTGACGAGCAGGATGGAGAAAATCTTCCGGAAGAAGGAGAAGCCCCGAAGATGTCAAAGCTCCAGATGCCAAACTCCTAGAGCTCCGATACGTGAGGGATCATCCTAGAGAACAGATCATCGGAGATCCTCGTGACGGTGTCAGAACTCGAAGAGGACGCAGGGATGACAGGAAAAGCACTTCCGGGACGTGTCAATTCCTCTGAAGAAGGCTTTCTCATGGAACCGCAAGAAGCAGAATTGTGTAGCAACTTCCAAGCAGAGTTTGAGTACATTTCGGCTGGAGCTGTTGCGCACAACTTCTATGGATCAGAAATCAGTTAGCAGACTATGATCTTCAGTCAAGGAAGTAACCGATGTACTGCGACTCCTCCAGTGCAATTGCTATTGCCAACAATCCGGTATCGCACAGCAGAACGAAGCATATTGAAGTGCGTTACCATTTCATTCGGGAGCACATGGAGAACAAGGACATCTCTCTCTGCTATGTTCCCACTAATAAGCAGATTGCAGACATTTTCACAAAGCCCCTTGACGAGGCCAAGTTCAGTATTTCAAAACTGAATTGGGGATGCTAAACTATGAGGAATGAAGACTACAAAAGCTCAAGTCATGCGTCTAGGGGGAGCATCTGTCAGGAACTCAGTGTAAGCATAGGTGCAAGAACTGAGGGGAGCATGGTGTCAAATGCACCAGACCTAGATTTGTAGAAGCGAAAAGGGGAGGTTACCCTCTCGGCTAAGGCTAAAGTGGGCCCAAGTTTGCTCTCAAGTAATTCTAAAGTGGCTCCAAGTTTGCTCTCAAGTAATTGGTAATGAATATCTCTCTCAACTCAATTTTAAGTTTATGATTTCATTCCTATATGCTCTATTCACCTTAGCTTGTAGGGTTTTGGCTTCTTCAAATAGGGGGAGATTGTTGGGTATTGTATCCACAATGTACCTGATTTGAAGAAGCCCCTGAGCAAGCTAAGGTAAATAGACAGTGTGTTTGATGAAATCTTTTAAGTTGTGCTTGCAGTTATTCCACGCTAAGTACACACCAATGTCAAGGTGCAGTGGGTCAATATACACGGGTCTGCGCGACGTAATCCCTCGTTGAGCAGATCAGTGTGTTGGCCTACGTGTACTCTCTCTATTGGGGTGTACTTAATTTCAAGTACAGGGCTATGATAAAGCAAGAGCAGACAAGGAGCAAGGATGGGCCAAAGACCAGCTCACGGATTGAAAGCGAGAATCGTCTAAGTGTAAATCGCCGAGAATCACTAGTGATTCTCCCCGATTCGTCGAGAATCACTAGTGATTCTCGACGAGTCGCCGAGAATCACTAGATGATTCTCGCCAGGTTGTGGCCGGCTGTGTCTCGACGCAGTCAGAAATTCCTCTAGGCAGAATCGTCGAGAATCACTAAGTGATTCTCGCCGATTTGTCGAGAATGACTTTGCATTCTCGACGATTCGGGGAGAATCAAATGTGATTCATGCCGATTCTCCCCGGCCTCTATAACCTAGGCTGCCAGAATTCGCTAAGTAGAATTCGGCGAGATCATAAGTGATTCTCGCCGATTCGTCGAGAATCACCTACGATTCTCGCCGATTTTGACTTGGGCAAATTTCCGACATTTCTGGACCGGTCCAGGTTCCCAGCGGTATTTCGAACCGGACGGTTAGGTCTTTGCTTTGGTGGGGCCACAACGGTCATCTTTATGACCTAGTGTATAAATACACAAGTATTGGTGTACAGTGATTTTGACGAATACAGAATACGAAAGCCGAGCCGCCGTCAACCCTAAATTCGCGAACTAGCTCCGTCGATCGTCTCCGCCGCCGCTCGTGCAGTGGTCACCGTAGCAGATCTCGATCTCCTCCAGATCCACGGTGACAGAAAGCCAAGTCTTGCACAGCGTCTCACGCGTCTAACCAGAGATCTTTTGTCTCTTGATTTGAGATAGGGAAATCCATCCCCGTCCGAATCGATCGAGACGATCGATCCTAGTGTGACCGTTGGAAGATCTTGCCGACTTCGCTAAGAAGATTGAATCTCTAGTGCATCGCAGCTGTTTTCAGTTGCCGCCGCCAACACCGAGAGCCTTGCCGCCGCCCTTGTCGCCGCCGGTCTCGGGAGATTCTCTCCAAGAAAAGATCAAGGGTTGTGGACTTTTCGTTGTCTACAAGAACACGTAGTCTAACGAAAAGGGACACCTAGATCTTCAAGTTGTTTGTATTTCTTATACACTCCAATTTCTTTTTCATTGTAAAGGACATTTTGGTTCCTAGTTTTGGGTTGGGTGCAACCCGTGTTGTGGAGTGTCGACTCCTACGTGTGGAAGGGTTCCTTCCGATAGTGCAAGGATTGGATTTCAATCCTGTTGGTGAAGTGACCGAGTCGTCCCTGGTTGGGAGATAGGTCAAAGGGGGAAAGTGGACGTACCAAATCGGGGAACCACTATAAAATTGCCTGTGTTATTTTCTGTGCTGTGTGGTTTGTTTTTGATTCTGCAGGTACAATTTTAATTCCGCAAATACGCGTGCAAGTCACCTATCCCCCCCCATAGGTGAAGCTAGTTGGCACTAGGTGGACTTTCAATGTGCTCATCATTATACTGTGTTTCATGCACAATGCTTAATCCAAGCGCTCCCCCTGTGTATGCCTTCTCAAAAATAGCGTACACTTTTGCACTATATAGTTTTGATGCGTGCTTCAGACAGACACATGTCTTATGCTTCAAGGCAACCACACCATACTTGCTTTGAAATCTTGCTCACGCTCACCCCTACGCCATGATGCGACAAGTCTTTCTAAGCCAAGAAAACACTCTACTAGAGAACTAGTGCCTTTAGAACACCCATTCAAACAATTATTAGCCGATTCGCTTCTCTAGGTTGATAAAATTCCAAGATCGAGCACATCCTTATTAAATGCAGTAGATCACTTCCCTTTGCGTTGTGCAAATCGTTCAACCATCTATTATCCTGTAAATTTCCTCTCATGATCATATCATACCAATATCTATTAAGTATATTTCTCCATGACATTTCATCATGCATCGATATAAAAAAGCCTGAATGCTACTATAATGTTAAAGCTAGGAACTTTAGAAGGTGCTTTTTTGCAGATGTGCCATTGGCACAACCGATGACGAGTCTTGGTGAACACTCGCTCAATAGCAGTAGACATAGCTTGGTCTTGATCTGTAAAAATAGTTATGGGTTCCTTGCTACCAACACACTTCAATAATGACTCAAAAACCCAACAGAACGAATCAATAGTTTCTTCCGTAATGAAATCCCCCCCTACGAAAATGTTCTATCAATGATGGTTCACGCAATAAAAGGAGCGCATGCAAGATTATACTTATTCAAATGATACATTGTATCAGAAATTAGAACGTCACCAAAACAATCGTAATCCAGTTTACTATGACCATCCATCCAAGAAAACTCGTCAACCTTTTCTGCTCATCTGTTTGAACATAATACGAGAACATATTATGATTTGACTGTTTCTCTTGTAATATGTGAAGCAAGCTAGTTGCGTCGCCACTTTCAATTAAAGATGCTCTTTGACGCTGAATGTTGTTAAAAACATCTGTCTTGCAAAAACTAATATTTTCAGGTCTTCTGGCTTCATCCAACATAAAGTTGTATGCATCCAACAGGTTTAATACCTGCCACAGTCAAGCTTTTCATGAGATTGCCCTCCATTTCAAAAATAGAAAACGGCGAGATCTCAATAAATGGCTCTCTTTCTTTGTTGCCAGCGGGTGGTTGTGTTCCTCGACAAATTTGGTTACTTTCCAATTCTTGCCATCTGAATCGGAATGGAATTGGATACAAGCAAGACAACTGGTGCGTGTATCTATTGGCGGTACTTCTTGGGTGATGGCTTTATGCGCTTATTTCCAGATTTTGAATAACTATACTCTCTGAAATTGATTGTTCTTGTATGTGTCAAGTAAGTAACGTGTTGTTTTCGCACACTAAATCCAATCCGGTGTGCATAATTACAATACATTATATAAGTCTCTTTCTCCGAGTGCACAATCAGAAACACAACAGGGTTCTTTAAAAAAACACAATCTATATCAGAAAAGTTTTTTTATTTCCAAATAAGTTATAATTACAATTCAAAAATCACCATAATTATTCCAGTGAAAGTTACAGTTCCAAAAGAATAAATGATTACAGTTCAAATCAAAACAGTAAAATTTATAACATATGAATATAAAACATTAGACAATTGGACCGAACCAGATTTTTAAACATCAACATTCCACAAAAATAGAGATACATGAAACATCACAACTATATTCATCCTAAAATTTAACATGGGATGAAGACTGACAACATCAACATATATACAGTACAAATTTGTTCTTAATTACAGTTCAAACAAGAATACTAGTTTGATTGTTATTCAAATCTAAACTTCAAAAAAGAAATTTGTGGTGTTTGCAAAAGAAGAGAACAAATTAGCCTATACAAACGAGTTATAATTACAGTTCAAAATCACCATAATTATTCCAGTTTAAAGTTACAGTTCCCAAAAAAATTACTGATTACAGTTCAAAACAAAACAGTAAAGTTATAATACATGAATATAAAAAACATTAGCCAATTCGACCGGCCGGATTTTACAAACATCAACATTATACAAAAATTATATTCATCAAAAAATGTTATAGGATGAAGATTTACAACCGAACATTCTGTATAAATTTCTTCATTGAATTACAGTTCCAAAATGAATACTACTTACAGTTAAATTTTAGATTTCAAAAAATTATATAATTACAGTTCAAAACCACAAAATATAACGGGCATACCCTAAAAAAATTTCCCAAACTTACACTCAAAATGGAACCTCAAAACATTATCAAGAAAAAAATTTTAGGAGTAGATGAAGAATTAATGTGGTTCCCGAAGACGGTAGTGATTCGTTTCATAATTCATTTTAAGCGTTGTCAAATCACCTGCCCATTTGCGTTAATTGATTCAGAAATTACAAGTTCGTAGTGCAGCGTAAGATGATTTACTAAAGAAAAATCAAAACTTCATGTGTTTCAATGTGAAGATCAAGAAGGTAAGAGAACCTGTATATGTCGGAGGCAAATCTTCGTAGACGATCGGAGGGGATAGTGAAGAAACGCAATCTTCCCCATTAGAAAAAGGTGCATCTAGGTTGTCGGCTACCGGGTAAGAGACGCCATCACAAAGAACTATTATGTTTTCCGACATGAGCGCGAGCAGCTGAAAGTTGGGAAGAGCTAGGAGACGGTGAATTTCCATCCCGGAGAGGAGCAACTATGTCGTCGGCTCTGGCGATGTGTTTGGGAGAAGAGTTTTCCGCCCAAATTGACAGGAGAGCAGGAAAAATAAGATAATAGGTGCCTATTTATTTACGGACCATCACATCAAACGCTTAACGTATACAAAATTTCTCCTTAGATCGCAGATTTAGTTGGAATCCCCAGGTGATGCAAAATGAAGACCTCCACTTGCAATCATGAAAGTGAGATCCGAGTCTCATGTTAAGGCTCGAAAGTTCTACCATTTATACGCCAACCACCCCAACTCCGGCCAACTCTAACTTTGTTAGCCCAGCTCCTCTCTTTCATGTGTGTGGGAGATAATAATGTCAGCGGCGCCATGGGCGATGACCGTCCCTAGTCTGAGTGTTGTAGGGGGAGCAGCTAAAGAAGAAGCCTGGTCGTCCTTTAAATGATTTTATACGCTCAGCTTTCATTTCTTGTATTTAATTAGAAGATCTCATTGTAGGGCTAGTGTAATCTTGCCAATGCCAGTTGCTGCATCATCAGCACTAGGAAGATTGATGCAGATGATATGTCATCTGCATTTAAAACAAGAAGGAGAAGCTAAAATGTCTGATTGAACCACGGGTTCCAAAACCCTCTAATGCACCATTTCCGTCGTGGTCGATGCTTGACAATTCGCCGAACGCCGAGTAGAATGTTGTTGAAGCTGAACTCATTCTCTATAACACCATCTCCGAGTTTTTTTTTCTTTAGAAGGTGATCACTTCCATCATTCTTGAGAAGATGGTGATCGTCTTCTCTTCGCTCCAACTGGAAGTGCAGGAATCCATTGTTTGGAGAGGCGATGAGAGAGCGTGGTGTGTCGGTGTGCGCTTAAAGGCTTGCGTGATAAGATTTTGTTGTTTTTTGAGATTTTTTTGTGTGGTAATAGCGATTTTTGAAGTGCTTTTAAACATTTGCTCTAAAAGAAGGCGATTGCTATTCGCACTACAGTTTTGGTTATTCGCACTACGTATTCTCTTAATTTTTCGCGTCTTTTGGAAATACGTCTCGTACATGCATTTTTAGGAAAAGTGTTCAACACGAAAAGTTGTAGATCTCGATGAGATCTAGAACTTTTGTGTAGAACACTTTTCCTAAAAATGCATGTACAAGACGTACTTTGAAAATACACCTAGATTTCGCGCCTTTTAGAAATACGTCTTGTACATGCATTTTCAGGAAAAGTGTTTAACACAAATTGTAGATCTCGATGAATCTACAACTTTGGTGTTGAACACTTTCTTAAAAATGCATGTACACAGCGTATTTCCAAAAGACGCAAAAAAATAGGAAAAAACATGTGCGACTAGCCAAAACTATAGCGCGGATAACAATCCCCAAAGAAATATGCAAACTTTTTCCTTTTTAAGCAAGCAGCCTGGCTCCTTTTTGTAACCGCACGGGTTTTTAATGAAATATTCAGGTCCCTCTTCTTATCGCTTTCCTGGTAATGATTTATTAGTGTAATACCGACTTATGAGGTCTTTTTTGTTTGTTCGCCTTTATAACCCATCTTTTGAATTATTAAGATGTCTAGTCGCATGATACAGTTGGACGGTTTTTTAGAGATGCTTCTAAAATGTGATGCTTTAATTGGTCTAGTCGCGTGGTAGACTTATAGAAATCCCGAATTACATTTTTCACACTCTTATTATAACTCACTACAGTTATCCGCACTACGTTTTGACTAGTCACACATGTTTTTTCCTAATTTTTTGCGTCTTTAAGAAATACGCCGTGTACATGCATTTTTAAGAAAATGTTCAACATCAAAGTTGTAGATCTCATCGAGATCTATAACTTTCGTGTTGAACACTTTTTCCTAAAAATGCATGTACAATGCGTTATTTCGAAAAGCCGCGAAATATGGATGTATTTCAAAAGTACGTTTTGTACATGCATTTTTAGTAAAAGTGTTCAACAAAAAAGTTGTAGATCTCGTCGAAATCTACAACTTTCGTGTTGAATACTTTTCCTAAAAAATGTATGTACAAGACGTATTACTAAAAGACGCGAAAAATTAGGAGAAAAAGTAGTGCGAATAACCAAAACTGTAGTGTAATAACAATCGCCAAAAATAATCCATTATTTATAGAAAACATTAAGTCGAATAAGCGGTCTCCTTTCACATTATCTGCAAAGAGGCTCCGTTTGGGGGGACTTATTTTCACCGGTCAAGCAGTTACGAACCGCATGAACCGTCCTTAATTAAGGCCCGGTTCATGCGGTCGTAACCGCTCCCTTAATTAAGAGTCTGGTTCATGCGATCGTAACCACTTGAACCGTGAAAATAAGTCCCCCACAAACGGTGCTTAAATTAAATAATAATTAAATGAATCATCCACCCGAGCCTGTCAATAAGTTCTTAGAAAGATAAACTAGGGTTTGTGTTTTGGCACAGCTTATTTGGTCCTGTTAGGTTGGACAAAACGTCATTGTCATAAAATGTATGTTTGGTATAACAAATGTTACTACTGCTATAACAAAAAAAACTAGTTGAGGCATAAAATTTTGGTATGACAATGACATTTTTGTCCAACCTCACCGAGCAAATAAGCCGCAACAAGTCGTGTCAAACGCAGCTTAGATCTCGATGTTAGACGTATTAGTAGCTGCAAGATGCAGGGTGGATCCAGAGGGGGGCCCAAGGGACACTGACCCCTCATTATTTTTCAAAATTTTTAGTGTATTTGATTTCTCTCATCGAGGCAATGAATTTTGACTACATTAACGTCAAAAAACGGTGGCCAAATGAGGGAGAAATATTCTGATAAATGGACAACGTTTAAAAAAAATTAAGGAAGTTGATGACTGACACCCCATGTTAAAATTGTTAGAACATAGTGACGTATTCAAAAAATAATTTTGTGCATTCTCTGTTAAACCCAAAAAATCAGCGATTCCTCCACCAAGGTGCCCATTTTTTCTGCTTTTCTCCTACATGTTCCCACCCGCAAGGAGTAGACTACCCATGATATTCACCAAGTCCGCGCAAGGCGGACTAATCGGGCCCAAAATCGCTCAAGGTGGGTGTTCCGCCAGCCGCCCCAGGGGCGGCCTCCGTTTGTCGGGCGGACTCCCCCTGGAGTCCGCCCAGGCCGACCGGCTAGGGGGCGGCCTCCGCTGGCCTTCGCGGGCCGCCCGCCAGGGGCGGCCTCGCCTTCGGGCGGACTCACCCGAGTCCGCCCAGGCCACCGCTAGGGGCGGGCCTCGCCTGCCGAGGCCGCCGCTAGGGGCGGCCTCGCCTGCCGAGGCGCCGCTTGGGGCGGCCTCGCCTGCCGGGCAGACTCACCCGAGTCCGCCCAGGCCGCCGCTAGGGGCGGCCTCGCCTGCCGGGCGGACTCACCCGAGTCCGCCCAGGCCGCCGCTAGGGGCGGCCTCGCCTTCCAGGCGGACTCACCCGAGTCCGCCCAGGCCGCCGCTAGGGGCGGCCTCTCGCCTGCCGGGCGGACTCACCCGAGTCCGCCCAGGCCGCCGCTAGGGGGCGGCCTCCGCTCCTGCAAGGGAGGACTCCTCCTGGAGTCCCCCCAATCAGCCAGAGTTACCTGCTCGGGCTCCGTCTGCCTGCTCCTCAGGTTGCTCAGTCAGGTTGCTCAGGTCGCCGAGGTCGCCGAGGTCGTCAAGGATGACATCACTGGACCAGATTCTCCCCAGGCCTATAAATACCCCCCAAGACCTCTAATTCGGGACGCGTGGGAGGAGAACTGCCACCTTGATCAAAGCCTGCGGACTCAGTTTTCCAGGTCATCAGGGTTTGATCAAGCAAGGTCTGCGGCCTCAAATCTCCAGTCCGCCCAGGTCGTCAAGGGCTGTGGACTTAGTTTTTTGTCAGCAGCAGCAGCTTGTGCAGCCTCCGCAGCCTCCGATTTCCAGTTCTCCCAGGTCGTCAAGAGTTGTGGACTTAGTTTTTTCTGCCCTCGGCAGCAGCTTGGGCAGCATCTGCAGCTTCAGTTCTCCAGTCCTCTGCAGCTTCTTTTACTTAGTTTCTGGCATCTCTTTCCTTAGCCGCCAGCTTCCCCCATTGTACCCTCTACTGCTCTTATATGTAATGGTGCAATAGCAAATTGTAACTCTTCTTGAATAAAGGAAAAGCCCGTCGCAAGAGTGGCATTCAAGCCGCGACGGGCGAAGTCTGCTGTTGCCGCTGCTAGCGGCCTCCTCTTTTCCTCTCGCCTCTCTCGGCATAAACCTGCAAAGCTAACCATTCAAATAGCTGTCTGCTCGACAGTACCTTGATCAAGCTTTCTCTCTGCTTGAGCAGCTTCTCCTCTGCTCGAGCAAGCCTCTCCTCTATCCCCGCAACCCTTCTTCCCTCATCCTCAGCTTGTGAGACCGAACACCCGTTAACTGGTCGGTGTCGCTTTTCGCGCATCAACAGTTAACACGCGACCTTCAGATCTCGATTAGACAGTGAAAGCAGTGGTTACTCATGTCAGACCATCAACCAGCCGAGAATCTTGCTCCAAGTCCAAATGATGATCCTCTTTGGGAGGCCTTAGAGCAATCCCGCAGAGAAACTGCCCAACAGTTTCAAGCCATCAACCGTACTCTAGCAGCTCTCACGCAGCAATTGGCCGCTCAATCTTCAGCAGCGCAAGCTCCTCCAATCAATCCAGCACCAACATCGGAGACTCCTCAAGTCTATCCACCGGCTTATCCGCCGGTCTATCCTCCTCTTTATACTCCAACTTTTCCGCAAGGACCTGCAGCTCCTTTGCGATCTCAAGATGAGAGTTGCAGCTCGTTAAAACTTCTTCCGGAAGCTGCCCGGGGAAGTCCAGCTAGATTTATGAACTTTCAGGGAAGCCCACCCCTTCTCTTCAGCTCCTGCCTTTGCTCCTCCCGCAGCAACCTTTTACTCCTATCCTCCTGCTCCTTTTGCAACTACTGCTCATGCTCCTTACTTTCCTTATGCAGTAGACCAGAAGAGCCATCGCCGTTTACGGAGAGCGTTCGGTATGAACCAACTCCAGTCAACTTCCGAGAGCCACGGTTGCCCATTTACACTGGGGAGACTGATCCTGTCAAGCATCTTCAAGCTTTTGAATCAGCGTTGCTCTCAAGACCCTCTCAGATGCTACCAAGAGCAAGCTCCTCGTAACGACCTTTGATGGTCAAGTGAGAGACTGGTTCTATGGACTGCGACCTCAGTCAATCTCTTCTTTGTTGATTTGCGAAGGGAGTTCCTGCTCAGATTTTTTAACCTCTTCAAAGAGAAAAAGGCGGTCCAGAGGCCCTCTTTTGAGATCAGGCAGCGAGAGAATGAGACTTGGTCTCATTATGTGGATCGCTTTCAGAAAGAAATCTTGGATATTGAGATCGTTGATCAAGAAATGTATCGAGTGGCTCTCATCCACGGCCTGCGTGAAGGTCCACTAAAGTTTGAAGCTAATGTCCGAGCACCGAGGACTTATCAAGAGCTGATTGGTTTAGCCAACTCGTATATTCGCGGTGAAAAGAGCAACCCCAGCTTCGTCTCCAGGCTGGTGTCAGAGAAAAATTCTTCTTCTTACAAGCAACCTCCGAGGTCTCCTCGGAAGACTTTCATCTCTCTCTAGGAAAGCAAGAAGATTTCAACATCATCAACACCCCTTCCAAGGCCATGATCGTACCCAAGAGCGGCTGCTACCATTGTCAACATCATCTCCGCTAGCAGCTGCAGTTCATCAGCAGCAAAAGGTGACCTGCCAGAATTCGCCAGCTAGATGAGGTCATGCAAGAAGTTAGCCTAATCATGAAGGATAAGGCATATTCCAAAAAGTCTTACCAGCCGGCGAATCAGAGATCAAGAAATTCAGACCCGTTCTGTGAATTCCAAAGAGAAAGGTCATTTAACTGAAGATTGCAAGGCCCTTCGGCGATTGGTTGAAAGATTGCTCATCGAGGGCAAGATCAACGACTTGGTCAAGAAAATTGATTCTTCAAAACCTTCCACCTCCCAAGGGCAAGGAGGTGGCTGAGGGTCAGCTGGAGTGCATAGAGATACATGACAAGGGCCGTCTGGGTCCATTGATTTTGCAAGTGAGTGCATCGATGTCGTTGACGAAGGTCCCCTTGGAAGGCTATTTTGAAGCAAAGAGGACACAGTTTCTTGTGTCATCAGCTATGACCAATCGCAGTTCCTCAAAGCCCCTCACGATCGTGACTGGTTGCCTTTACTTTACTCTTCAAACATTTCACTTTTTCACTTCTAGGTGTTTCATTTTTTCATTCAATAAAGCTTACGTCAGAGGCCTCATACTGACACAGTTCCCTTTTTGTGATGCTTCTTCTCCATATTTTTCTCTTTGCCAAAGAGATCACTGAACTATCGAGATATCGCCAAGTCTTGCTCAGTGCCCCTCGAGATTGTCCTCAGGCGTAAAACCACAATGACCACATATGATGAGGAGTTTTCTCATATGTGTAGTGGGGGGCCGTTCAACTCTCGTGCGGAGGATGACGGGGCTTCGGATCCCGGCCGATGTCTAGCGCAGTGTGAGTGCTTAGGGGAGGCCTCCTGCGATAGTTCTATCGTGCTCCGTTAGGGATACGTTACAGTTACGATGATCTTTGCTTGACAAGCAATGACGATCAAGTGTAGCCTTGTCTCCTCGATCATCTCACAACTGTGACGGCCGAACACTCTATGGTACTCTCGATCCGTGCCTCCGCGGGACTCACAACTCCGCTGATCAATCCGCAGACAAGCAATAGGCCACTTGGCGCAACTAGTCTAATTGATCAGCGATGCTTGTAACCCGAGGCAAGAGAGCAGTGCATCTGTCGATCCTTATTTGGATTATTTCTTGTTTATTGTGCTCTTCTAAAGGAGGCGCGACCAGCCCGCTTTGGTTAGGGCTACACCCAGGATGACTTTGGCAAGTGATGCATAATGCCCACGGGGAACACCTGTGGCAGCATTCAACCTTTTAGTTCATCCTCGGGGGTAGCCTCTTTTCTCTCCTTTTTTTCTTCTTACAGGTTGAATCCAACCTATTCCAAGGATCTGCAACATCTTTTCTTGACTTATGATCATCCTATGTGCACTACCTGCATAAGCTCTTATCAGATAATGATCAACAAGTTCTCCTATCAAATGTTAATCATACTCATTTAAGGCATATGGAACTTCCTGATGACAAGCCGTGCCATCGTGAATCTAATTTCGGATTTTCTTATCTTGCGGATCTGAGTTTTTATGTTGACAGTATACCTTGATCACGCGAGACAATCATCATCGCAGTTTAATCATTATTCAATTGATAGCAGAGTATGTCAGGTACTTGCACCTTGCTCCATTATCATATCTGTTGCTTACCTGTCTTTTACAGAGACTAGCAGATAATAGCAAGATCCTCTCAGGTACTTGCAGTCTATTTTCCTTTTTCTATCTGCTCGCTCACCTTACTTTTACAGAAGCTAGCAGATAGTAGCAAGTCCCTCTCAGGTACTTGCAGCTTGTTTTCTTTTTCTATCTGCTCACTCACCCTACTTTGGCAGAGACCAGCAGATACCAGCAAGCCCCTTTTTAGGTACTTGTTAAGTTTACTATCCTACTATACTATCTCTCATCTGTACTTTGGCAGAGACCAGCAGATACCAGCAAGCCCCTTTTCAGGTACTTGTAAGATTACTATCCTACTATACTATCTCTCATCTGTACTTTGGCAGTAGTTCAATGGAAGACAGTTATCCTCTTCCTCATTCACAAAAGCAGCTCAGGTACACGCAAGATGTACCTTCCTTTTGTCTGCATTAACTTTTTCTTCACAGGGAAAGGATAGACACTGACAGATTTTCCCGAGGAGAGACATCAGGTTTTATCTCTCCTACTCTCAAATTTTTTCTCTCCTGATTTTCTGCGGGGGTGGATCACGATTTTTGTGGGTCTCCTACTTTTTCGAAGTTCCCTGCGGAACTTGAAAAAGTGCGGGGATTATGTTAACCCAAAAATCAGCGATCCTCTCCAAGGTGCCCATTTTTTCTGCTTTTCTCCTACAGGTTCCCACCCGCAAGGAGTAGACTAACCATGATGATCACCAAGTCCGCGCAAGCGGGGATATCGGGTCCAAAATCACTCAAGGATGGGTGTTCCGCCAGCCGCCCGCCAGGGGCGGCCTCCGTTTGTCGGGCGGACTCCCCCTGGAGTCCGCCCAGGCCGACCCGCTAGGGGCGGCCTCCGCTGGCCTTCGCGGGCCGCCGCCAGGGGCGGCCTCGCCTTCCGGGCGGCCTCACCCGAGTCCGCCCAGGCCGCCGCTAGGGGCGGCCTCGCCTGCGGGCGGACTCACCCGAGTCCGCCCAGGCCGCCGCTAGGGGCGGCCTCGCCTGCCGGGCAGACTCACCCGAGTCCGCCAGGCCGCCGCTAGGGGCGGCCTCGCCTTCCGGGCGGACTCACCACCGAGTCCGCCCAGGCCGCCGCTAGGGGCGGCCTCGCCTGCCGGGCGGACTCACCCGAATCCGCCCAGGCCGCCGCTAGGGGCGGCCTCGCCTGCCGGGCGGACTCACCCGAGTCCGCCCAGGCCGCCGCTAGGGGCGGCCTCGCCTGCCGGGCGGACTCACCCGAGTCCGCCCAGCGCCGCTAGGGGCGGCCCTCGCCTTCCGGGCGGACTCACCCGAGTCCGCCCAGGCCGCCGCTAGGGGCGGCCTCGCCTGCCGGGCAGACTCACCCGAGTCCGCCCAGGCCGCCCGCTAGGGGCGGCCTCTGCTCCTGCAAGGGAGGACTCCTCCTGGAGTCCCCCCAATCAGCCCAGAGTTACCTGCTCGGGCTCCGTCTGCCTGCTCCTCAGGTTGCTCAGTCAGGTTGCTCAGGTCGCCGAGGTCGCCAAGGTCGTCAAGGATGACATCACTGGACCAGATTCTCCCCAGGCCTATAAATACCCCCAAGACCTCTCATTCGGGACGCGTGGGAGGAGAACTGCCACCTTGATCAAAGCCTGCGGACTCAGTTTTCCAGGTCGTCAGGGTTGATCAAGCAAGGTCTGCGGCCTCAAATCTCCAGTCCGCCCAGGTCGTCAAGGGCTGTGGACTTAGTTTTTCTGTCAGCAGCAGCAGCTTGTGCAGCCTCCGCAGCCTCCGATTTCCAGTTCTCCCAGGTCGTCAAGAGTTGTGGACTTAGTTTTTTCTGCCTCGGCAGGCAGCTTGGGCAGCATCTGCAGCTTCAGTTCTCCAGTCCTCTGCAGCTTCTTTTACTTAGTTTCTGGCATCTCTTTCCTTAGCCGCAAGCTTCCCCCATTGTACCCTCTACTGCTCTTATATGTAATGGTGCAATAGCAAATTGTAACTCTTCTTGAATAAAGGAAAAGCCCGTCGCAAGAGTGGCATTCAAGTCGCGGCGGGCGAAGTCTGCTGTTTACCGCTGCTAGCGGCCTCCTCTTTTCCTCTCGCCTCTCTCGGCATAAACTGCAAAGCTAACCATTCAAATAGCTGTCTGCTCGACAGTACCTGATCAAGCTTTCTCTCTGCTTGAGCAAGTTCTCCTCTGCTCGAGCAAGCCTTCCTCTTCCCACAAACCTTCTTCCCTCATCCTCAGCTTGTGAGACCGAACACCCGTTAACTGGTCGGTGTCGCTTTTCGCGCATCAACATTCTCATTTTGAATTTGTGCACCCCCAAAATTAATTTTCTGGATCCGCCACTGGCAAGATTGTAACGCCCCTGATTTTTCGATGTTTATTTTAAATTCCTGTAGTGACGGAATAATGATGTTAGGGCGTTACGTTAATGCGTAGTTAACCAGCGCCGTTATTGGAGCGTGATTTTGCTCATCGGAATCCAAGGTTTTGACTCGGTGGGTTTTAGTAGGTTAATGTTGGTTGTAATTTCGGGAAATTTTAACCCGAGTTTGGTTCGTTGAATCTTAATTTCGACTTCGTCGTTGATTTTGTAGCATTGGTATTTAGTCTTGATGCGAATTTCGTGAAAATCCGAGATGATTTGGGTTTTCTTGTCGTTTGGACGTTTAGTTAATATTAATAATAATATATTATACATATATATATATATAAGCTTGTACATTATAGCGAAACCCTATTCATCGTCTCTCCCAAGCCGTCGGACTGAATCGCGGAAGAAAGAAAACGACGGACATCGTGAAGCCTTTGGCCGCTGACTGTAGGAGTTTCGGTGCTAGGAATCGTCGTCGGAGGGTAGATTCGGAAATCCCTCGCCGAGATCTACGCGTACACTGTAAGTCTTCCCCGTTTCATGGATTTTTGGCATTAGGTTTTTTGATCTTGACCCTCATTTGCCCCGAAATATTTCAGGAATTGTTGTCAAGGAGTTCTTGCGGCTGATCGTTGGAGCGGAGTTGGAGCGGAGCGCTCGTGAGGCAGGATTTTGGAAGGTTTGAGGCAAGTGGTGAATCTCCCCTTTTCTAAGTTCCTTGGTTTATTTCTTCCTTTTGTTTTTTATCCTTAGAAGATAGGAGTAGTGTAGGGTTCGGCTAGGTCAAAGTCCTCCCGGTAGTATAGAAGGACGTCCGTCTCGTATACATCGAGTATGGGTGAGTAAGCCAGAGTGAAATTCGTCGAGTATGAGATTTGGATCAAGTAAAATTCGTCGAATATCAACGATAGGTCAAGTATGATTCGTCGAGTGGGTTTGGCGTTGAGTCCGTAAAGTATTGGCAGTCTTGGCGTCGAGTGAAGTCGAATGCGTCGAGTATGGTTTAGGCGTCAAAAGCGTCGAGTGGTTCGGTGACCAAGTCTTTTTTGGCGAATATCGTTAAGTAATAAATTTTGCCAAGTTAATTTCGTAGAGTTTCTTCTTGAGGTAAGGGAGAATCGTCGAGTATTATCGATAAATTCCTCGGGTGCTTAGAAGATTATGCGTCGATTCGTCGAGTATCGAAGTAAGGACAAGTCGATTCGTCAAGTATCGAAGTAAGGACAAGCCGATTCGTCGAGTATCACTAGGTTTTGCTTTTACCACCAAGTCAAATTCATCGAGTAACCCCTATATTTGTCGGGTATATTCGACGAATTGTTGTGGACTTAGGGTTTTCTCGCCGAATGAAGTCAATTCGTCAAGTATTGACCTTAGGGTGATTTTTCGGGATTTT
This sequence comes from Platanthera zijinensis, assembly GCA_039513925.1. NCBI lineage: Eukaryota > Viridiplantae > Streptophyta > Magnoliopsida > Asparagales > Orchidaceae > Platanthera > Platanthera zijinensis. The sequence continues at coordinate 212,742,297 of CM077080.1, forward strand.
CCTTCCTCTTTGTCGTGAGAAATCTTGAGTTTGGGCTTGGTTTTTATTGGTGTTCTGGATGTATGGCTGTGGTTAGGTTGGCAGTGGACAAATGACCACCAACTTGATGTCAGTTCGTGAATCATTACGCATGGTGGTTTGTATTTTCTTATGGACAGTTGGGTTGTATTGGACAATGTGGCTACCACCACAGTGCCTTTTCAAGATATTTGGATTGTTGGGTTATGTTGGACAATATGGTCACCATCATAGTGCCTTCTTGTGATATTTGGACTGTTGGGTTGTGTTGGATAATGTGGACACCACCACTGTACCTTGTTGAGATGTTTGGGTCTGATAGTTTGTGTTGGACAATGGGGCCACCGACTCAGAGCCATTTTTACCAAGTGTTAATGATTCACATGTTTAGATCTATTCAGTCTCTTTCTTCTTATTATATACACATGTGTTATTATGCTTACTCTTGAAAATCTTATCGAAGCATGGCTTCATTTCGCACTTAGTGCAACTTCTCTTATTATACTGTTTGAGAATTCTTCTTTGCTTATTATATTTTGACTTATTTGTTGTAGTTTGACAGCTTTCCTTGTATTTTGGGTTGGTAACCCTTTTGTCTCCTTTTGATTATTGCTACTATTGATCTTTGATCGCCACTTATATATTCTTGCTGAGGTATTCTTTTCTTTTGAATGTCTCAGGCTCAGAGCAGTAGCCGGTGGTGTAGCTAGAGTTGGTAGTTGCGGGTGTTCTGCATTTGTTGCAGTGAGTCTCTCCTCACTATTGTGAGGTAGTTTTGTTATTTTATTTCTTTAGTTCAGACATGTATGAAGTTTGGTGGGTTCGTGTCAGGTTGTTGACGCCCACCGGAGATTATTGTAGAATGTTGGTTTATTTGCTAGCTGCTGTACTATTTTCTAGATGGTTTATTGAATTAACTTGCTCTTTGGGAAGGATTTATGCTATGATTGCATGTTAGTTATTTTGAAGTTATAAAAATATCATTATTCTTATCTCATACTCATGACATCTTTTTAAATCAAACGACACTATATTTTAACAAACGTAAAAGCTCTTTTCATACTTATATTAAATCTAGAGGTATGCATATCATGAGTTTTCCTTTTGGATGTATCTGCTCATGTAGGATAATAATTAGATTAAGTAAAGTATTTTCCGCAGCGTATATTTATATTTTTATTTGTATACTAGTTGATCCACTTAGCCGAGGGATACGGCCGTCAAAACCTAACTAAAAATATGTTTTTTCATGATAAACTTGGAATGCTTTGAAAAGTGTTAGTAGTAGGTTCGTGCATAAGCGTTTGTAGTTATTCCCTGCACGACGTGTCATCATGACGCTTATTTTCTCTTACTCTGATATAATGTTTTAAGTTAAGAAAATACGGGTTGTGATAGTTGGTATCAGAGATGTAATTTTAGTGGTCTTGTTCCATTTCATACACACACTGATGTGTCATCAGTACGTCTTGGCATAAATCCTTCTCAAAGAGCATGCACATGAGTCAATAGAATGACATAATATCATCCCAAGTTTAAGCACAACGTCATTTATAAAAATCCCAAAGCAAATTAGCAGCAAGAGCAAGTATCCATATATGTATGGTCTGAACTAAGTTAAGTAGTTCTAGCATTAAGCTAAGTTTGATTAGTTGTTTGTTATAATATTAGGATGCCGTCTAAGCATATTGCGATGAGGTTGACTCCCCATTCTGAGGGCGAGTCATCAAGTGCGCAAAGTGAGGCTGTGATTAAAGGGTTGTGGCAGAGCAATGAGGCTCTATCAAGGCAGATGGTTGAGATACAATCGCAAATTCAGGCGTTGTTGACTGTCGTTTTAGGACAGTAACCTAGAGTGCATGACCCTACTGTGGGTCAAGCCGTTCCTATTCCTCCTGCTCCTTTGGTGCCTCAAGTTCTGCTGCCACCAGAGATGAATTTCATTTCGCATTTTCAGTGATTAAACCCTCCTACCTATGACAATATAGCTGACTTTATGCCATTGGATGACTGGATTATTGCTATCGAGAAAATGTTCTTGTATTCAGGAATTTCTACTGACCAAAGAGTGATGGTCGTCGCATACTAGCTGAAGGATCTTGCGAAGAGTTGGTGGTTAAGAGAGAAGGAGAATCTTACGGATGGATGTTCATGGGAATCATTCAAGGAGTTATTACTGAGGAAATTTCTTTCGTCAGTCAAGCAAGACCGTTTGATGAACAACTTTCTACATCTGAAGTAAAGACAACTCATAGTTAGTGAGTACGAGATAGAGTTTAACAAGTTAAGCAGGTTTGATCCAGATTTAGTAGCCTCTGAAGCGAACAGAGTAAAGCGCTTTCTGGGTAGTCTTAGAAGCGACATCTAGCAATTGGCTAGTGCGTATGGATCTGAGAATTATGCTGAGGCAGTAGAAGCTACTCTGAAAGTCGAAGCGATCGATAATGCAAAGAATCGAGGTATACAAATGAGAAAGGACAAGAGAAAGTCTGATGATGGTAAGAGGAATCGGGATCCTAGCCCTGCTTCAATGAAAGGAAGCAAGGAGGCGTGTAGTTTCTATGGTCGGTCGGGCCATCCATTCGAAAAGTGTTTTAAGAGTTTGGGAGCTCAGAAGCAGTAATAAGTGCTTGCGATTCAAAGCATACCCAAAGGAGATCTAGTCTGTTCCTCGTGCAAGCAGAAGGGGCATGATGTTTCCCTCTGTTGGAGTAAGGATAAGGTATGCTTCTAGTGTGGACAGAAAGGGCATTTGAAGTCTAGATGCACGCGGTCTAATCCCCCGCTGTAACCAGTTCCACTTTAAGCCTTGCCTCCGCCGCATCTGGATAAAGGGAAGGGCAAGTTGAATGTGATGACTTCGGAAGAAGCGCAGACGTCCACCTAAGTGATCTCAGGTTAGATTCCAATCTAGTTCTTAGCTCGTAGCTATAGTTTCGATGTTGTTCAGCTAGTTACGTATATGTTGGGTATTGCATCCACAATAGACCTGATTTGAAGAAGAGCCTGAACAAGCTAAGTTGAATTGACAATGTATTTGATAATTCTATCAAGTTGTGCTTGGAGCTATTCCATGCTAAGTACACACCAATGTCAGAGTGCAGTGGGTCAATATACACGGGTCTGTGCAACGTAATCCCTCGTTGTGTAGATCAGTGTGTTGATCCACGCGTGCTCTCTCTATTGGAGTGTACTTATTTTCAAGTATATGGTCAAGGTAGATCAAGAGCAGAAAAAGGAGTAAGCATGGATCAAAGGCCAAGTTATCAAAAGAAGGAAGGAGAAAAATTCTTCCAAGTAAGAATCGACGGGAGTCGTTACTGATTCCCGCCGACTTCGACGGGAATCACTAAGTGACTCCCGCCGACTACTTCCGGCGGGCAAAGTCAGAAATTCTGCCAAGGTAGAATCGACGGGAGTCGGGAGTGATTCCCGCCGACATCGACGGGAATCACCAACGACTCCCGCCGATTTTGCCTTAGGCAGATTCTCGTCGCTCGCTGGACCGAACCGAGCCGTCATGCGCTGTTTCGGCCGAGGCTAGGGCTTTTCCTCGTGGGCCCTACAACGGCTCTTAGGGTTGTCTCCTGATATAAATACATGCGTATTTTGAAACTTTAAACACACCAAAATATAAAACGAGAAGTCGACGTCGTGACCTAGCGCATCGCGAGCTCCGCCCGCACACACGTCGTCGATCGCAAGGTTGTCGCCACCGCTGATCTCAGCTTGTCTCTGATCGCTCGACGACAGCACTGAGGCAAGCAGCCAGTCTCATGTGTCTCTCTCGAGATCTCTTATCTTCCGATTCATTGAACGAGACTTGTTCTCCCTTCCGATTTGGTTGAGACGTTTGATTCGACTGAGATAGTTCGAAGACCTAGATTGCTTCGTCAAGAAGTTTGGATTTGCAAAGCATCACCGCCGCACTTGCTTGCCGCCGCCGATCTTGACAAGATCCATTCCAAGTGAAAAATCCGGTTGTGGACTCTTTGTACTTTTTGTGCAAGCTTCAACGAACGAAGAAGGACATCGGAATCTCCATAAAGCATTATTTGTATTTTTATTTACATTCTATTTTGTTGTAAATGAATTTTCATTCCTATTTATAAGGGTTGGGTGCAACCCGTTGTGGTGGAGTTGTGACTCCATTGTTGGAAGGGTTCCTTCCGTGGTTAGGGGAGCGTTGCTCCTAGTGTGAGGATTGGATTTAAATCTGTTTGGAGAAGTGACCGAGTCATCCCTTGGTTGGAGATAGGTCGAAGGTGGAAAGTGGACGTACCCAAATCAGGGAACCACTATAATTCTTTGTGTGTTTTCTGTGTTTTGTTTTCTTACTTGTACAGGTTAGTTTAATTCTGCAAAAGACTACGCGACACCTATCCCCCCCTATAGGTGGATTAGGTTGACACTAGATACTTTCAAGTGGTATCAGAGGGAGGTTACTCATCAATAAGGTTAATACCTTGAGTAAGATCCTGTGTCTAGTGTCAAGAAGAAAGAAGATCTCAGGAATGGACAAACTCAAGTATACAGAAAAGATTCATGTATGCACCAAGCTGAATTTTCCCATCTGGAAGGAAAGGATCAGGTTATACATGGAAGCAGTCGATCCTCGACTCTTCATAATAGTGGGGAGGGCTCTCATATCCCCACTAAGGCCTCCACCATTGATTCAACCAAGATGGTGCCCAAGAGGCTCTCCGAAATGGATAAGGATGAGACGGTGCTTGTCGGCCTAGATAAGAAAGCTCAAAACATTTTAGTGAGCGCCGTCGATGATTCAATGATGCAGAATTTCAGCAACTGCAGGATTGCTAAGGACAACTGGCACTGCCTGATCATTCTGATGGAGGGCACAGATGAAGTAAGGGATGATTGAAGATCCCTTCTGAACGAGAGTATGAGGCCTTCGGGCAAGGTCCCAAGGAAGAAATCGTAGTGACATTCGAGAACTTCCTGAAGATTGTTAATACCCTGAAGGGTTATAGAAGAGTGTTCACCGATGGTGAACTAAATGACAAATTCCTTAGATCCCTGACTAAGGAATGGGACACCAAGATCTGCTCCATCAGAGAGTTTGGCATGCTGGCAGAAACTGATCCCCAGATTCTGTTTGGGAAGCTAATGTCCTACGAGCTTCAGCTAAACACCAGAAAAGCTGAAGAGGAGGTCGATAAGGCTGCAGCCAAAGAAAACACTGTGGCCCTACAAGCTAATAGCTCAAGGAAAAGCAAGGGTGCAGCCTCGTCCTGCTCTCGGAGAAAGGCTGAGGAAGAAGACTCTGAGCCATGCTCATCCGGCTCAGAGCAATCTGAAGAAGAATTCTCTTTCATCACTCGAGAGTTCAAGAAGTTTATCAAGATGAGGAATCAGAGAAAAGGAGATGGCTCCTCCTCCAGGCATCAGAAGAAGAATTACTCTTCTGACAGGTATGATTCTAAACAGAACAAACATCGTTCTGCTGACATTATCTGCTTTGGGTGCAATAAGCCAGGCCATGTCATTACTGACTTCCACCAAAGCAAGAGAGATAAGGGGAAAGGAGAGGACCATAAGTCCTCTCGAGACAAGAAGAAGGAGAGGAGCTACATTGACAAGAAGCCAAAGACACTGAGTGAATCTGACTCATCAGACTCCAGTGATGATGAGGAAGCCTACTTTGGGCTAATGGGTCACTCCGACTCAGATGGAGATTATCCCCCATTTACTGGGAAGGTAAAAGATCGCACCCCCCTCTCTGACTCTAACTCTGACTCTGAGTCTCCTGAAGATGATCACGAGGACAGCCCATCTGCCCGTGAAGCTGAACTCCTCGAAAAGTATGAGCTCCTGCTCAATACATTTGAAGAATGCTGAAAGAGGTTGAGCGCTCAAAAAAATGAAGTCAAATTCCTTAAGGCTGAGGGAGTATTCCTAAGAGAAGAGATCACTGGCTTGATATCTCTCCGATAGGAACGCCTGGACCTGACTTCTGAGCACTCAGATTCTTTAAGGCTCCTTTACCAAAAGCAGGAAGAAATTAACAAGCTGGAAGAACAGCTTGCGGCCGAGAGGAAGATTGTCAAAAGCTTCTCTATGCCCAAGACTGTTCTTCCTCTAGTTAATGAACTCTCTGCTCAGGCTAAGGGGGCTGGCTTAGGGCATGTGGCTGAGCCTGGTAAATCATCCAGGAGAAACAGAAATCAGAGGAAAAATAAGGCTACTAAGAAGGCCTCTGCTGCAGAAAAGGGAAAGGCCCCACTCGGTCATATTTCATTCCGAAAGCCTAGCTTTCCCTTCAATGAGCATGACTTTGAGTCAACCTATGGCCACCTCTTCCGGCCCTCTGTTGAAAAGCCCAAGAGCCGGTATGATGGATGGACCTTCCCCCGCAACTACGGTGAGAGTGTCTTCAAGGCACCTTATGAGGAAATCCAAGTGGAGAATTATGGCCACTTCTCTAGCGGCCATAATAGGAAGCAGGCACCAAAGGCCAAGCCCGTTATACAGAAGGAACAGGAAGTGAAGAAATCGTGTGACTGTTGTCATCATGATGCCTCCACCTCCAGATCCAAGGCCCCGGCTGGACCCACCATTCCAAGGGTGAAGAAGAAGCCTAGGAAACGGTACAACAGGTTTGATTGTTGGTGCTGTGGCAAATTTGGTCACTTTGTCGTGGATTGCTGGTTTAATCTAAGAAATAATGAGACTCCTCATGTTAGCAATGCAAGGCCGACCACTCGTAGGGATAACCACCCATGGGGGAGTGTGATAACAATGAATCTAGGACCCAAGTCCGATTGGGTTCCTAAGGAAACTAATTTTGTTTTGCAGGTATGTCCAAAGGCCACCAAAATGCCAATCTGGTACTTGGACAGTGGATGTTCCCGGCATATGACCGGGAAAAGAAGCCTGTTGCGTGATTACTCCGCAGTTGAAAATGGAGCCAAAGTCATCTTTGGAGGATCAGATCGAGGAGTCACCAAGGGTTATGGTATGATATCCAACGGTGTATTCTCTATCACAGACGTGTCCTATATTGAAAGGTTAAACAATAACCTAATCAGTGTAATCCAGTTGTGTGATAAAGGATACAACGTTAAGTTCTGCAAGGAAAAGTACCTGATAATATCGTGTGCCTCTTCGGAGACGGTATTAACTGGATTTAGGAGCAGAAATATTTTCTGCTTAGATTTTCTTAGCATAGACTCTTCTACCCCCATTTGCCTAGTAGTAAAAGATAATGCATCTCTCTGTGAACAATGACATAAGAGATTAGCACATATTAATTTCAAAACTATTAATATGCTGTTTTCTAAGAACTTAGTAAGGGATGCCCCTACTATTAAGTGCATCAAAGATAGACCTTGCCCTGCATGCTAGAAGGGCAAACAGACTCGGGTTACCTTTAAGGGCATTGCAGACAAAGACTCTTCCAGATGTCTTTATCTTCTGCATATGGACTTGTTCGGTCCAGTGCAAGTTCATAGCTTAGGAGGCAAATCGTATACGCTAGTGATTGTTGATGATAACTCTCGGTTTACGTGAGTATTCTTCTTGAAACGAAAGTCAGATACGTTTGACATCTTCACTAATTTTGTAAAGAAGATTCAGAACGAACTTAACTGCTCCGTGTTCAAAATCAGAAGTGACCATGGAACAGAATTCGAGTCTGGGGCTATGACAGAATTCTGTGAAGAACATGGTATCTTTCATGAGTTTTCCTCCCCGCGTACTCCTCAGCAAAACGGAGTTGCGGAGAGGAGGAGTAGAATGCTTATTGAAGCATGTACGACAATGTTGAATGACGCTTCTCTTCCAGAGTACTTCTGGGCAGAGGCTGTCAATACAGCTTGCCACGTGCAAAACCGAGCCTTGATCAACAAGAACCATCGTAAGACGTCTTATGAGCTATTGAAAGGCAGGAAACCGACCATGTCCTATCTAAGGATTTTTGGCTGCAGATGCTATGTACTCAATAATGGGAAGTACCCACGTACTAAATTCGGAGAAAAATGCTTTGAAGGCATCTTCGTGGGCTATAGTAGCCATAGTCGGGCATATAGGGTTTTCAATAAGAAAACCCTAGTGGTAGAAGAGTCAATTAATGTTGTATTTTATGAAGGAAGCTTGCTTCACAGCAATTCTTCTAGTGGCATTCTTGAAGATGCAGGTGCAAGGCTTGAACAGCTAAGTCTAGATGAGACTGCTAAAAATGAAGCTCCCAAATACATCAAGGTCTCCACCTCAACACAAACTGGAGAAGATGATGTTCAGGATGGGGAGATTATCCCAGAAGAGGGAGGAGCCCGAGAAGCTGTAGGAGCTCCAGATGCCAGACTCTTAGAGCTCAGACACGTGAGGGATCACCCAAGAGATCAGATCATAGTAGATCATCGGGACGGTGTCAGAACTCGTAGAAGTACAATTAACGAGATTCTGCACCTTAGTTTTCTGTCACAGGTTGAGCCAAAGAAGTTCGACTAAGCGAACAAAGATGCGTCGTGGATATTGGCCATGCAAGATGAACTTCATCAATTCTAATGATGCAACGTCTGGACGCTAGTTCCCAGACCAAAGAAACAGAATGTGATCGGCACTAAGTGGATCTTCAGAAATAAACTGGATGAACACGGTGTCTTCTTCAAGAACAAAGCCAGACTGGTGGCTCAAGGATACAGACAAGAGGAGGGGATTGACTTCGACCAAACCTTTGCACCAGTTGCAAGGCTCGAGGCGATCAGGTTGTTCCTGGCGTATGCCTCTCACAAAGGATTCACTGTCTATCAGATGAACGTGAAGTCTGCTTTCCTGAATGAAGATTTAAAAGAGGAAGTATACGTCGCGCAACCCCCAGGTTTTGTTAATCCAACTCTCCCTAATCATGTTTACTTTCTTAATAAAGCATTATATGGCTTAAAACAAGCTCCTTGAGCTTGGTATGAGACTTTGTCTAGTTTTCTTCTTGAGAACAAGTTCTCGAGAGGAAAAATAGATAAGATATTGTTTCTTAGGGAAGTCAAAGGCAAGATTTTGCTGGTGCAAATCTATGTCGATGACATAATTTTCGGCTCAACGGACAACAACCTGTGCAAGAAGTTTTCCAAACTTATGCAAGGGAAGTTTGAAATGAGCAGTATGGGAGAGCTGAAGTATTTTTTGGGACTTCAAGTGAAACAGTCTGAGGATGGAATTTTCATCTCTCAGACGAAGTTCACAAATGAACTCCTCAAGAAATTCGGAATGGAGAGTGAAACCTCTATGAGGACTCCAATGGGATCCACTGTGTCTCTGGACAAGGATGAGAAAGGGAAACCTTTTGATGAAACCAAGTACAGAAGCATAATTGGATCCCTGCTCTACCTTACTGCTAGTAGATCGGATATTATGTTTCCACATGCGTTTGTGCCAGATATCAGGTGAACACTAAAGAATCTAATTATGTCGCTGCAAAGCGGATTCTTAGATACCTTAAAGGTACACCAAATCTTGGCTTGTGGTACCCAAGAAACAATGATGTCGAGCTGATAGGATTTTCAGATGCTGACTTTGCAGGAAGCATGTATGATAGGAAAAGCACTTCCGGGACGTGCCAATTCCTCGGAAGAAGGCTTATATCATGGAGCAGTAAAAAGCAGAACTGTGTCGAAACCTCTACGGCTGAATCTGAGTACATTTCAGCAGGCAGCTGTTGCGCACAACTTTTATGGATCAGAAATCAACTCGAAGATTATGACTTGTAGTTCAGAGAAGTTCCCATGTATTGCGACTCCTCGAGCGCAATTGCAATTGCGAACAATCAAGTGTCGCACAGCAGAACAAAGCATATTGAAGTGCGCTACCACTTCATTCGGGAGCATGTGGAGAACAAAGATATATCTATCTGCTATGTCCCCACGGATAAGCAGATTGCAGATATCTTCACGAAGCCACTAGACAAGGCCAAGTTCAATTTCTTCAAAACTAAACTCGGCGTGCTGAACTTTGAAGATTGAAGACTGAAAGGCTAAAGTCTCTTGGATCAAGGGGAAGCATCTGCTAGGAACTCAAGATCAGGCACAGATGTAAGGACTGAGGGGGAGCATTTTTCTCCAAGTGAAGTCCTAGGTTTGCAGAAGCCGAAAAGGGGGAGATTACCCTCTAGGCCAAGGATAAGGTGGCTGTTAATGCTAAGTAGGCCACAAAGGCTATATTGCTCTCAGATAGAGGGAGATCACCTCGCCTAAGGCTATGTTGCTCTCAGGAAAATGGTAATGAATTCTACACTCAACTGAATTATCATTTTATGATTTTCATTTCCATATATTCTATTCATCTTAGCTTGTAGGGTTTAGGCTTCTTTAAATAGGGGGAGATTGTTGGGTATTGCATCCACAATAGACCTGATTTGAAGAAGAGCCTGAACAAGCTAAGTTGAATTGACAATTTATTTGACAGTTCTATCAAGTTGTGCTTGCAGCTATTCCATGCTAAGTACACACCAATGTTAGAGTGCAGTGGGTCAATATACACGGGTCTGCGCAACGTAATCCCTTGTTATGTAGATCAGTGTGTTGATCCACGTGTGCTCTCTCTATTGGAGTGTACTTATTTTCAAGTATAGGGTCAAGGTAGATCAAGAGCAGAAGAAGGAGCAAGGATGGATCAAATACCAAGCTATCAAAAATAGGAAGGAGGAAAATTCTTCCAAGTAAGAATCGACGGGAGTCGTTAGTGATTCCCACCGACTTTGACGGGAATCACTAAGTGACTCCCGCCGACTACTTCCGACCGGCAAAGTTAGAAATTCTGCCAAGGCAGAATCGACGAGAGTTGGGATTGATTCCCGCCGACATCGACGGGAATCACCAACGACTCCCGCTGATTTTGCCTTAGGAAGATTCCCGCCGCTCGCTGGACCGAACCGAGCCGTCGTACGCTGTTTTGGCCGAGGCTAGGGATTTTCCTCGTGGGCCCCACAACGACTCTTAGGGTTGGCTCCTAGTATAAATACATGCGTATTTTGAAACTCTAAACACACCAAAATACGAAATGAGAAGCCGACGCCATGACCTAGCGCATCGCGAGCTCCACCCGCACGCATGTCGCCGATCGCAAGGTTGTCACCGCCGCTGATCTCAGCTTGTCTCTAATTGCTCGACGACAGTATCGAGGCAAGCAGCCGGTCTCACGTGTCTCTCTCGAGATCTCTTGTCTTCCGATTCTTTGAACGAGACTTGTTCTCCCTTCCGAATCGGTTGAGACGTTTGATCCGATTGAGATCGTTCGAAGAACTAGCTTGCTTTGTCAAGAAGTTTGGTTTTGCAAAGCATCGCCGCCGCACTTTCTTGCCATCGCCAATCTTGACAAGATCCATTCCAAGTGAGAAATCCGGTTGTGGACTCTTCGTACTTTTCGTGCAAGCTTCAACGAACGAAGAAGGACATCGGAATCTCCATAAAGCATTGTTTTTATTTTTATTTACATTCAGTTTTGTTGTAAAGGAATTTTCATTCCTATTTGTAAGGGTTGGGTGCAACCCGTTGTGGTGGAGTTGTGACTCCGTTGTTGGAAGGGTTCCTTCCGTAGTTAGGGGAGTGTTGCTCCTAGTATGAGGATTGGATTTCAATCCATTTGGAGAAGTGACCGAGTCATCCCTTGGTGGGCGATAGGTAGAAGGGGGAAAGTGGACGTACCCAAATCGGGGAACCACTATAATTCTTTGTGTGTTTTCTATGTTTTGTTTCTTACTTTTGTAGGTTAGTTTAATTCTGCAAAAGACTGCACGACACATATTCCCCCCCCCCCCTTATATGTGGATTAGGTTGACACTAGATACTTTAAGTATACAATTTTATAGGGAAGGTAAAGAATCGTTGGGCACCCGTGCTTTTTGATTCTGGTGTTATCCACTCATTCGTGGCTAGGACTTTCATAGAGCGTCATCGTCTGACTCTTGATCAAGTTGGCGATTCATTTTGCATTAATTTTCCCTCTGGTGACTCGGTGGTGTCGGACTAGGGTATCCAGAGTTATCCTATTATTTTAGGCGATTTCCTAGCTTGTGTCGATCTGAAGGTGTTAGACCTAGAGGGCTTTGATGTGATTCTGGGCATGGACTGGTTGTCCAGATATGATGCTGATATACAATGCAAGGTAAAGTATTTGGAATTCAAGATAGACAACGGAAACCCCAGGAATGTGTATGGTTTTCCGCGCCAGGATTCCCCAATTACTTCTGTGGTATGTGCTCGGAAGCTTTTAGATTCCAATTATTGTGCTTATTTGGTTTCTGTTTTGGGAACTGTTGGTAGTTTTTCGTGTGTCGAAGATATTCCTATGATACAAGAGTTTCCTGATGTTTTCCCAGTTAGTCTTCTTGGTCTTCTTCCTGAGAGATATGTGGAGTTTGTTATAGATATGGAGCCGAGTACTCGCCCTATTATTAAGGCACCGTACCGTATGGCCCCGCATGTGTTGGAAGAGTTGCGTACCCAGCTAGATGAGTTATTACAGTGTGGACTCATTAGACCAAGTTCTTAACCTTGGGATGCTCCCGTGTTGTTTGTTAAGAAGAAGGATGGATCTATGAGGCTGTGCATTGACTATAGGGAATTGAATAAGGTAACTATCAAGAACAGGTATCCCTTGCTGCTGATAGATGATTTGTTTGATCAGTTGTATGGTAGTATGGTGTTTTCGAAGATTAACCTTCGTTCAAGCTACCATAAATTGAGAATCTATGAGACGGATGTTCCGCAGACTGCTTTTCATTCTCGGCATGGACATTTCTAGTTCTTGGTGATGTCCTTTGGATTGACGAATGCACCCTCTGCATTTATGGACATGATGAATAGAATGTTTAAAGATTTCTTGGATCAGTTTGTGGTTGTTTTTATTGACGATGTTATGGTTTATTCCTGGAGTGCTGAGGAGCATGCTCAGCATTTGCGCCAAGTTCTATCTACCTTAAGAGAGCATAAGTTATATGCAAAATTGAGTAAGTGTGAGTTTTGTCTTCCCCAGGTAACCATTTTGGGTCATGTTGTGAAAAAGGACGGAATTTCAGTTGACCTAGAGAAGATATCCGCTATTATGGATTGGAAAAGACCTACCACACCTAAAGAGATAAGGAGTTTCCTAGGGTTGGCAGGCTATTACAAAAGGTTTGTGGAAGGATTTTCCTTATTATCTGCACCTTTGACTCAGCTTACGCAGAAGAATGATGTGTTTGTGTGGAGTGATGAGTGTTAAGGAGCCTTTCAGGAATTGAAGAGGAAATTTTGCACTGCTACAGTATTGACCTTGCCTACCGAGGGAGTAGAGTATGTAGTTTATGTGGATGCATCGCACGTCGGGCTTGGATGTGTCTTGATGTAAGAGGGAAAAGTGATTGTGTATGGGTCAAGGCAATTGAAGGTTCACGAAAAGAATTACCCTACTCACGATTTGGAGTTTGTGGCAGTGAACTATGCTATGAAGCAGTTGAGACATTTGTTGTATGGCGCGTTGTGCAAGATTTACATGGACCATAAGAGCTTGAAGTATGTCTTCACTCAGAAGGAGTTGAATTTGCGCCAGCGTAGATGGTTGGAGTATATCGCGGATTATGAGGTTGATATTCTATATCATCCAGGTAAGGCTAATGTGGTGGCCGACACCTTGAGTAGGAAGACCGCGCAGATCTTTAACCATTCTGTGAAATATTTGGTGGAAGAGTTTTTATTAAAGGGCATCTCTGTCAGAAGTAGCGATTCACCAAGCAGCCTGGAAGTGGCAGAGCCTTCTTGGATTATGCTTATAAGGCTACATCAAAAGGATTACCCGGATTTACAACATATTCGTAGTAGAACTGAGAAAGGGGAATTACCGAACTTTTCAATTGATGATGAGGGTACCTTGAAGTACTGCGATAGATATTATATTCCCGTTGGATAGGATATTCGAGTAAGGTTATGTAGTGAGGCACATAGTTCTAGTGATGTCTACCACCCTTGTTCTACAAAGATGTATAGAGATCTGAAACAGATATTTTGGTGGTATGGGATGAAGAATGATATAACGAAGTTTGTGTTTGAGTGTTTTACTTGCAAGCTAGTTAAGGCAGATCATAGAAGGCCTGGTGGCAAACTGATGCCTTTGGATATTCCAAGTTGGAAGTGAGAGAGTATTTCTATGGACTTTATTACTGGTTTGTCGAGATCTCCCCGAGTACATGATTCTTTTGTGGTCATATTTGATAGATTGACGAAGTGTTTTCACTTTGTGTCGTTCAAGATTGATTACTCCATGAAGAAGATAGCAGAGTTGTATTTGGAAGAGGCCATTAGATTGTATGGAGTACTTGTAAGTACCGTGTCAGATCGAGATTTCAGGTTTACGTCTCGCTTTTGGAAAAGTTTGCATGAAGGGTTGGGTACCGATCTCACGTACTGTACTGCTTATCATCCGCAGCCCAATGGTCATATGGAGAGGGTTAATCAGATTTTGGAAGGTATGATCAGATGTTACATCTTGGACCACGGAGGAGCGTGGGACAAGTGGCTTAGATTGATGGAATTTGCCTATAATAATAGTTATCATGAGATTTTGCAGATGGCCCCCTTTGAGGCTTTGTATGGGAGGTATTGTCAAACCCCCTTGTTTTTTGCTGAAGTTGGTGAAAGACCATTGTTGGGTCCAGAAGCTTTGGAAGAAATGAGTACCTCTGTATTGCATATTCGAGATAAGCTTCGTATAGCTCTGGAGCATTATGAGAAGAACACTAATCGGCGAAGGGTTGATCTGGAGTTCGCAGTTGGGGACATGGTTTTTCTCAAAGTTTCTCTGATGTAGGGTATTAGGAGGTTTGGCAAGAAACACAAGTTAGATCCCAGGTATGTGGGACCTTTCCAAGTTGTTGAACGCATCAGAGTGTCAGCTTATAGGCTGGATTTGCCCGCTAATTTTCCTGGTGTGCACGATGTGTTTCATGAGAGCCAGTTATAGAAGTGTGTGCTTAGTGGTCGGCATGTACTTGACTCGGTGCCGCAGTTGCAACCTAATCTTTCTTATGTTGAGGTGCTTGTTCGTATTCTAGAGACTCAGGATCGGGTGTTGCGAAGGAAGACAATACCCAAGATCAAGGTTCTTTGGCAAAACCAAGACATTGAGAGCGCGACTTGGGAGTTGGAGTTGTCTATGAGAGAGGCTCATCCTCATCTGTCTCCTAGTTCTTTGGTAAGTGTTTCTATTTGATAACCTTGGGTTATTTTCCTTCTGTAGTAGATTCGATTTTGTATCAAGTTTCGGGACGAAACTTCCATTTAGGGGGAGTGCCTGTAATGCCTCTGATTTTTCGATATTTATTTTAAATTCCTGTAGTGATGTAATAGTGATGTTAGGGCGTTACATTGACGTGTAGTTAACGGGCGTCGTTGTTGGAGCGTGGTTTTGCTTATCGGAATCCGAGGTTTTGACTCGGTGGGTTTTAGTAGGTTGATGTTTGGTGTAACTTCAGGTAATTTTAACCCGAGTTTGGTTTGTCGAATCTTAATTTTGACTTCATCGTTGGTTTTGTAGCATTGGTATTTAGCCTTGGTGCGAATTTTGTGGAAATCCGAGATGATTTGGGTTTTTTTGTCATTTGGATGTTTAGTTAATATTAATAATAATATATTATACATATATATATATATATATATATATATATATATATGTTTGTACGTTATAGCAAAACCCTATTCATCATCTCTTCCAAGACATTGGAACGAATCCCGGAAGAAAGAAAATGATGGACTTCGCGAAGCCTTTGGCCGCTGACTGTAGGAGTTTCGGTGCTAGGAATCGTTGTCGGAGGGTAGATTCAGAAAGCTCTCGCCAAGATCTACGCGTGCACTGTAAGTCTTCCCCATTTAATGGATTTTTTGCATTAGGGTTTTTTATCTTGGCCCTCGTTTGCCCCGAAAAGTTTCAGGAATTGTTGCCTAGGAGTTCTTGCGGCTGATCCTTGGAGCGGAGCGCTCGTGAGGCAGGATTTTGGAAGGTTTGAGGCAAGTGGTGAATCTCCCCTTTGCTAAGTTCCTTGCTTTTATTCTTTCCTTTTTTTCCTCCTTATAAGATAGGAGTAGTGTAGGGTTCGGCTAGGTCGAAGTCTGCATGGTAATATAGAAGGACGTCCGTCTAATATTCGTCGAGTATGGGTGAGTAAGTCTGAGTGAAATTCGTCGAGTATGAGATTTGGACCAAGTAAAATTCATCTAATATCAACGATAGGTCAAGTATGATTCGTCAAGCGGTTTTAGCGTTGAGTCTGTAAAGTATCGGCAGTCTTGGCGTCGAGTGAAGTCGAATGCGTCGAGTATGGTTTAGGCGTCGAAAGCATCGAGTGGTCCGGTGACCAAGTCTTTTTCGGCGAATATCATTAAGTATTAAATTTTGCCAAGTTAATTTCGTTGAGTTTCTTCTTGAGGTAAGGGAGAATCGTCGAGTATTATTGACGAATTCCTCAGGTGCTTAGAATATTATGCGTCGATTCATCGAGTATCGAAGTAAGGACAAGTCGATTCGTCGAGTATCAAAGTAGGACAAGCCGATTCGTCGAGTATCACTAGTTTTGCTTTTAACACCCAAGTCAAATTGTCGAGTAACCCCTGTAATTTGTCGGGTATATTCGACGAATGGTTGTGGAATTAGGGTTTTCTCGCCGAATGAAGTCAATTTGTCGAGTATTGACCTTAGGGTGATTTTTCGGGATTTTCCTTCCTCTTTGTCGTGAGAAATCTTGATTTGGGCTTGGTTTTTATTGGTGTTCTAGATGTATGGTTGTAGCTAGGTTGGTAGTGGATAAAGGACCACCAACTTGATGTCAGTCGTGAATCATTACGCATGGTGGTTTGTATTTTCTTATGGACTATTGGGTTGTGTTGGACAATGTGGCTACCACCACAGTGCCTTTTTGAGATATTTGGATTGTTGGATTATGTTGGACAATGTGGCCACCACCATAGTGCCTTTTTGAAATGCCTGGACTGTTGGGTTGTGTTGGACAATGTGGCCACCACCACAGTACCTTATTGAGATATTTGGGTCAGATAGTTTGTGTTGGACAATGGGGCCATCGTCTTAGAGCTGTTTTTACCAATTGTTAATGATTCACATGTTTAAAGTTGTTCAGTATCTTTCTTCTTATTTTATAAATATATGTTATTATGCTTACTCTTGTAGATCTTATTGAAGCATGACTTCATTTCGCACTTGGTGCAACTTTTCTTATTATATTGTTTGAGAATTCTTCTTTGCTTATTATATTATGACTTATTTGTTGCAGTTTGATAGCTTTCTTTGTATTTTGGGTTGGTAACCCTTTTATCTCCTTTTGATTATTGCTATTATTGATCTTTGATTGCCATTTGTATATTCTTGCTGAGGTATTCTTTTCTTTTGAATGCCTCAGGCTCGGAGCAGTAGTCGGTAGTGCAGCTAGAGTGCTTAGTTGCGGGTGTTCTGTATTTGTTGTAGTGAGTCTCTCCTCACTGTTTTGAGGTAGTTTGGTTGTTTTATTTCTTTAGTTCAGACATGTATGATGTTTGGTGGGTTTGTGTCAGGTTGTTGATGTCCACCGGAGATTATTGTAGAATGTTGGTTTATTTGCTAGTTGTTGTACTATTTTCTAGATGGTTTATTGAATTAACTTGCTCTCTGGGAAGGATTTATGCTAGGATTTCATGTTAGTTGTTTTCAAGTTATAAAAATATCATTATGCTTATCTCATACTCATGATATCTTTTTAAATCAAACGACACTAATTTTTAACAAACGTAAAAACTCTTTTCATACTTATATTAAATCTAGAGATATGCATATCATGAGTTGTCATTTTGGATGTCTCTACTCATATAGGATAATAATTGGATTAATTAAAATATTTTTCGCAGTGTATATTTATATTTTTATTCGTGGACTTGTTTATCCACTGAGCCAAGGGATACAGACGTCAAAACCTAACTAAAAATATGTTTTCTTCATGATAAACTCGAGAATGCTTTGAAAAGTGTTAGGAGTAGGTTCTTGCCTTAGCGTCTGTAGTTATACCCTGCACGACGTGGCATCACGACACGTGTTTTCTCTTACTCTGATATAATGTTTAAGTTGAGAAAATACGAGTTGTGACAAAGATGGCGCAATTTTCATGAGATTTTAACCAAAACGATCATGAAGAAAACTAGATATGAAGATTGCAGTCAATTATCAATAATCGTAATGATATTATATAACAAACCCAGACTGCCAAAAATAACCACATTGACCGTAATTTATCTTTATATGAGTAATATTCCCTGAGGAAGCCCATTCATACATTGAAGTAATTAAGATGTCAAAGAAGACCATAATATGAAGATCAATGACAAGATCTTGGCGGTCTGTAACACCCCAAAATCCCAAATTTGAGTTCAGGCTGGGCAACACGGCCTGGGACACAGGCGTGTCCCAGGGCGTGTCCTGCTCTATTTTCTTGAGTGTAATTTTGGTCTCGAGTGTGTCTCGAGTGAGGCACACGGCCTGGGACACAGGCGTGTCCCAGGGCGTGTCCTGCTCTATTTTCTTGAGTGTAATTTTGGTCTCGAGTGTGTCTCGAGTGAGGCACACGGCCTGGGACACGGGCATGTCCCAAGCTGTGTCCTTCTCTGTGTCGTCTCGAGTACTCGATGAAATGCACTCGATGTTTGTCAAGAGGGTACACGGCCTGAGACACGGGCGTGTCAGAGGGCATGTCCTCCTCGGGTTTTGGCCAGGTTTGTGCGGCCTATTGAACACGACTGGGCAAGGGCGTGTCTGCAGCTATTTCTAGGCACACGGCCTGTGATACAGGCGTGTCACAGGGTTGTGTCATTCTCTGGTTTTGTTCAGGGCATTGAGACCTAGTGAACACAGGCTAGACACGGGCTTGTCTGAAGCTGTGTCAGTGCACATGGCCTGTGACACAGGCATGTCACATGGTCGTGTCCAGTTCTGGATAATTCGATTTGTGTAGCGCTTAAGGTACACGGCCTGTGACATGGGCGTGTTTCACAGGCCGTGTCAGCCCAAAGTAGAATTTTCAGGCCAATTTTGGCCGTTTATTTCCTTCAGATGGGATCTAAGGGTACAAGCTTATCCCTTCTGAGTTAAGTCCAGATACTTGAGAGTTATCTCTCATTCAAAGCTTGGTTATTCTCTTTCTAAAAGAATAGAGTGAAGGGAGAGCAAGGAAGAAGAAGAGAAGAGATCCGGCCAATGGTGGAGCTTCAACATTCGGAATTGTGAGGAGTCCAGATTTGCGGAGGCGAGAGCGTTGCGGTGCTTGCTATCCGGCTAGAATTACATGGCTCCCAAGAGATCGTTAAGGATTAACGATCTTCCTTCTTGGAAATGTGAAGTCCTCGTTTTGGCTTGTCTGTGATTTCCCCCACAAAAAGGTGGTGTGTTGAGGGATTTTCTTGGGTTGATTCTTGTAATCCCCAATCTTGCATATAGATCGTGAGTGTGTAGTACGATTAAGCATGCTGTGTGAAGCCCAT